>OZ021727.1:54110907-55585118 GCA_963978545.1 Linyphia triangularis
AAATGTGTAGACTGTTTCAGAAAGTAAAATATGTGGACAACAGTTAAAGGATTAAAAAAATTAGTACATTTCTTCAAAATTGACCATTTCAACTTAGTCGGATGCCTTAATTATATGTATAGTCAATGGTAAAATTTGTATTTAAATAAATAATTCTAATAGTAAATAGCTAGTAATATCAGTACCACAATGCCAAAATTAATGCGTGGGCAACAATTTATTATCCAATGTTTATTTTTTAATCTTTTTATTTTTAAGAAATCAATTACTATATTCTCGTTTACATAAAACTTATATTTCAATTTTAAATCTTCCAATGTAAATACATTTGAGCATGAATCAATAATGCTTATATTTCTAAATTCAATTTTTTCTTAAAGGTGCATTTTTCTTTCCGGAAACAAACACCATTTACTTATAGTTATAAAAAATTTCTTCTTAGCTATACGTTGTAGTTTACTCAACTAGAAGATACCTTTTCTGAAATTAAAAAACCGAAGAAATCACTAAATAACTAAAAAACATTATCTTCTGTCAACTTGAATATTGCAACGAAAGTAATCTATTTAATGCATTGTTTTCCCTACTGAATTAATTATTGTGCTTTCAAAACCCTAAGCAAATAAACTTTTGTATGTAACCTTGAACCGATATTACTCTTAAAATTCGAGATTGAAAAGGAAGAACATCATGTTCTGACGCTTTTTATAAAATTGAATTACTAGTTTAAATATTTACTAGTTAATTATGTATTGGCTTAAGCAGGTAATACTAAAAGTAGTAATACATATAAAATTAAAGTACACTGATGTAGAACATTTTATAAAACAATTAAGTACCTAATAAAAAGTTTGGAAAGCATTTTTCCAAAATAAAAATGTTATTGATTGAGCTTCATAAATAAATAAAAAAAAACACGATGTGTGTTTCGAATCAAATCAACCGAATAAGTTTTATGAATTGTTTTAGCTGATCATATCACTTTTTCGTAAATGAGCGCGACACTTCACTGAAAAATCTCTAAAATGGCAAATGTTCATAAAAAAAAATTAAAAAAATAAAAATTGCAAAAATGAGAAGTATAATCAAAGCACATTTTTCGTTTATTGCTGTAGAGGCTCATATTTATTTTAAAATGTTTCTCTTCGGACAACAAAACGTCAAAAAAATTTTATGTTTTGTAGCATTTTTTCGTGTTTTCAAATTGCTTTTTAATGTACAAAGTGATTATAATTGTGATGTGTAATCACAAGTTAATTTAGACAATTATATTTTTTTTACAAATCAGATTCTTATAGGTTTACGGCACTGAAATTTTCAACATAAGTAGTTTTGGCCTTCTAATTTGATTTTTCACTAACATAATGTTTTTGAATTAATATTTTTACAAAGCTACTTCTAATAAGCCTAGAGCTCTGAAATTTTCAGCATAGTAGTTTTGGCCTTCTAATTTTGTTTTTCTCAATAAAATGATAAAATATTCTCAGAAGAGGGGGGAACGGAGGGGGGTGTATTATTGTATTAACGGGCAATTTTTTTCCTCAATAAGGGAGCGGGTTTCAATATTAATGGTTTACGTAAAATTTTATTTTTAGCGAGTGGAGCGAGCTTATACTTGAGCAGCAATGAATCTTTCAGTGAACGGAGCGAACCCTTGCTTGCGCAGCAATCAATCTTCCAGCGTGCGAAGCGAGCCTGTGCTTGCGTAGCAATGATTTTTTCAGTTAGTGAAGCCAGCTGTGTTTGCGTAACAATGAAACTTTTCAATGAGCGAAGCGAGCTTGGTTTTGCGTAGCAATGAACCTTTCAGCTAGCGAATTGAGCCTGTTCGCGAAGTGCCAAAGCTGAGACCTATACACTAATGATGGATCTTCACAACTCGGGAAAACGCAGCTAGTTAGTAGACATTGCTTAACACCAAATCTTAAAAAATGGGGCTTAATATGAATGACCTAAAATATTATTAAATAATTTTAATTCTCATTATAACATTAATTGAATCTGACTAATTATAATAAATACTTTTTTATCATATAAACTAGTGTAAATAGCAAATATATACACAATATATTTCCGAATAAGCAAAGTTAATTTTAACGAATTTCTTAGCAACCGTTTTTCCGATGGAATAGTGATTTTTCTAAGATATACACAAGCTACTTTTCTTTCTTCACGTGTACTTCCTTTAAACCAATTTGAACCGCTAAACAGTACCCAGCTTCTTTGTCTTATATCTTCTATTAAATTCCTACTCCAACTTCTGTATCTTATTTTTCTACATCAAACCCTCTGGCAGGGAAAGAAAAAAATACCTCCCTAACAAGCATCAAATCCAAAGTCAAAATCAAGAGTAAGAAAAAAAAATCGAACAATGTTAAATAAGAAATGACGTTGCGAAAGTAGAACTTCTTTTTTCCATTTTATTATCTCTCTGACGAGACTTTATTCTCTAGTTAGTTCCGCAGATATGGAACCACCATTTTCATTCTAGGTACGGAACTAGTAGAAAATGTAGCATGCTCAATTTTACAAATTTTTTCTTCTTTTTTTTTGTATCATTCTTATCCTGAGAAATCCATTCCGTTAGGGAATTAATTACGAAAGTTCCAGTTACGATATAAAAGATAAAGATTTCTTTCGTGCAGCATAGAAATGGGAAACGCCTTGGGCTCCTATTTTATTCATAATTTTTGGAAACTGATTTGTGTAAAGCATTTCCGTCACGGTTTGACCCAAGATATTATCCACTGAGAAAGGAAAAATAAATTTTAACAATTGGAGTTTTATATATTCCCGATAGGATTCTCAGTACATGTTTCTGTTAAAAAAAATTGTAGTTGCAGTTTGTAAAAATGCATTGATTTAATACCTTTGGATATTTGAAATACATTAATTCTTTTTAAGTTAAGAGGGAAGTATTAAAAATACATTTTTGAATTTCTTTCTCAGTTTAAAGATGTAACGATTACTCAAAATTAATATTTATAAGTAATGGAAAAAGAAATAGGCAACGTTATTCACGAAAAAAGTGTTTAAAAATAAATTTCACATGCACCAATAGATCAATTTTAAGAAGAATCTGTGGTTTTTGCTTATCTCGGTTTATCGATATTTAAATAATATATACTTATACAAAAATAAGTATAGATATTTTAAAGGAAAGTTTTTTTAAAAGAATGAAATTGATATATTTTAAATCAATAATATAAATAATTCTAAATTTCTTAAATAAGTGCCACGTTAGAAAAGTTCAGTTTTAAAAATAATTCAGAATTTCTGTTGCAGAAACATAACTAACGTAACTTCTGTTTCGAATCATAATTCATTCATGGCACTCACGTTTGTTAAGAAATGTAGATAAGCAAATTGTGAACCAAAGATTTTTTAGAAAATTTTGAATCACCTTTTGTCAACTAACATGTTGTAGAATTTTTTTAATAGTTTGATCTTTTTAATTCACTATTAAGAATAACATTGAAGTTAGAGCATCATCACACTGAAATTTTAAAATGTACTTTACTGATTTAATTCCTAAAAACTTTCAAAATACCGATATTTATTTGCTTTAAGATTTATAAGAAATTTGAAACTTTCTCTAAAATGGGTATAATCATTTATATTTACAAATCTAAGAATATCATTTTTTATAATCAATAGGTAAATGCCTTTTAAGAACAAAACAACGAAAATTTTAATTTTAAATAAATTAATGCTTCCATATTTTTGATTTATACTTTTATATTTTAAGTATTGACTTGAATCTTAGAAATAAATCTACTATGTATAAATTTTAAACACAAGTATTTATTACAGTTTATCAGTATAACCAGAATTTTAAAAGGTGCATTTTAAGTAGAGTATTTTTGTACAATAGTGTGTCTATCGATGGACTGCATTTCATGTCGTAGAAATAATTATATTGACAGTCCCATGCTCGAATGAGGTAATAGATCTCACTTGCTTCATACCTTGTTTAGCAACAATTCTGTCTGGGCTATAGACTAGTTATTTTTGTGCCGTCGATGTACATCAGAAGCTTCTACCTATCTGTATCAGATCTATAAAATTATATTTTCTTTGACACGAGCATAATTTTCGAAAAACAATTTGGTATCATGCTGGTTAAAGCTGATAGCTCGAGCTAAACTAGTTGCTTGAGGAGATCTAATGAACAAAGTTATGTGTATTTTTAGATAACCGGTAAACCAATCATCTTGAATAACGATCCATGATAAAGGACCAAATGCATTGTTTCTTGTTGGATATTGGTATACTAGTTTTCCTAACTTACGTGGGCAAAAGCCTTTGATAGAGGGCACATAAAGATAATGAAATACTGTTTCAACCAGCCTCGTCCCTTTTGTTTCAACCAGCTCAAACTACCATTTCAATTTACCAAGAAGCTAACTACCAGCAGCCATGCACGTGTGAGTTTCAATACAGGGGAATTGCAAGCCATAACTATGGAATATAAACACTTTAAAAAACAAAAACTTTGACTAGTCTATACTACATAAAATTCGATATCTTATATTAGTAATTTACTCACCCTTCTTATAAACAGTGTTTTTTCTCTTAAATTACAGATCTGTAGAAAAAAACGTTCCTTTGGTACATATAAAGCAGTTTTAACGTTTCTGTAATGCCTTCTATGAACGAATAATTGAAACTTATAAAATCAGATTTTTGAATGAGGTTGTTTCAACCTACCACTGTTTCAAATAGCTCCAGTCTCCCCTTTATCCCATACGCATTTGTTGTTTTTGCTTTTTTGTACATATATTTATTGTCTGTTAAAATAGTAAAGTAAGCTACTTCGAGCAATTACAACAATTTATACTAAAAAACAATAAATTAACAGTATTATATCATATATTATTCGTAGTGTTTTTGTTTTTTATCCTTACCCTAAACTAAAATTTATAAATGATGCATCATTTTAAATGCTAATTCTTCTTCTGTTGATTAATAATTAATCATAATTTGTTTGAAAATCAAAATTAAATACTTTTATATTTTGTAATTACTTCTATGGTACTATGTAGAGGGTATTTTGGAGCTAAAAGAGGATCCTTATTTTAAGAGATACACCATCTTTGTCTCTATTTAGCCCGTCTACTCCAGTCATACTGCAATAAATAAATAAATAAATAAATAAATAAATAAATAAATAAATAAATAAATAAATAAATAAATAAATAAATAAATAAATAAATAAATAAATAAATAAATAAATAAACACATAAATAAGTGTATTACTATTTTCAAAGATGTAGGTCTTTTGATTTCAAAATTTCCCTGCATTATTTGTTGGTAAATTGAACTTAAATACCGAAAAAAAAAAAAGCGTTCCATTGAATAATAATGTATGATGGATGTATTGGATACAATTTATCATCAGACCGACCAGATACACGAGTCGTGTTTAATTATGCTTTCAAAGTCCGCTTTCATTCAATATCTCCTTAATAAAATAAAATATCTTACTCTGATTATCTTCCAAAAGAGTATTTCCTCTAAGTTACCTTAAATTCACAGGCTGAGCACGAGTCCCCAAGCAAAACCATTTTTCAACTTTATTGAAACCTTCCCATCCAAATTTGCCTAAATCTGCCTCACGTTTTCCCATTAAAGTTAAAGTATTATAATTAGTTGTAAAATATAAGCTTCAAGTTTCTGAAATGAATATATAAGATGAATTTTAAATCAATAATATGATTTAACTTCTTTTAAAAATATTGCTATAGGAAAATTCAATATTTAAAGCAAAATAGTTCAGATTTTACTTTGCGAGCAAAAAAAAAAAAAAAGCCCTCCATAATTCACTGCATTGGATACACCTATGTTATGAAATGTTGCCTCTATGTTGAGTATTCACCAGTCAAATATGAAAGCCATTGCGAGGTAATACGAACAATTGCTCCCGATTATTGAACAAACTCTCCTTCTCCCTTCTAAATTTAGCGAGTGTCTAAAATAGATTTGGAGGTCTATGAAACGAGAGTCTAAATTAGAAAACATCGGTGTTCAATAAACTGAATTAAATGGATTTTAGCTTAAATGGGCTTCATACTGTTTTTAGTCATTTTTAGAATAATATTTTTTTTTAATTTTTTTTTATCATAAAGACATTAAAGAAGAAGCACACTTAGACAAAAACAAAAAAAGAATTAGTATAAGCAAACCATCCAATGTCAAGCAATTTAATATTTTCAGTTTAAAATATGATAATATTGAAAGCCAATTAACAAGCAATGTATTATAAGTATGACTTATCCAGACACTTATTAACCTGTAGAAATGAATTTCTGAATAAACTAAGTATGATTGACACTTAGATCATGTATTAAAACCAATTTATCTAAAAGCAAGTAATTTCACTAATTGAATAAAACACAAACCAATAATTAGCTAACTTAAAAGGTAAAGTTGCAACTTTTTAGCATTTGAATGATTAACTGCCTCTTTATTACATTACAGGCGCCACCAACATCATTAAAATTCGGAATAAAAACTTATAATGATGTTCTCTCATGCAAGTTAATTTTTAAATTACTTCGTCCTGCCCGGACAAATCACCCAATGATCTTGCAGCTTTCGAAGTTTTTTTTCTGTATTCTTTTGTTTCTGAATCGCCTTTAAGATCACCTCTGAAATTTTCTAATTAATTAAATTGAGCGAGGGTACTCCATCAATCGTTTCACGGTCTGAGAGTTTTCGGAGAGGGATAATTTTTCTGAGTCCTAGTTCATAAATGGGAACTGTTATCTTCCTTTAGAGATCCGAGTTATCCTCCCATGCAGCAAATTGATTAGGTATTCTAAAAGTTACATATTTTCCAGACAAATGGAAAAATGATGGAATAAAACTTACACTTCTCAAAATTAAGGCTATTGCTGTAAAATGTTTAACTATAACATATATTTACAGATTTTTTTTAATTTGAGAAATAAATTGCTTATTAAGAGTATGTGATTGTTTAATGATATGTGTTCTAAAGGTCGAGGAATTGTCTTGAATAAATCCCTTACTTAAAAATTGCTGATATTTCAAAGGTGTTGTAAGTTAAAATTGTATTAGCTTTATAGTAATAAGCAAAACAAAATGTGAATTATTGCTCAAAAATCTAAGAAATATAAAAATTATCACTGTTATATGTTTAAAAAGCATATTTTATCTAGTGCATTGTATTAAATATAACTATCCCTGTTAAATCTTTAAAAAAAAATAAAAAATACTTCATATAGTTCATTGTTTTAAATACTGAATATTGAAGCATATGAAACAATATGTTATTTCAATCCCGCATACACATTTTAAAAAATACATCATATTTAACAAATATGTTAAATTGCAATACAATAAATCGAATAATACTTCTGGCTTTCTTGTAATAGTTATAATTAATATTTTCATGTATGTATAATTTACTCTAAGACTGTTAAGGCTCACTATTTAAACTTTATGCGTAGTAGGTTTATTTAAAATTATTTTCTTATTTGCATTATTCTCTTCTTGATATTAGAGGAAAAGATTATTTATCTTTTGACTTATAGAAATATACAGAAGAAATGAGTTGAATCATAATTTTGTCAACTCAATGTAATTTTAATCTGCTTTTTCAAATTATTTTAAACGATAATTTTATGCTTTGTTGCGTTACTCTTGGCAACCTTAACCAACATCTTGAAAAAATAGAATTTCACAAAATTTTACTTATAAATACTTCTTGTCATTGTTTACTTTCAAAACTAAAAACCACAATTCAACTAAATTATAGTTGCAGAATAATTAAATATTAATAAACCTTACCATTACGTATCAAATATTTTACTTGCTCTTTATTTAGTGATACGTTATTGTTCAGTCCTATTTAAACTTACAAATGTATTGCATTTGAGCACTAATTAAAATTTAAAAAAAACTCATCAATACTTGGGGAATAAAGTTGATGACTCATGAAAAATTAATTATTTTATGTAATAATGTAAGAAATTTAAAAATACATGTTTACAAAGTTAATTTGTATGCAAAGTTAAACAAAAAATATTCTTACTAGAATTCACTCTCTCATAAATATTAATTAGAGCGTATACCACATAAAGAAATATAAGGGAAAATCGAGTGAAGTATTCTTAAATACTTCACGATTCAAGAATTCACTTGAGGTAATTTAATATTCTTGGTGTCACTTATCACAAAAATATATTTGGGCTCTGATGATTAAAGCCCCGAAAATTCCTCCTTACCTTATAGATCCGTTAATGCAAAGTAATCAGGTTATTAATTATCGATAATTGACATGAGCTGTAATTTCCTTAGGGCTGTTGCACCTGAAAAAAGTCCGAGAACCATTAGCGTAAGCTACGTCTTTTCTCCAACAAAGTTTCTTTCCTCTCAAGTTATCTGATTGACGTTGAAAATACTTTTAAGTGCCGTATCAGCCCTTGATAAGTGTTTTAATTTGATGCTTATATCATTTCCTGTAAAGAGAAGGGTTGACTTTCCTTCACTTTTCAGGTGACATAATTTGATTTATTTTTGGTTGAATTGAACATGAAGTGGTTGGTTTGGAAACAGACCTATTTCTTATCGTTCATTGCTCCAAAATGTTTATATTTGGCTTTTATGATAACAAATGGACTAAACATTATAAACAATCTACCACTTTCAAAATCTATATTTATGACAGCATCTGAATATCACGTAGATTTCAAAAGGTAAACTCAGTGTGAAGTTAATATATCGTGTCAGACAATACCCATACTTACTAAACAGTATCCTACAATAAGAACCCCTCATGGACAATGTTATATTATTTCAAATACAGCTTTTTCTATGTCGCATGAAAATAAATAATAAATATCTATGAAGTGACTAGTATTATAGGTACTGAATTACAATGCCTAAATAAAATGAAAATAATTCTTACAAAATAACAATGCAGCGCTGATATAATGTATATTTTCTAAAAAAAACTTGCAAAATTATTCAAACTATTAGTTTAAATAAAATATCTAAATAGTTGGTTAGTTATAAAATTTTAATATTGTTCTATAATTTCAACTGAACCTTTTAGTACAAAACATTTATTGTTAAACAAAAATAAAAATTTCAGATCCCATTATTATTACCTTTATCGACATTTAATTAGTGATAATACCTTTCAAAATTCTATGTTCAGGTAAAATACATATTCAGTAAATTAGTTTTCTTTCTTTGGATAAGTATGAAGTAATAATCCTCATTCAAAACAGAAGCACTTTTATCTACTGTCATTGAAAGTTTGTGAATAAAGACTTCTCCTAGCTTAAATTAATTTCAGCTTCATCATATTTTAATTATTTCTTTAGTATTAATGTTCATTATTGTAATTCAATTGTTGCATTGTTATGCGTATAATATACTAGCTGCAGTTCATCCATTATCAAGGTTGTCTTTAATTTTACAGTAGAAATTGAAAATATTTATTTTACTTTGCAATTTGTTTCGATAAACATTTGCCTAGTGTAGGAATTAGGACGAAACGCATTTGTATTCCACTCGCTTAACTCACGCTACTTCTTTCATTTATATTTTAATTTTAAACGTGATATCAAGAAGGTGTTATTTTACAAGTCAGGTCTAAAAGATAAGAGGATAGCCCAACATAAATTGGGATTTACATAATATTATGTTTCAGGCAATTCCTTTTTATTTAGTTCCATTTTACGATACAAGAATATATAATACTAGAAGCTGAAAAATTATATCTATAACAGGAATATCTATGCATTAGAAATTAACTAAATTGTCAAATTGTCTGAATAAATTAACACTTATTAATTTATTTTGCGCTACAATTAAGCTTTAGTTAATGAAATTCAAATTACTGTCGCTCTAGAATTTTTTTTTTTTGCTTTAGAAATTTATTTAGTTTTTATTTAAGCCATTTAGGATAAAAAACGAAATATAAATAGGTTTACATATGTTTTATTTCGTATATTGTTTTAGTATTTGATGACTTAAAAACGTTTCCGTGACATGTTTATTTAAAAATAAATGAATATGCAATTTTTAACTATTATACTTATAATTCTACGTACAAGATATAGTTTACTGCAAAGTATTATTACAATAAACATAAATTAATCAAAACACAAATTAAATGTGCTTCTTGCAAATCCTACACCACAACAGTCGCTGATATGTAATACGTTTTCACCCAGCATCCAGATTCAACTCTATTCACACTTCTAACTCGAATATAAAATAACCTAATTAAAGCATCACCTTCACAGTCTACCAACTCTAACACACACACAAAAAAACAATAATACCAAACCCTAATATCCTACCTAATCCCGTACCGTGTCTTCATAATTCAACAAATCCTTCTATAAAAGCACATACCTAACCCCCACGTTCGGTAAACATCGTCTATACTAGAAGCATAGGTTCGTAGAGGTATCGCTTCTGAGGTTAGATCAGGGCTTAATGCTGCCCTAGGGAACATTTAGACGGTCAGGGCGAAATATTGCCTTTCCTTCAGGAAACGAATGGTCCATGCAATGCTCGTATATCTAAATTACTACGTAACGGTCGCATTAAATATTTATTTAGGCATCGAGTGAGGTTTTGTGTTGGAAATACCATCACGCTTGTCGTCCCAGAATCCATTTGTAAAAAAGTTCTTCATAATGTATTTTTGTTTTTAGTTGGGTAAGATTGTAATTTCAAATAAAAGGGACCTGACATAGATGGTACTTTTGAATGAAATAAAAGATCCATATATTCTTGAACAGTGTGAGTTATTATCTTTAAATAGGATGTCTAGGCTGAAGTAATTATACAGAAGTAAGATTAATTTGAGTTTTGAAATGAGTAACTGTTCAAAGTGCGTTTAATCTTCTAGAAAGAAAGATTATTAAACTTTACTTAGATGAAATTCGGGTATAAGTTTGAGATGTATGATTAAACCACTTGATTTTTCTTTATAAATGAGTTTAAAGATAGTTTCAAGTTCTTACATCTTGAATTTTCTTTCTTTGTGGAATGATTTCAGTGTATTATTCAATAAAAGACCCACCAGAAGTGAAAATATTTGTTTAGTGATAGTGATTTGAGCTTTGAAAAATAACAATAACACCCATTTATATCTAAGTTAATTACTTACACCACTTTTTTTTTTAATTTTATTAAATTTGTACAAACTCTCACTTTAAAAAGTATATGAAGATTACTAATTCATATTTTCAAAGTTAATATTTAAACTTTTCTTTAAATTGAATAAAAGTGGGAAAAATATTCTTATGATATATAAAAGACTAATCAGATGCAACATGTAATCTATTCCAAAATAAAGAATTAATTTCTTGAAGAAGCTTATGCTAAAACATACTTTTCCGAAAAGTGAAACTGATCACTTACAAAAAAGTAATTTAAAATGTAATCTTATTATTTTTAGTGTATTCTTTCCCCCTTTTTTGGAAGCTTATAATTAAATTACAAATTCATTGTCATTTTGGCATCAGTATATTTATAACAGTTTATTTCTATTCATTTACATATTTATTTTCCTTATATCTTAAGTTGCTGTTTAAAAATATGCATGCAACATGCAAGATTGCATTATACCATTACAATTTATCTTCTTTGTAAGTATAAATATATTATTTATTTTTTGTAATGTTATGCAAATATAAAATAAAGAATTTGCAAACTGAGTCAAAAACTGAAAATGTACCGTAAGAAAAATAAATAAAAACATCCAAAACAAATATTTATCTGTTTTTAAATACTTTTTAATTTTTATGTCAAATACGATATTAAACACCTGTTTTGTAGTATTACGTTCAATGCTAGGTATTATAGGTTATTTAACTATTTTTTTGTTGTACTAACGTTAAAAATTTTCTTATAATAATAGTTCTGATATTAATAGTTGGAGGAATAAACACACCCTTACCATTCACTTGATATAAATAACTTATTGGTGATAGAAAATGGAAATAGTCAAAGCCTTGAATTAAGGAAGTTGTAAACAATGAGTTTAGGGTTAGCATATTTGATAACTATAAACATTCATCGACAACGTGTCTAACTTTGCTAATTCAATGCTGTGAATATTAAAACATCATAAACTCTTGAAAGGACATACCAATTGAAATAATTTGGAAAAGCAAAACAACCACAAACAATTCTCCATAAACCCACACAAAGCGGAGGAATCGAAAATATAGAAGGGAAAATCTCCTAATAGGCAAGTTTAACAATCTGTAAACTTTAACGATTAATCTACACGTTCCCCTCCTCACACCGATTCATGCAATTAGAACAATTCCCCGTCTGCCGCTATTAAGACAGTCTGCTCCCATTGATCTGGTCCACCTTGCTGATTGCCCCCAACTCCCAAGAATTCAAATTCAAATGAAGTAAACATAAAATCCAGACGAACTTGCTCTTCCCATTGCGAACCCGAATTACTCGAAGCCCCCTACTAGAGCTGGTCAGGAAGAAATTCCCATTTATTCGGCAAGGATATTGGGTAAAACTAATTAAGGTAGCTCTTAACGAAGGATCAAAGGGATTTAGGGAGAACTGCAGGTTTCCTATGATTACTGCCCTTGAGGTACAGTAATTGAATGTGCAGGCAAAGAAGCAAACTTTTGCTCGCCACAATTTGATTAGTAAAGGCCTTGCCTTGTGAATGCCGAATACAGTTGCGGGCTGAAATTTCTGGTTTGGTATTTACTGTGTTTATCAGAACTGATCAGCTGGGTGGGTAACTCGGAAAATATGTTTGGGGATTTTCTGGAATCCCAAGACATATAGGTGTTACAAAATATTGTCTATTTCATTTATGATTCTTTTTATAATTGTTTAAGCCTTTTTATCCTGAATACATTTTTGTTGAATAAATGTTTCTTGCTAATTAATTTACTCAGGACAGAATTAGTGGTTTATTTTTGGGTTTTCAGAATGAGTCCTCTGAATGTTGTTCTGCTCATTTCAATGAGATGTAATGTATTTGTAAATTGATAAATATGAACGAAGTGATAAGGGTTCTATTGGTTAAGTCTAATAGTAAAATTACATTTGTTTTCAACCATAGGAATTATGTATCGAATATACATTATAATCTAATTTTTTTTCAGAATATTTTCATTTACAAAAGTTTGTATTTAATTTTATTTTAATTTATAACAAAAATTTTTTTTTTTTTTTCATGCTAGCAATTATTTTACAACGTCGAATTTTCAACTTTCTAGTTACGAATTAGATGTTCTACTTCCTTGGAATATCATAGTAGAAGTCAAGTAATTATCAAACCATATAAAAAAAAAACTGTAAATAATAATTTATTTACTTCGTTGTTCTCGAATATAAAGGGTGAAAATAAAATATTTAATGATTTCACGTTATTTAAAAGATAAAACTAAAAAATGCAAGAAAATTTAAAGATAATGTTCTTTACAATTGTTTTAATTAAATGCTGAATAACAGATATAAATTTCACTTGAAAAATTTTATTCAATAAATCATATAATGTGAAAAAGTAATTATCAAATCATATCAGAAAAAACTGTAAATAGTCATTTTCTATTTTGTTGTTTTCAAATATAAAGGGTGAAATAAAATATTTGATTGTTTCACGACTTTTAAAAGAGAAAACCATAAAAAAAGGCAGACATTTTAAAACCATGTTCGTTAATTTTTTTTTAAATAAATGCTTAATAAGAAAGGTATGAATTGCACTCGAAAAATTGTATTCAATAAAACATAGAATGATTTTACAATGGGTTCATCAATGATAAAAAAAAAAAATGAACAATGTTTATAATTGCACTTATAATAATCTTAGGATACAATTGTTTGTACTCATGTGTCTTACCTATGGTTTTTTATATGTCTGTATAAAATTATTTCTTAATAGGACATTACTAGTTTATTTTAGCAAAAACTCTAAATAATTTAATGTAAGTACTTCATTCGATGCGCAATATTTCATGCAACCTAAATTACAAATTTAATTACTATATGTTGAAAAACACTTCCTATGTCAGGAAAAGCGGGTCTGTGGTTTAAATCATTATGTAGAAGTAAAATTTATCGGAGAGGAAAAGTGAATAATCGAAAGTTACTCGTTTTAAATTTTCTCGCTTGTTATATGTTCCAAAAATAACTTCATTTTTAAATTCTGAGTTGTTTTTAAACATGATAAATCTATAAGTAATGTTACTTAAATAAAATTTGCTCACAAAGTTTCATAGTATTTATGTTTCGTTTTTAAATTACTATCATTTGAAACAAAAATTAATAAATGTAATTTTAACATTATTAGCTCATTACCATTTCGACACTTAAATCGGAAATTATTCAATTAGAATTATTTTAAAACTTGTCATTCCGAGATTTTCTTATGTTAAATTGATGTATTGAATACTAAAAAGGGATTTCAATTGAACATTCTAAAATTTTATTAGTGAATATAACCTTTTATTTTAAAATATATATAAATTTCCGAAAAGCTGCTACGAATTACAACGGTATTTTTCCCCTTTTCAATTTTCGTTATAATAAAAGATATTTTTTTAGTATTGAGCTTTATTTTGCATACTTTAGCAATATCCACTTTATAAGTTTGTTTCAATGAACAAATATAGAAGGATAATTAAAGAGAAAAATAACATAAATATAAATATTTGTTAGTGGTTTATTTCCGACAAGAAAGTTTTCATGATTAAAATTTCTTATATATATGTAAATATATATGACGTTAAGATACATTGCCTTTTGAAAAATGTTTTTATGATATCTGGATAATAGATTAATTTATCTGTATTAAAATATAGATAATACTAATTATTTTTCTGTAATTTAATGCACCAAATTTTCAAATTATTATTTTCGATTATTTGACATTTCTTTTTATTTTTTATTAAAATTAAAATATGTAGATAATGTCAAAGCATTCAAACAAAATTTAATTTAAATAATCAAGTTAATACAATGGAACAATATGCAATGAAAATTCTTTCATGCAATTTCAATATCTTACATATCTAGTGAAAGGTAATGGAATTAATGGTATTTTATTTTATTAATGGAATATGTTAATTTAAGCATTTTGATAAGAGTATAGTACATCATATTTTTTTAAAAGTTACATAATTATCATTCTTTAGTGATAAATGTGCTACTTTTGTCAGCATCTTTCTTTTGATTAAAGAACACATTAATCACATAGAGTTGATTTGTTTCAAACTTATATGAAAATTAATATAAAAATACTCATATTGTTTTTGATTTTTAATTTGTATAACAAATATATTTATCCGTAAGTAAATCACTAATTAGTTAAGGTACATTTAATAAAATTAAGATATATGTACCTTTCAATGCTAATAATTGAAGCTAGCAAACATGGAAACTTTGAAAATCACTTTTTGTAATGCATTTTCTTGTGCATAGTAAAATATTTTATGCAGTAAATGCAATGTGTGTTAATATTTGCCATTACCATATTTCATTTATGTTATTTCTATATTAAGTTTCCAATACAAGCTTGGTAATGTTGTTAAATAAACATTTCAATTTGTATTGTGGCTCATATCTTAAACTTTTAATTTTTTAATCTATTTTTATATCTATATAAATTAAGAAACTGTATTTTTTTTAATCTAAAAATAATAAATTATAATTAAGGCAGTCAGGTTTACACTAGACTGAAACAATTCTAATTGATTTTTTCTCTTCTGTATCACACCTTTGCTTTCAAGAAATTTTAATTGTTAATGAATTAGGAATTGTCTTTGATGAAATATGAGTACTTTGCTCTTTGCAAATACCTTATATTTTTTTTTACTCAAATGATAAAAAATATCCATTCTGTAACCATAAATTACAATTTTCAAAAATTCTATGAAGTTGAATTAAATATTTCATTATTTGCATTTATAATAATGTGGGTAATAAATAATGAGTTATGTATAAAAATTTATAATGAAATAAAATTAATTGAAATATTAATTAATACATGTCTATTATATTAATTTATTTCAACGAAGGCAGTGGATAGTTCTCTGCCAGAAGAAAATTAGTAATTCATTTGTTAACAATATTAGTATATTATAACAATTGTTACATGATTGATGAAATCCATTTTACAAATATGCAATTTTAAAAGTAGGATTGTAATTTTTTTATTAATATTATTCTTGGTAACAGAGTGGAAAATTTTATAATCAATTCGACAAACGTATTTAGTTATTATTCATATGGATAAATTATGCTATTTAATTAGATTATTTATTGTTATTCATTTAATCCCAAACGTTATAGCTGTTCTGAAGTGATGCAGAAAATGTTTAATTTACAGTAAACCAGTTCTAAACGTGGCTCTGGATTCACTATATATCATTCGCAAATTTCTTACAATTTCAATTTTGAACATATACTAATTTTTATGCTTCAAATGTCTTCTAGTTTACAGTAATCTATCTCAAGGGAGTTTAAAAAGGAGTTATAAAACATCAAAAGATAAATTTTGAGATTAAAATTGTAAAAAAATCTTCAATGAATTTTCAATCCAACAGTGCAAAAAAATTTAAAATCTCGCTAAATTAGAAATATTTTTATATATTTTTAAATAAAATGTCGTGCTTCAATTTGTATTATCGTTTTCAACTTTCAACCATAAATTTAAACGCAATTTTGGAGACGTAAGGAACATTTGCTCAAACACTTTTACAGATACATTCCTAAAAATTTTAACATATATTCTTAACAATATATTACGCAATTTGAGTGTAGCATTTTTAAATATTTTGTTTTGTTTATTATATAAAAAAAAAATATCTGACATTCTATACAATTTTCGAAAATTTTCATTTTTGGTAGGAATAAAACTATATAAAATATTTAACTTCGAAAATATAAAAAAAAATGTCATACTCAAATTGTGTAATATATCGGTAAAAATATATGTTAAAAGTTTTAAACATTTATCTTTAATAGTTTTTAAGTAAATGTTCCTTAAGTCTCCAAAATTGCGTTTTGAGATATAGACAGTTAAAGTTAAAAACGATAATACAAATTTATAAACAACATTTTTAAAAAATATATGAAAAATACTTCTAATTTAGCAAGATTAAAACATTTGCACAGTCGTATTAAAAATTATTTGTAGTTTTTGTACAATATTAATCTCAAATCTGATTTTTTGACGTTCTTAAACTCCGATTCCCCTTGAAACAGTAGATTTCTTTAAGATAGCAGTTTGATTTGTATCTTCAATATTTCCCCCCTTCTAAGCTTGTTTTGGAATGAAGTTTCGAACCATTGTTCATTCCGGTCGAAGGTTTAGATTTTTATTTAAACTGATGTATTTTTATTTAAAGTTATGTAGTATTTTTTTCATTGCAAAAATTCCAGCCTTATTTATTTTACAATAAGCCTTCTACTTGCTCACATATCCATATGAGCACTGTTTTACTACATATTTTTTGATAAAAATACACATTTTCAATAAATTGTCCCCTACTACTAAAGCAGTTTCCTCTGTTACCAAGGTAATGGATTAAACAAAAAAGGATTCAATTTGAGTTCGCCAGTTAAGTAAATTTAATTTAGTTTTAACTTTTAACCCATGATCATCAAATTTCTTAGGTCTTAAAACTTCTAATTGAATTTAATCAGAATTACTTTAAAGTTTAACATAAATGACTCAACATAGTGGACATCGAGTAATTATAATCAAACCCATATTTCAATCGATATTTTTTTTTCTCCAAAAAACAAATCCAAAATTGAGTAGAGACATCGAAGAAGTTGGTGACAATGATAGGTAATTATCTAAGAAAATAGGTACATCCGCTATCAGTTTATGTTCTATAAAAAGTATGCTAAGATAATGGACATACAATAAAATATGAGTGGGGGGGGGTATGCCTTATACTGTAGAAAGAAAAAAAAATTAGTAAATTAAATCATTTACGGTGTAATAAATAGCTAAGAACATAAGTTTTCATTAAATGTAACCTTTAATTAGAGAATATTTTTTCTAATTCAATACTATTGCTTGGCATTTAAAATTGTTGTAATGTGACAGGAAATTTGAAAGTGTTAATTTACATAAATTTTGTTGTTGATTTGGTTGTTTTTGCTTTTTAATTTACAAAAATATACTTTAAGAATGCGCTATTTTTACATGATAAATGCGGATGCTATAAAGTTAAAAGAAAATAATGGAATGTGTTTAAATTCAAAGGACACCATTTGTAAAATTGTTTGAGAATAACCCATAGGTTCTCTCGTGACTGATTACTGCCTTCTACATTGCGCAGAAAATAACAATTGAATCATTACTTAAAAAAAATCCTAAAATTGGCATGTGTAAATTATACTACCTTAGAAATTATAAGTTATTCTTTTAATTCAATTTATATTAATTTATAATTGTTTATTGAAAAAGAAAACTTGCAGTGGAATGTAATAATGAAAAATCAACCTTAAGATTTAGAATATCACTTAACATCACTGACCAAGCTTTAAGAGAACCAATAAATTTATTACAAATATGATTCAACTAACTGAAGAGATTTAGATTTAAAACAGGCAATAGTTCGTGGTGAATTAGAATATAAAACAAGAGTGGCGAATCTTCTTCCGGTTTGACATCAACTTACATTTTTTTGCACATGGTGCCACCTGGTGGATGTTGAAAATATCAGTTCACTTTGAAAAATCCTCCGGCCGGCGAGAACAGGGATATTCTTGATATGGGACAAAAAAGTTCCCGGTTGTTACTTTTCACTGAGACCACACGAGTACATCCATCCATCCATTCCTGGAAATGTCTTAGCCACACGTCCAAGAGTCCACTGCATTGGTTGAGATTCAGGTGTAAACACTAAGACCAGATCACCCACCAACAGGTATGACTTTTTGGAAAGCCACTTTGACCGTTGCTTGAAATGGTGAAGATAATCACGGGACGCATCCAAAGCTTTTTTTCTCAGATCCTGAAGAGTTTGTCAACGAGCTGGAAGGCTCATGTCTCTTGTTGATATTCCTGGCTGTGGGATGTCCAAAAGAGGAGCACAAACAAGGAAGTGACAAGGAGTGAGAGCTTGACAATCGGTTGGATCAGATAAAAGTAGAGTTAATGGTTTGGAGTTGATGCACGTTTCGATTTCACATAAGAGTGTGGTGAATTCTTCGAAATTCAAGAGGGTGGAGTAGCAAATCTTTTCCAGGTGTGTCTTCGTTAACTTTATTGAGGCTTCCCAAAGACCACCGAAGATGGGTGCATAAGGAGGAATGAAATGCCAGGTAATCATCTCTTGAGTCGCAAAGTTTTGCACTTCTTAATCTTTCATCAAACTATGAAGTTTCTTTAGATGATTGGATGCTCTCTTGAAATTCGTAATATTATCAAAATACATGTCCAAAGGAAGACTTCGACCACTGATGAAACTTCCGAAGGCAGCAAGAAAGGCATGGGTCAACTGATCCAACACTGCTTCAATGTGCACTGCTTTGGTACTCAAGTAGATGAAAAGCTTTATTTATTCTGGCTAGATTGGGTTTGTTAATTACTGGACCAGCAAAATCTACACCAATTTTCCGGAATGGTTTGTTAGGGGTTATTCTTTCAGCAGGCAGGTCACCCATCATCTGCTGGCACGTCGTTATTTTTCAGTTTTAGGCAAGTAATACAGCTTATGATGACTTGTCTAACGGTAGATGTTCCATTCGTGAACTAGAATTTCTGACGTAGAAGTAATAAAAGAAGTTGAGGAACTGCATGCAAATATCTTAAGTGGTACTGTCTGATGATGGACTTTGTTAAGACGTGACCGTTTGGAACTATCATCGTGGGCTTCTGATCTTGGGAGACTTACTGGTGACGAGATAGTCGACCTCCAACGCGAAGAATTTCAGAAGAATGCAGAAAGGCATTAATCTGCAGAAGCTTGCTGTTGTGAGGTAGATATTTTCCATGCTTGAATTACTGTATTTCGGTGCGAAAGGCTTGCTGTAAGAGCCTTCACAATATACTGGGTTGCACTATCAAGTTCAAAAGTTTTCAAAGTGTCTAATGATTAATTAGAAGGGTTTCTGGTATTGTTGAAGAATCTTAAGATGTTATACGATGTAAGCTGTTAAACGAACTAACTTTAAAAATGATGAATACTTGTATAAGAATTTTTCCTTCGTATATTGCACTAAAAAATAATTTTTAAATTTTTAATGGGACACCCGTTCAAATGATTCAGTTTGGTGAAAAAACACATGTGTAAACATTTCGGCTAACTTAAATAACATTTAGGGGTTGCTACCGGAAATTAAAATTACCATTCCCTTTATCAATGAAAAGTCATGGAATTATTTTCCGCCCAAAGAGTACAAACCCTGATTTACCTGTACACACTAACTACTTAACTTCTTGCACAATCATGAAAAAAAAAATCTATTTGAGCAACCACGTGTTGTTTTAATTTTGTTGGTATTCAGACTTTAGCGCACACCTCCATGACATGTATAACTGTTGAATGAGAAGCATTTTAATGTTTTGCTTCAAAATTTTCTTGAAATGAAAAAAAAAGTGACTCGGTTGAAAATTTTCTATGATTCAGTGAGGATGATTTTTGACCTATAAACCATATCATGGGTTTTTTTTCTTGTAGTAGGTTTTATCATTGAAGATAATGAAGTGCTGCTATAATTTGGAAAGTTTGTAGATAATTTAAACTGACCTCACAAATAGAGAGAAAGATTGAAATGCATCAAAATGACACCAGTTTAAATGAATAGCAGCTGATTAAAATCATTAGTTAGCAAAGAAAGAAGTTGCATCAGAAGAAAGTGATCATAAACAATGGAATAGTTGCATTTACATTTAAGGAACAGTTAAATAGTTACAGTAAATGCAGTTTTACAAAGTATGGTGTAGTTTTTTTTTTTTTTTTTTTTTTTTTTTTTTGAATTACGAAAACAAGGACGGCAAAGAGAAAAAAAAAATTAAAGTATCATTGTTGAAGCCCATCAATTAAGGAAATATTTTCATAAACTTTGTGTAAATAATCAACTCTAGTTTTTAAAAACATCAACTTTAGTACTTTTTCAAATTTTAGTTCTTTATTTAAAATTGATATGTTACTATTAAGTTAATATGAGTTACTTGGACTAAAATAAACATAATCTCTCTACTTGAAGCATAATATATATAATGATTCAATAACTACTGGCTGAATTCTAATAAATACTTGAAATACATTAATTTCAATGCTTGCGTAATGCTAAATTTGCCAGATTTTTCAGAGCTGGTAGCAACCTCTAAATATCATTTGATTTTAATAAAAAAAATAAAAAAAATGTGCATTTTTTTCTCATCAAATGAAACACAGTGAGAGGGTGTTCCGTAAAAAATAAACACCTTCAAAAGTAAGACACACCGTAATGAACTAGAATGTCAGTTGAGAACTAAAAATGAAAAACGACCTAAGCACCAAAAAAATCAAAAATCTTTTTTTACAAAAAAATGTCCTCGAGACCAAGTTAAACAAAGTGGAGAACGCCCAAAGTGCAAACTCCAGTAGCAATAGTTCAAATTCAATCTTGATCTTAGTCATAGCAATAAGTACCAATGCGAGTGTTTAATTCCTCTTTGGACTAAGGTCGTTTTCCATTTCTAGTCCTCATTTGAGTGAGAGAGTTCTTCAAAGCTATCAGATGAGTTTGAAGAGATGCTATAGGGAAATTGTGCTTTAGATAGCCCTGCTGGACCATGCCATCAAAGTGTACTATGTAGGAGTTTGTTTGGCATAATACTTCTGGATGCTCTGTCTGCTGGATTCATGTAGCCTGAAATGTGAAGCCAGATTGCATTAGGGACAAGAGCATTGATTTGATTTTCTATATTCAGCACGAATTGATTTATTTTTGAAGGTGGAGATGATATCCAACTCAACGTAATATGAGAATCAGACCAAAGATGGATTTCATCAATTTTGACTGTTTGCAATGCCTCAACAATTGAAGTGCACAGTTGAACTAGAAATAAGGCTGAAAAAAGCTTCAGTCTGGGCAAGGTAACTGATTTGATTGGAGCCGCTTTTGTCTTTGCAACAATCATGCTAACGTAGTTTTCTTCACTCTTGGAGGTAAATAACGGTGGCATATTCCTTGATGGAAGTGTCACCAAATACGTTTAATTGGATGTGCTGGTATGAAATTATCTTCAGGTATCTTGAAACTCTGATAAGTTTCAAATCTTCAATCTGGGAGGGGAATTCTTTCCAAGTCTTCAAGATATCATCTGGAATGTCCTTATTCCAGGCCACTTGACTCTTCTACTAATCTTGCATGAGGATTTTTAGAAGAATTTTAGTTGGAGATAGGAATCCGAGAGGATCGTATACTTTTGCTATATCCGATAATAGTTGTCTTTTAGTTTGGACGGGACATTGTTGAGATATTCTGATTTGCAAATTGTCCTCATCAGAATTCCAAAATAAACCTAAAAGTTTTAACTTCTGATTGTCTTCGAGTTGAATAGTTTTATGAGTAAATCTCAATTCACTTGAGAGTTGGTTGAGTACTTCAGGGAAATTCGAAGACTATTTTCTTAAAGTAAAACATTCTGTAATTAATATTGCGTTTAAATCAGAAATTAATACTTTGGCTTCAGAAACAGAATCGGTTCCAGTCAGCAAGTCATCGACATAAAACTTATCTGAAACTGTTTTTGCATCTTCCGAGAACTCTTCTGCATAATTGATAGAAAGTTGCTTGAGTGTTCGAATTGAAAGATAAGAAAAGCAAGTTACGCCATAAGTTATTGTATTTAACCTGTAGGTCTCGAGAGGTTGCAGAGGGCTAAATCTCCAAAGTATTTTCTGATACTCTGTATGGTGGGGATTAGCAAGAACCTGGCGGAACACCTTCTTGATGACCGCTGACAGAGCAACTTTAAATGTTCGAAACTGGATTAAAAGTTCGAAGATTGGTGATTGTAATTTGGGGCCAACGTAAAGAATATTATTTTGAGATACACTAGTTGAACTTTTAGACGATCCGTCGAATACCACTCTAAGCTTTGCGGTAGTACTATGTTCTCTCAGCACTCCATGAGGTGGTAAATAGAACTGCTGAGAACTTGAACTGATATCAGTAGCTGGAACTGGAGTCATGTGGTCAAAATCGATGTATTCTTGCATTAATGCATAGTAGCTTTTGTGGAATGCAGGATCTCGCTTGAACTTATTTTCCAAATAGGAAAAACGCTTTACTGATTGATATTTGGAATCTCCTAATTCCTTTTCATCCTTAAATGGTAGATTTACTATGTATCTTCCTTAAGAAATACTAGACACAGTTAAAGAGTAAATGCTCTCACAGGTTTTGCTTTCGTGATCAATGAATTCAATCTGGAACTGATTCAATTTCACAAAAACGTCTTAATTCACTGTCAAGCTTCACTGGCACATGACAACTCAAAATATTATTTGCCTTATGATTTATAGCTTGTTATGATTTATTGGTAAAAAATATTTTCGGAGAAGGAAGGGAAAATCTCATGATTGCCTTAACGGGGTGAATGAGAAAAGTGAGTATATGCGTTCGTATGAATGTAACTTTTATCTAGCAAGCAATCCTGGGTTTGCATAGCATAAAAACTTATATCGAGCAAAACGAACCGGGTTAGCAAAGCCTTCAAAGTTAGGATCCATAGAAATCAACTACTCTTTACCTTGTGGAACTAAGCAATTATTAGGCAACTGTAATAAATATTAAGAAAGAACGGTATCAACGCTTAGAATTTTAATAGAATCATTTATTTTCTAGTATAAAAGAATTTGAATTTAAGTTAAAAAATTGTAGTCAAGCCTTTGACACGGTTTTTGTGAGTAGAATTTTTGTATAACACCAAAATTATACAAATTCTAACTGTCTATTTTCATTAATTTCTATTCCAGTACTGCGAAGTACTTCACTTACCCTTAAAAAGTAAGTACCATTAACAACTATATTATTGGGAAGAACATAGAAATTTATAGTGTTAAAATGTATATTTTTCTTTACATATCTTACAACTTATTGTATTTTTATTTAAAACTTTAGAAATAAAAGTTTCGTTGGAATCGAAAATGCTAGATATCTTTTGTGAATATAATTGTGTTATGTCTCTTGTCAAGAATAATTTTTCAAAAGAGGTATTTCTACGGGGTTTTTTTTAAATGCACTGCTGGAAAAATAAATTATTCGAATACTCTTTCATATTTTACAGTTTTATTCATAAATATGAAATGGTAAAATACATCTCCTTATGAGAATGTCTGAATATTTATTCTGTACTGTGCTTCTATTTTTCTGAATTCCTCTTTGTTTAATATAAAATTTGAATTTCATGTACGATTGTCATATTCTCACTTGGTATCTTTTGGGTTTTCTTAGAAGTATGTATGGTAATAGGTTTTAATATAATACTCTAGGAAACAATTTTACATTGATAAAAGGTATATCAATATCGGAATTATATTTTTAAATAAAGAATTCTTCTCTGTTTGCAATTAATCTTCTTGTAATTTGTTCCATTTCAGCACATGATTATCAACAAATAAAACTTCAGATTAATTTATAATACAGATTACTTTTATTGTTAACTTTTAGAAAACATCTTTCCATAAAATATATTTATAAATACTTCATGTTATAACTAAAACTTAAGGTTTGGTTTGGTCTAATGTGATAATTGCACTAATTTGGATACAATTTTTGAATAATACTTGGATACTTTTGAATCTTATGCATTAAAACCTCCTGGGATTAGGATAAAAATGTTAAGTGCTTTTGTAACTTCATGGTTTAAATGAGTAATTCACATATAAATATATTTCTGTATATTATTTATGGAGTAAAAATGTATAATCTAAGCAGGTAATTTTTTCAAACACTGTTTTAATGCGAAATCACTTTAAATGAATATGAAGTATTTTTTTCATATAAAACATACGCATACATCCACAATTTGTGTTCAATGATTAGTTTTTTGAACAAATAAGTTTACATTTCATGTCTTCAGTACGTAACTAGTTTATCTTCGAATTTAAAAAAATAAGAATAAAATATTATGATTTTTAAATATCAAGTACTCTTATTCTTTACCAGTAATAAAACATTATAATGCACAATTAACAACAATTTAATACTGTTGACATGAAACAACTATTCAGCTCATAAGAAAACACATTTTTGTATACATTTTATATCTTAACAAAAGAGTTGTTTGCAATTATTACCTTAAATTATAAAGACATTAAAATATATTGATACATTAATAGTGAATTGCACAAACAATATCAAAAGCCTATGAATTTCTTTCTTTTCCACCATGGAACAAAATACATATTTTTTCTTATAAACAAATAATATTTTCTTAAAAAGAAACACAATCCCATAAGTATAGTGCAATCTTACTGCATGAGTATCTCACCCATTCTTTTGAACTTTTAATACTAATACAGATTCGATAACTGGATCCACCTACATAATTCTTATTCATAGCTTAGCAAATTTTGTCAATGGAGAAATATTTACAGTTATAACTTTAAATGCTAGGTAAAGTCATAGTATTGAAGATACCATATATTTGAACAAAGAGAGCCCAATGCAGTTCTATTCTGCATGTTGATGTAAAAGTACACAAGCTTTGTAAACAAGTAAACAGAATGCAATCATTCAAGGATAAAAAGCTCTGCTATTTGTCAAGACAAAGCGAAACTGACTATGCAGAAAATAACTTACTGCTTCGCTAATTATTTGTGCGTATAATCCTGTTTAAAAGCGAACACTTTGTGATAACTCCGAAAGTTATGATGTTATAAACGCCCTTTCTAGCATAATGAAACTGGCAATATATTTTTTCATACAATCTAGAAAACTTAAGAAAGATTTATGTATAAAACATAATTTTAGTCAGAAAACACTGCCATATTGTATTGGAAAGTATCACGCTATACATTTGAAAATACAATTTTTATTCATGAGAAAACTATATGAAACCATAAATTAATGCATTTTGAAAAAAACATGTTACTGTTTTCATTACTTTAATGAAATTTCAAATTTTTATCAAATATATATTGACTTTGAGACGTGACTGAATATAATGACGATTCAGTTTGAAGCAGGCATTACATAATTAAATTTTGCACTTTATATATGAATTTATTTTATTTTATAAGACATTTCTGGCAAATTCGTAGCTTTTCAGATGCAACTTTAATTTCCTCTAAGCTTACGTACTTTTGATCTTATAGTTATTCTTGCAAACTTAACATATCGAAATACTTTTTTGCTTTTCTAATGACTTACTCAATACTGTTAGAGAAAAAATTAGATTGATTTTGTATGCATACATTTTATGTATATCTTTAATATTTTTTTGAAAAATACCTATTAACAATAGTGTTATATCATCGATACTGTTTAAGTTTATATTTTCAATATTTGGACTAATGTAAACGTAATATTTTTTAAAAGAATACGAAAATTTAAATCTATCATTTTTAAGAATTTTTTTTATTGAAAACCATATTCTGTTATTGGAATAATCGCAAAATTGTGTAAATTAAAAACCTAAATTTATATAGAATTTGCTATTTCTGTTATTCACATGTGTTCATCAGCTTCCAGTCGATCTTATATTTGTGGTCTTAAGTTACGTACTACTTTTTTTTAACTTGAAAAACAATTATTGCATAGGAAAGATAACATATAAGCATCTAGTAGCTGTATTGTTACATAAGGCAATTGTTATCCATGTATTACTGAAATCGTGCATCTCGCCCATAGATTTAGAATTTTATAAATCCGCATATTTCGAAATATAAATTAATTAGCTATAATGAAAATTTACTATTTATGATTCACATTTTAGCCTAAATAGCACTGGAACGTCAAAAAAAAAAAAAAAAAAAAAATCATAAACATCTAAATTGAAAATAGAATGCACTCGTGGGACTACTAAGCTATTTATTTCAAAGAGGGCTCTTGAACTTTTGTTTGAAGATTTATTATAAATAGCTAAAATATCTTAGGAAACAAATATTCGTAACTACGTGGAGAAACTTTCGAATTTAAATAAGGTTTGTATTTTGGTATTTTATTGATATGTGTATCCCTATAAATTTGTTTTAAGTTCCAGCCTAAAACCCTTCACGGAATGTTTAAACTGTTAGTTTGAGAGATGATGCAGTAAAACTTATTATTTCTCTAATATGACAAGACTGCCATAAACATACACATACACTGGAGTTGATATTCTAAACATGTACGCTATTTTTCTATTTGTTCACATTATCATTATCTGCGTAAAAATGTTGAATTAATAATTTTTATTTTTAAAAAATTTCTACATACTGACAATAATTTTACATTCAACCCCACTTGCTTAAATGAAGGCCCTATCATTTGTAACAGGTTTAATTTTTGCTTGAATTGATTGTATACACATTCAATCAAGAGCATTTATGGCTCTAATTCATAATGTTTAGGGTCTGACACCAGAGTTTTTGGTCTTTCATGTGGTGACGCTGAGAGGATTAAGACTAGCAATTTATGACAATGCGATTTCTCAAATACGAGAGTTAATATTTTAACACCGATATTTATTACATATTTTATTTTCTTTCCATTGTCAAATATATTAAAAATAATTTACTTAATTAGGTTTATTTTTACTGGAATTAATAGTTTAATAACAATAATTAAAAAGACGCATATTTTTATGCTGTCAAAATATCAATAACCTGTACGTTTCTTTTTTTGAACGCTTTTTTTCGTGTGACAAGGATGCTAATTTTTAGCATATAAATTCAATAAAAAAACAAAGAAAATACAATTTTGAATAGTAGTATACATTCAAGAATAACAAATACTCTCTTTTAAGCTCATCATATATAGACTTTAAAAATGCGTACAAAACCGGGGTTTTTTTAATATTTTTATCGTTCTTGCTATAACACTTTCGAGTATTTATACTTAAAATCGGAAATGTATCGAGACAATAGCAACACAAACATACATTGTGGCATATTTTATTTAGACATTGAAAATGGTCGAAAAGTCAAAGAGTTTTCTCAGTCTACCCTTAAAAGTAATCCTGCTCCCTGCATGTGACAAGACCGCCAAACTTCACGGTCTTAGATGCTAGAGCCAGTTAGTATCTTACTCTATGTTCAATCTATTAGAAGCGACACTATCCCAAAAAGCTTTTATCCCGCTTTCATACTGACTGCCTTAACCTGTCAAGATTTTGAGAGGTCACATCCCTTCCTGCACCCGTAACAACGGCTTCTTTTGTTTTGTTTACTAGCTTCTCTTGTTTGTTGGTGTGTATTTGTTTTCTTGGAGTTTGCTCTGTTCGGGTTTTTTCCCAAGAGAACACTGCTGAATTATTTTTCTTTCGAGTTTTACTTCGATTTTGTGAAGTTTTTATGAATGAAGGAGGGAAAAGATGAAAGGAACTCTTGTATTTCGTTGTAAATAAAGTGTTCAATCTAATAAATATGCTTATGTATTTAAAGAAAATGTTTAATATCATGTGACAATTTTCATAGTCAACAGTGAATAAAAAAATTAATGGTATTTCAATTATCCCAATTAATCAGAAATTATTATTATTATTTCAGGGATTTCATTTGGATATTAAGAATTTTGAAACCAAAGTGGTATTACAGATTAATAACAACATTTAATTCATAATTATTTATATACACACATTATTAATATTTACTTGATAAAACAATGTTCCAAAATAAATCATGAATTTATAATACTCATGGCAGCATAAGTATTCAGAAATGAATTTTTAATTTAAGTTCTGTTCTATTTTGGTGGCTAATGTATAATAGGCCGGGACGAAAAAAATCGAAGTATCTTGGATCCTTTTGCGGTAGTGGGAGCAATTTGTGTATTTTCATTATTAAAAAGTGTGTAAAATCTTATAAATCTGAATTTATATCTTCTGTCACCTCAATGGGTCGAAAGATGTGAATATTCGATTAGAAATGATTCAAATTCAAAAATTAATAAATAATACAGATTTCGTTGATCATTTTGTGGTAATGCTTAAAAGTTACTTTTTTTTAACTACAGCACCCCTAAAAAATTTTAGAATTATACGTTAGTATCTTCTGCCGCTTCAACAGCACCGAATTTTGGAAATTGAAGGCAAATTTTTTAAATAAATTTAAATAAAAACACATTACACTTACCTCATAATAAATGCGAAAATAAACTTCATTCCATCTTTCAGGCATACAAATTACAAAAGCATTATTGATTGGAATCTTTTTTTGGACTGTTTTTCTGGCTTTTTTTTACTAGAAATTCTAACATGTGGTTTCTGGATTCTAGGGTTGGCCCATCCCTATTTTGCGGTCCAACTTGCTTTTCCGGAAGATCCAGAGTTGAGTTTTACAATCTGTTCGATTGCTTATGTGTGTGAAGGATATTTATTTAAATCCTAACCGTCCATTGGCACACAGTCCTGTATCATCTTCAAAACTTCATAAGAACTGATCCCTCTGAAAACTAGAGGTAATGTCACATAGTCACTTAACAAGTTTGTAAGTTCATGAGATCTGTGTAGTTTATAGTTCCAAGGTTAACAGCAGAAATAGCGAATCTGTTAACAAAATTTTCATCAGGGACGTTTTACCTTGCTTTGACAATCAATATAACTTTAAGGGTCCTAATATGGCTTCTCTCATCAAATTAAATGGAAATAAGCATGATTTGTAGACCCGAAAAATAAGCGTTGCAAAAAATTACTAAATACATCTTGCCAAGATACTTCTTAGGCAAGTACCAAGATAAGCTGATTAAATGCCAAAAGTATCTAGCACTGTCCTTTATGGAAAGATGAATCTTAGTTCAAAACTATAATGGTACATAGACTCTTATAATGAATACAACCAACGTTAGCAACTCATTTGATGGGTCTGATGTAGATATATAAAACCTCAGTTTCGACTGTCAGTTGTCAGCCAGCTGGCCAAATTCAACACTCCTGATTGATACTTAGCTAGATCAGAAAAACAAACGCCAGAACTAATGGCTGTGCAAATTTCTATTTCTGATCAGAACTTAAGTGTGGTGTCATCAATACTATTAAAAGAAACAAGTGAAAGTTTTTCGCATCCTTTCAGGTTCCATCCAATATCAATGGTGTGAGACGTGGGATCAGAAGACTTGCCGTCTACGTTATCAAATAGTTTACATATTGGCTACTTGCTAAAATGAATTAAGTAGATAATCTATTGGATTGGTATCTGAAGTCTCAATTCAAGCCTATGAATTATACCATTAAACATTCTAGTATTCATGATCGTGCCGTGACATAACAGAACAACATTTTTTTTTTTTAAATCGTCCAATAAAGCATTGGTTATTTATTCGTAAATGCTGTTGGATATATCAAGACTACATCCACTTTCAGGTGTAATATGTCCCATGTACGTGGAACCAGTATCTGATACATTACAGTAATGATCTTCGACAATTTTTCTTTCGAACCACTTGTTCTTGAGTATTTTGGTTGTTTAGGTTTTGTTACGTCGCGTCCATCAAAATAAATATTTGATAGAGTAGAATTATTTTTTAATTATAGAATGTTCCCGTCAATATTTTATGTTTGTCTGTGACAAAGCAGGTGTTTGATTCCGATATTATACCCAAATCTTTCATGACACACGATGCAATAGCATCCGTTGCTCTGTTGGACACAATATGTGTAACTGACAAGAGCTGTTTTATCCAGTTTTCAATGCATTTTCAAAGAGTTTTAAACTCATTGCAAAGAGGTTTGCTTTCAAATGTTGTGTAAGACAAGTCTTTAGTAATCTTCTGATATTTCTAGACAGAAGATGTTACTTCAGAGCTATAAGATTTTGCGCACTTTTTAATAATGAGATTCAGAACTTTCCACGCAACCGCAAAAATATTTAAGGTAGTACGACTTTTTCGAACCACCCTATTAAATATCCTTCGCACATAAAACTAATCACGGAAGTATCCGGAAAAACAGTTGTACCACAGGATAAAGATGGATTTGTTAGAGCAACACTAGAATCCAAAAATCACTTAACAGAATGTGGGTCCAAAAAAGAGTATACGCAATAATACTTTTGGAAATTTTTGTATTTCTGAAAGATGGAATAAATTTAGATTTCGCTTTAAATTGATCACTACCTTTTAAACATATCATACAGCTATAATTTCCACAAAAGGCTTGTGAAATTAATGTATATATCGTAAGTTATATTGATACATTTTTTTAAATAACTTGGAGTATACATTACAGCTGGAAACAAATTTGAGTTGATAAATGGTTTGAAATAAATGACCTGGTGTTAAGTCGGGAAAGCTTTCAAATTATATATGAGCATCTAAGCTTAAAATCCCTTTTCAAATCCATTGTTGTTGTTGTTTTTTTTTGTTTTTTTCAAGTAGATATATTTTCTCTTCAAAACTCAGAAAAAGTCAAAAGTGTTTAGAACTAATACTGCCATTTATTTTATTTATATTAGCATTTAATAAATGGTTTCCTTCTCATTTCAAAAACACAAACACATATCTTTTTGCAGAAATATAAATCATATTTTACATAAGTACATGAGGTGCTTTCGGTTCCTGTAAAATATTTCATTAATTTTTATGCAAAACGCTTATTAATTTATAGATAAATGGTATAGTTGGCATTTGAAGAAATCATGTCACAGATACGTAATTTTCATTGCAGATCCAAAGTATGTATTGTTAGAGATAAATAGGAAATTCATAAAGATAAATAGGAAAAAAGAAAAAAAGAAAGTTGCTGCAAGTACCTCAAATTGGTATCATCTACACCTAAACTATTAATATCCGCATTCGCAAAATCCGCAAAATATTTTTACGATATAAAAAACTAGAATTTCTGTTCTTTAAAATGGCATAAAAACCACTACCCAATAATACTCAATAGTATAACAGAAACGCACAAGAAAATGCAATAGTGCAAAATAATTAATCGAGTTACTGACTTAACAACATTAAAACTACTCAGCGAATTTAGATAAATTTAATTTTAAAGTATGAATATCGTTAAATATCGACCTTAATGAGACACCTGCATCATGTTGAAATTAAAATGAAAACAAAAATTTTAAAATTTCGCTTGTTAAAATATCATGTTTGCATTGATAACAGGAAAGAGAAATGCACACTACGCTCAAACATTAATTCTAGTTACAATTCTGGAATCTCAGATTTAAAAAAATTTACAAAGTAAGGTCCTTTAATTAATAAAGTATGAAACCACCTTTTTTTGGTTAAACTTCCATAAATGGAAACATATCTCTTCTAACCATCTTTTCCCTAATATATACATATTAAGGTTACTTCAATTTAACACCATAATCTAAATTCGATTTCCCATGTATCATGTTTGTTCCCAAAGCAAAACCTTTTGTAATAGATTACAATCTATTATAAAAATGAAGTGACAAAAATGTCACTGCATGCTCGTGTTGTGGTTTAAGCTGTTCTCTATAAACTTGAATATAATGCCCCTTGAATCAGATGAGATAGTCATTCTAACATTCTATCTTGTTTTGCTTTTTACCCCGCTACAATGATTTTTCCATTTAAAAAAAGCTTAGTTTAACATAAAAAATATACCTAACTTTTATTTTTCATCCTAAGTACTAATGCTATTGTACTCAATATTGTGTCTCAAGTTTACTCATACTTGGGAGCTAGACCTTGTACAATTAATTTCTAACATAAAAAAAATTATGTCATGTGAAATTGTGATCTCTGCACATGTGTATGCAAGGCTGTGTTAGTTAAAAATATAAATATCAATGCTTAAAAGTTATCTGTATGAATTTAAGTAAATGAATGTGTCTTCAACATAAAAAAGCATTGAAACATTATCATGGCAGTAATTTGAAAATTCATTTCATAGCTGTGTCAGTTAATATATTATATAAGTTGTAGACGCAAAATTGAGTGGTACAATAAAATATATGACATACAATAAATAACAATTACATGTCAAAATATTTTCCGATTGTTCTTAAAGCAATTTATAAAATGTTAACGTAATATATATTTTTTGTTGTTCTTTGCGATGATAACGTAATATATTTTTGTTATTCTTTACGATGTTAAGAAAATTAATGACAAAGCAAAGCAAAAATTAATTACTTTGAAGAGTGTGTCCCAATTTTCTTATGAGTAATTGAAAAATAAAGTAACCGTTGATCTTGCGTGAAATATTTCACTGACACTTATTTTCTGATGAAATTTTTACTATATGGCAGCAGCTGACACGAGAAATTCTCGAAAGCGCCTGTAAGTTACACTTAGCAGTGCATTCGAGGGAAAATCAATCCACTCGAGAACGTTTGACTTTAATTAAATTTCACTTTATCGTCTCAGGATCAATTTTCTGAGCCTCTCTAACTTCCATTCATGTGATTACTTTGTTTCCCATTTTCAAAGTTAAACGAAAGTGATGCTTAAAGTCATTTGAAGTGTACATTTTTTTTTTTTTTAATTTTGTGGTTATTTCCTATACGTGTTTTTTAGTTTTCACATTTAGCCAAAAAAAATAGAAGATTGCAGAGCAATGCTTGCAAAAAAAGTTTATATTTTTAAATAGTGACAGCAGGAGTTAAGAGCAAAAATAATATTTAAAAATACTGCAGGAACATCTTTAAAGAATTATGAAACAAAATTCTTTCAATAACTTCTACATACCATTATTTTTTCTGAGTTTACAATAAAAACATAACAAATTCGGAATTCCTCTATTATTTTTTTTTATTATAGCTTTTAGCCATTGCCTGCACACTCAATTGTTAACTATCACTACTAATAAATAAATTTATTGAGACAGAACTTTTAAAACATAATATTTAAAATTTACAATGATTAATAAGAAAATGAACATTATGGATGTGGATGAATTTTATGTATAAATCGAACATAACACATTTCCAAAATTTTCAAGAATAAATATGTGAACCTTCCTCTCCATAAGTGCAAAATTATATTGAACTTTCTATGGAACATTTCATTAAATTTTCTTATGAATTAAAATGTTAATTTGTAATTTTTAAAACTTCTATCTATAGTTTATTTGTTACTCAGCTATTAAATTATAATTTTTTTTTAATAAAATTAATTTGCTTTATCTTATATTCTTATCCTTATTTTCCCTTATATCTATTACCTTAAAGGTTATATTAATTATGTTATTTGGTATTAACTATTAGATTTTAACCCTAGGTAACAACAAATCGCGAACCATCACATTGAATCAGCCTTCTTCCTAATGAATAGCTATTTTTTTTTAAAAGAAGGGGGGGGGGAGGGAAAAAATGTAATCGCAATTTTGTTGAATTGAATTAAAACATTAAACAATTTTTTTTCCTGCGGCACTCACATTTAAAAAAATACTTGAAGTTACTTTCCCAATGCACAATGTTGTAAAATGGTAATGTTACATGAACACTTACATCAATATACTACTTTTTCTATATACAATATCGCATACATACAAAAAGTTTTATTGACACCCCCCCCCCCCCAAAAAAAAAAAAAGATTAAGTGGTTTTCTTAATGCACCCACAACTGTGGGAATTTTAAAAACTAAAAATATCTCAATTAAATAGTTGCACAACTAAGATCATTACAAGTTCAGCTTATTTAAAAATAAACATTTGAATTTATTTAATGTTTCAAATTTATAAAAGCGAAGATAGAAAATGAGGAATTTTGTACTTTAATGATGTCTCAGACGCAGTTTTCCTCAAACACTTGCATCTAGCTCCAAGAACTACTTCTGATCTCTTCGTGGACCACCAATGGCCCACATACCCTCGGATTGGGAACCATTATCTTAAACTAATAAGCTATAGAAAATTCATCAAGGAAGTTTCTGCTTATTCTATTTGATTACGAATCAAACGCTATTTTTTTTCAGGTCATATTAAAAGTTAATTTTATTCTTAGAACTTTGATTGTTTTTCACATCTGTGTTCACCACCACCATCACCTACTGTTCCAACGATGTTCAAAATATCAAACTCCTCATTTTGTCTTCCCCATACAATTATAAGAAAATCGAAACAAAATATTAAATTAGCTTTCATCTACAAATAAGGCACGACTCCAATTAGTTTCGAGCTTACATATCAGGGATTTTGCAAAGGGAAACCTGTGCTTTCGCGCATGCAAACACAATTTATCCGTGTAGAACGCACGTATAAAGTAACAAGATATATATATATATATATATATATATATATATATATATATATATATATATATATATATATATATATATATATATATATATATATATATATATATATATATATATATATATATATATATATATATATATATATATATATATATATATATATATATATATATATATATATATATATATATATATATATATATATATATATATATATATATATATATATATATATATATATATATATATATATATATATATATATATATATATATATATATATATATATATATATATATATATATATATATATATATATATATATATATATATATATATATATATATATATATATATATATATATATATATATATATATATATATATATATATATATATATATATATATATATATATATATATATATATATATATATATATATATATATATATATATATATATATATATATATATATATATATCAGTTTTAATTGTTAAATACAAATAACAAAATATATTTTAACGAACTAACAACTACGCGCATCTAACTACTACAAGATGTTTCTCTTCATAAAAATAACCTGACAAACTTACTTTAGAAGTTATTACTCGCCTAGTTGTAATTCTTCCTTCTGTCAATAGAGCGTGTAACGAATCCAATGCATTACCATTCTCCCTTTCTTTATTAAATAGCAGGTTCCATGTCACATTCATCAAATGTGACAGCAAGGGAAGAGCTGAGAGCGATCCTTACTTCGTGTTTATTGATGGTCGCTTTTAAGTGAAATGCACCTCCTTCACATAACTCCGGTTTCTATTAATAGCACCATTTGTCTAAAATGGAGAGTAGAGTTCATAATTCAGTAAGTTTACCAATATGAATTCCTGAATTTAGTGTTGCATAAGCATTCAGTGAAATCTATCATATTTTGATTTCTATGAAGTTATAATTTGTATGGTTCTACATGAAATTAAATATTTAATTATGCATTTTGGAAAAACATTAATAAAGGTAGCATATTCCATTAATACTTAGCAACTGTCAAGACATTTTACATTTTTCCAATAAAATATACATTGTGGCTTCTCTTCATATAATTTGTATACCCTTATTCAATATTATTGAAACCTTTATTGGATAAATATTTGCATGGATTTTGATGCTTTATGAACCCAGCTCGTTTCCACTCTCTTGAAAATGTACACAATCTATCGCAAAATTCTTAACCTTTTTTCACGTTTATATAATCCCTATTCACTATTTAATACAAAGTTTCTCTCTCTCTCCTCCTCTTCCCCCTACTCCCGGACGATAAATATTTTTTTTCTAATCCTTTCTCATAAATTAACAAGTATAAAACTTTAACATTCTGAATTTCAAAAGCAAATTACAGGTTGGACTTCTGTTTAAAATTTTAGAATTGTCCATGTAGTGGAAAGTAGTTTCTGTACATGGATAAACCCCATTAATGTAACCATGTTGTTTCAATGTGGTTTCAAAGTTGAATGCCAACACCTACAATGTTTGTTTCCATGTCAAACTACTACATTAGTTCTACGTGAACCTTCCACATTGATTGCATGTGAATCCTCCACATTTATTGCACGTGAGAGTGTTCACTTTTGTCAATATGTTTCCAACATGGACCTTACACATTGAATCCATGACAGGGTATTCACATTTTTCAAAGTGTTTTATCGTGAACTTTACACATTGTTACCATGTGATAGTGGTCACTTTTGCCAATATTGTTTGAAAGTGGACCGACTACATTGTTTCCATATGAAATCTTCCACATGGTTTCCAGGAGATAGTGTTCACTTTTTCCAATATTGTTTCGACACATACCTTTCATTTCATACTGTTCCAACGTGTGTGTGCTTACTTTTATCTGCACTGTAAAATGTAAGTATGTGTACTAGAAACACTCATTTAAGGAATAAAAAAGTAAAGCTTTAAATCAATAAATTAGTAATGTTCAAGTAAGTATATGAGTTTACAACTACTTTTACAAAATATCACATCTTTCATTTGGTTGAAAATAGTGTGTGAAAAATTTAACTTTCCTTTCATATCAGAAAAGTATGTCCTACCAATATTGAATTTTACTATTTAGAATGGATGTAACACATAAAAAAAATTAAAAAAATTAAAAAAAATTCTAATAAACCAGAATAGATCTTTGGATTTTAAATTTCATCAAGTTAAAATCATTAAATTATGCCTTTTATTGACAGCCGCATTCAGAGCATCAATAAGATCTAAACTTCAAGCTCGTATTGGATAACTAGTAATAAGAAATAGATGGAAAACAATAATTATTTTACATGAATAAGCTTATGAATTATATGTTATATGATATGTTTACAAATAGTCCAGATATATCATTGTTCATTATCATTTTCAATATCCATAGTATCATGCCTAAAAAATATTACTCTACGACTGTTGTTGGAATCAACTACATTAATAACACCTCATGAGCTTTTATCACCTTCTCATCGGCTGATTTTAGAATTTCTGAAATAAAATTAATTTTATTTCATATAGTAAGCCACTCAAACATATGTTTTTATGTACTACCTAATAAATTTTACAAATTGGACATAATATGCAAAAAAATAAATTAAAAACAATTAGCTTATCCCCAACTCTGCTATTAGCTTAACTCCTCCTACTCTGGTACCTACATAGTCATCTCAATTCCTAGATTGAATACAGTAGCCAAAATAGTAACCTACTTTTTTATAACTTGACATCGATTTCGATTCTCACATCGACAGTAATCTTCCTCTTGTCTCTAATGTTTTAAGTCAACGTCAATATGCCGAAACACACTTTGAGTTTTGGTACGCCCAGTGGAACGACCTAACATGAACACATGAGCAAAGGGCAGTTAGAGAGACTTTATTTCAGAATCTGCTATAATGATGATACGTAAGCTAAATCTTAATCAAATGCATATTATGGCAGAAAAGTAAATTGCATGGGTAACATTTATTTAGCACTCGAAAATTTTGAAAGAAATTATCTATATATAATATGATATTTCAAATGACGCGAAAATCCCTCTTGCTATCGAATTTCGGCCGGGCTTTTCGATACTCCATTTTTTTTATGTAGCCTTATCTCTCATATTTTTTGCGCAATGTGGCTTAAGCTTCTGTCACAGTCTTGATTGCATTTTTAAAAAATTATGTGACATGGTAGACGTAGTAAAGACAGTTCTCCTTCTGCTTTTTCAGCGCCAAATAATTGGATATCTTCATTGAAATGGATTTCGATATTTGTGGATCATATATCCTCCTGCCAGTCAATGAGCTTGGTGTAAGTTGATGCATAAATTTAATAATGGAAAATTGAAAAAGTTAGAGTTTATTTTTATGAAAAATGTGTACTTTCAAAATGCGACCCGTTACTATTTCAAGGATGTGCGGTTTAAATTCGGTCAACGTTGATGTGGTCAATAAATTTTCAGGGTATGCGAGGTAACTGTTTCTTTGAATTACTTGTTCTATTTTAGCTTCCCGTTCTGTAGGAAATCACCTAGTTGCAGTGATGTGTTTGAACAGACCGTGCTTCATCTTTACAAGAAGAGTGAGTTTTGATTGCAAACCAGGTTTGAGCTTAAACCTTCATCGAAACATTAACACGTAGCATCCGATTAGCATGAGTTAGCCATCGAACATAAGACATTTCTCCTGGAGATTTGTTTCCTAAATTCTTTGGAAATATGTCTGTTAAAGTCACTGTGGCTATTCTGTATAAATATGTTTGGCATGTCCTAATACCTTTAAAAGGAAACTCGGATTACCAAAGAACAGATCTTTTTTCATACGTTTCTAGATCTTTGTCGATTCTTACTGAACATGATTTTAGTACCGTTCTGTAGCCATCAATATATAGAAACTGTTCACATGAAGTAGGAAGACAATCCACTGTAACAGTTTATCTAACCTTCCCAAACAGGTTTCTTAAATGTTCAAATTTACAAACGCTCATGTTAGTTAGTTCTAACACAGTTGACTGCCACCAAGGACACTATAAATACTTCTGATTTCAGGAAGAAATCGGTTATTCAGATGTGCTAGCCGATGGTGTAATATAACCCAAGAATATCGATTCTGGTTCCATTATACTGAAATATGCTCTTCAATAATCCAATGAAATATTCTCTTCAAGAATATTCTGTAAATACAATTTGCCATACTTTTCAGATATAAAACAAAGCAAGAATTTGTATAATTTTTGTGTGCCTTCTTGCTTTTCCAGCGAAGCGTATTTTGAACAATAATTTTCGAAGTGGATGTGTAAAGAATTTCTGAAGCAATAACTTCTCCAGCCTTATCTGATTCTATTACACATGTTCTTGAAGAATGTGGCTGGAATACATCGTCACTGACCGAATGACTAGATTCAGAAAAAAGTTAACACATTATAGGCTTCTCTATGTGTTATGAAGGCCGCTGAGGTACATAAAGTTAATTTAATATCAGCATCTTTATTGTTTTCGCAGACGAAAATATGAAAGTTTGTATAATGGATTAACGTATCTAACAACACAGATCTAATACAATCCTAAATAGCTAAAATTTAGAATAGATAAATAAAGTCAAATGAATGACAGCATCAAGTGTGAAGTTTAAAAAACTTATTTAATCAAACAATAAGGGTTACAAACTTATACGCAAATCAGACTTACCCCATATCGGGTTTGTGTTACAGGTACTCGACCCATCTCGGTCAGGATCAAAAAATTAGAGTACAAAATAATTACAGGACTCTGGCTTACAAAGGTCATAAGAGATAGTCAAGTTTCAAAGGTGAAGACTGAAAGTGAAGTGTCTTTTTAAATTTGTATGTGTTTAATTGTCTTGACTTTTTCTAACATCTTAAAAACTCCCTTATTGGTTGTAAGGGAGAGAGGTGTGTTTAGTACTTTCAATTGGACACCTCTTAGAAGAGAAGGCTGTCGAAATCACGCATAATGCTCTGGTTGATAACGCGGTTAACCTTTGTAGTAGCGGTATGTGGGTGTCCTAAATCCTCCTTTAACTGTCGAAAAAGTGTCTAAAATGTCACCAATATCTCGCTTCCCTGACTACTGGATATACAATGTATTCTTTTCTAGTGTGCTTTTCGTTTGTTGCTCAGGCACCGCGTCTACGGGTCGCAGACGTAAAGACACAGGGGGGGTAATGTAGTAAACTTTCTGTTAGAGTCTCCACTACTTGAACTTTGTTTTCTTTTTGAAGTTCAAACTTTGATTTTTACTTCAGAATTTCCGTTTTCAAATGTTAGTTATTTTATTCATTGTAACATTCATTCTTTGAAATGAAAATTTTGGTGTCTGGAACAAATGCACTACAATTTTTTTTTCACACTTTCAGGGTAAAATGTCAAACAATACTTTGCTGGTAACGCAAAAGTATTCTAAATTCTACCTTCAGTATTTTAGGGTGATATTAAAAAAAAAATGCGTTTCAAATGTTGTGCCGTTAACATAGCTTTTACTCGTTTGACTGTAGGAATGCCCTTGTACAGTAGGATTTAAATTATGGAAGCTCTTGATCATACATTTTTTTTTTAATTCTTATTATTTTGGCACGACAATGTCCTGCATTTCCTTGTATGTGGAATTTTTTGTTAATTTCATTTTCAAATTTTATCTTATGCTGATTCCACTCATAGAAATTCCTAACTTCTTCATAGACTTATAACATATTGCGTTTATTATTATTTGAATAACCAAACAACATACATTTCCACTTTAAAAGAGTTCGATTCATGATATATGACACAAACGAGCACAATATAACCTCACTTTGTTGCAGCCGGAGCTATACTGGAAACGTAGGCGGGACGCGAGCATATTAAAAATCAAAATTATATTGATTAGTATAATACTTATTCATATTTAGAAATCGAGAAATTAAATTTTTTTAAGTAAATAAGAGTAGGCCTAATGCTTAAAAATTTTAGTTTTCAGAATAGTATTGTCCCTTATTATCAAATGCGGGAAGTTATCTTCTTGCTCGTATCTTAGCCCGTATATAACCATCTCTTGCAACATCACTACAAACTTTCGTTGAAGCTTCAAGTTTAACACATCATCTTATGAGTTTAGCACACACTTCTTTGACTGCTTGTGTGTGACATGGAAACTTCTCAAATGGTACTATATGAGCCTGCTCTTCCCACATATCTTCCAATTCTTCATCTTTTATAACATTCTAAGTGGTGGTTCTGTTATGGTGTACTTTGACCAGTCAAAGAGATCAATGTAATCAACGGCCTTAAAGTTAAGTTCAGGAGGTTTGATGAAGCGTATGTCTTTGGATTTCTTAATTCTGATGTTCATGATTCACCTTACTGTAAATTCCCGGATATGGTATCAAAAATTCATTAGCATTGCAACTAGCATATTTTCCGGATGGGTAAAATATGCATTGTTTGAAATCATTTTTGTCTGTAATTTTCTGGTCATGGTCAGGCAACTGTCTTGATAGAGAAATCATCTTTCAGATTTGTCGGGCCCCACAGTGAAATGTGGTTTTATTTTTATCTCGAACTACATTGGTGCATAAACCAGAATTACAAACTTTACGATTATACGAAGTTCTTCGGTTGGATTTTCGGTACCAATGTCTGTTATACACATGTACACTTTAATGCCGTTGATTACATTGATCTCATTGACTGGTCAAAGTACAACATAACAGAAACACCACTTACAATGTATATAAAAGATGAAGAACTGGAAGATCTGTGGAAAAAACAGGTTCCTATAATACCATTTGAGTAGTTTTTTTGTCACTCCCAAGCAATCGAGAGATGTGTTAAACTCATATATGAAGCTTTAACGAAAGTTTGTGGTGATGTTGCACAGACGGTTATATACGAGCTATGAGATTCAAGCAATAAGAGAGCTTCCAACATTTGATAATACGAGGCAGTACTATTCTGAAGACTAAACTTTAAAAGGATTAGGCCATACTTTATAATATATTAATTTCTCGATTTCTAAATATGAATAAGTATCGTACTTGTAAATATACTTTTGATTTTTAAAATGTATATTATTTATTTTTTTGTGATTATTGAAATGCCAGGAGGAGTAACTAGATATTGAGCAACATTGAAGACATTTTTAAGTGGTTTCTAACTGACCCATTCAAAGTACGCTGCTTTTCGTCCTTATTTTTATTCTTTTACTCAGATGGGCGGTAAATATTTAGGCGGCTAAATATTTAGCAAAACGGACAAAATTGTTTGTGTGTTCTCACCGACACATAAGGAAACTATTACATTATACCAATGCGAGTTTTTATAAACAATTTCAAGAAAATTCTAAAAACTGGCTTAAAAGTGGATTTTTTTAATGTTTTGGACATTTTTAACGCCAGAGGGGCGCAGCTAGATACTCAACAAAATTGATGAAATATGTTGTCTGTTTTAATTGACCCATTAGGCAACTTTTCCACACTATGTCAATTTTGGTCCAATCTAACGTTTAATCTTACAATCTTGCAACATTTAAGCACATGTTTGTCCATAACGAGAGGAGCGAGGCTAAATATTGAACAAAACGGACGAAATGTTGTACATATTCTAACCGACAAATAAGGCAACTATTCCATTCGACGCGGCAGTTTTAAAAAATAATTTCAAAAAAATTCTTAAAACTGTCTTAAAAGTGAATTTTTGTATGATTTGGAGATATTCAATGCAAGAGGGGCGGGGCTAGAAATTGAACAAAATGTGTGTGTTTTAACTGACACATTAGAAGACTTTGCCATGCTATTCCAAGAGACCGATTTCGTAAAAAATATTTTTTTGGTCCACTCTAACGTCCAACTTGTTACGATTTTGTGACATTTATGCACATTTTTGTTCAAAGCAAGAGGGGCGCAGCTAAATATTGAGCAAAATGGACAAAATTGTTTGCTTGTTCTAACTGATACATTAGGCAACAATGCCATGCTACACCAAAGCCAAGTGCATTTTTTTTTTCACTTTTTACATTTTCAATCTCAGAGGGGCACGGCTAGACATTAAGCAAAATTGACGAAATTGTGTGTGTGTTCTAATAGACCCATTAGGCAACTTTTCCGTGCTATTCCCAAAACGATTTCGAAAAGAAAAAAAAAAGAAGAAAAAAATTGCCATTTTCGGCCCACCCTACTCTACATTCGACCCACCCACCCCTCAAAAGTGCAATCACGATACATTGTCCTTATACGTATAAAGAAAGTAATGTTTATTGGTTGGTACCCTAACTAGATTTTTCCTTGAAAAAAAATATCAAATATACGGATGGGGGGGGGGGGATAAAAAAATCGATATCAGTCTGGAGGTAGTTAGACTTATCATAATGTAATAAATTTCACACAGGTTAATTTGAGGCCATTTAGCATCTTTTTATCACTATGCCCCTTTAAAAAGGATAAAAAAAAGTTGGGTTTTTTTCTTCTTTTTTCTTAAGTTCATTTTATGACTACGAAAATTCTCTTAATATGTTTGAAAATAATCTTTATATTAAACTTGTATTAAGCAACTTTTAGTTCTCAGAGAAAAAAAATTGTGAACTTCCACTAATTCAGTGCATACCAACACAAAAAGTGTACAAATACAATAATTCAAAAATCATTTTATAAAAGAGTTTACAAAACTAGAGCATATTTATAAAAAACAGTCCATACACAGTTAATAAAAGTTCAGTTAGTTTTACAGTTCATACAAAAAAGTTACATATTTTGTGTCATAAGTGTGTTCCAAAAATCATTAATGCAAAAAACAAACAAAAGAACAATCCGTAGCTTTGTGTTTATTTGCAACAGATCTGTGAGATTCTTATGGGATTTTATTTATAAATGCACATACAGAATCGGATACGAACATAATGTAGTATCGCACAAATTTATAATGTAATGAAGAAAAACTTAACAGAAAAAGCAACTTTATACACAATTGGTGGTATACAGCTTGTTGTCTTGTTAATAAATTTTGGATTGATGACGGGTAACGCCATCATTGAAGTTTAATGATAATCATCATTGATAAAAGTATTAAAATAAGAAAAGTCATTCATTAAAACTATTGAAAACTTTTATATATTGTATTACTCTACATCATAAATATTTCATAAAAAAATGAAAACAATATTGAATCAAATCTTACCTTCGCAAATTATACGCTACAAATACCAACTGGCAAATGCAAACTGAAAATTTCAGCCACAAGAATAAAAAGTTTTACTAATTAAATTACATGTACTCCAAAATATTTTATGACATACAACTTATAAACTCATCTATTTTAACTTTAATGTATACTTTAAGCTAAATATAATACTATCATTACTCAAAAATATAGAAATAGTGAAATTGTTATTAAAATTATTATTTTCCTTAATTTCTTTTCATCATCGTAACTTTTCTCATTTGAGTACAAAATGAAGTAAAACTGAATTCTTAATCAATATTGGAAAATCTTTGAAGTAATCAACATTTATCCATTTTTCAAAAGTCCTATATTTTTATCAAAATAATTATAGTATAAAAATCTTATTAAATGAAATAACCTAAAATTTATCTACCTGTCGGATATTTCAAAAATAGTGATTTTCTATCATTTCAAATATATATTTATTTTCAACGTACAATTTTAATCCGGGAGTACTACAATAAATATGAAGCAATCGTATTTTAGAATACCAATTGCTACTAACACAACATCTAGGAAACAAGCTTTTAAAAATGTGTGAAAGACAACTCCTCCCTCCATATATATTCCCTTATTTTATTTCTACCATATAAGGAAAACTTCGAAAACTTTTCCCTTTGGAATATCCTACATTTCAGAGAGGAAATTATAGTATACAACAGGCCGGCATCAGACAATCAAGTGACCAAATAACGAGTGGGAAGGAAAAAATACAGTAAACCTAAAACAAATACAAAAGGCAAAAAATACGGTTTTCGAAGAAGACTTTAAAGGAATAGAAATTTCTTGATAGAAAGAGGGGGGTCCAGAAGAAACTCTTGATAGCAGCCTTTGGCGCAAAGACTTATCGATTCTTTTTAGAAGTACTTGAGCTCTTGAAGAAGGAAGAAAAAACAGAATGGATTTGAAGAGTTTGTGGAAAAAAAGACCTTAAGAAAAAAAATTATAAACGAACGGATTTTTAAGTAGCATTTTTGTCTGTATCCTTTCTCGGATAGTATTGACAATGAAGCTGTTGTTAAAGCGGGGGAAATAAAAAAAAAGTTTTCTTTGCCTTTTTAGCATCCTAAAACATCGGATATCGAGGATTTTCTTTTCAAAGTTTTATTTTCGTGTTTATAAAGGGCCACGCTTTTCGTATATTCTAAATGCTTTCGTCTGAGTTTGAAATTTTCATCTGCCAAGACTTTTTATTGCCTTGGGTTGCGTTTGAAATACAGTCATTTCCATACTATATCGTATGTTAATGCAAAATAATGGGTTAGATTTGGTGATAATTTAGGCAAACGAATGAAATATTTGTTGCATTTACGTTTTATCTAACTTAAGGGAGAGGAGTGAGGAAATAATTGAGACAAATTAAAATTGATTTGAAAGCTAAAACAGGTCGCTGTAAAAAGAAGAAATTTTGGAAGTTGTAAGATTGTGGTATTGTATAATGGTAGGGTAGAATGATGTATTTGTAGACAAAATTTATACTCCCAACTTTTAACAGATGTTGAAAAATAATTTTCGGTAACAAAAATATGTATTTAATTCATTTAAAAAGTTCCAAAAAAGAATTGTTTTATTTTAAAATTTCTAAGTTCTAATATAGAAAAGTAATTCTATTATAAGAAAATCTTCTAAAAGAGACTCACATTTTATCTATAGATACAGTACCTCAACCAATCTACAGATATATTATTCCATATGTAATGACATGTCATAAGATGTTTACAGTTAAATAAATCTTGAGTTACAGATTTTCCTTGAAGGGATTGCCAGCGCTTCTCCTTGTAGTCCTTTCTTGAAGTGTATGTAAAAATATCTTTGTGTAATAAGTAACTGTTTATATTTACGTGGATCTATAGGGCTGCTGTGGAAATTAGTGTAGATATGTAAACATATTTTGTACGCAGTTTCTTAAAACTGAAATGCGTGAAATGCAATACCAATCAGCTAAAATGTTCAATAATAGCATTTCAAGGAATTTCAAGGAAGAAAACACGATTTGTACTAAGATTTACCAAATATGGTGTGACTCAGTAAAACATCCTTTTCCTGTACAGAACAACTTAATGTTTGAGAATATATGAACAGGAAGTTGAGATTTGTATCTGGATTGTATGTGTTCAATCATATTAATCAAATATTAAAATATTTGAAAAAAAATCTCGCAGTCAAAGATTAAAATTTCTTTACCGTGAATTTTAAAAAGTATATCATCACCAAAATATTAAGATATTTAAAATTATTAAGTGCGAACAACCAAAATGCCTAATATTCCTCTAAAAATCAACGAGGTGTTAATTACTGTTTTCATAAATACTACAGGTACACTGCTCCACGTAGTTAGTGATGCAGTTGATATAGGTTTTTTCAATATCTAACTTTGAAATCTTATAACTGCGCAATTGTGAGAGACAGAAAAGTCATGTTGTATGTTGGATAGAATACATTGCTTTGCAAAATAGACTGATACAAGTATATTTATGACAACTACATATGGTTTAGTGATGGAGTTATTTTCCGTTTGGAAGATTTCGTAAACAAATCAAGTTACAAGGGGTGAATATAAATGTTAGGTACTGAAAACCCATATGTGTGCCATGCAAAACCGTTGCGTTCTCCAAAAGTGACCGCTTGGGGACCTATAAAGGGATCATGGGACCCTTTTTCATGAGAGGAATGATGAATTCATTACTTTATATTAAGATTTTACAACAATTTGTTACCACACTTCATTATTGCAACTAATTTTACAAAGTATTTAAAATTTCATTCATATCGTATGCTTCTCTCTTTCTCTCTCTCTCTCACTGCTTCGTAGTTATGTTGTTTCAAAGTTGCAGAGTCCTTTTTGAAAGACCCTGTATGTATATGCTTTAGCTTAAAACTCTGTTTACAATGTTCTTATATTAATTTAAATTAAAATCAACTTATATAGGGAACTTTTTTTTAAATTTAATGCAAGTTTCTATCTATTTGGAGAACGCACTTAATACTCCACCAAAAAAGAGAATTTGTCATATTAAAATTCAGATTCTATAATTTGGAGTATTTATTCAGCATATTTAATTCTAAGTAAATAATTCCAAATTCGAATTTGCAGCAACTGCTTTCTTAAACTAACATAAAACATAAACAAAATTACATAAAATTATCAAAATTAAATTTTATGACAAAATGTAACCATTAAATAACCATAAATAAAAACATTTAAGTAATATATATTTTTTTCAAGCAGTTCAATCTGTTAAGAAGAGTAAGGTTTTAAAAATAACTAAAAATTATTCAATAACTTAATAAAAGCTTTATAATAATTTTGAATAAATGTGGATCATATATAATATGTATCTTTATTTTATAAACTATTACATGAATTTCATACCTTGCATGTTCTAGTTTAGTTTTTTCTAGAAAGTATTTAATCGAAAACGTAATTCTCGATTAGAGTTAAATTAATCATCAATTAATTTTTTTAATTTAAACTGGTATTCTGTATCCATTACTTAAAACTATTTTTTAATATATTTGCTACAAACATAACCATGTAATAGAATTAAATTCTTTATTTTGATTACGCATTTGGAATTACTTTAATGTTGTTGTTCTAAGATCAACATTCAGCTTTCCCTAATCTATTTTCAAAAATGTTACTTTACTTTAAACTTTACCACCACCACTTTTTACTTTTCAATTCCACAATAATAATACATAAGCTACTTGCAGCTCTGCATATGTGCATCTATTCCCATAACCATTCTAGTCCGCGTTCCAAATGTGCTCGGAATCTACCTCATTCCATTTGACTTTTTGTTCCAATTTTTGGAACTACTGATCAGATATAAGGCAGAAAATCTAATCTCCACTTCAAATATCTCTCTGTTCCCCCGAGATCCAATTTCTTTGGAAAATAACAACAAAATGTTGGCAAATAAAGCCAGTGAACGCAGAAGCTTTCGATCGGTTCTTAATATATATGACTTCATCGAGAGTTGGAATTCCTGGTGCATCTCACTTTCTAGTTGTGTTTCTTTTTGTTTGTTATCTGCCTTTTGGGTTGAGTTGTTGCTAGCTTCTACGTGGCCAGGATTAAAACTTACAATTTGTATTCTTCCTGTTCCTGAATCCCGTTTTCGTCAAATGGTAGGGATCGCGTTTCCGAAATATCTAAAAGCTTTGGAGATTTGCTGCGTTTAGATTTCGCTTTTGTCTTTTTATTCCGTTGTTCTTTTGTTTTCGAAACCTAAACTATAACTTACATCTGGATTTTGATCAAATTGATCCATTGCGAAGGAAGAGGAAATGCTTTTAGGTAACTTTTTTTGGAATGACTTTTCTGCTATGTTAAAATAAAATAAGCTTGGATAAATATTACTTTTAAAATTTATACTTAGGATTTAAAATACAAGAGATAGAGATTTAAGAAGCTAAACATTAATGCGATATTTGAAAATATAAATAGATTGAAATTCTGATTACAGAATACATTTGTAAACTGTTGAAATTGTAATATGCAAAACACATAATATCTCGTCCACTATTATTACTTTAAAAACAGTATTTTCTGTTAGCGAAATAATATAAAAATTTAGTGAAACAAAAAGTATTTTGTTGGTGTATTTTCTATACATTCTATTTTAATGAACAGTTTATAATAAAGGTTTATTATTATTTAGGATCATAATGATTAATATGTGCTTTTTACCAGTATTTTTTTAATCGTACAACAGTTTTAGTATTATTAAATATTGTTTCGTTTCTTGAAATTAATATTCTGATTCTATGAGAAATAAAATCTGGGATGAAAAAATGGGCTAATTAATATGGTATGTCATTTAATATTAGCAAATGTCAGGTTTTACACATGGGTAACAAAATTAAAATGCATCTTACAATTAACAAGGTATTAAAATAAATGATACTTGCGTTGTCATGATCTGGGGGTGTTGGTAAGTAAAGATTTTAAAATGGGGTAACAATTAGGGCGTATCGAAAAAATCGAAATTTTTCAAATCTTTTAGCGGTAGTGCGGAAAACTTGCGGACACCCACTAATACGTGTGTGAAATTTTAAAACTCTGGATTAATATCTTCTGTCGCCTCAATAGCTCGAAAGTTCCGAAATTTGGGCTAAAAGTGATTAAAATTCAAAAATACATAAAAAATTCCAGATTTTGCTGTAAGTTTAAGGATGGTGTTTACTAGTTACTATTTTTGACAACAAGAACTAAAAAAAATTTTTATAATTATAGGTTAATATCTTCTGCTACCTCAGCAACACCAAATTTTGGAAAATAAAAGGCTAAATTTCAAAAAAATAAATAAAAAATACACGTCACACGTTACCTCATTTTAAAGGGATCAGAAATGTTATTGCGTTTCAAATATACAATTGACGATATCATTACTACTTGTAATCCTTTTTTGTCTCGAATTTCGACATGGGTTTTCTGGATTCTAGAGTAGCTCTTATGAATTTATCCCTGTTTTCAGGCCCAATTGTTTTCTCGGAGGCTGCGTGACAAGTTTCACAATTCGCTCGACTGCTTGTGTATGTTAAGGAAATTGTATGAAGTGCCAGCAGGACTTCGGCATACCGTCCTCTGTCATTTTCAAAAGATCTTGAAAACTTATCTCTCTTAGAACTGGCGGCGATATCTCAAAACAATTTTTCCAGTCAATGAGATCAATATAGTCTTCAGCTTCAAAATTGATGTCAGGAATAACGAATCTGCGCACATTTCGGCTAATTTCTCTCGCCTTTATTATTCTTCGAGCTGCAATGATTCTGATATGACATCTTTAATCAGTTAACATGGCCAAAAGCATGTTTTCTGGAGCAGCAAAATAAGCCTTTCGAGAAATAACTGGATCGATTACGTCACAATACTTCTTAGGCAAGTACCGAGATGAGCTTATGAAATGCTACAGATGTCTAGGACCATCTTTTATGGAGTGATTAATCTTAATTCGGAACCATGAGGATGCGTAGACTCTTGGAATGAATTCAACTAAAGTTAGTAGTTTATTTGATGGGTCTGATGTAGATATATATAACCTCAGTATTCGATTTGCAGTTGTTAGCCAGCGGGCCAAATTCAACGTTCCTGGTTCTCGGTTAGCTAGATCTAAACTACAAATGCCAGAACTAATGGCAGTGCAAATGTCGAATAAGTATTTCTGATCTGAACTGAGTAATCTACTATCAATGTGTGGCAACTCGCATTTAATATTATTAAAAGCAACGACTGAAAGTTTTTCACATCCTTTAAGTTTTCGTCCAATGTCTCCAGTGTAAGATGAAGGGTCAGAAGACTTGCCGTCTATTGACTGGAATAAGTGTCGTAATGGCAACTCGTTAAAATGAAGTAAACATACAATCCATTGGAGTGGTCTCTGAAGTTGTTTAATTTCAAGCCTGCGAATTACACCAGTAAACATTCCTGTGTTCACCACAGTTCCGTCACACCCGACAACTGTGAGCTTGCTAAAATCATCCAAAAAAGTACTTGTTACATATTCGTAAATGCTGTTCTATACACGAAGACTACATCCACTTTCAGGTGTAACATTCCCCACGTACGAAGAACCAGGCTCCGATACAATACAGTAATGTGCTTCTACAATTGTTCTTTGGAACTGCTTTCCCTCGAGTGTTTCTGATGTTAAAGTTTTGTCATGCTTGGCATCAAAATAAAGGCCAGATAGATTGGAATGATTTCCATTTAATTTTTATACCATTTGCTTGTAAACTCTTGATTTTTTTCTCCATACTTTGTTTTTGTCTTTGACGAGACTGGAATTCGATTAAGATATTAAACTCAAATCTTTCATAAAACTCGATGCAATAGCAGCCGTGGCTCTGTTAGAAACACCATATCTTTACTGACAATAATTGTGTTGTCCAATTTTACATGCATCTGAAGACTCCTTGAATCCTGCTGAAGAAAAGGCGTGTAGGGCGCCTCTTTGGTATCCACCTCCACCTCCATCATATCTTCCTTTTCCAGAGTAAAGCTTGAAACAGAAGCAGGAGACGCCTTTTTTTTTTTTTTTACTTTGCACTTACCTGGACACATTTAGCATAGTTGTTTTTGCGGTTTAGCTACCCATTCCAAGAATAACTTGTCATTTGCATAATAAAATTCCTACGTTTCACATGCAGAAAAAAAATACTGATATTTTGTTGTTTTGGGATACTAAATACTTAAAAAAATTATCTTATATATTATTATTTTATCTTTGGTATAAGTAACCAGTTAGGACATTTGTTTATTGAAAAACATTTATTACTAATAAAAGTAATTGTCCATTGTTCGTAAAAATAAAATTAAAATATTTTTATATTAAACCATATACTATTAAAAATTTTGTTCCACCTTGCACCAAAAATTGATTCCCATTTAGCTGCAACTAACATTTGGTGCTTAGTTTCACGACTTAACTGTGCTACCTCGGACCTTAGGAACCATTAAATCGTGAAACTGATCACCAAATGTTGGTTGCAGCTAAATGGGAACCAATGTTTAGTGCAAGGTAGAGCAAAAATTTTAATAGTGTACTGAAACTGTTAGATTTATTTATAGCTTTATCTAAAAGAATGTATTTATTTCAGTAAATAATAATAGACGTAAATTATACAATTTTATTATTTTTTTTTAAATAAATTTTATTATATACTTTTTAAGAGTAAGGAATCAGTTTATCCAATAAATAGAAATAGCGTTTTAAATATTTTTAATATTAAAACGTGGTATGGCTCAATTACTATTTCACAATTAACTTTTAAGTTTAGTCTAAATTGTCGAATCTTTGCATTTGATTAAATAAACTTAGATATATCATCGCAGCTGAAGATATCAACTTTTAATAAAATGAGTATACATCCTTAACAATTTTACATATAATAGTATCTCATTATTTTTCTATATAAACATACTTATATTTCTGATTATTATCTGTAAAATTATTTATTGTAACCCAATTAAAGGTAGAAGAACTGCTTAATGTTCATGCAGCAGAACATCATATATTTCACTTTCATTCTTAGCATATGTGTTTCCATATGATGTATGGAACATGTGATATAAAATACTGTTTGTTTCTTCTTTTTACTTACATCTTAAAATTGTTCTAATACCTTTAATTTAAATATAATTATAATTTTTCAAAATTATGTGTAAGGATTAATTATTATTATTATTATTATTATTTTTTAACACTAACTAAACAGATTTTGAAGAAAACCAAGTTACACTTTTAATAATTAATACGTCAGATTCTCTACTCAAAATGTTGCAAGAAATAAAAAAAAAACACTTTTATTCAATAATGAATTTTATTATTTACACAATACAAAGATCTATAAATAATATTCCTGATTTAGTAATTAATACATTTTTCATAAATCAATATTAACTGTACATAATTACAATTTAATGATTCATTTTTCACCAATTTTTGTCATATTCATCTCATTTTTCACTTTCGTGTTTTTTATGGAATGCAATAAAAAAACTTTTTAACAATAAATATTATTTTTTTTTATTTACTTGACTTCTTTCAATTTTAATATTCATAACAATTTGTAAAAGTTGGAATGTATACAATATTTTATTATATAAGTCAATGCATTACCTTGAACATGATTTACATATTTGAATATAAATTATTTGCTGTGTTTTAATATATAGCATTGTTTAAAAAAAAATTAATGCAAAAGCTAAGACCACTTAATCATTTCTCATATGTATTAAACGCCTTTTCAAAGAAATTGCATCATAACTATAGTTAAAAACTTTTGATTTTTTAAAATTTTTAACACCAATTTTGTTTGATAGCGATTTACAATGTAAACATTTAAAGATTTCAAATAATTTTTCAACAATCTAAGTAAACGTGAATTTGTAACCATCATTATCACACATCCTAAATCACAGTTAGCCATAAATTTCACATCAAGTACAACACTTTACTTCTAAGCACCACGCATTTTAACATGTCAGATGTCCATCCATTCTGCAGGAAGTTGACGTGTAAACAATCATTAAAAAATGGGTGAAAAGTGTTAGAAGCATGGAACCTTCCATTTTAATTGCAATATTCCTGTCATCAATTATGTCTCCATTGCTTACGTTTTGCAAGATATAGGATGACACAATCGGTTATTTTATCTTCTTTCCACTCAAGCTTCAATTCTTGATCGATTTGGGAAAATCACTTGGGTTCCCAATGCGATATGGTACGGTAATTTAGTACTTATAAAGGAACCTGAAAATGTAGAGTAATTTTTTTTAAATTGTATGTGGAAAAGTATAAAAAAGTATACAAGATAGTAACACATTCAGTAACCGTTGCGATATGTTTGGCTTTTCTCCATAAAAGCTGTTTTTGTGTATTCGAAAGTAATACAGTGGTTTACTATTTAGAAGAGAAGAAAAAAAAAACTGAATTAGAAAATTTGTTTGGACACTTATAATTCATTTTTCTTTTTTGTTTTAGCAAAAACCTTATGCTTCTTCAAGTTTGGTATGTATAAAATATAGTATCTAATAAATATTTGACTTGTGCGCTTATCCTCTAAAATGCGCACTTAAATATGTATGAGTGATTAAATATGCGAAAATACTTTCTTAAATAATTAAAGTAATGTCTGTGTTCCAGTTTAAATTTCGTATAACAACAGGGACTTAAATAATATTACTTATAATACTTTTTATATTCAATAAAACTGAGAAAAGCTGTAGTAATATTTAAAAAAATCATAATAATTTTAGCCGTACTCGTGGAAAAGTTATATTACTTTTGTAGAATAAAATACACACAACGGCATTTTTTAATAATTTGTAAATTTAATTAAAAGTTTTAGAAAATTTATTTTCAGATACAAGGTTATATTGCACATAATTATGTACAGTATGCCAAAAAAAAATTGCGAGCTTAAATAATGGTTATATCTGTGCTGTCTTAAAGTCTAAAGATAAATTGTTTACATTTATGCGTTTCGTTTACAATTTTTCGTACTTCTGTATAAATATGAATTATTAAATAGCCGTCAACTAATTTATTCAAGCAGAAATACAGGAAAATACAAAGTACTATTTTTGACCATTTCATTGATGGTAGAATTCTTAGTTAACACTAAATCTAAAATATCGTTATGGTACTTAAAAAAGCATTTCATATACACACGAATACGTTTTTACAGTTAACGTTATTAAGAAGCACAATTTATAAAGATGGGGAAAATGAATGAAAAAAAAAAGCTTTCCACAAATGCTTCCTTTTTGCAGTTACATTTCTTCCATAATGCAATATATTTAAATGTTTTCTGTTATTTTGGCAATCAAATTTCAAATTAGAAATTGAAAAATTTCAAAATTGGGGTTGAAGGTTTTAACCATACGAATCAAATGGAGGCAAACAAAAAGGTTTCTCCGTTATGAAATTTCAAATAAGAAAAGGAAAAATTTCCAAATTGGTTTTGAATGTTTTACCATATGAATCAAATGGAGGCAAACAAAAATGTTTCTCCCATTAATTTCAAAAAACTGTTTCATTAAATTTTGATTAACAATTAAAAAATTGTTTTATCCCAAAGCTCTAAGTTGTTTATTTATCATATTAACATGCTATTGTTTTTTTTTTTTTTTTAAAGTACTCTAATTACTCAGCGTTTCTCAAACTTTTCAAGCCTTGGAACCTTAGATTGAAGCAAAAGTTTCAAATGGAGAGCCCCCAAAAATTCTTAAAGTTATTTATTCTATAACATTGATATGACTAATTAAGGCATTTGAAAAATAGTATATGTTAATATGAGGGTTACGGACGCGAAAGGGGAACTCCATCATTGGGTAAAAAAAATCCCTTCCGAATTTAGACCCTTTACAGATACTACAGGTATACATTTTCATGTTGAGTATTCCTGTATATCCCAGTCAAAATGCGTAGAGAATTGTACTAAGATGCATAGATACTTCTTTATAGAAAACTTTTCAAACGCATTTTTCTTGATAACTACCTCTTGAGTTCACACTTCGGTATCCACAACGCCTCATATACTTCTTGTTGCTTGAAAGTTCGCTAATGTCAGCTGTCACAAAAATTAGTTGAAGACATATACCGTCTTCTGCGTCTAATGAATATCGATATATTGTGTTCAAGAAGACCTGCTGAGAGAGCTATTTGTATTGCTAAAAGCAGTTAGAGCTAATTAGTTTGAAAACTGCATATCAGATTGTCACATAACTGAACTAAATTTCTTAGATTCTGAAGCAGAACGATTTGCAGCATATTTTGAAATCTTTCAAGATGAATTTTCATTACTTTCTTCGAAAGTAAGATTTATCCTTAAATATTTCTTTGCCTGGGGAAGAGTGAATGGCCAATGACTTTCAAGTCTTATGGAATCGGTCTTCAGCAACAGTTCCATTCTCCCGAAAGTTTAACAACCCCTCCTCCAACTCCCCTAAAGTTCACATCAGTACCTCTCGCTCAGAGCTCTTCGCCAGTTACAAAACCAGGCAAAGCACCAGTGAGCGATGAAGTTTTATTTTTTAAAACTTCAATTTTCCTAGCTTATAGTAAAATGTAAACGATCATATGGTCTCATTCACTCATTTTCAGCCGTACAAACGAGGATACTTGTGGCACTGGAAATTGTTAGAAATATCAAAACTGTTATCTAAAATGTTCTGTTCGCTTGTTTAAAATAAATTAGTTTAAGTAATGCAACAATTTTTGCTATCTCTAAATTTCACAAATGGAGAACCTGAGGATGACTATCGATGACACAAGGGCTCCGCTGATCACAGTTTGAGAATCGTTGCTGATTAGTCAATAATTTAAGCTTAGAAAAAAAAAAATTAAAAATCAGTCGTCATTGCCACTACTTTAAGCATCAACCAATCATTTGAAATTTATAAAAATGAATTTTTAAGTGTTTACTTAATCCGAAATCCAAATGTAGAATACTGCTGAGAGTTTTCCAATGAAGATTTTTACTTTTGATTATATTTTAATGTACTTATTACCTCTTCTGGCAAACATAACTATATACGTTTACAAAAAATACTTAGGAAAAATACAACAGGACTTTCAGATTCTTTTTTCGTTAATTAGAATAAAATATAAAGCCGGCGTTTGGATTTCATGTATCGAACTGTACATATAATACGGAATACGAAACTTAATACTTCCGATAGCATACGTATCAGAGATTTACTAGTCTGCTCTGTATAATAACGTTATACGGATGATGCCAAGGCTGGCCACGTTATTAGCTGACATTTGAAATCACTTATAATTCTCAACAACGATTTTCGATATTATTCCCAGTCGCACAGTTTCCTCTATTACAATAATTTTCTAGAGCGTTGGATCTAAATCTTTATTCGGCATTAATCAGAATTAGAGAATAGCAATTATACATAATCTATGTGGCAATTACAGTGAGAGCAACTGCAGATCCCAAAAGTGGTTTCGCTTATAAATTACGTAAATCTAAATACATTATATCGAAGTATGTGCATAGAATTTTATAATAGGCGTTATCAAAGTTGCTTCGATGTGACCTATAAATCGAATTCACTTGATTCTAATATGGTATATACGTATACTGTTGTGTCAATTTATAATATAACTGTCATGTTTAAATTTTTTTGGTTTTCATAGAAACTAAATTGATCTTTAGTTCAAACAATTTTTATAATATTAATTTATAGAAACATTGTAGCAAGAAGTAAATAATTCTGAGTATTTAGCTAAAAATAACATAAAACTGTTTATTACTTTCAATTACTCTATGAGTAAAATTGAGTAATTATAGTAAAGCTTTCGGTTTAATTTTTTTTTTTTTTTTTTTTTTTTGGCATTTCTTCACGGTTTGGAACATAATGAGTTCAAAAAAGTGGTATAGGGAAAATGTCTGTTAGTCCGTCTGTGTGTCTGTCGTTAGCATCAATACCGAAAGACTCGACCTAAGGTGGTGATATTTTGTATGCACGTTAGTGGTAGTCATGGGGATATGTCAATTAGGGTTTGTTCAAATTGAGCAAAAGGGAGATGCTATTGAAAATGTTGTTTTTCAGCGATTGCCAAAAAACGGTTCTAACGATTTTGATCAAAATTGATGAGGTGATGTCTTTGAAAGTGTTCTTAGAATTCCCACCTACGAAATTACTGTAATTACCCATAAAAACAAAGTTTATAATATAAATTCATTACATGCATTGGCAATTGTTAAATTCATTAACATAGCGCCGATTCTGTTGTTAGCGTGTGTTGGTTTTTGCACATAATTTTAAACATTAAAAACATTTCTATCAGCAAAATATGCAGCAAACTACGTTTTAAAATTTATTTATTAAAAATTAATGTGAATTAAACCATCCACGACTAAATATCTTTTGTTTATTCTGAATAAAACAATTTCAGCACCAGGAAAGAGTTTCAACAAGAATCGGTTAAAATTCTTTCACTTACAACGTAACAAAGGGACGCAAATTTGAATGGAAATTTATGCATTCAGGTCAAATTGTCTTTTTTTTTTTATTCCGATTAAAATAATTTTGGCAATAGGAAATATTTTCAACAATGATCGGCTAAATGGAATTTGTTAGTATTCCAAAACGATCATAGAAAAGTGTGTAAAAGCGATTTTTGTGACAGCTACCACCCCCAAAACTGGTCAGAATGTATTGTTATCGGCATCTAATCTAACTGCCAAGTTTCAACCCGATCAGATGATGGCAAGTGAGATAATTGAGCTGCCGCAGATTCGTCCGGCAGCCACACACACACACACAAACAACAGAATAGAAATTAATATAAAGGATTTTAAAATGAGGTAAAAGTGTAAAAATTGGAAAACGAATATCATTAACAAAGAGCTCACTTCCCATGAGCATCGTCTATCAACGACTATTTTGCCGCTGTTTCACATACCAGAAAAATAATGTAAGAATTATTGAAAAGTATATCACCAAAATCACAATTTTAAATTTTTTTGGACCAAGTAAGAATTTTCTCCAAAAATATCACCAAACTAGCTTTTTTTTTAAAACAAGCATTTTTTTTAAAAGAATGAAAACATGAAGACGTTAGATAACACCAATCAACGTCAAAGTTAAATGCAGTGACAGTATTATAATGTTATTGATGGTTGTGAGATGTTCCACACCCCTAGTTTGTTCTACTATTGCATTATCATAAAAATAAATGATTTCTTGTTTTTTCTTTTTATAAATCCTGTTTTTGAATCATACTCTAAGGATTTTGATAATTCTTGTTATTTCTTATCAATAGATTATTTTTAATATATAGGTTTGAAACTCAGCATGTATTTGTAATATTTATTAACATTCTAGTACACTTTAATTTGTACTTAAGGGCACTCTCTACTTTAGATGCATGAAAAAAACGCTACTTTTTTTTTTCAGAATACTATTATTATATTTATTGATTTAAAACTTGTTAGGCTTAGCAAAAACACTCATAAATTTAAAAAATGTATATATATATATATAAATACATTTTTTAAATTTATGAGTGTTTTTGCTAAGTCTAACAAGTGTAACTTTTTGAGGACTCCTGTTTTCTGGGCTAAAATCAATATATATATATATATATATATATATATATATATATATATATATATATATATATATATATATATATATATATATATATATATATATATATATATATATATATATATATATATATATATATATATATATATATATATATATATATATATTGATTTTAGCCGTTTTTTTAGTGTGAAAATCCCAGAAAACAGGAGTCCTCAAAAAGTAGGTAGGTGCGTTCTTGTTGAAAAAATCTCCGAAACTACTGAACTGATCCTTATGAAACTTAAACCACATATTTTGTATACTTATCACTATATCCCGTTTAGAATTATTGCAAAATTTAAATTTTTACTCTTTTTTGGCAAAAAACATGCAAAAAAAAAGACGTTTTTTTTTTTATTGTCTGACATTTTGTTATTTTTGCATATAATTTAATATTAGAGGTACGGGATATAGCCACTGTTATACTAAACCTAAAACCATTAAATTTTTTTGTTTCAGATGGGCCATTGTTCAGATGTTTTCAACAGCGCACACCTACCTACTTTTTGAGGTAGGTTGAGGTTTTTAAGGAAGTTTATATATATATATATATATATATATATATATATATATATATATATATATATATATATATATATATATATATATATATATATATATATATATATATATATATATATATATATATATATATATATATATATATATATATATTTTTTTTTTTCTTTTTTTTTTTTTTTTCATGTATCCAAAGTAGACAGAACTCTTAAATTACTGACATCTTGTATTTTGTTCTCATGTGTTCCAATAACTAAAGACAATGTATAGAATGCATTGTATCATGTAGAACTCTTATTTTTATTTTAAACAGAGCGTTCCACTTAATTTTATAGACTTTCGAACAAGATAAAAGATACAAAGACACATTTTATTAATTTTAATATATTCATAATACATAACTTATATTTACAACCAGTGCGAGGTTGAACTACAATTTCTTTCCCAAATTTTACCCATTCATTATTAAACTATTAACCATTATATTAAAAGCTCTTAAAGTTTAATTTGTGTCCCAAATGTCAACATTTTTATTTCAGCTTAAAAATATTAAACCAATAATAGGCTAATGTTCAGGAAATGGTTTTATTTGTCAATAAGATTTTCATTTTTGGTACCAGAAGTGACATAATTAATTTAAAGTTTATTAAATTTATAATTTAAATTTTTGCATATTACTAAGCCCAAGCACTATTTGCTATTTAAAAAGCATATAATATAAAGTGAATAACAATTCACTTGAATATGTTTTTTAAGATATTTAAAATAGCCTAAGATTAGGCAATTATTATTTTTTTTTTTGGTTTGCTCCACTCATGACCGAAATGATTAATATATAAATCATAATAATAAATCGTAATATATAGATCAATATCACTATTAAAATATAAAATATAAAGTATCATATACATTTAAATTATATGGAAAATATCCAAATTGTTTTTAGCATCATAATAATAGTCAGATATTATATAAGTTTAATTAACTGGAAGTCCTAAAAAAGGATCATTCCGTATACTCGCTACGTTACAATCTTCTAGCTCAGTGCATTTAGAAACTACTTTGTATAAAACCTTAAAATTTGGTGAGTAGGTACGAAAAAGATTACTTAATAAAATGACATAACTTATTTTCATTTAATGTCTACCGATTATAAATGAAATTTGTAATAGCAAAAGACAAAACCAGGTGGAGCCACTGGATATGCATTGACATAAGGATTTCAAACATGAGATAAAATATACAAGGTGAGACCGAAAAGTAAGGTGACTGATGTCATAATAATCACTGTATTATATATTTGCAGATAAGTACATCACTGTCCTTCAAAGTAGTTCCTGCCGTCTACAATACACTTTTGACAACTTTCATACAAGTTCTTGAAACTTCTGAAAAGCTCCTCCTTTGAGACTGTTTTAAGTTCCTTGGTAACAGCATCTTGAATGTCTGATATGCTTGAAAATCGGTTTCCCTTCAGTGCCAATTTCAGTCATGGAAAGAGGAAAAAATCTGCTAACGCTAGATCAAGGGAATAAGGAGGGTGTAATACTAGTATTACACCCTCCTTATTCCCCTGGTCTAGCGCCAGCAGATTTTTTTCCCTCTCAAGCTGCTGTTACCTAGGAACTTAAGACAGTCTCAAAGGAGGACTTTTTCAGAAGTTTCTAGAACTTGTATGAACGTTGGCAGAAGTGTATTGTAGACGGCGGGAATTACTTTGAAGGACAGTGATGTATTTTTTGGCAAATATATAATACAGTGATTATTATGACATCAGTCACCTTACTTTTCGGTCTCACCTTGTATTAGACGCTATTTTGGAGTTTTTAATTTATGTGTGATCATTTTTATATCTATTCACCAAATGTTAAAGTTTTACACAAAGTAGTTTCTGAATGCCCTGAGCCAAAAGATTGTAACATATTTTAGTATAGAGAATGATCCTTACTAGGACTTCCTTTTAAACATCTCGTTTCACCCAAAAAGTCAACATTTCCAACCAATATCTGGCATGGAAAGGATTGTATACCCACCTGCGTCAGTGTGGACGTATAAAATGTGGTCCCTGTCGCACTCAGCATCACTGCTCTCCTCTAGCTCACGTGCTCCGGATAAATGAAAAGAGCTTCCTCCGTCGTCATCATCCTCAAGCCTAACGAAAAGAAATACAATTGTCTTCAAGAAAATGCTTGTTTACAGACTATTTTAACATGGATGTAATTATAGCTAATGATGCAAAGAATTTCGAATAAAATATTTTTTCCATTATAAATCGACATCCAATGAAACTTTTTTATAAATATCATAGATATCATGACACTATTTGATAATTTTGTATAAAAAAATGAAATTTAAAAAAAAATATCAGTTGTTTCAAAATAAGCAAAGTAGAATAAAGAATTATATTTCATTCATTGTATTGCATCATACTGTACTTATTATATTATTTCTATTTGTTTGATTCAGATACATGAAAACTTTTTTTTTAATTTAGAGCAACTCTAATTTTTGAAATTTCAAATTTATATAAATATTTTTAGTCAGCTCAAAATAAGCAAATTAGATTAACGAACTCTTTCATGATCTAGTGTAAAACTTGTTAAGGGGTCTAGGTACCCTTGAAATTTTCAAAAAAAGCTTATTTTTTTTCTGACGTCATTGTGGAGGCCATTTAGTTATCTGTGATTTAAAACCAACCGTTAACGAAAATTCCTATTTTTACCGAAGTTATGTTCATTTGAATAAAGTATAGAATAAATTTTACTTTGTTTTTCGTCTGCTAATTGTAGGTTTTGGTTTTGTATTTATAATTGATATAATAATTGTTTTTGCTTGAAAATGTTGTTGTTTTTTCACTTGAGAAGAGTAGAAACAACTCAACTTCTACTTGCATGCCGTGATTTGATTATAAACAACGGTTATTTTTAAAATCGTTAGTTTTGAGCTGTTTTTGCATTTTTGGTTTTGGATTTGGTAAGTTTTGTTTTCGAAATTTTTGAGTTTGGTAATTGCGTTTCTTTCATAATGGATCGTACTTCTATTAAACGTAAATCTGGTAGTAGATCAAAGAAATGTAGATTTCATGGAAATCGATTCCTTAATAGTACTAACAACCAAAGTGCTTCTGCAAAAAAACTGTCAAATCTTAGTAAAAAAGTTAACGATGCCGAGAGTGAGATCATCGAAGCTGATCGTAATTTTAGTGGCTATCGTCTTTTAGATATTTCTTTTCTTTTGCAACAAATTAACCAGCATTTATCATGCAAAAAATGTGGAGGGGAAGTCAACATGGAAGAAAGTTTGATTATTGGACTCTCTTCCAAGTTTGAAATAAATTGCAAGATTTGCAAAAATATATCTACATTCAGAAGCTGTCCAATGCTTGGAAAAAATCAGAACGTAGCTGAAATTAACCGAAGGGCAGTATATGCTATGCGTTGCATCGGCCAAGGGTATGGAGGGCTTGCGACATTTTGTGGTGTCATGGATTTGCCAGTTCCATTGTCTCGTAAATCTTATGATGTCATAGTCCAGCGCTTACTCATGGCTTCAAAGGATGCTGCTACGAAATCAATGAAGGCGGCTGCCTTCGAAGAACGCAGCGCAGCAGAAAGTGAATGTATTATTGTTAGTGGTGATGGCACTTGGAAGACGCGGGGTCATTCTTCCCAGATTGGAGTTTGCACCATCATAGGTGATTTATCTGGCAAAATTATTGATGCAGAAGTAATGTCTAAGTTTTGCAAAGGTTGTGAGGCGTGGAAAGGAGACAGGAAAGGCAGAAGATTCCGAGCTTGGCATACATCACATGCTCCATTTTGTATGATAAATCATACTGGATCGTCAGGCAAGATGGAAAGTGACGGAATGATCCGAATATTCTGCCGCTCAAAACAAGAGCGAAATGTTGTGTATGCCGAATACATCGGGGATGGAGACAGCAAAACATACGCTTCAATAGTAGATGCCCAGCCTTACGGGACAAATGTCCATGTCAAGAAAATCGAATGTGTGGGACACATTCAGAAAAGAATGGGTACCCAGCTTCGAAAGTTGAAAACGAGCATGGCCAAGAAGAAGCTTTCTGATGGAAAAGGACTGAGCGGACGTGGTCGTTTGACTGATAGAGATATCAACCAGCTCACAATATACTATGGAAATGCTATTCGAGGCAATAGGAGTTCCCTTGCTGACATGAGAATGGCCATATGGGCAATATACCACCATAAAAGAGCAACAGATGATAATCCTTCGCACGACTTCTGTCCCAAAGGAGAAGAATCATGGCGCTCTTATCAAAAGGCAGTTGCTGCCAATTCTGTTGATACATATACGCACACAAATTCTTTGCCAACTGCTGTAATGGACTGTGTTAGACCAGTTTTTCTGCGGCTTTCAAGTCCTGAATTGCTTAGGTGGAAAAACTCAGAATAAAAATGAGTCAATAAATTCGCTTATTTGGAAATTTTGCCCCAAGATGTCTGGTTGCGGACGTAAGATTGCAGAATTGGCAGTGAATGAATCTATCATAGCATATAATGATGGCAGGTTAGGCAGACTGAAAATGATGCAAGCACTTGGACTTCAAACAAGTCGACATTTCATTTCTGCTGCTGAAACAACAAGAATCGAAACTGCTGAAAAAAGATGCAAATCCAGTTCACTTGAGGCTCGACGAGCCAAACGTATGAAAAAGTTGGCTACAATTGAAAGGGAAAAGTTGGAGGAAGGGTTCTTTTATGATGCAGGAAATTTTTAATCGGTTTACTACCAAAAAGTAAAGTTTTTGGCAATTTTGAGATTTGTTGTTATTAGATGACTTCAATATTTGACAATTTTAGGCATGTGGTCTGGAATTTATTCTGCCCTTGCCATGGGTTGGCCTGCTATAGCACTTCCTGCAGGAACCGACAGACATAATCCAAAAATTAGACTCACAAGACACACACACACTTCATTGTTGTCATCTAATATACAACGAATTTTGCAAATTTTATCATTAAAACATTTATTAATATGCCACAATTTAAAATAGAAGTTTATGAAAGGGCTCTTCTCTGATGCAGGAAATTTCTAGTAAATTGAGATAATTTACTTGAGTATTATTAGTTAAATTTGTAAGTTTTAACTTTGACGTCGTTTTTCTCGAAACTGTGTTTTACACCAATGCGCGCAGGATATAAAAAAAAGTATTGCTCCGAATTTCTTCAAATTTTGTGGGTGTAATTGTTATATCAGTATGCTTAACATTCACTACAAGCAAAGAAAAATATTGGAAAATAAATAGATTTTGGAAGTTTTTTGTAATTTTTTTTTTGTGTAAATTTTTTTTTTTTACTCGATGTGCTCAAACTTTTGTAATTTTTGGAATTACTTTTAGTTGGTAGTGAATTTAATGCATACAATTGTTTTAAAGATAAAAAATGCAAAATGGACATTTTGGGGGCATTTTAAATTAAAATATGCTGCGCGTAACACTTGTAAGGTTTTCGGGTCTGTCCAAATTAGCGTGTCTTGCAACCTCCTCGTTAGGCCCTCGTTAATATTTTTCCAAATTTTTTAAAGTTGTTTATTAATCTACATACTTAATTATATATTGGTGCCTAAACACAATTCAGTGCAAGAATTAATTAATTGTTCGTTGAACTCTTGAAAATATACTAATAAACGATGATTTCAACCATTTCAAGGGTACTCAGACCCCTTAAACGGATTTTAATATGAACTTCTTTGAAGCACTAATTCAAAGAAATTGATGGTAGGATTACGCATGAGTCTCGATGCTCATGGTGTAGATGTTTTCCTTTCTCTATCCCCAAGAGATTCAGTAACTGATAGCGATTCAGTATCAGTTTTTTTCTGCCCGGAAATCAAGAAACTCAAGGGACGCTGATGGTTTATATGTAGCAAAAGAGTCATCCATTAATTTAAACTGTTGTGGTAATTGTCAGCTTAACTTACTCATATCACTCGGGAAATCAATAATGAGTCATAATGGTAAATGTTTTTTTTTTTTTTTTTTTTTTTTTTTTTAATCTCTTACCAATTGGTAAGCTGTTTCTTCTTCTTTTAATCAGCAGATGTATACATAAATATTTGGATTATATTTCATGATGAGTGTTCAAACTGTTTTTAATAAATTATTACTATATTTAAATAATAATTATTATAATTATTACTCTAATTTAATATTTAATACATTCCATACGTGTTTAATTCTGAGCAACCTTTGTACTATACAACTCACTGATTTTTGAAAACATGTACAGAGTTAAAATTATTAATTTGACTATCTTAAGAGCAGTCTGTATCTTGAAAGAAACAGCAGATTATAAAAATATGCATGGCTTCCTCTGAAAGTCAGGAGGATTCTTTCTCTAATTTTAAATAACATTTTCCAATTTTCTTAATAGTATATGCACTCTTTTAAGAGGATAAGTTTATTAAAACAGCTTCTAAATGAATCTAAAAGCGTCAGCTGAATTTAATCAATTTAATTTAGTTAGTTTAATTACGACCACAAATTTCAGACACAGGAACTGGCTTCAATTATATGTCTAGAGAGACCGCATTGATTACATTTAAATTAACGGGATTCAATTAATCAGGAGTTGTTGCGCATTTTAATTTGTTGTAAAAAAAAAAAAAAACTTTGCCTTAAAAAAAAAAAAAAATAGCATGTTACTGAGTGGTAGACAAGTGAAAAGTGATTTATAGACTGAACAGTACAGATCTTGTTTTAAAGGTTTAAATCTCTATTCCCCAGGTTAAAAGATATCTTAGTATATGAATGTTTTATATATTTCTCATGATAATATTATTTTTGTGACTAATGAAAGCTACATTTTATTCAATATTGTCATAAATAAATATTTATTATAATATAAATAGACTTTAAAATTGAGGTGAAATTACAACTATCACAAACGAAAAGTTGATATTATTGTGAGAGTTCGTTGATTTAATGTTTTTCAATTTAGCATTCAAATGCTTTTTGAAGTCTTTATATTCCTTTACAAAGTGAAATTAAATAAACAGTTTAAGACTAGGGTTCTTTTTCCAAAGTTGCTAATCTATATTGGGATGCCGTATTATGTGTTAATTACCACTCCAATCACTGTTTTAAACATTAGTTTAATTGTTGCAAACATTGGTTTAATATTAAGAATTGTTTCATTTGGGAGTTGGTGTGTGAAAAGCAAAAAATATATTCCTCATTATTGCTTTGAAACTAGAGGTCGGCGATATATCGATACGACGATATTTTTATCGATATTTATAAAAAATATCGATTTTGAAAATATCGATAAAAGTCACTGATATTACGATATTTTCAAACATTTTTAGTTTTTTGATGATCGTTTTGTAGTTCCATGTGTTTTTTCGATTTTATCAATGGTTATGTCTCAGTATCAATTTATTCTTTTTTGTATAATCATTTACATTTTCTCTCAATTCCTTCCTGGAAAATGTTTGGGTTTTTATTTGTTTTGTCATCAGAAATTAGACCTTGATATCTATTTTCAAACAAGCATTTCCTATAATTTGGATTTTTTTTTTTTCATTATTTCTCTAACTTGGAAGAAGTAACTACTCATTGTATTGTATTTTAAAATCTTTTATATTAACTTCAATTTTATTTGTGTGTACCAAATGAACAGAAACTTGGCAGATATCATGTCGATGACGATGCAGTCTATCACGTTTGTGGGGCTGTCAACTAGGATTGTAGTGCTAAAAAAAATTTACCGGTACGCAAACTTTTAGATCATGGCGGTACTGTAGCTAAATCAAATAATAATTTTTTAAAAAAATCAAAAATCATGTATTGATATATCAATATTTTATCGATATTTTTTCCTATGCAGCGATATAGTATCGATATTTATTTTGATCGATATTTCCGACCTCTATTTGAAACTTTCTTTTTCGAACTGTACTGAGGTAATCAGTGAATGTTTTGGGGAATAGCTTTGGGAGGTAAGTCATTTCCGTCCACCAGACGCACAAAAAGGGATGAGGAGGGTTATGTTTTCAGGGGCAAGTCAATTTCTGAAGGAATTATCTGAAATGAAGTTCAAAGTGACTGAGTGGTGTGTAAGTCCAATGAACGCTTACTAACCAAAGGATAAAGCCTTTTTAGGCGGAGTTGTGGGGAAAAAAACAGCCATTGATATGAGCGGGGCCTATTTTAAAGGGTAGTTGTGGCTTATTTGGGCAGTCGTAAATTCAAAATGGGCAGTCTTAAATTCAAAATTCGGCAGTCTTAATTTCAATATTAGCCAGTCTTAAATTCAAGATTGGGCAGTCGTATAAAACACAAAATCAAATAAAGAAAAAATTGCTCATTCTTATTTTGTAACAATAATGCATGTGGTACTTTCAAATATTTCACAGTATGAAATCATATTTTTGGAATGCAAATAACAAGGCATTTGCCTAAAATTTAAAATCAAATCAAATCAGTCGAAATCTCCGCTCCAAGCCAGGACGAGCCGGTCCTGTCGAAGCTTAAAACTTTATTGGGCAGACAGATTTGGAGAAAGCATCGGATGTCTTTTCTCCATGACCTTGCAATATGGGTGAAGCGGGGAGATGCGGAATGTTTTGTGAGTCAAGTGTCAGCTGATCAGCTACCCCAAGCCGAAACCTTGGGATATCTTGTCTCGTTTACTTCAACAGTCGCGCGCGAAAAACCCCTTTTTCCCCTTTGTCAATAAATCTTCAGTTCGGCTGTTTACGGTCAACACTCCCACTGTGTGTCCTGTTCTCCTCTGTAATTTTCTTGCGAGATGACCACTGTATTTTTAGAAGGTTGGTGACAAAAATTGTAAAATAAAGGCAGCGATGAATAGCTGACAAGAGGGAAGCTGAATTTAGACACAATATCTTTTCTTTACGAAGAAGGTAGATGTCAGCTGTTGCATGTTTGTCTTGCAAGTGTAAATAATCTTTTAATGTTTAGTATCGAAAACATTGAATTCTAATTCACGACTGTTTAGTTGTCTTTTGCGACTTCGCAAAGAAAGGTATTTCAAATTTTTAGTGGTTTTTTAGTGGTCTAAACCAAGACCCTAAAATATGAAGTTCAATAAAAAAATATCTTAAGGTTCCTCAAAGCCCCCCAAAATTGGAATGTTTCATAAACAATACATAAAAGTGAAAATTTTAGAAAGAATATTTATTGCGTTTATTTTGTAGTTGGAGGTGTTAGTGTGAATTTTGGAGGCTCCGATATTTTGTTTACATGTATTTTAGGATAACGAGTTGATTGGGGCAAAGAGGTGAATCGCTCATTTGAGTCTAAAAATGATTCTGTTTTGTGTCAGCATTGTCCTTTCGGTATTTTTTTTTGGGGGGGGGGGATTACTCAATGTGTTTGAGGTGTTTCTTGAATGAACCTGCCCAACATTTGTGTAGAACGGTTGATTGTCATAGTTTTTGCATAACGCATGTATGTACGATTTTTAACCGGTTCACAGCCACGATGCATTTTAAAAGCATTTAATCTAACTTTGATTAGTTTTCATTTTTTTTTTTTTAATAACTAGGACGAGGGTAGCAAAAAAAAAAAAAAAAAAAAAAAAACATTACACCACATATATGCTATGATGATTTTCTTACGATTGACAGTTAGATTTCATAAGCATGTAACATATTTATTGAGGTACCACACAAACAACATTCTAAAGATTTCTGAAAAAACTGTCGGCATTCATTTTTTTTCTACGATATTTACTATTCCATAAGTAATCGTCCTTTCTTAGATTGAATTAGAATCCATTTCGAATTGGTACGTCAAGAGTTAGTTGCCAATAACAGAATTAATCGGAAAATGGAGCTTCAAAATTATATTCTTTTTTATGTATTTGAGCGAAAAGCATATCCCTAAAATCCTTCCAATAACAGATTTATTACAATATCTAATGGAATTTAATTTACCAATTGATTAGCTTCGTATTCATAAATATCTAGAGAAAAAAATATCTTACATCTTATATTACTTACATATTTTTTTATTTCCTTTGATATCTTGTTTTTATTAAAATGTTCAAAGTGATTCTAAATGAGACGTAATAAATATATCGCAAAATGACATTTTTCAACTTAAGTTTGAAAGTACACACACGCTATTTTGTTACACTTTTAGCACTTAATAAACAATTTTCATTCATGAAAATAATGCAAAGTGGTAGTTACATTTGAATCACAATGTTCGTAATACGAATCGATTTAATATCATTTTCGCGCTCGCCACAACATGCTTTTTTAACCCACTCCTGCTTACCCATCCCGACATGTTTTAGCATAGGGAGCACCTTGTTTGGTACCGCACTGCCATCTGTTGGAAGAAATGGCAGTTGATCTTGGCCGCGAATCATTGTTTCTTGGAATGTACTCTTCATCAACATCAGCTGACCATCGACGATCGGACATGGAATCTTTGCGATGAGATCCTGTAGTCTGATGATGACCACTCGAGGGTCGGTCTGAAAACATATTGCAAATGTTGTATTGTGTTCATTTATATCCACTAAAGACAATTTTCCAATGTATATATTTATGCATAGCTATGATTTTTGTTTAACCATTGCATAAATTAATATAAACAAAAAATTATATTAAAATATTAAATAAGCAAATATAATGAAAAAAATTAAATGAATTTAAATTTTGAGAAATTATGTTATTGTATTTAATGCTATCCATAGAGTTTACCAATTGCAACATAAAATATAAAAAATACCACTTTTATATTGTAATGATAAAGAACTAATGCCAAAACTTTTTCAAATAAAAATAAGGAGTAATTGAATGTATGAGGGGTTGCCTAAGGAATGAAAAGGGTTTAGGATGAAATCTGCAAACTTTTAAAGTATCATATAGTTTTTCAACTTAAACTGAGAATTGTATAATTTCATTTTTATTTACTGTGGAATTCAAAGATAGTGACATAGTTCTTTTAAAGCTCTATTTTGAATGGATTTTTCGAGAGAGTTCTCGCGCGCTAATATTACTTCGAGTGCGGAGTAAAATCTTGAAGTCGAGTTTTTTTATGCTGATTTGAAAGGATCGGAGCTTTTGTTTACTTTCGTTGCCTGCATTATTGCTGTATCCAAAGTTGTATGCATTGAAGCTTGTGTTGAAGCTGGATAGGGAGTTTACTGTTGTTCTGAAAAGTTTTGTAAGTCTTCGAAATAATAAATTATAATTTTTACTTGGGGGGAGGGGGGGGCAAAAACTATGTCATCATTTCTTCTGCGAAAATTTTATAACAACATAATACAGATAAACAATATCAGTAGCTACCTAATGTATGGTGAAGGAAAAAAAATACTTTTCAATGCTATTAGATGGTGTGGTAGATATCAAAAATATCTAACACAATCGCAAATAAGCTACATAAAAAGTATGTTTCTTTTTGTTTGTATGGTTTATCTAAAGCTTAATAAATTCTTAAATAGTTTTTTATTATTTAACAATGAATGTTATACTATTTTGGAGCGTATGTTTGTATCATTCTCATGACTTACTTGGGAAACTGTACATGTGCTCAACTTCTGATTGAGTGAGAGGTTTCCCTCCTTTCATATGCTTAGTATTACTATTCTGAAATATAAATGAGTACTATTTATATGAAGCATATGTAATGTGCACAAACATTATATTACACTATGCTAGGATAGCATTTTCTAATAATCAATACTATATTTCACACAATTCAGTACTATGATTTATATTAGTATTTCACTTTAATTTATTATTTAGATACATATGTATTTTATGAAATTCATTAACACGTATTGTAGTGGTTCCAAAATTAAACACCATTATGCGACTGTATTTAACGGATAATCACACTATGATATAGTAGCATTTCGCATAAATAAATGCTACGATATAAGAAATTATATCGTACGTTATTTATTACAGAATTCATTACTTAATTAGTAGAGCAGAATTTAACTAAATATAATATCATGACTTAGAAATATTTAACACAATTCTGTATAACATCATTCGGAAATTTAATACTATGATATAGTAGTACCTAATTATGTGTGTACCTGTTTAACAGCGAACGGGACATCATACGGCCTCTCCATATCTCGCAGCGTTGATCTACCATCAGTGCTGCTTTCACCTGAGCTTCTTTCATCAAGAGAGAACACAGGCACCCTACTTGTAGCATAAGGCGATGGGAAATACAATGATGCGTCTTTGGTCTGGACGTATGTTCCATCCTGTTTCACTTCATATTCTGACATTTGGACTGCTTCTGTGTTCATTTCTTTTCTCACGCTTTGAGCATCTGGCAATAATAAAAAAATAATACGATGCAATTATAAATGTCATGTTGATAACACAAAAATATGTATATTTCTTTATATTGAGCACTATAAATTGAAAATTCTAAAATTGTTTTTCCAGTTGTTTATTTTTAAAGCAAGCCTTTTAAAGGTCTTATCTTTAGGAACATTTATCTTCTGTTTTCTTCTTTTTTTATTACCTTATTCCATCTAAAGTGGCATAATATTTACGTTTAAAGATATATATGTATCACCTTTCGATTTTTATGTCTGAAAATTGCGTTATCTTTCAGAAAATTGTTAGTTTTATGTGTTGTTGTGAGGAGAGAAATGTAAATGCTCGTAAGTAAAGACATATTGTCAATAACTTTTTTAATAATTTTCTTTTTTGGGAGATTTTAATGGTGTGCTATTTTCAGAAATTAATTTAGTTGAGGTATTAATAAGATTAAAATAAAGTATTAGAATAAAATCGTTGGTATAGAAATATTTTCCTAACTATGAATACTTCTCATTCATTGGTTATATATTTCACTTTGATATTTATGCCAAATTTGCGTTCAGAGGTTTACCAACTATGATACATCTTTCACTAAAAAGGTTTAATGTTGAAGGCTACCAACTCCTAAAAGTGCAACTCTAAGAAAAGATAAGATAGTTGCCTTAAACACGTTTCACTGATATTCACTGAAATACATAAATTCCGGCATTTCATGGATATGAATACAAATTTAACTTTTAATTTGATTATTACCTCTAAGAAATATTTCAACTGAACTGATTCAATTCTTATCACGAGGAAAAAACAATATTTTGACTTAAACTCTATACTAAAGTAATAAAAATTATTTCATTACGCCATTCTATGAGAAAAATACAATATTTTATTTTGAACTCTGTAACAATGTATTAAAAATAGTTACATGACATCCATTCGTAATTATGTAAATGTGAAATTGTTATTTTGTCTATAATGTTAATACTAGCTGATAAAATATTTACCTTCGTATTGCCTGTCTCCATTTCTTCTTCGTCTGCTAAGAGCACATACTACAATAAGCACTGATATAAGGATGATAACTGTAACTACCACGGGAGCAACAATGGCTAAATTAGTGTATAAAGGTGCAGGTCCCTTTATGACGGGAGGTTGGGAAATTCCTCCTAAAATAAAAATTACATTTTAATATAGAGTTTACAATACGGGAGTCTAACTCATAGATAAATTCGATACCTTCACTTTTATTAATATGGGTGAAATAATAAAAGGTGCAGACATTATTGAATATTGTTTACAATTGAAGTTTGATATGTAGTTCAGTTCGTATATGTAATCGTGAATATGGTGACCTTGTTAAGCCATTACTATTTTTTTAGATATCTCAACAGAGTTTACTTGTACAATGAGATGTTCGATGTGTGATACTATTATTATTATTATTTTTAAATACATATGATTATAAACAAATGAAAAAATATGTCGAATTTTTTAGGAGATCTGTTTACCAATAGTTCTATAAGAATTTGTTTTACATAATTATGAGTGTTTGAGAGAGATTTTATAATGGGCTAAAAACACTTTTAGAACATTGTATAATTTTGTGGAATTTTCCAATAATTAAATGAAACTAGATTTAAAGTTAGGTCAGACATAAAATATTAGAAGTAAGATGTAAAAGTATAAAAGCGAGACACTATTTTATATTATTATTTACTACACAGAGTACCCGAATACTATACATATGGTGTAATAGAAAGTAAAAAGGGATTGATAACCTTTCGTAACATATTATATTTGTATTACAATCGAAAATATTCTACACATCATAATCTTACTGCCCAGTTCGTTTTTTTTTTTTTTTTTTTTTTTTTTTTTTTATATAAAATAAATTTCACATTACCAAGTATGCATGATATATAAAAAACGACTATTAATAATATAAAGTACTTAAAGTAATTATAATACTTTGCATGCTAAATAATAAGTATGTTATTACTACAAACGGTCAATGAATTTTTATGCAATGGCATTTTAAAATGTCTAGCAGAACCAATTTTGTTTCGCTTATAGCTACAGCACTACACTTTTCGTTTCTTCCTTTTAAATAAATTATTAAGATCAGTTCATTTTAAAAAGTGTCAGTTAAAAAATCGAGTAGCTGTACTAAATTTTCTCAAACAACCTTTATTTAAATTACTCACAAAAAGTAAAAGTTTGAAGCAATATCAACGAGAGGAACTTTTTTAGTTTTACGCTTGTCACTTAAGAAACGCCACGTATTTATACAAATTGAACTTAGCGTACCATCATTAAGTATTCCAGTACTAAACTTATATTCTCTTTTTTGAGATCCAGCATCGTTGTGAGCTGTAACATCCAGCCGATACTCTGTACCAGGACTTAATCCGTCCAATTCGAATGGTTCAGCTTGCATGAGCACGTGGTCAGACACCAGTGTCCAATCGTTCTGCAACTCCGTTTTGTACTGGATGACGAAAAAGTTGATTGGACAACCACCATCAACCCACTTGCTGAGGTAGAGAATTGCATGAGTTGCATTGGAACGAAGAAAATCTCTCAGCTCTGGGGCTTCAGGCACTGAAAGAAAAATACATTATACATACAAAAGATTATGCTTAAGTCAATCACTATAACTTTCATGTTACTTCTAAATAGTTTTATCCTACTCTGTTCCACAAACTTAGATGAAGGCGATTATTTAGATGAAAGCTTAATTATCGGCAGTTTTTTCTATTGAAAGATTCTAAAGGTAAAAATGACTGTTACAATAAAGTAATCTTTAACCAAATAACACACTGAGATAAGATTTTTCGCTTATTCTTACTTTACGTAACTGAACAAGGGACATTTCTCATAAGTTGTTTTTAAAGGTATAAGGTACTGGTGTAATCCATATATATATAAATATATATTTTTTTTTTTTTGCAATATCCTTTTCAGGAAAAAAGGAAATTTCTCTTGAGGTCAGCAGAAAACATATGTTTTCAAACTTGATTTACTACCATATCATCACAAAATATAATTATAAAGTTATGCCATCATTTGACTTCTTTATGCATATTCCCCTGCATTTCGCAGGGCTCATATTTTACTTGTTACTTATTTTATAGCAGAATTAGTTAAATGGAACTTCCTATGGAGCACATCAGTATTGGCTGATGTAAGAAACTCGGGTTCTGAAAAAATCGCCAGTACTGGCCGAAATTCAAGCATCATTCCAAAAGTCCCGATTTTTTTAAAAAATAAACACATCAAAAGCATCACAGAAATATATTTTCTAGCCCTCCGTCCTGTATTATAAAATTATTTCTATTTTAGAACTGTGCCTCAAAATTTGAAAACTTGTAGTACATTTTATCCAACATTAGACGAGATTGGGAAAGTTCCGTAGCAAAGGCGGCTTACAACAGTCAACATTGGGAATGCCTAATGTAGAGCGATATTAGAGAGAGTTGCTGCGCAACTGAGGTTAGTCCTCATTTTAAATTGTTTTAAAAACAATTCGTTATTTTTAAATTTCACAATAACACGCCAATTTTCTGGTAAACTTAACCGTTTCGCTAATATAACAACGATACTCGAAACCCCGTAATGTTACAATAAAGTTAATTATCAATTTGGCAAGCCTCTAAAAAGTATGTTGTGCCTTACACAACTCTTTATGAGCGACTTGGGGAAAATAGTTATAAGAATGAAAACGGTTTCATAATTGAGGAAGGGACAACAATCTCAGTCTTCTTTTTTGTTTGCACCGACGATTTATGGCCATACATTTAGAGCATCAAAACTGATAGCAAATTTATACGTAACCGATTTGAAACCTTTAGGGTAAAATGGTTCATTTTCACCTCATTGAATACAAAATGCATTACAGGATATTCTTGAAGAATATATTCTAAGGGCTGTTCTCAAATTCATCACTATATTAACTAGTACAAATCCACTAGCTTTTAAGTTCAAATATTATTTCTCTCTGTATATAATTAAAATTAAAGGGATTGGATGATTTTTGTGAAGATATTAGACGACTTGATTTTTTTAGGAAAATTTAGTACTGATGAGAAAATTCTCTCCATATACAGCAGTGAAGCTGATTAATAATTAAAATAAGTTCTGTAGATATGAAAGCGGCTGAAGTAGGATTTGGAACATGAGATATAACTGAATTTATATTAATTGTTTAATTCGCCACACCCTTAGTATAACTATTTTAGTGAAAACACGCATATTCTCCACCGTATGTATTTATATCTGTTTGGAACTTCTAAATAAAAATAAGTGTTTGATACAGGTCTATTAATTGAACTGGTGATTTTAGGAACAAAAGTTTGTGATTTTAGTGAAAAATAAATTAATTAAGTGTATAAACCAATAGTAAAGGCTTAAGATAGTTTGTAATAAAAATATCATCAAATTAACAGTTTCAGCTAACAACATTTTACGAATTTACCTACACTGTAAATGCTGGTGTCTTAAATTTAGACACAAAATGTCTGAAAAATTCATTTCAGACACATTAGGTGACTTATTTTGCACAAAGGTGGTTTACTTCTTCGAATTTCAGACATCACACGGGTCTTAAATTGCTTTCAGTCACAACAAGTGACTGAAAATAAGACACTTCGAACCAAATTAAGACATTTCCGAATTCAGACGCATCTCTATTCAGACAGATCATGCCGTAGCAATTATATCATTCAAGTTCATTTACCAAGTAAAAGGAATACCTTTAAATTTTGAAGGATCCCCAAAAAAGTGTTGTTTTTCACAGAAATCCAAAGTTGTCTTAAGTAAACGTGCATAGTTTTTTAAATGTAACTATTAAAAGGAGAACTATTTTTCACGACCTGTTTTCACGCCATTAAGAAAGTTTGCAAAACCTAAGTATTAAATCAAAAACTTAGAGTTATAAAAATGGTATTTTTATTTTTATTTATCAATATAAAAAATGCCAAAACCAAGCAAAAACTGTCACTGGAATATTATATATATAAAAAATAAAACTTTACTTGTATCCTTCCGCCGTAACGTGTTTGTTTACTTTTGAAACTCGTAATGTTTTTCACTTGTAACGTTGCAGATTCAGAAAACTCCTCTAAATTACAAACACAATAACTGAAATAATATCCGTTGAATTCCGAAAAAAAAAAAAAAAAAAAACGCTCGCCAAAGAAATGCTACATCTGTGCCAAAAGAACTTGCTTGGAGAACGATTCTTTCTGGCAAAATACACTAAAAGAAACTGCGTCCATACTTGCAAGTCTGTAAAAATTCTCCTCCAAGGTGCTTAATGAAGTGTAGCAGCTGCAATACCGCAGATTGCTCTAATTTGGTACTGTAATAATATAAACTTTCGGCTCAATCCACACAATAGTTGGAAGTTTTGAAGAAACCCTTCTACGATAAGAAATTTGTTTTGAACTGAGCTTATTTGCCTGAAGACTTTTTTGTATCGTATCAGACCAGAGTGAAAAAACTGTCGATGGAATATGGTGGTATATGATACAGTTTTCAAAGAAACTTGATGAAACTGGAAATACAGTCAATGACATGCAAAATTACAGGTCTTGCACTTTTATTTAAGAATCGACTTCCAGAAACAAGTTACTGCAGTAAAGAATAAAGCTCTTCTAAATGATCTTTTTGATGGCCCATCTGATGGCTGTAGGATTAGCGCTCTGGCCTCGTATACTAAAGGTGCTGGATTCGAATCTCTGGTTAGGCATGGATGTTTGTTTTGGTTTGGAATCCACTTTAAGCTGTTGGTCCCGGCCTAATTAACCGTCACTGTGTATAAAAAATAAGTCATTGAGCATACAAATCAACCAAACCTATCTTTTTGATGTGCACAACGGCTATATTTCCATTGAAAAAGTTAGTTTATGTAATATTATCGGTTCTTTTCCATTAAAGGGAGTTGTTGGTACTTCCAAATATGGTACGGATTTTGCATCTAGGTAATTTTCGCGAGTAAATGTCAGTAGACGCCATTTTTTAATAATAAGTTAACTACCTGTGGTTGCCATAATTTGCCGCAGTTTGTTGTTGTTGTTTCTTATCCTCCACCTGTCTGACGAAGTCAGACCAGATCCAACAAATTGTTGACCCTCAAAAAGTCGATGACAAGAAGTGGTGTAGCTTATAAGTCCTCTTTGGAAAGACCCAAGCAGTCCAGGATATGTTCGGCAGAGGCCTGCTGAGCTTTACATTTGGAGCAGACAGGGTAAGATTTTCTACCCTTAGAGTACAAGAGACTCTTCGTGTGACCACTTGCCAATCTGGAAATTGCCGTTCGAAACGCTCACCAATAGATACAAGTTATCACCAATAGATCACCAATAGATACAAGTGAAGAGCCCGGTTTCTTGGCTGCATACCAGTGATGAGAGGGAGGGGTCTTCCACTTTTTGGAGAGATGACATTTGATTTTGGACTGATGCTCCGAGTATGAAAGAGCTGAAGAGGAAGGTGTTGAGTGACTGCAACCCTCCTTAGCTAAGTGGTCCGCTTGCTCATTTCCAAAGATGTTAACGTGGGATGGTATCCACTGAAAATGAACGTCGTGGCGCTTTGAAATAAGTTTAAGTTTAAGAAGGATGGATATGCTTGTTTTGTCTCCAACTTTAGTCCAATTGTGTAGATGTTGAAGGGAGCTGCGACTGTCCGAAAGGATCCAGAGATCACCAAAGTCACGCTCGTTGATTATAGCTTCAATGCCCTGTTCAATTGCGATTAATTCACTTTTAAAGACTGAAGTGAAATCAGGGTTACGGAGACAGATGGAAAGATTTTGCCCAGGTTTTTCAATGAAGACACCACTACCAACTAGGTCTCCCAGTCCACTACCGTTTGTTGTTGCCGCAGTTTTATGTAAACAATCTTGGCAGACAATCCGTACTGTACTTGGGAATACCAACGGCCTACTTTAACAGAAAAGTATCATATTAACTAGAATAAAAAATTTTATAGAATATTGTGTTTCCCGAAATCAGCTCTGCATTTTGCTGGCTGCCAGCTCGGTTTCGTAAAAAAGCTCCATTGGCTCAAAGAAAGGATGATTGAAGCCCTAAGCAATTTAATGCTCAGAAATAAGAAAAAGGAAACCATTGCCATTAAAGGGTGCCAACAAAACTTTATACACTTTTGTATTTTCACAAATTATTTATTTAAAATTGAAGGTAATTACACAAATTATTCCTTTTTCCAATTTTGGTAAAACCAAAACTGTCGTCAAAATACAGCTTTAGCGGTAATTATTAATAACAGTGTGACTACAGCTTCTTTTTGGCAAGAGTTTCGGTTTTACCGAAAATGTCCAAAATGTTTAAAAGTATTATTTGTTGGTTCATATTGAAATCATTTTTTATAACAATCACAAGTAGCGTCTTTTTTTATGGTGTTTATTTTGTAGTAACTATTTAGTGTGCCCAGCGTAAAAGAGACCCCACATTCAAAAAGCAACCGCGTTTCAGATTATTAAATAAAATTTCAAATGATTGATTCCAAACTTTTGTTTTGAAAATAATGTAGTGCCTCTTTTATGCTTGCCACCCTATATTGTAACCTGAATTGTCAAATTCGAAGACCTATTATGCCACGACGAGTAAGCAGCTAGTATTGACATAAATAAAGCATAGACGGCAATATGACGTAATTCATTTTTGTATGTAATTGCAGTTTTTTCTGCGTTTAAAGTGTATTCTGTATCCTCAGCAAAATTTCGACCAATAAACATAAACTTTATCCAAATTGATTCAGTAGATCCTGAGTATTATGCCAATATTAACCTCTTCTTGATCGTTGATTTAATTTTTTTTGTTTTGACGGGTACCAGATAAAAATCACCAAATTGCAGCGATAACTCATTCAAACTAATAACTTCCAATCTGTGATAAGGTTTGCTTAGGCAACCCCTCAAACTAAAGAATAAAAATAAAAGTCCACGAGTTTAAAATATTATTTTCGTGTAAACATTTCAGCTTGGCGATAACTATGTCAACCTTCCGACTTAGCGGATTTTGGTACCCGTCTAACAGAAAAATATAAAATATTGTTGCTAGAGTTTTCTCACATACCCGAATGTGTGTATGTGTTTTAATATTCAATTGGGGTTTACAAGAAATTTATTCCTCATTCATCTAATGCAACAAAAGTGAGATCAGAAGTGTTGGCATCACTTGCTGTCGCTTATTGTATAATAAATACTACTCTGATGGATGAATGGTATACCCTATGTTCAATTTGCCCTCTAATATTATTACTTCAGACTCAATAGCACTTAGCAGCATATCTAAACCGAGCAATGTTGCAACTGTGCACCTTAACTGCATGATACTAGAGTACTATTCTACAAAAAACATAAATTAAACACTGAGGGATATTAGACAACAGTATTCAAACTTGAAATAATTATATGCTTGAAGTGGTCAAATGTTTTGACCAGTGTTAAGCTATTGTTCACAATATGTACGAAATTGCTCGAACTCGTAAATGATCTTTTTGATATGCACAAGGGCTTCATTTCCAGTGAAATAGTTGGTTTATGTAATGTTATTTATCTTATTTCAGTGTTTTAATTATAATAAATTTTAATTGATCTATTTCTAAATGATACTGTTCTCAGAATTCTAAAATTTCTGTTTTTAACATTCAATTACAATTTTATTCATTTTGTTGCATATTACAAGTACTGATGATTTTGAAAATATATTTGCCATGATTTGATATAATCTGGATAAAATTTATTGTGTCCTTGAGTTTTATTTCATCAATGAATCTTGTGTGTTCCATAATTACATCTGGGGATATTTATGATATAACCTGCATATAAATGGGACTGGGTGTTCGATGACAGCATTAAAATCAGGAAAATCAACGTAACAAAATAACTTGTGTAACATTGAATATTGGTCAAAATGAAGACATATTTTGTACATGTTGTTCAAACCTTTTTTAAATTACACAGTCAACTCGCAATAACCCGAACTTCAAGGGACTGGCCAAATTCTTCGAGTTATCCGAAGTTATTTTTTATTCAAGGCATATACTTGGTACCTAATGAAAACATCGAGATAAATGAATATTCAACTTACGAGACTTCGAGTTATTGTAAGTTGACTGTATTAAAAAAAAAGTTTATAATAATAGGCTAATAATTTATTAATAATCACTTATTTAAAACTCGGTTTAAAAAAATAATTCTGCAGCGAGTTGACTTTACGCTCGTAGAAAAATCTTAAAACTAAAATAAAGTTTTTTTGTTTTATATTTCTTAGAAATGTCTGCATACTGCATTAATTATGTAGTGTTATTATAGGGGAATGCTATAAACAAGTTAAATTGCCAGATGGGGAATAATTAGATTATTACTGCTTGTTTCATCAGTAAAATAAGTTTATGTTGCCACATAATGTATCCTAGACTTGCCAATACAACTACTATAAGTGTTTACATCACGCTTGTTATTTGATGTTAAAGTTGGCTTGTAAAAAACAACTTAAGGGGGTCCAGTACCGAAATTTCTTCAAAAATCCCAAATTTTTTTTCTGATTTTAAAAAATAGTTCATCCATTCCTGAAGAGAATGATGTTTTTATCTTATTCCTCCAGTGATTAGAACGCCACAAATTTACCTGTGATTTAAACATCACTAATGGGCGTAACACATTAAAGCGTCTGCTTGAAGTGCGTTTTTCGAGTACTAGTGTTTTTCACAGATGTTGCATATTCATATCGATATATCTCCAGAACCATTAACAATTGGTTATTCAAATTTTTGGAGCATTTAATTTATATAGTTTTAAATATTTTGTCTTCACAGAATTTTATTTTTTTAATTCTGTTTTAAAATATAAAAATTTTCATAAAAGATAACGTAAAAAAAAGCAAAAATTTCAATATTTTAACTTTGAGAATTTTTTTAATTTTTTTTAATTCACCTATCAAAATTCTGTGAAGACAAAATTTTCTTTATATAATTATGTATTACAGAAAGCTTTCACTTTGAAAAAAAAATTATTTTTTCTAGACTTATATCAAAGTACGCAAACATCAATTATTATGGATTTTTCTTGGTTTTTAAATTTTTTTTTAAATAACTAAACACAATATTTAAAAAAAAACATTTTCTCAAAGATATATAAATAGTATCTCATACATAAAATAAATTTTGACATAAAAATGTACATAAATAAAGTTTTTTTTTTTTATTTTCGGTAACGAACCCCCTTAAAACTGTGATACAATCTTGGAAGTCAAACCTTTTCTATTTGAGATTCAGCCACACTACAATGTCCATTATCCCAATACATATATTTACATTTAGTCCCAAATCCCTTACTTGAATATATTAATAGTTGTGTGCCTATTATTAACAGCTGATGTGTTGCTGTTTTGCAATCCCATGCTTAAATTTACCAGGAAAGTGAAACATAGTCAACAAAAAGTTATGTGAAACATGATAATAAAACAGTAATTTTGACTTTTCTTTTAATAAAAATTTGTAATTTAACACAGCTAATTTATTGCATTTTAATTTAAATACATGTGTTTTTAGCTTCCCAACATCTGAAAGGTTACATAAACAACCCTTTCAGACACATCAACTGTCTGAAAATATCTCCAATTCAGACAGTCTAAACGTCTTAAAATGCCCCATTTTAAGACACTTCAAGTGTCTTAAAGTTTAAGACACCATTTTTCGTCTTAAAACAGTGCCACTTGTTTAAGACAATTTTGTGTCTTATTTTAAGACATTTCAATTTGCTGTGTACAATTTGTTAGCCTTAAATGAAAATGCAACCTTATAAAGATGCTATTTTAAATATGTAACGTATATTTTGATTACATAATTATTTTCTGGAACTTAGAAACGTCTTAAATTAGTGTTGTATAGTAAGCAAAAAAAATGTGAACGATATCTATATCTTCATTTCCAAAAGTTGTAATCCAATCAAACGGTATAGTGGTTAGCGTGCTAGCCTCTAGACCGCGAGGTTGCGGGTTGGAGTCCAGTGAAGACACACAGGAACGGTCCGGGCACGGGGCGGTTACAAGCCCCCTTTTGATGAATGTCGAAGGGGGAGATAATACACAGAAATCTTAAGGAGTGTGGGATTTGTAAGGGGGAGGAGTAGCTGTCCCAATTAAGGTGACAGTTTTTTCCAACCCCCTACAAATTCCACCCTCCTGAAGATTTCAGTGCATTTCTCCCTTTTCGACATTTATCAAAAGGGGGCTTGTATCCGCGCCGTGCCCGGACCGTTCCTGTGTGTCCCCAGCTTTAGGCATGGGTGTTTGTAAATGTATGTTGGCTTGTCTAATGACGAATGTTTCGGCGCATTATAGCCCTCGTGTTGCTGACGGCGCCAGATAATCTGAAAACAAACAGCCAAAAGTAGTAAAGTACTGCAGTTTCCACAAAAGTAATTTGTTAATGATTTTTTATATGCCTAGTGCAGTTTTTGTTCTTCTTGGAATATTGTTAATAGTTAAATTAAACTCTAACTTTAGTTTACTCGCAATATGAAATTTTCAGTTTATTATAAAAACACGTTCCTTACGAGCGGAGAGAAATTATCATTATTAAGAAGAAGAATTAGTACAGGAGATATAGGTTTTTGGGTGGAACTAATTCCCACAGAAGCGGCGATTGAATTTTTTAGCTCGTATATGGTATCTTTTTGACATACTAAAAGTCTAGAAAAATCTGAGCGTGCAAAATGCGTTTTTTGGCCGCCATCTTGGATTTTTTTTTGAAAAATCGTAAAAAGTCATGTGTGGTATCAAATTACAGAAAATTTTATGCTGAAAAATATTATCATTTTGGTTTTAAAAAGTAAAAATAATTAGGAAAATAGTGACCAAAAAACTAAAAGCTTATGCAGTGTTAAAAATTCTTTTTAATAATAAATAATAAAATAGTTTTATAATATGAACGCATCATGTATTTCATCTATATCTTTCATCTTACATAAGAGAAAAGCCATATTAGTATTCTTCTGAAATACTTTCTTTTAGTGAACTATTTGTGCAATCTCTAGCAGAACAGTTACAACCTATCTCGGTACATTCCACGCCACAATGTCGACGCGTACATCTACTACTACCACACGGCTCATTTGTATCCTTTTTCCATATACAACGGATCTTGTTCACCAATAACTCTGGTGCAGGGCTCATTTCCCATGTTATGGGCAGTAGTTGGTCTCTTACTTTTTTCCAACCCCACTCTTGGCAATATTGTTTATAGTTTTCCAACAAAAACATTATAAATGTACGCGGTGAAGATGATGAACAGTCGCATCTTCTGTAGGTGGCTATCTTGCAATATTAAATTCCCTTTTGGTAGTTGTGATTATAATACGTTTTTTATCGCTGGAAGTAGAAGACTGCAGACAAGTATTTTGTGTATTATGGTAAATCAAAAGTACAAAGATATCTGTGTCCTCAGCAACAACTGTTACATGTATTTTTTTCTGCTAAGATCATTGCTATTTTCACTATAACTGCGACAGTATCATCTCTAGCATGAATCACAATATGACCATTCTCTTCCAAGTGTTTTCCAATTATGGTTATAAAGGACTATATATATTTTTTATTAGAAAGAAAGAGTCCTTTGTCAAGAAGAAGTGGAGAGCTCTTAGTTAATTTCACTGAAACATGGCCAAAAACTGGGAAATTTTCAGATGTATTACAACTATATAGCAGTCACATTACTATAAGCAATATCAAGTTACGACAATAGCATCTGGTGGCTATACCATCTCCAGTAAAAAGGATGTAGAGCATCAGATATACGCAAAACAGTCATCAGTAACAGTGAAATTTACTGAGAACTCTCCTCTTCTATTTGGCAAAGGACTTTTTTTTCTAATAAAAATAAATAAAATAATCCTTTATAACAATGCTTGAAAAACACTTGGAAGAGAATGGCCACTCTGTGATTCATTCTGCAGCTGATGCTGATACAGTTATAGTGAAAACATCACTGACCTTAGCAGATAAAATGCATGTAACAGTTGTTGCTGAGGACACCGATATCTTAGTACTCTTGATTTACCATAATACCCAAAATATTTGTTTGTCTCCTATTTCCGGCGATAAAAAAACGTAATATTAAAGGTGCAAAATGTGCTTGGGGTAAAGGATGCAAAATTATTCTCTTTTCATATTCTTTAACCGGATGCAATACCACAAGCTCTTTATTTAGTAAAAGTAAATCAGCAGCACATAGACATTTTTGGAAATGTAAGGAATTTAACATTTGTAGTACTCTGTTTGGATCAGAACATGCTGACAGGAAAGAACTTACAGATATTGGTACCAAAGCATTGATATCATTGTACGGTGGAAAGTGCACCTGAAAAACGGATACAAATGAGTCGAGTGGTAAATGTACGTGTCGACATTGTGGCGTGGAATGTACCGAGATAGGTTGTAACTGTTCTGCTAGAGATTGCGCAAATAGTGCACTAAAAGAAAGTATTTCAGAAGAATACTAATATGGCTTTTCTCTTATGTAAGATGAAAGATATTGGCGAAATACATGATGCATTCGTATTATAAAACTACTTTATTATTTATTAATAAAAAGAATTTTTAACACTGCATAATCATTTAATTTTTTGGTCACTATTTTGCTAATTATTTTTACTTTTTAAAACCAAAATAATAATCTTTTTCAGCATAAAATTTTCTGTAATTTGGTACCACACATGACTTTTTACGATTTTTTAAAAAAAATCCAAGATGGCGGCCAAGAAACGCATTTTGCACGCTCAGATTTTTCTAGACTTTTAGTATGTCAAAAAGATATCCTCCACGAGCTAAAAAAATCAATCGCCGCTTCTGTGGGAATTAGTTCCACCTATAGCCTATTTTTTGCCTATATCTCCTGTACTAAATGTTGTGGTTCCCAGCTGTAAGCAGGGGGAATCGAAAGGCAACGAACGTGTGTTCAGGGACGTTACATGTGTTAATCCAAAACTACTAACAACTAACTACTAATTAGTTAATTATTAAATTTCTCTCTTCTTGCCAAAATGAAATATAAATAAATAAATCCTTGAGTGCTTGGCCATTACGTCATTTCTAATTGATGCATTCTTGCATAGATATTACTGACCAAGTAGAAAGTGAGAAACTACATTTTGTTTATTGTATTAATGATTTTATTAAATTGAAATAGAATTTTAAATCATCCCGAAGACTATGTTGATTTGGTTAAAAGATAGACAATAATATTTTGGTTACTATGTTTAGTCAATTATGTTTGGCTAAACTTTTATTATTGCAAAATGGTCGATGGTTTAATCCGCATGATCCCATGAAATCATAAGTATATTGGTAAACAAAATTGTAACAAAAAATATATTTTACAATTGGCTAGATTATTTTTACATAAAAAAGGATGGCAGCTAAATACGTAAGTGCCAATAATAACAAGAGGTAATAACAAAGTTTGTAAAGTTACTCAGAAATTCATTTTAATGTAAATAATCAACAAACTTGAAGATGGGCCAATATCATACGCAGTTCAATTAATGCCGAAAACAAAAATAAACGTGTATTAGTGTAGATAATAAAATTGACAAATATAATATACTTACATTATGGTTTTATATGACATTGTGGGTGGGAATCTACTAGTAAAGAATATAAAAAGTTTACCACCTATGTTTCCAACAGTTCGGTCCGAAAAGATAAAATTCTTGAAATGTTTACATTGAGAAATTTTTTTTCACAATTAAACTTTAACAGACTTCAATTGTTATTTAGTATTCCGTCCCTAAATATAAGTATGGCATTATATTATTGAATTGTCATTAAACTTTTTAAAGTTTGATGCATTTTATAAAACGTAAATGACCCCTTTGAAAAATAAAAATATGCAATTATTAAAAACTTCCCATGAATTACAACGGTACTTTCTTTTTTAATATCTCCAATTAGAATACAAGATCTTATTTTTGTTCATACTAACCTAAATGTGCCTTATACAATAATGATCTCATAAACATGTACCTATAAAATAATTAGGCATATAATTATCAAGGTTCGGTTTATTGCCTTGATATGGCATTTGATTTTTTATTTATTTATTTATTAATTTTTTTTTTTTGATTTTTTTTTTTTTTAATCTCAAACTTTAGGAAATGTTTTATCAGGTCTTACTTAAAAAAAAAATAGTTTCATGAAAATTAACAAAATTTCTATTAACTTTTGAAATTAATTTCAATATAATTTATACGCAAAAAGCATCCGAAAGTCATTTATATCTTAAGTTCTAACTTATGAAATAATGGAAGAAAGCAATGTAATTTTTTATTCAATGCTTTATATAGATTTTTTTGCCATACCATGATATATGCATAAAATTGAAATCATACTTCACAAATGTCATAGCAATCCCATAATATCATTAAGTGTTTGGTTTTAGCATCCAAAGAAAAAAAAAAGACCTAAGCCAAGTTTTATAAATTTTCAAAGAAATGTCATGAATTTAAGTGATGACGGCATCGGTGTTTTAGGCATTAATGATAAACTAATTAATATATTTTATTAATTTTTGTTTCAAGAGATAGTTTGCTGAAACCAAAAAATAATAACCTGAACATACATTTTATGTTAAAACACTTCTAAATTTTAATAATTTATAATAAAACAATTTTTTTAATATTTAGAATATAAATTAATTTGTCTCCTTTCCCATTAGATTCACAAGGTTCACCACTCCCCTCTCCTCCACATTTATTTCTTACCTATTCCGACTTTCAGTTGCCAACCTACCATTGAATATTAAAAAACATTATATTTGGGGATGTATAACTAGCTACAAGCAGAAGTTGCACAAGCTTACAATTAGAAGTTTACTAGCAAAGGTGCGATTCTTTTCTCCGTTTCATAAAACTGACTTTCCCAATATTCTGCCACAAATACTTTATATATATATATATATATATATATATATATATATATATATATATATATATATATATATATATATATATATATATATATATATATATATATATATATATATATATATATATATATATATATATATATATATATATATATATATATATATATATATATATATATATATATATATATATATATATATATATATATATATATATATATATATATATATATATATATATATATATATATATATATATATATATATATATATATATATATATATATATATATATATATATATATATATATATATATATATATATATATATATATATATATATGGCGTGTTCTGCAACTTAAAATAATATATTTTTAGAATTAAGTAATAGAAAGTATTGTAAATTAAATAACGAGGAGAAAAATTATGAATGGCTTTAAAGAATCTGTGTAAATGTTGCATAAATAAATTAATAAACAGTTTAATAGAAAATTTGAAACTAAAATAATGAATGCTAGTATTATCCTAAGATTTTTAGAATCGAAAATATAATGATTATTTTTATTGTTTTATCTCATGCACTAGTATATAATATATTTTAGTTTATCTTACAAAAATATGTCTATCGTATAAATGTACTTTTAACATAAAGGAATATATTTCAAAGAACACGAATACCTACCTACCCCCAGAGTCTTGGTGGTTACTGCGTCGCTTGGCAAACCCTCACCAACCTCATTATAAGCCGTCATATAGAAATGATAACGGGTACCACAGAGGAGATTCTCAAATATGTGTTCCCGCTTCGTAGAAATGACTTGAATTTCTTGCCAACCTCCCAATTCCCTTTTATAGTGAAGATGAAATCCTAATGGATTAAAACCAAGGTGTTAGGTATATGTAAAAATAGTTCAAAACATGTTAATGGTTTTACATGTTAAGTAATATCACAAATCCGATGCAATAAAGGTGTACCTTCAATAGGGCTTGAGGTGGAAGTCCTAATTTCCCATTGGACTAGAATTGTTGAATGTGTTGAAGAAACAACGCTCATAATTGGGTTAGTTGGAGGATCTGAAAAATATATTGCAGTCGGAATGATGTACTGCATGACAAGCATTGTCAATAATCTGCACAATGAAAGTTCAAGTAGGAAATAATGTCGATATTTAAATTAGAAAATAGTAACACTTCTATTAAGAAGTAACTTTAACTTGCGATATATTTTATATTCGTGTTGTATGGAAACTGATTCATTTGTATTTTAGAGACCATATATACTAAAAATGTTGATCAAAAATGTAATTATTTAATTTTTTAACAAATATATCAAAATTTAGCAAAGAAATTGATAATATATATATTTATTTACTTTTATGGTATTGTGGCGGCGCGAGCTTGTTGGTATGATATTTTGAACTCCATCGGAGTGAGATGAGATGATTTCTCGTGCGTTGCATAGCGACGGAAAAAATAACTTTCCTGGCGAGCAGTTTTATTTTTATTATTTGTGTTCCATGAATATTTTCTTAGCATGTTGTATCGTTGGTGTTTATTTAGTTAATTAAAGTCTAATAAATTTATGTTAAACTAAAATGGAGTCTGATTACTAATCCAAGGATCACAACATCGCTAAAGTGGTGATTTTTACGGACTCTGAACTTTCATGAGTAACCTTATTGCGAATACCGGCTGGACTGGAAAGTTTCACGGAATGTAATAAGAAGTGCAAGCACCAATGTGAAAGTAAAGTGGCCTGAATGGTTTATTTTTGAAGATTGTGGCAATTCGATCGTTTCGAATTTGGATGTTGCTAGTCAATACACCATCTCCGAAGAATTAATAAAGAACTTCCCAACTTGGTGAGTGATGAATTAGATCCTGCTCGGTGACCATTTTCGTACGTTATTTTGTAAGAATTTTCTTGGGCTTTCGTATATAAATATGTCACACGAGGGTGATCAGGATACATTTTCGTTACCTTCCACAATGGAGGTGGCAAGAGTTGCATTTTGTCCGCCCCCATTTTGGGAAAATAACCCAGAATTATGGTTTGGCCAACTCGAGTCACAGTTTCACATTTCTGGTATCACAGCAGATGCCACAAAATTTCATTCTGTGGTTACAGCCTTAAATGCAAGTGTACTTTCTTGTGCAACCGATTTAGTTCGCACACCCCCCCCCACTGAAAATATGTACATAACTTTAAAATCGCAAAATTTAAGCAATTTTGTGCAATCTGATTATTTTCGCCTCAAGCAACTTTTGCAAGATTTAACCCTTGGCGATAAAAAACCTTCGCAGCTACTTCTCGAGATGCGGAATTTGGCCGATGGGAAAATTACTGACGAAGTCTTGAAATCTGTGTGGCTTCAACGCCTCCCTGTTTCTATGCAACATATTTTATCTCTAAGCAGTGAAACTTTAGATGGGCTGTCAAAAATAGCCGACAAGGTCAATGAAGTATCAGGTTGCACACTTGCGGTTTCTAGTGTATCATCAGGACATGAAAAGACAGAGATTCAAATTCTACGGGATGAAATGGCAGCACTTCGCGCTGATATGAAAAGTTTGTTAAATGGCTCTAAACAGCGCTTTGAAGTCGTAATAGAAATAGAACAACCACCCGTAGTAGAGAGGGGTCATGCAATGTTTTATGCTGGTACCACAAACGTTTCGGAGATAAAGCCCGTGATTGCATTAAACCTTGTGAGTTTACGGAAAACAATTAAGCGCTTCTGTTTTAACGGCGGCAGATTGCAGCTTACTTTCCAGTCGTCTGTTTGTTATTGACAAAAATTCCGGCTTTCGTTTTTTGGTCGATTGTGGTGTTGCAATAAGCTGCATTCCCGAAGGACTTGTGAAAAAAAGCACATCTTCGGAACTTTTTAATTACGCGGCTAACGACAGTAAAATTCGCACTTACGGTACTAAGAAGTATAACCCAAATATCGGGTTGCGTCGAGTATTTACATGGGTTTTTTGGATAGCTGATGTTTCGCATCCGATTTTGGGCGCAGATTTTTTGGAGTATTTTGGTCTTGTGGTAGACGTTAAAAATAGACAGCTTGTTGATGGCCTAACTAAGCTTAATGCCAAAGCCACAATTTGTCCTGGTCCCACATTAGGATTAACTCTAATTTCAGAGGCATCCCCGTACCATAAAATTCTGGCCAAATATCCCCAACTTGTTAACTTGAATTTAAGTAATGAGAGAATGACTCATTCTGTCACTCATTGTATAGAAACAAAAGGTCCACCTGTATATTCTAAAGCTAGGCGCTTATCGCCAGAAAAACTTAAAATCGTCAAAAAAGAATTTGAAGAACTACTACAAAAAGGAATAATTCGACCTTCTAGTAGTCCTTACGCAAGCCCAATACATCTTGTACCAAAGAAAAATAATACTTGGCGAATTGTAGGTGATTTTCGGCGGTTAAATTTTCAAACTATCCCGGATAGATATCCCCTTCCTCACATTCAAGATTTTTCACATGGACTTGCAGGGAAAAATATTTTTTTCAAAGGTAGACCTCGTAAAGGCCTATCATCAGATTTCCATAGAGCCTAAAGACATTCCAAAAACCGCAGTCATTTCCCCGGTGGGGCTTTTTGAATACGTAAAAATGTGCTTTGGATTGCGTAACTCTGGGCAAACTTTTCAGGGGTTTATGGATGAAGTCTTACGCGATCTTGAGTGTTGTTATGTCTACCTTGATGATATTCTTATTGCCTCAAGTGATCCCAAAGCTCACGAGTCTGACCTTAATAGAGTTTTTGAAAGGTTAAGTGAGTATGATATAGTTATAAACTTGGAGAAATGCGAGTTTGGTAAAAGTGAAATTGAATTTCTGGGTTTTCATGTCTCTGGTAAAGGAATTTCTCCCCTTCCAGCCAAAGTTCAGGCACTCAAAGAGTACAATCTTCCTAAAACGGTTGATGAACTTCGTCGTTTTTTGGCAATGCTAAATTTTTATCACAGGTTCCTTAAGAACGCTGCTGGTGTTCAAGCGTGTTTGTATGAGCTTACAAAAGGCAAAGCCAAAAAAGACAAGACTCCAATTGTTTGGAACGAGGCTAACGAGAAAGCATTTAATGAGTGTAAAGAAATGCTAACTAATGCTACACTATTAGTGCACCCTCTTCTGAATGCAGAGTTGACTCTTGTTACTGATGCTTCTGAAATTGCAATTGGTGCCGCATTGCATCAATCTGTAGGTGACAATTTGGAACCTTTAGGTTTTTTTCGCGTAAATTAACACCTGCTGAGTGCAAATATAGCACTTACGATCGAGAATTGTTAGCGATATATTCTGCGATTCGTCATTTTAGACATATGGTTGAGGGACGCGAATTTAAAGTTCTGACTGATCATAAGCCTTTAATATATGCATTTCAGCAAAATACAGATAGATGTTCTCCGAGACAACAGAGACATCTTGAATTTATAAGTCAATTTACCACGGATTTCCATCACATTTCTGGCGACAAGAATCCAGTTGCCGACGCGTTTTCTCGTATTTCTGCAATTCAGGTCCCAGGACCTTTAGACTACGACGAAATGGCCATCGCGCAGGATTCTGATGAGGAGATGCGAGCTTTGATCGGTGCCGATTCTGGTCTTGAGTTGAAGCCTTTGACATTCCCCTCATCAATCCGAAGTATTTTTTGTGATGTATCCAATGGTACTGTGAGGCCCTATGTTCCAGTTTCATTTCGTCGCAGGGCGTTTGATATTTGTCATGGACTTTCTCACTCTGGCATTAAGGCTACGACTGATTTAGTTCGTAAGCGTTTTGTTTGGCGAGATTTGACAAAAGACTGCAAAAATTGGTGTAGGAATTGCATACCTTGCCAAAAGTCAAAAGTGCAACTCCACAATAAATCAGTGCTCCAGTCGTTTCCTTCACCTAACGCCAGATTTTCACATGTCCATATCGACATAGTGGGACCCTTGCCACCATCGAAAGACTGTCGTTACATTTTGACCTGCGTAGATAGGTACAGTAGATGGCCTGAAGCCATTCCAATAAAGGATCAGACAGCTGAGACGGTAGCACAGGCTTTTTACGCTAATTGGATTGCTCGTTTTGGTGTACCCGATATTGTAACTACTGACCGAGGAACTATATTTGAAAGCAACCTTTTTGCTTCTCTTACTAAGTTGTTAGGGGTACATCTGATCAGAACCACTGCTTATCACCCAATGAGTAATGGCGCTGTAGAGCGTATGCACCGCCAGCTTAAGGCAGCCATCAAGTGCCACAGCACAGAAAGGTGGTGTGACGTCCTCCCGACCGTTTTCTTGGGGATGCGTTGCAGTCTCAAAGACGACATACAGGCAACTGCTGCGGAAATGGTGTATGGAACTACTTTGCGACTTCCTGGTGAATTTTTTAGGAATTCTTCAGGGCCAGAAGACATCTCGCAAGCTGAGTTTGTGAGAAGGTTACGTGCAGAGATGAGAAAGATACGTCCTGTCCCATTCTCAAATCACTCTAAGCAAAGTGCCTTCATTCACGGAGACCTCCACCGAACGTCCCATGTGTTTGTGAGAACTGACACGGTAAGACGACCCCTGGAACAGCCCTATAAAGGACCATGGAGAGTCGTATCTCGAGCTGACAAGTTCTTCGTGTTAGAGGTTAACGGGCATCATAACACGGTGTCGATTGATCGCCTGAAGCCTGCTTTTATGGATAACGACGGGCTCCAGAAAGATCCAGTTCCTTCAACGATTCTAATTCCTTCAACGACTCCAGTTCCTTCACCGACTCCAGTACCTTCACCGACTCCAGTACCTTCACCGACTTCAGTTCCCTCAACAACAGCAGCTCCCTCAACGATTCCGGACAATTCCTTGTCAAGTTCCTCAACGAGTGCTCCGACGGAAGTAACAGTTACCAAGTCCGGTAGACGGGTGTGGTTCGTCGATCGCTACGGATATTAACTTGGATCGTCCCTTGGACTGGTGGGGGACCCCTGTGGCGGCGCGAGCTAGTTGGTATGATATTTTGAACTCCATCGGCGTGAGATGAGATGATGTCTCGTGGTTTGCATAGCGACGGAAAAAATAACTTTCCTGGCGAGCAGTTTTATTTTTATTATTTGTGTTCCATGAATATTTTCTTAGCATGTTGTATCGTTGGTGTTTATTTAGTTAATTAAAGTCTAATAAATTTATGTTAAACTAAAATGGAGTCAGATTACTAATCCAAGGATCACAACATCGCTAAAGTATATTAACACATGCATTTGTAGTTTATACTCCGTAATATCTATCTCATTATTAAGTTTTTAGTTCCACCAGAAACTAAATATGGTAGCAGTCGTGGTTTTGGTAAGGTATACACAATCATTGAAAAGATTGTTTGTTTGTAATAGTTTAAGTCACCTCCATGAAGAGTATAACAAACACAATTGATTAGTATAAAATTTCCAAACTTACTTATTAAAAAAAAATATTACGTACTTTAATTGATTTACACCATATTTGATTAAAACTTGCACAATGTATTCTAATAATTTTCTACGTAATTTGAGTTTAAGACTAAATAAAACAGATTTTCCCACAAATCTCCTTTAGAATACATTTAACACAAGTGGTAATCTAGAAATTATCTTTTCATGTCGACACCATTTTTTTCTTTTGCGTGTCATAATTTAACTGACTTTCTAAAATTCTTTCTTGATCAAAAGGCAAATAATTTAAAATTTTGAAACTATTTGATTTTTTTTTAAATAAAGCTATTATTGAAATAAAAGTTATTCTTCAATAAAATCTGAACGTTATGTATGGCTCTGCTTCAATTATGAAGACACTCATAAAATTTGCTAAAATACGACATATAATAAATTTAATATTTTATTTGTTATTGTAGTATCAAATTGAATTTCAGTCAGATGTGCATCAACATTATTGGGAAATTTTTTACTTTCAGCATATATTCAATGAACACCATCAATAAATTACATTAAATGACATTTAATTGAGAATATTCAAACTTATTAAACCTGGGAAATATTTTGATTATTAAAAATAGATTAAGTTTATGACATATTAATGAATTAAAAATCACTATAATTTCGCAAAAGCAAAATAGTTTACCATTGTCTTTGGTTTTGACGCGAATTTCTTCCGATGGTGGTCCTGCCCCACGCCTGTTAAATGCTTGCACAATTACTTCATATGTTGTGACCCGTTTTAGGTTAGTGATCAGACACTCACTACGAAACGCATCGGTTATCTCCAGGGTCTTGTAAGTGAATGGCTTTGAAGATCCATGGATTTTATAGCCAACGTAATAACCTGATAATCGACCATTTTGCAGATTTATGGCAGGAGGCTAAATATGAAGAATAAAGCTCTGTGTTATTAAATTAAATAATTAATAACCTTTATTAATATGGATATCTATGCATATGAAGGGAAAGACTTGAGTAAAAAATAACTTAATTGACATGATTAAAATATGCTCGTTTTTTTTTTTTTTTTTTTTTTTTTTTTCTCTATAATTAATATTTTTACAGAATTGCAAATTGGGAAAATATGGCAAATATCAAACTTAAAATATTGAAGATGTTAAATAAAATTAATGTTTGCTCCTAGAATTTTTTTTTTAATTGGACAGATTTTCAATTTTTGATGACATTTATTATTATCGGCCTGCAGGACATAATGATTGAGCTGAGTAAATTTAGTCAATTACTTACTAATTTAAAACTTGTTTTAATGGTGGTAATTACTAACTCATTGAAACATACTTTATAGACAGCAGTAGAAGGGTGGGTAGCCGCGGGGTGACTCTTCCCCTCACTTTTCAAGAAAATTCCCATTCATCACCCCACTTCTAAAACATCTAGAATCCATCCCCCCACTTTTAAAAACACTCAATCCGTCTGAAAACAACTAAAGGAAAATAATAATAACCTTTAAATGTAGTGGCAATGAGAAAAAGGGATTTAAAATTTTCAAACATAGAAAAAAAAATAAAAACTATTTATGGTATACATATCATACTATTATGAAAATGTATTATACCACTTTGTATAAAGACATAATTATATTATTTAAAAAATACTGTTACTCTTAGTCAAATCTTTTAGCTTTGGAGGAATTTTCTTTTAAGTTAAATTTGTAATCTTGTTTCATATAAATACAAGCTATTAAAAAAAAAAAAAAAAAAAACATTTTAGAATACTCTATTAATTTAATATCATGAAAATATGCACATTTAGAAGCACTATTTAAATTTAAATATACAATTAATGTTGAATTGTTGTTTCACTTTATCTCTTACTTTCAAGTAAAAAAACTAAGTCTGAATATTCATAAAAATTACAATAAATTTTGGACCCATGTTCAATGTTAGTGTTAGGAAGTATAAATTATTTTCTTTCTAGTTAATATTTTTACTATAAGATACGAAATTATAAAATATATCTTAGAGGGGGGGGGGGGGAGGAGCCATTTGTCACCAACATTTGGGCATCCTCTACTTTATTTTTCTCACTTCTACCGCTTGTTATAGAACTGCGAAACAAGAATTTAGGAAAAAAGAAGTATAGATGATTTTACGGAGATTCATTAAAAGACATTTATTCCTGGCGCCATCTACTCACTTAACTTATAACTATTTTATTTCTTCACATCTCATTCTCGCTAAACCGATACTTATGCCCAAATGATAAGCTTAATATACATAATTTTTTTTTCTCATGAAAAGAAAATTTATACTTATATTTTTCATTTAATTCTTCTAATTTTTGAATCGTAACATACAATTTAAAGATTCTTAATTTTAATAACACGAAAATTATTTCACGTTCATGAACGAATATGAATTTATGACCTTTTTCATCTAAACTTTATTTTAAAAAATGGAGGTATGCAATATCAAACTTGAATTCAATAAATTTAATAGTAACATCAGATGTAGTATAGGACATTTCTTTGGCGTGATTTTAGTTGACAGTTTTTTCCTGATAAATGCTGTTTTTGACAATTGGTTTTATTTTAAGTTATATTTCAGTTTAATTTATTATTAACATTTGAATTTTATTTTATTCACTGTGTTTTTAATTTTGGCAAATTTTCTAATCGCTAATTGAAAAAATTGCCAAATGTCCTTTACTTACATCGGTTTTCGTCTCTTATAGAAAACCTGTACCTTTATTTAAAATAAAAAACAAATCAAAATATACCTGCCAAGTGACTCGCAAAGTGTGGGATCCAATTGCTTCTGCATGTACATTGTTTGGAGGTCCCCCAGGTACTGTGAGAAAAACAAATCTTTACAAAACAAATTGTTTACAATATTGATAATTGTGAAAATTAAAATTTCATCTTACATTTTCTTACTCTTTTGAAATAAAACTAATAATTTATTTGGGAGTACACACTAAAGAAATTGATCAAAATAAAAAAACTACTTGTTTAATGGTCACATTGTCTGGTCCAGTGCAACACCTTCTTGCTCTCCCACCAATCAGAATCAAGTAGACATTTATTTAGCCACTCCCTTTTAGGTGGGTCTTAACATGGAAGTTTGTTTATTGTTCAAGATAGGCAAAGATAAGCAGTAAATAAAGTCAAAAGTGAAACCAGGGAGGATCCATGTTTGCTATTGGTTGACCTTCTCTTTGGTTATTAGCCATGCCTTGGAGTTATTGAATTTTCCATGGAAGATTTTTTATATGTATAAATGAAGACACTTTGGTAGTTAAAACTGTACTTTGAACAACCTATATTGTCAAAAATAAAGAAAGGAATAGAGATGTCTAATTATGTTTTAGTATATTGTATTTTTGTGTGAAAATGGGCAACGAAATATATTATGTTATCAAAATACGTTTTAAAAAGAAAAGTTCTTGAACATCATGATAGTCATGAACTCTTTGAAGAATAAAACTTCGTAAAAAATTATATTTTTATTTTGTGGAATAAAAATGTATTAACTAGGTTTTGTTTTCGGGGGAAGGTGGGGTAAAGAGACATCTGTATATCAATATTTGTGCCTATTTCTAAAATATTTATTTTAATCCTCATTCATCAAATAATAAATATATATTATATTTTCTTAAGATTATATTTTAGATTATTATTTTCTTAAATTATCAATTATATTATATATCATTTGTTTAAATATTCATATTATTTATATGTGCGTTTCTATTACAATAAGCTAGGTCAATTCCTTCACATAACAATGACAAACAATTATTATTAATCTTTTCTTAGCTTTTTGTTAGTAAATTAATGAAAATCATAAAATATGATCCATAATAGATCTAGAAAAGTTCAAGTAAAATTAATAATATCCGTTTATGTCAGAACTGGAACTGGTACAAAATATTACGGAAGAATGTTGAAACTGTGATTATTCGATAAAATAAATTAGAAATGAATCGTATAATTTTGAAAAGTATAATCAAATAATTGAACTGAATAATAGCGACAACATATTTTGAAAAATCGAAGTTTTGTAATGTCATTCTTGTGTCGTTTCCATTTCTTTTTGTCACTCGTGCCATATCTGGATGTTTGTATGATAATGTTAATTTTTAGAGTTTTAATGTGATTGGCTCATGTAAATCAGTTTCAATTTTGTTATAGTTTATCGCCTGTCTTTTATTTACCCAAAAAATATTTTTTTTGGCAGTATTATTCCCGAAAATTAAGTCATCCGAAAGTGGCGCCATCTTTCGGAAGAATTTCTAAAATATTACATTATTTGAAAAAGGACACATTCAGAAGATCTTTTAGAAATATGAAAATTAGCTGAATTTCGTAAGTTTTATAAGCGATCTATTTTTACTCTAAGAAAGATATTGTCGGCTTACCACGTGTAAAACTCTAAAAGTCAGTTTTTCAGTAATAAAGTTATTCGCTTATTGAGACGACTTTCTCCACAAAAATTAGATGTCTACTAAAACTAATGTAATATAATATAATAAAGTAAAATAATAAAAAAATGTAAACTTTTTTTTAAAAATTAATAACTTTATTTAAAGCAAATTTAAGTATTTAGGAAAAAAATTTGAAAATCATGAAATGTGAGAGTTTTCTCTTAGTTTTTGAAAAGATAGGTTTATGGTTCAGTGTTTTATCTGTAATCCGACGATATTGGATATTTCTATAGAATGAAGAATTGATTAACCTTAATACTGAATGTAAATTCATTTATTTATTTAGTACCATTTTTGTTATCAACTTGAAACCTAACACATGTGATATTTTCTACATGTAACTATTGAACCTGCATTTAACTACTAAACATCATAACTTTTACTTTTTTTTGTTTTGTTATTTAAGCTTCAAGTGCTCTTATTACGATTGGTAAATTTTTTATTACTAAATAGTTTATTGAAATAGAGATGTAAAAATTTAAATTCAGAGGGTGATCAGCGTAAAAAAATTAAAGGAGTGGGGAGAAGGGGAAAAAGGGGGATGGGGTGGAAGATATAAAGGATGATAGCCTTATTGTTTCAGTTGTTTCAAAAATAACTCGTAAGGTCCTCGTAAGGAACTCGTAAAGGTCCATATTATCGGAACATAATAAAGTATAGTAAAAGGTGTCGATCTCATCAGAAAATCGTTAATTGATCCGCATTGAGTGCCAGTAAAACGAAACGGATGTTAAAAAACGACATCATTCTTACTTCCAAATAAATTTCGTTTCTAAACCTCTCTCTCCATCTTTAGAACAGTACTAATTGTCGAGTCACATAAATAAAACGTACGATAACAATTTTGAAATGATCGTGCTATCATAAAATATAAAGTACATGGGCTCCCCCAGAAATATTTGCAAGGGGGTGCAAGACTAGACTTTTATCAAAAATATTAATTTTTTTAGAAATGTTAATTAATAACTATGCATTATAAATTATACTCTTTGAGAATAGTTAAAATTCATGGTATATATGAAAGCGCAACCCTCTTCAAGAGAAAAAAAAATGCAAAATAGTAAAAATATGAAAATATATATTTTTAACAATTTTGTTTATCATCCAACTAGATCTCACGGCATTCAAGAGACAGTGTTTAGAATTGAGGAACTCGAAGACGCAAAAATACAGAAGAGTAAATTTTTTTTATTTCTTCCAAGTTTTGGATACAATGAAAAAAAGTAGCTATAAAAAACGACATAGGAAAGAAACAAAATACTAAATTAATAGAATTTTTTTTTAATTGTAACATAAAAGTATAAAAGGCATATGTGCTTTTATTTATCTTGGAATTTACATATTTTCTCTCATTTTTTCTTAAAAATTTCAAAAGCCAGGAAGGGTGCAAGTGCACCTCCTTGAGCACTCCTGGGGGTGCCCTTGAAAAAGTAAACTAGTGTAGTAAAATAAAATAGTAGTTATATTAGTTTAAACTACTTCAAAAAAGACATGCAAGTGTTTATCTCACACAAAAAACATCCAGGTGCCTATTTCTGAATTTTGTTTTTTAAATATATGGCGCCATCGTATAACACCAGCGTTTATTTTTTGTGCGCTATATATTTAACAAGTTATTTTGATCTAAAATATTGTTTCTTAATCTCCCTTTTTCTTTAAAAATGGAAATATGGGAGAAATACGAGTATTTGAACAAGAAAATTCGTTGTAATTAAACAATATATGTATAGATTGTGATACATTTAAGAAGAGCCTAGGTAATTTACATTTTATTTTTCACATTAGATATTTTAAAAGTATTACTAAACTCAACATACTATTCAGATTTATAAAAATGATCAATGAAATGGAATATTTGTCATTATTATTTTTTTAAATAATATCGAGTTACTTAACTTTTATTAATTCCATTTCTAGGTTCCTAACTCGTTTCAAAATAGGGCACACTCGTTTCAACCATGTGCCTTATCTGATGACAGAATATGCCTCCACATTCAATGCCAGTGGAGTTGTTTCTTTTTTCTGTTTTTCATATTTTAAATGAATATCCGTCTTTTAACGCAATCAGATTTAGACTCTTTAATATGAATCATTCTCCATGGAGTTCACCCTCTGACACAAATATTTTTAAATTCCTGTAAGAAATCGGGTTTTATAACTCGATTTGTGTTTTGGATATACATTACATCTTTGACTTTTATATACAATTCACTCACACTATGTATTATAAATTTTAAACCAATATTCATCAATTTATTTGACATATTATGTCTAAATTGTTGCCCTTGTGCCACTTAAAACCAAACCAACCAATCAATCTATAACTAAGAAGCAATTTTATTACATATTGTAATTTTCCGTATTACACGTATTCCTAATAAATACGTAACTTAAAAAGAGAAAATGTCACGAAATTATCAAAATGTGTTAATTTTAAATAGGAGATGAGAAACCCATTATTTCCCTGGACCTTAAGCTACAGGGTATTGTTTTCAATTGGTTGAAAATGTTGTTCGTAGTCCTTCCCCACATAATGTTTGGGCATGTGTAGATAAGCATTGTGTGGGCAAGTGCCTGCTCCGCCTGCTTGTATAAAAAGAGATGTATGCGGATGTTGTTCAATTGTATTGATGCATCGATGATGTTTAATAAAACTTAATTAATAATGATAATAAAACTTAACTTAAGCCCACTTAAACTGCACATCGTTACTAAACCAATTTTTTTTTTTTAATATTTTTTTTTAAATGCAGAACAAGCCTAGAACTACTTATAAAACTTTTATAGTGTTCTGAATCTTGAAGTTCTCGGAGAAATGATTCTTTGAGTTTTTTTTTTTTTTTTTTTTTTTTTTCCCACATAGAAAGGAGGTAATAGTTTTTACTTTTCGGCCGAATATTTTGACATTCATTAAATTTTTCATTGTTGAACAATATAAGTAACAATATAGTGATTTAATATTACCTTCAAGGTCCGTAGTAGCAGAGGCGTAGGAACTGTAATCGCTTTTTCCAAATGAATTTTCTGCCATTACTCGAAAGTGGTAAGTTGTCGAAGGCGATAAACCCGATATAACTGCTTTACTATCAGCACCGGAAGCAGTTATTTCTTTCGAATCTTCTTTCCAACTACCTATAAAATGTTTGATATTTATACTTTTGATGTGCTTATAAAATGCTCTATTTATTAACGTCAAAAAAATTTTATTTTTGAAAAACTAGAATTTATAAGATGTTCAAAATGGAAATCACAAAGGGAAAGAAGTGTTTTAGAACACTTTAAATGAAAAGAGAGTATCTTTGATATATTAATGATCCTCATCGATTATAGGTCACAGAAAATACTAATTGAGTAAAAAGTAAAACAACCCACAGCCACACATGACTTACAAGTCTCAACATTATTTATAAAATGGTGGTTTAAATAACGATTAATATTAAAAGAATTGATAAAATGTTACGTGCTGCCATCTACATGGTAGGAAATCATAATTTTCACATATCCGTACATTTCAAATAACAATTCGTGCTGCCATCTATTATATAAAACAGGAGGCTCACATGTAATTTGAAGATGCATATTTACCTGAGCTTGGTTTATATTGGATGTTGTAGAGTAATATTGGACTATTTCCAGAGTATGGGGGAGACCATGAAATAGAAAAACTTCTGCTTGTACTTTCATGAGCGGCTAATTTAAAAGGTTTATCTGGTCTTTCTAAAAAATAAAATTTTATCATTATAGACAAAACATGCAATAAATGAAAAAGATTCGTGGATTTTATGAAATCTTATAAGTCAGGTGTGTAGAGGAGCGGAAGCGAGTGGGAACGACGATCCTTTACATTTTTAGAAGGTGGAACGACCCTCATCTAAATGTTTATTTGTTTTTTTTTCTCTTTCTCTCATTACGTGATACTAAACGCAAAGCCCAAATAAGCAAACGAAAAAGTCATTTCGTGAGAACTTTGCTTTTGTCTGCGATCCGCTACTTCAGAGCTGAGCAGAGAAGTTCTAGTATATGTAAAACACTTGAAAGAGGCTCAGCAACCCACACATGGCCATTTCTCCTTCATTTAAATGAAATGACATATATTTTTACATTTAGCTATGATTCATTCAATGGTAATTATCCTCTTCAACGAATGATCTGTATTTGTGGATAAATTCCACACGTCAAATTTGTATAAAAGTGACGAAAAGGGCAAAACTCATCGAAAAAAAAATACTGTGTGCCATTTATTAAATGATAGATTTTATACTTGCAATTGTTAGAAGAAAAAGAGTTTTGAAAAAAAAAAAAAAAGAAAAAAAAAAAGAATCCTAGCAACGTTCTACAAATTATGCTGCCGGCACCCATGCTAATGAAAATGTCCTTTTCCAAAAAGTGGAGGTATTCACATTTATTGATGTTATATATTTCCAGGTTGCGTTAAAACGCGAACGATCGCTTACATGCGAATTTAGGAGGGGAGTCGAAATGAGAATATAAAAATATGGTAAAAATTAAATTTTTTTTGTAATTTTGTATGTAAATTAGCCATTTGAATATATTTACTTCAACAGATAAAATGTTACTTGAAAATACAGTAAAACGACTGGCTTCAAACGCTCTCCTACGTTGTTTTGACAGAACTTAACAGTTGTTAACTTTGATCACTTTAACTTGGCAGTACTGATAATGCTACACTAGCAGAAATACATTAGCCGAATTGCAGCCCTTCGCAACCCTACAACCCAGGGTTGCGAAGGGGAATCAAGGCTTGCGCTAAGAGAAAAAAGTAATGCGTAGCAAAAATCTGTATTTTTAATAACATGTATTTTATTAAATTCTTATAAAATTAATGTTATTACAATTTTTATATTTTATAAAAAAAAAAAAAAATGCATACTAATGTTCCTTAATGAAACCGGACTTAAAACAATGTTATTTGGTGCAGAAAATGCTACGATTTTAATAATTTGCATGCATACCTTATAGAGCACATAAAAATCATTTTTGGAGGGTTTTCTATACCCATTTTTATTGTAAGGGGCGCCAAAACTCATTCTTACACACGTAGCATTTTACTCTTTGTCCGGTCATGCATATTTGATTTTCCTTAATATAAAACTACTAGTGGTTTTGTAAATGGGCATAATATATCGAAATTGGGCTGTGAAATAGTATGAAAGCATTTCAGAAGTACTTTAAAATGCAAAATTAAATTGCTTTTCGGTTTGAGAAGGGGAAACCTTTTACATCTACAGTTATTTCTGAGTTTATTACAAAACTGAAGCAGTAATTTTTAAAAACAAATCTTTTCGGCTTAAATAGTTTAAAAAAGTATTTGAATAAAAGAAAAAGTCTAAACACAATTTTTTTTCTAAAACTCTTTGTAGTTTTCATTCTCACTCTTCCTCCACCCCGCACACAGGAAAAAAAATACGTTTGTAACGACGCGACATAGAGTTCGTATGCCTTTTTATTTTACACTAAACCAATGCTTATAATTAGATTTAACAAATACTTTATAACATTTATTTTAAATTTAAATAAATGCTTACCTTGAACAATTATTTGAATATTCATTTCATCTTTTCCAAAAGAATTATCGGCTAAACACGTAAACAATGAGGAATCCCTTCTATCTGCCGATGTGATGTGTACTTCAGATGTAATTCCTTCATCGGTCATTGTTTCATCAATAGTATATCTAAAAAAAATATTGGATGCTCATTAAAATTACAATAAGAGCAAATAAAAAAAAATACATTTGTTATTATTTACGCATACATTACCAAACTTAAATTTAATTCAGATACTTAGTTATATTTTATTTGGCAGTCCATGCTTCGTTTCAAGCATTTTGAATATTAACTACTCAGCATTTATGTGTCATACATTTTCATAAAACATATTTTTAGCATTTTTTCATGCACTTTTTTCACTGAAAAAGCACAAATATTTGTAAATACTATATAAAATTTTCATTTCTGTGATTAAAATCATTTAAGTGTTTAAAATAGACTTAACATGAATGAGTTAACAGATAATGCTATAATTGCAATGTTTAAAGTTTTTTTTTCCCTTTTTTTTTTTCTCTAAATTTCATTGATTAATAATATTTACTTCATTAATGATACATCATTGCAAAACACGTTTATCCTGTATCCGTGAAATAAAATTACAAGTTGAAGAGCCCAAGCGCAGAGTTGATTTGTGAAAAATCACGTTCCTAAAAAAAGTGTGTTAAATATCAATCATTCTCAAACAAGTTCTAAGGAGAGTTTCCGAGGAGTCAAACCTTTGAAACATTTATTTTTCTATTAGTAAGAAAACAGTATTTTTTTTTATGTTACTAGATATACATTTACATTAAGAACACATTCTTAAGAGTTAGTGCACTGTATATAAAACTTTTTGAAGTAAACCGGAATTTTTTTTAATTGACTTATTTTTTTATTAAATTTGAGACATTCGTTTGAGTAAAAATCTTACAAAACTAAATTTATGGTTTTTTAGGTACTCAAAACCAATAATTAATACTTGAAGTTAACTTTATATTAACAAATGAAATTTGAATCACTTATAAATATTTTTAATTTAAATTTTTTTAAATTTATACCAAATTATCAATTCAATATTATTTAAACTTACTATTAGTAAAACGTAAACACAAACCATTTGGCTATCATTTTAACATTGTTTATTTAAACTAAATTATTTGAAGTAATAGTTTAGACTATTTTTTTTAAAAATATTTCTCCAAAGGAATAAAATTCCGAACTAATTAAGCAATGACGTTTCTCACTTTTTCTCTGCTTGCCTCTCCAACATTTGTCCATCCTTTTTCCAAGTAATTGTGATTGGTCTGTCACCAAATGCCTGACACCTCACAACAACTTTTTCACCTTTTCGAACCGTTTCCGCCATAAATTCTTCCTTAAAATGAGCCGGAACTAGAAACATAAATAAGAAATACTCTCATTTAGTAACGTGCATATGCAGAAAGCGTGCCACAAACTTGTTTTTTATCATTCCAGTAAATTTACTTTCAATTCTTTAGACATTAATTAAATCCTTCATGAATTTCTTTTCCACATTCTCTGTAATTGAATTAACATTAATTCGATTATTTTTTTTAAAACTGAAATACAGATAGAGACGTTTCCCTGTGTGGCGTTTGATTGGCGTTATTTTAACTTTTAAAATTTAATGAACATATTTTGAATTTCAGAAAAAGATGATTAAAATTTCATAAATATACAATTAGCTTTTAAATAAAGTCAAGCAGTCTTAAATAGTTGTGTTTATTTATTGTCTCCGAAACATAAATATCTGTAAAAATATAGAGACACAATTTTATCATAATTTTAATTTCTACTCTAAGCACAACTTTAGTCAGCTGTCTGACTAAAGTTAACGTATGAAAAACTGGCAACTATAAACTTTATAGACAAGTATGATACGACAGATAAAAAGGTATCTTTGAGAAACGTTATTATGTCAGAATTTAACCAGAAGTTATAACCACATTCATTAGATATGATTACAGGAAAACAATTTGTAATTGGTCAAGTTTAAACTAAAAATAGTAAGGACATGTGTCAAATGCATGTTATTTGGTTTAATAAGATTTGTATTTTTAGCTATTATTCGACTACAAAAGCTTTTAAGTTCAACTAGAAGAGTAATTGCATCCCAAATGTGTTTGTTTACATCTTGGTTTCAAATAGAATTATCAGATAATAATTTAAGTTATTTAGTGACACATTTTATCGCCTAATTTGGCTCCAAAATCGCCTACTTGGTACTTTTTTTTAGCTATCAAAGTATCAGAGTTTCTGTTATTATATGCTATCAATTGTTCGAGGGGGCATTTCAGTCATATATATTGTAAACTTTTATCTGATTGAATTATAGACATAAAGATAAAATGTGTGTAAAATCAGACTTTAATGACAGTGACTATCACAGTCCAACTTGTTTCAATATTTATGTAAGTTACAACAAAAAAAAAATGGCATTTGTACGAATTTCAGAAAAATATAGAGAAATAAGTAAAAATTATACTGCTTACATCTAAAATATATTCCATCCATGTAACTCTTTGTGAACTAATATTATTTTTTTCCTTTATAGCAGTAAATACACTCATAGATTATATTAAAGAATATTTAAGCTTAACGATAAAAAAATCAATACATGAAAGAAAATACATTTAGGAAATGATTACGAAGTTGTCGATTCAGAAACATAACTTTTAAGAATGTAATTACACTCATGAATATACCCTGAATCGCAGAAAGGTTTTCAAAAGCACATACAGTAGTTTAGAGCTTAAAGTACTTTATTAAATCAGTTAGCAAATTTAAATTAAGAACATCTAAAAAGCAATGCCTTAGGAACGCATATAAATTATTTTTGAAAGACAGTTTTTGAATAGAATTTTCTGTTAATTTATATTTTAAAAATTCTATATCAAGTATTTTCAAAGTTAATTCCATTTAACATTTTCAAATTATAAAATGTCATTTATATAATTCAAAATTATTTTAGCAATAATTTAGAAGTTAATATATTATATAAATACAACCAGGAAAATTAAATTAATACAAAATTTATCCTAGTTTGTATTAAAAAATGCCTTCAAAATAAAAGTTTAGCTCTTGTTTATTTTTATATACAATTTATTAATAGAAAAATCTATATTTTTTCTGACAAAATAAATAAATAAAAAAATTCAAAAATTCCTGAAATTTCCAACATTTACAGTCAACCATCTAAGGTGAAAAAATACATGGCATTTTTTCATTAAATATCTGGCACTTCTTAGTATATTTAGAAACATTGAATTTATGATAATTACATCAAAGAATATTGCCATGTTTAACTAACTTATACTATATATACAAACATATCTATAACTGTAATTATTTCTCTTTGAAAAACATGTTTTTCAAGTAATTCGATTTAAATTCTTATTAAATTCGTTATAATAAATTAGTATTCTTTTTAAAGAAACGTATCATAAAAACCCTTGCATGTTGTAACTGTACCTCTAACATTTAGTGTGATAACTGTGCTTATTCCAGAACCAATGCCATTCGATGCTTGACACATATAAAATCCTTCGTCTGTTTTCTCGACGTTTCTAATTGATAGAGAGCCATTTGCGAGTGTATGGATATGAGCATCTGTGAGCAACGTGTTATAGTCACTTTGAAGAGTATCTAAAAAATAATAAAGAGAAGAAAATGTAATATATTTAAATTGTATAATTTTCTTATGGATATGCACATAGTTATTTTAACGAAATATTTTTTAAACATAACATATTCGTTTAGAGAGATCTCTATAACACAATATAAATGGATTGTTAACATCTACACTTCAATGACTTTTCACCTGTTTTTTACAAATAAAAATCCGCTTAAAATGGTCAATATATGCTAAAAATAATTTGAATATATAAAAATTTAAAAGCTAATTAAATGGGATAAAATGTTTTATGATATTTTGTGCAAATATAATATATATATTTGTTATCAAAAGAAAATATTTTCTAATTTAAATAGGCTTTTTGATTTACTTCAAATATTATAATTTATATATATTTTTAAAATAACACAAATTCTTATTTTTTAAAGTAGATAATATTGCTTCGAGTAAAGTTAAAACCACAGACGTATTAAAATGTCTCACTCTATCCATTTTGGACTACATTTGAGCTTGGGACAGATAAAGACTGGGATTTGTAATCTTAATATGAGAAGACTAGGTTATTTGTGTTTACAAAAGATAGCACTGCAGTTATATCCTCCTAACATTCTGACGTAATTTGGTATAACCATCAGTTCTTGAAGGAAACGTTTAGAGAAACTGGGTTTTCCATTTACAAACTATTTTTACTTAACTGCTAATTTTTGTTTTTATGGTAAAAGCAAATTAGTGGACTCTTTCAGCACTTATCTTTATCTATTAGTCAACACATTACATGACAGTTTTGTTCTCTTCCATTACTTTTCGAACAATTCTTATTGTCTAGAAACGTAGCAGTTTTTATCCGCCAAGTCCAATGTCAAAGCTGCAGACATGCAAGTGTTATATTACGTTGACTGATCTTAGGCTCGTTTTCGACTGTTCACAGCTCAGGTTCTGTTAGAATCCTGATTTTATTTTTTGCCATCGTGTTACCCCGGTTGAGTAGATGAAAAATAACCACATAATTGTTAACATTTAACAAGAGAACATGCCAAAAAATCATTTAAAATAGCCGGAGTCCATGGAATTTGTTCTTCTGCTTCTTCTTTTGGTTGTGACCAAAATTTAAGCTTATTTAAAACTTATTACAGTCAAAAGTATTTGATGACTTTTGACAATTCTTTGTTATTCTTCTCAACTTGATTGTAGGAAGTATGATTTGATGGATTGAGGTTCTGTACCCCCCCCCCCCCCTCTCACCTTCTCCTTCATAAAACAAACCCGATACTTCGAGATTTTAGTCAGGCCTACAGCTTAAACGCTTTAGTATATTCAGGCCATTCATTTTTTTTTATTCCTCTCAGAATGATTAGAGTAAATGTCTTTTGTATGAATTAATGAGTATGAGCGTCTGTACCCTCCAGAAATATGATCCCGGAAGTTGTTAATTTTAGTCAAGTATAATGACTGATTAATACTGGTCTACGGATTTAAAACAGTGTAATTGGAAAAAAGTTAACTTTATTTACTTTTCAATTAAACTGCATGTTTATCAAAGCTCTGAAGACACTTGTTTCAACGTTTGGTTAGAAAATCATTTCCAGTTTATATTGAAGTTTTCAATGTATCTTGTTTGTTTAGAATCACGCACCTTCTGATCATAAATCTGATACCTTAACGACTGCAACACCGAAGATTACTTAAAGTGCTCTTAAAATAATAACAAGTCTTATATTTCAAACGTAGAGCAAAAATTGTTTTAAAACACATTAAAAAAAAAAAAAAATATTGGCATGTGAAACCTGCAAACCTCTATTTCTCATTTAAAACAAGTATTTTACCGTGGACCTTAATCCCAAGGGTATTGTTTTCAATTAGTCAAAAGTTTTATGCAGTGTTTGTCCCCACTTAACGTACGGGCATGCGCCGGAAAGGCATTGTGTGGACATGCGTCTGCTCCGCCTACTTATATAAAAAGAGATGCTTGTTGATGCTGTTCAGTTGTATTGATGTATCGATGTTTTATAAAACTAATAAAACAACCTTGCAATGGGCTTGGAATTAAGGCCCAGAATAAAATATGTATCTGCCCTAGGCTGATTATTTGCTTATTTTACGTCCAATTTACTTTTTATTATTACTTATTTTTTAGAATACAAATGCATGTTCTTGTTCTCAAGTTATAACTAGTGGGTAAATATGCATTATCGTTGTGAACATTTCTTATTGGTGTGGTAAGAAGTAATTCTACTTGATAGCAATGAAAATGATTTGTATAGCAAACTTAAATCTCTCCCTACAATATTGAATCTTGATATTTCAAAGCAAAGAATCGCATATGAATCTAATAGAGTTGTCGGTTATGCCATTTTGCACTTAAAGCAACAAAAGGAATGATTTATCCTAAAACATAACTAGATGTAGCAAAGAAAACAAAAAAGTAAAATGGTCAGTTAGAAAAAGTCGGTTCTAACTTTCGTGATCTAACTTTTTCGAATTCTAACATTGAAATGAAGTCTAAATTTTGACCCTAAGCGGCCTCGTATAATTTCTTTCGATTACTTGTACAAAATGAAGTAAATTAGGATTATTAGGAGGAGCAATCAGTACTTGACTGGCTTGAGTTTTTACTAAATTAATCTCAATCCAGTTCAACGTGTAGAAAATAGCTCAAGCATATGAAATGAGGTTATTCCGAAATAACTCTAACCTGCCTATAAAGATTCCTCTCAATAATCCCAATTATTCCAATTTTGTGCATTGTGTACAAGCAACCGAAAGAAATTATACAAGACCGCTTGGTTTCAAACGTTTGATTTCATAACTTTTTCTGGTTGACAATTTCACTTGGTGTGTTTCTTTACAATGTCAAATTGTTTTTCGGGATAAGTTAATGTCAATCAATCCACCCAACGAAACAAATCTTAAGAGGAATTAACCAACTTGCCATTATCTAACCGAGCAGTAACTTGGAGGATAGATTCGTGGTCGATGAAATGCATTCTATTAAGATGTCGATGGAAACACATTCAAATTTTTCGAATTGAAATATTTGAAAAGTGTTTAAATACTTTGATTAACAAGTCATGGAAGTCATGATGGGAATCATGGCCTTGTGATTACGATAAGATATTTAATGAGGTTTCCCTGCGTAGGTTCAGTCCTATCAGCTGCGTTATTGAAACAACTTCGTTTTGCTAAGAATAAGCTGATTTCTCTTACGAAAACGAAATATTTCCTATAAGTATGTTTACATAAGTTTACAAAAAGTCGAGGATTAGAGGTTCAATGCATTTGAAATCAGAAGTGGGTAATGCATAGACATATTTAAAGAAAAAAAACTGGTTTTTTATTGGTTAGTTTTTATTTCACTTTTAAAGAAGAAATTCGGTTGCTGGAACACATTGAAATATTTTCTTATATGGTACAATTGAAAGATTTAATGTGACACTATTTTTGTCATACACAAAACTGTTTAAAAAACTAAACATGAAAATTTATAAATAAAGTATAAATAACATATATATGTCAAAGCCATTTGACATGTGAAAAATTTAACCACGTGAAGAAATTCGAATGGTGATTTGATTGTTGATTAAATACTGGTATTGAAAATGTCTTTTAAATTGTATGTTTGCTTTCTTTATCAATTAAAAACTGCTTATTTGAAAATGATCATTGAAGAAAATTGTTGCTTCAAATTGTTATTTATTACATTTCATTATGCCGTATTGGAAAGGCATATCAAACAGATTTTGAAATTTTTTAGATTTATGCATTGTACAAAAGTGCAAAATTTAAAGGAAATAACTACAATATAAAATTTTCTCCCAGGATATATTTCCATCATTATGGTAATCATTTCCAAAAATAATGGACTGAAAACCAAAAATTATAAAATTCAAAATAAAATATGTATTTCACTGATCCCAATGCTCTATTTTTTTTTTTTTTTTTATAATGTGCATTTAAAGTTAATTTCAGAAAGAAGTCGACTTTTGTATGGCTAATTTTAAACTATAAACAGAAAATCAGTCTCTAAGGAATCAAGATTTCTAAGAGTTACTTTCTAGGAAAATCTTATGCAGCAATTTAAAGAACAAAATTTCATCATGTACCTTCAGCTCTCTTCCAAAGAATCTGGGGTTTAGGAAAACCATCTGCAACACAGTTCAGAATAACATCCGATCCCAGAACAGCTTCCGTATGAGGTGGCTCGGAAGTCCATCGAGGAGGAGCTAAGGAAATCATTGAAAAATAAAAAGTTAATAACTGAGTAAGTATCAAAACCAATACTTACATGCATTATTTTCCATGCGCTTTACGTAGAAGTTCAATTTCTGTCAAATATGGCAAATTTGCTTATTTTCAACTTCAAGTTGAAATTTTCTTTTGCAAAACGATATTTATAAGCGATAGTACTTGGTTATTTTGTTTATGGCAGAATTGGATATTTTTGTAGAATGACTTTTTTAAACTAAATTTAAGGAAAACTGAGAGGCCAAGTTAGACAGGAATTCTGGAAGATTGGCAAATTCTGGCTGAAACTCGAGCATTGTTGCAAAATACATGTTTTTTTTTTAAATAAACATGTCAAAACATCACATATAAATATATCCCCCCCCCCACCTCCAGTCATTTCTTATCATAAAATATTTCAATTTTAAAAATGTACACCAGTATTTCAAAAATTATAATTTATGTATCCAATGTTGGGTGGGATTTACAATATCTGTAACAACGGCCAGTTTCCTTCGTTTCATATCAGGATAGGAAAATGTCGTGCGATATTGGCTAGTATTGTTGTGCTACTGGGGTTGTAAAAAAATTTCACTTAACTCTTTTCAAACTAAGCGCTAGCAAACTAGTTTTGGAAAGTGTAATAAAAAACAATTCTTGTCATGCAATAATAATATATGGATAACCATGGATATCAATATGGAATTCAAATGACAGCTAATGTGGAAGCAAATGTTTATTTATTTGTTTGTTTATTTATTTATTTGGATTAATATGCAAAGTCTAAAAAGATGGAAATTTGCTGTTACAAAATGATATAACAACCTATACTTTTAAGTGAAATAATCGGTTCCAGAGAAGCATACGGTGTTGTGTTTTAATAAACACATATATTAAAGCTTTGTTTGATCAAGTTAAAATAATTTTACTTAGCTTTTATTGTGTATAGGTCAAGTTAATTGATTTCAAAAGGTATTATTAAGTATGGGTAGGAAAAAACCGTTATCAGATTTTGAAAAGGAGCAAATTGCAGCTTTCAACAAAGCAGAATTGTCGTCACGGAATATAGCATGGCAAATTGGACGTTCACCTCAAGTGGTAAAATATTTCTCCATTTGGATTGAAATATAGAAAGCAGAAAACACTTGGACGACCTCAAAAGCTAACAATGCTGTATATACGTATTTGTAAAATCCAACTGCGTATGGAACCGATTATTTATCTTAAAAGTAAGGTGGTTCTATCATTTTGCTACAGCAAATTGCCATTTTTTTAAACATTTGCTTACTAAACCGAACTCAAAGCTAGTAACAGCTTGATATCACGCATGCCACTTAAATACATTATTCTGATTTTAGGAAGTGTTACAAAACTCATACAGAAATGTATTATACAGTTTTTACATGGAATAAACAAAGTGGTTATATCATTATACAACGCAGTGTATATATGTGTATATATGCAGTGTTTATCATTATACAACGCAGTGTATAATGAGAATATATTTAATACGTTATTGTTCTAAAAATGAAACAGTTGTCCTAGTGGTATGTGTCTGTTAAGTATTCTTAGAAGACTTCTATAAATGAATAAATATGCTTAAAAGTGACTATAAACCATTTAATGTATCTGAAGTAATAGAATTTGATATCATATTGATAATATTATGACCATATCTTTAATTCATTATTGCGCAAAAACTAAACAGCTGTTCAGGTGCTATGTGTTTGTTAAGAAGTTTTAGAAAATAAGTAACATATCTTTAAGTAATAGAGCTAATTACTGAAAATAAACCTATCATATTGTGTACTATTATATTGTGTACTCTTTAATAAATACGTTTATAAATCCTGTGATAAAATGTAATGCATTTTGACTCAGTTAGGAAATACTGAAGGTCTTGTTTATGTCAAAAATTTGTAAAGTGTGACCTTCATTAGTTTGTAATATTAAAACTACATACTACATAATGTTTCCCAACTTCATTGAAAGAGTTTGTTTGAACATTAAAAAAACATTTAAGGAGATATGTGCACATATCGCTATACATCCAAAAAGTTAAACCTTATAAATTTTACGTTAGAACCAAATAAAAAAGAAGTCAGCTGGAAAATTATGATTTTCTTTTTATTTTAGCCATGAGGAAATTTGAAGCGTATATAATTGAAAACACTTTTTCAGGTAACTTTTTTTTGCCATGCTAAATTCGGGCATCACGAAAAACGTCATTTTAATTCATTTATCAAACTTGGCGTTATAAAGTAGACGTAGTACAGAAAAGCAACAAAAAATTAACTTTTATTTATTATTCATATTTTTTCTGTAATTGGTATGCCTAGCTTTTTTCTTCGGATGTTTATTTCGCACTTAAAAACTTTTAACTTAATGACCGTGTTTTCAGCTGAAACTTTTTTTACAGCTATGAATATTCTAAAGTGCTTCAATTACTGAACTGGAAGCCGCATTAAAGCCCCCATAACTGATGGAAGATTTCAATTTATCTCAGAAAGCAGAAAACATAAAAATGTAAAATGTAAACGGGTTTAAACTTTTTTTATACTTGGGTAGTAGAAAAACTATTACCGTTCATTAATTAGAAAGTTAATCCAAAACTTAATCTCCAAATAGATTGTTAGTAATGTTCCTGCAGATATTAATTTTCAACATCTATGTGCAAGGAAAAGCATTGTAAAAATAAATTGGTACTCTTAAAAAATTTTATGGTATTAACCCTGTGTACGATGAGACATAAAAAAAGTATTTAATCCTTTGTATGCAGATTATAAGTGCTCCTTTAGCTAATTATAAGGACTAATCTATTTCATATAGATGTAAGAGCAATTCATAACAATCAAATAATAAAAATATTAACTTAAAATTTATCAAAATATTAAAAATTCATTTCTAATTTTTAAACTGAATTTGTTAACTAGTTGTAGTACCAAAATTAAAGTTGTTGCCACATACTTTATTTTCCTAAACTAATTCTAAATTAATTTCTAACTTTAAATGCATTTTTATTAATTTTCTGAAAACAATGAGAAATATTAAATTTTTAGATAGTCACATCCCGTAGAAAATACGTTATATAAAACTCCAATTCAAAAATTGATAGAATGAGTTCAATTTACCAAGATATTTAATTACAATTTAACTCACAACTATTTTAAAATAAATAATGATTCTTATAATTGTTTAATTTTATTGATTTTGCTTAATATTACAAGCAGAAGAATTTAACATATACCTGTTTTGCATTTACTTCTTTATTTTAATTCAATTAATTGTACCCTACCATTTGAAATTAACTTAAAGATGTAATTAAATTTGTAAGAAGTAAATATAAACTTATCCTTTGCAAATCTCAAATTAAAATAATCAGCCTTTGAAGAATAAATTTAAGATTAAATCATCGATGTATACATAAGTGTTTGCCATTGGTATACCAAAATCAATTAGAAGAGTACTTTATCTGTTTGAAACTACGAATAAATACTAATGTCACTTACATGTTTCTTTCAATTTTATTTTTCAAAATAAATACATCCAATACATGGATATTTTTTTGCTTCTATATTTCCCACTCGTGGGGAGGAACTTCTGCATACCTATTCAACCTTTAATTGAATTTAGAATAATTTTATGATAGATAATCGAAGCGCGGTTTTAAGAGATATGTCCGAAAATCGTTTTGAAGAATAACAGTGCAGAATATATTCAACTGAACGTCTTAGTTCAAAGGAAGAATCTACTAGAATCCTTTTTTACTTCCTATTTCTCTCAAGCGGACCTACAGTTCTTTTCTTTAGGTTATTTCAAGCGATATATATGTGAAGAGGAAATCGGAGAACGATTTATTTCTAGAACTGCCGACAGACACTGCATTAACTGAGAAGAGGAATATCCTATAGTTAAGCAGAAAGTAGCCAACAATGCAATTTCATCGCAAGTACTATTTTCCAGGAAGTTCTTGGTTACTTTGAACAAATTCAAGATTGTTTAATTACATGGTATATTTAAAGGAATTGAAATAGAATTTTTATAGCAATTTTCAACTATTTGGAACAAATTGTGATATTGTTTTAAGTTTTAATACCAAATGAAGCAATAATACTTTTTAGAGATAGTCTAAAGAAGAGTGAAATAATGCATTATCTACTAGGTCATCGAAAATTTCCCGGTTGATTACATTTGCTTTTAAAACCAAAATAAGCTTTAATTGTAAGTTTGTTATGTATTTCTGGTTTGTTTCTTACAATGATTGGAAATGGGTATATATTTAATTAGTTAAAATTTTGCTTGTTAAAATTATAAAGATTTTTTTTTTGTAACACATTCTGTGATACTTTTCATTAAATAGTTTATGTTACAAAAAATCTAATTTAATTTAGTCAACGATACAATATTTTTCAATCATTTCTTGATTGTTTTCTTAAACAAAAAATAAATTTATATAATTTAATTAATAACAATCCAATATATTTTCAATTACTGTGATGAAATATTATAGTTATTAAAGTAATATTTTTCAAAAGTAAAGTTAATTTAAAGATTTCATGCATTTAAAAAAAAATTATATGCAATTTTCCCGAAATTTAATTTGTATCAATTTAAAATTTTACATTTACTTAAGACCTTATCATCTGGTAAATTTCTGTTATATAGAAGAACGACAGCGTTTCACCAAGTTATTAACCACCGACACATGAAAATCGCCAATAAAATATCAATATCCTATCAACATGCTATCGAAAGGTTTATAAATGCGATCAAGAAATTAAATGCTTTGGGGGAGTTTTCAGAACTTTGATTTGAAAATAACCTTAAACAGCTGTAATAGTAATTGACTTATACAGCTGTAAATATTGGCTAAAATAAAGGCGAACAGATATAAAATCTTTAAAATCGATGTAAATATATTAGAATTATTTTTTGTGAAAAATGATGGTTTATTTCAATGTTTGAAATAATATTTTTCTTCTTTGGTGACGTCAAATGGTACTTTGACAAATCTCTTAAAAATTGATTTATTTTTCCTTATTTGTTGTTACTGCGAATGATTTTTAAAAAAATAAACAACAAATTGTTCTTTCTAAAAACTAAAAAATAAACGAAAAAAGGATTTCAAAAAATATTACTTACAGTGAAACTCTTTTTTGATTGCAAGGAGTTGACTAAGATGGTGAATTTTTTAGAGTAATGAATCGAACTCGATTTCCAATGCCATGCCTTTTCAATGACTTTGATATATTGAAAAGAAAAAACGTGCAAAATGATTTCAATTCAGAATCTAATAAAACGCATGTAAATGTAATAAGAAAAACTAGGAAAGTGGTTGTATTATGAAACTTAATTTTGTGCGACTTTTTCTTTTATTTACTAGGTTTAAACCAAAAAAAAAACAAAAAAACATATAATTCCTATCTGTGATATTTCGGGGGCAGAATCAAATCTTATATAAATAAAAATAATGTGCGCAACACTATATCGGAGCATATAGAAAAATTTACCAATAATATAATTTCTTTGTTTACGAGATTTTAAAAATAACACCTGTAAAAAAATAGGAAGCAAAACAAAGTTGATTACAAAACAATTCAAATGTATATTTTGACGCTTCTGCGTTCTTCTTTTGAAATTAAACATTTGTTTATTGTTGTATAGGCTTGTTTGTCCTAAGAACTTTAACCGCTCAATGAAATAAAAAGTTTATTTTCTAAGAACTAATCAGAAAATGTCAAAATATGTATTTACGTTTTTTCAAATGTAGGGTTTTGAACTATTGACGGCAGAATATGAATAAAATATAATCTAATGAGTTCCATTTCGGATATTACTACTACTTTGAGTTGCAAATGATCCTTTGAGAGCAACTTCAAGAATTCTCAAGCTTTCGCCCTTTAGTAGTTTTAGTTTTGAAGAACTGAAAACTGAAATAACTAAATTAACACTTAATAATTAAAATTGGTTTATTCGTTTATTTATTGTTCACTACAAAGCAAAAAGAAGAATGAAATCAAGCTATTTCAATATCCGGTTAGACTTTAAAAGGATTCGAAAACATTGGTACTTTTACGCTTAACAAAACACGACACTTATCCATCCAAAACCGATCGTTCGTCAACCTATTTTGATATTTTATTTTATATTTCAATCTTTCAATTTTCTTTTTTACTATCTGTATTTATTTCGTATGAAAAATGAATGTGTCCCAGATTTTTTGGACTTAACAATTAAACGTGACCCTTGACTTCTCAGAAAAAAGATAAGGCTCATTCCACATTTCTACCAATCAATTTAAGTTTCAAAACAATTTGTAGCGAAAGATTTCAATTTTTGTTGTTGAATGAATCTAATACAAACCATATTCTTATGATTTTAATACAAAAAATAAAAAGTATTTGTTATAGATTAATTTTGTTTAGATTGGAAAATACGTCAAGAGCAAAGATAAACCTTTGAAATATCTTTAAAAATCAATCAAATAATTATCCTGACCTTTATCAATCCTCAGTCAAAATAATTATCCTGACCTTAATATCTACAGCTAGACAACCAAGTATAACTGCAGAAATTTTAAATTTATGTTAGAAATATTGTTTGATTTTTTTTCAACACTATTTAGGAATTTATATGCTATGTAATTAGCAAGTGATATTTTAGTGAGTAAGTGAACTTATACATTTAAAATTGTTGAGTACCGAATAAATTTTGAATATAACATGATGGACTAAGTTTAATCAGCGTATATTTTTTAATAATTATATTTAGGGCAGAGAAACATTGTAGAATGGCTATAAACTCGTAAACTTTAATTCTGTGGAAATAAAATCTTTTTAATCAAAAATAAAAATAAATTGGTTTATTAAATGTATTGCATTTTTTTTTCTCAAAGTCGTAGCATTCATAGGCGAAACTAACTCGGGATTCAAATTAAATGCAGGTACATAATACACTTTATTATTATATTTAATTCTTCAATAAAAATACTGAATATTTTCATATGTAAGCTGTATTTTACATGTTTTAAGTGCCTTTTTTAATCGATTCTCATATCTATCACAATTTAAAAAATCTGAAAGTCCTTTGCCAAACTAGTCACCCCATTATAAAATCATCTTTATCTAAAAATTATAATTAGCTGACATCAAACTAAAAAAAACCCAGAATTTAGATATGAGTAAAATGCAGTCTGATAGCTATAATTTAACATGCAAAGCAACCCTCTTTCTCATCCCATTAGAATAACGACAGCTAACGGTAAAGTATTAAAAAAGACAGCCACGAGAGTCTCCAGACAAGAAAAATCGTTTATTGGCAACGTCCACTCGTTGGCTTTGTTGCATGCTAAGTGAATAATGAACGCTGACACGTGTAATCAGCACTTTTCCAAACTCCTAAATGCTTAAAAGTAATAGGTCTCTACCAGATGTCACGAGGAAGTGACACCGTTATTGAATTTTTGCTAAGTTTTCTGCAGAGTTTGATGGGAGTGATTATGATAATGTTGTTTCATTGAAGGCGTGACTTGACGTGTGGGTAGAAGGTAAAAAGTAAGCACGAGACATTTAAAACTAATTGGGGAATGTGGTGTATGAAATGTGACACAATTTTTATCACTGTCGAATACCAAAGTAAATAGTTTGTTTAGAATTCTTTTTTTTTATAAATAAGAAGGATGAACTTTGACATCATAGTAATGTTTAAAATATAGAACTTTAAAGACTGATGCACTGGAAATGATGTGGGGATGTAATTGTACACATGCTTTTGAATTTATTATATTTACAAATTATTTAACTTGTAAGATTTAAAACATTTATGTATGCTATTTCTAAAATATTCCCACTTTCACTTTACATACATGTTTCTTTCTACGTATTAACTTTCGTTATTGTCAAGCCGACCAAACGGTATAGTGGTTAGAGTGCTGGCTTCTAGACTGCGAGGTTGCGGGTTCGAGTACCGTGATAGGCATGGGTGTTTGTAAATGTATGTTGGCTTGTCTAATGACGAATGTTTCGGCGCATTATAGCCCTCGTGTTGCTGACGGCGCCAGATAATCTGAAAACAAACAACCAAAAGTAGTAAAGTACTGCAGTTTCCACAAAAGTAATTTGTTAATGATTTTTTATATGCCTAGTGCAGTTTTTGTTCTTCTTGGAATACTGTTAATAGTTAACTTAATTAAATAACTCTAACTTTAATTAAACTCTAACTTTAGTTTACTCGCAATATGAAATTTTCAGTTTATTATAAAAACACGTTCCTTACGAGCGGAGAGAAATTATCATTATTAAGAAGAATAATGTTGTGGTTCCCAGCTGTAAGCAGGGGGAATCGAAAGGCAACGAACGTTGAACGATGAACAGATAATCTGAAAACAACCAACCAACCAACTTTATTGTCAATCTGAAAGGTCATTATTCACTTTTTTGAGAAGAAAAAAGTTAATAGGTGTCTGAGGTAACCAGTCAAATTGAAAATACATTATCGCGAGGAAGCTGATATATGCCCGTGTCCCGGAAATCATCATGTTCTACTGAATGCTGCACCCGATGGTAGAAATACCTTGTTGAATGCATTTCTAGCCTGTTAAGACAACATGATTTGCCCACTGAGATTATCATCATCTTAGGCCTCTTTCACACGGTGCGGACGTGGATTCGAGTACGGACGCAAACCCGCAGGGGCAGCAAACGCATGTCTTCACACGAGTCAAAATCTGCGGACTAGGTCGGGCGAAAAAGTCGAAGTATCTTGGATCTTTTAGCGGTAGTGTGGAAAAGTTGTGAACTCTCATTATTAAAAGTGTGTAAAATCTTAAAACTCTGAATTGATATCTTTTGTAGCTTCATTGGGTCGAAAGTTGTGAAAATTGGATTAGAAATCCTTAAAATTAAAAAAATGAGTAAATAATCACATATTTCGTTGATCATTTTGCGATGATGTTTAAAAGTTACTTTTTTTATCAACAACACCTGTAAAATTTTTTAGAATTATACTTTAATATCTTCTGCCGCCTCAAAGGCACCAAATTTTGAAAATTGAAGGCAATTTTTTAAGTAAAAACACATTACACTTTCCTCATTGTAATATGAAAGTAAACTTTATTCCAAATTTCAGACTTGCACATTACAAAAGCATTATTGATTGTAATCTTTTTTTGGACAGTTTTTCTGGCTTATTTTTTTTACTAAAAATTTTAGCATGTGGTTTCTGGATTCTAGGGTTGCTTCATTCTGCTGTCTAACTGCTTTTCCGGAGGCTTCAGAGTTTAGTTTTACAAACTGTTCGACTGCTTGTGTGCGTAAAGGGTTTTTAATAAAATCCTAGCCGTCCAAATGGACTTAAGTATTGCTTATGTTCATTTAACTGACATTTTAGCTATACTTATTATCAAAGCAAAAGCAAGGGAAAATGACCCAGATGAAAATTGTTTTCGCAGATTCGCTACTCCTGCTGTTAATCTGGGAGCTGCTAGCTAAATACTACACAGATACCATGAACTTGCAAACTTGTTATGTAAAATTACCTCTATTTATCAGAGAGATAAGTTTTTATGAACTTTGAAGCTATACAGGACTGTGTGCAGGTGGACGGCTAGGATTTTATTAAATATCCCCCCCCCCCCACACACACACGCAATCGAGAAGATTGTAAAGCTAAACACTGAAGCCTCCGGAAAAGCAGTTAGACCTAGAATTTTTAATTATAAAAAAGAAAGATAGAAAGAAAGTCCAAAAGAGATTACAATTAATAATGCTTTTGTAATTTGTATGTCTGAGAGATGGATTAAAGTTTATTTTTGCAGTACAATGAGGAAAGTGTGATGTTTTTTTATTTAAAAAATTGCCTTTAATTATCAAAATTCGGTGCCCTCGAGGTGGCAGATGATATTAACATACAATTCTAAAAAATGTACATGTTTTGTTTTTGAAAAACAATAACTTTTAAGTATTACTGCAAAATGATCAATGAAATATGTGATTAATTATTAATTTTTGAATTTTAAGCATTTCTAGTACAATTTTCACAATTTTCGAACCATTGAGGCGACCGAAGATATCAGTCCAGATATTTAAGATTTTACACACTTTTTAATAATAAGAATCCACAACTTTTCGGCTCTACCGCTAAAAGATCCAAGATACTTTTATTTTTTCGATCGGCCTTCTGCTGACGTTTCAACTTTGAACAGTCTGACTTTTATTTTCGCCTTTTAAACGCAGTACGACTATAAGCGTTGCAATTATAAGTAGTATTTAGTTGTTTTTAAGTTATATTTTACAATAAAAGTTTAAAATTTAAGTATGGAAAGAAGGAGATAGTGATTGTTATACCTCCTTTATCTTCGAAAGAAACTGAGAGATAGGAATATATGGTTTCATCCTATAAATAAACTCAGACTTTCGAATGACACCTTTAAATGTCTTTACGGCAAACTTAGGGAAGACAATGGCAAGTTTTCAACTTTTTTCTAATGTCAATTACCACGTTTGACGCACTTTTAGAAAAGCTGGGACCCCACTTTCAGAAGACTCCAAGAAATATAAGAGATAATTTACAGTCAATGTAAAGACTAGCTGTTTCGCTAAGGTAATATTCTTTTCCTAATGTTACAATGTGTTGTAATATGTGCTATATTTATATGAATACACAACTACAAAATATGACTATGGAAATGCAAAACCAGTTCTTTAATGTTTACAATAACAAGGGGTGAATAGTAGAAGTTGAACAAAAAGCCAAGAAAATAGCATTACTGATTAGCAGTATTATTTTACCATCGGCATATATTGAAAATGAGATAACTCTGTCAATGTTTTCAGGCGAGTAAAGAAGCCTTTTAAAATAGTATTTCAACGAAAACTTAGCGCTTTAGCCTTCCCCTCATGTATCACAAATTTATTTATTGATCAAGTTGCAATTTTTACTTATCAATGATCCTCTCTTCCTGTTTCCAGAATACCAAAAATAAGTGTAGACCAAAAGTGGAGTTAGGGCCTTTTTACTCTAAGCCCGATGTGGCTTAGAGTATAGAACATCGCACAGCTTTCAGTTACATTATAATATTGGTCATTGCATAAAAATTTATGTATGGTGTTATTTACCGTTTTCATATTTTCACTCATTTAAATAAAAATGGCCAGTTTTGGCAATATATTCAGCAATAATTTTTATATGAGCAAAAAAAAAAAAAAAAAAAACCTTAATAGTAGGTACCATGGCCAACATCAACCAGCACACTAAATTTTAACATCGTAGGTCAATTTGTTCGGGATTTATATTGACCACGTACAGATAAATATTTTTTCTAGATCACTTTTTTGTAATCAGGATGTTCCAAAAAATAAGGAAATGCAAAACAATTTAAATTTTTTTTAACCAAATACTATACTTTTACTACCCTATGTAAACATATGTGTAATTGAAAGTAAAAAGTTTAGATATAAGTATGCATTAGAAAAATGCTTCTTTAATTTTTGAATAAACTCACAGTTTCTTTTCTCACTAACAAGATAACACAAATATCTGCATAAAAAATATTCATTTGATGATGTTTAAATGATTAATTTAAATTTAATTACCTAATTAGGGTATAATTGCACCAATCATAACTGAATTTGTAATTTATTTAAAACTTTAAATTTAATTACAAACGATACGCAATAGCTTGATACAAGGTACCGACTAGAATTGTAAACTTAACTTAAATATTTTTTTGTATAATTTTGTTTTGAAAGATTAAAAATTAAGTTAAAATTCAATTATTGCATTTATGAGAAAGACCATAGTAGGTTTTCTGTCCTTCATTATAAGTTTTAAATAAAAAAAAAATCAAAAAAAAAAAAATCAAACTGGAGATATTTTTGGATATTGCGGTGATATATCGTCCACAAACACGTCGTGTGAATAGCCCCATTGAACCTTATGTACAAAACCCGTTGATGAGGAGGCAACTGTCCGCACGAAATTCTGACTTCTGCGGGCCTGCACGAAGGTTTAAACTCTACTGCAAAGTTGCGAACCGCTCTCCGCACCGTGTGAAATGCTCCATTCAAAATACATTGGTGAAACTTATGCGACCCAGCACTCGTAACCGCGTCCTCACCGTGTGAAAGAGGCCTTAACCCTTCGATTGAAAAGTGCCATGTGCTTGAGGTGAGAATATCACCTGGCAATCGAACTCCCACAAAAAAACTTTCATTCAAATTTCTTTAAAAACTTTTTCTATAGATATTTCAAGTGATATTCTGACAGAACTCTAAAGTATCTAAATTCGCAGATTTTATTAGCTCTAATGAATGCAGAGGGATTTTATTTCAGGATGGATTGTTATGTTTTTACCTGGATCTCTATGTTGGATTGAAATATTAGGACAGTGATCAGTAGTTCTTAAGGAATATAGTATTTCTTGAATGTATTTTCCATTCAGTATTTATAGATGTTTATATATTATGAGCTTGTTTTAGATTTATCAGAAATTGGTTTAGATTTATCCTTTGATTTTAGATACTTGTTCTAGAAATTAATACTATTTAATCAATATTCGGCCACTGAATATTTTTAATAGTTAACCTCTTGGTAGAGTAAATTTCACTAAAATGCTGAAGTAGACTTAATTTAGATTGTATTTTTCCTTGTAGAATTAATTTGGAATATCATATTTAAAAATTATTTGTTTTGACACAAAGAAAAAAAAAAAAAAACATTCAGAGAATGTTTTTGTTACTGGGATACAGGTGGTTTTAAGAGAGTACCAGTATGTGTGGTTAATTAAAAGCTAAATGTGGGATTTGCACTAAACTAAGTAAAATATAAATTCTACTAGTAACAAAATACAGCAACCACTTATATTTATAACTCAGAAATCCCATTGAATATAAAGTAGTATTAAGGACATATTCCAATCTTACAAAAAGAAAAAACATATACTTTTTCTGACAAAGGCCCGCTCTGTTCTGCTTGCATTTATTTACATTAAATCTCTCTCTTAAGCAAGTTGCCCAAATGAGGCTTCTTGAAACATTGGTTAGAATACTATTATTTTTGTATGATTTCAAACTTCGTATGTTTATTAACCATTGATATTTTTCCATATTTGGCTCATCATAACTTTATTTTAGGTTTATCTTTGAACCATTTTCAACTATCATATATATATATATATATATATAAAAAAAAAAAAAACTAAAAAAAAAACAAACAACAACAACATATATATGAGCTAATAATTATATGTGAGATAAGAAAACGCTGAATCCGTAATAACATTAAACATGCTTAATTTTAATAACAATTCAATTTCACTAATAATTTATCTTAGTTCTGGTTTTGATTTTATATGTATCTATTTTAATTTTCATTAGCTAGTTTTAAATTTCTGCAATATTTTCACTTCAAATGACTATAATTACTAAAGATTAAATGTTCACAAATGATTTTTTCTTTTTTTATGAACACTCAGTTGCTGTAAGTACTTATTATCTGATGTACCCATGTCAAATTATAGAAATTATTTAGGGAACCATGTATGATATTCCTCTTAGCCCAGTGTTTTATTTTATTCGCTGGTATAATAGTTACATATCTCAACAAAAAGATTTTATGCTAACCAAAATTTTTGCTACAAACCTTCTTGTTTAAAGTCGAAAAATCTTAGCTCACAAATAACCTTATTTATATTTTAACTTATTCATAGTCACTCGTGTCTATACTAAACTTCAACTTAACTAGACATCACTTAGACGGTAGATCGTCACAGTGCCCATAGGTATTTAATCCATTTTGGCGGCGTGAAAGCATAATGTTCGCCAAACCACAACCCTATAGAGAACAAAAGGCTATAAGGTTTGGCGAGAATTATGCCTTCACTCCGCCAAAATGGATTAAATACCTATGAGCACTGTGACGATCTACCGTCTAAGTGATGTCTAGTTAAGTTGAAGTTTAGTATAGTGTCCTCAACTTACTCCATTTCTCAAACCAGACCTCATGGTAACTTTGTATGTTTTTGTGGCGTGTGTCTTAGGACTTTAAAATAAGTCAAAACAACACATAGCAATAATTTTTGTTAACAATAGTATCATTCACTTATGTGCTCTAGGTTTTATTATTAATCTAATAAGAATATTTCGCATTAATAATTGGTTATTTCGGACTTATTTCCTAAATTATTTTTTAAAAAGGTTTTTAAGATTTTTCTTAATTTTTACGGAGTAGGCTTAAGATTAACTTAGTTACAATTTTACATTATGAGAATGATGTCCACACTGGAGTGAGTATTGAAACTTTAAAGTTTAACAAAAAGTTTTTTTTTTTATATTTTTTTTTAGTTTTTTTTTATGCAGGTATCACAAACAGAACTCCAAACTAAATAAATACGTTAATTAAGGAGATACAGTACAGAAATTTCTGAAAAAAATTGCTGTTAAAATTTGTTTTTTATAGATGTTGCAAATTCAAAGCGATATGCCTCCAGAACCGTTAACAATTGCCAATATAGAGCATTAAATTTAAATAGTTCTAAACATTATCTATCTCTCTCTTCACCTAAATTTAATTTTTATAATCTGTTTAAATATAAAACATTTAGGGTAAAAGATAACATGAAAGAAAGCAAAAATTTCAATATTTAATTTGATATTTTTTTTTTTTTTTTGTAATTTAGTCATCAAAATTATGTGAAAATAAATTTGTCTTTGTGCAATTAAGTATTACAGAAAGGTTTCACTTCGAATTTTTTTCCTTGACTTATATAATAAATACGCTAACATCAACAATTATGGATTTTTCTTTATTTTAATTAGTATCTTAGACAAAGGATAACATCTTGGAATAAAAATATTTATAAATAAAGTTTCAATTTTTTGAACTCTATCCCCAACATAACTTTAAGGTGTATGTATACCCTAGATTTTTTTTTTTTTTTTTTTAATTTTGAGTTTAAAAATCCAATTTTTTTTTATATTAGTTAGAAAGTATATGATTAAAATCATTTTATAAAAAAAATTCAAATGTCGGCAATTGTTAATTTATTAATTAAGCTTTAATTATATAATTAGTACATTTTTCAAACAATGATATATCAACATCTAATTCACTTAGAAACGCAAATCTACTTGGAAACGATTCGAAATATTATTCTTAATGTTTTGAATTTCAATTAAGTCTCTTATGTAGAATAGATTTTTTTTTACAATTTATTTTGTGTGAAAACATGAAAGAAATCCATATTTTCAAGGAATTCTAAGCTTTAAAAATCATTTAAAAAATCAATTTCTTAACCAATTTTATATAATTGAGTTTCAAAACATCTAGCATATTATGTAGATTACTATGATATAAAAAATATAATTGAACATTTTGTTGTTGAATTATCATTGTTTGAACAAAGCGTGACATAATCAAAATACAGTTCGTCAGAAAACATTAAAGTTTTAAAACCATGGTATCTAAAAGGGGAAGTACCTATCTATAATTGATTGTAACATACAAACTATTAAGGATATTTACAAAGTTTAGTATTGTTTGAAAGTGAAAGTATCAAAAAATATTATGATATAATAAAAAAAAAAAAATAATAATATTCTTATCGATTTTCGTGAATTATAGGGCATACGTAACCTTAAAGACACATATGAAATATTTCCAGAAAAAAATTACCGAAGAATACTAAAAAATGAGCATACCATGGATTACCATTGACGCAGTAAAACTAGCCGATGCTGCCATATTCCTAGCAGTACAAGTATAATTCCCTCTATGCCGCAACTCCACACTGGGAATCAACAGGGCTTTGGAGTACTCATCTAATATAGTTTCCGTTATTTGCAAGTCGTGTGGCAGTGACTTCCCGTCTTTTAACCACTCAATTGTTATTGGAGGATCACCTTTAGTAACGGAACACAGAAGCTTTGATCTTGCTCCTTCCTCGATTGCATCTGGGATATGGAAGGGTTCAATCACAGGGGGAGCTGAAAAGTAATAAGAAATGTTTTCATTAATTTAATTAAGTAGTAATACATGAAATGCTATAATATATAAATAATTAATTATAAAAATTATAATAAATAATTAATTGAAACTAATTAATTGAAAATAATTAATTATTTAACAAATAACAGCTTATGTTGAGTTATAAAATACCAAGCTTGATGAAAGAGTTCTTTAATAATTGCTTCTTTCAATTATTTCTGTAAAAACGCAAAATTACAATTATTGTACTCTACTGAGTAGTATTATCAAAAAATGATTTTATTCGAGCATTTACTTCTATTATAACAGTAATTGCAGTCCTATACTTATAAATACATCACAATAGTAAGTACGAGTACAGTTTTACAGAAGTATATACAGTACATAGTAATTAAAAGTATAATAATTACAGTAAAACAGTAATTAGAATTTGAATAGAAAGGTATCTGCTTAAAAGTATTATTACAAGACCAAATTAGAAAAGAAAAATAAAATCTTTAGAAGTATCGAAGATTTAATTTTTTTAGTACATTGGGACAAGCGTAGCTAGTAAAACTGGGGGTGTAGTACAACGCACAACTTTCAATTACACTATAATACTGACGTGGATTTGTGTCATTTACCATTTGTACATTTTCATCCTTCATTTAGAATAAATGGCCAGTTTCGCGATATTTTTTGCGATAAATAAGGTTAAAAAAAGGAAAAAATCGCAAAAGTGGTGATGGATGGGAAGGTGGGGATGTTTAATACACTGTAAGAGGTATTACCACAGCGATTTTTATCAAAATCGTTAGAGCCGTTTTTTAACAATCATTGAAAAACATTATTTTTTCAATGGCAGCTACCTGATGCGCATGCTCAATTTTGACGAAAACCTTAATGGTAGGTCTCATGGCCGCCACTAACCCTCATACCAAATTTGAACATCGTAGTTCAATTTCTTCTTGAGTTACGCTGACCACAGACATACATACACACACACAAGCAGACATTTTTTCTCGATCATTTTTTTGAAATCAGGATTTCCAAAACGTGGATAAATGCAAAACAAATCGGATTTTTTTTTTGGACCGATATCTATACTTTCATTACCCTATGTATACATATGGGTAATTGAAAGTAAAAAGTCTCAGTAGCAAAAACGATTCGGAAAAAAAAAAAAAAAAAAAAAAAAAAAACTTTAATTCTTTTCAGAACAATTGCTTCCAATTGAAATTAAAAATTACTTGATTCCTCTTTATGTCATATCACTACAATTTAAGTGTTTTATATTAACCGTCAGGTTCATAGTGAGTTCTGTCTGTTATTGAAGTATGAGATTCGTATTGCATAAATTTTTCTGGTCAAAAAATTAAAAATGAAAGTGTAGTGTTAAATGAGAGCAAATATACTGTTTAAAGAAAGTTACTTATTTGATCGCTGTGCAAAACATAATACTTTAAATTCCGTCCATTGAAAATATCAATACAGAGTAAGGTGCTGAATAGGAAATTTTCGGTAGCGTAACATCAGACTTTTTTAGGCGGAGGATTTAGATGGAATCAAAAGAGGTTTTTGATTCAAGCTGTTACTAATATATTATGTTGGAGAAATTTCAAAATTGTTTGTTAAAAAGTGTTAAATTTAGCACACTAATTTGTTAACTTATCTTAAAATGGATCCTTTGAATGCAAAAATTCAAAATGGTATCTAATTGCTGGCAATTATATGAGGACCAAGTGGATATTTTCCTGCTTATTGAAAATATTCCTTTTTAGGAACACAAATAAAAAAAGAAGAAAATAAACGGTTAGAAGACATTTAAATATAATGAGTAAAAAAATCAAGAAATTTTGTTTCGAATGCTGGAGATTTAAAATAAAGATATTTAATGAAAGAGAATATTTTTACTGGGAATCAGTAATAATATAAAAGCATATATTAGGGATGTTAATAGTTTATAAAATTGGTTCATTATTTAAAAATTGCACCAAAATAAATTTTCCAATAATTCCAAAATTAAAAATATTTTAAACAGACAATTAATGCTTATAACTTTTAAAAAATACTTCCGAAAAAATAAGTCGCTGTAATATTCCAATTATTTTAACGAATTTAAATTCCCTTGTTTTATCCCGTATAAAACCGCAAACAATTCGTAGTAAACATTTTAGTTAGTATTAATAGTATTAGTCATATAAGAAAAATCTTAAAAATACACATAGTTAACGAAAAGGTATTTTTTATCTATAGCCTGATTGAATAATGTTGATAAATTGTACTGTACAAAAGTTTTGTAAAAGAAGAATGAAAAGAATTCGCTACATTGATATAGTACTCTGATGCAAAATAAAATAATATTTGTTTAACTAATGTTTCCCTTAATTATAATTTCAAGTACCAAAAAGTACCATTCATGGATGCTTTATTTAATTTAAAGGTCAGGTTCAATGTAGAAGCAATATAGAAATAAAAAGTTACATTGCATTCGAAGAAATACAATCGCACAACTTAAATATTTTTTCTCTGTGCAAAAAGTTCTCACCTTTGTAAAAAAATCTTTCTGCAAGTTTATGATTTTCTAAAAATGTATGGAACAAATAGAAATAACTGCCACAAAACAAATATTTTTCAAATTCAAGTAGGGGCTGAATACTCACTTAGTACTCCAATATTCAAGGTTCTTTCTCCACGTTGACCTTGACTGTTTCTTGCAATGCATTTGTATTCGCCTCCGTCATTTCGTCTGTCTATATCTCGAATAATCAATGTTCCATTTTTGAACCCCCTTTGGCGATGATTGTATGGAATTCTACGACCATCTAAATACATTTTAGCTTGTTAGAATATACTATAGAAAGTTATGTAGGAAATTTAACTTTGTAACAATTAAAAAATGGTTTAGTCTAAAAAAACTTATAAAAGGTTTTTTAAATGAAATTTCTTAGAATAACCCCATTTAATTCTGATATTTAAACTAATCAGAAACTGTTCAATATAAATTTATAAAATTTGCAACACCAAATTAAATAATCTTTAATTACGAAAATTGTGTAATTAAATTAATACATTTTTTAAATTACGATTGTTTTCACAAAAAACCTGGTATACAATTAAGGTTCACTTTCTAAATTTCCTATGATATAGCTTCGTGATCACTTTACATGTAAAAAATTAGGAAAAATATATTAAGTTACATTTTGTCCCTAAAGTTGTGGCTAAAATGAAATGCTCTGATTATTTGTAAATTAGTTTGCATTGTAATATTACATCTAAATTTTGTTACAATATTTATTCTTATGTTAATATTTTTATATTTATCCAATTAATTTTAAAAAGGACATACTATATATATATAAAAAAAACTTATTTTTAAATATATATAAAATATATTTACGACTCTTGAAGATATTATAAAAACAAAAGTTCAGATGCAAATAAATATAATTATGAAAGTGATAAAGAATATATTTATTTCAAACAAGTAAATACGAGTAGTCTTTTGGAAATCATAAAAGGTTCAATAAATTGTAAAATTGTGACTTTAAGTTAGTACTAATAAATTATTATTAAATATTATGAATAGTTTTAAAGTAAATCTAAGTGCTATTAAAAAACAAGTATTTTTAAATTATCTGTTTTAATACTGTTGGAAATAATTAACTTTGTCTATAAAATATAATACTATTCTCGAATGTAGAATTAGTAGTTACTCGAAATTTTTTGCCCTAATGAAATTTTTATAGAAATATACAAAATTCATAAAATATTTTGATTAATTATTTGTTATTTTGTGGACAAAAAATAACACAATTTACGTTAATTTATACTTATTATAACTCATTCATAGTCATTGAAAAATAATGCAATTACGATTAAATTACTGTTTTTTAAACAAAAATAAAAAATATAAGTTTTCTGAAATGGTGAGTTAGATTAAAATATCTTTAATTCTTTAAAGATATGTTGTTGCTGTTTAAAACAAAAACATAATATTGAATTTTTTTCTTCATAAAAACACATAATTTAGTTGATACTTTACAGAATAATTCACAGAATTTAATAAATATTTTCCAAAACTTTTTAAAAAATATATCGTTGTTTTATTAAATTAAAAATACCATTTTAAAAGCTTTAAAAATTCACCAATGTTATTAAATGTTACTTTTTTCACAGTCGACACCACTTTTAAAATTTCTGTAAAATAAATGTAACTTATCAATAAAAACAGTTACATTTTATTTAAATATAATATTGTTTTCAAATCATAACCCTGTAAAATCCATTGAATTTTTCACCGTAACTAATTTTACAGTCTTCGTTTTTGCCAGTTTACTGATGCTTAGAATTTGAATATTTTTTCATTTCCGTAAACAGTACGATAAACAATACATCTATTTCAAAATCTATTATTCGATTTTATTTTTGCTGAACAAATCTCTTCTTAAGGTTATCGTTCTAAGCCTTTTTCGGATCAGAGTCTTCAAGTTTTGACGTGAATCAAACGGCGAAAAAATAACTGACGCTGCACTCTCTTGTATTGAAAGCATAGCAGATTTTTGTTGTGTTGGTATTTCTTTTAAAAGTGGATATACGAACGCCATTTTTAAAAAAAAGATATGCATTCTTTAAAATTGCTGAAGCTGAAGAATTTGATTAATAGAAAGATACATTTCAGTCCTCAAGTGTAATTAACAATTCTTGAAATAAAACGTATTTTACGATTTTAAGCTTAATAAAAATATAGTTTTTAAACTGATTTTTATAATACATTAGGATTTATTTTAATGACATAATTGAAAACTAAATATTTTCACTTGATTATTAATTTGATTTTAGTTCTATATTATTGAGTTTTTCTTTCTTTTTTTTTTTCTTTTTTTTTTCTAATAAAAACATACATATATTGTAAGAGGATTTTCCTGATGTTTAATGACAAGCTACACAGTTTTGAAAATTAAATGTTGTCAATTATGCTCGAAGAATACATGGGCTTTGTTATGTATAATATCAATAATTCGTGATACTAATATTTACATTAAATAATGAAATGTAAATATTTATTTTTATATAATAATTATTAATATTTCACGTTTACCCATTAAATAACAGTAAATCCTAAAGTTCATAATTACATTTTAAATTTTTTATCTTTTCATTGATTTTCTCAAACTTATGTCTCAAACTTCAATAATGTTTAAAACCTATATTGAGAAATTTGTTAACAGTTTGTTCTTACTTATGGAGGCATCATTTGATGGTTATTCTGTAAAATACTAACTTATAAACTGACTTGTACCAAATAAATATTGAAATAAAACAGTTAATAACCATTTGGAATCGCAAAATAACCAAATAAACATGTATTACATTTTTATTCAAGTATGCTATTATTTTATCTGCATTAATGAAAAACTGTCTTTCTATTGCACAAGTTTCATTTCCATTTGCGAAAATCTCCTGCCAAAAGTATATTTATTGAATCACAATTGTTTGAAAAATTATTTGAGTTCCCAAGGAAATATCCTTTTTAAATCATTTTTCATTATATATATGCTTAAAATATGTTAATGTGACTTAAAATAAGTTTGAAATAGTGATGAATAGTGATAGTGAAATTGTGATGATAGTTAAAAAGTGATGAATTTATACTACTTGTGAGATAATGTAAAATTATTTATTAATATTCAATTTCATTGCATGAGTATAATATAATCAAGAAAAACTCATTAAATTGTACTTTGTAGAATTATCTTCCGAAAATAATAGTTCTATTCAAACTTTGTTTGAAAAGTGTGCATAAAAAAATGAGTAATAATTAATGTAGAGTACACTTATGATAAGTTTTTGATACACAATTTACTAGTCGTAATATATATTCATTTAATAGGATAAATTTTCACTCTAACTATTACTTAAATATATTCACTTAAAGAGTTAATGCAATATTTTAAATAGTCGCCAAAAATTTCAAAATTACGTTTATACCTCAAATGTAATTTAAATGTATATAATTATAAAACTAATTACAGCACAAATTTAAGCTTACAGCTTTATAAAAGAAACAGATTGAAAAAATAACAGAATACTATTTTTAAAAAAAGGTTGGTAATTTTTTCTTATGGTATTTACCAATGTAATTGATTTGCTTCTACAAAAGCAAAAATTGGGAAAAACCTACTTAAAATGAAGGGATCCTTCCCCTCTATGACTACTAACCAATTCGGTACCTATATCTCAGTATGGATTCTGAGCTACAACGAACATCTATGCCAAAAGCCCACAAAAGTTTAAAAAAAAAAAAATTGAAATTGAGTCGTAACAAATAATAGTTAAAGATAAAACACATGATTTCCTTGATTTCAAACAAAGTAATAAACATTTTGTTGGTAATAAAAATTGCTATAAAAATTAATGCCGTACTTTTCTCCCAGTAAACTTCTTCAACGGGATATCCAGCGACAGGACAACGTACATGTAGAACATCTCCTTCTACAGCCGCTATATCTTTCATGATTCTTACAAATGGGGGGCCAATCACGTTAATTTTAGCTGAATGGCTTAGATAACCAATCTCGTTGGTTGCCATGCATCGGTACATACCTGTGGTTAAAAAAAGGAATTAACGAATTAGGTTAATTATTTTTTGTGGATTGTAATTGAAAAGGTAAATAATCTGCCGTACAGAATACAAATATTAGGCTAATATTTCATTTAAATACATTTTTCAAAAATAAAGCTGCACAGAGGTTATTAAAGAATTACTTAAAATAAAACAAATATAATCATTCTCACATACCGCCATCTTCCACACGCAATGTGCTAATGTTGACGAAACTGACCACCTCAGCCTTAGATGTCACATAATCCCCAACAGAGAAACGCATGTGATCAGGGATAGGGAGATCATCAAGTGTCCACGTGACTTGAGGCAAGGGATTACCTGAAGCTATACATTTTAGAGACAGTGCACTGCCAGGCTCTACTTTTGCTGGATCAAAAGTACTCTTCAAAACTGGAGCCACATCTATAATAGTAATAAATTATAATAATAAATAGCAATAAAAATAATATGTATAAAATAATAATAGTAAATGTTACACTGATAAAATAATGATGGTAATAATAATGCGCTGAAAATAATAATAATAATGGGAATAATAACTCTTCTAAAGATAATAAAATACTACTACTAATAAGCAAACATAATGATAATATGATTGATACTAATAATGATATGAAATTACTAATAATCAATCATAATGGTAATAAATAATAATGTGATAATGATAACAATAACAAAAATGGTACTACTACTCTGAGTGATAACAATGTTTAAAATACGCAATAATAACAGTAAAATGAACATTTGTTTATAAATATTTTTTATTCATTTGCTTTTCTTGGGCTACTAAATACTTATATCTATAATAATACATGTATAAAAAAGCGTTTCCTAATATAATTAATTTTTTATGCTTATTTTTAATTTGTTAATTGAAAATACTTCGGAAAAAATGTTTCATTTTATTACATCATCTTCAAACAAAATAAAAAAAGTTTTTTTTTAAATCCGGGAAACAAGCGCCTTAAAAATTGTGTTTGCTATTATTCCCCAAATACATTTTCTCCCAATTTAATGTTAATTATGCTACATACTAGAAATATTTTGAAAGCAGAAATTGGTAAGGCCCCTTGTCTTAAGGAGCTTTACTTTTGTATCAAGAAAATGGAACAGTCTGGGTTAGAAAACGGCCTTTAAAAACTATTTTCTAGTAAGCCGCTTAAGGTAATAGGATTACAATGGAAGGACAGGGAAAGAAAACTTTCAAATGTAAACGCGTATGATAAATAAATGGATATTCCAAAATGTATAAAATAATCATATTCGGTTTGTTACTGTAATAACATTTTCAGTAAAAGGATAAATAAGGAATAGGTATTTATAAGGAAATCTGCTTTAACGACATTATATTTATCAAAAGCGCGCTAATCATCTGTTTACGTAAGTTTGAATAGCAGTAATATTTTATGATTGATAATCGTTGCGAATTTATATCAAATATATTTGCGTTAATATATAAAGCAAATAAAAAAATACATTACTTCATTTCTTGCATAGTTTTAAAGTCATAAAATGATTACCAATTATTTAGGGATGAAAAGTTAAATAATCAATCTTTATAAAGATAACTCTTATTTTATTATAAAAAGCTTTTATAATTAAATATTTTATTCACATCATTAGTTCTTAAAATTTATTGTAAATAACCACTAACATTATTATTCAGTACTCCGACATTTCCTTAAATGCCATTTAAAATAAACATATTTATAAAAGTAAGATTATTTATATGTAATCCTTTAAATTTCATTTCTTACATTATTGTTTTAAAAAAATTATGATAATACACTAAATAGGGCATAAAAATATTATTTTTGATGTACATACTATTTTTTTAAATGTTCAAATATGCTCTTTCATATTTAACACATTAAAATATCAACAATTCATTAAAGTGTTTTATTGCTAGAATTTTATATCGAATATTAGTAATTAAAAACATAATTCATGATATTTTGTATGAAAAATTTATGAAGTTTTAGTGCTTTATAAGGGTTGAATCGCAGATTAAAAAATATCATAGAAATGTATTTTACGGATGAAATTTAAGCATATTATTCAAGTATTTATCGTTGTGTGTTTCAGAACTATTTCTAGATATCTTGATACATAACTGCAATCCTCTCAAACGTTTTGTCCATTTTTATGATTTATCAGAATGAAGCTTTGTAAAATATAACAATAAATCTTAGAACGTAGTTTTGGCAAATCAGATAATATTTATAAAATTTAATTCAACGAGACACATTATAAACATAATCAAGCTAATTTTTTTTTCTAAATAAGCATTCTTAAAAGTAAGAATAATATCTTTTTTTTTTAATATACATTTCTTTCTTCGTTGTTGTTTTTTACATTTCCAAGAAAAAAAATATTTTGCTTCTGCTCTTATAAGCTTGGATTACATTTTACAAATAATACCATTTTTCTTAAATTAAATAAACATTTATAAAAAAGATCGAAATACGTCAGGGGACAAAATACTTTGAAAAATCATATCTATATACATAAAGTTAATTGTGGTTTCTTGAAATTGTGCGAATTTTTAAACCATAGATTTATAATAAATTATTTTGATTAAATATATATTTATATTCGAATGCGGTTTTTAAATTGCAAATAATTACTACATATTGAGAAGTATAGTGTTTCACTAAAATCTATTTTTGACAAAAAAAAAAAAAAAAAAAAAATGTCAATGTACATATTTACTAATATTGTTTACGATGTGTAATACATTTCATTAAAAGTATGAAATATATTAAAATTAACACTCCTCACTGACTAAATGTTCCAAAGCTGAATGCTCAGAGGAAAGAAAAGTATGCTTAATAGATAAATAAGATAAATAAAGTATGGTTACAAGTTTACTAATTTGATTGTTACCTTGAATAATGAGAATTAGAACAGAAATCTAAGCAAATATTTTATAGCCACACAAAATACTGTTTCTTACCATGAAACACTCGTCTACAAAAACTAATACCATAATAGGAAGTCCTACACTCGCTATGTTACAATCTTCTATCCCAGTGCATTTTTGTGTGAAACCTCGAAATTTGCTGAGTAAGTATTGAACTAATGACTTAATGAAATGACATAAAATAAAAACTCGAAAATAGCCCCTAATATATTTTATTTTCTGTTAGAAATCCTTACGACAATGAATATGAAGTGGTTTCACTTGGTTTTGTCATTCGCCATTTTAATTTTCATTCGTAATAGATAGACATTAAATAAAATGATTTATGTCATTTAGTGAAGAGATATTTTTCGTACCTACTCCCTAAATTTCAAGGTTTTATAGAAAGTAGTTTCTAAATGCACTGGGCTTAAAGATTGTAACATAGCGAGTATAGGGGATGATCATCACTAGTACTTCCTCTTAAGTAAAAATAACCCGATATTTTTTAAGATAAGACCGGATCACAGTCCATGACGTATTTATGCATTCAATATGAATGAGTATGACATAAAGTTATTTTGAGTCTCCGCTGCCGACCAAACGGTATAGTGGTTAGCGTGCTAGCTTCTAGACAGCGAGGTTGCGTGTTCCAGTCCCGTGTTGGCATGGGTGTTTGTAAATGTATGTTGGCTTGTCTAATGACGAATGTTTCGGCGCATTATAGCCCTCGTGTTGCTGACGGCGCCAGATAGTCTGAACCAACAACCAACCTTAAGTCTCCGCTTAATAGATGTAGTGTTTGATTAAAATAACATGCATTTTTGATGGATAGTTATTTTCTTAGTTAATTTAATTTTTTTTAGTTAATAAAGTTTTCAAAAAGGCTATTGTATCCACTATATTGAACGGACGTCTTTTCGTTCTATATTGATCCCAACAAAAACATCTCAGTAAAAAAGCGCCAAGTTCTTCATGTAATAGCTATGGCCGTGAAAAGTATTGAGATCTAAAGTAAAACCAAATTTAACATTATTTTAAATTAAAGACAAAGAAAACTAGTAAAATGTTCTTCTCAAAGTCAACACTTTCCTTCGTAGGCTTAAATATCCAGTTACAAAAATACTTGTGCGTCTTGGCCATTACGCGTCACAGCGTTAACATAAAGTGATCCAGAATACGTAATGACCAAGTGTCATAAACATTTTTGTAGCTGGATATTTAGAGTTATGAAAGATAATTTTTACTTGGAGAAGAATATTTTACTAATTTTCATTCCTCTTAATTTACAACAACGTAAAACTTTCTCTACTTTAGATCTCATTACTTTATCCGGCCATAGTTATTGTATGAAGAACTTGGCACTTTTTACAGAGATGTTTTTGTTGGGATTTCACTTTTTTTACGGTAGTAATATTGAATTTATTACTTATTTATACATGTGATAGCTAGTTTAAAAAGTTTTAGTGTCCATAATTTTAAAGCTTGCCAGAAAACGTCCAGCGGTTGAAAGGGTAAAGTATATATCTTTTTTGGGTATTTCCTTGATATAAAAGCAACAGTTGACGAACTTTTTGTTTGTGACCACATATGATTAGCCGATTATATGATTGTCCGACTATTTTATAGTTTTTATTTAAATTATTTTATTTATTATTTTATTAAATTATTTATGAATTCTCTATAATGTCCACTTAGCGAAAAATAACCCGATATTTTCTAAGATAAGACCGGATCACAGTCCATGACGTATTTATGCATTCAATATGAATGAGTATGACATAAAGTTATTTTGACTAAATACTTTATTAAAATTTTTAAAAAACTTTGGCATAAGGAAAAAATCATGCGATAAAAGGTATTGCCCATGGTCGATTGTATAAGGAGTAAGTACCCTTTTTTTTTTACTTCTTGATTTTAGAGGATTCGTGGTGTGTGGTGAGTTTCTCCTTCTATTTATAGATACAAACATCTACTAGTGTTCTAAATTTTGTAATTTTAGGTCAAATAGAAATGTATTAGAATGAAGATATATTTATTATATTTTTTGAACATTCGGAGGGGAAAATCTCTATTTTTAGATTTTTTTGTGTGTACATGTTGAACCTTACTATCATATCAAATTTATAGTTCTAGCTCTACTAGAAGTTCCTTAGTAATTTAATGATTAGTGAGTGAGTGGGTTGGTCTCAAAGTATGTCGTTTTCTGGAGTTTTCAATTTTGATTATCTCGACAACCAAAATAATTGGAGACTTGAAACATAGCTTTTTACTAAAATGGCTAACAGCTACCTATAAATAAAATTTCAGCTCTCAGGTATACTGTATTGCGTATATATGAGGCATCAAAATACTGCTGAGTTTCTTCCAGTAAAAAATGTATGACAGCAAACTTTGGCGGGTGCACTGCCATGCACCTAGATGTCTAATATTGAATTAAAAGATTCGTTTATATCAACATAGGTCACATTTATGGAATATTAATAAAAATGAGATGTTTTTCAATTTATGTGGTGGTAAAAATAATGTACTTCCCTCTATATTTTTCATCAGCTACCACAATACTCTATTACGAATATTTAGCATGTATTATGCACTTAACGAGAACTTTACAATAATTTAATTTTATAATAAACTGGATTTATTTTCTGTGAGTTTTCTGAGTTTCTAATTTTTAACTGCAAACAAACAAACAAACAAACAAACAAAAACAAGTAAAAAAAAACAAACTTTTAACTTCATACATACACTCGAACTCTATACAAAGAGTTCCTAATCTAATATAAAATGCACTAAACTCGAATAAATCTGTTATATACTTTGTATACAAATATACCATATCAATGTGCTTCTTCAAACTTAAACTTTATTCTTTTCACCCTACTATCAACATCAGAAAAAAAGACAAATAACAGACTAATCCCTAACTTCGAACTCTACACCAAATTCATATGAACATCGTATACCATATATACTATCCATATACACTCACCTCCCAACAGCAGTTGTGCTGCATCTTGAGCAGATTCTTTATCATTGTATACAAAACATTGATACATTCCTCTGTCTTCCCTTTCCACGGGACTTATCCGCAATTCCTCTCTGGACACTGATATTCTTCTCGAAGACAGCACAGGGACCATGTCCTTTCTCCAGCTAATGATATGAACCGGATGACCCGTTGTGTTGCATGTGAATATAGCTGTCTTACCAACGTCGACAGTTTGGGCAGGAGGTACTGCACGAACCTGAAGGCGATCTGTATGCAATGAAATATGTTAGTGCAAATTAAAATATTTTCTAAACCGTATGCTAACTTTTTATTAAGGTAACCTTAACTAGATAAGGGGTAACTTATTAGATTTAGGTCACCTATTTTCTTCATGATGATATTAAATAAGTCATAGATTATACACTTATTTTAAAAGGGTTTTGATTACCAAATAATTTGATTCAAACATCATCCTTCGGCAAAATAAACGTCTTATATGAAATATTGCATATTTAAAAGCTTTTTACAAATAGCACAAAACAATTCATTTTGACTGCTGTTCGTTCTTCAAATAGAAAGTTATATATTAATTTAAAAAAGTTACATCATAAAAAAATATGATATCAAAGAGTTGTATTGTTGACATATTTGTTTTAAATTTCGTAGTAAAGGTTTTTGGAATACGTAGTAAGCAAAATGGAATTCATTAAAAGTTTTAAGCTAAGAAAAATATCTTAGTCAAGTTATATTTATGAAGTAAAGCATTCTTAATTTTTCCTTTACGAGTTTAATGTGTTTGCTTATACATTTTTTCAATGATTTTATATTTTATAAATAAAGCTTGCGAACTTGTTTAATATAATTTGTTAAAAAATTTCTGATGTTAAAAAGTAACAGAAGTTACTAAATATTTAAAACACGCTTTTATAGATACAACATTATAATTTTTCATTGCATCTCATTAAAGTAATATTTTCCTTACATGTCCATGAGTAAATACATTTATTTCTAATAAATACCAAGTTCAACCTCTCGGAACAACAAGTTAATTAATCATAAATCCGTTAATCGCTTGGAAAACTTTAGCAAACCTTACTACAGGCACATTCTATTACCATTTTGAATAATAGATGCATCTCAAAGATCTGATAGGCATATTCCTAGGAATGAGTGGCAGCTCCGCTATCATGAATTTTAAGCCAAGGCTATCGATTTTTAAATTTTTCCAAAAACGTTTGCATAATTCATGGAAGTATTTCCACTGTTCTGTTCATGCAAAGTACATTGTGATAGATTGATCTGGTACGAAAGCCGATATACCAAGGATTTTATTTTGAACTTCAGGGAATTATTCATAAAGCAACTGAAAGGATAATGAAACATTAAATATTGCTATTTTTGTTGCATTTATTGCTTGACGTGCGTGATTGAATTAAATTTTATCTGTTAGAATTTATTTTCTCCATAGGGTATTAATGTAGTTCAAAATTGGTAAACAATGCTTTACATGTTATGCATTTGATACCTAAATGCGTTTGATACCAAATTGCTTCAATTCCCAATGCTAATTCAAAATTTTATTCAATTGTACTTTGTAAAAACTTAAATATGTTTTGGTGAAAAGAAATATTTATTTGCCCTTATGTAATATAAATAAATGTTAATAGGTGTTATAACGTCAGCAAAAGTATACTAAAAACAAAGAAATAACAGACTTTAATGCTTTAAATGAATTTTCCACTTAAAGATCACCGATATTACTTGTAAGTAAACATTATTAATTCATTTCGTTTGTATTACAATTGCAATTTTGCTAAATAACTAAAACTTAACTTCCTGATGCAAAGATAAAATTATGTATTCAAACATAAAAGTACCTTTTCTACTTCTCAAAGTTTATAGTCAGTTTCTTAATGATTAAATTATAAGATATGGACAAATGAAACTGTGAAGAAGATTTTTATGTGAAAGATTAATATCATGGAAAAAGTCAGGAGGAATTAATAGATTTTCTGACAATCAACAAATATATAGTAAAAACTGGTGTGCGATTGATCATGATTATACATTATAATCTTAACAAATACGATGGGGATATAGTTAAACTGATATTACTTAAAACAGTCTGGACACTGAAGAAAACTCCATAATATTTTATATACATTTGGGATTATAAGCAAACAATCTCTAAAAATGAAATAAAATTATTCAAAACTTAGAATAATTAATATTATTTGAAAATGATATTTCTGAAAAGTCCTTAAATGAGTACACTGAATACTTTATTGCATCGTTTTCTTTTTTGGCCTAAAACTTCTTTCAGTCTGCAAAGTTAACAACTTTGTAAGTCTAAAAAAGATCCCCTTTCAGGTGGAAAAAACTTAAGGAATGATTTTTTTAGAAATCATTTTCTAGTTGTTGCAATATGCTCTCAATATTACAAAGATAACCTCATTTGAATAAGATCTACACAGTGTTGCATAAATTGTAATCATCTGAGACTCTATTTCATCAATGATAGGTATGAAGCTAGTGTAACTCGATAAGAAAACATATGCCATGGCATAAGCAAGTGTCCTCAAGATGATATTTGTTAAGATGGAGATTAGTTTATAATATACAGATCAAATATCATTCTGACCAATGTTTCGTTAAACAACTTTTCGACAGTTGAACTTTAATTAAAAACACCCAGTACTTTTAAAACAAATAACACAAAAGTATTTACTGAAAGAATAAAATATGAAGTGATTTTAAGCTATAAGAAGATTAAAATACCTATAAACCCAAAGGTTTGACAAAAGGTTCTTTTTAAGTCGTTATACCATGTAATATGAGCTATATAATAAGTATTAGTGGATATAATAAATTCCATTAATTTTTAATCTTTGTTAATTTTTTTTTACAAAGTGACTTCAAATAGAGGTACAGCTCTGAAATTTTCAACATAAGTAGTTTTAGTCTTTTAATTAGATTTTTGAAAAACAGAATGTTACAATTTTAATTACTCATTGTTGGATTAATTTTCTTAGTTAATTAATTTTTTTTTTACAAAATGACTTCTAATAAAGCTACAACTCTGAAATTTTCAATATAAGTAGTTTTAGACTTTTAATTCACCTTTTAAAAATATAAAGTTAATTTTTTTTAATTATATTTTTAAATTAATTAATAAATATTTTACAAAACGATTTCTAATAGAACAACGACTCTGAAATTTACAACATAAGTAGTCTTGCCCTTCTATTAAGACATTTGAAAAATAGAATTTAAAAATTTTGATTGGGTTTTTAATTAATTTTTTTAATTAATAAATATTTCATATTTCACCAAACTATATCTAATAGGGCTACTGCTCTGAAATTTTCTATATAAGTAGTTTTGGCCTTCTAATTTTGAACTTTTGACTAAATGAATCTTGAAATTTTATTTTTTTTAATTATTATTTTTTCTCAATTATTTAACAAATATTTTAGAAAACAATTTCTAATAGAGCTACAATTCTAAAATTTTCAACATAAGTAGCTCTAGCCTTCTAATTGGAGTTTTGACAAAAAGAATATTAACATTTTAATTTGTTTTTAATTATTATTTTAATTAATATTTTAATTAATATTTTCACAAAAAGCGACTTCTAATAGGCCTAGAACTCTGCAAAATTTCGATATAAGTAGTTTTGACCTTCTAACTTTAACTTTTCACAAACACGTGTTAAAATATTTTCAAAGGGGTGTCGTATTATTGTATAAAAGAAAAGTTTTTTTTTTTTTTTTTTTTTTTTTTTTTTTTTGCAACAGAGGTGAAGGGCTTCTAATAGTAAGGGAATAATAGTTCTTCTAATAGTACCCAGCAAATAGTTTTCAGTAAGTGAAACGAGCTTATGCTTACGCAGCAAGGAACTTCTAAGCGAGCGAAGCATGCGCCCATGCTTGCTTAGCAATGAACCTTTCAAAGAATGAAGTAAGCCTGTGCTTATTATGAACTTTTTAGCGAACAAAGTGAGCTTTGTCTTGCTTTGCAATTAACCTTCCTGTGAAGGCAAAAAGCTGGCACCTATTCACCGACGACGGATCTCCGCAACGCGAGGCCACGCAGTTAGTTGATAATATAGTAATAATTAGCAAAAATTTTAACACTTTTAAACACAGTTTAAAAATATATAAGCATATTTACCAATTAATATCAATATCTCTTTAATTTAAATATACCTTTTTCAATAAAATATGTCGCTTGTTCAGTTTCATATGGAAATGCGCTTCAAAAACAGTAAATATACTTTGAATTTTTTTAAAAAAACAATTTTACCTCTAATCAATAGCTCTGTTTCTGCTCTTTCTTGGCCGTTTGTATTATTCACGATACAAACGTATTTTCCGCCATCATGAATGGTTGCTTTGCGAATCAAGAGAGTGCCATTAAGCTCACTAATCCGTTGTTGGGAAGTATCTACTCTCTTAATACCATGAGATGGACCTTCACGAAGACGATACCACCTGAAACATGCAGAATCAGTGTAATGTAAGGGAATTGCGAAATTAAAATATAGGCTTATGTCTGATACGAAATAGCATCTAAATAATAAAATAATGTCCTTAAGCATTGAAAAATAATTCAAATTTTAAATGTTTGAATGATTTTATGTACTAGTAATAATAATAATAATAATAATAAAAAAAAAAAAAAAATGAATAATAAGCATATTAGTCAAATGTAGGGAAATGCTGTACTAGTCTCAAAACGTTTGGAAACCATGCATATTTAACTGAATTAGTTGCCATTTAATAACCTTCCATGCATGTTTCGCTTTAATACTAAAGTTTAACCATTCATACTCAAGACATAACTACTAATTTTATTAATAGAAAACATTTCTTTGTCCAATATTTACATATATTTAAAACAGTTTAAAGATTTCCCGAAATAACACATTGCTTCCTGTAAAAGAATTGCCAAGAAAGTGTTGGCAAATAGGTGATTAAAAAAGTATAAATAATTATTTGAATTGTTTTTTAAGCTAAAAAGCTTGCTAAATCATTGGTATAATAATGAAAATATAAGTATCGATCAATCAATCTTCAAAATACAACTATGAACAGCAGATTAAGAATAATATATTAATGTATTGTGTTCAACGTTTGATCAATGCTTTAAAATGTAATTAATTCTGTATCAACACATATATTTTAACCGTATGATGTTCTTTTTTTTTAAACATATTTACTTAACAATAATTAACTGTAGTTAAGTATTGTTAAGTAAGTCTAAAATGTACATGAGTACACACAATTTCAAATTTTTGTTTACACTTAACTATCTACATAACACAATAATTTCTAAAATGTACTTTGACGGTGGCAAAATAATATTGTATAGTGTCATTAATAATTCACGCAATATTGTGATTGTATCATCACTTTAATGTTAAACAATATTAAATACGTAGACAGAGTTTTGTAAATAATCTTCTCTAAATACTGGAAAAATAAAATAACTTTTACAGTAACTAATTCCTTAGTTTCCAGTTAGCTCAAAATATAACAAAACTACAAACTAAGTTACTTTTATTTGACATTAAATGTGAATTTATTTTTTTAGTTTTTGGAAAACATTAACTACAAAACTGTTTCTACATTGTTTGACATTAAAGTGACGATATTATACTACACTAATTTGTGTATATGCTCAAATGTAATATGTATGGTAGTAGACATACATTATTTATTCGATGTGTGGAAGTTCAAAGGTTAAAAATAAACAAACAGTTAATTAAATTAACTAACGGAAGTCAAACGTCACAGGAGCTTCATTACTTTTTAATGAGACTCCTATAGTTATATATGCAATTTTCTCTTCCATTATCAAGCCATCGAAGTCTAGAACAATAATTATTGTCATGAATATTGAAGTTAATGACAATACGTGACTGCCAATCGTTAGAACGTGATACCCTCTATCTTAATCAATATCTAGGTACGAGATTACTTTCGCGTTCAAGTCAACTACCGAGGAACATATCATAATTATACTCGAGCTGACCAGTGATAGTTTTTTAGGTGAACGTAAGCCACAAGCTATAATTTTACGCACTGATTTTTTTATATAAAACAAGGGCTGATGCATCTTTAATGGTGAATGGAACTTTATTAAGGTGTACTATGATATATATAAAATGGGTTCATTGAAATCTAGAAAACAATATAGTAGTATAGGGAATGAATATGTTTTTCCATTTGTACAAGAATACACGTTTTAAGGTTATCCTGTGCTTAACTTTCTATGTCAAAAATTATTACAAAATATATGTACTATTTTACTAATGTACTATGAGCTCCATTGGCTTGGTTAGCAATGGCGTCGATTGACCTTATGTTTGGTGGAATATGAGAAAGATTATAGCATTGACCTCACACTGGCATGAAGAACGAAGAAGGCACCAACGCTTCCATCTCTTCATATTTTCGTGGCTGAGGTGTGGAGAATGGTACTAGCTCAAATGTTGACCTTGCAATCAGACAGAGTGACTTGCCTTAATTGACATCGATCACCGCGCCATAAATCTATCAGAAATATGTAGCTGGAGTTATGCAAAAATGCACAAAATGCACCATTATATCACTGTTGTGTTATTCTCTACTCTTTAAAGTACAGAACAAAATAGTTAAATTAAAAAGATGGTGGGGAAGACAGTTAAATTTCAGCACTTTAAAAGTAAAAATGTACAAAACCCTACTTATTGAATGGTATTGTTAGTATTATGTGCACTGTAAATGCTGATGTCTTATATACAGACACACAAGTGTCTGAAAGTAAGTTTCAGACTCATTAGGGGACTTACTTGGCAACACACTTATAAATAACAGACATGAAACGAGTCTGAATCTTTCTCACGTCACGATAAGTGTCTTAAATAGCTAACGGAGTGATCAAAATAAGACATTCCGCTTTTCAGTCGCGTAAAATGTCTTAAATATGCGTCTACATAGCGAAACTTCAAAATGTGTGTCATCCAATGAGATACGAGTTTTGCTCGCATGCGCTGTGTAAAAAGTTGTTGCATGATTTTGAAGTAGAAATGTTGGTATTTTTCGCGTCTCGCGTGTAGCACACAAAATGGTAATGTAAATTAATTTAAAATAGTTTACTTTCCTGCATTTGCTTTTATAAAATGGCCCTCTTTTAGAACTATATCCCTGTTTTACTGTTTAACTGTACTTAAGAATTGTTTGGAAGCGTTATTTTTCTTTTTGCAAAGCAACATGGAGCATCCTTTACATGAAGCAAGTTGCCTTACAATAAACCAATAAACCCCTTTTTTAAATATTTAGATTGGTGTTATATGTGATAGACATTGAATTAATAAAAATTGGTGTACCATATTGCAGCTAAGTGTTATTCAATTATGCACTTATTTTCAGTGTTTTTATCAGAGTACATTTTAATTGATACCTATTTCTAAATGACACTCATAGAATTATTTGTCTGTTTTTACTTTCAATTATATTTTTATTGGTTTTGTTGCATATTACAAGTACTAATGATTTTGAAAATATATTAGCATGATTTGTTATAATCCGGATGCCTTTATTCTGGGTACTCGATGACAGCATTAAAATCAGGAAAATCCAAGCAACAAAATAACTTGTATAACATTAAATATTGGTCAAAATGAAGAATTTTTTTTTGTACATATGTTATTCAAACATTTTAAAATTATATTTTAGAAAAAAAGTTTATAATTATGGGCTAATAATTTATTAGTTTTATCATTTATTTAAAATTAAGTTAAAAAAAAAATCCCGCAGTGAGTTGAATTGTGATACTCCGTAGAAAAATCTTAAAACTAAAATAAAGTTTTTTTACTTTATATATTTCTTAGAAATGTCTATATACTGCATTAAATATCAGATTTCACAAAATAATTAAAAAAAAAAAGAAGTCTTTTAATGTGGTAATTTGTTGATCGTATGAAAATTGGCAATTTTTATATCTGCTTCAGCTATTCGACAATAATTGAAGAGCCGTAATGTTATGATCATTGTTATTATGTAGTGTTATTATAGGGGAATATTATAAAAAAGGTTAAATTCCCAGATTGGGAATAATTAAATTACAACTTCTTGATCCATCATTAAATGTTAAGACACCATTTTACGTCTTAAAACAGTGCCACTTGTTTAAGACATTTCAATTTTCTGTGTGGCAATAAACAAAAATGTAGCCTAGCTTTAATTAAAAAAGTAAAGAGATTTTGGATTATCAAACCGAAATAGATTTCTATAATATCTCTTTCAAAGACTTAATATTTAGACCAGACTTTGCATGATTATCAAAATGAATTTAGAAATAAATACAGGTAGTTATATTGCATATGTATTGTTTTCTCTTAAAGAAACACACTTTTAAATTACAGAATAGATAATAACATATCACTTGTTATAATAGTATTTATTTTAAAAATCATATATTTATATTTAACCTACTAATCATGTCACGACAGTTTATTAGACACAAATATTTTAATCCAGACTTTCTTGCTAGTCTTACTGTGTACCACTATGGTCACATTATTTTGCTTAATTGCACTCGCTAATTAACATGCATTTCCCCACCAAAAAAGTAGGTTAATTAATTTATTCTAAATTACTCACGGGCTCACGAATATAGTGCTTAAGCTAAATAAATAAAAACCGAGGTGACATTTTTAACTTGGCAATCTTCTAAACTGATTTTCGTGAGAAATGTTCTTTTCAACCAGGTCAGAATGAGAGTGGTATGAGGTATGGTTATTCATTCAACTCAATACACGAATTCCTTGGTTTTCCAATCACTAGTTGAGTCACACTAAACACAATGATAATTTAATGTACGTTCCACTTACCAAAGCTTACGATTCAGTCAAAAATCTTTTAATCTTCAAGTTGAAAATCTCCAACTGAATTAAGGTTGGATCTCATTAAGTATGTGGAAGTGACTTAAACAAAAATGCTTCGGAATCAACCGGATAAGGGAAAATAACCAATTGGGAATAATCCTCGAAGACTTTTCTAGTGTAATTTAAATGAAGAAAGAAAAAATACTCTTAAGTAAAGTGAGTTTCTGGAGAAAAGTTAATTTCCTAGTAGTTTAATTATCCCCCCTCAGTTCGTAGCGACGGGTTTTCGGAATGGGGGAATTGAGCTAGTTTCAGGCTTGGCTGAAGCGAATTTCCGTAATTAACGGTTTAAGGAAAAGAGTTTTAAAGCTTTTGACGCTATACGCAATTTTCTGATGGATCCGATCCGGTAATCGATGGATGTAGAATGAGAGGGTTAGTAACGTGCGAACGTTTTCCATTAGCACACATTTCGATCAAGTGCACGCGGAAAAGGAACTTAGTAATGAAAGAGGATATATGAGGGTTCAAAAGAAACAGGAGTAACTAAATATTAAAAATGTTTGGCAGTTTGCAGTTACTTTGATTTCAATTGAGAGTAAATGCATTTATCTTTTGTGTTCCTAATCATATATGGTAGACTTAAATCATGTTTCTGCTCTATTCTAAAACGGGTTTTGAATGCAAATATAAAAAAAAAAGAAGTTATTAGCACGTATCTCAAAGAATTTTCATGGCAATTGAGCAGAATTTAAATTTAATTTTTTTAGAGAATGCAATTTTTAGTAATTCAATTTCAATATTTCTGTAGAAATAGTTTTGGATTTAGTAAATTATATTTTAAAACCTTTAAATTAACATAGAAAATTTTCACTTTTTTATGCTTTCTTTTAAAACATCAAAGAATGTAGTTTTTTTCCCCAAATGAAGTGATTTCCCAGAAAATACAAAAGCGTTTGAATTCGAAGGAAATATATGTATTAGAACATGCAAAATACTCTTAGTTTTTAACAAATATAAAATATTAAAACAGACCTTCCGGTCTTCCTAAAACAAATTGCTCTTGAGAGAATTGGAGAGATTCCAATTGACGCCGTTCAAGTCTACACGGATGGCAGTAAAGACGATCACAACCGATCTGGCAGTGGTATTTACATCAAATTGCAGAGCTATGACCTTAGGAAACAGAGGAGAAATCCCGACTACTGCTCAGTCTTTCGCAGTGAACTGATAGCCATCGATGAAGCCCTTAACCTTCTTACGTCTCTTCCCCATGGAAACATGGAAATGAAATTTGGATTTTGTCTGACAGCAGAAGCGCACTACAACACCTGAGTGATTGGCGGGGTGTTAGAGACCATGTCGGAGTGGCAATACTTAATAAGTTAAAACGACTTTCCGCATCGCATCAGATTCATCTGCAGTGGATGCCCTCCCACGTTGATCTTGAAGGGAACGAGATTGCGGACATGTTGGCAAAGGCTGGTGCTGGCGAGGCCTCTGTTCCGTCAGTGCCTCTCACCTTTACGGAGATTCATTCTCAGATTAAACACAGGAACAGGACTACTTGGATTGTCCCCCCAGCGCACCATTGGTATCAATATCCCCGTCCTGGGGGCTCCCTTGCTCAGGGTTTTAATAGACAGGAACAAACTACTCTTGCCCGCTTTCGAAGTGGCCACCTTTAGACATTGAAATTTATTGAGGGATCCAGGAGCTTCGAAATCTACAAACACTGCTCTACTGAACAGGCTTCGCCTGATCACATCCTCGCGTGCCTGGAACTATCTAAGAAGGATTTGGCCGACGACCCTGTTTTGGTGTTGGATTTTTTGAGGGTGTACGACATCATGAACCTGGTCTAGCTCTGCTGGCCTCCGGGGGCATGCAACAACAACAACAATCCGGATTTATAAAATAAAAACTTAAGTTAGGTCAGAAAAATTTGGCAAATTATTACAAGCATATAGATAACAAAATAACTAAATTAAATTCCAAGGCCCAATTGACATTCACCCTACATTGTTATTTAAGAAACAAAATATTTCTTCAGATTTATTTAAGGCCGGGAAATAAAAAACAAAATTAAAAAAAAAAAAAAAAAAACACGAAGTTTTTTAGATATTTTTGCGGTAGTTGTGAACTCTCATCATTAAAATGTGTTCAGAATCTTATAACTTTATGTCACCTCAATGATCGAAAGTTGTGAAAGATGGTTTAAAAATGCTTAAAATTCGAAAATTAATAAATAATCACAGATTTCGTCGATCATTTTGCGGTAGTGCTTAAAAGTTACTATTTTTTAACAACACCTACAAATATTTTTATTGAATTATACATTGGTATATTCTCCCACCTCAAAGGAACAGAATTTGGAAGACGAGTCTTACACAAAATGGTCAAGAAAACCTCTTTGCAATGAGTTTGAAACTCTTGCAAATTTGTTTAAAACTGGATAAAACAGACACAGATATGGTGTGTCCAACATAGCCATGGATGCTATTGCATGGAGTGTTATGCATGATTAGATTTAATATCGGAACCAAACAGCTGCCTCGTCACAGACAAAAATAAAATATCGAGGGTAACACTCTAGAATTAAAAAGAATTCTACTCTGTCGGGGCTTTATTGTGATGGACTGCGTGACAAAACCTAAATAACCGAAATACTCAAGAACAGGCAGTTTGAAAGAAAAAATTTCGAAGATCATTAAGGTATTGTATCGGATCATCGTTCCACATACATGGGACATGTTACACCTGAAAGTTGATGTAGTCTTGATATATCCAACAGCATTTACGAATACGTAACAGATTTTTTATTAGACGATTTTAACAAAAAATGTTGTTCTCGTATGTCACGGCACGGTCATGAATACTGGAGTGTTTAATGGTATAATTCATAGGTTTGAATTGAGACTTCAGATACCAATCCAATCGATTATCTCAACTATTTGAGAACGTAGACGGTAAGTCTTTTGATTCCACGTCTTACAACATAGACATTGGATGGAACCTGAAAGGATGCGAAAAGCTTCCACCTGCTGCTTTTAATATCATTGATGCCACCACATTTAGTTTTCTGATCAGAGATAGAAATTTGCAATGCCATTAGTTCTGGTGTTTGTTCTCCCGACCTAGATAAGTATCAATCAGGAATGTTAAATTTGTCCAGCTGGCTGACAACTGACAGTCGAATACTGAAGTTTTTTATATCTTCCTCAGACAAATCAAATGAGTTGCTAACGTTGGTTGTATTCATTCTAAGAGTATCAATAACATTATAGTTTTGAACAAAGATTTATCATTCCATTAAGGACAGTGCTAGACACTTGTGGCATTTAATTAGCTAATCTTTGCTTAAGAAGTAAGCAAGTACCTTAAGAAGAATCTTAACATAATCTATTTAGTAATTTTTCACAACGCTTACTTTGTGGGTCCAGAAAACGTGCTTATATTCATTTTAACTGATGAGAGGAGCCACATTAGGACCCTTACAGCTATACAGATTATCAAAGCAAGGGGAAATGGCCCAGATGAAAATTGTGCTCGCATATTGGTTGTTCCTGCTGTTTATCTTGGAGCAACAAACTACACAGATCTCTTGAGCTTGAAAACTTGCTATGTGACTACGTGACATTACATCTAATTCTCAAAGAGATCAGTTCTTTTGAACTTTTGAAGATGATACAGGACCATGCGCCAATGGAAGGTTAGGATTTTATTAAATTTCTTTCCCACGCACACAAGCAGTCGAGCAAATTTTAAAGCTAAACACTGAAGTCTTCGGAAAAGCAGTTGAACCGTAGAATAGGGATGGAGCAACCCTAGAGTACAGAAACCACATGCTAGAATTTTTAGTAAAAAAACCAGAAAAACCTTCCAAAATGGAACCAATGCTCTTAATTTGTATGTCTGAAAGATGGAATAAAGATTATTTTTGCATTATGATGAGGTATTGTATTGTGTTTTTATTTAAAAAAATGCCCTCAATATCTAAAATTTGGTGCGTAGAGGCGTCAGAAGATATTAATGTAAAATTCTAAAAACTTTTACAGGTGCTGTTTTTAAAAAAACAGTAACTTTTAAACTTTACAGTAAAATGATAAAAAAAAAATCTATAATTATTTGTTCATTTTTGAATTTTAAGCATTTTTAGTGCAATTTTCACAACTTTCGACTAATTAAGGCGACAGAAGATATCTATTCAGAGTTATAAGATTTTACACACTTTTTAATAATGAAATTCCCCAACTTTTCTACACTACCTCAAAAAGATCTAAGATACTTCGACAATATGTATTTGTTAAATGCACAAAATATGCCGTGTTTGTAGTTTGTATAGAAGCACAGTTTGAAACCGGTTGAAGTTAAAATGTATTACAGAAAACTTAATTAGTTTTCATGCATCTGCTTTTTTTTATAAAACCTCCAAAATTCAACGTTTTGTCTAATTCCTACTATCTTGTCAACCAAAAGTTCTAACATAAGGTTTTCTTTTGCATATAAATCTAAGGGAGGCAAAAATATGTGTTGTTAATTACAAAATGTAGTTTACTATTTATACCTAAAATACCGATGTTTATTTTGTGTACATTAGTGTTTCGCATAATTGCCATCACTTTATTCCCTTACCTTTCAATGAATATTTACGAAACTTTTATATTATTTACATGTTTTGGAAGGTAAATCAGAATGTGAAACAGCATAATGGAATTGCAACTATAATTTCTTTAACGTTTCTATTTTAACATATATAAGACACCTTATGCCGAAATAGACTCATTGGAAAAAAACCTTCAGAAATCACTATGTTTTCTTTCTTTCTTTTTTCAAAAACTAAATATATTGTCAGCTTGCAAATTTGTGTGAGCTCTGTACTTGAAATAAACATATAAATATAACTTGCATTACGAAAATTACTGTCAATAAAATGCTGCTTCTTCATGTGTTTCTATTTTTAATACGCTTTTATTAGCTTCAGACGTATGTATGTTAGTATGTAAGGGAATCTTTGAACATGATTTTGAGCCCCTTCAAAACGTCGGATTAACTCGAAATTTGGCATACTTATTAAGGACCGATGACAATTCAATATTTTTTAAACAGTTTAAGGGGGTATGGTACCGAAATTTCTTCAAAAATCCCAAATTTTTTTTCTGATTTAAAAAAATAGTTCATACATTCCTGAAGAGAATGATGTTTTTATCTTATTCCTCCGGTGATTAGAATGCCACAAAATTAACTGTGATTTAAACATAACTAATGAGCGTAACACCTTGAAGCGTCTGCTTAAAGTGCGTTTTTCGAGCACTAGTGTTTTTCACAGATGTTGCATATTCAAATCGATATATCTCCAGAACCATTAACAATTGGCTATTCAAATTTTTGGAGCATTTAATTTATATAGTTTTAAATATTTTGTTTTCACAGAATTTTATTTTTTTAATTCTGTTTTAAAATATAATTTTTAGCATAAAAGATAACATAAAAAAAAGCAAAAATTTCAATATTTTAACTTTGAGAATTTTTTTAATTTTTTTTAGTTCACCTATAAAAATTCTGTGAAGACAAAATTTTCTTTATATAATTATGTATTACAGAAAGCTTTCACTTTGAAATTTTTTAATTTTTTTCTTAACTTATATCAAAATACACAAACATCATTTATTATGGATTTTTCTTGGTTTTTAAATTTTTTTTAAATAACAAAACACAATATTTAAAAAAACATTTTCTCAAAGATATATAAATAGTATCTCATACATAAAATAAATTTTTGACGTAAAAATGTACATAAATAAAGTTTTTTTTTATTTTCGGTACCGCACCCCCTTAACCCGTTATCCTTACTAGGATTATCAGGATTAGCGATTTTTTGTTTTCCTGAGACCCGGAGTGTCTGCGTCAAGACCAATAAGGGAAACTACCAGGCGCGCTGATCACTTATACCTCGGATAAGTTACCGACTGTGCTTAAGATAAAATTTTCAGAGAGGGAACCTGAGAACCACCTATCTCATCCAAGTAAGGCACCAGGCACTCTATTTACTCATTTCTCGGATAAGTTACAGACTTAAAATAAATATCAACCACTTCCCGATTTTATTGAAAATTATCGATTTTCATAGTAGGATATGGAAATATTTTGTACTTTAGTTCTTCAACATGCTTTATCGAAAATATATTCTAAAAGCAGTCAATATCTATTTAAACTCAATTGAGTAATAAATTGATGTAATGAAAAAATAAATAAAATCGACCCACATTTAGAGATATACATGACTTATTCATTGCGACAAGCATATGACTACTCGCCAGAAAAGTCAGGTAGTTTCGTACGTTTCACGAATTCTGAGATAAAACAATATTTATCGATTTCATTATAAATGCAGCCAATATCTATTTAGAATTTACTTTAATAGTAAATTGATCTAATTAAAAGAAAAACCTGAGCTACATTTAGAGACATACATGATCTATCCATTGAGACAAGCATATGACTATTCGCAAGTGACGGCACGTATTGACAACGGTTACTCCATATCATGCTCGCGCAGCATTACATACTTGCGCCGTGTACAAGTGTGGGCAGTAGCGAGCAGCTCTTCTAAGTCCATGGTTGCAACTGGAGTTCTTAATGGCAGTGAACAATCCGTCCTCGCTTAAGCTATTGTATTCTATTAAATCGAAGTATCCAAAGTCGGGCGTTGCTCTTATTTATATAGAAACAACAATGGTAAATGAAACGAAAACACAGAGAAGAAGGAGATTGGAGAACAAGAGACGGAAGTTAAGAGATAAACATTTTAAATTCTCCAGCGAAGAAATAGAAGAGGCAAAGAAGAACAGGAGAGAGTATATGAGAAATTATAGAGCCTCACAATCTGGAGAAGAGAGAGCAGCTCACTTACATCAGATGCGTCAGCATAATGCCAAACACCGAGCTTCACAATCTGAAGAAGAAAGAGCTGTTCGCTTACAACAAACACGCAAGCTTATGGCCGAATACCGGGCCTCACAACCTGAAGAAGACTGATAGTCCAGGCAATTTGTGATGAACATGAAAAAAATTGCAACAGAAGCTTTTTTAATTGATTTTTAATCGGTTATCATTGCTGAACAACATATCCAAAATCGGACAAAATTGATCCATGGGAACACACCGAAAAACGAATTTCAAAATGACGGATTCCATATCACATGATGGGGATGCCTAAGCGCAGTTTTTCCCGCTTAGCACCTCCTCAACCATGATAATTTAATCACGCATGTTAGCTTTAACACAACAAAATGGTAGGTTATTGTGCTTAGAATAGCATGGAGTTTTTAAAAAAAGGGTAACATTACATTTCACAGGTAAGAAGGTGTACAGGTGTACATGATGTAATTTAAACAATAAACATATCCTAAACAGTGCATATCTTACATTGTTGTTTAAAAGTTTGTTTAACGTCAGAAAAAGTTTCAGAAAAAAAAAAACTTTAATAGTTTTCATCACTTTCATTATATTAATAACTGTTGTGGTTTTTACATCCATTGCTTTGGCACGTTTCACAAACTATTGAACCGGGCAGGACATTACGATTGCATCCACCTCGTAATGTAGAGCGTTTTTGTGCAGAAACATCGTTTCATATTGAAAAAATAATCTGGGGCTGATGGTAAATTGCCGAGTATTGGGTAGTACGAGTAATTTTTTACATACCAACCCCATTCTTTTGGTTTGATTCTTTCTTTAGTATCTTTCCATACATTTATTTATAAGTATATTCGATAGCTATGATATTTTGTTGAAGAATCGGTAGGGGCAGACGTTCGAGTGCTACAAATTATTTTGCTGTAGTTACCTTCGCTACTAACATTTGAAGGCGCAGTTGGTCTGTGCTATTTAAAAATCGGCTGTCGTACCAAAGAAGCATTGCTTTTCTACCAGCGACAGTGATATCTGAAAGTTGACTTGAATAATAACAAAATATTTTTTCAACAGAGCGGAGCGCTGTCTCCTTCATCGTTTTGGGGAATGCTGAAGATTTCCCAATTGGAAAAATTCTGGATGTGGTATCGCAACCCGTAAAAGCATGCATAAACAACAACAAATTGCAACTTTCATGACCTAATACAGATTGTATGATGTGGATATCATATACTGGTTTTGGAGTTGATCCATGTCTTATATCACTTCGATAATATAGCTTAAATCCCTTATCCTTGGCGTGGTACAGAAGCAAAATCAGCAGATAGGTATCTTCCCCTATCACAGTGGTATGACCGTGTTCTGAAGATGAAACTGTGGTACTAACAATGTCCACACCAGCATTCCCGTCTGTGTTATGAACAGTACAATCTTGTTTCTTCAGCAAGTCATCAATGGGTGCGATTAGGGCTTGCTTGTTCTTTCCATTGGCTAGAAAATGTTCCTTTTTGCCAACGAACTTCGTGCATGGACTAAAACTAACATATCTACTGGTTTTTGCGTACCGTCGTCTGTGAGCCCCATCCTTGATTGTAGGGGACCCAATGTAGCCATTAGAAACAACGACAGCTTTTCCATATGTTTTAAGAGTAAATTCAACATACGACATTGTAATGTTTTCGTAAGTGTCATTGTTGCACAACGAAATTCGATGTAAGAGATATCCTCCATCCATTCCGTACCCTTCCACGTTGTCATATTCTTCACTATCAAAATGTTTGGTGCATTTAACAATTGCTTCTGCTAACTGAGATTTGTCTGCTTTTCTCATTAGGTTTAGGGATTCAAATAATGCTGCAGGGTAAGCACAAAGTTCATAACGCATGATATCAAGAAGATTCATATCAGCACAAGTGGCAATAGTATTCATTCTTTGGAAAAGTAGTGCTAAATCCACTTGTATATCTGAATCATCTGTACTACAAACAGCACCAGCAGATCCTAGAGTTTTCGCTTTATCTGACCTTTTAGCAGAACACCTTAATACATCCTTCCCTATCATTTCTGAGACAATTTTCGCACCAAATAAGTGAAACTCGTCAACATTAACTTCTTCTTCGGTTGCTACGCCTATAACAATATTACGAAGAGAACAGTAAGAATTAAATTTGTATATGGATTCTTGTACATTGACCAGTTTTTTTTTTATGTCATTGCTGTCCCTCTTTTGTCTGCTGTCTCTCATTTCTTTGTGTTGTTCACTATTTTACATGGAAACCCCTGCATACTCTTACACAGTTAAGATTTAAATTGAACAAAAGGGCATGCAAGACAGCCATGTAGCCTTCTGATTTTCGATAAGTCCACTTCCTCTCGTTCGTCTTCCTCTGCTTTTCAGGGAACGCATAAGCACTTGCTCTATTATAAGATCTGATCCAAGTTCACCCCAACATTTTTCTCTTCTTTTATCACAAATTTACCTCCCACAAACATTTTAGGAACCTTTGTATTTTCAGATAGTAGTTGAAACATTTTCTGCAAGTATATGTAGGGTGACTTGAGATAATTTACATGACCCACAGCTGTTATTTTGGAGAGAATCTCAAGCTTAGCATATAAATGCAACTCCCAAGAACCTATCCTGTCAGCTGTTATCAAGGTCCGTACAACACTGATAATTCGCTGGTATTTCAATCGGAGTTTACTTGTTCTCGAGGAAGATGGCAAGTGATTCTTCTTTCTCTCCTAAGCAATCTCAATATGAGCCAAAGCGTCTCACAGTTCTAAGTCATTATTTTTTTTGTTTATGTCCGGTCGTAATATCATAGAAGAGATCACAAGTTTCTATAACATGACCATGAAGAGATCCATGTTCATCACGAGGAAAAAACTCTTAAATTAGCAAGGTACTAAGCGCTGAATCTGCAATCATGTGTCCTCGTATCGCTCTGTAAACTGCTTTACCAGTCACCATGTGTAACACAGCATTTCATCCATAGATTTCTTGAAGTACCTCAAATAACATTGAGTCATTCAGGAGAGTAACTTCAAGAAAATAACTAAAAACTATGACTTAATATTATTTGTGGTCCTCTATTGAGTTAGCATGTATGTTTAGCTCATTTTCAAGTGTAATCGATGCTTCACTAATGTGACTTTGTCTTTATACACCGATACTCTAAAAACGAAAGCAGACAGAAAACGCAAACCTGTACACATACCTGCACCTGTATACCTTCTTACCTATTAAATGTTATGTTCTCCTTTCTTAAAAAAGCTCCATGTCATTCTAAGCACGATAACCTACCATTTTGTTGTGTTAAAGCTAACATCCGTGATTAAAATATCATTGTAGAGGAGATGCTGAGAGGGAAAACCTACGCTTAGGCATCCCCATCATGTGACATGGAATACGTCATTTTGAAATTCATTTTTCGGGGTGTTCCCATGGATGAATTTTGTCCGATTTTGGATATGTTGTTCAGCAATGATAACTGATTAAAAATCAGTTAAAAAAGCTTCTGTTGCAATTTTTTTCATGTTCACTGTATTTTTAATTTAGTTTGCCTGGACTATAGCAGCTCGCTTACATCAAATGCGTCAGCATAATGCCGAATACCGAGCTTCACAATCTGAAGAAGAAAGAGCAGCTCGCTTACAGCAAATGAAGCAGCGTAATGCTGAATCTACACTGTTAAAAATTTGGTTCCACCCTGCACCAAAATTTGGTGCCCATTTAGCTGCCACCAACATTTGGTGCTTAGTTTCACGAAATAATGGTGCTACCTCGGACACCATATTATGGTGATAGGTTGCACCAAAATTCGCGTTTTCGCTACACCACTTTATGGTGCATGGTTGCACCAAGATTCCCGTTTTCGCTACCCCATTTTATGGTGCATGGTTGCACCAAAATTAGTGTTTTCGCTACTCCATTTTATGGTGCATGGTTGCACCAAGATTCCCGTTTTCGCTACTCCATTTTATGGTGCATGGTTGCACCAAAATTAGTGTTTTCGCTACTCCATTTTATGGTGAAACGTTGAACCAATATTTGCGTTTTTGTTATACCATTTTATGGTGATAGTTTAAACCCCCTTTTATATTTTTTGTACCGCATTTTGAAGTTAAGGATGAATCAATATTTATGATTTCTGTCCTCAACTTAAAGGTGCATTAAATGTTGAATAATGCGTTTCCCCCCCCCCCCCATTGCTTGTTATAGCTGTGGATAGAATATATATTTTTAAATTAAATATTGTTTGTATTAAATAATTTTTTTTGTTTTAAATTATTACTTTTTCATATATTATATAGTTTTATAAATAATATTTTGTATATAAATTATTTTAATGTATTATAAATAAAAAATAGTTATCATTTCAACATTCAATGAGGATATAACTGCATGGGTTCTTCAGCTAGGGCAATGAAGTAGTATAATCATGCATTAATTAAAAATATATCCATTTGGAAACAACCAATATTAAAGTAATTTTTTTTTCAACAAATAAAATATCCACATATTAAGTAGAAAATATAATTAAAAAAAAATTCTATTTCTAATAAGCATTACTATTTATTTAAAAACTGAATACCTTTATTTATTGTTACCAACAATAACCCTTTTAAATAATTAAAATTATGATCAGATCAACAATTCTCATATTTTAGCAAACTATTTTTATAGCCCTGTATATTTCACACAGAATACTTGAACAGGAAAACATTGTTTACTTATTTAATCAGATCTCAAATGCAATAAAAATGAGTCATGACACCCTCAATTTCATATATATATTCAAATTTAAATAGCAGCTTCACATTATAAATGAAAATACAAAATCAAAATATTTTATTAATTGCTCATTACAAAAAAGCAAACTGAACAGATGTAATTACAAAACATTTTATGAATAACAATACGGTTGGTAAAATTAGCATCCCACTTTCTACACCACAACTTGTGTTAAGGAAACCACAGCTTCAGAATACCATTATATTTTGCCCTGTTGGACATGTGTATCTAAATTATACTATCAAACAAATTCTGTTTAAATATATTTGTAAAAAAGTAATATATTATAAACATACATTTTTAATACAGAAGAGACAGTACTTTTCCCTTAAAGGGTGCTATTGGCAAAAAATATCCAAGTACAGTACGGATTCTGCGTTAAGAACTGTTTACGTAAAACCAAGCCAAATCATGGCAACCATAGGCAGTTAACTTATTAAAAAATGGCAGCTGCTGCCATTTATTGGCAAAAATTATCTTGGCGCAGAATCCGTACCACACTTGGATTTTGCCAATGGCCTCCTTTAACGGAAAAGTACTGAAGAGGCTTTTTAAAACATTTAGTTGATTAAAAGTCTGTAACTGAGCACTAAATCAACTTATTACTTTGCAGATTATATTTTTTATCATATTACAGCAACCTTTCATTATGCAATGGTATCATGTAGCTTAAAATAGAATATATTTAAAAAAAAATTATTTAAAGTCACCTTCAGAGGAAGTCATTTTACTGTTATTTGTACTAAATGCAAGTTTTTCATGTTGAAATAGGGGAATTCTTAATAAAGAATAATTAAAAAAAGCTGAGGGACAACCAATAATACCACAAACATACCGAAAAAGATAGCTCATGTTTATGTTTATTACGAGCAGGGTAGAAATGAAACTTTTGAAAGTCTACTTTATTTAGCACACAAAAACATTGTTTTTAATCAGGGTTTCCACACTTTTCATACAATAAGAAGCTATTAAACACCTTTAATATTTTTCATAAGAACTAACCTTAACTTGCATACATGAATTAAAAATCAAACCTGAACAAGATTTTGTATGATAATTAGCATAAACTATCTTATTTAAAAATAAACAACACATTTGAAACCATTAATACCACAAACATATCGAAAATGAGTCAAATCTAGTTAGCTGTAATAAATAAGCTGGAATTTTAAATTACAATTAGAGAAAAATAAGAATTATTAAAGGTTTTTATAAATGAAAACTAAAAGTAAGGATTTCTTAAAGAGCAAGACCTAGTAGAAACATTGTTTATACATAAATTAAATATAAAACATGTACTAGATTATTTAAGGTTTTTTTAGAATAAAACTTGTAATAAGTTCTAGTCTTCTTGAACGGAGCATCAAGTTACTTATCCAGATCATATACGAACCACGTTCTGGTGCAGCATAGTCTTTAATTGTGTACTCATTTGACTTAGATCTATTCCTGCTGCTACAATGATAGGTTATCAAAATTTAATGGATTTTGAACGTGGCATTATAGTCAGCGCTTGAAAGATGGACATAGTATCTCCGAGGTGGTAAATAAACAGTACTGTGGTAAATAAACTGTACCGTGTGTATCTATTATCCGGTAAAACATCAAATCTCAGAGAAATCGATGCGGTTAGGAAAATACCTTGAAAGACAGGGACCATCAACAACTAAGGAGAATCCTTAAGCAAGATGGAAGTGCACCACTTCTACAAATTGCCACAAATTTCAATGCTGGGGCATCAACAAGTGTCAATGTGCAAACAGTTCAAAGAACCATCAATGATGTGAGGCGGAATCCCACACATGACGTTGTTGACTACATGACACAAGGATTTACGATTCGCCTGGGCCCACCAATATCGCTATTGAACTGTTGATGACAAGAAACTGTTGCCTGGTCTGATGAGTCTCCTTTACAATTGTATTGGGCAGATGGACAAGCAGGGTTTGGAGACAACCTTATGAATCCAAGGATCTTACATGTCTACAGGGAACTGTTTAACTTAGTGGAGCCTCTGCGATGATATGTGGCATATGCTGTTGGAGCGATATGTGACACATGATTAGTCTAGAGACGACTCTGACAGGTATGTAAGCATCTTCTCCCATCACCTGCACTTATTCATGTCCATGGCGCATTCGGCTGGACTTGGGCAATTCTAGCAGGACAATGGGACACTCCACATGCCACGAGTAGCTACAAACTGGCTCCAGGGACACTCTTTTGACTTTGGACATCTTCGTTGACCACCTAAATCCCCAGACAGGAATATTAGTATATCTGGGATGCCTTGCAACCTGATGATCAGAAGAGATCTCCACCACCTCGCACTACTATGGATTTGTGAGCTGAGCTGAGCATCATCATCGGGAAACTGAAATATACAAAAGAGCATGATTAAGTCCCGAGTTTATTATTATTTTTATTATGTATAAAATTGTGTTTACTTTACTGCAATTTCATTGAAATATCACTGGTCGCTCTACACAGAATAATTTTTTTTGTTATTTAATCGATAACTATCCGAGACGATTTATTATTTATGCAATTTATTTCTCAATTAAACTCTATAGTCCGAAGGAGGGCTGCATGTTAAGGTACTCCATCGGACATCATTATAATTTGTTTTACAGAATGTGGAGAAAAGTTAGATTATGAGTCCACTGGTCTGCCGTGGCAAAAATGGCCGAAACTGGTGTCAAAAATCGATATGGAATGAGTTGAACTAAATCCGATTGCCAAATAATGAGCATTCTTTTTTTATTTTATAACCCTTAGTTCTTTAATTTTCAATTAAAGGCTGCAGACGGTTCAGATATCAGGCGACGGCTTACTTGTATCTTTTAAAAATGAATCAAGTACACAATATATATTATGTCCCTAATGACGTAACTGATGTTGCCAATTAAGCTCACTTTTGAAATATGCTAGTTTTCTGACCCAGAAATCAGAAATCATTTGCCTCCTTCTTCATTGAAAATCAAAGTGCGTTGGCTGACCAGAAGAAAAAGTGAGTTAATATATTAGCAAGTTACGACATATTTGGCAGTCGGATTTAGTTCAAGTCATTAAATCGAGCAGTTTTGGCAATTTTTGCCACAGCAGACGAGGGGATTTACATTCTTCGCATTCTATAAAAAATACAGAATGATGTTCGATGATGTACCTCAACATGCAGTCGTCTCTTAGTCTATTAGTGATACAGGTAGAATTGAAATAAAGGATATATAAAAAGACAATAAACTACGCGTGAAAAAAATACATTTAAAATAGCATTAATTGAAAACGTATAATTTGAACGAAAGGGGCCTTAAACATTCTTTTTCAGAAAACATGTTTAGATGAAAATGCATTGAATTGTTCGAGAAATTGATTAAATTGAACTTTTGAATATTTTGTATGATTAAACTTTCAACTGCAGTGGCATAAACTGTTACATAATTCATATGAGCGGCCTCTCAAACCATTCTTCCATAAGCGTGATTAAAAGTTGACGGAAAATTAATAAAATATTATTTAAGTACTATTATTTATTTGAAAAGAGGAGGGACCATTGTTCACTTTCAAGGGTGGAAACATTTCATGAAAAATGACTCGGGTCTGAAACTGCATACAATAGTTAAAGCTTATAAACTTTAGGATAATGCTAATAATTATTGAATAAAATAATTTTTTATTCATACATATGTCATTTTTGTAGAAAGGGTGCAATATAAGTCAAAATTTATCATTTTGAGTAAAAAATCCGAGACTGCATGTACTTGAAGCTAGTTGAATGGCACAAGATTGTTTTCATATTAAATTCAAGCTGAAGCAGACTTAAGCGTCCTTCCAGCCCATATAATCTATGATTATGTATACACTTTAACTTAAAAAAAAAAGAATTTTGGGTTGTGTCACTTTTGTAGCAAGAGTGCAATAAAACATCGCGAAATCAGAAATTTTAATGTAATTTCACTGGTAATGCATTGCTGCGAATTTGTCAACATCACTTAAGCCTAACTGAACACAGGGCAAATCAGTTTCTGCATCGATAAATAATTTACAGTAAGCAAAAAACATTTACCATATATGTAAAATAAAGCATTTTACTTACCTTGATATTCGATTAATGATTTAAATACTCTGTGCTAGACATTGGCTTTCGGTCTTGATGCGGTTGTTGTCGATTTCAATCGGTTACGGTTGCGGTGATCCGAGGTTGCACCATATTTTCGTGCAACCTCCTCATCAGTATTTTTCGTTGATGGAAGTTGCACCACTTTTTGGTGCAACTGCCTGCCAGCCATGAAATTGCACCAAAATTTGGTTCAACGTTGAACTGAATTTTTTAACAGTGTAGAAGGTTACGTAACGCAAGTCTCACAGGTTTCCTACAGGCGATTAACACAGTCTGTGATAAAATATGTGAAATTTGCACTAAGTGTTGCTATCCACATCAGATTTCCAATTGGACTGTAAACACAACCACTGCACCTTACTTGCCCTACGAGCTTAAGCAAAGAAATTGTTTAATCACTTGCAGACGTTGTAAACATCACTTAAGTTCAAAGAAAAACGTTCCACCATCTAAAGCATATTGGAATAATCTAGATCCAGGCCCTATTCCAGAAGTGATTGCAGATTTATCACAACCTGAACAAAGGCTGATTGCAAGCATTATTCCAATTGTTAAAATTATCAAATTGAGTGGTGTATTTGGACAATATAGTTTCCGAGGTCAGGCGGTATTATTTGCTCAAGATGTTTTCGAAATTACGAAAAACCTTCCGAATATACTGTCAAGAACCTCAAACAATGCTGGAATAGTTGTTATTACTGAGCGTCTGGAAAACATTAATTTAACGCGACAGTTTTCAATAAGTAAGCAAAAAGTGTATGATGCACTCCATTGGTTAGTAAAAAATAATCCTCTCTACAAGGATGTCACTATCGACAATAACGTTATGATCAATGAGGAGGATATAATCAGAGTAGAAGAAGCACCTTTAGAAATGGTTATGGTGGCCGATAACGAGCCTACATCGAATGGTAGTGCTTACATGAGTATCAACGATTCTTCAAGAATCGTCCGTGCTACATGGCATCAGGCAAATGGTGACATATTTACATCAGGATTCGCCGGTACTCAATGCTGTGCGATGGTGTTGGGTTAACATTTTAAGGGCTCGTATTCTTTCACCTCAACATTGGTCGACAAACATCCTCAATTTAAATATGATAATGGGCGATCAAATTTACAGAAATATTAGGTTTGAAACAAAGAGAAATCTTGCGGCTTATCCTATTCAAGATGATGGATATTTGCTAGTACGAAATTTTAATGTTGTCAAAGATGACCTACTTATATTCGGGGAAAAGTTTCAGATCATCTTTGAAGAAGAACCAACAATATACGGAAACTTAAACGATCGAATAAATCACTCAACCTTTGGACGTACGCTTCGAGAAGGTTTTGAAATACTTTTCACTGACCATAATGCAGGTATACTAATATCAGAAGGTCGGTCCTTTATAATAATGCATTATGATAATAAGTATTACTTTACTGACTCACATTCGTGTGGCCCAAAAGGTGCTAAAGCAAAAGACAACGGAAGAGCTTGTATCATTGAATGTGATAATTTAGACGAGTTCGTAAGGATTTGTAAGCGTACAACAGGAAGCAAAAATGTTCAGTTTACACTATTACATTGACGTTGAAGTCTGCAATGTACCTTATTTGATAGAACCAGTAGCCCATACACGCGAGAATATCGAAAGAACAACGACCCAAATAATGACTTCACTACCTGAACCAATACATCAAACAATTCCGCTGCAGACATCAGTGATGGCACCAATTGATGTTATGCAACCTAATGTGGAGGACGAATTACAGGTTTCAGGGAACCTCAACGAAATTACCCGTAAAACAACCGATAACATTGTGAATGTGGGTCATGAATTGAAAGCAGAAGAATTTTCTTGGTACTTTTTATTTCCTTATGGAAAAAACGTACTTAAGGAACAAAGGCCCGTAAAGATAACACCTTTGGATTATTTTCAATATCGAATTTTAGGAAGTGACACGAGATTTCAACGTAACGATTATCTCTTTTATGCTTTTTCATTCTTTGAGTATTATCGAATACAAAGTACGATATCAGCATGCGGAAAAAAAAATTGTAATCAAGATGGAGCAATTGAAGACGTCCATCTATATATAAAGAATTTAAGAGGTTCTGCAGCCAACTGGAGATCAGCTTTAAATGAACTATTAGCTCAAATTAGGTGCCTTGGACCTCCAACTTATTTTGTCACTTTCAGCTCCAATGATCTGAACTGGTTAGATCAACGGAAGGCTTTATTAATGGCTGATGGTAGACCTGATGTAGATCCCAATACGCTTGATGTTTATAAGACTCAACAACTTATCGAAAAATATCCCGTAATTTTAAGTCGTCACTTTATGGTTAGAGTAAACGCTTTAATGAAATATATAAAAAATAATAATGAAGTTTTTAGCGGAAAAATGAAAGATTATTGGTGGCGTATTGAATTTCAGAATCGTGGTAGTCCTCATCTTCATATGGTAGTTTGGATCGAAAATCATCCAGACTTTGATACAGAGAAAGGGAAACTTCTTCTTGATCATAACTGTCGCTGTGAAATGCCTATAGAAGAAGAAGATCCAGAACTCCATCAACTTGTAAAGAAATGTCAGGTTCATCGTCACACACAAACTTGCAAAAAAAAAATAATACCTCCATAAGATGTCCATTCAATTTTCCGCGGCAAGGGTGTCATGACACACGTATAGTATCTCATTCTTCAGATGATTTCATCCGTAATGGAGGGAGAATTTGTTTACTCAAGCTACGAAAGGAAGATGCTTGGATAAATAATTACCACCCGGAGTTATTGAGGCTATGGACAGGTAACATGGACATTCAGCCATGCGGATCAAATGAAGTGATAGCGTACTATATTGCTAAGTACCTATCAAAATCAGAACATGAAGGAGTAGATTCTGGAATAGCTCAGGCAATACAACAAATACAACATGAAGAGTCTGATATCTCACGTAAGCTGTTCAAGATTTGTATGAAGATTCTTCATGAACGTCAAGTTTCAGCTGCTGAATGTGCATATCGACTATGTCATATTCCATTACGGGATAGCTCGCGAAGTTGTATTTTCCTTAAGCCAGAACAGCCTTATAGAGTATTGCAATTCGACAAAAGTGGTCACGCTACCGGTTATTATAGTAATATTTTTTGAAAGATATGAAAAACGTCCGGTGGATCATCCTAACTACGATTTCGCTAATATGAGTCTTACAGAGTTTGCAATGTTCTTCGAATCTTTCTATCCCAAAAAGGCAAGCGAAACAGAAGAAAGCATTGATGACGATGCTTATGAAGAACGATTAAATGTGCGTCGTGCACTCATTACGCTGTCAGATAATAGCAAAATGGTTGTGAGAAATATCTCTGCAGTTGTCAGAGTTCCGTACTTCATAGCATCATCGGATTCAGAAAACTTCTTCTACAGCTTATTAGTTCAATATATGCCTTATCGTTCGGAAACTGAATTACTCGAAGGTTTCAATAATGCAAAAGATGCCTTCTTATCTCGAGAAAATCGACTGAAGGAAATTAGTACATATTAGCGTCTATATCGAGAGCCGAATCAACAGCTTGAAAATGCATTTAACCAAATCCATGCCTTTGAAATTTTGGAGCAGCCTGAGATTATAAATCCTGAAGCCGAAGAAGAAGAACTGCCCGAAATAGAAATGAGTGATGATCAATTTCAGAGGGCTCAACAAGCCATGAATATTGACCAAAGACCACTATTCATTTATATCACTGCGAGCATTAGGGACCAACTAAATGGAGATGAAAAACGATAATTTTTTTTTGTTACTGGTGGAGCTGGCACCGGGAAAACTTTTCTATTCAATTTGCTGAAAATTCAAGTTAACCGGTGTTATAGAAAATTAGTAGTGAAAGTCGGTGCTCTCACTGGAGTTGCAACGCTATTGGTTGGTGGATCTACATTACACCGTCTGCTCAAATTACCAGTACAAAAAGATGGAGTCATTACCAATATGCTAATTCTTACTGGTAACTATCTAAGAGTAATGCGTCAGTTATGGCAAAACGTTGAATTTCTTTTTATTGACGAAATCTCTATGGTACCGTATGAGATGCTTTGCATGATCGAATCTCGTTTGCGGCAGCTGAAAAATCCAAACGCTTTCTTTGGAGGCATAAACGTTTTACTATTTGGTGATTTAATGCAGCTGCCTCCAGTCAGAGGACATCAAGTTTTCGAACAACCAGAACGTATGAAACCTGCTACACATTTGTGGCGTCAATTCCGGTTTATCGAACTTAAGCAAAATATGCGCCAACAAGGAGATACGACATTTGTAGATGTACTTAACGCGCTAAGAGTTGGAGAATTAACATCTAAACATCATGAAACACTTCTTGGGAAAATTTTAGTCAATGATATCGATGAATTTTCAATTGAAAGGGCTTTAAGAATCTATCCAACAAACGATCACGTTACTAAGCATAACGAAAAAATACTAGAATATTTTAAGAATCAAGGGACAATTATTCATACAATAAAGGCGCAAGATCAACTTATCGATGCTACACGAAATTTAGGTAATAAAAACTTAGACTCTATCATACCTGATGATGTCAATAAAACAGGAGGTCTTCCAAAAGTATTGAAAATATTCGTAGGGGCTAAAGTGATGTTAAGATCTAATATTGACGTATCGAAGGGTTTAGTAAATGGCAACATTGGATTCATAAAGGAGATTATCTGGCCACATTTTCGAAGGGATCAAGTATATGATAACGATATACCGTCAGTCCGTATCGACTTTGGAACAGACGGTATACATGTAATTAAACCAATGTCGATACAGTTCCCTGCAAAATATAGCTACGGTACCGCTGAAAGACGAATGTTGCCATTGATCCTGAGTTGGGCATCAACTGTTCACAAAATGCAAGGCTGCACAGTTGATCATGCAGTCATTTATTTAGGTTCTCGTTTATTTGCCGCTGGACAAGCTTATGTAGCACTCAGTCGCGTACGATCTCTGGACGGTATTAGGATAGAAGAACTTGATTGCTCTAAGTTGACCGGAAGAGTCCCATGTAATAGTGATGCATTAAAGGAAATGAATAGATTACGACATAATTCATAAAAAATGAATTGAGTGACTTTTGCAATAAATTCGAATATAAGAAAGTGATAGCGTTGCTTTTTAAATATGGTCTTACAATAAAACATCAACATGTCAATAAAAATAACAGTTTTAAAAAACTAAAAAATACGATTTTATAGAAAATTCAACTGAAAAATGAAGAATAAATAATAGTTAAAAAAAACTAAAAAAAACTACGCTTTTATAGAAAATCCAACTAAAAAATAGAAAATAGATTTTTAAAAATTTGAATTAAGAATAGTGTATATAAGAAAAAAATATTTTTTATTGTAAAAAATGCTTGGGGTGCTTTTTAAGATATTATCAAAATGATAATCCTTCTACTCATATCTGTCAATAAAATATTTACAACTATTGACAACATGCACCCCACGCTTTTTTTACAATAAAAAATATTTTTTTCTTATATACACTATTCTTAATTCAAATTTTTAAAAATTTATTTTTTATTTTTTAGTTGGATTTTCTATAAAAGCGTATTTTTTTAGTTTTTTTTAACTATTATTTATATTATAGCAGGTTCAAATATCATGCATGTTAAATTTGGCGACATTCAATGAAAAATATCCTGTTTAGATTACATCGCGTAACAAAACCGTATCAAGTGGAATTTTTTTTTTATGAACAAAAATTTCACAAAATTGAATAGCATAAGCAAAAATTATTAACGAATAAAACTTGATATCACATTTTTAAGTTCTAATTCAATATTTCTAACTCTTGGCAAGGGGAAATTCCATAGAATGCAAGCACTTTTCTGGTAAAATTTTTATCAACTTCCAGTTAAATTTCCGATAAGATTATATACTTTGCTAATCTTTATGAGGCGTTTAGCGCCAGAACGTACCATCCCACAATGATTTTTCTTCAAGAAAAATGTTTTTTGAAAGTTGTTTCTACTCCATTTTGTTAAAACTGTTCATACCAAATGTGGTTTTAACAAAACGGAGTAGAAACGGTCTTAACTTAGAAATATAAACATTGTGGGATGGTCCGTTCTGGCACTCAATATCTCATTTGAGACTTGATTTTAGCATTCATTTTTTTTGGTTAAAATAATCGACAAGTTTACTTTTGGTCGATATCTCTTGTTGGAATTTGTTGCTGGAACTCATCTCGATGACCGTTTGATTGCAATATCGCTTTGGGTTAAAGGATAAGGTGTTCTATTGTAATGTTGAGCTCTGGTGAAAATAAAAATGAATCATTTGTACTATCCTTCTATCTGCATTAGTGTAGAATGGAAGCAAAAAAATTAATTTAATACGCAATTTACAAAATGAGTATTTATTCCTTTTCTATCATTAAAATTTTTTAAATATCTAATTGCATTCAATAAATCACAATTATTCATTAATGCATAAAATAAGAAAATTTGAATCAAATTCCATTGTGATTTCTAAAACATGCACGTAACACCACTGTTAATTATGTATAACTCTTACAATGCTGAGTTTTACCATCTCCTCTAGTTTTTTCCATGGGAAAAAAGTATGATAAAAATGTGCTATTCTTTCTCACACAAACGATTAAAGAGTAGTTTCGCTAATTACACGCTGAAAATCGATAGCTGAAATGATGAATTCCATTACAAGTTTCATACGGTTGAAAAATATTCATTTTCGGATAATTTCAGAAACACAAAAAGTTAAAAGAAAGAAGGATGATAAATGAGCTGTGGTTATTTTTTTTTACAATTTGCTGCGAAATTGTATTGGTGATTCATTTGCGTATGGTTACCTGAATTAAATAAGTTATTTTTCTACTACATAGAAGTGGATAAATCGTAGATGTGCTGTAAAGAGGATTAATTTACAAAGGAAAAATAGATTTATGAGATAAAAATAATTTCTGAAAGGGTTGAAAATGGTTGGGATGAATAATATAAAATTGAATGTTTTATTTTGAATTTTTCTAGAAGAATTTGCTCATGTTTCTCACTGCAAAATCATATAAAAATGCCAATTTCTTCAACTTTGAGTGCAAACAAACAAAATATTCCGTCATATTGAAAAATTAATTAAAAAAAAAATCTAGTATCAAAGTAATGTTTAGTAAATATAAATTTTTTTTGAAAACCTTTTTAAGAAAAATTCCTTTTACGATGACAGTACGCATATGCAATTATATATTGCGTTTATTTTAAATAAAAAAAATCTCTACTCCTTCAGTTAACATTTTCAGTGACTGATACGAGATTCAGAATGGACCCATGGAGAAAGAGAGAAGCCTTAAAACTGAATTGTCTAGAGAGAACTGTATATAAGTTTTAATCGTACTACTTATAGTATACTATAAGAGTGCGTATATACTATAAGAGTATAAAGTAAGTCGAAAGGTTATCACTTTCCAAGAGTCCTTCTTAGAGTAAACCAACCTATATTTTAATCTCTAATGTTTGATAACCTGAAAAACTCTGGACAAGCAACCCAAGAACCGATAAGACTGATAGTCACAATTAGCTTTATGATTATTAAAGAAAGCATATTGTAGAGCACTGGTAGTCACGATCCTGAGACAAATCAAGTACAAAGCAAACATTTTGGTACTAAACACTGAATTCAATACTTCATTTCGTTTCAGTTTTGATTTTTATATTTCCCTGTGTTTCTCCTTTCCACTACTTACCTGATGATAGTACTTTCTTAAAGAGTAAAGGGGCAAGCGTGTTACATTTTTGCGAGTAAAGGAAAAATGGCGAAGTAAATCAATGAGGATTGAGAAGCAATTCTCAGGGGGATGGTGAGTGTTAGCCAAGGGGTCTATGGGACAGAGTTTCCTTAGAAGCATTAGCAAGCAGGAGGAGAATTTTCGTAGTATATTTATAAATAGTCATAGCTTATATATCTTATGAATTCACATTAAGTTATGAAAGGTTGATGAAAGCTATTTTGAGAAATAGTTTGTTGAAATAATTATATGAAGGCCTAGAAACCATTTTTTTTTTTTTTTTTTTTTTTTTTTTTTTTTTTTTGCAATCAAAGACTTTTATGATTTTTTCCTTTCATAAATGAAGTTTCAATTTAAGAAAAAGAGATAATTTAGTTTACTTGTGTAAATTTGTGAGGAAGTTTTGTAAATGCACAAACATTGTGATGATATTTAAAAAAAAAATAATTACAAAAACTTAATACTTTTAAACAAGTATTCTCGTATTCCAATGATTCTTTATTTCCCGTCTTACAATTCCAAATATTTATAATGACTTTTTTTAAGTTTTATAAGCCAAACTCAAGAGAATTCAGTCAATTAAGAATGTTTTCTTAAGAACTTGATACCGACAGTATTTCTACATCAATTTCCTCAGTGCGGAACAAAATTATTTTCTCAAAGCATTTTGATTATTTCTCTCTTCTTAATGAAGGAGTTTCTTAAGGGCATAATAACTAAAAACAATCATAAATAAAATTGTAGAGGAGGGTATTATGAAAAACATAGGCCTTTTAATAAATGACTGTAACAACTGAATGTTTTGCATCAAAATTCTCTCTGTTTAAACTCAATTAGGCTTTCACATAAAACAATTTCAATATTTTAGCTATTAATTAAAATAATTTTTAATCCTTCCTATTTTATTCTAAGGTAATTTATCAAAAATATTTTAAAAATACTAAAATTATAACAGAGGCTACCGAAAAACTTATACCAAGATAGATTCCAAGGAATATTATCAGTTTGTGTGTTGCAACAATTGGAACAATCGAAACTACAAAAACAATATGTAGCTAAATATATAGTCTTACAATGGCTTGGGTAATTTAGAAACCCCATGAAACACATTTAATTCTGAATTGAATTTTCTACAATTCAAGTATTAGTGATACATACACTTATAAAGAAAACCTCCTTGATATTGAATTACTTTAAATAGGGTTGGATGACTTAGACGTTTGTTAAACATTCTTGCAATTGACCTGTCGAGATTTTCATTTAACCACTTAAGTTGTGGTAGGTGACAGCAAAACTTATTTAAAAAAAGACATGGGGCATACATAGTATCCCATAAATGGCTTACCCCTTTTCAACTTTTATGCATGAATAATTGAAATACGATTAGTGATGGAAATGTACCATTTGCAGCTTTAGTACTAGAAAAGTAGAAGTTTTGAAAATACAGAGGTTTTCCAATTATGTTTTATATCATATCGTGTTTTAGTTGTTTAAATTCAATTTTGGTCAGTTATTATTGCCCCCTCTATATGTCTGTAATAATCTTCTTTACTCAATAATAATGCCTATCATCAATATAAAAATTATAAGTTATAAACAGCTACGATTTTGATTTTCATCGCATTTTATTCTCATTGAGCGATTCATATGAGCGATTTGCAAATTTAGTTTAAAATGAGAAATCGTTCAATAAAAAAGATTCTACTTGTTGTAATTTTAATATATACATAATAAAGTTTACATCATATTATTTACTTTTACTTCACTTTAAGAATTGAGGTTATCAATATATAATTTATGTCATTAATAATTTATGCATTTATCAAATATTAATATCGGATAATAATGCTTTTCATAAATATGTGTAAAATGTTAGTCCTAAGTTGTGGAGCGTAATGCATGCAATTTTACAATCAAACCAATAATGATACACTAATTGTGAGTAATTATTTTGTTATGGCATTTAATATAATGCATTTTCATTTAAAAAAGGTATATTTTCGTATTTTACAATAGTTTTTTTTATTTAAAATTAAGATTTTTGTTAAACATTTAACTAAATTGAGTTTAATAACGCATTTTGTTCAGATTTTAAAGCCCCCTCATGCCTTAAAAAAGTTTACAAGCAAAGTAGGAAAATAACATACTGTAAATAAACTAGGCAGATTAAATTGTCAGTGAAGATGGAGAATAATTGAAATATGTCCTCATTTAAGCCACGAAAAAGGACGAAAAAGTGAGATCGTAAATTCCAACAAAGCTTCTTCAAGACAATTTTCTAGATTGCGTAGTTCAGTTACTTTTGTGGAATGTTTAGTTAAATATTTTTGGCCATTAAAATTCATTATGTTTTTGTGAAACTTGTCATTTTTATTCGCATGTGGTTGGATTTAATTGCAGTTGTAAAGTTCTTCCAGTCGTCGTTCAACTTCAAGAATACTTTAAGCTTTGAGAAAGAATAGTATGGCATTACCCTGATTTATATCAACTACTGTTAATTTAAAGCACGTGGTAACTAAAAGTAGATAATAAAATAGAATAAAGTGAATTCTTGGGATTATTTTCACTATTTTATGCTTTTGAGTTATTTATATATCTTTAGATAATAAACTTTTACTTCGTCTTATTTAAATTCGTTTAAATTAATACGTAAGGTTGATGATAAAATGTCATGTGACTATTTCAAACATCTATTTCTGTTATTTCTAACGTCTTAAATTAAAAATGTATTGTTCTAAATGGATTTACGTATTTTTGTTATATTTCATTTATAAGAAATCAATAGTAAAGATAGAAAATGTTATGTATGCAATTTTAAAGTTATGTAAAAACATGTTTGACAGTTAAAATGTTAATCAATATATGTACCACATCTGAATGTTCGAATCAAAACTTCAATAAATTTATGTCTGCATTTAAAATAAGTTTGTTATTAAGTATAGATATTTTCGTTAGCATTTCAACTATCAAATATTTAATGAATAAACATTTTACATATTTTTATTGTTAGTTAAGTGACAGAAAATAAATGTTTATTTGTAATTAGTTCGAAAGTTTATTCAGATACATGGCACTTTTAATTTATAGATAACGTAATATGAATATCCTCAACGAATTCACTGAAATCTTTTTTAATTTGTTTAATGAGCCAACTGTAACACTGAAGACTTGTTTCATCACAAATTAAATTCAATTTTTCTCGAAAACATCTTAAGGAAATATATCCAACCTCTCCATTCCTAAATAAAAGCTCATTTTAAAATTTCTTAAAATCATTAATTTATCCCATCTCCAAATTCACATCCACTCAAATAATCAAACTTCACCAATTCACTCGTAACGCATGATTCACAGCATGAAATTCCTGGAGTGAAACTAACTTTCATTTACTCTTCTTCGAAAACTTCACTTGCCTTTATCCCTCTCATTTAATAATATCGCTTCTAACGCTTCACTTCTCATTAAAAAGAAATAACACCATGAGTGCCTATGAAAATTTAAATTCAAGAATAACCATTCGCTAAGACCCCCCGACTTTGGGCTAATGGATGGGGGAGCAACTAAGAGACCCCAAATAGCTTCATTAATGTCACTGAAGAAAGAGAGACGCATTATGAGGGGTTTAAGGCTCAGGGGCTGTATTTGTATTAAGGTCGGCACGCTTTCATCTTAATAGGTGATTTGTACGGATTAGGTTTCATGGGGTTAAGATGTAACGGTGGAGGTATTTGTCAAGTCTGGAATTTTGCTTTGTTCCTCATGAAAGATGTGTGCCACAAAAGCATTTTTTAAAATGAACTTTTTAATTTAAAATGTAACGGTGACAGTGATCTTTTTTTTATATTTTAAGTTACTTTTCGGTTTATAACGAGTTTTGAAGGTATAGTTTATTTATTTTAAGCAAACTTTTGTGTGCTGCTTAGTTTTAATGGGGTTAAGAAATAATAGTTGGGTGACCCATTACAGGATTAGAATTTAACCTTTTTTAATTGTAGCAACAATATTCACTTAATTAAAGGGTTTATAGACGCACATGTGTACGAAGTTAGTCAACTAAATTTAATGCTATATGGTTATGAAATTTTAAATATTGTATAAAAAGATTTCTGCACAAATTTTCAAAAATTGCAATAAATCATTGAAATATGGTCTGTACTATTGAAATGATTGGAAATCTTACCAGGGAAAACTGCTTAAAATTTTTATTTCAAAAAGGAAAAACCAGAGAATTCCTTGTCCCAGGATAGGATCACAATAGGTGACTGTAACAATCTGAGTCATTCTGGGTAAAAATTTATTGAAACTCTAGTCATAATCTCTGGCCTAATATCTGAAAATGCCTTTGAAATACATGATATTTTCACAGCTCCTTGGGGAATAGAGGACATGAACACTCATAATATAAATTCAATTTTTTATTCAAAAAGTTCCAGTTCCAGATCTACTCAACAACCCCAACCTAAACTATTTGCATTTCATCAATCTGATTTGAAAATATGAGTAATGCTAAATTTTTCCAAATGTTAAAAACTTAGAAAAATCGATTATAAATTACATGTGTAGAGAACTAATAGGATGTATTGAAGAAATCGAAAACACGAAAAGAAAAAGAGATATAACTCCATTAATAGAAATCATTGTAAAATTGTTTTGGTATTTTAACGTAAGAAGTTAAAGAACATAATTCTCATGAAAAAAATCTTCTAAATTGCAAAACATCGAAAGTATTTATTCAACTTACGTACTCTTACATCCTAAAGCAGAGTGATGGATGCAAAGGATATTTTTTATCAATAAATACTATTTAATCATTTTAAATTATGAGAAATAGTAAGAGCGATTCCACCACTAAAATTTACTCAGAAATACATTTTTTTTTTTTTTTTTTTTAAATTTTTTTTTTTTATTATAAATATATATTATTACTTTCAATTTTTATTTCTTCAAAGCTCAATAATCTGCTCTCAGAATTAGGTGTCATGCTTTGGAAGCGCAAACAAGGAGAATTTGCAAGAAGCATTTCCCACAGTTTGTAAACTTCTTCTTTACTTTTAGAAATTTTTTACACTCTATAACCAATACTATTCACATTCTAGTGTTGTCCTAACTACAGTCCCCTTTTAAATTTATTATGATGCTTTTTTTTTTTTTAATTGGAACTATAAATGTTTACTAAGAATTAAACTATGAAAGTATTGCATTTGAAAACGAATTTCAATATGTAAAATACAGTAACTTATGGTAAATACTTAATAACTTTTCAGTCAAGTTAAACAATTGCAACTAACAGATCATAAGTATCTTTATTAATTTTGCCGAAAATGGAGAAAAGCTTTATGCAGGAGTACTAATCCCATTGATTATATTCTTATTTAAATCTTCATGATTTTAACTTTATATGCGACTTATACGGTTTAGGTTTCATAACTTTGAAAATATCCTTAATATTTTTTAAGTTACAATCAATTATAGGTAGGTACTACCGCTGTTAGATACTAAGCTTCTAAAACTTTAAACCTGTTTTCTGACGAACTGTATTTTGACTATGTCACGCTTTATTCAAACAATGACAATTAAACAAAAAAATGTTCAATTATCATAGTAATCTACATAATATGTTAAATGTTTTGAAACTCAATTTTATAATATTGATTGAGAAATTGATTTTTTAGTGATTTTTAAAACTTAGAATTCATTGAAAATATTGATTTTTTTTTCATGTTTTTACACAATGTCAATTGTAAAAAACCATTCTATATTAGAAACTTAATTGAGTTTCAAAAACACTAAGAATAATATTTCGAATGATTTCCAAGGGAATTGCATTTCTAAGTAAATTAGTATTTGATGTATCATTGTTTGAAAAGGGTACTAATTACCTAATTAAAGCTTAATTAACAAATTAACAATTTCCGAAATATGATTTTTTTTCTATGAAATGATTTTAATCATATACTATGTAACTACTGTAAAAAATAATTGTATTTTTCAAATAAAAATTTAAAAAAAAATGTTCTAGGGTATACGTACACCTTAAGACATTGCAGTCAAATTTAAAAATGTTATTCTATGAAACAATGTTTTCCTAGTTTGTTAATAATAATAATTAATATTTTGAGAATCTTTTTCTAAATTGGTTTACGGGTAGGTTAATGGGTACGCTTAGAGTCAAATCGTGGACTTCTATAACTTATGTTATTTATAGAAATTGAAAAAGCAGATATCGATCAGTAAAAGTTGCAATTTGCACAAAAATAAATTTGAAAGGAATAAGGGCCATGGGAAAGTGCCAAGGCTATGTTAAATTAACAGTTTAATATTTATTTTGATCCAGTGAAATTTTTGTAAATTTTGAGTTAACATATTATATTCTAAGCCAGTGGTTTGCCACTTGTCTATTTGTTAGAAATAATAATTTCAAAATAATAATTTTCAAGGAACAGTAAATATTCCACCAAAAAAGTACACAATATAAAATAATGTTAAGCTATTTTTTTTTTTTTTTTTTTTTTTTTTTTTTTTTTTTTTTTGATATATTTGTGAAAATAATACGATTAATATTTCCAGTATATATTTTGCTTTGTCATACATAAGTCGGTATAAAAAATATTCAATTTATATATAGAATACAATATGCACTCAGATAACACTGGTATCTTGACAATAGAGCCGAATTGTTTTGATCCCAAAACAATATCGGTATTAATACAAGCATTTGAAAACTTTTGATTGGCATCAGTTGTAATAGAAAATCCTTGTGTAAATGCTCTTTAATTCCTACACTTAAAAAAAATATGGAACTTGATCAACTTACCAAAAATAATAAAGGATTTTTTAAATATTTGTATTTATATTTTAAAGAATACACACGTAACCATAATAAAGTTTTAGATCTTAATTATATTTATTAAGTCTGGATCTGTTTCAATTAAGAATTAAGCTACTTGGTGATTAGTAAGGCTTTCATTTTAAAATCATATACATTTTTTAAATATGTGTTGCAAAATGTATGTTGCATTTTAAAAACGTATCCCCCAAAATTGTACAGAGATGCTATGCATTGTACATAGCATCTAGTACAAAATGGTGATGTAACGTGTGTAATAAGCTGCGAGGCTAGACAAGATAAGTAATTATAATTTTTAATTTTAAAAGAATGTACGATAAATACTTAAGTGAATGATTTGAACTGTCAGTATAAAATGTTTTTATTTCAAATTGAATGTTTGATTTAGATGCATTGTACCACTTGTTTTTTGTGTGTAGTAAAATAAAATTGAACTAAAATACCGCAACATAAATATGAATAAAAATATAGTAAATATTACTGAATATTCCAGCTTCATTTAACAATCTATACGAATATTCAATATTAAACCATAATCATCTATAGAAAAGTTAACTGTAATATCAACTTATTGATCTTACATGTAGAATACAGGTATGGATATCAAATATGCCACTTCCATAACGATTAATTAAGTAAATATAGCTTTTATATCCTTGATAAAGAACTCAAAATATGTTTTATGTAGTGGAATATGATCAGTGAGAGAAAATACCACTCAACTACATTGTACCGATTACCTAGTATCGACCAACTATCAAGTACCGACCGATAACCTTGTAGCCTATAAAGTAAAAGCCTACATTTAATTTTATAACAGGCATTAATTATTTTGTAGTATCTACAACTAAATATTTAGAAACACAATGACCTTTTTGTAAAATCAAATAAATACATATTACAAAAAATGTAATCATATAAAATTAACACATTGTAATTATTCTTTTAAAATAATTAAATGTTAATAGAACTTTCAGACAACACTTTGGAAAGTAAGATTTTACATAGCTTTATTGAATATATCCTTGTTAATCCCATATGCGTCAGAGGGCAATATAATACTAATATAACATATTGTTTGATGTTACATACCTTTCATTTTAAATGATTCTTTTACATCGAATTTTTTTCGATTAAGTTGCTTTGATAAAAACTCCTGTATACTTAAAGTTTATAATTTTCAGAATGATTTTTATCGTAAATTATTCGATTATAGAGTCTCCGCAATTTTTTCAACACCCCTCTTGCTTTTGACCACTTTAGGAGTTTGATTTTAAGTATTGATGAATCGGCTACGTTAAAAGAAAAGATTTTATTTTGAGAAGAAGACTTGCTTTCGTTTTTGCTGTCAATTCAGGTATGAAAGAAAATAAATTGGATTTTAAACCCTCAAATTTTTTATATGAGTGTAAACGACCGTTTTTTTCTCTTTGATATTCTTCTGTTATCGCCTTTGATGATGATGGATTCGTTCATCAATAAAAAACTACGATATCAGAAAAAATGGCTGAGTAAATGAAATAGAGGCACTTAAGAAAGTGGGCTGTCACAGGAGTTTGTTGATGCAACGTATATGGGGATAATATTACAGATAACTGCATTACTATCGGCGTAAAAACTGTTAAAGTAAACTGTTACTCAAAGAATATATTTATAGTTTGATTAAAACAAAAGTAACAGTGAATATCTTAACATTAAGCTAAGAATCTTAAGTATTCATTTGTGAAAAAATTTATGTTAACTATTTGTTTAGAAATGTAAAACTTGATTATAAAATTGGAAAAAATAAATAAAAAAAGAAGAAAGAAAGAATAATTGCCATAAGAATTGAAATACATGTTTCAGCAACTTTTTAATAAAAATAAATTCAAATAGTTATATCCAATTATTAAAACGAACTTTTTGTATTTTATATTTTATCATTCGCTTATATTATAATTTACATAAGACTTTTAAATGTTTCAAATATTTTCCAAAATTATTCAAATGGAGTTGCCTATTAAAGAAATAAATATATTTGTTACTTCACCATCCAAATTTAAAATATTTAAGGATACAGTACATAAGTAAATACCACGAAATCAACGTCTGTTTATATTTAATTTAAAAAAAGAGTTTATTTATTTTATATATTAAATACTGTATCTTTTTCTTAAAAAAAACAAAAAAAACAAAAAAAAAAAAAACCGATTGATTTTTATTTTTGTTAGATCTAGAAATTAACATTATCTAGAAATCACTTGATGAAACAACAACATAGAGGGTTTAAAATTTATTGTTTAAAGAGCCGAATTTATGTTTATTTAACGACTTTAAATCAAAAATACATATTCTTTTAAAAATTCAAAACAGCCAACTCTTTAAATTACTCATACGCACAGCACAAATAACATCCTATAATACTTTAAAACACATCCTTTGAAGAGTAAAGCTTTAATCAAGATTAAACTACTGCACATTCTCATCCTTAAAAGATAAATCAAATGCACTCCATGTCTGCGCGTAAAGCCGAAGTGCACTTTGTAATTTAAACTGCAACGCTTTGTTGGAGCTTGTGCCGATCGGAATTCTAATAATGTAAAGCGACGTGATAGAGACCTTCAATTTAAATGAATCTCTCATGATAGAACCAAAGCACGTATTTGTAATCAATCTTGACGTCACTTCAGCGAGAGGACCAGTTATTATCAATTAATATCACCATCGATAGTTCAGATATCTGTGTTTAAGGATTTCAGAAGCTTCATATTACAGTATCACTGCTGGGTATTAGAAGATATATATGAATTGTATTAGTTTGAGAAATTGCCATTGAGGCAAATTCGTAATTAACTTATATAAATAAGTTCTTGTTCTGCTAGTGCGTTTCTATCCGAGGTTTTACTTTTTCGTCACACAATTTTTAAGATAATAACAAAAGTCTGAGTATACGTATGTATTTTTTGTGTGTGATCTGTTCTTGATTTTACGCCAACGTCTAAGTTTTTTATGCATCATATGGATTTTATAAACAATGCCTGTATTTAAATACTAGGATAGGTTTTACAAACAATGCTTTTACCTAAATCCTAGGATGTTAAGAGTGGCTTTTTTAAGACAGAGTAGAAGATTACGTACCTTTCGTATTAAAGTGCCCTTGAGAAGTATTAAGGTAATTTGTATTTCCCTGGCAGGGGGTTGAGTGTGTTCCCTGTTAAATTGGCATATTTTGATGTAGCTTTTCTCAGAACCAACTACACATACATGCATGAATTGTTTTCTATACACATGAACATATGAACTCTTGTTATTATACTGAAATGAACATTTAAGGAAATTAGCTTCAGACATTTTTTTTTATAACTGTTTCTCTTTTAGTCACTTCAAATTTTTCAAAAATTGTTATTTAATAAAAATATGTATACGAGCTATTTTAAAAAGCTCATTTTAGTATTATACTTAGGCACATATGAAACTTGTAAAAATAATTTTTCATTGAAATGCATGGAAGTTTCTGAAAAGGTACATCAAAAACATAAAAAAATTAAAAAAAATAAATTATAAGCGGATTTAAAATAAAGAAAAGATAGTTCCCGTTACAATAATTCAGTTACAAAAAATAATTTTTTTCTCCACTTCTAATTAGGTTACAGAAAAAACTGGTAAATGACTGAAAAGGGAATGAATTGGGGATTCAAAATATGTAAAAATCTCAAGATTGGTAATTAAATTGTCGGTACCAATTCCCCTTAAGTGTATTTGTTGTGACATCATTCAGTCCGTGCCTTATAACCTCTATTCTATTCATTCAGCGTGATAAATGGTTAGCTAAGTTAACCACCTTGCCAATCATAGACAAACATATTTTTCAACTACTTCATTACAAATTAAAGACATTTTTAAAAGAATTTTTAGTACAAATTGTCAAAGAATTCAATAAGTTAAATCAACAAAGATATTACGGATAATTTTTAATACAGTTCTCTGTATCACATTTCTGAAACTAAAGTAAGAAACGGATTTATTTAAGTACATTGCAATCTAAAAAATATATTATTGAATATAGTATGGGATACGAAAAAGAAATAGTCTATATAAAATTTCTAAGCCATAAAGTGATACAGATCCCACAAATAACCCAATTTCCGGCAAAAAGGTTTTCTTCGAAACAATTTCAGCACTTCCTTCTTCCCCCACCACCTAAGAACTCGTCTCAGCGTTTCCAAATATCCACAAATCTTCTCAATAATTCACTGGATAAAAGTGATAAAATAAGACGTTATGTCGAAAAATTGCGTCCACTTACGAATATTTTGGTATGGGGTATCCTTGGGCAGCACAGGGGAGTTCCACACTATGGCCCACTTCGGTTTCTATTTTTGGTTGGCTGTGAGTGATTCTCGGTGATACGCTGCTACGAGCATCTGGGAAAATATTGGAAAAAGCAGTGTGAGTTTTCAACTTTTAAGAGTATGATACATGGAAAAGAGACAAGGGTGATGGTTAAAACATAAAGCTGGTTTTTTTTCAGCATAGTATTTAAAGTGATACATTTGGTAGTGGAGGGCTATGATATATTTTTTTTTTTTTTTTTTTTTTTTTTTTTTTTTACCAGAGGTTAGAAATTTATTTCATTTTTTTTTTTTTCGGTTGAATTCCTAGAAATCCTTTGATGAGTGTTAAAAGTAGTTATGCTGGAATTAGATAATATTATTGAAATAAAAATAAATAGGTTAAATAGTTTTGCTTTGCAAGTGTATTTGGAGATGATGCTTATTTTTATGGTTATTAAAATTTAAATGTACAAATAAAGAAAACTTTAATTAGCATCTCACAGTTTTAATAATGTTGTTTTAAGTTTGTGAATAAATTTTATTTGGAAGGTTTTTTAATAACGAAAAGTACTAATAAGGGAATAGTAAATTTAGTTAAATGATTATAGAATATATATATTTCTTAAAACATTTGCATAAAATGAAATGAAAATAAATATAATGTATATTTATGTTTCATAAAATAAGTTATTTTTCTTAAATATATGATTCTTGCTAATATATTTCTACACTTTTTAAAGTAGTAACTGTCACATAAAAACATGTTATTTTGTATACGAAAATAACTTAATGATGTTATACTTACATGCAATGCTCTAATTCAAAGTTCATTAAAAAGTGGTAAGAAACAAAAAGTATAAAATAATAACTATGATTAAAATAAATTGTAATAAGTATTCTTGAAAGGGCAAAGAATAAATGCTGAAGCTTAATTTCTGATTTTTTAAATACAAATGTCTTCCAAAATAAAAAGTTCTGTAGATGACAAAGAGCCCTTGAAACTGTTTTTGTATCGAACATTGTCACCGTAGTCTTACTTAAGGATTCTAAGTGGACTTTTAGGTTTTTACTTTTTGTTTGAAGATTACAGTAGATTAAATAAAAATTCAGTAAATTTAATTAGTACAGAAACACCCATATATAGTGACACAATAAACATGCTAGATCTTTAAATTTACGAACAAAATAATTTTTCAATAAATTAACGATACAAAAACATTTTACATAATGTATTCCCATTTTGCTTAATAATAATAATATAATTTTTTTTTCAAATTAATATTACAATAATTACTCAATAATTTTTTTTTCAGAAAATACAAATATTCTAAATGAATATTTTTCCATTTTGTCTTGATCGACGTTCAGAATAAAGGTGTATACATATAAATAACACTCTAGATAAATCAAAATGTTAACTAAAGTTCCTTTTGATAAAAACTTCTTTATACTTATGTTGATAATAATATTTTATCAGTTTACACTTCATGGTTCGTACAGTTTTGTCACTTCCCGATCTATTCAGTATTTTATTACGACTATTACGTTTGTTGGCCAACAAATTGTTGGTTGTTATTACTTATTACTAACAATTACTTATAATTCACAATATGAAAGAGAGATTTTAGGAGCTGTCATTTCTTTTGCGTTGTTCCAATAATCGTATTAAGGAACTCTTCACATAAATTATTTTTAAAAAAAAGTTTTTTTTTTTTTTTTTTTTTTTTTTTTTTACCATTTGCATATTGCATTTCGGAAATTGTTTGAAATGTCTATAACTATTATGCGTTCAACAAAAACATTTCTTGTTGAATGTGTTTTAGATTAATTCTGATTTCAATAAATGCTTGACTGCATACACTTACTTACATTAAAAATAAAATAACATAAATATCATATATACCATGAATTAAAAAAAAGATTCTCCATATACTATAAAAAAAAGCTTTTTCATGAAAAAAAAATCATAAAAAGAATTATACAAAAATATTTTTTATAAAAACTCGACTTCTTTATTGATATAAATGCTAAGTTTTATTTTTTATTGTTTAAAGGTATTATCAATTCTAATCCAAAACTCATTATTCTACATATCGCATCCATACCATGTATAAAAGGACAAAAATAACCTTAAGACATTTTGCCCTTTTATACATTGTATAGAAGCAATTTGTGTTGGGATCAATAATACTTTTAAAGAAGACAAAACAAAAATTAGCATATGTCAATACAAAAGTGAATTTTTTTATCAATCATTTCCCACACACACAAAAACTTCAACCAATATTATAATGTACAAAAATATTCTAAGTTGTCCACATGTACTTTTTATATTAAGCTAAAATGTGTATTAAGGGCTTTTCATATTCAACAATCACGAACCCTCATCTATAAGCAAAACTCAGATGTGTAAAGTAAAATTTTCATTCCAATGTTATTTGAATGGATTCCGAAAAAGGAGATTTTTATAAGACGTTACTATACAAGATACTATTTCGGGAAAATATCACGTAACATTCCTCATATAAAGTGTAGGTCTTATCCTTTTATGCGTCTTATCCTCAGGTCATTTTCAGGGATACAGAGTCTCATATGATGTGTTTAAGTCCCATGTGAGCTGGAGAAGAGAAAATCCATGCAAAAATACATTTACTTGAAAGAGTTTCTCATATGGAGTTCCCTTTCATGAAAGGCAATATCTCCTCAATATGCTACTCTGAATGAGTATTGTAGCCTTATTTTCTCTCTTTCCTTCCGAAAGTCACACTCACTTGTATGTGTTAATCTCCCATATATTTTTGTTATTGAATTACCTTTCCTTTAGTAACGGGATACATTTTAGGAACAGTTTGCAAACTATTCTAAAGTATAACTTGTTAGAAAAGCACCTAAGGATGTATGTATTTGTAAAAAAAATGGTTTTTGTATAATTTTTTAGGAATTTTATATGAAAACGATGAGATTCATTTTTTATATAACCTACTGCTATTACGCATGATATTTTTCAGTATACTGTTTATATTTATTTTTTAATCTGCCAACCCTGTTGAGCCTTGAGCCTGTTGTTGGTCTTAAAATTAGTATTTGTATATGTATTGACAGGATTTTACATTGACTAAAAATATACTTCTTTACTAGTAATATATGATTAGTTAAAGCAAAAAAAGTTTCTATTTTCTGCTCTTAATTTTTGCAATATATTCTAATGAACTTTTCATATTTAATTGTATATATATTTATTCCATATTTATCTTTAAACTTGTATGTTCTTTTACGATTTTTTTTTCTTTTGTATTTATTTTTTAAGGTCAGAATAATTTCTAAATGAAGATTTATTTTAAGTAAAAAGTATGAATAGTTTTAAGCAGACTTACAGATTATAAAAAAAATATGAATTTTACAACTGTCATTCATACTCATAAGCTAAACTCCCCCTCCCCCACACTCCCTTCTCTAACCAAAAAGCATACACATACTAAACCTCAAAAGTTTAAAAGTTGAAGGCAATGAAATCAAATAATGAAGACAGAAAAATCATAAATAAGTGGTACTACGAAGTTTAAAAAATGTGCAATAAACACTTCAGTTCTCGTAAAGTTAACACTTGAAACGGAAGTGTTTAAATAAGAATTAATATTTTTCTAAACAACAAATACTTGTGGTCAACTTGGAGTGGAATTATGATTTATTAAAAAAAATTAAAATATGAAAAGTCATGAATTAGCTTTTGTTTAAAAAAACGAAATCAATTTTATTTGAATATCAAAACTCTATTTCCAATTTTTATATTATTTACTTAAGGAAATTTCTCAAGTTTTCTATCTATTTATATGAAGATTTTCTATGTTAAGTAAATTCAGTCTTATACTCTGCTGTCATAGCAACAATCGAGCCCATGAACAATTTATAATTAATCGTAAACTTTTGCAGGTTGATATAAATAATACTACATTAATTTATATTCCACTGGAAGTATTCATTAAAATGTCATGGTAGCTGATTATGCTTTTATCATTACTCGTTATCTCCGGCGAAACACCATAAGTCATAAAAAAATCTAGTTCAGCACTATTTCCATCAATTAAACTTTTAAGCCAAACTAGGTTTTTAATGAACTGTTCCATATTTAATTGAAGAAACTTTGAGATTTGTTTTCATTATGCGGAGTTATTTATAATAACTTCGGTTCATTTTCAAAATTAAACTAATTTTGTCTGATAAATTACACTGATAGAGGAAGTCATTTAATTAACTTTGAAAATGTTCAAATCAAAAATAGAAAATCGAAATAATTTGAAAATTTAAAATACGAAATAATTAGGTACCGGTCTTTTAAACAATAATTTATGTAACCATAGATATATTGCACGTATTGAACATATATTATGGTTTGATAGGTTGGCAGATACAAAGTTTAATTTGATATTAATCTAAGTTAGAATAAATTTGTAATTTAAGGATTGCGAATTTTAGTAACGCATAAATCATTACCTGTTACAAACAGCTTTCCTGCTGCAGAGCTTGGGGCAATTTCGCCAGTTAGGCGATTTCGAGTGACACAACGGTAACTTTTGAAACCGTCTTCAATACTCGCACTTCTAATATGTAGCTCACCAGTCGGAAAAATGCTATATCTTCCACCTGAATTCAGAAACATAATAATTTTAAATAAATTAACTTTACCATTTTTAATGAATGTATTATAATTGTACTACATACTGCAACATCTAATTATTATTATTATTATTTTGAAAAATGCCCAAATTTGAGATGCTATTTCAAATACATTACAATTACAGGTTATTTGAGCTCAGCAATTTATAACTATTAAAATATAGTAATAGAGTTTTTTTAGTGTTATTTCAATAGATGTATTTAAATATTTCGAAATTTTAACTATAATATTGGGATAACTTAATAATACAGAAATATAAAGCATTAAAACAATATTTCATGTTTTCATATCAAGAATTAACCCTTTCAAGAATAAACCCTTTACAAATACCTAAGAATTTGATATCTTTATTTACTCAATTTTCTTTATGCCTATATTTATTTGTTTATATTGTCTTGGTAAGTTTAGTTTCTCTAAAACTATTCATTCTCTATTAATTTATTTTTAAAGTAACTGTATTGGTGTTTTTTTTTTTTAGTTTTTAAAAAATTAATACAGTTAAGGATACGTTTAAACTTTCACATTTTTAACAATGTACATTAGGGTGCATCAAACGTCCCTCTAGAAACAAATCACTTTGTCCCTAATCTCAAAATGTTCGATTACCTGTAAAATAATACCATAACAATTATCTTTATTTTCTAAACAATTTTATGGGAACAACAAAAATTTTTAAATTTCAGATTTTACACGTAAAATCACCAAATTTAGTATTTTTTATACTGCATTATTTTCATATTTTATTAATAACTAGAGGAACTTGCATCCCACTAAAATCGTGTTGAAGTGTTCATTTTAATATTTAAGTTTAATTATATTACAATGCATTTTAATATTTATATCATTACATTTCGGATAGCAACATAAACAATGTTTATCATCACAGCTGTGATTCACTCTATTTTTTTTACTCTGCTGGTTATATGATAACACTGTATTCTTTTTTCAAAGTATTTTTGGTCTTCGACTTTGGCAAGATGACCTTGTGATGATTAAAAAATAAATGGCTTCACACTTTCAAAGGGTATGACATCATATTGAAGGAGGTGTTCATGAAAAATTATCTAAATGGGAGTCTGCAAAACTAGTTCTTTCACAAGCAAAGCTGTTTTATGAAAAAGTAAATATCCTAATAGTCAGTGAATGAAAAGTTAGTGAAAAAATTAAAAACTTCTTAATGATAATGCAAAATTAACATCTCCACCCCTTAATCGATTGTATCTTACTCAACAGTAGATGGATCAAGAAGCCAAGTTTCAATTATCAACAACCTGCAAGAAACATTTGTTTCCCTAAATATACGACTCTGCATTGAGATGCAACACTTTAAACATCATTGCCAATAAATACGAAACAGAAGAAAATATCACAAATGTTGTTGGAAACATTCTCCAGCAAAATATTCTTGGTATATTAGCATATTCCCAGAAACTAATCGTAAATGAGTCCCAATAATTGCTGACTTAATATATGAACAGCTCTCCTCTTGGCAATGCACACAAATAAGAGTGAACATGATGTTTGACACACCTTCTTCCAACACATGTTATTGCTGCCTGCATCACTGTAAAATAGAAATTAGAATGTGATCTTCTTTGGTCAGCTCGCAGGCATCACGTTGGAGAGATCATTTTGCCTTATGTGTTTGATGACTTGATAGTGAATTGAAACTTTTTGACTCTTAGTCAGTGAATGTACAAGCAAAAAGCATTATTGATATTTTTATAGCTGGGGCAATCCAGACAGCAATATCTGCAATCGATTCTGGAAAAAAGTGAGATGACTATATGGAGTACATTAAGCTTTGCCTAATATATTTTCCCAATATTACTCAAGTAGCAAAATTAAACCAACCAGGAGCCTTGCACAAAGCAGCACATTGTATGATAATTGTTATATACAATTAAAATTTGTCTTGAGAAGCAAATATAGCAACTATCTGCTGTCACAATAACTTCAAAATAATAGGTTGACAATCTGTGTGACTTTGCCAACTTTATTGCTTTCATCTACAACACCTAGAGGATAACCTATGATTCTGACATGAATGCCCCTTGGAATGACCAACAAATCCTTCATTCTCTTACATTTATACACTAGGCTGTCTACCACATTATATATGAGAGTGCCTCTTTAAAAACCACTACTATTTTACAGAAGAAATTGTACTATTGGCCCTTTGGAGATATGAAGTTCTACCACAAGAACGAAAATCCATCGCTAAGTTAACTACAAAGCCAAATTAAACTGATACTGTTTTTAAATTGGAAGATAGAAATAGTGTGGATTTTGAAAATCCCAATTTCCAAAAAATCTCACTCTAAATACAACTTTTTACAAGATCGACAAAAACAGAGAAATCTGCGAAAAAGGCCAAAATTAACGAAACGAGTATTCTTATATGAATTGAATTGTAATTAGAAAATTAGTACTAATTATATATCCTTTTATTCTATCACAAAAGAGTCTAATTGCATTATTTCATTAGAATATACGTTTTAATTTTATTTATTTTTTCACTTTGATGCATTTTTTTCAGAATTTCTATTTTTATTGCATATTCTAAGGGCCGGTGGACCACACAGATGTTATTCAATTTTTCAAAACTTTTATGTAGGATATTTTTTTAAGCATTTCGAACAAAAATAACTTGGGGATAGACTATTTCCATAAAATTTTTAAAAACATGATGGTGTTTGATGCACCCTAAAAGGTATACAAACTTTCAGTTCTTATTAAGAAAAATCACATTATTTTAAATTTGCAGGATCAGTTATTAAAGTGTAATGCATAAATCTATTTTTGTATAATTCTTACCTCTATCAGGAGAAGCTAGTATCGTTCTTGAATCATCTCGAACCCAAGATGTTACTACAACGTAGTCCTTCATGAAACTGGGAATGCTACATCTCAAGACTGCTGTATTTCCACTAACTGTATACTCATCAAACACCTGTATTTTATAAGGTTGTTTCACCACTAAAATTAAAAAAAAAAAAAAAAAAATGAACGAAGATTAGTTGTTACCAACAAATGGAATAATTGTTTGGATGGTAATATGACTAATTGCTATACTATAAAATATAGAAAATAGGAATGTTTAAAACTGATTAAGAAAAATACTGTTAAGGTATAACAACTGGCTTTGTAAATGTGGAAAATTTGGAATTCTGTAAAGGTGAATTTTTATGATGAAAGTCCAACTGGAAATAAATTTGATATAAAATAAATTAAATTAAAATTTTAGACTAACACATTAGTTATATAAAAATGACAAATATTTTGCACTGATTTTGCAATATAAAATTGGCCTGGATTGCGGTAAGACATGATAATTCTTATTAAATCTATATATAGATGGGAATAATAAGGGCTAATGGCACAAATCTTTTACACTAACTTATATATATATATATATATATATATATATATATATATATATATATATATATATATATATATATATATATATATATATATATATATATATATATATATATATATATATATATGTTGAGAATATTCTGTGTTTTAAGTTTTTTTGAAAGAGTAACCAAAGTTGTAGTTTTATTTATTCTGAAATCCCTAAAACATTGAATTGACTTAATTTGTGTCTGAGTGTTGAAATATTAGGCTTATTGTATGTCTAGTTTTTAATAAACTGTCTAAACAATCAGAATAAAACCCTTGTTATATAATTAGTGAATGTGAAAATGAATATAAATTACATTATTTGATATTAATCACTAAAAGTAAATGTCTTTTTTCATGCATTGTTCTTTATTTGAAAAAAATTAAGGATTTGATGTAAGGATATAAAATTTTACCCCTTATATTTAAGTATTTTTCCTTTTTTGCAATTAATAAGGTAACTGAGCAAAAACTCCATACAAAATCTTACTTTACGAAAACTACTGTAATTAGGAAACTTATGCTGTATTTTAATGAAAGTAAATATACATGAATTAGTTTGTTTAAAAATTGGAATAGTGTATTGTGTATCATTGAAGCTTTGATTGAATGAAAAGTAAACAATAAAATCCCAAATATTAACCGAGGAATTTTTCTGTACGACGCAGATGTAAATTCCGGCCAAATGTTTTCCGACAAAAACATCCAATTAAGTAAGTTCCCAGAATTCAAAGGAAATGCAATTAAGTTAAGATTTCTCAGTGTCCCGTGATGACTGAGAAAGAGCAATTAAAAGAATTCCTAATTAGAGAGAGGAATATTTTTTTTCTTTTTATCAAATCAAAACATCCAAATTCTGGGATGAATTTATAATAAATTGTATTTGTCTTTCGAAGCAATCTTTTGATAAATTATTTTCTTCACAATTGTATTTCAGGAGAAAATGGAAATTTAATGGCTAAAAAAGGCAACCTAAATTTAAAGTGTAAGAAAAATTAATAATATAATTATTTGTCTTCAAAATTAACGTGCTAAGGTATAACAGTTTATCCTTTAAAAAAAAAAGATGGTTTTCTTCTTCAAGAAATCAGAAAAGCAAATTCATATTAATGTAATCAAGGCCCTGGATAAATTTATATTAATGCAATCAAGGCCGTGGACAAATTTATATTAATGTAGGCCTATGATAACTTGGTATAGACAAATGCAATCAGACCTAAAAAAGACTCGTTTAAATAGTCTAGAGGAAGCAAGATCTCTGGCAAATGATCGAAAGGCATGGAGAGGTAGGCTGGATGCCTTATGCTCCAAACGGCATGAATAGCCTAAGTAAGTAATCAATTTATATTGATAAGATTGAATGTGGTTGAATTTTCAGATTAAAACTGTATTTCTAAATATTTGAAATCGAAAAGATGGTAGATGAATTAGCAATTAAAGTTATTTTGTACGTATTTAACTACCATTCTACCTTTATTTTCTTCATAAAAAATTAGCGTTTTGAACAGTTTTTATTTTGGTCTAAACAAGATACGTGCAACTGTTTTCAGCAAACCTTCTGCAAATTACCTCGCAAAGTAAAGTATTTTCTACAAGTTTAAATGCGAGTTAATGATCTGTGTTACAAAAATGGTACAAAAGCTTTAGATATGATATTTCTTTTTAAATACTGTGTGACTCCGTCAATTTAGCAAACTTCTGTGTAAGGATTTCCAAGTTTTCTCTCTATCTTTTACGAACTAGGATATAGTGTTCCTTTAAAGGCATTCTCTGCTCTAAATTTAAGACTATTTTCTGTTATCCGGATATTGTTACAAAGTATAATAGTAAGATAGGCCGTGTTTTCTCCTTACGTCTATAAACCCCTTGATACATAATAAAAGAATTTAAAATGAAGTCTACTATAAGTAAATAAATATTTATTACAACAAGGAATGCTTTATACCTTAAAATTATTTTGAAAATCTAGAGTAAGTTCGACCTAGCTTACACACATGCTTTGGTAAGAGGGATAGTAGCCTTGTGTATTTAGACTATTTGGAGCCTAATACTAATTATAAGGACAAATAGGATTGATATGGTAAGTATGTAACAAACATATCAAAGCCTTAAAACTGCTTTTGAATATAACTGAGTGCTTTTTATAAATGACAAGTGTTTTATACGCACGTAATTCCTATATCTGTAAAATAACGAACGACTTGTATTTCATTATAAGAGGGTCGTATGAGACCTTTTATAAAAGTTTACTTTTAAATTAGTACAGAGTGTAACATGCACATATATTTATTGTATGTTTTTCTAGAAAAAAATGGTTAACATACTATGCAATCAACTTGGTAAGATAAGTATTCTGATTTCAAAAACTTATTAATTTTGTGTTGATAAGATTGTTTTTTCGTTAAACAACTGAAATATTTATCTTTATAATAAAGTAATTTATCCAATTTGTGCAATACTATAATGAAAATGGATAGCTGTGAACGAATGGCAGTTAGCATGTTTTGAGGTGACACCTGGTGTTATGATTTTATATGTATGGGGATTATCTATCAACTGCAATCCGCTGCAAAAGCAGAGGCAAATATGTGTTTCATTTTTCCTAAGACGAATCCATGATATTAAACTATTTAACATATAATTCTACTGCACATTTACGAGTAAGATCTAAAGATATACTTCATCGGTATATAATATATATAGGCCTCTCCTTGAAAGTATTTATAAAAAAAAAAAATCAAAAAATCTACAGTATAAGTTATGTAAGTACACCAATGTAATTTTATCTATGCTTACAGATTCAGATACATAAAAATAAACTTGTCCTTGGATGTATTAATCTATAAACGGCAATAGACAATCTGCCATTAAACTAAAATACTAAACATCAACTTAATTTCGCATCTCCAGTGAATAAATCTACAAGAAGTTGCCCCTTCTTACCACAGAAAGCCATTAAACGAAACTTTCAAAACCTAAAACATATTTCATTCGACAAAAGGTATCCCCACACACCCCATTATCGACATCATATCTTCCAAACGCGCCTTCATCGTTCGATTTTATCTTTGGCACTTATAGGAACATTGCATCCGAGCATGGGACCGACATTAGTCGTCTGTCTTTTCCGAAAAATTTCCTCGTCATCTCTCAAAGTGCACGGAATAGGGACCATTTTCTGAAATGCCAAGCCTCTTATCTTCGGGCCATTTTGAACAGAAAGCTTTCAGGGACTCTAGTACCCCTCCTCCTATTCCACTAGTATCTTTCTCTCCCTCTCCCTAGTGCTTTTAAACAAGCGTATGCTTAATTACTGTCTCTGTGCTGTAGAAGTCTCACTAGCAGTTCAGCTCCAAACAAGACCCTAGAGGGAAGATGGTTTTCTTCAGAGCTGTTTGTGCTCAAGATGAAGCTCTTTCTTTAAAGAGATATTTTGGTTCGTGATGCTGCTCTTACCTTTATCTCTTCAAGGAAATTCCTTTACTGACTGAATTTTCCATTAAATTAACATTTCAGGTGGTTTGATGTTTTGTAGATCATAATTGTTTCAATTTAATCTCATTATGGGTTTAAATGTATTTTAATCATAGATAACAAAATAAATTTTTTGATATTTTAATGTAACATATTTTACTGTGTTGAAATAAATAAAAATATTCATTTTGAATGAAATATTTATTGTAAGTGCATGTACTATAAATTTTAGTGATGTTTCTAAAATGCAAATGCTGATTAATTTATTTGTATTTGCTCCAATGGAGAAGTGCATTGATTTGAAATTAATTTGCCTATCTTCAATGACATTTCATATTGCAGGCTTAATAACAATTATCATTTTTTATTTGCATTAGAATCATTATTTTTAAATGTTCATTAGAATAAATTTTATCAATCTGCAAAAATAACAGTATGATTTGTTAATCCATACAAAGCTATACATTTGATGGAATTTTAGTGTTTTTCAAAAGAAACAAATATTATTTTCTATTTAAAATTTAATCATGCATTAGCTGTTAAAATAGAAGTGATTAATAAAATAAAAATTTTGGTTCAGTTATGGTCAAGCAGTTTGTAAAATTGAGTATTACTTGAGCAAACTTGGTGATTGACCGCAACTTGTTTTTTTTAAATAATAGCAATACTTAATGTTCCACGAATGAGTTCCACTGAAGGCGTCTTCTCACTTTAGGCACCTCGAAAATAGACTATTTTTGCGATTTTTTTTCGAGGATTTTTGCAAACAATTATGGGATAAAATGGATCCTATATAATAAACACATCTTTCAAGTACAAGACATTTTTTTATTTTTTTTTTATTTTTTTGAACAATTATTATAATAAAACAGTAGCATCGAAAAACCCGTGTAGAAATGTAATGTTCGTGGTTTGTTGATGAAATTTCGGAAACTATCCGGACGATTGTCATGAAATTTGAATGACATATTCTTCATAGTTATGGCTATAGCGCATATCATCAGATTTTTGAAATTTTGATTTGAAGTATTTTTTTTTTACAAAAAACTGCAAAAAAACGCGGTTTTTTTTTTTTTACTTTTTCGAAAAACGAGCGCCATTTTGTTATTTTCTCGAATATCAAAAATCTGATGATATGCGCTATAGCCACTGACATACTGAATCTAAAACTGTTTTATTTTTTTGTTTCAGATGACCTTTCTCGGAGATACCATCAACAAGCCACGAACATTACATTTCTACACGGGTTTTTCGATGCTACTTGTTTTATTATAATAATTATTCAAAAAAATATTTTTTTTTCTTGTACTTGAAAGATGTGTTTATTATATAGGATCCATTTTATATAATAATTGTTTGCAAAAATCCTCGAAAAAAACCCGCGAAAATAGCCTATTTTCGAGGTGCCTAAAGTGAGAAGACGCCTGAAATTGTATTTTAGATATGGAATTGCCAATTCAATATTAAGATAGAAATATCTCCAAATTCAAAAATCGAATCCAATTGAATTGAGCTATCGAATTAAAAATCGAAAATGTTTTTATGAATGTTTCATTTCCTATACTACATTCATATGTTTGGTTCTCCTATGATAATGTCAAGAATCTCCACATTTTTACTATTGCATTAAATCAATTTTATTTTTTTTTTATTTTTTTTTACAAAATACAATATAATTTAATGAGAGTTTGATTGTTTATTAAAAAAATCCACTCAATGAGAAAATTTGATTTGAAAACTAAATAGAAAATCGAAAATATATTTCATTATATACACTATAGCATCTCAAAATGCATCTTTATTTACTTCAACAATCTAGCCCTTAAATAAATATCATATATATTTATTATAGTATTAATATTATCTATATTTATTTTTGGTTCCTATTTCCAATTCATATATTTTATTCACTTACTTATGTCTCTTTGAATTTTAACGTTCAGAGTCTTTCTATACGCCCCTTTCTTATTATTGCAATATAGACATTGATGATTTTTTTACGAAATAGAACATCATTTAATGAGTGATTAAGTATTTATAAAAAAAAACACTCATTGGAACAATTTTATTTGAGAACTAAATAGAAAATCAAAAATAAATTTCATTACAGGCACTATTTCATCTTAAAATGTGTTCTTTATTTAATTCAAACATCTAGCATTAAAATAAAAATATTTCCCAAGTATGAAATAATATCAAACTTCAAATGTCATTCTCAAGAAAGTTTCCCATAAAAATTAGTTAAGTAGATCTAATTAACCAGATTTGGTATTTGAACTCTAAATTGAATTCGCGGAACGTTGAAACGTTATTCACATAGGAATAGGTAACGATAATCCTCTTCTAAAGTTCCTACGTTTAATTTTAAAGGGCATTCATAATTCAGCTTTAATTTGCAGAGATTAAACATCACTATTTTCAATGGGGGTTATAAAGTTACCATTCTTTCGCCTGAACTTAGAGCACAAAGATAACTTTGAAGTTATTTGATTAATAATCAAATGCGATTAGAGTTACCGAAGTGTACATCCTAAGCAGGAAGTGCGGGTTTCGGAAAGTCCTATTGATTAAAGCATTAAATGAAATACGATTCCCTATTCTAAGTTTAAAGTTACTGAAAATCATTAAGCGCAAGTATGTCAATTGTATTTAACTAACTTTGTGAAATTGGAGTCTTTCCTAATCATCTTTTGGGTAAGGAAGAGCACAAATTATTTTCTAAGCATATTTCAATTGTCTTCTGAAATTAGCCAGAAAAGATTTTGTAATTAAAGCTACACGTTAGTAATATATTAATTCTTTGAAGAGATTGAAACCTTAATTTTAAAATGCGCATTTAATTTTAACTGAAAGTAAAATTATAATTGCAAAAAATACATTTTTATATATAAATTTGTGATTGCTTTTTTCATTTGCAATATGAATTCTGATAAATTGCATAGGTTAAATAAAAATGGTTGGGTAAAACGAATAACATTTACATCCAGTTTAAGCTCATTCTTTCATTTAACATTACTTTAAGACATAACATACAAATCTACGCTTAATCACAATTTCTAATGCATTAAATACACTAGTTTTTCTTATTTATAGAGTGTTGAGGGATTAAATATTTTTAAAATGCTTTTTTTACTTAAAGATTATAAACGTGATATTTAGTGTTTCCAAACTTTTTCTCATGCTTAGGACGAAATGGTTTAACCGTGCTTTTGTTCAGAAACCGTTGGTATTTGAGTTTGAATTGAAAAGCAGTCATGGTAAATTGAAAAATTTAAATGAAAAAATCCATGTACTAGTTACAACAAGCAAATTTTAAATAAATAGTAAATTAATACTAAAGGCAAACTAAAAGAAAAATATGGGCAAGCTTGGCTTCAATATTAAATATGATTACTCCTCTGGGGCACACGTATGTCGGCGCATACCGTATCAAAATAAAGCACATTGCATGAATTTTCGATTCAACCGGAGAAACAGCATTTAAATAACTATGTTATGGGTTAATTATAAAAAATAAAGATGCTGCGAACTTCGATACAGATCATAAATAATTTAACGACGAGTGGCCATGTGGCGAGTTTTTTAAACAAATACATACTTCCCTTGTATTTAATTTATGGAGAAGATTAAAAAAAAAAAAAAAAAAAAAAAAAAAAAAAAAAAAAAAACTTGGTATTATCTATATATTTTTTAATAAGTAAACATACTTGCAGTTTTATTACCCCAATTCAACCTACGTATACAAAAGTTTCAATACACAGAATAAACTTCAGTGAATATAGGAAAAAAGTTATTCTGGTAATGTTAATACGTTATAGAATTTACAAGTCAACTCATGATAACTCGAAAATCAAGGGACTGGCCAAATTCTTCGAGTTATCCGAAGTTCGAGTTATCGGAAACAAATATTCGAGTTATCGCGAGTTGACTATAGTCCTCCTTTTCCTTTCTAATTATTATAGCAAGTCATTGTACTGAACTTAATTAAAGTTAAAACTTTCTTTGTAAAACGAATACGCAGTTGTAAGTTCAAATCAATCGTTTTGAACCTTTAGCACAATATTTTTGGTCTAACATGCAAATTACTGAACCAGCTTTAACAGCTTTAAATTAAAACCCCTTAATCAGCTTCTGCAACGCAGTTGTTAAAGAAAACAAGACACGAAATATTTCAATAACACACACACACACAAAAAAAGAACATGTTTGACACATTTCTTCTTCGTTTCAATTTTCTGAATTACTGGATACGCAATGAGGCGACTGCGCTGCATCAACCCCTCATGCTAACAATGGTCTATTATGAAGACATCGCATTCGGATGACACAATAATTGTCAATAGCGGCTTGTTCTGACATTTTCTGAAGTCTCCCCCTTCCCCTGTCATCGTTTGCTCGTCTCTATACCACCTCCGTCCTCTGATGCTACCTCCTTGCGTGCACAAGGCTGGTGGGAATAGGGACTAGTCTCATAGATTGTCATGCTCTGTAACTGCTACGCCGATTCTAAGGCCATAAAATTACCTTACTGATGCAACGTTTCGCATAACGTAACTTCTCTTTAGTACTTTAAGAATATGAGTATGAACAATTACACTCTAATGAGCTAATATAAATCCAAGTACCTCATACATAAATTTTTTGAAGGAGACTTAGTACCGATTCTATATTTTTTTTTATGGCTAAACACATATTACAATTGAAGTATTTATATACTATTAAGTGTAAAATAAAAGATAAAAAGTTTTAAAAAAAATGTGTTTAATTACATCTACCAAAATGTAAGATACTTTAAATTTTTAAAGATACATTTTAGCAAGCAGGTTGATGAAAGTAATGTTTTCGGTTAACATAACAACAGTGACGTAACTCAGAATCCCTTTCAATTGAGGAAGGTATTAAGAGACAACCTTCTCTTTTATTCGCAAGCTTTATACTCGCGAACCACTTTAAGGGTCTTCGCCATCATCAAGCTTCAATTTAAAAGAAAATTCGAAGACAGGAGAAACTCGAAGGACCCAAGAATATGCAAAGTGGACTGGCGAGAGAAAGTTTCGAGTGGAAATCAGGGAATTTGCTGTTTACAAATTGAATTTTGTCGTGAAGGTGAAAGAATTGTGTGTCACGAGGAGAAGGGACAGGGAATAAGGAACGGAGTTAGAGAAAAAAATGTGTATTTGGATTTTTCCATGTTACGGTTTCCTGTCAATTGTCGGTGAGGGAAGATATTAAATGCTTTTTTTTTTTTTTTTCCCCCGAGAAAATGAGATTTACTTCACTTGTTTCAGTTGCATGTATTTAAACCTAAATTATTCTCTTCAGGAAAACAGGAAAGAAAATTATTTTAGACAATATTTTTCATTTAAAGATGAATTCCAACTTCCAGCATTAGAAATATATATATATATATATATATATATATATATATATATATATATATATATATATATATATATATATATATATATATATATATATATATATATATATATATATATATATATATATATATATATATATATATATATATATATATATACATTTGCAGTATACGAACACTCCCCATCAACAAATCCATACCACGACCCATAAAAAGCAAGTTTCAAAAACCCTCGAAACCTTCAAAAACCCAAATGAAACAGGAAAATAAGTGATGGGACAGAAAGAGGAGAGAGAAAAATCTAATAAATGTAATAACATGCACCTTATCAAACACTCACACAAGATAATCAATGATAATGCATGAATAAAAGTAGTAAACACCGAAGAGCAAAATCAAAAGAGTTAAAAACTATAACGAGAGAAGATTTTTTTTTTTACTCACCTCGACTCCCACCCGAACAAGAATTCGTTATAATAGTACTGATAAAGAAAATATTCAATATTCAATGCCCCCAAAATTCCCAAAAAATTTTACGCTTCACTCCAATGTAGCTATTTTAACATATTTAAACATTAACATATTTTTGCATTTAAATCACACACTTTACAAATTCCCTTTCAAGTGCATAGAAATCATACACGTTACAAATAATTACCAAAACTATTTACTCTTCAACTAAAAGTTTCGTTAACTTTCAAATAAAAGTAAAACACTTGTATGACAAATCCAGACACTGTAAGCATCTTCAAGATCACGTATTGTGTTCAAAGAATATGTATTGGCTTTTCGCTCTCTCCGTGACAGCTTGCACTTAATCAAGAACATATTGGACGTTCTTGACACAGGTATGATATATTTTTCGCATCATTATTTAAGAAGCGTTGTGGAGACCTGTCTCGAATTTAAAACAGATAGTAACTAAGGTTAAACGGGAATCTTTTTATATTGTTGACTCTCACTAAAGTTGAATATCGTATGTATTGAGAGGGATTAAACATTTTTTGAAGTACTTTTTAAGTATATAAATATATTTCTTAATTTAGTATATAATGTAACTATTTAATCTTTAACCCTGATTCCTTTTATTTTTAATATTTATAAATTGCCAGTTTTTTAGTTGAATGGGCTTATTAACATTGCTTTATGACTAATTTTCTTATAATATTAAAACTAATTCAAAACTCTCATTTAATGTGTCTTATTCTCTGTTATTTTTAATTCAAAATCACTTTTCTATTAACATTATGACATTATAATACTTATATATATATACAGGGTGTCCCAAAAGGTCATGTCCAAACGGCACACATGGTTGTGTCAGGTTATGAGGAAGCAGAATTACATAGGAAAGGGGGGTCGGAAACGCGATTGTAATCCGCTAGAGGGCAATAAGCGCTGGCAGACGAAAGCGCGGGCAGTCGGATTAATCGAAGCGCGGAAGTTGCAGAGAAAGTATGATACAGTACAGCAGTGCAGAATTGACAGACATGCATTACGTGTATGGCGCTGTAGATAGCTTTGGACGAGCAGCGGTACGCATGTATCGACAACGGTTCGCGAACCGACGTGTACGCGACCATAGACTGTTCGGACAATTACATCGCCGATTGCAGGATCGTTCAGAATCAACAGCCACATCGGCCAGCCACGTACAACAAGGACACCGAATATCGAGAACTCTGTATTAGACGTATTTACACGGAATCCGCGTACAAGTATCCGCGTTGTGGAACGCGACCTAGGTGTCGGTCTCTCCTCGATTATGCGAATACTGCGGGAAGATCACCAACATCCGTACCACATACAAGCAGGTGATAAGCGATGCAGATTAACCCCAACGTGTGGCATTCGCACGTTGGTATTTACAGGCAAGGATCACAGAACCACAATTTCCATCACGGATACTGTTCACCGATGAAGCTACCTTTTCCCGGGATGGTGTCCTCAACCAGCACAATATGCATGTGTGGTCGATTGTAAATCCCCATGTCATACGGTCTCACAACCACCAATACTGTTTCAGGGTTAACGTCTGGGCTGGAATTATTGATGACATGCTGATTGGTCCATGCGTAATGTCTGGAAGCCTAGACGGGGCTTCGTAAGCCGTTTTTTTTTTGGAAGAAGTATTGCCCACGTTGTTAGTGGATGTTCCCGCAACGACACGCCTCAACATGTGGTTCCAACATGATGGGGCTCCCGCACATTTCGACAGAATGTACGTCAGTTCCTGGACTTGACATCGCTGGATTGGAAGAGCCAGCCCTGTACCGTGGCCACCGCGATCGCCGGACCTAACCCCAATGAATTTTTACCTCTGGGGATACCTGAAATGTCTGGTGTACGAGACACCCGTTCCATCGGACATGGACCTCATCGCACGTATCGTTGAAGCGGCGGCACGTGTCCGGGAGACTACTGGCCAATTCGAACAAGTTCGCGATTCCATGCGGCTCCGATGTGAAGCATGCATCGCAGTTGATAGGGCCAATTTTGAGCACTTACTATGAGTTGTAGCATTTTTCTTTTTTATTTGGTACTTTTTTGTTGTAAAATAAAGATTTTTTACACCGTTTGTTATCTTTTCTTTACGTGACGGTTACGATGCAATTTCACTGTCAAAATCGCGTTTCCGACCCCCCTTTCCTATGTAATTCTGCTTCCTCATGATCTGACACAACCATATGTGCCGTTTGGACATGACCTTTTGGGACACCCTGTATATATATATATATATATATATATATATATATATATATATATATATATATATATATATATATATATATATATATATATATATATATATATATATATATATATATATATATATATATATATATATATATATATATATATATATATATATATATATGACATTATAATACTTATATATTATAATACTTATATATATGTTTAAATAAATTATGTGTACTGTAATATATATTGACTATATATGTTCCATAAAATTGTTAGAATATACAAATTTCAATTGTAGAGTGCAACATATTTGTATGCTTATTTGAAATAAACTTACTGAGAAAGGAAATGCGAAATGGTTTTTTTTTTTTTTTTTTTTTTTTTTTTTTATCTTCTAATAGTAGAAACTATCAACCGCCGATGCTTCAAAAACCAAAATATATACTTAAAAGGCTTTAATATTCATCTATTAAAAATTACAATGATTGTATATGGTACACTCAACTAAATGTAATTACATTATGGAATTTTTTATTTAACTTCTTAAATTTTATAATTTTCCCTATTGTATTTAAGTCAAGTCAGTTGTGTCAGTAGTATATTTTAAAATGTTATAACAATGTAAAATAGCTTTAAAACATACTTTGAAATTTAAAATTCTACATTAAGGTAGAAATATATTTAATGAATAACTTTATCGTTTATTCTTGTATGTGAAAAAATATTTCAAACGATTCAAAATTCTGAATTTTTTGATTAAGAAATATTAATACATTTTATCTCTTCGTGCAACATTTGAATGTTAGCATTTCATTTACCACCATAATTTTTCCTAGAATTCGGTCTTTACCTTTTTATTTATCCATTAGAAATATTTTTTAATTATAAATAAAAGATTTTTGTGAATGAGTAAAATATTTCACTTAGTAATTTAGATTCTTTTGGAAATTCAAATCATAATTACAATAAAAAAGTCAAATCATTTTTGCATATACTTTGAGAAATAGATTTAATACACAAAATTATTGCAAAGAAATTTTATTAAGTATCAAAGCTATCAATACGTGTATTTTAAGTTAGGACTTTATAGATGAAATATAATAAAAAGAATTACTAGATGAAATGAAACGAAAGTCATTTATTTTATTCTATTTAGGTTTATTACATTTAGTAGAATTATAAATCATCTTTGAACAAGATTTGGAGCATTTTACAGGTTTATTATAAATTTATAGTATTTCCCCAAGAACTTCATTTTTAAAAACATCAGCTGCAGTTTTTTTTTTGTCTGGAAGTAGATGCTCAGTTTGCACTCTCCCTGGCAAAGAGTTAAAATGACTTGAAGTGAAAAGAGAAGAAAAATATCTGTTTATCCTTGTAAAAGGTAATTTTACAGTTTTTCTTAACCTTCAAAAACTAAAATGTTTAATACCAAAGATTAATTTTTAATAGCCACTTACAAAATTCTGTAAATTTGTACTTTTAAGAAACGATTATTTTTAATTCTGCAACTAAGCATACATATCGAAACATTTTTAACGTTGATGTGTAGGGGTTTACTCAGGCCGGTATCATCCATCAGAGGGAAAAATACTGGGAGTGTTCTTGTAAACTTAAAATCATTTATTTGATACAAGTGTAGTTGTACCGGCTCGGAATATGCTGTACCATATGAGTGCTCGAGAGAGAGTAAGTGCGTCAAGTAATTTGGCTCATGCCCCTACATATACCTTCGGAAGTAGTTTGATAAGAGATATATGCGTTATTGAAGATTGCGCTATTATTACATCATGTTGTGCAATAAGGAATTGAATTCAACTGAGTTAATTTAATAACTGCATAATAGATTAGAGTTCACGATTATTTTTTATTTCAGGTGTATGACACTGAAGGTAAAAGTAAGCGGTAAACAAAGTTTATTAAATTTATTTTAATTTAATATTTGTACTTAACACAATATTCTTAAAAATACTATTTGAAAATGAAGTTTTCATATTGCGTTTGAAATCACTATCTCAAACTACACCAAGTTGGACTGTCTGGGCCACAGCCTATAATGTATTTGTTCATCTAAGTTGCAATTACTCATTATTTTTAATAAATATTCAATTCCGATATAAAAAAAGACACTGACAAGCAAGAGAGAAGAGTTTCAACAATGATACGATTATCAAATTCCTAAGGATATTAATTTAATTAGGTGTTAATTTATTCGTAACTATGGAACAAAAAGATATATCATTCAGAAAATAGGGGTTTGGATAATCTAAGAATTACATGTAATATATTCTTTCTAATTATATTGGAGCATGCATTGTGAACCCTTTAGTTAAAAAAAATTTAAAACTCCACTTTGTTTTATATTTAAGTTAACAATCATAAAATATGCATGAATTTAATTTGTAACTTTATTATTTTGTAATACAACAAGTTAAAAAACAAGACCTTGTTCATTATTAAATATGTTTTCTTGATGAGCAAATATTTGTAGAATGAATTTCATGTATTCATAAAAGCATATTATTTTATATGTCAGTATCTTACAGAAACTATTCTGGAAAAATTGTGTGATTATTTTTTAAAGCGTATATACAACTAACATTTCGTAAAATGATTGATGTCGACGAAAAAGAAAAATAAATCAAAAATCGCTTAAAGTTCCGATTTTTTCTCCATCAATCTCAATTTTCCGTGTTTTAGGTTTAGTAGCTTTACTCTGAAATGTCATCTTATCACTTTTAATCAGTAATAATATATTTATATAGGATTCCGCTTTTATAATCAGTGGTATTTTTCAATTCGGTATCAATAAAACATAATAACGCGTTTTTATATATACCTTGAATGACCTTGCGCAATTGACTTGGCATGAACTTTTATATGTTTCACAAAGACCTATGTTAGTACATTCCATAACAGATAACAGAAGAAATGCTTGTTTGTGAAGTATAATACGAACACAAATAGTTTTCACGTGTCACAAAAGCATCAATTTTTGTTTTTTGTTTTTAAAGGTAATTGTTGACAGATCATATAATTTGAAAAGTGCATCTACGGTTGGTTGGTTGGTTGTATTCGGATTATCTGGCGCCTTCAGCAACACGAGGGCTATAATGCGCCGAAACTTTCGTCATTAGACAAGCCAACATACATTTACAAACACCCATGCCTAACACGGGACTCGAACCCGCAACCTCGTGGTCTAGAAGCCAGCACGCTAACCACTACACCGTTATGTGCATCTACGGAATAAAAAATTTAAGATTTCATCATCTAATAAGATCAGTAGCAACTGGTAATTGTTTGGGGAAAATAGGAAACGGTGTGAATGAGGGGTGGTTCAACTTCTCAGAATCTTGCTCTTAATAGTTAATGAAAATACTTTGAATTATTTTGCTTGTACTTAATGTAAAAAAAAAAAAAAAAAAATTAAATGTGTGCAACATCACAAAGATTCAAACTAAAATTTAATACATCATTTTCCCTATTTTCACTGATTATGGCTTCTGAAGATGCTGAATAATGTATCTTGTCTATCTAATTCTGATGGCCAATGTAAATGATGCTTAGGAAGTCCTACACGGGATCATTTTAATTTACAACTTATAGCTTAGTTCTCACTACGGGAGTCGTCCAACTACACTTTCTAGCTCGTCGGATATCATGTAATTCTCTAATAACTAGGTCGTTAAATATGTGTGTGGCAGTAAAATCAACATCATAAATGCTTTCTTGATATGTTGTTAGTTTAATATTTTTTTTTTTTTTTTTAAATTCCCTCTTGCAGGTAACATAAAAATTATAGCACTAAGATTCGATTAATATATTTCTGATTGAAATAATTAGCATTTACAAATTGAAATATTTATAATTGAAATAATTTGTTTTTACATATATACTCGTGTTTAGAGCTGCAATGTTTCTGTAAATTACAGAACTTAAACCAAATATATTTGTGTCTTTATCAAGAAATATCGTATTGTTTGCAGCCTTCCTTTCAAAGTTTTTGAGAAATTGTTTTTACGTTTCCCAAAGTATTATTTATATATTCTTTTGTACACTTTGTTGAAGTATATTGGTTTCTTGATAGTTATAAAATTATAAAAGAGATGGGATATTAATTAGCTTTTTTGTGATTTCGTTTATAAGCTATTTGATCTTTTCTGTTAGTAAGTATAATTATTTATAAACTTAATTTTTTAAACCGATATTAAGTTCAAAACAACTGAAGCATTACAAAAAACATCTAATATACGCATCAAATATTCTTTTTTCTCCGAACATCAAAGATATTTTATTTAAGTATTTTTTATTTGTTTTATCGAACATAAAAACAATCTAACCGCTTCAATAGCGAAAAGAGGATTTGACTACATTTGCAGAAGATCCTTTTCTTTTACAAACAAAAGATTCAAAGCTGTATAGGAGATCAAATATATACTCTGAATAGGGGAAAAAGTAAACAAGAATACTACTTGAAGTAAATCTCTTCCACTAGAAACGTTTTGTCATAAAAAAATGCCGGGTATCCGTAACCGCCGCATCCATTTGTTGCCTTAGCAACCAGGAAGAATACAATGATTCCAAACTATATGTTGAAAGAAAGCGGTTTACCTTCTCTTATTTCCGTCGTGCATAGTTCTTGGGAAACGTATATCCAACATACGTACCATAAACATGTGAACAGTTTCAAGAAACAGTGGTGTGAGGTTTTCAGATTTTTATGTAGTCGCATAAAGAATTTTAAAAATGTGCTACCATCCCAAGTGTAGTAAATTTTTCATTAAAAGATTGGTTTGAGATTTATTCAATGATGTTTCTTTGAATAAACTACATGCTTATGCTCAGTTTTGGTTATTAAGCAACTTGACATTAGTGAAAGTAACATTGAAGTTTTTGACTGTTGAATAAGCTTTAAAGAACCCTAGCATTTTTTTTATTACTTTTCATACAAAATATATTACTTAATCATTGTGTATAGTACCATTGAATACAAAATTTTAACTTTATTGAACTAGATTTATCTCTCTTTTCCTCTCTTTTCTCTAAAATATCTCTCTTTTTCAACAACGAAATTACTTCAATCTTCATCTTCGAATGAAATTCCGTACGAAAAATGTAACTGTTTGTTACTTTTATTTTTTACTTTAAAATTCTAATTTCAAATGTTAAAAGAATTTTATTTTTATTTCAAGTTTTCATTAAAAAAATAGTTACAATCTAAAAAAAAATACTCTAAAACATTTTGCCTTGCCAAAATGTTGTTTTGCAATTTTTAAAGAGACGTTGGATTTTGCTTGGGCCATACATTTTTACATTAAAGCAAATGAATTTTTCTGTTGACACCCGTTTTTATAAGGAGGTTATATAAATTAAATAGTCGAGCCGAAATTTTTTTACTGGTGAGCTGTTTTTTTGGTGTTTTGGTATATTATTCGAAAGTTTTTGTTCTTAGGGCATTAACTAAATGTTGCCCTATAGTTTATTAATCCAAATAAAAAGGAATTAGAAATATATCTTTTCACTAAATATCTCTCAATTTAATAATGGAAAGATTAAGTTTCAATCTTGATAATTATGACTATTTCTTAAAAAAATTTAAATCAATATCAATCAAATAAAATTATTCATGTACTTGAATAATTTTATTTGATTGATATTGATTTAATTTTTAACTGTACTTATGATTTTTTTTAATTGGATACAGTACAAATATTGCCTATTAGCAGTTAAAGCTGTTTATTATCTTTTAATTAATGTTACTGCAGAAAATATACAATTTTTTACACACGAATATCATTATAATTGGTCAGTAAATTTAAAAAAAAAAAAAAAAAAAAAAAGTAGTTGTAATTTTTTTGAAATTGTTTTCTTTATATTTTAAATTTTAGATTCTAAGCTCGTTTTATTATTTACAAATCTAAATTTAAAAGTCCCTATCAACTATTCAAACTTTCATCTAAAAATACATTGCAGAGTTAATAATTCAAACTTTTTTTTTATTTGCTTTAGATTACATTTAGTATTTTACACATTTTATTACATTTAGATTTAAGACATTTATATGACACGTAATTTGCAGAATATATATATTTAAATAGTTACTTAAAATACAGTTCCATTCTGCTATTTTTATTGTGAAGAACTACTTTATAAGAAATAAAAAATATAGAACGTTGAATTATCTGACTTGAAAATAATATCTAAATTAGCAAAACAAAATTGTAATAAACATTTATGGATAATCAAATTAACTACAAAAACATTTACATCTAGTTCTGGAAGTGATTTTTTTCTAACCGTATTAAACCATTCTACCCCAAATCGAATATTCCGCATATTGATCACTTTTTGCAATTCTCGGATACATAAAACAACCTTCCAATGTCCCATTTACATTTGCCGGACGGAGTTAAAAGGCTTTTATTAGTTTTCTCCTTTCTCATCTTTTCCCCGCTCTCCTTCCTCCCTAAGGCAATTGTTGTCTATACCTAAGAGAAGATAATGCGAATGTCACTTTATATCCAAGTCTCTCCTATTTCCTATCACATTATTTGTTGCTCATTCTTATTTCCGTTTAAGCTTTCAAAAAGTCTTCTGGGCCCTGCATTTATGTGTATATATCTATATTGGCTTTTCGCATGGGCGTTCCCGGATACCAAATACTGAATTTTGTGTCCCGAATCGCGAGTAATATAAGAAACAATGATTTGAAAAGACGTATTTTTATTTAAACTGGTGGCTTATTATTTTACCTCAATTCTCTTACATATAAAGTATTTCTCCGGTGAAGAAATCGCAAAAGTAAAGTAATTGAATTTAAAAGTATTTTCAATTTTGAAAGGTTTCTTTTTGATATGGAATAAAAAAAAAATAAAGAACTGAACATGATTATCGCGGATTTAGATTGCATTGTTATATTTGATTTGCAACAAATTTCTAGTTTTCCGAATATTGAAAACTTAAAATTCTACTTTATTTGTTGATCTTATATTTAGAAACATTCTGATTATGAAATTTAGACAATATTAGTTTTTTTTTTTTTTTTTTTTTTTTTTTTTTTAATTTTTGTTAAAGGCATCACTAGAAGATTTATAATTTTCGTTTTTCAAAGGACAATTTAAGGTGTAAAAATCCCATAAATATGTAACTTATTTTACAAAATGTTTCAGAGATTTCTAAAATTCAAACTTTTGTCATCTTAATGATATAAAAAACATTATTTCTTACATTAGAAATTAATCATGTATTACACTATTAGTGAGAATGAGATTTTAAGAGTGGAAATTGTTCATAAGCTGTTCTCATTGTGATAACAAGCCGGTTATGAACTTTTAACAAAGTGATAGTTTAAATTAATTTAATGAAGATACACAGATTGTGGCCATATGATGAAACTCATGAAATTTGTATCATACATAAACGCAATTTGGTAATGAGTGTTAAATATTGAATCTGAAAACTGGAAATCCAATTACGATTTCATAATATGGTCAATGTGACAAATAAGTTTCAACTTTAGATAAGACACTAATTATTAAATAAATGCAGATTTAAAATAAGTTGAGCTGAGGTTTGCTCTGGATTTATTGCAGATATTTAAGTATTTATCATTTACATATGTATAGGTTTGCTGGTTTTTAAAGGAAAATTTGGCTATTAAGATATTTTTCAATAAATAGTTCCATACATCGCAGTCAGTCTTAAACTATAATACTAGTAAAAAGCCTGTTGTGTAATTGTACTCAACTTTAACTATGATGTCCTACATACAAGAACTTAAACTGACTTGCATTTTTCAATATTGATTACAAGTCACTTGCACAAGCACTGACGCAGTAATTAGTTCAATACTGAATAAGCATTTGTCACGTATTCTTGATATATATTCTCTGCTAAAAGTATATGTTAACGATACGTATGTTGGAACCAGATATTCAAGACACTGTAAAAATTACGTTCAATATTTCAGATTTCATGGCATTTTTTTCATAATTTTGATAAAACAAAGCAACTAGGTTTTAAATTTGATTCAAAACTATTCAAGTTTAAAAAAAAATGAAACTGATAAAGAAAATAGTAAATATTCCCCGCACTCTCCTAATTATAGCTTTAATATCAGCAAATATTTGATGTGTTTGCTAAATCAACTAAATTTCAAAAGATGACTGTTTGACTAAGCACTGAATTTTTTAAACTAGACATCTACATAATTTTTCTCTTACAACCATTTTTTAAAATAACAATCCCTTTTTTATAAAGATATAATGTTTGAAATTAATTAAAGATTTGTCGCAAAAGTTAGCATTGGTGTAAAGTACCTCAACAATGACAACTCTTGGGAAATACCTATTTCCTGACACAAACTCAGTAGATTAATTCATAATGGTAATCAGCTCCATTATGAATAATATTCGCATTAGTCCTTTACCCAAGAGAACCTTTACTGATTGGTTAGAATTGTAGAATATTTACCTTTTAGCAACTTGTTTTACTTAAACCTATACAGATTGTGCAGTTAAATTCAATCTAAAAATTACTTTCAATGCTTTAACAGGTTTCATTTGAGGTTGTCAACAACGTTAAAGCGGCAACACGGGTTTACTCGAAATTGTATCCAAATATAACTTTTCGTTCGCCTCGGGGAACTTAAACTAGGCTTTGCCGCAGAACGGCAGATGTTTTTGGCGTGTGGTGGATAAATTATGGTCAACGTGGTAAGAGGAAATAAATATTGTGTTTTCGGGAAAACTTTCTACCATCGGGATCAAGGTTAGCAAATATTAAGATTGTTCGGTGGATGCGGTAGAAAATTTGAAAATAAGTATACAGATTCGTCGTTCCTTCTCTTTTAACTTATAGAGTTTATTATATTCTTAGTAAAGTGGAACACTTAGGCAAGTAACTGAATCTTTATCAGTTAAGGTATTTTTTTTTTTTTTTTTTTTACAATTATGTGCGTTTATTATAATTCTTTTATAATTCTAAAGGCGGAATTAACTTAATGACGTTGAACTGAATAGAAATGTAAATTTTTCATATAAACATGATTTTATTTAAAAATTTTAATAAAAACTAAACGATTTTGCACAAATGTAAGATGGAACTTTACATAAGAATATATTTATTTAGATGAAATTTCTCTCAAAATATACTTCATGCATATAAGGCCGGGTCGAAAAAGTCGAACTATCTTAGATCTTCTTGTGGTAGTGTGGAAAAGTTGTGAATTCTCATAATTAAAAAGTGTTTAAAATGATTATAACTCTCAATTGATATCTACTGTCACCTTAACCTGTTCAGGACCGGCGAAAGGAGAAAGAAGCGCTTCCCCAGGCCCGCGCGCTCAAAGAGACTACGCACGCACGGGACCGGGCATTTTTCCCCGTTAAGCATTTTGCCCCGTTAAATTCAAATAAAACGTTCCAATCTGAAATCACGTCTGTGTGATGATGGGCCGGCTGGCACGGAAACACTGATCACAAATACGATATCGCGGGCCGTGAGGGAAGAATCGTCTGATCACATATACGCGATCACGGTCCTGAACAGGTTAATGAGTCAAAAGTTGTTAAAATTGAACTAAAAATGCTTAAAATTCAAAAATTAATAAATAATTATCGATTTAGTTGATCATTTTGGTATAGTACTTAAAAGTTACTAATTTTTTGCAACAACACCTGTAAAAATTTGAGTATTATACGTTAATATCTTCTACAGCCTCAACGGGACCGAATTTAGAAAATTTAAGCTCAATTTCTAATTTAAATAAAACACATTACACTTTTCTCATTAAAATGGGAAAAGAAAATGTATTCTATCTTTAAGATATGAAAATTACAAAAGCATTATTTTTTGTAATCTTTTTTGGACTGTTTTTATGGCTTTTTTACTGGAAATTGTGGCATGTGTTCATTAATCTCTATTCTGCGGTTCAACTGTCCTTCCAGCGGCTTCAGTGATTAGTTTTATAATTTGTTCAGCTCCTTGTGTGTGTGAAAGATATTAAATTAAGTCCCAGTCATCAATTTTACGTGATGCAAATGTCAAAGAAATATTTCTGATTTTATTGTTAGGGATACGGGATCCAATGCCCTCACAATTCAAATTCAATACTACTAAAAGCTGCAAGTGAAAGCTTTTCGCATCCTTTCAAGTTCCATCTAATGTCTCCTTTGAAAGACATGGGTGCAGAAGTGTTGCCGTCTATGTGCTCAATTAGGTGTCGTAATGGTAACTTGTTGAAATGAAGTAAGAAGATAATCCATTGGATTGATCTCTGAAGTTGCAATTCAACCTTGTGAATTATATAATTGAACGCTCCAGTATTCACAACAGTGCCGTTGCACCAGATAACTATAATGTTATTTAAAATCATCCAATAATGCGTTGGTTACTTATTCGTAAAGGCTGTTGAATAAATCAAGAATAAATCCACTTTCAGGTGTGGCAGGCTCCACTTACATGGAACCGGGATCAGATAATACTGTAACGATTTTCTACAATTGTTCTTTGGAACTGCTTGTTCTTGAGTATTCAGGTTGCCAAACTTTTGTCATGCAGTCCATCAAATTAAAGGCTCGATTGAGTAAAACGGTTTCATTTCATTTAGAAACCATTTTTTTTTTTCCTTTTTATTTCACGATTTTTCTTCCAATATTTTATTATATCGTTATTTTATTATATACGCGACAGGTTTTTGATTCCGATATTAAATCAAAATTTTACATAATACTCGATGTAATATCCTCCGTTGAACTGTTGTGGCTCTGTTGAACACACTATATATCTGTGAATGACAAGAACGATTTAATTCAGTTTAAAACGCATTTGCACACTCAAAGTGGCTTGTTATAATATTTGCTTGCAAATGTTGTGTAAGACGCGTCCTCTGTTTTCTCCTGATATTCATCGACATAAAATATTAATTCAGAGTTATAAGATTTTTTGCACTTTTTAATGCTGAGGAATTAAGAGCTTTTTTCCTCTATAGCAAGAAGATCTAAGATACTTTGACTTTTTCGAGCCGCTTTTTCAAATCTTTTTCCTAAACAAGATTCACTGAAGCCTCCTGAAAGATAGTTGGACCGCCGGATATGGAGGGATTTATTAGAGCAACATTACAATCCAGAAACCACCTGCCAGAATTTGAATCCAAAAAAGATTACAAGGAATAATGCTTTCTAATGTGAATGACTCAAAGATGAAATAGTTTTTTTCTTATTATAATAAAGTAAGTGTAATGTGTTTATAATTTAAAAACTGCTTTCAATATCCAAAATTCGGTGACGTTGAGGTGGCAGAGGATATTAACGTATAATTCTTAAATTTTTTACAGGTGTTGTTGTTAAAAAAATCGTAACTTTTAACCACTACCGCAAAAGGATCAACTAAATCTGTGATTATTTATAAATTTTTGTATTCTAAACATTCTTGGCACAAATTTCCACAATTTCTGACCCATTGAGGTGACAGAAGAGGAAAATTCAGATTTATAAGATTTTACCCACTCTTAAAAGATGAGAATTCACAATTTTCCCTCACTACCGCAAAAAGATCTAAGATACTTTGATTTTTTCGACCCGCCCTAATGCATACACTAATATTTATTCATGTTTATACTTTTATAATCTCATAAAATTATATAACAAACATTGCAAAAAATAAAATATCCATATTCCATTACACATTTATTAATGATTCATACTTAGTGTGTATTTGCTTCATAACAATGTAAGAATTTTATTATAATTATATGTTCTGCTAAATATCAATATTCACCAAGTAAACTGTCTCAATATTATTTTAATTAAATTAGTGATTCAATTCTAGATCAACCAAAAATTATTTATATTTAAAGTATTATCTGTGCACAAATTTGTCAATACACAATATTAGTCCTTTTTACGAAAATGTTTGAGGGAATAACTTTTTGCATCAGCAAGATGTGATACAAAATTTGTTCGTTAAAAATTTGAAACACAAATATATCTTTTATTGTATGATTTTGTAATGTTTCTATAATAATAATAGTAGAATATAATTTATTACTTTTTATACTATTTTGTAGTACAAATTGAAAGCTTAACATTCATAAAAAAGTTTACGATTTTAACATTTCTTAAAAAAATATGTGTACTTTGTGAAGCTTGATTTTTTTTTATATTGCTATAACAAGTAAAATTTAGATGATTTTATTATTTGTATAGTTTTATTTTAGTCGTTTTAAAATCCTTGCGAAATATATACTTTCTTCATTATTCAGTTTTCCACTTTTTTATATTATAACAGCGTTTCTCAACCTTTCAGTATTCGCGGCCCAGTTTTCAATCATAATTTTCATCGCGCCCCCGCTTACAATAAAATGTATACAACGGTAATGTATATTGAGTATTTCGGATTCTGTTTTTAAACTATTTTTAATTAACTGCCAAAACATGAGTAAAAGTGAGCCAACGTTGGCGAGAAACTACATATGACATTTTGCCAAACGGGCGGGGAACTCGACCGATGCCGTCTCGAGCATGAGCAGAGCAAATGTGTTCTCAAAGGAAGAAGGAAAATGTTCGATAACACAAGTTTCGATTCTAGCCAGTCTCATTCGAGTCGATCCTTCTATCGCTATCGAATCTATCGTCAATGTGTATGTTATACATGTTTTCGTGTTAATTGCAATTCACTGTATTAAATATTCATGGCAGCAGATTTATGCAGACTCATGGATACATTTTTAAGCAGAAGTACGCGAGCTTTAGACGATAGTCAAGCATCAACAAGTACACAGACGAGCCAATGGCGGATCCATCCAGGGGGCGTGGGGGGCGCGTGCCCCTCCCTCAGCTTGGGTCTATATATTTTTTTAAATAAGTTCACGTAACAAACATATTTCGACCTTCATCTAATTTCCGAAAGAAAAAAAAAACAGAAGAAAAAAAAAGAGCTGATTTTTGGATCAAAGTTCTTTGTATAGCCTTCTCCTTTCTCATTCAAAAGGACGTTGAAAGACTGTACAAGCATTCAAACCTCCACCCCCTTGATCTTGAAGACATCTTCACGACACTTCAAAACACATTCCTTTCTGTTAAAAGTATCCTGGGATCGAATTATCAATAAATATTCTTCCCGTCCTCTAGGACCAAAGATACCTTTTTCTGTCGGCTGGGAGGAAGAGATTTTGACTCTCACATGCGTAATGTTCAACGCCAACTAGAGGGGAAAAGGATGAGAGGTTGACCATTTGGGTTAATCTCCCTCCTCGGAAATTGCTACCTTCATTCAGCTGGACATGGTAATTGGCTAAACTTTAAAGTTTTGATAGAAAGGAAGAAGAAGGTTGTTTATAAACTGCATAAGAACTCGTCCAGCTCAAGTTCGTGCTTATGTTTTGGCTTGTAAATAAGCACGATGTTTGAATTCAGATTAAAAATCCTCCTTTGCAACACCACAGTGGAAAGGTATGCCAATTTTTTACAAGAAATAGACTTGCAAACAGTTTTATAAAAAGTATTATCTGATGCCTTATTAAAAATATTACTTATAATTATTAGTAAAACATTCTCTTTGGAAAACAATTTTTTCCTACATACTTTAGAATACTCGAGTAGCTATGGATTATCCAGTAAAACTACGTATTTTTACTTATCAAGCTCACTGCATTAATATTTTATGAATAGGTTAAATTTTGATGTACAATTACTGATTTCCCAGTTTGATTTAAGTATAATGTAAGGTTTATACTTAGTCAGTTAGTCACAAATAAAAGTAGTAAGTTCTAGCTTTCATTGTAATTTCTTCAGTATAATCAATACCTCCGGAAATGTAGCTTGCTAAAATGTTCAATATGTACGGTACATTTTAAATACAATTTTTTTATTAAATAAAATAGTTAATGAAAAAACAAAAGGACGATGTTAACCACCTTAAGCTAAGCTATCAAGTCGGAGATGTGACGAAAAGGGTGAGGGGGGGGGGTCAACCAATGGATATGGATGATCTTGAAATATATTTTTTGAATACTACTTGGATTTCTTTTAAAAAAAACTTTTTTTAAATATTCAATTTCGTCCCGACTAAGGCACTGCAAATTGTTGCGCCCCTCCCTCAGGAAAATCCTGGATCCGCCAGTGAGACGAGCGAGGTTCCGAAAATAAATAAAGAAAACATTCTAGAGAATACTTAAATTTTGGGTTTACCAGTACTGAAGTAAATGAAGAAGAAAAGTTCCTGTGTATCATTTGCTCAAAAATATTATAAATACAGGCAGCATAAAACCTAATAAACTTTAACGACATTTGGAAACGCTTCATAGTGAGTAAGTCAACAAACCCAGAGAATTATTCGAATTAAAATTTAAATCATATAAAAAGCAAAAATCATTTTTTAAAGAAACTTTGTCTGTGAATAAAAAGCTTCAATTGCATCTTACAAAGTTTCATATAAAATAGCCAGATGTAAAAAAACCTCACACCATTGTTGAAGAGCTTATTTTGCCAGCAGCAATTGAGATTGTAGAAACTATGTTTGAAGATAATTTTTCAAAACAAAAGTTCAGTTCATACCTCTTTCAAATGATACTGTAGTCTGTCGAATTGGTGATATAGATGAGAATGTACAGTGTCAGAGCTTTTCTCGAAGTTGGGTTACAAATTGTTTTCAATGCAGCTTGATGAAGCAGCAGATAGTAATGAAGATGCTCATTTAATTGCCTATGTTCGATTTTGTGATAATATGTCAGCAGTAGAAGAACTACTTTTCTGCAAACCAATAGAACTCCAAACAACAGCGCTCGCATTATTCGCTATTATAAATGATTTTACGAACGAGGAAAACATAGGATGGAAACACCAATGGTGCTCGTTCAATGTCTGGAATATTCCAAGGTATACAAGCACTTGCAAAACAAAATTCGCCTCAGTGCTTTCTGGACACATTGCATGATCCACAGAGAAGGATTGGCTTCGAAAGAAATGAGTCTTGGTCTGAATATAGTGTAAACTACAGTTGTAATCGTAGTAAATTTTATAAAAATGAGACACCTGAAATAGAGAATCTTTTCCGCACTTTGTAAAGACATGGGTTCAGTACATTCAGCGTTACTATTTTATTGCAAGGCAAGATGAAAATTTTTGCAACTTGTTTATGAATTAAAAGAAGAAATCGCCATTTTCCTAGAAGAAGAAAACAGACCTGAAGCCAAGAATTTCCACGATAGTTTATTTGTGTTGAAATTGAGCTACTTGGTCGATATATTCGAGAAATTAAATAATTTGAATCTTCAAAAATATTTACTCCAAGGAGCAAATACACATGTGTTGGATACGAGTGATAAAGTTCATGCATTTTGTAGAAAATTGGAATTGTGTCGCAGAAATTTAAAGCAAAAAAACCTAACAATGTTTGCTAATGTTGATGATTGTACTAAAACTTACAAGGCTGAGGAAGAACATGTAAAAGTTGTTTTTGTAACCATTGAAAATCATTTAGCCATGCTGACAAAGAAATTTAATAAGCATTTTCTTGCTAACGACAAACTGATAGCGAGTTACGAGTGGGTTAGGGATCCATTTCATAAAACTCCCGAAGGACTCTCAATTGATGAGGAAGAAAAATTCGTAGACTTCACGACAAGTGTCGAAACCAAAAGACAATTTAGTAATAAATCACTATTTGAATTTTGAGCAGGAGTAGAGGATGATGATTTCTAAAAACAAGGGCATTTAGCATTCTATTACCATTTTCAACATCCTACTTTTGTAAAACTGGATTTTTTGCTATAGCTTCTTTGAAGACAAAATATAGATCTCGGCGAAATATAGAAACATAACTGAGAGTGGCTATATCTCATATGAAGCCTTCCTTCAAAAAACTTTGCTCTGCAAGACAGGCCCAAGGAATCCCCTAATAATTATTAAATTTGTTTTTAATTTGTATGTTTTGATTAAGTAAGTTTTGATTTAGTAAGCTGTTTTACTTTATTTGTTAAATATGTTGAAACGTATTTTGTTTTCTTTGTGTATGTGTGCTTTCCTTTCAGTCATTTAATAAATTTTTTAAATAATATTTTCTCTTGGATGTTCTCGCACCTCCCCTCTTGTGTGCTCGCGCCGCCCTAGGGGGGCGCGCCCCACAGGTTGAGAATCGCTGTATTATAATATTCATAACAAATATGAGGTTTCAAGTCTTGTCGATAGCAGCGGGGCTGGCAGTATTTTAGATTTGTTTGACGAGAGAAAAGCACAAGGGCCAAACTGCGCCACTTGTCAGTAGCATGTCAGTAGCACTTGTAAATTTTCCAAAATTGCATCGTACTATATATAGAAATAGATTAAATACGAAAATATTATTTATTTCAATAAAAACTCTTTTCCAATAAAATCCTAGAAAAAGTAATAATATCTATACTAATATTAATTTTTTTAAATTCTCTTTAATTATTACATTTTGGATTAACTTCCTTTTATAATAGTTATTTTTAACGATTATGGATATATTTAACTGCACCCTCAAAACTATGATATTTGTGTGAATTCCTCAAATTTGTAGCTTTCTATTCGTATTTTTGTATTCTTTATAAATTAGTAACGGCGCCTGTGAATATAAATTTGTTTTGCGATAGTTTACATTATATAAGACTAAGTTTAAATTTTAGAACTTTAACGTAACTATGTTGTCAAAGTTTAAATTTTAAAGCGTATGTATATATAAATGTAGAGCAATGAGTTTTTAACGTATTTATTTTATGTGTTTCAAGCAAATTAACCTTTACTTGTCTGAAAATAAAATTTTTAATGATTTTTCTTATTGTGTACTAAATATTATTTGGTTTTCAGACTAACATTTTTTCTAAACCTATATTACAAAAACTAAACTATCAAAATGTTTTAACAGTACCAATACATTGCATAATGTATTTCAGACAAATATTGCATTTGGTTTAAGATAAAAGTATACATATGTATGAAAAAAGAAAATGTTTTGCTTGTAGGGAAAATATGTAAATTTTGTCATTGACTTCATTGACTTAAACTCTCCCAGTTGCACTGTTTATTTTATTTTTAATGTCATAAAGAAGGTCTCATATGAAGGTGTAATAGGGCAAGAAAAACAAACCATAAAACAAATATAACAACAACAAAAAATATATATATTTTAATTATATGAGTACATTATCTGAGTATATGGTTAAGCCTTACCTCCAGCCCTTAACGTTAATTTCAGTCAAGTGTTTTTGGTAAAATGTAATCAAATGTGGAGAGTGTCATATCAGTGCCCACGAGAGCTACAGTGGAGCTTGTAAACTTTATAAATAATTATTTTAATTTGTCTTGTAAAATAATAATTTCGGTTAGAATTTCACTAAATATGTGGATTTCTAATTTCGCTTAAAGCTAGTATATGTGCATCTATTCTTACACTATCATTGGTAGGGTAAGAGTGGGTTTAATTAATGGTACAGTAAAATAATTGATAAAACGTAGTAAAACTATATATTTTAAATAATTTATTGATAATAAAATAATAATATTGAAATTGAAACTCACAAATATTCTCTATTTTAATTTCTATAATAGTCTTAATTTAATGTTTCATTTACAAACTTAAATGTTCATTGAATTTTATGAAATTCCTAAACATAAGATAGTAATCTTAGTGGTTATGGTAGTACATTGACATAGGTACAGAAAGTTAAGATAGATCTGTTTACATTAAATAATCTGAAATAAATAATAACTGTAGTGGCAATTAACTAATATGTCGTTAGAAAACCATCTTAAATATATATCAGGTATAGATGATTTACTTTTAGGGTACACCTTATATAGGATCAAAAATGACGTTTTCTCCAATTTTAAAAAGTTCCCCCTTTTTTGTTTCCTTTTGACCTATTTTAATAAAAAACAAAATTTCCTTCCATTAAATTAATATTAATTCATGGTGTAATGATCCTAAAGTTGTAAACATAATACAAAAATTAAAAAAAAAAAAAAAAAAAAAAAAAAAAAAAAATCTGATTTGATTTTACTCATTACATATTTATTTTAAGTTTTGCTCTATTATGATAAAAATAATGGTAAATGGATGGTAAAATGGATTCAGTAGGGTAAAAAATGAATTTGATATTCAATGAATGTGATATTAATGAATAAATTATTCTCGTAAATTATAAAAGAATGTTGCAAAATGAAGATTTTGTAATGCATGGTTTCCATTTTTATGATAAATGTTTGATTTGTATGAGAAGTTGATGATACAATTAAAAATCCAAAAGGATTTTGACGTTTTTCAATCAGATTCAAGATTTTGACTGATACAAACTCGATAACTTTCTCATGCAAAATGATAAATACATAAAAAATTCATCAGATGGTCTAAATTTTTTTTATTTATTTTAAGATTGAAACTTACAAATCTGTTTTACATTCATATCCCTTTTTCTCTCATCTAAATATCTAGATGTTTTCAGAAACTATGATGTGCATTACAACTGATACATTTTGAAATATTTTATTTCTCATCAATAATGATCATCTCTAGGCTGAAAAGAGTTGGAACTGGTTTGAAAAGACTACTCTTTTCTGTACGGCCGACAAAACGGTATAGTGGTTAGCGCGCTAGCTTCTAGACCGTGAGGTTGCGGGTTCGAGTCCCGTGTTAGGCATGGGTGTTTGTAAATGTATGTTGGCTTGTCTAATGACGAATGTTTCTGCGCATTATAGCCCTCGTGTTGCTGACGGCGCCAGATAATCTGAAAACAACCAACCAACCAACTTTTCTGTACGCTAATGCATAATAAGGTGTTTGCAATCCGAGTGAACTCGCAGGCACAATTGAAGCATATGAGGACTCTCATATGAGATTTTAGATACCCAAATCTATCTAGAATTGAAAGTGAACTTAATTAGTTTAGAGCGTGAGGGAAATTTCCCATATAGCAAGTTCTCTCAGGTTAAAGCAAAACTAACACCCTAAGAACATTAACGCTGGTCAATATCTCTCGACGTTTGCCAACCCCGTTGTGGACTGTTGTAAACCAGACGTTCTTACTGATATTGGTGGATAAAGTATACTGGAAGTTTTCAAATATTGATACACAGCTTAATAATTTGGATATTTTATTTATAATAATGTACGGAGGGCAAACAAAATGTTTCGGGATTTTTTTGGCAAGTTACTTTTAAAAAGTCGCTCATTTAGGAAAACTGCTCGAGTTTTGACAAGGATTGGACAATCTCTTAATCAATCCAGAACACCTGTGTTTAATATTGCCCAATATTGCAGTGAGTCTTGGGTACTATTATGAAATTGATACCTCTCTTATGAATTAAACTAAGATTCAATTGTAAAAGTAACTTGTTCAGACAGTAGTTACTTCACCATCATTCTCTCAGTTCCTGAGTTTTATTGCATGATTTTTTTTACCGTTTGAGTTTTATTATTGCATCAACAGAAAGTGAAAATATGCATAGATCTTCATTTAAATTACAACCATGGGGACATAAATAATTAGAAGATCTTTCTAAAATAGATTTACTTCTTCGAATATTTCCAGAAAAAAAAAAAAAAAAAAAAAAAAAAAAAAAACCTTAAGAGATGTTTGAAAGTTTTGATTGCCTCCAAAACATTCATCTACGATTTTAAATACATTTTTAAACTTAACATCATATATTATGCTGTTTACGTCATTGAGACTTAAAGAAAATTCGGAACTGTAGAGACACATTTTAGCGAATAAATTTCCTTTAGCATCCATCTAGCTTGGTGCATAGCTCATTGTGTTTTTATTTTAAGTAAACATTTACCCCTTGAAATATGATTCAGATTCCGGTGAGATCCCATTAATCCTTTTTGGTGTTATTCGTCTTTCCTCTTTTTAAATATAGGAACCTTTTCTATTTCGTTGTCATTGGAAGTCTCATGCAAATATGTTTTCCCATTCTGAAAATTTTCTTTGTTGATATAGTTCCAATTTGTCTTAAATGTTTTAAATATTGTAAATTTTGAACACTTTTTACTTGGGCTAGCTCATTTTTAAACATCCTTTGCAATATCAATTGACAAATATGATAGCTTTGTAACAGATCTACTCATATTTTCTTTCTAGCTAGATGTTCCAAGTAAATAGCATCTGGTCTGTATTTTCCTCTGTGTTCCTGGGAGAAACAAAATACTTAAAACTATTGAGCAACATATATCGCACTGTCAGTGAGTTTGCAACATTATGCAATATTTTTTTTTAATGTTTGGCAATTGACTACGTTTACGAGACGTATCAGGGAATGGGTTAATGGCACAGCGCAATATAGTAGATTGTGACTACTGGATGCAAACTTAAAGCTCGTTCCGACATGGTTAAATCACTTTTAATTTAACAAAATTAGTTATAATACTCTTTTCAACAACAAAGGAAACAAAGAAAGGGGAAGGGGGAGATGAGAAAAGATAAATTTGGAAGCTAAAAAATAAGGAACACACTATGCTCTATGGTACAACTTAGTTAGAACTTAGAGTTTAAGTAATGTGATTACGTCGGAAAAAATAATGTTTTTTCTTTTTACTCATTTATCTACTGTATTAACGTTCATTTGAGAAACCTAAGTTTACTTACTCGATACTTACTATCTGTAACTTAGATTCTTAATAATAGTTAATGGAACTTCGTAGTAGATAATGGACATTTAATTTGATGGTTTTTCTTCTCATGTAATAAGAACAGTGAGCTATGTCTCTCAGTATATTCTTTTATAAGACTTTTTATATAAGCTTATATATTCTTTCACAAGCACTGCAAATTAAAATATCTTAAAATAAGACACACAAGTGGTATTAGATTCACACAACGAATGAATTCTTATTATTTTTTAAGGTATTCGTATTGTTTGAGATTGGTGGAATCTTCAAACAGCTGAAATGTCTGATTAAGTAAGGTATTTATTCCCATTGGGAAATTTCCCACTGGAATCTCTACCAATGTGATATGCAATATGTGATACTACTCTTTGTTGACCATGTTTCACTTCCCACGGGAATTTCAATATACTCTGTAAATACTCTTACTTTAAGACATTTCAATTTGCATTGAAATTGTACAGGTATGAACAATTATAAAACCATATTATTATCTATATAAAGAGCGAACATCTATATTTGTGTTTCTATTGCTAAATTTAGTGCTTTGTATCACATGTTTTCACATCTTGCATTAAATTTTTCTTTAAATTTTTCCAAATGCCTTAGAAATATGTAATTAATTAAAATTATCACTCTTATAAAAATAATTATTTAGTCTTAAAAAAAATAATATAAGTATGTATAGCATTTAATTTGCAAAAATAATTCTTATCAACTTAAAATATCTGGGGTACCTTCAGTATAACCCTTTGAATTTATGCAAATTTAATTTTTAACATCATAGGATTTAAATAAAAGTACTTACTTGGAAAGAAAGCCGATCATCTGTACCATTTCCAATTTCACATCGATTTAAAAATTAAAGCCTCTTACAGTGTCTAATTTCGAGACTTAAGTAATGAAAATTACAGTCATTACCTAAATAGAAAACTCTTTAAAAGCATAAATGAAAGAGATGAGCCTAGGGCTACTTTCAAAAGAAAAATTAGAAACTTAGTGCCAGTGGATGGTAAAAATGAGAATACTTAAGTTAATTTTGATAAATATCAGAAGTAATGACTTTGAAACACCATATCACTTATTTTAAGTGTACATAAAGTAAAGTAGAGGAAGTTGAGTAGGAACATTAAAGTGCCTTTGTCGGTAATATTGACATTTAAATAATAGATATCTTAATTAAATTGAAGGCATTTCAAACAAATACCATATATAAGTTACAAAATTAGTTTGGATCTGTCATAGATTGGGCCATTATATTATCCGTTATTACAAACACTATTATTAGACTGTTTTATTTAGTTTTTTTTTTATCACGATTTAGCTATAAATATATATATAGTCATAATTTAAAATATTTGGGGCCTTACTGATTATTTGGAAATAATGCTTTCATATCAGATTGATTCCTATTTTGTGTGCTTTTTATTACTTTAATTTTTTCATAAAAACATTAATAATTTTTTTAAAACAAACTTTAAAAAGATATTAAATATGAAGGAGTTCATTATAAGAATTGAAAAATTGTAGTTAATAGAAAAAACACTTCAATGAAGTACAGTCCTAAATAATAAGTAGAGACCCTATTCAAAAGTATTAGATTTTCATGACGCATACAAATTATATCTATACTTTTTAAATACTACTAAATTTAACAATATCTGGAAATTGATCGGAAATCTTGGTTTCAAATAGCTCCACACAATTAAATCAAACAATTTGTTTGAATGCAGTTAAAGTAAACGGCAATGTTCATCAATATGACTACATTCTTAGCTATCGTTTCCTTTAGTTATTTGTGATTGAAAATTTTTTATAACGTTATTTTTATGGATTTTCATGCATAACACAAATAATAGTTTAAAGTCTTAGATTTGTTTTAAGGAAGAATTTTAAATGCTATCTATATATTTCATATACATTCATTTTAAAATTATGTTATTTAAATCAAGGTATTCCATCTCTCTACACTCTAGAGATAATAAGTAATAAATAAAATAACTATTAATATAAATGTTATATAACGTATGTATTTATAAACAGTTACTATTGAAAGTTTATCTGTATGCGTTTAGCATGGGCAGGTAATTAATTATGCACTAGATTTGAATGCAATTTCTTTATGAAACAAAACTTACTATGAAAGATTAAAACTATATTTTTCAAGCAAAAATATTCTTTTGAGAAGAATAATCGACATGATTATATGTTACAGGGAAAACTGCATTGAAAAAATAATTGTTTATAAAACGTATATTTCTCTTAAATAACAAATTCCTTGTAAAATAATACAAACGTTTAGATTTGAAACTTCGACAATCGACAAACTATTCCATACATACAAATTCTTACAATAAACAATTAAAAAAAAAAAAATCACAGAAAATACTTCTAAGCAAACAATTAAAGCTAACATACATAATGCAGTATCCAACCCATACCTCATAATTACTTTTCACTTGATTTAAAACAGTTTTAGAACTCAACAGTAAAACCTTCCCAAGAATGCAACATTCCCAACGTCAACATATCTCTCAGTGGAAAACCGTCCACAAGGACGGCAAGTTTAATCTCCGGGTAACAGTTGACAAATATCTTCCTCAGCCGCTAGTCGCAGCGTTGACACAATGAATTATTTAGCCCAGCAACAGAGAATTTGTTCAACATTTCTAGAGCTTATGATATTTACTTCTACTACCCTATGATTAAGAACTTGTGGTGCATACGAATGGATTTCCGCAGAGTTTGTTGTTTACAATGAAAAGTAATCCATAGATATGGTTTAAAGGGTTTAGCAGTATTTAAATATTATAAAGTGATGGTGATGCTTGGCATTTACTTCTCCCGGGGGTACTTCTCCAATTCATGTTGAGTATTTATTAGATATCACTAATATCTATGTGGTGTGTAATGTGCTTTAAAAAATAAAAATATGTTGCATTATATATTTTATTTCCATTTAAAAATTCCTTTGTAATTATATACTTTTTATAGAGTTAATATTAAAAAATAAAGAAAATCACTTTTGATTGAAATTAATTTGGGTTGCATAGTTTTTATGTTTCCTTTAAATATCTTTGTTTGAAAACAAATTTCTATCACACAGATTTTGTAAATTTGTCAAACACTTCGTTGTGTTAAAGATATTCAGTATAGGTATAGTTCAAATACTTAATAATGTACGATAATAAATTTTATTTAAATGTTATACCCGACAATTTATATTTAATCTAAAAGAATGTATTTTCTGGTACATGAATAATTATTTATTTATTTAAAGGTATTATGATACTAAGTCACACTCTGCAATATCCATAAATCTATAGATCTATAAATTCACATTTTGTTTTTACTTTTACTTTTTTTATTTTTTTTATTAAGGTCAACTTTAAAACATTCACCTTCAGGGTGGTAAAAATTAAACTGATGGTACTCAGAGGTTTGTAGCTCCGGTTTTACTGAACGGATTCGAATGAAACTTAAAACACATGTTATGTAAATCATGTGACCAAGGTTTCTGTAAAAAATAAATAAAATCAAAATGTTGCCAATAGGTGGCGCTGTAATGTCTTTGTTGTCCAGTAAAAGGATTTAAGGAATCCTATATGCAACAATTCTGTGTGTTCACAACACTATCTAAGTGAAAATGAGCATCGTAAGTTCATAAGATAGGCGATGGTCCGAACTCATCCACTTGCTTCCTCGTAGAAAATGCAGGGCAAAATCAAGATGTGCAGACTACACGAGTAAATGATGCACGAAATGCAATTTGTAAGGGTACAACTTCGTAATGTTGCATAAAATCCCGTTTCCCTGTAAAATGTATTGTGCTCTTGCTATTGAGCTGCCACTATAGAGTAGCATTTGAAGAGCTTGCAAAGGCCCCTGTTGCAATTGAAACTTCCTCCACATTCACCGGCTCAGTTACTTGTCGTCCTCTTCCCGGTGCAACATCCAGATGGTCGGTTTCGAACCATACTTATAGCTTTTAAAGTGAAATTACTCGTTTGCATTTGACTTTACCAGTACAGCACCATTTATTGGCAACAATTTAAACTAATTTTTTCGACGGAAACTTCACCCGCGTGATCTGCATAACAGGTATTTAAAATTTCATTCAGATCCCTTCAGTAGAACCGGAGCTACTAGGATCTAAGTACTGTCAGTTTAATTTTAACCACCCTATATAATGAATGCTTGAATCTTTGATTTCAAAAGCTGTTCAAAATATATTTGTCTTTCTACTTTGTTTTAAGGAATCTTACCTTCTTGCCAATTATGTAAATATGCAATACTTTTTTTTTTTTTTGTAAGCATTATTTTTTGTACAAACAATATTTTGTACAATTTAGTGACATTAATACATTGGTATCAAGCTCTCAAGAGCATTAACATAAGACATCTGTCCCCTCAGGGAAAAACCCTTAGGGATAGGATTACTTAGGAATTGCAAATAACTAATACAATAGCATCTCGCCCAAGCACAGAACCGGCTGGGATTGAGCTACATTGTTCCCCAGGCGACACCAACCATAGAGTGAGTCTCAGTGTTGGGTGTTGATTCATTTCCTTGTGAATCTTAAGGATGTGAAATAAGCAGTAACTTCCGCATTTGGTAGAGAGGCTAAACACAGCTCCCACGTAGCAGTCTCAAAAAGTATTGAGGGGGTTGCTTACCCCAGTGCTGGAAGCTAAATATGTTATCAGGTTACATACGCAATATCAACGTTGTAAACTAACATCAAAGATTATCATTGTAAAAATGTCCTTTCAATACAAATTCGAATTTAGTATAAGTAATTTACGGCTATATATTTCAACTTTCAATATGGTCAAAACACTTTAATTATTCAGTATGTTTCTTAAGAAATTTAAGTTAAACTCAATTAGAAATAAATATTTGATATGTGATGTATCTAATAATAAATCGATTTATTTGTTACCGCACTATTTCTAAAATGTTTAACTACGTCTGCAATTTCTATTAAACATAAAGTCTTGATTACCTAAGAATAATTGAATTGGTGGCACTTTGAGTGCAGCTACTTGCTTGATTACAGCTTTAGATATATCAGCCATTCGCTTAAATGCTCTCCTTTGTAGTGCCAAACAATATGATCAAAGTCTATTTATTAGAACATACAAATATCATGCTGGCCGATCTCTTTGATGTCTGATCCACTCTCCAACTGTAGATTTTAATTACATAGGACATATAATTGAAGAGTGTGAACGCTGACAACATCTAAAGTACAACATGCTTTGAATTATCCAGGGACCATTTCAACTAATAGGTGTTACGGTGGAAGCGAAATAGTTGTGCAGAATTACAGTTAGGAAGAGGACATTAAATTACAGTTGTCGTTTGGGATTCTCTGGTTTTAAGCATCTCATTTGCCTGCGATGCAAATACTTTTTGGGTAAATTTACTATTTAATTGTTTTCCGAAAATGTGTACTCTTTATAAGTAAGTATTAAACAACTTTGATATATTTTTCTTGCAAATAAATTCGACATATTTTATTTTATATATGTAAAAAGTCATTTCTAAAAAATATATGAACATGATTTTGTTTTACTTATTTTTTTTAATATTTTTTCTTATCTATTTATTGAGATCTTCATAAATTCATGTCTCTTAAATGAATGAATATGTTGCATTTTATTCTTCAAAAATTTATTTGTTATTTAATTTTCTCTTTCTGTTTTTTCTATTCTTTTCCATGTAATACTTTTGGCAGAAGTAAAAATATAGGTAGCAGTTCTTAAATATGATAAACTTATATCATGATCATCTATACCTTTTTACAAAAGAAAAACCATTGTTTTAATTAATGCAGTATTACTTTTTATGAAATTTGAATATAAATATACAAGTAAATATGTGCACTTTATGTAATCAATAAATTTATTCACATTAAACTGCAAAAGTTGACTAAGATATACATTATTTTGCAGAACAAAAATTTTTATTAAAAGTTATAGTACAGTAAACTGCACTTTTCATACTTAACATTCCTTTATAAGATATATTATGGGGAGCTAAGTGAAACAAAGCAAGGAGTGGAAACGATACGCTTATATTTTGATTATTTACAAAGAGTACAAGGCAACTATGTAACTGGACTATTTAAAACTAGATAGTGTTGTGTAGGTTCTAAGTATTATTTAAAACAATTTCGAGTCCATTTTCTTATATGTTTGAAGTATAAAGATTATTATTTTAAATGATTGACCTGATGACCTTATTTTTGGACTATAAGTCTGCGTCATACTTTCCATGTTTTTGAAGGTATTTTCATAAAACTTTCCGGAGTTGCGATTCTCTTTCACTATTTTCCAGAGTTCATCAATCGTGGTGTTGATTGCACTTAGACAGTGCTCTTTTCTGCAAACCATAGACAGTATAGTCAGTCTACAGATGCATTTCCAGAGGACTTTACAGAAATAGTTTGAAAAGGTCTATGTGCAAAACCTGTGTCCAGTTTTCAGTTTTTTTTAAGGAATGCAGTAGTACTTTTTAAAATATGACTGGTGTTTTTTTCTTGGCTCAGTTTCACTCATTTAAAATTCTTAGGAAACTGAATTTGTTGAATAAACATAGGACGTATATCATTATTTTGGTTGCATGATGGTTCGATATTATTATCTTTTTACAATCTTCAAGTTTGTAATTTCCCATTGTTAGTGAAACCTGTTGCAATCATAAAGCCTTTTATGAAACTTTGCATTCTTGAAACTAAATTTAAACATCCTTTTTCTCCACTTTTACGATAGTGAATCGATATTTTTTTGCACTCGTTTAGGGAAACATATGTTTCAACAAAAGGTAACAATTTAATTAAAACTTATCTTTTGTAAAGTGGTTTATATTGTTGCCTGGACGGGTTTGAAAAATTTGAAGCCAAAATCAGATCAAAACTTGCAGAAATTTATTCCAAAATAACTCTTCACAGTTCTCTTACAGCTCCATAACTTCTCCTTCTAGTAGACACAATACAGCTCTTTTCACCTCAATAGAGCACAAAACAGCAGTTAAAAACTTGACAACAACTGCTAAATCGCAGCAAAAGACAATGCAATACAGTTCGCTCAGTATCTCCAGTCAACTAATTCAGTGACTCAAAATCCAAGAACTAACTTCAGTCAACTATCGGACTCAGCTAACAACTAGCTCCGTGATTCAAAATCAGTCAACTAACTAACCCTACTCACGGCCGTCCTTATATAGGACTGGGGAACTTTCGGGAATATTCCAGAGATAGACATTTGGAGAACTTTCCAGATTGTAGTCGAAAAGTCCTTATACATGTACATGGGATACATGTACCCATACATGTACCGAAAATGTCGCCAAATGGTTGCCAAGTTTGGCGACATTTGGCGACAAAAATTAGTCGCAAAAACCGTCGCCAACTTGGCTCTATCTCGCCAATTTGGCGAGACTCCCATTACCATAAATTTAAATGCCCTGCCCCTTGAAACTCGCTTCCCAGAGTTACCTCTGTAAAACCCGTTATCAAGCATTGGGAGGCTCATTGCAGGGAAACAAACCATTGCATTGCCTTATGCGAAATGTACATAAATTTATCTATTTACAAAATTAACACTACGAAATACTTACAAATATACAAAAATTCGTAACAATATACTGGGTTCTATAAAATGTCTTGCGTTGAAGCACATGCCTCGGAAAAAGATGGCAAATATTATGTTTTTTAGTTTTTTTTACTTTAAAGTTTTGTTGTGTAATATTGTGTTTTTATTGACATATATATATTTAAAGGCATTGTAATTGATTTCGGCGTCGGTGTATTTTCCTTTGTTACCTACGATTTCACTTTAAAAACATTTGAAGCTGTACGAACCTTTTTTTGGGTATTCACTTGGAAACTTCTTTAAATGTAGAAGTAATAATTGACGGGTTTTCTATTTCAGATTAATAATGTCTCTTATTGTGTACTTAAGCATTGTTATACCATGCGTTTCACAACGTTTTTTAATTACGGAATAATATTCCTCCTCGGAAAGTGTAAAAATTTACCCTTCCATAGCTTGTTTACATACGTCATTTTGAAAGAACACAAATTTTGAAGGTGTTAGATAAGAGTTGCAATGTGTAGTAAAAAGTTGATTCCAGAAATGTTCCCCTCTCGAAAATAATGAAATTTTTTATTCCTTTAACGTTCTAAAAATGAGTAAACACCTTCTGTATATTCAAAAAGCAATTAAATGTAAAAATTCGTCTTCAAACTATGATTCCCTTTTGAGTTTATCTCATGAATGCAGGATTGAAATTGAACTTGTTATATTGTGCTGTCAATATTGAGTATTATATTTAATGTGGTTGTCAAATTTCTTAAATTGAACATTTTTTTTTTATTGGATTCATCTGTGTATTTGAAGGTTTATACAATTTAAATTTACTTTTAAAAAAAATATGTTCATAAATACACTAAATGTGTAAAAATACGATAAAAATGTTTAAAAAGGGAGTTGCTAATTCACTCAAATGGAAAGCATTACCCAGTTTTAAATATATATTCCTAAACCATCTAGGTAATATGTAACACCTTGGGCGATATTTTAATTTATCAAAACGAAGACTTGATATTCACTGCAACAAAATCAACACTATTGAATACGGAAACTGAACGACTTACACAAATCACTCCTCAACACACGGCATCTTTTCATCAAACTTGAAGGAGGCGTTTCATTCCACTCGACATACTGCGACAAATAAATTAAATCAGCCGAGGTAAGAGGGAGTCCCGTGGAAAATTCATCACTAACTTCGAAAGCGAGAAACTATTCATTAGCATGTAACTCCGAAATTTCCCTGTGATGGGAAATTGAAAAGAAGCTATGATTTCCCTGGATGCTACGGACAGCCTTCCCAAATGCCATCGCTAAGAGAGAACGCTAACTTAATTAAGTTAATAAAGTAGACCGTCACTTTCATCATTCATTATTCCTTTCCCAATTGCTATTTCACAAGATCGACACTACTCCTTTAACTTATTAAATTTCATTGTGGGTTGAAGGGAGGATTTGCATACTTTTATGGAGAAATGGTGTTTTGTCATCCTCTATTCCTTTAAAAGGAAGATCCTATTGCCCATTAGATGGTGCCTGTGGATCTAAGGACAAAAAACTTTGTTTCTCATTAATTTGCGGAAATCTTTTCAGGGAGTACTGAGTAATTGCTAATAAATCTATTTTATGCTGTTTGCGGAAGTTCTAATTGTTTAAATAGGTATTGTAGGGAAGGAATTGGGTTTATTGAAGCAATTTATTGATGAACAACGACGAGGTATTTTTATTTGCTACATTCTTAATTGTAAATTGCAGCTTTTGTTATACAATTACCGATAGCTGATTTAAAATAAAGAAATCATAAATAATGATAAATAATGTGAGACCAAAAATATAATACATGTTAATCAAATTATATACTTGTCTCTGTAACAATTATTTTTTAAACGAATGTATTCTAGACCAAAGGAATTTGAAATGGTACATGGTTTAATAAAAATATGAATAATAATCAATGATATAAAAACTAAAATTGTTATATTGTATAGTTTTACGTGGTTATACAGACACTTGAAATGATGAGACCGATGTCTTACAATAGAGGCCTTACTTCAATTTCTACTTTATTAAATAATGGTAAATATATCTTCGTTCCTTTAATAGTAATCTTTTTATTATTTATCATAACAAATAACTTCAATTTTACTGTTCGCTGATTTTATGAATGTGATAAAATACTTGATTAAAACTTTGGAAGAATAATTTCATAGGGAATGATTAAGATTATGAATTAAAAGTATGGTCAAATAATGTATTTTACCTCAACTATGCTGTCATAGTAACGATTTATTGCAAGTTTGATATGCATCTTAATCATAGTCCAGTTATTTGTGAGGAAAAGTAATTACATATTATAATTTCAACATTGGAAAATTACGATATTCATTTTATATAACTAATATTAAAGTGAAGGAAACTATCCTAATTAGAAAAACACATGCATTCCCTCAAAAAATATAAACATAGTATAATTTTTGTTACTTTAAAGTCTTCAAAAGGAACCTTTTTATGGATTTCTACTGAATTCAACACACTCTAAAATCATTGATATAAGCAAACGGAATACAAAGCAGAGCTTTTATCTTCTAGAGACAGGGACCAAAGTGGGGCATGTTTGCTGACACAAATCCTTTTTTACTGCATTATCTGTATAGCTATGAAGTCTTCTTCTCATAAAAGATTGCGACATTTGAACAAAATGTGATAAACTTGACAAATAAAACATGAGTAATACTTTTTCCTTCCGGACACTAAACTTCGATACTTAGGCTTTAAGTTACAGATAAACTTTATAAGACACGTATTATTTAAAATACTCTAAATTGTTAAAATAAAATCCTGTGTGAAAGTCATGTAATTTTATGTATGTAAAATATGTTATATATGCAATGGCAGCCTTTACTACTTTTAGTGATTAATAAATCAATAAACTCTTATTATTGTACAAAATTATAGCAAAACACTTTATTTTTTGAAGTTTTTTTTTTTTTTAGTATCGAATTCAATTATTCAAGAATAGTAAATTACAAATATTGAGATTAAATTCAATGAGAATTACAATGTATTTAAATAATTGACAGTGAATTAAATTAAATTAAATTAAATTTCAAATAAAAAAAAATATTATAATCATTAAATATAATACCAAATGATTAAATATATCGTCGAAAAAAATTATGTACGAAATGACAAGTTCCTATATTCTATCATATCATCACTTCATATGAACTGAAAAGTTTTCGTCGAGTTTAAAACAAAGATTCATATCCTATCGCAGTAAAAGATTTTACACATATGTCGACCCACTTTCCTTTTTTTATTTAAAAGCCTCAATACGCTTCTTGTGTTAACTTGATGGATCATATAGCTTTATTGCATAAAACATCATCGTAACACTCTATAAAAATGTGGTTTTAAGAACTGCATCAAGGACACATTGCTGCATCATTATAATATAAACCAAACCCTATACGCAACCTCCGCCCAAACTGTATCTTCACATTATCTCGCACACAATACCGAGGGAAGAATACTTCCGTAAACTTCTCCATCAAAAATTCCTTTCACTTCCTCCGGAAACAAGATGGCGAATAAACTGAAAGTCACGAACCTACGTCACGCACAGGAATGCTCACAAAATAACTGTCCCCTCCCCCCATACTCCAGAATTCCTCCAAGTCATGCCGTACTACAATGTACACACGGAAGGCCGTCCCCAACTTTCTCCCTTGTTTTCTTTGAACACTGCGTCTTGTCATTTGATGAGCTCAGTTGTCGCGAGGCTCTCTGCTAAAGCAATGTATCACATTTCGTCCTCTTGGATCTCTGTTGCATGTACTATAGTGAATGTTAAGCCCAGCGCGTGTTTTGGAAATTGTTCCTACTCGTTGTTATTCTGTGGCTCTTTCGCCAGGGAGTGTGGAGTTTTGGGTATTGTTGAAGGGATGTATTTGAAGAATTGCGCTTGTGGGGTAAGGGAAATTGTAATTAGGTTTAGAGTCGGTTTCCAATTTTGTTCTTTGTTTTTAGACCAATGCTGGTCCAGATTGGATATAGTTGTTTAGTTAAATATATCGGGGATTTGTATTTATTTGCATTAAGCAGGATGTCGAAATAGTTAAAAAATAAAATCCAAAACCACAGAGATCGTAGATACATATAAATTACTTAAAATCGATTTGTGCTTTGCAGACCATATATATTTAATTACACACATAAATCCACAATTGTGTGTATATAAATATATTTTAAGAATAAGATGTAGAAGTGCAAGTCAAAATTAAAAAAAAAAAAAAAAAAAAAAAAAAAAACTAATTTTATAAAAGACAATCATAACCTTTACAAAATAATCGCTATATCATCTAAAGTTTGTATCCTCTCTCACGATGTCATAAGTAATTACTTTAAAAATTAAATTTAAAATTAGCAACACTCTGTACATCCATGTTAGCTTAATGGGTGGAAATTTTCCTTGTTTCTATTATATGAAGAATTGTACATTTTACACTAAGAGTCAACCCAAAGGACGCGATATGTCCTTGTTAATCCTCAGGTCAATATTACATTTAAAATATATAATCTGGATATGATAAGAAAATTTTATTCCAAAAACAATTTTTAAAAAACTTTATTAATATTATTATAAATTTAAAAAATGGCTTTCATATATTTGTACCGCACTCTCTTGTACTTAAAGTATTTCTGTACAAATCCTCGAAAACAATGCAACCTAAACCGTAGGAGCATAAATGCAATCGAATCTTTCCATTATGAGATGGCAATACCTAAAGAGGTTTATGTGATTACGCATTGCATGTCAAAATCACTCTAATGCTCATGGCCGTGGAGGAATATGAAGTCCTCATCGAATATAATAGTCAACGCACTCTACCGGAAATTAGCTGCAAGGTAAATACCATTTAAATGTGAGTTTAAGTGACGTATAGTTGTCAGCAACTGAATCAGCTATATGAGGACCTTTCGACAGTGCTGGTCGTCACAATAATTCTCGTTATTTTAGAAAGGTCATTAAAGATGTTACATGATACTTGCAATACATATAATTGAAGAACAGTGCAGAATAATGTGAAATAAGTTATTGTTTATCTATAATTGAAAAATTAATTTACAACTATAACTTCACCGTCGATCCAGACATTTGAATTTTTGTGGGAGAAAATTTATACATATATTTAATGTAGTAATTTTAATTCCAGGTTTCTTAAAAAAGTAACATTTTACTTCCGCTTGACAATTTGAAAGCTTTTTACCTTAAAAAAAATTTCATTGGAATTTTAAAATTAAATTAAAATCAAATATGTTTTTTGAATAAAAACTACTATTCTCTCAGTAAACTATATGTTAGAGATCAATTTATTTCTTATGTTACTCACAATGTTCCTAAAGTATAAAGATTAATTATGTATACAATACTTGTTTAATTTCATAAAACGTTATATATATATATATATATATATATATATATATATATATATATATATATATGTATATATATATATATATATATATATATATATATATATATATATATATATATATATATATATATATATATATATATATATATATATATATATATATATATATATATATATATATATATATATATATATATATATATATATATATATATATATATATATGTATATATATATATATATATATATATATATATATATACATATATATATATATATATATATATATATATATATATATATATATATATATATATATATATATATATATATATATATATATATTTTTTTTTTTTTTGTAAGTGACCTCAATTCAAATTTTAAGTACAGTTTCAAATTGATTTAATAAGCCATAATTTGTAACTCTAAGTAACTCGTAAACGCTAGATTTGCTTTTGCATTTGTAGAAAATGGTATCGCACATATCTCATTTACAAATAAAAAAAAATATTATCCAATACCGCATGAACAATAAAATAAATATAACAGTACTTAATAGCTTCAACTGTACTATTAAGTACTCTACTGGTTCTATACGTATTGAATTTTACAATTTTATTTATTTATTTCCAGTAACCCATGGAATATTTCCCTTTGAAGTGTCAAGCACAAACAAATTATTTAATGGTGAAGATCTGGTTCGGTATTCAGTTGAAAATTTCCAAGTATTTTCATGCAAAACACAGATGAGCACAAAGAAGAAAACCTGGAAGTGTTATCGCTACTTGTATAATAACATAGCTCCGTGATAAAAATGACTTTATGAAAAATCTTTTCAAAAGTTTTAATGAGATAGTCATGTAACTGCTCAGATTTTCTGATAAAATGTAGGCTCCGTAAAGGTTGTTGTGGTTCTAAACTGAAGGAGAAATACCCAAAATAGAAAGAACATCAAGGAAATAATGTCAGAAACTTTGAGAGTGGATGTAATTTTGCTTTTAAAAGACTTCAGCAAAATAGGACTTTTAAGTAAACTCTTAAATATTTCTTCATGTATTTTTCCAGTTTATTAATGAATTGCCTTACTACTCTAAAGATTGGTTTACATGTGTAACTAATAGATTTATTTATCGTAAAAGGTTAATTTCAATAATATTTGCTTCTTAGTTTTGAAGATTGGTATTAAAAATTTCTATCTATAAAATATGTCTTGGTAAAATATTTTTTGTAATGCAACTAAACAAATAATACACAAGTAGTAATATAAAAATTGATAATGACGTGAAATACTAAATGACGTGATTTTTAGTTCATTTTTTCTCGAATGACGTTATTCAGTAAAAAATCACGTCAGTTCTGACGTCATCTAATGGTCATAAAAACTGAAGTTTTTAAAATTACGTCATTTTTTTGGTCATCATATGACGCAAATTTTTTTAGTCATTAAATGACGTATTTTTGTACATATTAAATGGCTCAAATATTTTTGATTCCCAATATGCCATCATTTTTTTGTCATCATATGACGCATTTTTTTTTTTTTTTTTTTTTTTTTTTTTTTTATACGGACTCACGACAGAACACACACTTCTACTTGTGAAGCCTACTTATTTTTATAAACTTGTAGGTAGCTTGTTGTATTTCAACTATTTACAAGAACCAGAAGTCAGAAAATAAATAAAAATAATAGTGTAACAAATAGATGAGTAATTGATTCGTATTTAGTGTGTTCTGGTAAAGAAAATCTCGTGTTAATAGCTTGAAATTAAAAAGTGTACTGATTCTAAAGTGAATGTAAAATAAATCTATTCTGTGAATTGCTAGAAATAAAAGATGGAATGCATATTTGTAATTTGATATAGTTTCCAGAAACACATACAAGACATTTTTTTAGTTAGTTTAGTTCTAGACTATATAGGTTAAAAAACTATATAGTCTAGAAACTAGATGGAGGTTCAAAGCATTAAGAATGATATTATGAACAATTTATAACCGGAATTTATTTTCTTGACTCAATAAAACTCGAGTAATTGTGCAAAAATATGCTAACAACAACGAGTTAAATGTGAATTAGTTAATTTATTTTTGAATAAAACTGATTTGTTTTTTCATTTAAACGTCGTTACTAATTATGTTCTTTTAAGTGCAAAAAAATCAATCCGATTTATAAAATGATAATTTTTTAAAAACAAGTTCAGGTGTGATTTGACATGATTGTGGAAAGTGTGTGTGTGGTTGAGGGATGGGGGGGGGGGGGAGGACTGTTGTAAAGTCGCATGTTTCCGACTGCACTAACATTTTCGAACACGGGCCACTGATTTTTACCCTTGTAATCCTCATTTTAAGAATGCATGCATGGTTTAATATGTCTCATAAGCGTATAATTCCTTTTTTCCACAGCATACATTTCTTGTTTGTGTGATTCGAATCATAATATATCAATTTCTATCACAACTGAATGTTTTTAATTGTATGAAATAATTTGTGGACATTGTATTGAGTGTTTTTCGAACGAAATCTTACTGGAGATAGATTTCCGCGCTTTCCGTTCCCTTGACGTTAGTCCTTTAGCAGGCTTACGATGAAATGTAAACAAAAATCTTGTTGAGGATTACTTTTGGACTTTTATTGAATTATCTATTGATTTTTATTTGTTATACATGTGATGTTCTTCTCTACTTGCTATTGTTCAGCTGCGCCAAGGGAACGATTAACTGCCGAAACTGATTTTCTTACGGCTTTCCAAGCTTAGGGTGTAACTCTAAGCTATACAGCTTAATAAAGCAAATCTATTTAGTACTGTTATACTTTAAATAATATTTTAAAAGGCATATTTATTTTTTATTGCTGTAAAAATATCAGTTAATTAAAAAAAAATAAAAAATAATACATTTTTGGACAATCGATAAAATGACTAAATGCTAATTACTTTTTAGTAAACGCTGAATGCTTCATAATAAAAAGAGCTAAATACTTTTGATTTGAAAATGTTTACCAATATACAATTACACGGGAAATAAATACAGTATACTTTTCAGATTTCGATCGATTCATCAAACTACTTTCTATATTCTCTTGAGTTATCTATCAAATAAATAACTGTCCACTAATTATTTTTTATATTATATGTCTAGCAGAAATTTACATTAATGATACTTAAAAAAAGACATACACAAATGTATAGTTTACTGTTGTCTAAGTTGGCAACGGAAGCTTTAAATGCTAGATTACTGTATAAAAGTACGGTATAGGACAATATAATAGGAACACCAATTTCAAAACGTGCCGTATTTCAACCATTCAATACAGTTTCGCCCCGTGTCGCAGCAGTCTGCCATTTAGGGGCGGTGGAAGGGGAGGTGTCAGTCGTGCATTTGCCGGTGTGAAAGTTGAGTGAGAAATTAATGTTCCTAGCAAATCGCCATTACGTTCGACCTGCCCGACTTTCAAAGAGGCATGATTATTGGAGCTCTTTTCACTGGAGCGTTTGTCTCTAAAATATCCAACCTTATGGGTGTTTACAGGTCTACTGTGTCAAGGGTTATGATAGCCTACACAAAACTAGGAAAGGCGTCCCATGTGAAGCAAAACATTGGGTGAAAGTCGAAGTTGACCGATAGGGATAGACGAGCGTTGAAGAGGATAGTTACCCGAAAACGTAAGACTACACTGCAGTAGATGACCTTCGAGATCAACACCCATCTCCAGAATCCCGTAAGTACCAAAACTTTTCAACGGGAGTTGCATGCTGCAAACATTCATGGCAGAGTATCCATCCAAAAACCGTTAGTGGCGAAGGAGAATGCTAGAAAGCAACGACAGTGGTGCCGAGACAGTCAAAACTAGACACAAAAACAATGGGGACAGGTAATCTGGTCTGACGAATCATCATTTACATTATTTCAGATCACCGGAGATCTATTCGTAGGGCGAACAGCGAAGTAGGCATTCCACGTTGACTGTCTGATTCCAATCGTGAATCATGGATGGTGCTCTGCAATGGTGTGGGGAGTGATATCTTGGCGGGGCTTGGGGCCACTCATAGTCCTGAAGGGGACGGCTACAGACGAGCATTATCACAGTATTCTCACTATTTACACCCGATTCTTTTATCCCCTATGCTTCAGATTCCAAGATGACAACGCAGTCTACCCGAGGCTCACTGTGTTTAAATATGGTTGGATGAGCATAATGTTGAAGTGGAATGCCTTTACGTGGTGTCCTCAGTTCCCAGACCTCAAAGTCATTGAGCCATTGTGGGGGATTTTAGAGAATAAAGTACGTGCTCGGTTTCCTCCTCCACGCACACTACCTGAATTCGAGACAGCTCTGCAGAAAGAATGGCTGCGAATTCCCTTAAACGTTGAGCACGACCTTTATTTGTCAATCCCACGTTGGATACAAGCTATTATTTGGCCCAACGGGGTCCAACTCCTCATTAATAAAAAATGTGCATACTTTCACAGGTGTTCCTATTATTTTGTCCTATACCTGTAGATGGTCTTTTAACGTAGGTATAAAAACATGTTCCTCATTTCTACATTGATCCATTCCAAAATTATATGGATGTTCTCGAACTTACTTTATACCCTATATAATATAATTCTACAGTTTTATCATAGAATATTAAATCTGAAATATTGATGCAAAAAAAAATTATCTTCTCAACATACATGTAACCATGAGGGAACTTATATAAACTATCAAATATACACTGTAAAAAAAAAAACCGTCACTTATACGGAAATTCCCAGTACTTATCAACGGTTTAAATCCGTAAACCTGAATTTACGGTTTAAAGCAGTTTTCGTAGGCAAGGTTACAGTTAATAACCGTCATTCACCAAGAATCGCTCTCTGCGCATGCGCATTACGCCTTCCTTCGAAAACGACGCCGAGCATGTCTGTTTTGAAAGAAAGTGGCTTCTTTGGTAAGTTTCTTTTCATTATAATGATCAATTAAGCATTCATATCAATCATTCATCATAATCATTTATCAATTAATTTGTTCATTGCTATGAAATTCTAAATTAATGTATGTACATAAAATTACATCAGAATCAGAAAATGTTTATTTTATTGAATGTAAACAAAAACAGCGATGCTGTTCTATTGTTTTTCTGAAACATATGCGTGTGATATAGAATATTGTACGTAATATTTCACGAGTTTGTAAGAGTTGTAAAACTAAATGAAGTTTAATTAACTGCATTGGCTATCATTTAGAAATGTGCTCTTTAGTTTTGTAATAACTTTTGAATGTTTTGGCACAAATTTTGCAAATGAAACTTCGGAAGATCAGATTTGATATCTGAGAATTAAAATTTTATTTAAAAATTACTTACTACAGATGTAGTTTAGGACATTTTTTGGGGGCGATTTTATTTGTTATTTTTTTCTTCTGGGTAATTGTAGTTTTTGTCAAAGAGTTTTATTTTAAGTTATATTTTATACTTTATTTGTTTTGTTTTTTTCAGGAAAAATGCAGTTTGTAACAATGGGTTTTTATTTTAACATACTTTAATTTTATTACTTATATTTTAATTTGATTTTATTACTTATATTTTAATTTGATTTTATTATTGTTTATGTTTTAACTTATTCAGTTACCATGTTTTTGATTTTTTTTATCGCCAAATGCCCTACTACATCTGTTCCATTGTGTGAAGTTTCAGTCAAACGACACTGCAGTTTCATTGCGATTGTTTCAAATCAAAGTCTGTTGGGATTGCCTTAGAAATCACTTGGGAACATTTTCAGTCTCTTACATGGCACCTACCGCCTTTGACTGAAGAAAATCATGTTCCTCAAGATTAGATAGCTTATTTGTCAAGACAAGATCATCTGTCATAAATGTTATCGTACTTGGTCACTGGCAAAAGTAAGGGAAGGGCTGGTGATCTTTGGGATTGAATTAATTGCAAAACAGATTTTTAAAATGTTGCTGTTTTCAAGTACTATAGCATTGGTGTGATGATATAGCCTTTCAATGCAGGGGTTGAAAGACCTCTTCATTTTATGAAATGTGTTAGTTGAATTAATGTAAAATTCTTTAAAAACGTAGCTAAAAAATGAACCTACGTTTGTGAGCAAAGAAAAAAGATTTTCTTTCAATAATTTCTTTTTTTTAGCGTTAACGGATAGTAGTAATTGAGAATTTCTAATCCATTCCTTCCGCAAATTATCGTTTTATCGCTTATAACATTAAACGCCATGAACCTAATGAAATAATAAGAAATAGTGTTGTGTGAAATATTGAGTCTTTATTTTAAGGAGATAAACTTAAATTTTATTTTTGAAGGAGATTAATATATTTATCCCATCCCTAGACTACCCAATTGATGTGCAGATCCATATTTCAAAATAAGGTTTTTAAAAGATGATTTCATGCTAGCTAGTTCATTTGACTCTTTTCACGAGTGTAAATATATGTACATAAGGATGACAAATTTTACAATATTTTTCATATTTTGTACAGTTTATTGGAATTTTTCAAAAAGAAACTACCAGTTGTGCTGAATGCCTTGCTGTACAGCAGTTTTATCGCTGGCTCCTAACAACTCCTTAGACTTTAAAAGTTCTCTGCACTTTTCAGGTAAACTATCGAGATTCTTTTATTTTAGATAGGATTTAGGGACAAATGCAACTCTATTTATTTGAAGTGAGAATACTGTTGGAATAAATTTTAGTGCTTTTAGAATAAATTTACTTAGTGTATTATAATTAGAATTAAACATTTTTATTTCTTGCAACGTTCCGTGGTAAGCTAAGTTTTATAAGAACTTGCTTGTTTCACCTTTGTTAGAGGTGCTGTACTTAAATAACACTAATATAGAGTGGCCACAGAACCAGGAAAACTTGGAAATCGGGAAAATGTCAGGGAACTCTCTCATTCTGGAAAAAATCAGGGAATTTTTTTAAATTTTACAGAAATCAGGGACATTTTCTTTGTTCTGAAGACACGTTTTCCTGATCATCCACATTTTGGCGCCATTTACCCAGAGAATTGTGGCGGTAATCGTTGAAAATGTAATGTTTCGGAATAATTTGAACTTTTCATTACCGCCAAAACTATTTTTAAAAAATTGGCACGTTATCTCTTTAGCTAACATGTTCTATTTGATCAGGATGTCTACACTTCTGGATAAGTTGGGGAAATTGGATAAAAAGTTTGCCATAAAATCGGGGAATATTTTCAGAAATCCATCATGTAAATCAGGGAACTTTTTTTCGTAAATTTTGTGGCCACCCGGTAATAGTAGTTTTGATAATCTGCTATCATTTACATACAAGTGTTTATTTCATTTACTATTTGAGGTTTGTTTTAAAAATAGTTTTGCTTTTGTGAATGCTAATTATGACATTAGTATTTTTACAGAGCTATGTTAGTGGCATTTAAAAAGCTTAAACACTGGTTGTAATTGCACATAAAAGTTACCAATGCATATAAAGGATTTATATTAAAAACTTTATTTTGATCTGTATCACAGGTGCTTCTGGGTATGAATCCAGACAAAGGCTCAGTCACCGCAATGATGTTCCGATACCTGCTCTACCACAACCACGGGTCCCAGAGACGCCCAAGAGAACGTCCCCCAAAGCATAATACCGCCACCACCGGCCTGAGGGAGCACTGTACATGACCTACTGTACATTGAGGGAGCAACTGTTCGTCTGAAAGACGGCGTATCCTGACTCGGCCATCTGACCAGGCAACTCGATCAGGCCGATATCCTTGCTAAGGAGAATTGCAGGATTTCAACATCTCCCTCTTCCACACTTACTTTTTTGGAATTGTACTCTCTGGAAAAATCAAAGATCGGAGGAGTGGAAAACACCCCAACCCATAATTGGTACAAGGGCTCAAAACCGGGTTTGTCCCTTGACCTCCCGTGTGACAGACATACCCGGACTGTTCTATCAAGACTTGCTAGCGGTCATATCAAGTGCCTAACTTTCAACGAGGGGACGAAAACCTTTGCCACCTGCACCAAGTGCCAAAATCATCAGACCTCTCCTGAGCACCTCTTGGATTGCATTGGACTCTCTAAGGAGGATCTCTTTGTCACGCACTCTGGTCACCAAGAAAGAACAGAGGTGAGTTCAAAGATTGCATTGGGTTTATTGTTTGCACTGCAAGCATAAGCAACGGGCCGCCACACCGAGGGGGAAGTAGTGAACTTCTTACGCTGGTTGCGGCAGCGATTCCAAGGCGGTGACAGCTTTTCCGGTACACTTTACGTCAGGTCCACCGACCAGCGGTAACCTAAACACCAACTCGGTGTATCCTACAGGCTAACTGAGCCTAAACATAAAACTAAAAAAAACCAGCAAGCAGCCCCGAAGACCTTAACTAGCTGCTTTTATTTACCAGGCCGTTTGGACATGCGCTCTCGCCGATGTTGTGGCTGACCAATCAAGGTGAAGATGTGCAGAAGAGGTGCGCATGCCAGGTTGAACCGTCACATCTTTAGCAATCCTCTCCTAGTCTTCGACTTCCTTTTAGTCAACGAACTCGTGGATCTTGTCTGACTCCGTCAGACAGTGAGGATTAGCAACAACAACAACAGGCAACTCGCTCCCACACACAGAAGTAAGTGAAAGAATGATTCTTCAGACTCTCCAGCAGCAGTTAAATACCACTTCCACCTGATCACGTGCCTTCCACGTCATCCAGGCGAGTTCATTGCAAAATGTAGGGGTGGTCATCTTTCAATTTTAACTTAATTTTCTTATGTGAATACATTGAATTATTAGCCTTTAAAAAATTTTTAAGTATGTTTACTGTGGTAATTTGGACATTTTATAAGATGGTGATTTTGTAGAGTCATAATTATTCAGATATAACTTGCATTGGTCAATTTTGAAAATTTATTAGATGTGTTCAATAATTTGTACATTCCGCAATCTAAATTTTTCCTTTTCGTATATTTTGCATATTTTTCTAAACTGAAAAATTAATAATGATTTTCATATGGCCTTAAAAGTTGCTGCAGCTTGTATTGATTGATATGATTAATTATTCCTAGAAATTTTTTAATATTTTGTTTATTAAATAAAGTAATCTGAACCACTTTTCATTCGTGTGTATTGAAATTTTATAATTATGTATACTTTTATACTGTCAATTTTGAAAATTTATTAAATATGTTTAATAATTATTAGATGTGTTTCAATAATATTTTGTTTATTAAATAAAGTAATCTGAACCACTTTTCATTCGTGTGTATTGAAATTTTATAATTATGTATACTTTTATTATGTGTATTGAAATAAAATTATATTTTTATCAAATTTAATTTGTTTTACTTAATACTTATATATATACACAGTGTCATAAAATACATTTAAATCCTGTCGCGTTAAAAAATATTTTGAAAGTTAGTAAATTATTGCATTTTTTTAATGTTTTAATCAAATTGAAAGTCTAGGTAATCATAGTATAGATAACCAAATAAATTTATTATTATAGTTTGATATAAGAAAAGACTGATAGCTATTAATAAATTATTTTGTGTTACATGCTCATTTTGTGATAAATTTTTTACCTTTCTATTTATGTTGAAGGATTACCTTATTGCTTCGGAATTTTTTTTTTGTTTTAATTTATAATGGGACATAGAATATTTTGCTGTGATACAGAATTGTACTTTAATTTTTATGATTTTCATCCATTGAATATGGTCATTATTACTAACAAAACCTTTAGCAGAACACAAATGCCTTCTTGATATTGTAAACTGTGTTTAATACTAAAATTAATCATATATTTTGTGGCAGAAGCTTTTCCATCTACAATTGTTTCTTAATATTTTGTAAAAGCAAACCGTTCACTTACATTTGTAAACCTTTTTTGTCACTGGAAGTTTTTGTGTAAAATAGAGAAAAACTTCGCTTATAGGGGTAAACTGTTTCTTATACAGAAAAATTTCTGTGTATTTTGTATGAAATTTATTGCAGAAAGTTTCCGTGTACTTTACGGGGGAAATTGTATTTTATATGGAATTGACCTTATTCAACACAGAAATTCTGTTTATTTTACAGGTGGAAATTGCATTTTGTATGGAATCAACGTACTTAATACAGGAAATTTTAATTTATTTTACGGGAGTAAATTATTTTGTATGAAATTACCGTATTTAATACGGAAAGTTTATGTTTATTTTACGGGGGATCAATGTTAGTAACCAGTCAATAACCGTTTTTAATACGAAAAGTTTCCGTTTATTTTACGGGAGAAAACTGTATTTTGTACGGAATGACCGTAATTATTACTGAAAGTTTCCGTTCATTTTACGGGAAAAAAACCGTTGCAATCAGTCAAAAACCGTATTTAATACGGAATGTTTCCGTATTTTTTACGGTTTTAAACTGGCGACCCAGCTGCCAGTTTAAAACCGTAAATTTGACGGGATTTTTTTTGCAGTGTACATAATTAAATAAACGGTAAAATCCATCAATGGTTTATCATATGATGCTTAAACATTGATAAAAAAATGTACCTTTCTTTCAGTTTTAAATGGACTTGTTGTCATGACATTAAATTGTCTTAATTAAGATAAATATATCTTTTAATTTAGATTATCTGGTAAAAAGTTAGTTTCCCGTAAAAGTTAATTTACGTAATTATTTGAAGATTTGAAAATTTCTTAATTGGTAACTTTACGAATCGATTCTTTAGCTTTCCTTTCAAAGATTAAAAAAAAAATAATGATATGTATAATTGACACTTAGTTTAAAAGTAAAATAAATTTATTTGAATTGCACAATGAATTAATGTACTTACTGTTATCTAACTGTATGTTTAAATCTAAGGACCAAGTTGTAATTTATTAAACTAAATTGTCGAAGGTAAAACAAGGAAAATATAGTAATCACGAATCGGTTAGAATGGTATATAGTATATAATTAAACATTTGGAACATATTGTAGAACCAACTACTAAAATTGATGTTTTTACTTATCATGTTGAAAAAGTTACCCTTTCTTCGAATAATCCACCGCACAATTACATAAGAACCCGTAAGGTGTCAGGGCTAGAGATCATAATTTCTATGCACTGTTACAAATTTTGTTCCATCTTGCACCAAAAATTGGTTCGCATTTAGCTGCCACCAATAGTTGGTGCTTAGTTTCATCATATAATGATGCTTAAGGTACGAAGTAGCACCATTAAATCGTAAAACTAAGCACCAAATGTTGGTTGCAGCTAAATGGGAACCAATTTTTGGTGCAAGGTGGATACAAATTTTTAACAGTGTGGTTCAAAACCAACAAGACTCCTTGAAACTTTATTTTAAAATGAAAGAGGTTTTCTAAATAAAAATCAAAACAAGCGAGTTTTCAGAGCTTTTATAAGCATACAACGTAATTGAAAAATAAGTAAATTTTACAATATTTCTAATTGCACTGTTTCGATATTTCAACTTAAGTCACTAAAGTCACTACCTCGAAATTGAGTGAAAGATGAATATCCGAAATGTGATGAACCGGTTCAATCATTTACAGGTCTAGCTAAAGTTCGCAACATCCGGGGTCATATCCTTGTATTCCTCAATTCATGCAAAATACACTTTATCTAATCAGGATGAAAGGAATAAAAAAAGAATGGACTGAATATATTAAAGCATTTAAGCTGTAAGGCTGTCTAAACTTCCTAACTATCGGGATCATTTTTTGGGAGATCAGATCCTCGCACATATCAAATCATGCAAAAGAAAATTTCTTTAATCAAGCTGAGAAGAAAAAAAGAAGGGGACAAAAAAAAATGGTCAGAATATATTTCAGCGTTTACTTTATCTTGCAAAAAAAAAAAAAAAAATGTTTTGGTGACCATTTTTAAAAAGAGTCTTAAGTCTTGAAGGCTACTGCATTAAAACTGAAGCTGTTATTTTTAAACTCACCTAATATTAACATTAGGAGCTGGGTAGTGCTTAGAGTAGAAGGAAAATAAACAAACAACATTGGTTAAATTGTAACAAGACATGCACGGAGAGTAAGTTCATCTAGTACCATCAAAAGTTACAGGAAATCATTCTGGATAAAAATAATATGTATCACTGTAATAGCAACGCACTTTTAAATCAAGGTAAAAAAAAGTATATATTTAATCGTTGTCTGATCGATCATGATCAAAGTATTTTTGAGGTAGATGTTAAAAGGTGAATATTAAAATTTCGCAACCCTCCCCCACAAATTATACACAAAACATTCACTCACTTCCTCTAACGTGAACCTCTCTTGAACCAATAGCACCGGCCGAGCTCGAAGCTGTACATCTGTAGACAGACGCATGAACATCTTGGCGATAGTTGTCTGCATGGAACGGAGGAAACACTAGAGATCCATCTGGACGAACGTGTCTCAGTCCCGGGACATCTTTCACTGGATTTCCGTCCCTGGTTTCCCAACGGATTGTAGGAACAGGATCTCCCCTTGCAGTGCATGGAATCACAGCTCCTGTGGTGTTATAAAACTCGACGTGTTCTGGTGGTTCCTGAATGAAGGCTAAGGTCCTGCGATCCAGTTTGCCGGTTTTAACACCTAAAAAATGTACCTGAATAGTTAATCCACATTAAAGTGTAAGTTAAATATATTGATATGACACGTATATGCTATTAAAAGGTTTTCAGCTCTACAAATGAATAAATCTATAAAATATTGCATGATAAGTAAAACACACATGGAGACACTTTAATACTATCCTTAACTCTTTGAGATCCCTGATTGTTTCGGTGCAGTATTTTATTAAAAGTTTTTTTTTTTTTTTTTTTTTTCTTCTTCTGCAAAGGACAACATTTAACAACTAGTGATGGTAAATGATCCTTTACTTATTTCAAAATGTAGTTTTCAAAACAAGTTTGAAGTATAAATTACTTCAGAATTTATTAAAATTTAGTGATTAATCAGAAGTACAGCTAACACCTTTTTGTATAACAGATACTGAAATGTAAACGATTAAGAAGTTTTCTATTAAGTAGCATATGTAAGGCATTACACACGTACCCTTTAAGTAATTCTCTTTCGTGATTTACTTGAAATAGTAATTTAAGAATGGTTTCGTAATGTCATCTGAATTATATTCTGATAAATTTAATACTTATCAGTTTTAGATTATTATAAAGTTAATTTAGATTATCAAAATACTAAAATTCTACAAATTATAACACTACTTAGAAGTGAATGAATACTTTGTATTTATGAACATCTTAGATACTCAACATAACAGTATTTACAAATTAAATACATTTTATCAAAACAGATTCTTTACAATTATGTTTTTTTTATTTAAATTTAGTTAAGTTATTTATTATTAGAGTACTATTAAAAAGAGTTCGAGAATGTAGTTGAACTTCTTTTATTCTTAACTGTTGATAAGAAGTTAAACCATATCAATTATACATCTAAAGATACTTTTGTAACGATAAACAAACTCACTTCAGTACTCTTATCAAAACAAAATAATGCCTACACTTAGCAGATAAGGCACTTTTTCAACCACCATACTATAAACATCTGCTTATTCATTCAATTCCCTCATCACAGTCGTGAATCCTTTGTTTTAAGAGGAACCCTCAACGGCGAACGGAAACCCAAACAGGAAATAAATAGAAATCTTTTTGCGTTGCTCTTATCAGGAGGACTGCCGTTGAATTGTTTCCCATTTAGATTCATCAACCAGATAACGCCTGACTGTCAAGTATATTGTACCCGGACGACCATGGACGCCTAGTGATACTAGGGACCTCCCTCATTCATCCATTCCCCCCTTTGAGGAATGATTCTCCCAGTGCGGGTTGTGGCAGTGCAGGAATTCCCATTATCCGAGCCAGTACCTTATCGGAATAGCTTCGCGCGTCAAGAGTCACAAGTGCCAAATTAGGGCACTTGATGGATTCGCTGGAAAGATGCTCCTAATTTCAGTGCCCCAGCCGTTACTTATGAGTTGGCTCGACTATGAAAAGCGGTGATTTTAGCGGATTGCTTTGGCAAAGTGGACTAAGTAATAATGGCCACACTATTGCTGACAGCTTGTCCTTACATTTTATCAGAGAGCTCGGATAATGACCGCATTATTAAAATTACAGAAAACTAGGAATACTTAAATTCCAGCCGTTGTTTATGAGTTACATATTTGACAAAGGCGCTGAAGCTGATTTTGTTAATCATTCAATAAAACTTGTGGAAAGAGAGCTTAATTAACGAGGTAGTGCTCAAACTAAAGTTTATTTTTTATTTTTTAAGTAATTAAACGAGGAATTATAAAAATTTTACAGAATTAGTTTTTAAAATATTTAGCGGTAATTGAATTACCTTGTAGCATATATTCAGATTAAATCATACAGTAAAATTTTTGTATTGGAGTCCAATGACAATATCATCTTTCGAAGCAAACTATTAGCATTGAAAAGTATTCGTAACATAGAAATAAGTTGTTTAGAGAATTACCTTAAAAGTTAATAGTTTGAATAAAACAATCTTAATGCAATATATAATAATGATTAAAATGTTAAATACAATAGAACTATTCATGTTTAAAGTAATGAGTATCACAAATCGAATGAGTTATTTCAAAAACTAATTATTGTTATTGTTAGCAAAGTTAGTTCATTTAATAAAGTATAATTCATTCTACATTAATGAGCCTTGTAATCAGAGAAATTCTATAGTCACCATAAACAAATCTAATTTAGAACAATCAATAGGAAGTTCTTTCAGATGATAAGCTTCAATTTCATTTCCTTGCATTACATAGACATTGAAACTAATGTTTGTATCGGTTGCCTTAGAGAAGAAAGGTCTGTTTCAGAAACGCTAATTAAAATACAATTATATTCAGACGGGAAAACATTCGTCTTGTATGTACAAATAGAGGCAATGTAGCACCCCTTAGATTGATGTTAATAACAAGGCGAGGTCTGTAAAGTTCAATTATATCTTCTCTACAGAACTGAATGATGCTTTTGCTGAGATTTGAATAGGACAAGCATACGCTGTGTATTTTAAGTGTAAGATGACAAAGAAAATTTCCTTTCTAAATAGTGGCAGATGTAAGATTACAAATTCTGTCTGGGAAACTATTTTACTCCAAACATCTAGACTGAAAATAATTAGCTAAAATAATAGGAAAAGTTTCAAAGGTGCCGCAAACTCATTATTGCATAAAATAAATTTGTATAAAGTTACTATTAGAAGTAAATTTTAATGTTTCTCTAATTATAATTCTCATGGAATCTAAAGTAATATTAAGAAATTAATATAGAGTTTTTTTTATCAATTTTTATTTTAGTAGCTTTATTATTTAAAAATATAAATAGATTTATGTCATTTAAATTCGGCTAGTTTTCAATTATGATTTGGTATTTATTGTAATTATAATTTATTTCGTATTGAAGGAAATATCCTATGTCCTTTTTGAATAACTAAAATATTGTGTAGCTTTATCACTGGGGAAAAAAAAAAAAACCTGACAAAAGTTAACATTTCTTTAGAAAAGTATACGCCATTTATGAAGAATTCCATTGTGATTATTCTCAGTTGTTTAAATTGTGGTCAAAAAATATAACAATGTTTCAACTTCGACGTTAGGAAAGGCGTTAAACTCTGCTTAGATTTCATACTCTTTAAATTCACAGAAATGTAAAAAAAACAACAAAAAAAACGAAAATCTGATTGAAAGGCTGATCTGATTATGAAAATCTGATTATGACACTGAATACAATGAAAAGAATTGTATCGATACACATTTTTCTTTTTCCTTCAATTAATTACTACAGCTCGCTTTCTGAATAAACTTTATGTGATTAATCATAACACATGGATATAAATACATACTTCGATATAACATCAGAGTTCTGAGGTAAATGCAAACACAGGCTTTATTCTCATCTCAAAGTTGACGGATAAGTTTATATTTAATATGTAACTGATGTATATCATTTCAGTAGTTTCATGTAACGTTACTGACCAATAATAATATTCTATTAAATTAAGTAAAAGCTTATGCACATATATATGGAATAAAGGTCAATCAATGAATGGAAGATCAATCAAAATTGGAGATTACAAAATTGTGTTGTTTTCATACCAAAAAGTAAAAAAAAAATAAAAAAAATAATCAACTCAATTCAAAACTCATATCGCAATGAAAAGTGTTAAACCATATGAATTTAAAAGCAAATTACATCATTCATTCTATGAAAGTATTAAAAGCATATACGTTTTAAAAAATTTAAATACTCGCATATATTTGGAGCAAAATATTAAAAAAATAACATTAAAATGTATCATACAGAATATATGACGAAAGAGGAACCTTTTAAAATAAAAACCCATTTACAAAATTAATTAGGAAACATAAAGTCATAATTGGTCTCTTTTCATGGGGTCATCTGAGTGAGAACTTCAAAAGGTTACATTTCTTTAAAAAAAACTACTGCTCTAAACCTAAAAAGTAGATTTCATGCCCCGCAGTCTCTTTACAAAAGTTGTGAGAAGCAAATTGTACAATTAAAAATATTATTGTTTTAACCCACAATTTGGCTTAAAGACATCATTAAGAAAAACCCTTCGGACGTGTGACTAAGTGTAAATATAAATCTTACTTTTTGAGGTGCAGTTTTTCTCAGTTTCTAACAAAAATAATGCGTATATTGTCCTTTAAAGGTCTTAAACTCTTCAACAATACGATTGTAAATAAATTTAAGGGTGAGACTAAGTCACTTCACTCCATGGAGTGAGATAGTAACATCGAATTTTTTAATTTTTTTTTTTTTAATTTTTGCATTATTTCTTTCCCATTCTTTACCTATCAAGTTAAATAGTTTTAAGATATGGACTAGAATTTCGAATTCTTATTAGTGTTTTGATGTGTGTTCAATCCTATTAATCAAATATTAAGGTATATAATACAATAAGACCTTAAAATCAGCACATCTCTCAATTTGACTGTATACTTCTGGAACGGTTTAACATTATAAATATCATCTGGTGGAACAAGAACGTATACGTCGTAAATCGTCATCTTAGCACGCTTAAGCCGTAATGAAATATTAGTTCATTGAAATGGAATAAATTATGAACTATATTTGAGCAACGAGTCAAATGAAATAAATTGATACATACATGCTATGCATCAATCCTAAATGTCATCCCCAACAACTTCCTCTTCTGAGAAATCTAAAATTTGGCAGCTATGATGTTGTTCCAACTAATGAGCAACATATAAAAACATTTTCCAAAAAATATCAACTTTGGTAAAGTGATAATTGTCCGAAGCATTTGTATTTGTACGAAATTAAACTTGTCCAGTACGCAAAAGATGGCTATATCTTTGGTTCTAAAAGTTGTATCATATTGTTGTTTAAACTAATTCGTTTATGATTCTTAACATGCCTATAGAAAAAAAAAAAAAAAAAAAATGGGAGGTGTCCTAAATAAATGGAACTTTTATTTTGAAAATTTCAATACGAAACCCTATTTTTTAAATTTCCTTTCGATGTATAACTCCGTTCGGATTTTTTTTTATTTTGTGTACTGTTTCTTTCTGTGTTTTTTCAATCAGGGTTTTATAAACTCTAAACCTAATCATCAACGAAAAGTGTTAAAACCTTATATGCTCTTTAGACGCCTTATAGCTTTTGAGACGATGTTTTTCTGTCCTAACTTTTTCTATAAGCAAAATGTCTTAATTATGTAAATTAGTAATTTGTACGCCATTTAAAGTTCAACAAAATGTAACATTAGAACAATTGAGACATATACATGAATTCAAAATAATTTGAAAAATCGCAAAATTACTTAAGCAAAAGTTTTGAGACGATTCAGGTTTTCTAAACTTTTGTTGAAACTAAGCGTTTTAATGTGAGAAAAGACAGCAGCATTTATTACTTAGTTGCATATGCTTTTGCTTTGAGGACTGCGGAGCACCATCTGGGCATGGAATTAAATAAGGCTTTCTTAAGTGGACCTAGGGAGTTTCGCCCATTCCGATTGAAGATCCTGAGGAGTTCTACCTTTGAAGAATGCTTTCGCGTCCCGACCTTTCTTTCGATGTGTTCCCAAAAGTTTTCAGTAGGATTGATGTAAGGGGACTGACTCGGAAGTCCAAAACTTCAATTTTCATAGCTGTAAACCAATTTATCACCTTTGGGAGGTGTGCTCGGGATCATTATCCTGCTGAAACAACCATCCATGAGGCATCTTTTAACGAGCATAATTCAGCACGTGATCTTCTAAAATGTGTTTTTAAACATTATGATCCTTAATCAAATCGATGTAATGAGGGGGAAGACACCATCATGATGGAAAGTTCCTCATACCATTACTGATTTGCTTACATGTTTCACTGTTGTACGTTGGTACTAGAGATCCATTCCTGTGCCTTTTGGACAGCAAATATAACGTCGGCTATCACTTCGAAATAAATTGAATTTGGATTCATCACTCCAAAGGGCCTTCTTCTAATATTTGGTAGTCCCCGTTTTGTGCTCCTGAACAAATTTCATTTGCATTTTCCTATTATTTTCCCTGTTGAGATGTGCTTACTCCCTGTGAGTTCATGTTTGTTGGCCATCTTCTTGCATATTTGAGTCTTAACATTGACTAGTTTTCTTGGAGTTCCTGATCTCGGAAGCTTCATCATTTTTTTTAAAAACTTTTTAAATATGCTTATAAGAATGAAATTGCGACAAAAACACTAAAAAATGAATCCAGCAACCTTACACGCTGCTTTATCAGACGATCATATAATAAATAATAATAATAATAAAGAAACGCCACCGTTGATTGGTTGTAACATCATTACATTTTGTATATTCAGACCCAACTGAAGGATCTATTGGACAAAATATTGATAAATATTAGAAGAAAAATTAAATTTTTAGTATATTTGTAAGTTAATGTTTTTTTTTTTTTTTTTTTTTTTTTTTTTTTTAATATTCATTTTCTCAGGAATGTCAATATATATTCCCGACAAAGAGGCACATGCGACTGTGGGCTGTGGGTTAACTACTATTGCCCTAACTTCTTCTCTAAAAAATACCAAATAGTATAACTATTTTTAGATGAGATACTCTTCATTATGAATCCTAAAATTTTATTTGTTTTTTACTTGTATCCACACAATGATGTCCAAACTTAATTTTTTAATTAATCGACATCTCTAGGTCATTATTAACCTCACCCTGGCTTCTTTCAGACAGTTGGTAGCATAGACATTCCTATGACAAAATCCATGACTTGATATTTGTCAATACTAACACTCACACCCAATATTTTAGATATCTGATTGACAATTATTCATTTGTAAGGGTAATTGAAACTTACTATCAAATTAACTTAAGAACGAAGCTGTAAAATGCATACAAAAAATCGACAAGTGCAACTTTGATTCACCCGAAATGTGATAGGAAAGTAGCAAATATGTTTATGCATATATATCCATCTATGAGGCAATCAACTACTTCAAAGTCAAGAAATCGCCATACCACCTGTAGAGCAGTTTACAATTCTGCACGAATGACTGTGGGTGGAAAAAGTGTAGACGCATCACATCCATTAACCGACAGAAGCACCAACGACAGCATGTACTCTCAAATGATTTCTAGGACTTTCTGATGACGGACCATCGTTAGATGTGTTGGTCGGTGCGATATCCCAAAGAAATCACAACCCACATCACGATGCTTTCACTTCGCAAATGTATGATGCTCGATGATATTCTGGGGCCAATTGTATGACTATCGTGTAAGGGTCTGGAGAAAACAAAGCACACGCAATGCTTGCCCCTTGTTTTCTCCAGACCCATACACGATGGACATCCGGATCCAGGGAAAATCTTGCTTTATCCGGGAACATAACTCGTGCCGAATCAGACAAAATATATTTCACATTTTCCCTACAACACTTCAGTTGCTCTAGTCTGAATTGGGCGAAAAGATAAACACTAACTCGTGATACCATACGAACAAAAGTTTGAGTCATGGTCATTCATGTGTAGCCTTTGGATCCCAGTAGTGGTAGCTATCGTCTTACCAATGAACTCAACATCCATAGCCTTTCTTTGCTTTAGCTGGGCTACAAAAGTAATACATGAATATTCCTCAGGGTCATAATACTTTAGACAACTGCTTGTCTTGTTTGGAATTATTTCCATAATCAGAAAACGACGGAAAAACAAACGCTGAAGAAAATGGCAGCATTTGTGATTGACAGTCCTGCTTGAAGGCGTTTCATAGAACACCAGAGCTCACTCTCTCCAATTGATCTTCTAGAAGCCCCAGAACACACGTCTGCTTACAAAACTAGATATACGAACAACATCTGTTGAAATTTTTGAACACATTCTGTAATCACTTCCATATAAATCCTTTGAATCTCGAATTTGTGAATGGCTGTTACAGAACTTCCTTTAATATTTCCATATATCTGCAGAGAATTAAAGCCTATCAGAAACATATTCGTTTCCTTAATTTAACATTTTTCCTCTTCCTGATTAAATTTTGGTAGTGATTTAAATGAATAGCATGTAAGTTGTAGGATAGTAAAATACTAAATGGATTATAAAAAGATAAAATATATATTTCTTTGACATTTTAAAGCAAATTCAGACAAACAGTCAAAGTTGTTTCGTGAAAATAGCAATGGATTCTGCAATAAACCAATATTTACATCTTTTATTTTATGCCTAACATAATATATTGAAGGAAAAAAAAGCATTCTCTTCATAGAAAGGCACATTGAGATTTCTAAATATATGCTTTGGAAAAGGAGGTGCCTTTTTTTGAAATATATTTATAATATTTTCTTTTAAATTTCATCAAAAGTGCATAATTGAAATTACCTTCACATCTTTAAATATTTAAAACTATAATTCATGTGGAAAATATTTTTTTTTTCCCAATGGCGCAGAAGCACTAATGAAGTCATCATTATCTTGACGAAAATCATAATGTATTTTCTATCGAAAGATAAAGAGACACTTTAAATCTTTTTATTGGGAAGTGACAGCATCCTTGATCATTATTTTGAGCTTCTAAGTAATTGCGGATCTAAGGTCTATACATTTTGTTTCCAGCATCTTAATAAGTTAAAAGCTATTTCTGGGTGTGTCCCGTACTTTTGTTGGAGACATTCGTATAATGAATAAGAGGGGCGTTCAAAATGTAAGAGTCGACAGCTAATGACGGAGGAGAGCTCTTCGTCTCACATTTTTTGAACGATAGGTGACAATATTCTTTGTCACACAACTCACTTTTAAACTTATGAGTCCCACATTGGGAGTTGGTTAAGTAAGACTGAGAGATCAGTGTTAAATAATTTAAAATAGTTGTACATGTATAGACTGTAATTAAATTGTGTTTAATATTTTTAAGCATGTTTTTAATTTTACGTAAATATAAATTTGTTTGTACAGGAATTTTTATGAGAAAAAAGTATGTATGCATATAATTGATATGTATATAAAATATACAAAGCATGCGTTATTTGTTAAGCTATCTATGTTTCAACTTTCTATTTAACCATGGTTGTAAAAATAATTAAAGCACCTAGCTTTATTGAATACAATTAAGTTATGTTGATGAATAAGCAAAAACTCAAAAATTTTATTACTTTTTTTCTATAATTTTTTCATATACTTAGTCAACAACTACATTCGAATGTATTTCAAGTATAGTTATAAGTGAAAATTCGTGTTTAATGTGAAGATGGCAAAAAATTACATTCCAATTGATATTTAATGTGTTATAAAGTGTAAACTTACAAAGAAAATATATTCAGTATGCTGACCTCAGAAAGAGTTTACACATGGAAAATAACACAATATCTATACTATATATCTAAAAAAAAAAATAGTTTCACTTTAGGGTTTGGTATAAGAAATCCCATAACTCTATTCATTACTTAAATATGGTAAGTTGAAGAAGAAGAAAAAAGAAGAATTCAGAAAGATTCGGGAGCCCTAAGTGGTTTCCTATTATAGCATCTACAGAATATCCTCATTTTAGTTTGTATTGTTATTTGCTTAGAGACAACTGAAATTTATCAGGAATAATTTTGTGTTTTACTACATAACGTATACGTAACTTTATACATCAACTTCCTCTAAACTATTTTTTATAATTACAACCTACTTCGCTTCGTTACTTTTATGAAACAGTAAGAACATTTGTTACTTTTCGTTACGTTAGTTACTTCTTTGTTTTTATGAAATGGTAATAACATTTAACACTGTATTTGCATCCTAACAAGAGGATATTGTTGCCTTGAAATTAAAAGTGGAGCAGTCCATACAAACTTGAAAAAAAGTTTTTGGGAAACCCTTTATGCACATTTAATTCGTTAAAATTAATTTAACATAAAACATAAATTTATGTTTATGTTAATAATATGCACTTTAAAATAGTATGCACTATAAACAAACATTCGTACAATCAAATATCGTAATTTTTAAGTATTTACTAATGACTCACGCAGAGGTTTAATGTGGTAAATGTCATACTAAAATACTGAAATATAAAGCACCCCAAATTTTTAATTAAATATTTTCTTTATTTGGCATGGATTATTTAATTATAAATATGCTTATTGGTTTGAGGTTACATTGTTCTCAAATAATATTTCTTCATTTAATTGAAAATGAAATAAAATTAATGGGAATATTAAATACATACACATTTATGAATACTATCTTTAATTACTTAACTTTATGTACGGTAATAAATAAGCTACGGTAATAAATAAGCTACGGTAATAAATAATCAGTTGATTTATTTCTTTAATTATTAAAAGTAAACCAAAAATTAACTAAAGTTGAGGTATAACAGTTAGACGTTTCGTGAAATTGTCAATATAACAGTTATAATGCTTAGAGCTACATGCATTACAATTCTAGTTTCGTTAAGAAAATCTTACTAAACGTAACCTGGTTAGACACATTACAATTGTTTTTTAATATTTATTTTTAAAAACTGCATAGGGAAAGTAAAGATAGTAAAAATAGATCATAAAAACAAAACATAATAATTATTTAAGCAAATACTAGTTCAATGTGGTTAATGGGAATTTTTTTACTTTCTAACTGTATCGTTAGTCAAGTACATAAACATAATATTTTAGAATTGTTTGACACAAAAACTGTAATATAAATTAAATTTAGTTAAAATCAATAATGCTGCTAGGCCAACATTTTTGGTGGGCATAATTTGATACTTTTATATATCTGAATAAGAAATAATTTGAAATGCACATTAAACATACGTCTGTATGGATGTTGAGTTAGATGAAAGAATGCCGGAAAATAAGTGTTTATAACGTCTATATAAATTAAACAGTAAAAAATTCATTATCTTTGAGATATTTATTTCCTGTTTCCCATTATTTAAATTGCATGTTTAAGGAAATACACAATGAAGAGTACATTAAGATGGTCTAAAACGAGGTAATTGCCTATATGTCATTAAGAAATATGGAGAACTTCATTAACGAAATGAGAGCAGCTACTTGTAATTCAAAGTTAACTAAATTAACGTTTTACTAGATCAGTAAATATTTATCAAATATTTATACTTATGCACTTCTAAGAATTATTTCTAGAATATAAGTTATGATTTAACATGAACACACGCAACCAGTTTCACTTAGAAGTCTAGTTTAAAACGTGTACGTTTTGTTCAGGGTGTATTTTACAGTATTGTTTAGAAACTCATAGTCTTCTTGCATCATCAATTTGTTTTTAACTAATATTTCAAATTTTAATTATGCAGTAAAACCATTTTAATACCTACAAAATTACGAATAATTTTACTAGAATTAGGCGTGGTTATAAAGGTTTAAATTTCTAAAATTGGTAAGTTGCAACGCGAGTATGGAACCAAAAAAGTGCTTAGTTGGACAGAAAATACATACGTTTATCAAGAGTAGTCTGATAAATTTACACTTTTCAAGTAGATACAATTTACAACAATGATTGAAAAGCCTAACAACTAATTTATTTCTTCTGAGTATTTTGTATTTGTAAACTAAACATCGTATTTTTATTTATACTGCATTCCTGTGTTTAAACTATACCATTTTCAATTTCTGCATTTGAAATGTTTAAATCCTTAAGGATACTTTAAAATAATACGAATATATTTGCTTATATTTGTTTACATGTGATGGATACAATTATAATTAATATTTTAAACACTATATACTTAACTATCATTTAAAAATACTATGAGGTAAGTGATTCAAATAAGGCCAATATAAGGTTTGGGATTTATTTTTGGTAGCATAATCTATCTGCACCAAACTTGACATACTTAAAATAATTTGGATTCATGATATTTTAAGGATATTTTAGATCATAAAAATTCAATTTTCAATGAGACTCATTTATCTTTTTGGAACACCTTGTATCCAATAAGAATCGTAAAAATTTTAAATATTATAAATTTCTATAATGGATGAAACTAGAAGAAACTGTCATTGATATAAGGATTAGAAACGCTGAAACTATTGAATAAGAAGGAAAATTTTTGAAATATATACTTAGTGGAATTTCTTATGGAAGGCAAGTCATGAGCTGATAAGAACTATGCAGAAATTGCATGTCTATTGCATGTAGCAGGACACATATAACCCTTTTGAGCTACATAACACTTTCAAATATCATTGATGACCCCCATTAATAACGTTGAATAAAAAAATAAAAAATAAAAAAAAAATTTAAAAAAAAAAAAAAAAAAAACGTTATAGGTTTTGAAACTAGCTTGAAATGATTCAAGAACTATTTAAACTCAGTAAGTAGTGTAGAAACTCTTATAATATTAAATAGTGAGAGAAAAAAACTTATCTATTCTTAGTAGAAATTATATTTTTTGAAAGAGCAGGTTCTCGTTTGGTAATTATCCTTGTTTTTGCACTGACCCGTTGATCCTGCACTGTCAAATGGTCTCAATTTTTTTGTATCAATTATTAAAATAAATAAGTTTTATGCCAATAGGTCTTGATTTAGTTTGTATACTAATTCCACGGAAACGAGCTTCTTATCAGATTCCATTTACAACACCTGGGTGTTGCCATGCTAAGGCGTAAGGACTTTTTATGACCTTTAGGAAGGACGTTTGTCAAATGTGAAATTATGAATTATTAAATTTGAGGAAATATCACAATCGATCAATATTCACTCTAATACATAAAGACTTGGAGTACCGATAAGTTGTACTTGTGGCACAGTTGTCCAGCAGAAGTCAATGGACAATTTACACCGATTTCGACTAAAAAGGATTACGAAAAAAAGCCTATTACCATTGGCATACCACTGCAAAATAGGATATTGAGATTATAGGGTGTAAAATAAAACTGACGGTACTCAGAGGCTTGTAGCTCTGGTTCTACTGAACGGATCCGAATGAAACTTAAAATATATGTTATGTAGATCACGTGGCCGAGGTTTCTGTCAAAAAAAAAAGAAAAAAGTTCCAAATGTTGCCTATAGGGGGCGTTGTAACGATGTAAGAGCAAGATAGCTGTCAAAAAATCAAAGAAGATTATTTTGTACACACTTGCGCTATGTGCAAACTGTGCTTGTCAACAATGTGCTGAAGTGAAACGCTGTACGCAACGTATCAGGAATGATGGAGACATGACGGATGATGCTGTTTTCCAAGTCCGCTTCATTAGTTACACGTTCTTGAAAACATAGTAGTACCGGAGCTACGAGCCTCTGAGTACTGACAAATTAATTTTAACCACCCTGTATATAATAATATACTGAGATGATTTACTGTATTATAATATGAGGACTCTCGCCAAACGGTCAAACTCGGCGTATTACACTGTTTGGATCATCACTATTAAGACACAATTTCGTTGAATTGGGGAAGTCACAAATTTGTGGCACTTAATAAAATCTTAATGGTACCTACCTGAAGATCAAAGAATGGACAATTCCCGTATTTTTTAAAAACGAGTGAAATTAGTTCTGTAAGAATTTCTTTCTGATTCCAATTATTCAAACAAAAGTTCTTTAAAAAAGCAGATATATAAACACTAAGAAAAGAAATTGCTCCGAATCCCCTTCCGATCAAAACCATCCGCTATAGTTGTGACGTCCCAGCTTCTAGCTTCAGCTTCTATATTCTTCAGCTTCTATGGTTATCATGAGGTTTCTACCAAATAGTTGATGTATGTTTGATAGACAATTGCCATATCCTATACCGGTTGGCCTTGATCTGCGAGAAACTTGCAAAACTGGTTTCCGCTACAGTGTTTCAAGCCAAGTTGTTTCAGATGGAGTGAAATCACATTCGCTTCGAACTGAATGTGTCGTTTTGACCACCAAAATGAATAAGTGAATATAGAAAAGCACAGTGAGCAGAAAATTTGGCGTTCATGGCCTATTCAAAACATTTAGAATTGAATAAAGAACATGCGGGAATTGTCCATGCGAGTTGACTTGGACTATTACTCTGCATTATTAATGATTACCGTATGCACATCAAAACATTAGTATTCCAGAACGCACTTCGTTGAAGAAAAGCAACAATATTGGAAAGTGAGGTCAAAACTTACTCCCTCCTCCCTTCTCTTGAATTTCGCAGCTAAGAATTGTTGACAAAAGTAACACTTTGCTTAAATAGAGCCACTAATCATCACGCACATGCTGCTTGAGGATCGTTTAAAAAGACTTTAAAATTGTGAAGAGTTTGACAATTTGATACTTCACATTTTAAAGTTTACCCGCCACACACATGCAGTCGAAAGGATAGTGAAATTGGCAACAGAAACACCAACAAGAGTGTGCAGCAAGGAATTAAGAGACGAAAATATCTGAGTTAACATTGGATTAAGAAATAAATTAAAAAACTTTAAAACTAGTTTAGACTACCATGTAAAGCAAACATGAAATTCATAATTGAAATTGGTAATCAGGTGTGATACATTCAGAAATAAAAATTGAATATTTCTTTTATTCCATTATCAGGTACCAGGATCCTAAAAGGAAGATTTTGCGGTTGTAGGCATTTTCAGATTCTAAATACTGTCTTCAACAGTAAATTCTATTGTCTTGTCGAAAAAAAATAGAAATTTTCAGGTTAATGTTTGATATTTAAAAAATGCCTACATAAGTATATTTTTATTTCATATTCTGGGTACTAAATGAAAACTTTTGAGGGATAAGGCAATTTCATATTCGAATAAATTGAAAAATTTGGGACACCCTAATTTGGGAGTTGACAATTACCAGATTTAATTAGCATGTATCACATAGTCAGGTTTAGATTAATAGTCGTTATGATATTATTTGATGGACTTTTTAAACATAATATAAGCATAATTGTTAAATGCAACTTATCTAGTGCTTATTTACTGTATTCAATGATTGTATGTATTATTTTAGTAATTGTGAATTGATGCTTCAAAGAACACTAAAAAAATAAACTTTTGATAGAAGTTTCTCTACTTTAATTGACGAAGAAAAATACATTTAATTTATATGTGTGCCATACCATGATTTAAGGCCAACACATTATCTTTATTAATGAAAAAATAAATAGCTTATATAAGAAAATTCATGAATTGCTGAAAGCTTCGAAATTGATGGGAATAGTTTATACATAGTAAGCAAAAAAAGTTCTTTTCAGTCTTAAATCAGAGATATAAAAAAAAACAACGAAAATTCAATGAGCGCAATGTCTTATTCATAAGGATAGTTTTTATTGGGTTGATTTTGTAAGATTGAATCTATTTGTAAGCGGTAGAGAAGCATTCAAGCAATTTTGCCAACATTTACCTTCAGTTAAAAGGTATTGTTATCTGAAATCCGTATCAAATGTGCATGAAGTTGAAAGAAAGTTTCGCTGCATAGCGATGTTTGCCATGTTTAGTCATGTATTAAATAGAATTTCTTTACTTAGTTTTTAGAATTATTTGCGGAAGCTAATATTTATTTGTTTATTTAAGTGTCGGTATATAAATAGAAAGTATTAATTGTTTGGAGTATTGTGTAGGATATATATATATTTTTTTAAATAGCCTCTTATCTTATTATAATCTTTTTAAATCAAATTATTGATACATATTAAATGCCATTTCTTCACAACACTAATGTAGTAAAAAACTTATACCAAAGCTTTGCCGGTTCATGTGCCCTAGATTCATATCTACAAACAAGTAAGACATGTCAAGTTAAAGGTCTCGTCTAGATGAGTCCTCATTCCAAGATTTAGCAATAAATAACAACAAGAAGTTTTAAAATTGGCAACAAGAAGTCTATTTGTTATTCTCTAAGCCTTATATATATATATATATATATATGTACGAGAACATATATATATATATGTACGAATATGTAAGAGAACCCCTTTGAACTATTTTGCTTGCCAATCGTCAGAATGATAATACTACGTAATTTCCTAAATTACAATTATTCTGACTTACATGACAAATGCTACACATGTTTTTAGCTATCAGATTGAGTTTTTTTATTTTTTTTTTATTTTAAAGATTAGACGAATTACATCAAATTCAGCCGTAAGTCTTACTGTAGCTGTTTAAATTTTGATCAAACAACTCCTTCATAGACCATTTTTCACAAGTATAATAACTAAAAATTAACATCTCCATAACAAAAAGAGAAATTGGACTGGAATTTGATTATTGAATGAAAAGTTCATCCATGTAGGAGACTTGATGACAGGAGGGCGTAGGGAGTTCAGTTTTGTAGTATTGCTGGATGTGCATGCTTTTTATTTAGTTCTGATGCACCAGTATTCAAATGTGTTTTACAGCTGCTTTTCAGTGACAGTGACAGACAAACTTCTTTTACAACTACTAATACGATCCTTAATTTATTTATTTAATAATAATACTATTTTAGTGTTTCGTTGTTGTTTTTCGCTAGTATCAAAAATAGATAAAAATTCAAATAAGATAAGCACATTTTATAATCACAGTATCAAAATAATATTATACTTATTAAAGAATTAAATATTATTAATAATTATTATTACTTGTAGGTATCACTATCACAGTAGATTGTTCTTATAAGAAAGATGTATATTTTCGAAAAGTGTGCACCAGGATTGAACGTATTCAGCAACATATTCATAAGGATATATGCTACGTCTCTTATATAATTTATAATTTATTCTCAAGACATTTTGAAGGTATAACGACATTTAATTCACACATTTAGATAATATAATATACATTACAATATATGTGGTTATTACATAAATATACGAGATTTTAATTTTAAAAACTATGGACAAAAAGAACCAATAACATATCTGGTTATATAAGAAACTACTTTTTGAAAAAAAATAAGTGTTGATATTTCGTAGAATAATGCCTTTGTTCTTTTATAATAGCAATATTAGTTGGCTGCTAAACACATGATTTGTATCTCTTATACAAAGTCGGAGTTATGTCAGTATTTAAATTGAATCACTTAATTCATAAGTATACCTATGTACTAAAATCCTGTTACTAATATATTTTAAAGCTAATACCGGACATTCAACTGTGTACTTATATCTTTTTTTACAAATTATATGAATCGATTCATCAATTTAAATGAGGAAAAATTACTAAACTTATTGAAATCCATCTCCTTGACTTTCTTAAATCTCTCCACATGAAATTCCATCAAACGCAACTTTGCTAAATAACAAAATAATTATATATTCCAAACATATTAGAAGCTTATATGTTATACTCAGAAGTAATGCCTATGTTTCTATTATTCTGAGTAAATCTTGTATATTAGATGAGCAGTAAAAATTTTGATTAATATGTTTCCAAATTTAAAATGTAATGCCCTCTTGCTAACAATAAGCTACCAAACACTGTAATAAAATAAAATAATATGAATTAAAACCTAGAAAAATTAAACACACCTACTTAAAATAAATCTGAAATAAAATCACCATTTCACAAATAAATTACTAAAAAGTTTGTGCAACAATGTATTGGGAACAGTTCAATTTAGTAATAAAATCTCTACTGATAAACTACCCAAACATATTTTAATCGAAATCTATTCACAGTAGGAGTGGACCAAAAATAGAAATTTTGAACGAAACGGTCTCCCTTTCTTATTTTCCCCTATTCTGCTTATCAGTGGAATACAATACAGTCATCCCATCGCCAGTTCTGTTGAATCCACGGATTACGGGAAATTTGAGCCTAGAAGTGCGAAGAACAAAGAGTTTATCCTGAAACATTCTTTACACTTGAGAAGCTCTTTCACACTGGCATTCAAAGCCAGTGAAGTAGGGAAGTAAGGACATTCTTTTTAACTTTCTTAAGCCGGCTTATCGAAATACATTAGTATTATTTTCTATCAAATCCTCTTCGGAGTATTGTAACAAATATTTACACAATGGAAGACATACAATATAACTCTTGAAATTTTGCTGATATGGTGGAAATGAATTGTCACCCCTAGCTGAGGGATTGATACGTTTAGAAATGTTTTTGAGATGAGACAATAAGCAGATTTTAATATTATTAAATTAGAAAATGGGAAGTTTAAAAGAAGTTGAATTAGTGAATTTTCTTATTCCCAAAATCGTAAGGAAATGTAAGAACTTTCGATGAAACAAAAAAATCTTATATATTATTTCTGGATAGTGTTTTATGTTTCCTTTTTTTCTCTTTATACAAAACCAAAAGTGATAAATGAAATATCAATTTCAAGGCTAAGGTTTCCGATTCTAACCAATAGTTTGTTTACAAATTCCCATTGTGTGTTATTTGTTTAAAAATTAAAGTTAAAAAAAATCAAAAATAATTAAAACATGTGGGACATTTTTATAAATAAAGTAGATGAAAATGCTATAGAAAAGGAAAAACCAAATTTCATGTACGATGAGGAAACTTAAGTAATCTTATATCTCTCATCAGTAAACACTTACTCTGATAAACTGTCAAAAAAAAAAAATTCTACAATTAATCTTAATTACGCACGCTGCAAACAGGCCCACTAGTTTGTAAATAGATAGGCTCATGACAGAAATGACAGTACATGGTCTCTTTTATTTACGTTCATATTAGGATCCATTAGGTCCAGTAATCCAGTGTGAACAATTTTACAAAGTTTAATGAGTGAAATATTCCTCTGTTGAAGGTTACGAAATATGATACAAATCCTGCAACTTTTATTTCTTTATCGACAAATATGTCATATTTCGTTAACGTAGAGACAAAACACGGAATCTTATCACCGAATTTACATATTTTAATCGGATAACTAGATTTGAATATGCGAATTTCCAACAGAGTTCATAAGGAAACACTATTCTATTCAAATTTTTAAGAACTTCTTGTTTAAATTTTGTTGGGATAACTCATCTCGACATCAACATTTATTCTTTTATGTAAGTGTTTGCATCATTTATAGTTTTGTGGAATGTTAACCTCAGGCAAATGGACCACCAGAACAATTGATTGAGCTATACTTTAATACAATGTAAAAGCTAAAATAATGTTTGATCATTTAAAGAAAACAAAAGGAAATATATTTCGAAGAATTTGCTTGGATTCTAAAGCAATATTTATTTCATTATAAATAAGTGATTAACATATATATTCTTTGAAAGATGTCAACATAAAACAAAATATTTATGTTTTTCAATCACTTTCTATATAGAAAAAATTTCAAATGAATAATCACCAAATAATAAGTAAAATATTAAATATTAAATCCATTTTAATGCACTTTTTGTAATGTACTTTATCTCTAGTTCTCATAAGATTTTGTGATTTTATTTTAACCCTAGAACGTTTCCTTTAATTTCAAGAGACGTTGCTTATAAATGTTGAAGATGTTTAAGTTCGTAAGATAATGTTACTTTAATTACATTCATCTATAATAATAAAGTAAAGAATATGTCTGTCCATCTTATACAACATAGAAAGTGACTTCTAATATGTGTAGAACTTTGAAATTTTAAACATAAGTAGGTTAATTATTTTAATTATACTTTTGATAAACATAATATTAAAAAATTAATTATGTTTTAAATTAAATTTTGTAATTATTTAAACTTTTTATTTGATAAAGTTATTTCAAATAGGTGTATTGTTCTGAAAATTTCAACATTAGTAGTTTTGGCTTTATAATTTTGATTTTCACAAACAGAATGTTAAAATTTTACATAGATTTTTTTATTTTAAATTTTCTTTACAAGGTGATTTTTAATTAAAGTATAACTGAAATTTTAAACGTAAGTAGTTTTAACTTTCTAATTCTTCCTTTCACAAACAACATTTTAAATTATTCTCAGAAGGGAAGGCATGTTTGTATTATTTTATTAATGGGACATTTTTTTTGTTTGTTTCTCTTCTGAGGATGTGGATTCTAATAATAATCGTTCACGTAGCAATTAATATTTTAGCGAGCAACACGAGCTTAGTTCCTGAAACGCCAAAAGCTGACCGACACATAACAACTGGTCACTTCAACGCGTGACGATTAACAATATTTTTTTTAATAAGAAAACAGCTTAAATTAGGAAAACAGTATTTTAATTTAAGAAAGTGTCGTAATTATTTTCGTTGTATGTCTAAGGGACATATAGTTGCCCTTAAATGTATATGTTTGTGTAACATTATCGGATTGATTTGGATAATTAACTATCGTTATTCTTTTAATAAAGTACCAGGGCACCTATTATGATAAACTTGATCAACAGATCTTTTATATTGTTCAAAGCATACATTTTTATAATTCTTAATTAAATTCAATGTTACAATGTTACGAAATATAACAGCAATTTAGCAGTTTTTTCTGGTTAATATAGCAGCAATAGTATATGTATACATTTCAATTTCTGATAATGGAAAATAAGCTGCTATATATATTTAAAGAAACACATTTGTTTCACACAAGCAAATTTTTTTAATTAACTCTAAAAGAGTCCTTTTTTATTTTTCAACTTTTAACATCAAAAGTTCAACGTGCGTGAACTGTCTGGTTAAATAATCATGATAAATGTTTTTAAAAAGTAGTACCATGCATATTGCGTGCTTCTCTTTTTCTTCAGCGTTTATTGTTGATGAGAAGCTCATCTAGATTCATTTTTAAGGGAATAATTAAAGTATCTTAATGTGTCTGACATGCTTGACGTCACAACCCTAATTGTGAGGTTTGTCGTTTGTAGTATTTTCTGTGAAAGCGGAAAAGTCTTCGTACCATAATATACACGGAAGAAGTATTACCTCAATAAAGACTTCGTTATTTATCTGCACTTGCTAAAAAAAGAGCTAGATTTGCAGATTGGAATTTTATTGGAAATTCAGTAATTTTAATACGTGATTTAAAGAGTTGAAGTTGAGGGATTCTAGCAAAAGTAAAAACAAATTTAAAATATTTAATGCAGAATTTCTTGATATGAAAACTTATGTAAAATTATTCTTAATTATTTGGGTGAGATGGTGAAATTATGAAATACGTTATTAAATGGAACGTAAACTACTTGATAAATAAACAGATTTTTAATGATAACTGCGATAATCATCTTTATAGTCCACCCGGAGCTACCTTTTAAAAGCGAATAACGAGGATTTATTTTAAAATTAGTAATACCATTTTGAAAATGTGAGCTCAGTATTTGTAAATGGTAACTCAGTATTTAGTGAGATAATTTATTGTTGCTAAAATTATATTAAAATAAGATATTAGAGATACAAGATTTTTTTTATTTCATTTATTAGAACAAATTAATAAAGAAAGAAAAAAAAAACTCATCACAAAGTAATTTTCTAAATATTTAAAATGTGATTTAAAAAAGTAAAACTATTTTCTTAGATTTGTCTCTAAAAATAGTTGCCTTATTTTTCAATTATAAAATATACATAAAATGCTTACAATGTATAAAAATAATAAGGAGATAATTTTTTCTTTTCTGAAAATACATGTTTCTATAGATTTGTGTCGTATATTTTTTTATATAAGAAGGTTTTAACCGCTTTAAACCGAAGTGATATAATATTATATGTTCTTTATACTATTATGACTTATATTTGTTCAGTATATTTTGCTAATTTACAATATATCGTGATGGAGCTTTATTACAGTATGAATGTGTGTTTCTTCACTCACTTTTATTTAAATTTTAAAACATATTTTAATTTTATTTAGGCTTGTTAAAGATTCCAAAGATTGGTAATAGATGGTATATGAAATCTGGACTCTCTAAATATATGTCACTAAAAGTGTGTTGGGTGCCAGAAACTTTTTAATTATTTTTTTAATTTTGTCATGTACACTACTTATTTCGCATCCCGTTAATCTCATTTTACCTCATAAATAAACTCGATTAGTTTAACAGCTAATTAAACTGATGCAAATTAAACTATGTTGATGATTTTATAAAGAAATAAAGAAATTCCTAAAAAAGGAAGGTAACTAAAAGTTTTTTTATGAAATAAATAAAAACAGTTTTATTGTATATAATTTATATTAGTATAAATTAAAAAAAAAATACGATCAAATAGGCTTTTATAAACATTGTTTAAAAAAATTGCCTGTATCTCTCTCAAAATATCATAAATAACACTGTAGTACCGCATAGTAATGTAAGTTAATAATTACATTTACACTTTAAGGTGTACATGTACCCTAGATTTTTTTTTTAATTCTGTGTTCAACTATTTTTACAGTAGTTTGAGGGTATATGTATAAAATAATTTTATAAAAAATATCAAATTTCGACAATTGTTAATTTGTTAATTAATCTGTAATTAGCTAATTAGCACATTTTTCAAACAATGATATATCAAATTCTAATTTACTTAGAAAGGCAATTCTAGTAAGAAATCCTTCGAAATATTCTTCTTCATGTTTTGAACTCAATTAGATTTTTAACATAGAATTTTTTTTTTTTTTTTACAATTTACTTTTTGTTAAAACATGAAAAAAATCAATATTCTCAATGAATTATATGTTTTAAAAATCACTGAAATATCCATTTCTCAACCAATTTTGTATAATTGTGTTTCAAAACATGTAACATATTATTTAGATTATCAAGATATAAAAAAAATTATAATTGAACATTTTGTTGAATTATCATTGTTTGAATAAAGCGTGACATAATCAAAATAAAATTCGTCAGAAAACAGGTTTAAAGTTTTAGAAGCTTAGAACCTAACAGCGGTAGTACCTACTTATAATTAATTGTAACTTAAGAAATATAAAGGATATTTTCAAAAGTTTAGTATCGTTAGAAAGCTGAAGAATCAGAAAATATTATGATATAATAACAAGCAAAAAAAATTAATATTCAGATCGATTTTTGTGAATAGTAGGGTATACGTACACCTTAAATATATACATTTTATTTGTTGGATAATTAAAATTTGTGATATTTTTTGCGTAAAACTATTATTATTTCAAAGTATAATTTTAAGTACTAGTTCGTAAATTATGTAGTAAAAACCTATTAACCTTAATAATACTAATTTTAAGGAATTCATTTCATGGTGATTTCTGTACGCATTAGGATTCCACAATGTATATTCAAAATTTGGTTATACAATCCAGAGTGCAATCAAGTACATTTAAATTTGGATCATCCTTTATTTATAACTTTAGAATATTTTACTTCAATAATATCTTAATAATTTTAAAAAATGTATCTGAATATTGAAAAATACTGTTCTATTTAGTTCTATAAAGTTTTTTTTTTTTTTTTTTTCTCTTCTGTTACTTGGATTTGCTCCATTTAATTTTGCATTCAAAGTTTAAGAATTTCGTTGAACTTTAAAAAGTACTGAATAAATATTACAGTAATTTCAATTAATAATTTATTTTACATTTTTTGACTCCTGAATAAGTTTTCTATGCATAGAAAAGATAAAAAAATGCATGTTGTTTCTTGTGTAGAAATATAAAACATATATAAGATACATAGCATAATAATTTATTTAGCTGTTAATTGCTTACTTTTTTAGACCTGAGTATATGCAAAAAAAATAATAATTTGTAAAATATGCATTATTTAACATATATCACACAAGAGAAACCTATGTACTATCTTTGAAGTAAGTTAAAAGTTTCCTGATTTACGTTTATTATATATTTAGTAAATGATATCCCTTATGCCAAAAATTTTTATACTTTTTTTTATTTTTTTATTTCATACACTTTTCAAATATTTATCAATCATTTTTTTTACTTAAGTTATATTTTATGTCATAAAAATTGTAATAAATAAAATAAAATTCGTTGAGGATCTGCTAAATGTCATTCACATCGTAAGAGAAATTGCAATATACTTTCATAGAACGCTCTAAATTAAATTTACAAGCTGTTTCCTAAAATAATGATACATTAACTAGACCATTGAGCCACTTTCAACACAAAGAGGTGTAGGCGACAACTATGCTACCTACATTTACTCTTTCTATGTGTTTAGGGCAATGATCTAAGACATACCGATAATTACGTAATTAGGGACCTTTTACGATATTTATAAGGGTAACATTTTAACTTAAGTCCAAGAAAAAAAGTAGCCCCAAACTATTTTAAACTTAATTCTAAGCATGACTTATTAAAGCACTGGAGCAACTCTGTATTAGCATTTCCCCAACTGATCAATTTATAACACATTCAAAACCGTACTTCCTTAATAAAATAAGTTCATTCAGTATTACTAACAAATAATGATTTAAACTTATATGGTCATTCATAAAGTATTTATTTACCAATTTTATTAATTTATAATAATAAATAATTTGTTAAAATCTAGCAGAGTTTACAAATTTTGTTATTTCCAATGGTACTCTTAGAATATGTATGCCAATGACTTGTTTGTTCAGTATCAGTTAGATTGTCACAAATTTATTTTATACATTAAAATCCAAATTTTACATCCATTAAACATGTTTCTTGTATTCAACTGTAGTCGGAAACCGTAAATTGAAGTTCGATAGTAAAATGATATTAATAACTTATCTATATAGGCAAAGTTATATAAGTTAAATTTACCTTAGTGTGAATCGTGTCATTTTCTGCATTAGTTCCAATTAGCGTTATGTCCAAAGTAATTTATCCTTGCATTTTTAAAAAAAAAAAAAAATATTTTATTAAATATAACATAAAAATTATTATTTAATGCAATTATTATAATGTCAGATATAGTGTTTTATATATATTTCTTCGATGAAACAAGTGAAAATGACTTGAAATTGAAATATGAATATTCCGTACTGCGTAAGAAGATTTCAACATTGGGTTTAGATCGCCTGTAAATGATGTTTGAACAAGCACCCTTATGCAAACTAAACAGAAAAACTAAAGTTAAGCAATGGTGAAGAATAAGAAACTAAATTAAAAATTGAGATTACTGTCCACAAGGCCAATACAATGTTTTTTTTTATGATGCGTTATACAATACATACCATTAGACAGAGCAAAAATTATTTATTTTCATTGGCAAAACAATTTCATCCTTCTAAATTGCCTGATTTGTCCTTTTATTACCTCAGACAGCTGTGTCATTATAATTTGGAGGTGTACGAAGGTTTATTGAAAAAAAAAAAAAAAAAAGTTTTATTGAAAGATTGCAAATCCTCAAGAGTATGAGAAATGTTTAACAATGTTGGACCTGTTTTTAAATAAGTACAGGCCTGGAAGCATATAATAAAGAAAACAAAAGTATATGTTATTCCAAAGCATGGAGAAACTTCTGTTGTATCAGGATCCCTAGCTCAATGGAACATTCACTTTAAGCTTAACAAGAAAATTATCGTGACGAAACACAACACTACGACTATTGAAATGCAATAGCTAGATTGAATATAACTTGAACATAGGTGTCCAAAGAGTATATGCTAAAAAGGATATTTTGGAATGAAAATACACCACATCCCCCAATAATACTGTTTTATTATAAAGGACGAGAAATATAATGACCTAATGTATCTACAAAAATATTATAGGTCTAAGTAAGACATGGAGCCAACCTCCAGTTTTTTTAAAAAAAAAAAACTTTTTATTATCCTGAAATTATTTTACATAGAAAAGACAATGTTCAGGAATACGCGGAATATGTTGAAATATACGGCGGAATACGCGGAATATGGAAGCGGCGGAATATGCTGGAGAAATTCCTTTAGATGAGAAAAATATGCTGGGAGTATTACATTTCTTAAAAGCTCTATTTCTTCTTTGAATATAATGAAGGCACTTCTAAATACAAAAGCATAACTTTCTTTTGGCAGTTCTTTTGGTATAAAGCTTCTTGCGTTTTTTTAGGAAAAAAAAAAAAACGAATTTCACAAAATCCTTGTCTTTTGCAACTTGAGGTTATTTTCACTGAATGTGAGAATAGGAATATGTTCCAAAACTCGTTATGTCCTTGTAAATAAACTAAAATAAACAACTTGTAAATAAACTAAAATAAACAACTTGTAAATAAACTAAAATAAACAACTTGTAAATAAACTAAAATAAACAACTTGTAAATAAACTAAAATAAACAACTTGTAAATAAACTAAAAGTGTAGTATTTTTCGGCTGCAATCGTATAAAATTGTGAAAAAATGCAAAAAATTCAGTAAAAAAAACCATATTTACAATTTCAGATATTTAAGAAGGTTCCCCCCCCCCCAGGAAAAATTTAAGTTTTTGTACATAACGGATTTTGGAACTGAGTGATCAATTGAATTAATCGTATTTTTGTTTCATAATTCCCCCAATTAATTTAAAGCAATTGACAGAGCCAACTCAATGCTAGTACTTGAAAGAAGTAATACTTGACGCTAAGAATATCACTTCACGCAAGAATACTGGTCATATTAAATAAAACCCTTTATTTCTTGAAACACAGTTTAGGCTTTGACAGCCAAAGACTAAAATACACAGAAAATATACATAGAGATTACTTGTAAACAATACTATCAAAAGTAAATTAATAAAATGTTATATATTTAAACTTATATACTCTCAAAATAAACTTTATTGTGATGAAATATCAATACAAGTAAAAAAATTAATATAGTAATATTTCTGTATCCCCATTTATTAATTGTAATCTGACTACGAGGAAATTGGATGAGAACTCTCCATGTAAAATTAGTAATTAACAATATACTATTATATGGAAATTATGTGAATTAAATAACGAGTTTTGAATACAGATTTTTAATTTATAAGAAACTGTTCGTAAATACAAAATTACTCGTTATGGCAAACTTAATCCATGTAAAACGACATTAGTTTACGAAACTTTATATATTCGTCTCAATTGTTCATGTTATACTGTTGCAAAAGAAGTACACTTTAAATGGAATTTATTAAGTTCCACCGCAAACAGTAACACACTTTCTTTCATACATTTAATTATAACTATTTGAAAATTTTAACTTTATATTTTCAAAATACTAAAAACTTGTTGTATGCTTACATATGCTGTAATTTTGACTCCATATACCTCGAAATAAAAAGACATTCCAGGACAAAAGAAAAAAAAAGTACTCACTCATTATCAATATGCAAAGTAGATACAACACCCTCACAAGAAATAAATGTTTTTTCTTCTCCATGACAAAACCACGTGTCTAGTTGAAGGACAAATCTTCCAACGAGATCCCTAAACTTTCCAAACTCTTCGTCAACAAGATTCAAAACGCCAGCATCTATCTTCCCAAGAAGCACATGGTTTCTCTCTCTTTCTTCGTCAGCTCCACGGGATGAGAAGCACGCGACTCGAATCCCAAAACGGCGACTGAAGTTGGAATGTGTCCGCAAAACGGGCGGGATCTTTTCCGTATATCATTAAAGAGCGGCAAGAGCATGCGCATGGGTATTAAATGCGCAGTGGAGAGAAATTGAGGGGGGCTTGCTCAATTTATCTCCATCCCCTGTTCCAACATAAGGCTTGTAGAGAAACTTGGAACTAGACTCGAAAGTTTCCAAGTCCAGTGTTAGCGATGTATTTGAATACTGTGCTCTCGTTATATTTGAACTTGTCTGCACTTTTTAGGTATTCGACTTCATATTATTGCTTTTCTCTTTTCATTTTAGTTGACAATACATTAGTATAATTAATAAAGTAATCCTTAGTCGTTTTATAATAATATTTTTTAATTATAATGAGTTATGGGATATCTAAAAACTTGATTCTTATTTGGTTTCTTCAATAATTTGTTGTATTATTTCATGACTAAAATTATAATTTTATGTATTATCATGATGACATTTTCTTTAATATATTTTTAAACATTAGTATTAATTGAAAATCTAGAAAATCTAATAATTGTACCATGTAAATTATTAGCTTACTTGAAATTAGCTAAGTTTTTAAAATGCGCTCTAAATTACGTAATTTACTAAGAATGTTTTGAATTGACATTAAGTTTCTTCCCTACAAAAATGTTTTCCGGATTATTTTAATCATCGTAAGTGCATGATTCAACGTTTTTTTTTTTTTTTTTTTTTTTTCCTTTTTTTCTAAAAATCTTATTCAACAATGAAATAAATTTAAGATTTAATTTAATAATACTGAAATTATACGTATGGGTTGAATGAATTATTGAACGCAAAATATCGTAAATACTTCTGAGTCAGAATAAAAACGAATGACTCACATTTGTGATTGTTACTTTTCATGCAAATTAGTTTGAACAAAAAATCAATCTACGTTGCAATTTATGCATAAAACCCTTAAATGTACTTACAAACAGTAAGAAATATAATGATTTAACCTTTTGATATTTTCTTCTTTTTAGACAACACATTTTGATTGATTTTGATTTTTTAGGATATTGTGAAACTTTAATTCTGTAAAAATGTATCTTTAAAATTATAACTATAACTGTGAAAGTTCCTAACGAGTGATTCCTATAAACACTTCAATTTCGTTAATCGTGATACATCTATGATTCCAAAAAAATAATTCCAACCTATCCAAATCTCATTAAACTCATTTATTATTTCATATGATCAAAAGTAAATCTCATTTTATTCCCCCATTAAGATATGTTATGATCTGTATGAAGTAAAAAAGTATGAGATACAATTTTAGGATTTTTTTAACTAGCTTTATTTACAACCTATCCTTGCCGATAAAGTGACGTTCTTAAGACTTTCGTCGTGTTTGCATTAGAATATGCAAATAATTAATTTTTACTTACCTTGCGAGTTATTGTTTTTTTAGAGTGTGTGAGAAAAGTTTAGTTTTTGTGTTTTTAGGTTTTGTTTTATGGCATTTGGAAGGGAAAGGTGGCAGGGATTGAATACTAAAGTGGTAGGTGAGCAGGTGGTGGTTTTTGAGAGAATTCTCCTAGTTGAGTTTTATGTATGTGTTGTTAAAGGATGAGGAAATAAATGTTTTTTTTTTTTTTAAGTTGGGGTGGAAATAAATAAATATGCTCATAAATGGGATAGGAATAGTTTGCTGAATTAGTAAGTAACATATATTTGAAAACTAAAAAAATTTAAAATGTTGTCCTACTAAATGTTGCATTCTTTTAAAATATAATTAAAATTCTTTTCAATAGTGGATATTAGAATTTTCCTGTTAACATATTTTAGTTTCCTTTAATAAAGAAAACATTCAAATAAAAATTTTCAATCCCACCGATTTCAAAAATTTTAATTAAGAAAATATTCCACTCAAATTTTTCTGTAGAGTATTTAAGTTTAAAATGAAGATACATTTAAATATCAATATCCATATTGTTTTATCCAATAGAACAATCTTTGGGACAATATTTAAAATTTTTCCTCCATATCACAAAATACTTACAGAAAAATCTATTTTAATAACACTACGCTAAGGAATGTACACTTTGTCTCAAAATCTAGATGAATACCATAAAAAACCAATTTTACAAAACCATTTAAATAGAATGTTTAAATAGAAGTATATAGGAATTAAATACACTTCAAACCTGTTACACACAAGAAACTGTAAAAAGTATCTAAAAAACCTAATTTAGAGAGAAAATATCAATTTGGCTTTCTGCCAAGCTTTGAGGTGATCTTTGAAAGTTTAAGTTGAAAGTCCAGTTCTTTTATATTCGAGTTTCAGCAGGAACTTTTTTTTTAAAATATTCATCAGAATAGCTCACTTTAGATTTTCTATAAATGACAATATTAACAACAAAAATTACTAATTTCTATAGAGATTGGAAAAGTTAAACATTTGCTTCAAAAAAAGTTACGTATGTTTTCTTTTTAGTTACTAAGCGTTTTTCTGTCTCATCTGGTAAATCCTAATTTCATGTGTTATGATCACAAAATATCAAGTAGACAAATTTCATAACGATATGATACATCAGACTCAAAATTGATAAAAAAGTTAAATTAAGAATCTTGACATAAATATTAAATATCTAAAGAAGTCAAAGATACGGAGACGAATCGAAAGGCTAATATGAAATTTTCAAAAGAACCTCAGTATGATAGTAAACAATCAAAAGAAACTTGATTAAACTATAAGAAAAATGCAATGTTGATGATCCAGTAGACACAAAAATTCACGGAATCACAAAAGTAGTTGGAAGCCATGTTTAACTACCTGTTAAGTCGATAATAAGTTACAAAGTGGATTGAATTCCCACGGAGAAGAAAATCATGGGATGTTTTTGTGAGAAGGATTTAGAAAGCTAAAAAATATTTCGATGCATTGAAAAAACTACCTTTTGGCATTGGTAGAGAAATTTGCATCCGAAGCAAAATCTTCCACAGAATGTGGTGCATGAATTCCCAATGCAATAGCGACGGAATAGTTCCTGAACTCCAAACCATTGGATTCTTACAAATAGATGTAGATCTGTGGAAAGATTTATAATAAAACAAATGCTTATTTTATTCTGAAACGTCATACAAATACCATTACAATTTTTAAAGGCTATTTAGAAAATAACTTCAAAATTTTCATGCATAGGTTTATGGACAAATATTTAGAATATTTTACATATGACTTTGGGCTGCTAAACTGAACTTTACAGTAAATGCAGTGTTCTAGGGGTTATAGGAAAATACAACAACAAGTTTACAATTGTAATAATGTGAGCTTATGTTGGACCATCCATCAGTGTTCAAGATAAAGATGTAGGTATGCAATATTAGTTGAAGGTATGAATCTGTATGCCACTATTACAAATACTCTAGGTACAATGCATTAATTAACTAAATATTACACTTTAAACAATTCATACTCTGAACTCCAGTCAATTAGCACTTGTATTTGCATATAATGGGCTAACTCCACATAATTATGTAAGTACGTACACATTTTCACCATACATTTTGTTGAAGTACTCATATTAAAATTATATAAGCTTAACTAAAATATGTTAAGTTAGATCCCTTCGTATTGATAGATAGGATTGATGAAAGTAAAAATATTGAAAAAATAACATATTCATTTCAAATGTATTAAAGAATTTATTTCATCAGCAATAGTTTAATAAAGAATGAACTAACAAGAATTAATCAATTTCAATAACTCTAAGTTTCAAACTTTAAAAAATATATTATTGTATGAAGGTGAACGAAATTAAAAGAAAATTATTATTATTTATAATAATATATTTTATACTCTCTCATTAATTACGAATGCAAATACAATCACATTTGGTAAGATATCACTATTAAAATTATCATAAGTTGAAATTAAAATTTATTATCATTATATTTAACTATGTGTTTAAAAACTTAATTGTCTATCTAACCTAAAAAGTAAATGTGTATACTTTTACCAGATATTAAAATTTTTTTAAATGAGAAATATATTCTTTACTTTCTAGTCACATAAAATTTTAATTAAATTGTACTCAAAATAATTTTTTCAAAAATTTTCTCTAAGATATTTTTCCTCTAAAGCATTCAATAAAGCTATATATTTAATTAATGCTAAACATATGCATGGTAAAACTATTCCTAATTACAAATCTTATTTCATATTCAATATTTTAATTTAAAAAAGATACAAATTTCATATTTATATTTCATAGTCACTTTAAAACTTTAATGAAATGCAGATATCTGTAAAAATAAAGTAATGAATGCATCCTTAAATTGGAACAGATATTGAAAAAAATACTTTTAAAATAAAACGTTAATAATCTTTTCTTCCATGGGGTATGAACTTAACAATTTCCTTTAGGCAGTTTTTCCTTTCATCCTTCAGTACTTAGAGAGAAAACAGCTTAGTATTTTGGACACAATTGAATTTCAGGTATTTTGTGAAGGAAGAGAAATGATGGAATTTACCAACTGATCTTGAAACAATGATGCTCGCTATTCCGACTTCAGTAGGATGGATATAGTTTTGCGGAGAAAATTGTGATTCTTTTTACTTTTTATTTATTTTGAAATGAGATTTCGTTGACTTTTCTCTTGAGATATTTTTTCTGATCTTTTACTTTTATCTTCAAAATTTCTTTCTTTACTTAAAAATTTTTCCTTAAAATAAAAGTAAAATTACGATGTAAGATAGAAAGTCATCTTACTCTTTTTAAATAGTTTTTTAATGCTTAATAGTTTTTGTACATTTTTCTTAACTAATAAAATAAATAAACAATTAATAAATGAAGAAAAATAATTCATTATACTTAAATTCATTATATTCAGGATAATTAATTTTTATGTTGATTTATTGACTGTTTATATATATATTTCTAATAGAGAGAATTACAAATTATATGTAATTTAAAATATTAACTAATTTTGTATTATTATTTAATAACTTTCTGCATTAGTTTTATAGTTCGTTTCACATGTTTAAAAGAAAAGAAGAATTAGATGGATTGAAAAACTAGAAAAATAATAATAATAAAAATAAAAAATAAAAAACTGAACAAAGAATACCATTTCAAATATATAAATCTATTTAAAAACGCGCTCAACTACAACAAATTGTTTCGTCCACGAGAAACTTAACTGGGTTTAAATTTTTGAAAATTATAAAATTCAAAACCAAATAAATGCTAGCAGCAAAATTCGGCATGACTGCAGTTTTCCTTTTATTGAAAACTAATTCTAAAGTAGTGATGAGTGAAATGGGTTGGACTTATTGTAATTTAAGAAAGTAAAAAATGTTTTATTTGTGTGAGTTTTATTATTCGATTTAATTGTTTTGGTTTTTTTTTTTTATCAGTTTTTTTGTTATTTATAGTGAATATACTGTGAATTGAAAATTTCTCCTAGAATTTACATAATTATATATTGTATATAAAATTGTAAATTAAAATAATAATCAAAATTAAAATAGTACGTATTGTAACAATCAAATACTTAATAAGTTATCAAAAATTATACTATCCAGTCAGTAAAAATTTGGAAAATAGAATGAATATTAATACTTTTTGAAATTCTGTGATACAACTAGTTAGTAGTTATTATTATGATTATGCGTTTAAATATTTATTAGATTTTACGCATAATTTTGAAATGTTATACAGAGTATTTCATTATGTGTAGTAATTTCTGAAACAATTCAATGCTGTACCCTAAAAAAAAAAACAATTGAATCTGAGAATAAATTTTTAAATAACAACATGCGTAATTAATTCGACCTAACTTTATATGTTACCTAATATTTGATAAGTATTTTGAAATTAATTTGAACTTCATTGAGATGATATTATTTGAAAGTGTTTCGTAAGCATTGAAAATATATACTTTAATAGCTTTGAGAAAGCTTATCGCTTTAATGTACATCAAATGTTTTAAATTTTCGAGTGGAACTGAATATTTCATTTATTAAATTTGTTGAAATTTCACGTTCAGCAAGTTTTTTCGTATACTTTTAGACAGTGTAATTCTTGGTAATTTACACATAAAAATCTTAAGTTATAATTCAGGAGATTATTTTAAAAGAATAACAAATAAAAAAAATTAAATGTATTTTATGAAATCAGAGGAAATTGGATGGAAAATGATGTTGATTAATGAATAGGGTTTATAAAACACCGAACGGTTCGTAACAAGACTGAAGTTTCCCAGATAAGGGATCATTAAAAAACCTCTTTTTTCATGTTTGTACAAAATGGACGTTAAAGGCAATCAAACAAGATTTTGAAGAGTAATTAATCATTTAAAGAAAAAATATTTTTAAACAAACACAGGTTATTCTATAAACAAAAACGTAAAACAACTGCTTACAGTAAAATTAATGTTATGGAAAAAATGTAAATAAAATAATTATTTTTTCAGAATATAATCTATTTCTAATATTGGTATGGACATTATAAACCTCTAGCATTCTCCTTATGATGCACAAGAAAATAAATATCAAAAGGTGTCTTGAATAGGAAAAACCTTCAGTAATTTTTAGCAGTCAATGTGAATACTTAAAAAAATATTTTTACAAAATGTTTTCTTATTATGGTTTTTGATTAACTCAAATATAATATTTTAATATATATATACAATTAATATTTTATGAAACTTTATATATATATATATATATATATATATATATATATATATATATATATATATATATATATATATATATATATATATATATATATATATATATATATATATATATATATATATATATATATATATATATATATATATATATATATATATATATATATATATATAAAGTTTCATAAAATATTAATTGTATATATATATTAAAATATTATATTTGAGTTAATCAAAAACCATAATAAGAAAACATTTTGTAAAAATATTTTTTTAAGTATTCACATTGACTGCTAAAAATTACTGAAGGTTTTTCCTATTCAAGACACCTTTTGATATTTATTGAAATAGCACTATTTGTTATTGTTTCCATTTTCTAAAGAGGAATTGATATATATATATATATATATATATATATATCAATTCCTCTTTAGAAAATGGAAACAATAACAAATAGTGCTATTTCACATGAAAGCGTATAAAGAGAAGGCAACTTATAAATCGAAGATCAAGTGTTTTGTGTTAACCGTAATTGTATATCAAATGAATAATGATCAAGGACAAATAAAATTGAATAAGAATAAAACAAAAGGGCAATAAAATTGAAAACTAATTATATTTTCAATTAAATTATTAACGAAAGAAATTCTGCATTTGATGAAATCCATAAACGGATGAAAATAGGAAATTTCTCTGAGAAAAGTGTGGCTAAGAGAAATTTCACTTACTCAAATACATTAGTACAGAAAAAAACATAAATAATTGTTCTCATGGTTGTACACTGCTATACAATTGAGAGAGCAAATTATATTAATACTTCTACATAGCAATATTTTTTTTAATTTTTTTTTTTTATTTAAAAGTAATCAATAAAATTTTTACTCATGCCTCTGTAACTAAATTTAGTTTTTTAATGTATACGTGCAAAAGCGCAGTAAATTATGCATAATTCAAAGTAAATTAACTAATTTTTATTCTTTTTTTACATTCACAAATGTTATAAAAAAACAACTGATCCTCTAATAAAACTTTAAAAATGAAAATTTGTGTCTGTAAAATATGTCTTTGTTAATGTAAGTGTGTGTATTGTATATCGATTTTTTAAGCTACTAACTTTTTTTTTGTTGCAAAGATAATTATCAAGTATTAATTGATGGCATAAATGTAAGGTAGCAGGGCCGCAATTAGAATTTTTGGTGCCAGGGGCAGACTAAGACTTTGGTGTCCCCTCTCACGTTATTGATCTACTCCAATGTTTTATCTATTTTCTCTCGTGAATGCGATAGTTTGCAAATTTAGAAGACTTTTGGCTAAATAAAAAATAATATATTGCGATATTATTTATTACCCATTACATAACGATAATATTGATAGCTTATACATTTATTATGAATACATAAGTATAATCTTTAGTCTAATCCTATAAGTCAAAGATTCAAACTAAACTGGCGGGCTTTTTTTGCAGCACAGATTTTGATGACATCATCATAGCAAATAGATGATGCTCTCTTGTGCTTAGTGAAAAATAATACTCAAATTTGTTAGTGTTAGTGTGCCCCACGGTACTTCGCAAGTGATTTTTAACGAATTTCAATTTGCTAAAATTTCAATTTGCTGCAACGATTACAGAAAGAGTAAAACAATATCTTAAATGCCGTAGTCCAGTTTGAGTTTCAAAAGGGTTGCTGGAGATGTCTTTTTCATGGTATTATCAACTGCCAAGGCATGGTACTGAAAACTTTACACTTGTTTAAGTAATTTTTCTGTATTGTCATCGTCTTGGTATGTGTCGGAGTGTTTTTTGAGTTTCATTATTTAAATCTTTTACATCGATCTTGTGGATATTATTTCCATTTATAAACTTAAAACTTGTCATTAATTTTTTTTTCTATTCTTTCCATATTTTCTATTGCGTGAAACTGAATTTTTAAGGCGTTCTCTATTACGTCAATGATCTCTAGCAAAGCAATTTTTAACAGATCCGCCCCTGATAAGTTGTAACATTCATATTCACAACCTTCATCAAAAATCCTTTTCTTCTTCCTTTTTTCTTGAAAATCAGCAGGTACATTGTTGTTCTCAGTAATCTTCTTGGCTTCTAAGATAGCACAGATGGTACATTGTTCCTGGTTGATTCCAAAAAACTTAAAAGACCATGAATGTTTATGATTGCGTTGTCTATAGTTAAACCATATCTTTGAGTCACGAATAGAAATTCAAACTTTCTGATGTTTCTTTGCAGATGTAGCCTCCGTCTTTGAATGTTAAAAGAACTTGGGGCCTCGATGACTGGCAACTGGGTGATCGGCAACACTGGAAACTCGCAATATTCATTAATACCTAGTACCGAAAAATCACGTAGGACTACATTATATTACATAAGTGGTATTTTCAACATAACTTTAGTGCAGTCAGTCAATCAATATGACATAAAAGAAGATGGCATAGTATTTAGTTAGTTAATCAGCTTTCTTCCAGGGTGTTTTTTTTTTTTTTAATCTTGATTTCCCCTTTGTTATTTACACTAATCAAAACAAAACTGTTTAATGTACTAATAAAAAAAAAAACTGTTCCTATAGAGGAAAAAACAACAAAAATATTGATTGGAAACTAAAACTAAACTACAAGTACATCACAATGACTAGAAATTAGAAGTTGGAAGTCGCGCTTACTCGTTACCCCACTCTACAGCGATCGGGTATGGAAGTAGGTCCAGTAAAAGGTCCCCAATGTGAGGGCGCTATCTAAAGGTCAGAGATAATTAAAAAACAATTTTGTATGGTTGGAGAATCGAGTTCAGTGTGGTAATTACATCAGTGTTAAGCAACAACAGTTTTTGTTTCACCATTTTGGTGCCCCCTATGATGGACGCTTGGGCCACATGCCCCACTTGCTCCCACCTATTTGCGGCCTTGTTCGGTATTGCAAAGGAGCATTAAGCTGAGCGTCCACTACGAGCTAAGCAGAGCAGAGTGCGAAAAATAATCCGCCATGAACGCTCCCAGCTTTGTACGTGTAGTTGATGTCCACTTGGAGCAGATCAGAGCAGAGCAGGGTCGTGCTACAGTGGACTTTGGTAGACTTGAATCTGGCTCTAGTCCACTCTGCTCACTCTATAGTGGACGCCTAGCTTTAAAACTAGGCGTCCACTACAAGCAGAGCAGAGTGGGTAAAATAATCCACCAAGAACGCTCCCAGCTTTACACGTGTAGTTAAGGTTCACTGTGAGCAGATCAGAGCAGAACGGGCTAGAGCTACAGTGGACGTTGGCAGCCTTGGAGCTGGCTCTAATCCACTCCGCTCTGATCTGATCAGTTTATAGTGGACGCCTAGCTTAAAGTACACGCATAGGCTTCAAATCGCCAAAATCGATGAAAATTGAAATTTTTTTATTGTCCTAAATATGCACCAAACCTTTAGCAAACAAGACATATCAAGATTGTGAAAAAAAAATTGCAATAATAAGAAAGTTTCAACACTTTTTCCAAATGTCGCTTTAAAAAAAGTTCGTTTCGTTTTAGCATCTTCTTAGGCCTAATCGCTATTAACCTAATCGCCATTTTGGTAGATATTTCAATTTTTAAACCCTACTTAATATTTGTTTCAAAGTTCTTGTAACTGTAACTGTATATCTAACTATAATTGTTCGCAATCTTTTATTTTCACGTTTACGTATTTCTGCACACTTCATCTTCAATATAATTACTCATTTTACCTAAAAACCATCCAAAATGGGCTCTAAAGTTCGAAGTAGACGCACCAAAAGGAGGTTTTTGTTGTGAATTAGTTTAAATTTCCTTTAATATTTGTATGTTTTTTTTTTTTGTTTTTTTTTTAAATTTATTTTATTGTTTATATTTAAATTCCTTCTGTATTAGCGGTCGTTTAGTATAAGTATTTAAATTACCCACCATCTTGTTTAGTTCAAATCAGCCAACATCTTGAGTTGGCGATAGTCAAAAACTACGTAATTCTGGCTTTGTCACTAAACTTTTTAAATCGCGTCAATCCTGACAGGTACAATAGGAATTTGAATTTAGTACGATTCCCATTCTAAGAGTTTTATTGTCGACTTAGACTGTTTAAATATTCTACTTTCCAAATTTTTTGTACAGAATGTAAAGCCAAGAAATTATTAATTGAAGAAAATCCAAACAACAAAATTGGATGTTCTGCAGAACGCAATCTACTTTGCAGTAACTATGGATTTATTATTGCACCATTCTCAACGTCCAAGTAAACAGGGCACATAGTTGAAGTGATTCGTCGACTTTTCTACGCTATGAGACAACTTGGCTGCGGATACAATGAAGCCAGCCACTTCATGAGTGTGATGAACTTGCCTTCACCATCAAGTCTATCAGCATATAACAGTCAGAACAAGTCACTATTCAAGGTTGTGAAAGGACTTACTGAAGAAACTATGATCACCGCGGCATTTCGTGTACGAAAGAAAAATAGTTTTTCGGACTGTGGCGCTTCCATCGACGGAGAGAAAAGGGGATTCTCGTCGCTGAATGGCTTGGTTACTGCTGTCTCCATCGACACCGGCGAAGTCCTTGATGTGGAAGTATTGAGCAAAGTTTGTGGTGGTTGTCAAAAATGGAATACTAAAGACAAGTCAAGTACCCGCTACAAATCATGGAAAGCAGATCATGTGTCCCAATTAACTATGAGGGGTCATTTGGTGGTATGGAGCCTGTCGGTGCATGAAGAATTTTCGAGATATCCAAGCAAATAAAAGTGTTGGCCTACACACAATTTTACGGAGACGGTGACAGTAAAAGTTATTCTTCGTCTGTCGTCGAACTCAACCCTTATAATGGGAAGATCATTGCCAAAAAAGAATGTGTAGGCCACTACCAAAAAAGGTTGGGGACTGCTCTGTGAAAGTTGAAAAAAGTCATCAAGGGATCGGAGGGCAAGGAAAGCTGACAGACAAGAAGATTTATAAAATTCAGAACTATTTTGAAATGTCTCTGAGTAATAACACCTCATTCGTTAATGAAATGTCAAAGGCAATATGGGCAATGCTGTACCATTTGAGTGCAAAAGATAAGCACTCACTTCACACCAAATGCTCGAAGGGAAAAGACAGTTGGTGCACTTACCAGCTCATTAAAGCTACGGAAAATCTTACACTAAACAAGTACAAACACCAGAGTGGCTTGCCATTGACACTTCTGAAAGTCATTAAGCCTGTGCACCAGTGACTAACAGATCCTTCAATGCTGGAGAAGTGCTTACACGTGATGACTCAAAATGCCAACGAGAGTTTACACAGCCTAATTTGTAAACGATGTCCAAAAACAAAATGTGTTGGGTTCAATGTCATTAAGCTCGCCACCTTTAATGCTGTAATGCATTTCAATACAGCGACGCAAATGTTTGAGAGGCCTTTAAAAACAAAAACAAAATAAAAACACCACCACAGACGGAAATATCTATGATGGAGGAGCATAATAAATTGTAAATATATAATAATTAATTCAATAATAACAGTTTTTTATGCCAAAAATGCAGTTTTAAAACTTTTAACGTGTTTTTCTCAGAATGTAGTTTCTTCAGTTTTGCATTTCAATCAATCAATAATAAAACTCCAGTTAGAATAATAAGTTTTGTACTGTATATTGTTGCTATAAAATTTGAATAAATTGCTGAATGTTTTGACTCTAAATACTAAGTGATTGGTAAATAAATATTTTTAATAGAATTTTAAAGATAAGATTTTGTATAAAAAAACATGGATTTGTCTCATACATTCAGTTATAGCAAGTTATCATAAAATATATACACTGAATAATTCTATTTATAGGGTCAAACCAATAGAGCAGAGTATTCCACATTATTGAACACCATAATGTATCAGTGGGTGAATTAGATTTTTTTGTAATTACTGTTTAAAATTAGCCTAATTAATTATTAAATGTTAATTAATTATTAAAATTGAAGATTAAAAACAATAAAATGTTGAAAATAAAAAAAAATGTTGGAAACATTTAAAAAAATAATATTCTTTTCAATCTGAAAAAATCTTATTTTTAAATTAAAAATTTAAAAAAAAAAAAATATATATATATAAATAAAGTTGAAACCTATACCTACGCCTTAAGATGATATTTTTTCAACAATGTGTTTTCATTTTTATAACTATTCAATTATAATTCTCTAACATGTATATAATTTTTTTTTAGGTCTACTAATAAAATGTCCTTGAAAAAATATCGACTCATCTTGGCGAGTATGATATTGTAAAACCCATTCCATATTTTTTATTTTCTTACTCGCCGTGGATCCGTGTTGCGAATACCCGTCATTAGTGTGTAGGTCCAGCTTTTTGAGCTTCTCAAATAGGCTTGTTATGCTCACTGAAATATTCATAAACACATAAAAAAAGGCTCGTTTCACTCACTGAAAGATTCATTTCTACACAAACACAAGCTTGCTTCACTCGCTAATAGTTTCATTATTGCGCAAACACATCTAACATCACTCACTGAACGTTTGCTGAAAAATTCACTTCTGCGCAATATTTACTTTGTAAAAAAAGTAATTGAAAAAACTAAGAAACAATTATGTATGTCAAAAGTCCAATTAGAAGGCTACAACTACTTTTGTTAAAAAATTCAGATTTCACCTCCGATCAGAAGTCACTTTATAAAAAAATAATTATAAAACTATTTAAAATTGTAACATTCTTTTTATCAAAAGTTCAATTAGAAGGCAGAAATTATTTATTGTGAAAATTTCAGAGTTATATGCCATTTAGAAGTTGTTTTGTAAAACAAAAGTACTAGATATCATTTTAGCATTCTGTTTATGAAAAGCAAACTAAAAGGCAGAAAACTTCTTTTGAGGAAACATTTCAGAGCTCTATTCCTATTAGAAGTAACTTTGTAAGAAAAATTCAAACTAATTAAAAAAAAAAAAAATTAAGAAACTGATAAAAAATTTTACATTCTGTTTGTCAAAAATCAAATTAAAAGGTCAAAACCACTAAATAATAATATTACTTAAAATCGACTTTAAAAATTTTGGCAATTTTAGAGTAGTACCTCTATTTGAAGGCGAATAAAAATTTCAACATTCTGTTTGTCAAATTTCTAATTAGAAGGTCAAAACTACTTATGTTGAAAATTTCAGAGTTCTATGCCTATTTTAAATAGCTTTCTATAGTGGGACAGACACACGGTCATGTACAGAAACTTTTTGTGTTATTAGTATAACTAATGTTAATTCAGTTTTTATTAAAACAAATATAAAGTAAACCTTTTTCCATGGACATAATTAAAAACTACACATATCTATGAGACATGAGACATTTCATTGCACAAGTTTGTATATAGCAGTTACACCACGTTTTTTTAGAGATAAGTATGTATTGGTTGTTATCTTCGCATCACATTGCAGAGTAGCATATAGAAAAAGAAATAAATTATTCATTTCAAACTCATTCTTTTGTTTAATAAGTTTAAGTATCCTTTGACTTTATTTAAATTGAATCTAAAACATCCTTTTTGACTTTGAAACGAACAAGTTTCAAAACACTTGAAAAACCACAGTATGAAAAGATACGAGAAATAGAAACTCTTCAAAGACTATATGCCCTTCTAATGGAATTCTTTAGAACGTTTTTAAATTTCAATCAGAGGAGGTGCAATCCATAAAGCATATTTAAATCTTTAGAACGTCATGAAAAAAATATGAATGAACTATCCAGATAAGCATTATCAGACTCTTTATGGAATGCAACATTCCATTTGCAGTGTCAAAGGAATAAAATATGACCCTTCAGGTGGAGCGAAATTTCCGATATTAGTACTCAAAGGCGAATGGCATTTTAAATATAGAAGAATCTCTCTCCGATGCTAAATCCTCATGACTTGATAAAGTAATTCAAAACTTTCTTCGCCTGAAAAATCAATGTATTCAGAAAAAGAAGTCATCGTGATTGATGCCATTTTCTTCTCATGTGGCATTTTCGATCCGAAAGAAATCAATGCAAGGACATCGTTTGAGATTTGGAGGTAAATGGTAGGAGGAAAAGAAAAGAGGCAGTCAGAAATAATTCAAAGAGGGGAGGCTTCAATTTTGCATAGGTTTCTCAAACGACTTTTGACTGGTTTAACTCTTGAATCATTTTGAGAAAAGAAATGAGATTTTAAATATTAATCACTTTTACAATTTTAATGAATATATTAATAAAAGTAGTTTCTTTAACAACATTAAAATAAATTTGTAAAAAAAATAAATAAGTCGAAATGCTGATCAGCTGAAAATTTGTTTTTTATAAATCCTTAGAGTAAATTTCATTCTAGAAACTCATTATTTTACTATAAGTAAAAAAGTATATAAACCATTAAAATAACATTTGCGTTATTAACTAAATTTTTTATTGCCATAAAATAGTTTTAAAAATACCATATGTATTTATTTGATTGTACATACAGTTGCAAGCTATTGGCACGTATATGATCTTCGATATTAAACTTTTTATTAAACTTACAATTTCAGAAATGTTTTGCATTATTATTTTTTTATAAAAAGTGCAATGTTTTGATGCTTTTTACTTATTATTTTTATGATTCAATTTAGTTTTTCTGAATAGGTTAAAACAACATAACTTTGAAAAACTATGTTCGTGCAACCGGTAATGTTAAGCTTTGTTTTTATAATTATCTATAACTAATATTAATATTTTTTTTTTATATTTGACATTTTATTTCCTTCTATGTATATTTATAAAAATCTAAAATAACGTCATATTAATACAATACTGCAAGATAAACTAATAAAAGTATGTGCTGTAGAAAAGTACGTATATCCATAGGAGGGTTTCTTAACTCTTTCTAATTAATTCTCCAAATCGATCCCGACGTTAGAAAACCAATCATAATTGAATACTGTCAACTTCTCTCCTAACCTAGCACGGGTGAGAAAGCCAAAATTCTAACTTTCAATTTCGGAAACAGACCTTCTCCAACCGCATCTCAAGCGACAAAAGCCCGTTTAGAAAATCAATTCATCTTTTCTACCCCAGTTCACCAGAGACGATGCAGCCATCCATAATAATGCTCCCTCTCATCCCGCCTGCTCACTACCGCTCACCCACCCCTTATCTCCCTTTAGAAGCCTTCCCCATGCCCCTACGTCCTGGAGTGGCCATTTCATAGGCCACATTAAACTGCTTAACAGAGCGGCAATGCTCTAACAATGCAGGCCCTTCTTGATAGGCCGACAATGGGAGATCTTATATATTGTGGGAGTCAAACGAGTGCCTTTTAAAAGATAAGGATACCTGGAGGGGAATGATGTATTTATTATGGCGGCAATATTTTTTCTTTAAATTTTGTTGACGTGCTTTGGAGAAATGAGATCCCATTGTTTAACCGTGATGGATATTTTTATAGACAGAAAATAATGATAGATAAAAGTTAAGGGGTGGGAGAAAGGTATTAAAAAAGTTAAGTGATGCAGTTTTTAATGAGGATTTTTTTCTAAGGAACTGATATTATCTGTTTATGAAAGTATGGAAAGTTTAACTTATTTTCAAAAAATAAATGCATTTTAATGAATACATTTTTAATTGACTACAAGATACCACAAATGTTAAAATTGGAATATCATAAACAGTTTCTGATTATAACATCAAAGATTGGTAATTAGAATGTCACTTTAGTCTCTAGCATACTAATGTTATAACATAAAAGAACCTTATAAAAAATTATATTCTCATCAGGACGAGTATTATAACAAAATTAAACCGGAAATTGAAGCATAAGAATTTGTAATCAAAATTCAGTTTTTAATACCTTAAGACTCACATATAATTGCTATTGATATGTGTCATAAGTCAAATTGAATTTCATCGATAATATTAGAAAAATTGCATACAATCTAACCAGATATTTCTACAGGAAATACTTTGACGTTTGACCAAACTAGTGTTTTAATATAAACTGTAATTGAAGTTGACTGTAAATAGTAACTTAATTATAACTTTCTCCATCGGTTGCGAGTTTTCTCTCTAAATTTGTAAAAATTTTATCAAATAAAGTTGGAATTCCCTAGATTTTTTTATCAGATGGTGTCATCTTTAACAAAAAAGACATTTCAGTCAATAAATGCAGCCGTATTTAGTTCTTGGACGTGGTGGACCATAAATAAACATATGAAAAAGGATCCTGTTTGAGAAAACTTTTGAAAAACTTTATTTCAACAAATGTAAATGGCATTGATGTCAAAATATATCAACTTTTATAATAATAATTACACTAACACTAAAAATAATAATAATAATAATAATAATAATGAAGTTAATAGTAATAAAAATATTGATAATGATGATGATAATAATAATAATTGATAATGATGATGATGATAATAATAATATTGATAATTATGATGGTAATAATAATAAAATACCAAAAATAATCAGTGATTTTATATTCGATTTTAGAAAAATCATAGAAGTGCATTTTAAGGTAATTGATAGCAAATTAAACTCAACATATTATTTATAGAAAAGAAAACCTTTATTAATATTGCTAGGCCAACAATTATGAATTAAAACTTATCAGAACAGACATCGTTTCTCTTTTTCTGTGTGAAAGGTAATAAAATGCACCTGGAAAAATAATTTACGTAATTAATTATAGTAAAATACTCTTATAAGGCCGATAATGCTTTTTCGGTTTCAAAAATGTAAGAAAAATCTTATGCTGAACAATTTGTCATTTTCTCAGCTTTTTAAGTAATTAAATACTTCCGATTACAACTTTTTAAGTTCCCCTACGTTTCCTAGAAAATGACATTAAATTACTAACAAACGTTTTTTATATATATATATAATCACAGAAACAAAAAGAACAATAAATATATATGAATATGTTTTTAGAATATTAGCGTTACTTTTCACACCATCGGTGATGGCATTTTGTGATACAGATAAATGTAAGCTTGTAGAAGGAGGTAAATAGTTAATATTAATTTTGTTTGCCTAATAATACAAACATATTTTTGAAATATAGTGCTCTATGCTTACAGTTTAAAACTAGGCCTAATCTTGTTTGTGACATTTGTTTAAAACATGATTTTTTTAACAGTTTTACTAACAGGTGTACTGTTGTAAGAATTATATTTAAAATCCTGATGTAAGCAGATGAATCTCGTTCTCAGAAAGATTACCCTACAGTATATGTTAATCTACAATAACTTATGTAATAATAACAAAATCCAAATTATCAAATCAAGCTAAATGTAAATTACAAAACTTAATTTCAATAAAACTGTATGATTCTGATTAAATATGTAGTTAATTAATAAAATACATAAATAGGTAATATATTAATGACATTAAAGCATATTATGAATTATTTAAAGAAATTTGCTTGAGATTGTTATCTTTCAGAAAAGTTTCCTAACAGTGGTAAATGTTTCTTTCATAAATAAGTTATTAAAAAGGCTTCGTTATAACTTATTATGTTTTTTGTGACAAGCTTTAAACTGATTCAATCCTACAATGCAATATTAGCTTCTCTTTAAAAACATATTATATTCAATTCGAATACCATTGCTTACATTATAACTTTTAAAAACACTAATACTATTACTGCCCATTTGGAGATACTTTTTTAAAATAAATTATATTTAGAATAATTAAAGATAATACCAAATTCAAAATGTATGTAAATATTGCTGGTAAATTACATTATAAGTTATATAAGAAGTACTAGTTCATACCCATCTGCATTTGATTTGCTACTTAAAGTTTCAACGAAACTACCCCAAGAATAACTCAATTTTTAACATACTAAGTCTCATCGTATACAACTAGAGCTTTGAAGGTTGTTTTAATATTAAAGAAGCAGTATATATATTCACACACAACTTTTCGATTCAAAGTTCAGAACAACTGTCAAAATGCATTGCACGATCTCAAATATTTATGACTTCGCTCAAGAAATGGTATTGCAATTCGATTTCTGGTACTCCACCGAGTTTTCTGTGAATTCTTCAACTGGATGCACTTTTTCATTTCATTCAGTTCTTGAATATTTATGCATAATACCCCATTTATTTTGAGAGTTATACTTTACTATAATCTAAAGTGTAAAATTTTGAATCGTGTTTGAAGCCATTTAAATTCTTATTTGAAATTCATAATAGATCATTTGATTTGGTTTGTATCCAAAATAAAATAAAATAAAACTTACATGATAAGAAAGTTATTACGTAATAGTTACGTTCTGACGACAATTAAGTTCTAAAGATCATAACTTTAAACATCAGAATGCTTGAATCGGATGCGTTGTTAAGGGGACTCAGTAACTTAAAAATAATATATATATATATATATATATATATATATATATATATATATATATATATATATATATATATATATATATATATATATATATATATATATATATATATATATATATATATATATATATATATATATATATATATATATATATATATATATATATATATATAAAACTTTTTTTCATATTGTTCCTTTTTTTTAAACTTTTTTTCTTTCAATTTATTCATTTTTTTTACTCAAATTGGAAGTACGTTATTTTTTATTTTAAAATGCAACTATCAATGTTAAGTATATAAGATAATTACATTTAACTTTGATTTTCTCTAAATGTGATATTATAAACATTAATAAACCTTTTCTCATATAGAGATACATCATTCTTATTTTCGCCAACCTGATGGCTGTGGGGTTAGAGCTCTGGCCTCACATGCCAAAGGTGTCTGGTTTGAATCCTAGGTTAGGGCATAGATGTTTGTTGTGGTTTGCAATCCACGTTAAGCTGTAGGTCCCAGCATGATTAGCCGTCATTGTGCAAAATATAGGTCGTTGAACGTACAAGCCAAACGACCAAACCATTCATACTTATCTTCGGAAATGGTAGTAAACAATCTACAGGTTAACCCATTAGCGCCCATTGTCCTCATTTGAGGATACTGTAAAAAACTGCTATTTCTACTATTAAATTAAAAAATATTATTTTTTTTACAAATTGGTCAGGTAGATGGGAGCAGTATACAATGTGTAATATGTGATTTGTTTAGAATGACGTAAAAATGGGCTGGGAAAATGCACTATAATTTCCTTCTTTTTTGGTAATGGCGTTGTGTTAACTTCATTCTTCAGTATCGCACTGGATATATAAGGTAAATTACTTCAATTTGGTATATATATAATCTAGATAATCCATATTATACGGTTAACATGGGTTTCAATATTTATTGTTATTAATATATCCGTAATAAGCAAGAAATCTTATCCGTCATCATTTGAGGACGCTGGGCGTTTGTGTATACTTCTTATTCACCACTTAGATTTGCTTTCAAGCGCGTATTACATTTTTTGCAGCCAATTTATAAATGGACACTGAAAAATGAATAGAAGGAAAATATTTAAAATCTTAGACGAGGCAACTGCTTATATTTTTCTGAAGAAATTGAAGAAGATATAATAGCAATGCCTTCGGATATCGATGAACTAACAGATGAAGAACAATTCGATGATGATAATTTGGACACTCCAGTTGTATCAGATGTTGCAGATACATTGGAGATTACTATACCAGATGATAATGATATCGTTTTTTTATCCGAAATAATGTAGTTAATAGTTCCCGTAAATGTAAAAGGGAAATACAAAAAGTTGTATGGACGAACATAACCCCTTCTTATACATTTGGGACTAAGGCAAATTCATCTAAGAAAAATTCTGATAGACCACGGAAACTAGTATTATGAAACCAATTGAGCTGTTTGAAGAATTTTTAATTGTAGAGAAAACTAATCGATATGATCACGAAGTGAAAAATTAATTATAATGTGAATAAGGATGGAATGAAAACCTTTATTGGTTTTTTGATACTTTCGGGTTATAATACTATACCAAGTGAACGGGACTACTGGGCAAAAGCAGATGATTTAGGAGTAACAATAGTGAATAATGCTATGACTAGAAATTTCTACTTATAGCTTAAAAGAGTATTACATTTTTAAGGTAATAAACTACATAACAAAAATAGACGAGATAAATCACTTAAAATACTTCCCTTGTTAGAAATGCTTTCCAAGAATTTTCAGAAATGGAGAATTTTTCAGGAAAATTTGTCTGTTAATGAAATGATCGTCAGGTATTATGGACATCATTCACTGAAGCAGTTTATAAAATATAAACCTATTTATATGGCTGTTGTAAATGGCTATATAATTTATACAAAGTTACATGGTTCTAAGTTGATGTCAGTCAAAGATTTTAGAAGGTATATTAAAATAAAAAAAACACAAAAAAAAAACAAATAAATAAAACAAAACACAGGGGCAGATTCAAAACATCCCTAGGAAGACCAGTACAGATACGTATAACATCTAGATCCAAAATGTACTTCCTCATATAAAATTAAACCAATTACAGCATATCATTGGCCAAAGAGAGAAACAAAGGCTTTGCCAATATGATACATGTTCTTCAAAGAGAAGAACATACTGTATGAAATGCAATGTATTATTATGCATAGAATGTTTTCCACTTTTTCATACAAAAAATCAACCTTGAAAATGTAAAAAAAAAGTTTTCTTACAAGTCTAAAAATAAATTTTGCTTCTTAACTTTATACTACTTATTAGTATATTTATATATCAAAACTACATAATTTTAAGTAAAAATATTAAAATTTTTAGAAAATTACATTTTTATGCATACAAACGCGCAGCGTCCTCAAATGAGGACGGCTTAAAACATACGGTTACATTAAAAAAATTTCAAAATGTTTTTGAAATACTCTTAATTTATGCATTTCTACCCATATATATCAATTTCAAAGAAAAATGTCAAATTTTTTTAATTTAGGCGTTAATGGGTTAAACTGAAATTAAAATTTGATTAAAAATACCATCATAATGTTTCTTGTTAAATTTTATTAATATTTTTTTTTTATTAAAACCTTTTTTTTTTTTTACAAACAAATTTTAAAAAAAATAATAATTTACAAATATAACACAATTTTTTTAAGCTCAGTTTAATCTGTATGTTGTTTACTGAAATTTAATAACACAACTACAAAAATTTATTTTTACAATTTAATGAAAAAGACTTTGGTATATTTCTATTAGTAAGTTAGAAAAGGTACATTGAAGTTTAAAAAATAAAAAAACAAATTTAAAGGTAAACAAATTATATAATAGGGATAAAAGTTTACATTTTTATTATACAGTATAAATACTTCAAACTTAAGCAAACACGAAAGTAATACATCAATTAAAAGGCAAAAAAAAAATTAGAACGAACAACACACAATAAAAACTCAAAATCGATTTGTTTTATTTTAAACTTACTGAGTTCATTTAAATTATTTATTTAAAAAAATAGTTATTTTAATAGCTTCATTACGTAATGTGCACACACTCATTTTATTTGTTATAGGTTTTGATGCAACACAAAAATAATTTGTGATAGGAAATTGTATTTATTAGTAATGCCATCCCATTCCATTTATTATCTATTAAATTTCAAATTATAACAAAACACAATCGATGCGTTTAACAAAAATATATATTAATAAGTTTCAAGAGAATACTTTTTTTTTAATAGTGTTCTTGTTATAAATTTGCATACACGCCTACTTTGATGCGCACACTAAAATTGTAAATATACTACTGCAAACCAATTTTGTAATACTAAGTGCATATTAATCGCATACTGGTGTTGTATTGCTTGAACCAAAAAGTATATGCCAAAATATGATTTTCAGAAAATATAAATTAAGAAAATTCACTGAAATCATTTTAAATTGAGAACAGCTTCATAATAAAATGTTCTGAATGTTTTCTTTCAAATTTCACCTATCGGAAAATTCATTTAATGGATTTTTTTTCTTGTTTTGCATTTATCCTATTTGCACTACTTTATGCAGACAAAACTGAACTAATAAAGTTAACAGTGCTTGAGTATATGTTTTCCCTTACGGTAAATGTCACAAAATGGATATTTATTGCGTCATATATTGGTCTCAAATTTTTTCAACTTTGAGTGTTACAAAAATTACAAAAAAGAGCTTTAATACAAAAACAAAAAATAAAAATATATTAATTAATAGTTTCTAATATTATTTCAACAACCAGTTGATTTATCAGTAAAAAATCATCGACGAAAATATGCTAACAATCTTTACAGTCATTTACAAATTTGTGGCTAATATTAGCATAGTAGATTTAATTCGATAAGTGTTGAATTCCTAACATGGGAAACATTGTACAACTGAATTCTACACCACCAAAAGGTTCTGTTATGTATACCTCACATTTTTCACTAGTTATATGGTATATGCGTATCATATAAAAGAGAAATTGGCTGATTTTCAATAATTTTTATCCAACAATTACTTATAGCATGCAAATGTCAGACATTAAAAACCGTTACTGTGAAGTACAATAAGAAAGTATTTTAAATATTTGAATTATGAACAGTTTTTCCAAGAAGTAATCAAACATTTTTGTATTTCTGGTGTTTGCAATCGTGCCAAAATGTGCCTGATTTATTTAAGAAAAACTTTTAAAAACTAACAATAGTTTGAAAGCCCATTTAAGTTGAAAATATTTGTCTAAAAGTATGATTAAAGTGCCTCGTAATATGCAATTGTATTAATACGTTTCATTTCTTAAGGAACTTTCTTCAAAGAACACTTTATGAAAAATTTAACGCCCATTGGTTTATTTTTAAAAAAACTCTTCAATTTTCTTATACAAGAATGTATTGCTTTTTAACATGCTAAAGAAAACACTTCACCTTAATCTCTTATTTAAAATTAAACATACTTTTGGAGGAGCAAAACGAATTTATTTTCGCACCACATGAAAATTAAAATTCGTCAAATTAATCTTATTATATCATTAACGTAGTATCTAAAACAAAATATTTTTTTCATACATTTAACCTAACTAGTGACAACAAATTGGATAAAGTAGATAATGATTTGCCACTATATCTCTAAAGCAAACACTTGTCGTTTAAATTCCCATCACATGCCTAAGGGACCAGGGATGTCTTCCGAGATAACGAGGTTAATGTTTCTTTCATAACCTTGTTAATGAGGGTGCCAAAGTGAAGGGACTCATATTTAGATTAATGAGCATTGTTACATCACTAGACTATTATTAAATTTTTGATTAACTCAGAGGATAGAGTCGAGCTTAAAAATTTAACACTGAATACTGACTTATTTAAATTTAGTCTATTAAAGATGGAAAATATGTTGTCTTTGGATATGGAAGATTAGCGCACATATTGATCATACTGGAAATATGTCAAGATCCCAGTGAGGAGTAGATAATATTTTGAAAGAAATCAGAAATTAATATAATAGTAAGAAAGAAGTTAGAATATTTTAGAACTGCATTGAATAAAATAATGGAATTTTAGAGAGTAGATAGATGCTACTGTTCTGAAATATACTTGTCCACCAAAGAAATTGGCCAAAACTTTTCAAACTGCAAATTAGAAAGATTTAATTAAAACTATTAGCCACGTATGTCATAATTATCTAGAGCCTTTTTTTTTTTTTTGATAGCCTCTTTTAATGCTGGAGATAACGCACTCAGTTACTCCTGAGGCGATCTGGTTGACAACATCGTCACTGTTGCCTGGCAACAAAAAGACATAATTCTAAATTGTAAACTAACTAACTTTTCCAGTTACCTTTTTTACTCGTACTTAGCGTACCTCTGTGTAATCAGTTATTCATTAATATGCACGGATCCGCGCAGTGGAGACCCGAAATGTGATAGTATGAAAATTAAATCATGTCTATATAGTGGAATTCGATTTTGAAGATTGACGGGACCGCACCTGTTATTTCACTGAGGAAGTAGGATTGGATTGGTTGTTTTCTATTCCATTTATTCCGCTATGTACTAGCATACTCAACTCTGAAATTGTTTCTTATAGTAGATAAAATATGGAACAAAATTCTAATCCTGCGGAGGATATTCAGGTTCCAATTTCTGCACCGAATTCACCTGGATTGGCTAGAATTGCGTTTAAAGCTCCACCAATCTGGAAGAAAAATGCTGAAATTCCACTGTGTGGTTTCTGTTCTAGACATTGAGGTTATGGCTTACGTGAGTGATATAGTTAGAAATCCTCCAGCAGAAGCATATAGTGCATACAAATTTCGTGTTGTCAATCAGTACGCTGATTCGGAAAACACTAGATTAAAAACGCTACTTTCGGATCTGCAGCTTAGCGACAAAAAGCTTTCGCAGTTGCTTATGCAGATGCGATATTTAGCTAAAGATAGCATTCAGGAAAGAGTAATGGAGGTGTTATTGCGCAACCCTGTCGCGCATCTTCCATCCTACCCCACCCCTTTTTATTCGTCCATTAATTACTGTAGATTGATTCCCGCGCTGTGGTGGATGTGTGAGAGATTCCTCTCAGTTCTCATGATAACTCCTAGGTTAGTTATCATTCTATTTTACAGTCCAAATTGTGAATATTAATAAAACTGTGCACAGCTGCCAATACTCGTCGTGAACCTTTTTTGATTAAATTCATAAAAACTGAGCTTCGCCGAACATTTGGTCCGTCGAGCAGGAGAACTGAACTGCGCTATTGAGACCTATGGTTTGGTGTGTGATGCATTAAGCATTTAGTCTTGGATTATTATCGACTATGTTTCTGAACTCAAGGATTATCATATGGTTTGATAACCTCATACCCCATTAGTGGATTATTTACTGTATGCAATTCGCATTAAGTAGTGGTGTTATTGTGCACACAATTTGGAAAAACTCAACTTTGGACATAGTATTTTGGAATAGACCCAAAAGGTAAGCCAGTCTTTTTAGAAACTATTCGATCTTGAATAATGGAGGAGTTGGCCAAGATTAAAAGTATTCGAGCGTCATGCCGGACGAGTATGACAAAGTTAATCACGAAAATAGATGCATTGCTGGCACAAACTCAGAAGAGTGGAGAAGAGATTTTGGAGCTTATAGAGTTTCTCTCGGAAAAGGAGAAGTTACTGAAGGAAATAAATCTAGAGGTGTTGAATTATACTAAAACTGAAGAAGAATTTGAAAAAGAAGTTATTAGTAATGAGGGTTACGAAGATAAAATTATCACCGCTCGTTGTCAACTTAAACGTTGTTTACGTGAATTAGATAAAAAACAAATTCCGTCTGTGCAAATGCAGGATAATGAACATTTGATGAACAATGGTTCTCAGAATTCTATTGGTCGTGTGAATGCGTCTACGGTTAAGTTACCAGAAATTCCCCTTCCAGATTTTAGTGGTAAATATGATGAGTGGCATCATTTTAAACTTCAATTTAATAATATTATTGGATTTAATGACAATTTGTCATCCGAACAGAAGTTGCATTACCTTAGCGCTGCATTAAAAGGTGAAGCGAGATACCTACTAACAACAGAGGATACATATTTATCGCTTTTCAAAGCTTTGGAAGATCGGTTTGATAACCAAAGGCTTATAGTTGAAACACACGTTAAAGCTATTTTAGAGCAGGATAAAATCACTCGAGAGTCCGCTAGAGATATTCGACATTTATTAGATAATGTTAAACGGAATATTCGAGCTTTGAAAGTTCTTAAATTTGATACTAATAATCTGTCGGAAATACTAATTTTAAATATATTGCTTCAGAAATTAGATTCCGAGACTCGCAAAAATTATGAGTTAGCAATTAGTTCCAAAGATGTGCCACGTTTGGATGATTTAATGATATTCTTGGAAAAACGAGCACAAATATTGGATAATATCCATCAAAATGTTGTTATTAAAAACAGATATCAGGATAGAAATTCTCCCAAGCCACGAGCATGTTTAGTTAAAACAAATAACTCTAATTTAACTTGTGTATTATGTAAAGGCAAACATCCATTATATAAGTGCAGTGCCTTCGGTGAATTAAATATCGCTCAGAGAAAAGAAGTCATCATAAAAAATAAACTATGTTATCGAAGTTTTGGAGGAAACCATTTTTTCTTTAATTGCCCTTCCAAACACAGTTGTAAGAGATGTCATGAGGTCAAGCATAACAGTCTTTTATGCGAAAAACGCTTGGCGTCGACTGAAGTCATAACAGACTCTCATTTACAGCAATTAAATCGGAAGCGGAGCCATTTATTTATCAACAATCGGCACCTCCCGCGCCAACTACATTGACTTGGGTGGGAAAGAAGTCCGTCATCTTTTCTACTGCCCTAATTAGAGTTTACAATCCGTCAACAAAATCGTACATTTTGGGAAGAGCTGTTTTAGACTCGGGGAGTCAATTAAGCTTTGCCACTACACAATTTATTAACCGTTTAGGGTTGCATAAAAAGAAGCAAAGTATGAATGTTATGACTTTGGGAGGGTCTCAGACGCCAGTCGCTTATCAAGTAACAACAATTATTGCCAACGAAGGAGAAACCTTTTCTGCAACACTTGACTTTCATGTCGTAAAGAAGATTACGGATTTTATTCCAACAACAAGGATTAATTTAAATGGAATACAATTTCCATTGGCCTAGCCATACAAATTCCAGATGGCCTAGCCACTTTGCAAATCCGAGTCAGATTGATATTCTGCTTGGAGGGGAGATATTTTATGAACTCATAAAGTCAAAAACGATTGATGCTGGAAATGGAATAGTCTTTAGAGACACGGTTTTCGGTTTTATTGCTACCGGGGCAGTGGAATCGGCGACTTCCGTTAATTACTGTGAACTGATATCTCGTAACGAGAACATCGAAGCATGTTTGCAAAAATTCTGGGAAGTGGAGGCGGTATCAGAAAATTACCGTTCTTGCGAAGAGGACTCTTATTGTGAAAACCACTTTAAAGAGACACATCAACGAGATGCCACTGGTCGCTATATCGTCCAAATGCCAATTTCTGACATCGATTCCCTGGGAGACTCCGAACGGATGGCTGCGAGGAGACTCACTCAGCAATGGACCAGACTTTCCAAGGATAACAAAATGAAAAAGATGTACCTGGATTTTATGAGGGAATACCTAGAAATGGGTCATATGGAACCAGTACTAGAGTCGTCTGAGCCACCTACGTGCCCTACGTTCTTCCTCCCCCATCATGGCGTGTTCAATCCGGATAAAGTGACAACTAAGCTGCAAGAATTGTTCAACGCTTCTGCTCCATCAACGACTGGAAAGAGCCTTAATGACTGTTTACTGAAGGGAGAGGTTCAAGAAGACATTTTTGACATAATGACACGATTTCGTAAGCATAAATATAGTTTTATGTGTGATGTCAAAATGATGTTTCGGCAGATCTTGATAGACCCCCAGCAACGTGATCTTCTTCGAATTCTGTGGAGAGAAGAGGGTACCCCCCAGCCAGTCACCTATCGACTCAAGACGGTGACCTACGGCACAGCCTGTGCCCCTTTCCTAGCCATCCGGACTTTAAAACAAGTGGCCAAAGATGAAGCCGAAAGATTCCCACTTGCCGCTGCCGTCCTACTCCAGGACTCATACATGGAGGATGTCGTCTCAGGAGCCCCAGACCTTGCCACTACTGCAGAGCTGCAAGACCAATTGCAGGGAATCCTCCGAACCTGTGGAATAACGCTTCATAAGTGGAGTTCCAGTTCACCGCAACTGATGAACAGTGTAGAATTTAAGAACCAGGAGCACCACTTCTCAACGGATGCAGACGGTGCTGTCAAAACCTTGGGTGTTAGCTGGCACCCTGGTCAAGATATATTTTTCTACAAAGTTTCAGCAGTCCACAAGTCATCTTTTACCAAACGTGAAGTGTTAAGTGTCATCGCGCGTATGTACGATCCGTTAGGATTATTGGGACCAATAATCACAAAAGCAAAAATCTTTCTACAAAAGCTATGGCTTCTTAAACTCGACTGGGATGACACTCTTCCCGATCCCGTATCAAGTGAATTTGTGCAATTTGTGTCTTCCTTAAAAGCCATAGAAAATATAAAAATCGAAAGATTCATTCTTGGTGTTGACTTTGATAAAGCTATACTTGTGGGTTTCTGTGATGCATCCCAAGCAGCCTATGGGGCTGCAGTGTACATGCACTGTTCCAACGGTGATTTTTCATCAACCAAGCTAATAGCTAGTAAATCCCGAGTATCTCCGATCAAAGTGATTACCATACCGAGGCTTGAATTATCAGCGTGTCTACTCGTTTCCCAGTTAGTGGACAAAATTCGCCATTCCTTACAGATGGATATTGCTCACACCATCTTGTACACTGATTCCACTATAGCTCTTGCATGGATAGCTACCCCATCCATCAAATTAAAAACATTCCTAGCAAATCGAGTGTCCAGAATTCAAACCCTTACTGAGCAGTGCCACTGGAGACATATCCCCTCTGGTGACAACCCAGCGGATATTATTTCGAGAGGGTGCAACCCTGAAGATTTGATAAATAGGAATTTGTGGTGGAACGGACCTTCAATTGTATATGAACCGATCAAACAAGAACCCGTCGAATTGTCAAACAATTCATTTGAGGAAGAGCCGTATTTGGTCGAGCTAAAAACAACCACCACTGCTTTACCTATTTCCTCAACTGTAGATACAAATAATTTAGTGAATTTTACTGTTGTATTCAAAGATGTTGAACTTAAAACATGCCTTACAATCTCTGATAAACCCTTTCTAATTCATTTTTGAGTATTAGTAATAATTACAACACTCTTCTTCGTATTATGAGTTTTATTTTTAGGTTTTGCCATAACTGTCGTCACCCGGACAACAAAAGAACCGGACACCTGTCCTCGGAAGAAAGAAAGCTGCCTCAGCAGTTTCTGGTAAAAACTGTACAAAAAGAGGCATTCCGAGAGGAAATTAATGATTTGCTGAAGGGTAAAACTGTGTCTTATAACAGCAAATTAAAAAGTTTAAATCCTTTCTTAGATAATTTTCAAATTTTAAGAGTAGGTGGTCGTTTGGAACATTCTAATTTGAAATATGATGCCAAACATCCAATTATTCTTCCTTCTTGTAGTATACTTATTAAAATTATTATCACTTATTATCATGTAAAATATCAACATTTAGGTCCTCAATCATTACTGTATTCTGTAAGGCAGGTTTTCTGGCCTTTAAATGGCAGAAATCTTTGCAGACAAATTTGTTATAATTGTGTCACGTGTTTTAAGGTAAAGCCGGTCACCTCCCAACAATTAATGGGAAACTTGCCACGAGATCGAGTGTGTCAAACATATCCCTTTAACCATACAGGGATTGATTTCTGTGGTCCCTTTTGGATAAAATACAAAAATCAAAGGAAAGGGAATTTTTGTAAAGTATATATTTGTGTTTTCATTTGCTTTGTAACCCGTGCAAATACATTTGGAAATTGTATCTGATTTATCCTCTGAAGCTTTCTTGGCAGCTCTAAAGCGTTTCTTTGCCAGGAGAGGCCAAAGTTCACGGATATTTTCGGACAACGACACAAATTTTGTGGGAGCGAATTCAGAACTAAAGCGTCTTCGTAAATTTGTGACTCATCCTGATGAGAAAATTGCTAATTATTTGGTTTCTGAAAATATTGATTGGAGATTTTCTCCTCCCAGAGCACCTCATTTTGGAGGGCTGTTTGAGGCCGGTGTTAAAAGTATGAAAACACATTTGTTACGTGTTGTTGGTGAAACAAAACTCTTGTTTGAAGAATTGTTAACTGTTGTAACCCAGATTGAAGGTGTTCTGAATTCGAGACCCATATCTCCTATGTCATCTGATGTTTCCGATTTGGAACCCCTTACTCCTGGACTTAACGAGTACAGTTGAACCTCAACTTATTGATGTAATTGATAATAGACTTTCTCGGTGGCAATTAACCATTAAATTTGTACAGCAAATATGGCACCGATGGCAATCAGATTACCTAAATCAGCTCCAACAACGCCATAAATGGCAGTTTGATAAGGACAATGTAAAACCTAATACTATGGTCTTAATTAAAGAAGATAATTTACCTCCTTTAACATGGTTACTAGGTAGAGTTGAGGAAGTTATTAAGGGTAAAGATGGAAAGGTTAGAGTTGTTGTAAAAACTAAGTCAAGGTATTTTAAAAGACCAATCACAAAATTATGCATTCTTCCATTTGAAGAAAACCAAACTTGAACTGTTTAATTTACTTATTCATTATTTGAATTTTAATAGTACTTAAAATGTTAATTGTGTTTTAAAATTGTTAAAAGGTACATGTTTCAAGTTGATTCTATGTCTTTCATATTTTGTGTTTTTACCATGTTTAATGTCAATGTTTGAATATTTCAAGTAGTAGTTATATGTTTGTATCATTAATAATTGATATTTTTAAAATTGTTTGCTTATAGTTATTCATTTATTCAATTCTTAATTGTGTATTTGCTTAACTTGCATTTGATTATATTTTGTATTTTTAATTTTCCTATATGTTGGTATTATTGAAATGTTATTTCAACGTGGGGCGGGATGTTAACGCCTGTGTTATTGCGCAACCCTGTCGCGCATCTTCCATCCTACCCCACCCCTTTTTATTCGTCCATTAATTACTGTAGATTGATTCCCGCGCTGTGGCGGATGTGTGAGAGATTCCTCTCAGTTCTCATGATAACTCCTAGGTTAGTTATCATTCTATTTTACAGTCCAAATTTTGAATATTAATAAAACTGTGCACAGCTGCCAATACTCGTCGTGAACCTTTTTTGATTAAATTCATAAAAACTGAGCTTCGCCGAACAGAAGCTCTTTTCTTACATCATTTACCTTTAAATATGCAACAGATTTTGTCTGTAAGTAAGGAAGTTCAAGTTGAACATCTGTCTCTTGATCGTTTCAAAACAAAGAATTTTTTAAACACTTTTTAATTTTGTCACTTTAAATTTTATATTAAGTCAAAAATGCTGTTAATTTAAAAGGTTACAAAAAGGTATGTCTGGAACTTGTGATTAAATTGTACCCTTTTAATATTGTTTAAAAATACAAATATTGCAAGTATTTAAAAAATTTGCATTAAACCATTGCCAAGCCATGGGAACCAATACCTTACAGTATATATAAATTTAGAAAGTGTCGAGGATAAAATTAATTATCAACAAAGCCTTAACAAAAATAACAGAAATAAACTTACATATTTTTCAATGATATCAAATCCTCCACATTTCATACAAACCGTAACAATAGTAATGTGTAATAGTTATTAAAATTAAATCAAAATTTATATTTAGATTAATTATAAAAACTTTTGAATGAAATGCATTAAGAAATAAAATGTAATTTACAGTCTTTACAGATGCACTATGCCAATGGAGGAGGGGGAAAAAATCTGCGTATTTGAAAACTGATTACAATGCTTCCTTCATTAAAGAATAATGCGTATAATAATGTAATGTAAGCTATTATTTTTAAAGTGTGGTCTGTTTCATTTAATTAAATTCTTTGTTGCGATAAACTTTGATTATTACGGGTTTCTTGATTTTATTTACCAGTATCATTGGTTATTAAATTTGAGGAACCACTAGTGCTAATATATGCGAAACTTTCGCACATCAGCCAAAATTCGGTTTAACTCATATGGTATGAAATACAACATTTATTGTATTTACTTCCAAAGTAAATGAGTTACATATTTACATTGAAAAATAACCCGCAGTAAGTATGCTGAACTGCGTTATTTCTTTAGTAGCTGTATAAAATTGGAGGGAGGCTCAGAAACATAAACCAATTTCACACATTATTTTGAATGGACCGCCATATCTGCTTAACTGTTATTTATTGGCAAATGGAGGCTCAATGGTACACTGGTCTGAGGTATTATTTTGCCGTCTTCATTAACAATTATTGTTGGTAGAATTGGGCAGGATGAGATAGAGATGAGGCGTAAGAGGGTTGATGCAATATAGACAACCTTAATTTACTAATAGACTATGAAATGACATGAGTGATAAAAGTGGCATGAACATCTATAAAGGATTAAGTAAAAAATTTAAGCGTTTAGGAATAATAACAATGCCAGTGAACTTCTGATCAACACAGAATGAAATGCAGCCTATTCATTAATAGTTCACAACTTAGTTTTAAAATGTATTTAACACAATAAGAGAGAAATATAACCATATATAATTCAACGTTGATATGAACAGTGTATTTCATTTTAGCAATTAAATATAAACACAGACACTGGTTATTTACACACTTGACTTCAGTAATAAGTAATTTATCTAATAAGTTTCTAAAATAAGCACTAGATATCCATCAATATCTAATAAGTTTTTTAAAAAAAATATTTTCAATATTTATATTATAAATTTGTAAATATGCAGAATAATCTGAAGAATCATTAACAACTTAAGTATTATAACAGATAACTGATTGATTTCATATGATAAAAATATTTTTTTTTCAAAAACATTCAATCTTCCATTTCCATTGCCTCTTTATTCTTTGATAAAAAAACATCAAAAAGCCTTTTGTTTGAGATTGTTTTCTTTAAAATAAACAATATGAAAATATTCCTAAAAGGTAGTTAATAGCTGAGCTGATAATTAGTGATAGATAATTAACATTAGCTTTAAAGCAAAAATAACATATTAGCAGCGTGATAAAAAAATATTGTCTTTCATCGTTTATCAAAAGAACCGAGTCATTAAGATTATCATTTATTGTTTTTGAAGTAAAAATTAATTTACTGGAACAAAATTTTCTGTTTCAAAGATTACTGCATTGAAAAAATGCTTTCTACGTTCATTAGTCATACCCAATTTTTTACTATTTAATCACTTGTTAATTTTTAACGTGCATTCAAATCAATTCAATTTTTATATTTAAAAGTTTTAATTTCAAATGTGAATAGAAGTACCTGTATGATATTGATTGGATGTGCCTGAGGGCCTTCAATAAAAAATATATACATGACACAAACATTACTTTAAGTGTTGAAATCATTTCTTATTTTGATAGAAACGCCTGTTTTAATCAATTCTTAGGATTGACTTATTTTTGTTCCTATTTATTATTTTTTAGAGGAAAACTAATCAACAACGTTATTTTGTTGATATATAAATACATATATTTATTTCTTGGAGAGTTGTAATCCTCAGAAGATTAGAAGAGTAAGCTGCATTTCATTTTTCTTTCAAGAGAGTTTTATTAAAAAAAAAAAATCCCTTATAAGAGCTTATTGATAAATTAAAGAAAATTAAATTTACCTCCTGGTGAATATTTTCTTTTGCACACAATTGGGACGAATGTCATAAAATTACTGCATTCAATGTAATAATTTTGTTTTTGGATTAAGTAACTTTATTTTTCTCGCAAGTAATTATTAATATTAAACATAAAGCACAATTATTTAGATTAGGGAAAATTATGTGCCTCGTTAGTTTTGTTCCACCGTAAGTGGAAAAATGTAATGGTGTATGAATTTCTAGAAGCTTAGGATTTTTTTTATTTTTTTCGTGATTCAATTATCAAGTGATTACTTGTGATTTCTATTGTTTGTGAATGGTTTGAATGTATATAAATTAGAAATAAGAGTATTGAATTATAATCATTATTAAGATGTTTTTAGCACTAAAAATATAATTCAAGTATATTTTATACTAAACCTTTCATTAATATCGTTTTAATCGATATCAATTTAACAGAAAGCAATTTTAAAATTTAATGCCGTTATATTTTATATTATATTTTAATTTATGAATATTTAAATGTAATATTAAATAAACTATTTCATATTAAATAAAATATTTAATATTAAATAATTTTAATAATGATATTAATCAATTTCATTGCATTTTGTTAACTTTATTTAAAAAAAATATTATAAAGCATTTTAAGCAATAAATTTCGAAGATATATCCGAGACAATTCAACTTGTAAGTTTAAAAAAAATTGAAATGAATTAATACTAAATAATATCTAGTTAAACTGCTTAATATCGGTTACGAATAAGAATAAAGAACACACTTTTTTTTATTCATAAGGAACATCCTCGTTTGCTACCTACAAATATAAATTTTCAATCATAAACAATTTATTTAATAGCCAATTGTATACAATTGGTTATTTTTAAAATCACTGTCGCATGAAAGTACCCCAAGCAGAAGTTCATGTGCACAAAAAATCACATCATAGAGAATTCAGTCATAGATAATTAAATTACACGATTTCTTTCATGAGATACACCATTTTTTTTTCCTTTTTCGAGAACCTGATTTCGGTCCCTTTTCAAATTATCTTAAGTAGCTTGCAAAGTAACATAGATATCAGGTTTGGTATCAAGTTAGCTATTATTCATGATCCAAAAATTATACTAAGACTCATATTTATTACACAAGTAATAACAGTGGTTCTCAATATTATGACAAATGTGGGCCACTATGTTAAAATGATTTGACCACCAATCTGTGTCCCACTCTTTCCTAATTGGTAGGCAACTTCTGAGAACATACGATTCGCATGTATGAACTAGTATAATTTTGTTTTTTGAAAACTGAATGCATTTTCTCTCCTAAGATTAAACATGAAGGATTTTTAAGCACGAGGATTTTCGAGCACGCACAAAGCATAATGTCCAGAAAAAAAAAAGCATTTCATTAAAAAAAATTCAACTATCCTACTTAAAATTCATACAAGATTATGTGGAATTGATGAGTATATAAAACAATTAAGAGATTATCTTTCGTAAACCAGATTGAAAATTCTCAATAGTGAAAGCGTACCAATGAGAATATTGGCCAACTAATAACAATACAGGCTCAGCTTATTTTAAAGAAATGGACGTGTTTTTTTTTTTTTTTTTTTTTTTTTTTTTTTTTTTTTTTTTTTTTTTTTTTTAGTTTTTTTTTTATGAAATTGGCAGTCTGCTTTTACTTCGGGAACTAAATGCTTTATTTTGTGGGCCATATTGATTGCTTATTACTTTAAAACGTGTAATTTTGTTGGTACTTATGTGTAAGCATATTAACCGTTGTCGAGACTAAAATGGAGTTCTCCAAATGGATTTCCAAAATCCTTCAAAACTATCTGTTGGAAGGGATATCCTGTCATACTGCAGAGCTGAAGCATTCCATGGGAAGTTTCATTAGCTGGCCTGAGACAAACTGAACCTCCAAGTTGGCCTAGTAGCTAAAAAAAAAAAAATGTATCGACAACAAAACGTTGATCAATTTCAATACGCAAGTACTAATTTTTTTACTTGGTATAGCAATAGTAATAAAAACATTGTTATGAAAATTTGATGGAGACGTAACGGATATGCTTTTATTTTTCTTAAACAATTTTAATTTAGGTTATTAAAATTAAAAAAACAAACAAAAAAGGTAATAAAAAAACTCTCAAATTATTTTATTTCCCAATTTCATTAATGAGCTTTTACTAACTGCTAATGCTTTAGCTGGTAAAATTCCAATGTTGTAAAGAGATACTTCAGTAAATTTTTAAGTATAGAAATGACGATAATGTACCTATGAAGAGACAAGCTAACTTTGAGATGCAGTACAAGCCAAGTGGCAAAATAGGGAACGGTAGGCTTGGATGTTGCCTCAATATTTGTTTATATGATACTCTTCGATATAAGTACATGCGGTTATCAAAATAATGAAGGAAACCTGCAAAAAAAGGGACATTTAAGAATGTGCTTCATAAGCATTAAAATATATTCCTAGCAACCAGATTTTTTTAATAAAAAAGTATATGAGGAAGCATTATTAAAGTTGGATACGTCTTGGTATTTTTTGAAAAGCGTAAAATGTCAGACCTCACAGACTTTCAAATAGGCTAAATTGTGGGAACCCGACTAGCTGGATCAAATGGGACCGAAACAATCCAGATTTTAGGCTTTTCTAGAGGTATGGTATCTAAAGTCATAACAGCGGACACACAGCGTGGCAAGACAAGCTCGGCAAATCAAAATATTATACGGAAGGATAAGCTGAGTAAAAGAGATCGACACAGTTTGAAGCAGATTGTAATTAAAAAAAAATAATAACAAAATCTACAGTTAGCAGAGCTCAATCAGCATATAGATTTTACAGTGTCAATAATTAAAGTTTGGAGGTACCTTCATAAACAAAATATTTAAAGTAGAGCAGCAATTCCAAAGCCACTTGTCACAGATGTAAATGCCAAAAGTCTTCTATAGTGGTACCACATCCACAAAATCTGATTCATTGATAAGTGTTTTACAGTTATATGGTTAGAAAAACACACAACAGGACGGTTTTACGCGTGGAGAACACCTGCATAAGCGTATGATCTTGATTGTCTCCTTTCAACTGTCAAGCATGGATGGAGGTGGATCCATCGTGGTATGTGCAGACGTGTCGTGGTTTTCCACTGACCCAATCGTAACTCTGAAATGAAGGAACACTGGGGAGAAGTATAGAGATATTTTAGCTGACCAGATCCATCCTATGATGCAAATTTTGTTTCCTGCAGGAGATGGAATTTTTCAGTATGATAATGCTCCTATTCATGTACCGGGACTTGTCCAATATTGGTTTGACAGACACGAGGATGAAATGAAACATTTATCTCGGCCCACACAGTCCCCCGACATCAATAAAATTGAACCGTTATGGTCTATTTTAGTGAGTTCAATCCGTAATCAATGTCCCTCACCGTCATATCTCTCGGAACCTTCATAATATCGCAATGAAACATGGTACAATATTCATCTAAACACTATTCAGCACTTGTATAGTTCTACTGCCAATCGATTCCAAGCTGCATTACATGCAAAAGGTGGTCCTACGACATATTAGTAAAGGGTTTCTTATAAATCTAGGGTAATTGAATTATTTTGATAACCACCTGTATATTGTAATAATCGTATCTTAGAAGCTCTACGAACAACTTTGTATTGCTTCGTAAACTATTTATGGTATGCTTGCACATTTAAATAGTTTATGATTTTTTTTTCTTTATTTATTTAACATTTTTTTTTCACATTAATTTAATATTTAATTTTAAAATGCTGAATTATTTGAAAACATATTAGTTTGAACATTTATTGTATTGAATACTAAATACCCTATTTAATTCAATATTCAATAAACTATTTAACACAATATTTCATGCACAACTTAATTAAGCTTTTAATAGCACAAATTTTATATATTTTTTAATTCGCTTCTAATTCAATAATATGTTCATTAATTTATTTTAAATTTAATTAAATATGTAATGAAGTAATTAATTCAATTATTAACTTAACAGTAAATATAAAATTTAACTCAATAGTTAATTTAATATTCAAATCAAATTTTAATTCGTTAGTTAATGTACTATTCAATTTATTATTTAATACAATATTGTAATGTTGTAAGATTCTTAACTATGTTTTTATAATTTAACTCAATTCGAAATACTTCTAATAACTAATTTTATGATATTGGAACCATTCTCACTCACAAGCCCTTCTCTTTCGTTGCTAATTCATAAAGGACATTTTCAACCTCCTACCCAAAATTTCTTCAAGTTATTTAAAAGTAAACAACAGTCGGAAAATCCTTTTCAGTGTTTTTTTTTTTTTTCTTTTTCTTTTTTTCTTTTTTTTTCTTTCTTTGCTAACAGTTGAAGTGAGACTGCGTTTCCTTGTCTCAAGGGATTCATGAATTTCTCCACTACAAGAAAGAGAAATCCCATTCTTCCTGGATTAATACTTCCACGCGGCTTCCTTCTTTCCATCCCTTCATCCACTCCCGTTCGACGTTTTTGTGACCGAAAGGAAAGCTAAAAGCATGCTCTCCAATTACTTCAAGCTGGTGACATCTTAATCTTGGGTTTCAGTACTGCAATCTGAACATTCATTTTCAAGCACTTTCCGCTCTTGGAAGGCAGTGATTAGTCTCTGACTGAAAGAAATGATTATGCTTCTACGTCTATAGATAACTAAAAGAAGTTTTTTTTCATCAATTTGCTGATTGATGCGTCAGAAAGTGAATTTACGTTTGTTTTTCTTATTTTACGTAGAGATTTGTGGGGATTTTTATTTTAATAATGCTTTTTGATATCGCAGTAAATGTTCTATGCGTAAAACTACCCTATGGGATGCTATTTATTTTTATTTGATTATTGTTTAAAAAATTTGGATTTACCATTTTGTTTCCTATGATAAGTTTCAAACAGTAGTTTTTTTGTACAATAATTTTTAAGTTCATCATAATGTTGTTAAATACATTTTCATAAACTATTCTTCTAAATATCATGTACGAAGCTTTCGATAAATTACAGTAAATAATATTTTTAAACTAATCAGTATAAATAAGAAAAAAATAGTTTTTTTATTTTGTACTAGACTCACATTAGTTTTCATACTTAACATGTATTATAAAATTAACATAACTACATAAAAATTATTTTGGATATTTAGTTGGCGGAACTGATATTTTAACACTCACAGAGTGCAAAGACAAAGAAAAATAAATTGAGCCTTTGAAATGGAAGAAAATAGATCCTATTTATACATCGATACCAAAAAATGAAGAAACATCGCCAGCTGAAAAACTGAAAATAGAGTTAGAAAATTTAAGTTGTGAGGAAATTTTCGTTAAACTTTTTGATTCTGAAATTTATTCATTGCTCATTAATCAAATTAATATATATGCTCAGCAAAATAATCGGACTTACTTTTTTGCTTCTGAGAGTTACATAAAAAGGTTTATTGGTTTGCTTCTTCTTACTGGATACCATGCAGTGCCACAAGAAGAAATGCATTGGTCATTAGATAAAGATGTATCGGTCCCGTTTGTTAGGGAGTCAATGTCACGTATTCAGTACAGGAATATAAAACAAAATTTGCATATGGTAGATAACATCAATATTGACAAAAATGACATATTGTACAAAGTGAGAGTACAAGAGTGAAATTTGTTGAATAAGAAATTTTAATAGTTTCAAATATTTGCACAAGACCTAAGTATAGACGAGCAAATGATTCCTTATAGAGGAAAACATTCTGCAAAAATGTTTCTAAAAGGAAAACCTGTATGATTCGGTTATAAAGCTTGGTCCCTTGCATCACGTGATGGTTTTTGTGTTTTTGGATTTTGTCAAATCAACAACTGGTAGACTAAGCAATTACGTCTTTCTTTGGCAGTACAAAATCAAAAAGACTATTTTCTTTTACTATCAATTGATCATAAAAGACTTCGCAGCAAACCCTGTCACAATCAAATTATGTATTGCTGTAATGTTTGTGTAGTGGCTTTACATCAAGAATGTAGTCAATATTTTCATACAAAATTAGACATATTAAATAAATGTATGTACTTACATAGTACGAAAAGTTTATATTTTTGAAAAGAAGCTTTAAAATATATCCTACGTTTAATTACAGTCATTGAATATTCAACATTAACGGAATATGAAATTCTTGAAAACCGCCGATTTGAACTCGGTTTTACGCTGACTTTGCGCCAACGCAACAGTCATTTTCTCTATAGATAATTCAAATATTCCAACATTTTTTAAAATTTGTAATATATGACCCTAAAATCACAAATGCTATAAATACTGACCATGTTATTTAAGGATTTCCAGTTTTGGCGGTTAATGGGTTAAACAACACGACATAAATAACGTGGTACAACTTCTAGCTAAAATTATCTACAAAAAGCTTCGTATCCTTAACTTGAATATTTCATAACATTATAGTATGTTTTTTATGCAAGAAAAATTATAATCTTCATTTTGGTTGAATGAGATGTATTTTTGTTGACTTTTTTTGAAATCGTTGCCAAATTATAATTTCCTTTTTTGAGTGTTTCCATAATAGTATAGTTTGTAACAATAAGAAATAATAATATTATGTAATAAGTCTAATTTCGTATTTTATATTGTTCTAACACAAACAAAAAAATCTCTAATTTCCTCAACTGTATGAAATGTGTGATTAAAATTGGTTTGAGTTTATCAGCAATACAACAATTATTCAGCCACAACTCAAAGAGATCTCTGATTTTGAATGCACACATACAAATGCATGTTAATATTTGCAAATATTAACAACTAAAATTTATATTAAGACAGCCAAGAAAAAAAGGAAAGAAAAAGAGTGTATACATGTAAAAATTTGTGCTGGTAAACCGAGTATTTTTTTAAAAAGTAGCTTGAAATTTTAAAATGCAAAAAAATTTGAAAAAAAAAATCAGGTCTTGGATATTTTTGTTTTGTCAATATTTCCATTAAACTTATGAGACTCACTTTATATTTAAATTTATATAGAATACAAATGCACAATTCAGGATCATTCAGCGACTTAAAGTGGAAAATTAAAATCAGCCATCAGGAGTTTTAAATCAGACGTTATCGAACAGTGAAAATTACAGTTTAATATAAAAAAGGTTTATGGAACTTTATAATACAATGTATGAGAAAGAAAAAAATGAAAAAAAAAAAAAAAAAAAAAAAAAAAAAACACTACCCTAAGCGCTGTGACTAACTTTAAATCACGACATTGTCATCAATCTTAAACCTCTTTATTGTTGATATACACATGGAAGTTATCAGACTCCTCTTCATTTTCTGAAGATTCATGAAATCGTTGTTCTTTTGTTGCCCAAAGTGATTTTTCTTTTTGCTATTGTTTTCTCCTTTTTTAAGCTTCTTGCAAAGAGATCAATTGTTATCTGACGTCACAGAAACCATACTGGTTTTTAAATCATTTACATTAACTTCGATTTTGTGTGCGTGTCGATTGGAAAATCCGCGGACGCCTAATTAACCCCTTTGCATTCATCCAGTCGTGCTGAAACGACCTTCTATTTAATGTCTGTCAATACTTCTGATATCCTCTTTCTGCCATTCACAGCAGCAGTGTTATTGCTTTGAAAAAAAGTCACATACTTTCTCTTTCTTTGATACTTCAGTATGACCAAAGGTAATTAATTTTCCCTTAATAAGAAGCCGTAACGTTCCCCTTCGTACACGTTCTATCCATTTTGATACTCGTTCTATCCATTTCACTGATATATCCGTAAACTAAATGCATGGTAGTTTACGGATATATCAGTGATAGGAAATCTTGGGGTTAAAAACTAAAATGATGGCCAATATACGTAACTAAAAAATTCCAACCACCCATTTCCATTTCTACTTATTAAAAAAAAATAACCACCAAAAAATCCCACAATACAATTTTACCTTGAGCATTAAAACTGAGAAAAATATCTCCAGGTACTTGCCTAAAATTTGAAAACACTTACACGGCTGACGGACATGTGTTAAAATGTCGCAAAAATGCTTCAACTAAAATCCAAAATTTTTCATATTTTAAGAGGCAATGTTTCTTGGTAAGACAGTACCTCTTGAAGAATATGTCTTCTCTATACCTTTATAAAATGAACGTAATTAAAAAAATATTTTTAAGTAACACAGGTAGTACCATTTTAAAGTAAACAAATTCGAGGATATTTTAGAGTAAAAATACAAAAATAATATTTTTTTTTCAAATTTCACAATCTCAAATGTATACTGGTTTCTTATGTAATAATCCCTTAAACATTTTAATTTGCATTTCTAAGGCAATATACATCGTACCATACTTTGTTAATAGATATTTGAGTATGCCTCTATTCACTAACATGGTCGTAGTAAAAAATAAATTTGTAAATATTTGACGAACATCAAGTTTGTATAAAAGCCGTGCTAGATGCATATTTATTAAATTAAAATTGTTTTACAAAAATGTTTACATTTCAGACTTTACTTTTTTTCTTAAAATGTTTACTTTTTGCATTAGCAAAACTAAACTTGTATTTAATTTTAGGATACAAAGTTGCTTTTCTCATTCTTTATTAAATTCACTTAATTCATTTTATTTCCCAAAGTATACTATACAAATAAATAATGTTTAAAATGCTCTATTCCTACGTAATCTTTTTTGAATTTATCATCTCAGATGTTTCTATTTTCAATGATTTGTTACAGCAAAGTATAACAATTTTGTGATTTTCGAGAATTAATTATTGTATTATTAAAACACTAGATATGTTTAAATTAAAAATATGTTTAGTACTTAGACAGAAAAGCATAGTCAAATTTTTAATTGGCATGTATATAGAGTCTGATCATTGCAAATGTGATTATGATTACATATGTACATGCAAATGTATATACAAATCTTTCAAGAAGTACTCCCTAAATTTGGAAAGACTTAACTGAAAAAATGAGCGACAGAAAGAAGTGACAATTGGTATAATAGGTAGAAAAGTAAGAAATTTTAAATACACTGGTTTACAAAATAATTAAATATTGAAAGGTAGCAACAAATTGAGGTAAAATATCAATATAGTAGAATAAGTTCATCGTTTCTTTCATGAAATAGCCCTATTGTCCATTTACTACATAGATAAGCTGTATTGGTCCCTTTTGAAAAGTGCAGTGATTATGCAAAACATACATACGGATTTTTAGCATACAGTATTCTCCAATTTTGATTAATGACACATCCGTCCAAATGAAAATGGGCCTCATCGGTAAAAATACATGCAGACGGCATTATTCTTACTGCCCTGAATCAGTATTATAAACCGATGTATTTAAAATTCCATACAGTCTATTCAACTTACCAACTTGTCTCTTCTGTTTCTTACCTTTTCGAAGTTATATGCTTTCATAGTTAGTGGTTCTTTTCATTAAGACCTTGTGAATATCAAATATAATGTATATGCAATTTATAGCGATAGTGTGTGTGTTTTATGGACTAATAAAGGAAAACAATTCCCTCAAATATAACTTCTATGAAACTAAAATATTTTTCATATCTTTATTTTTGTTATCTAATGAACGTTACTGTTTCTTTTATAATTTGAGCTCCACACATTAAGGAATATGCATATAAAATAAGAAACAAACTCTCCTTCCATTTCGGTGGGGTCTCTAAACAATATCTTTTAGAGTAACCAAAATGTGAAGCATAAATAATACTTAAAATAAAATTGTGCAACTGAGATCCAAGTAATTCATATTTCATTCAGTTATATTTTAATTTATATTTAAAAAATATATACATCAACCATATACTGTCAGGTGTGTACATCAATCCAGTTCAAAACGAGGTTTTAATCCAACACAAATACAAATTTATGTAGTTATGGGTAACTGTGCATGCGCTATATACTTATAAAGCAAAACATTTTTCAGTCAACATTTTTCACTGTCCCATTATATCGAAACTTCACGTTGCACCTTTAAAGTCAAATAGCAAAAATTCAACCATATCACTGTCTTCTCCATTTTAAAACTACACTTTTGCATTGTTTCAATTCCAGTAATCTCAAACAACGTCGTCATCAATGACATCTTAATCCGACGCCTTAGGCATTCAATCTAAACATCCATTCATTCGATGGACAGCAGATAATGCACTTTTATTGATCTCCTTGCGTGATGTTTTTTCTCCATTTCTGATCTCCGACCGAACCTGAATCTGTCACGCACAGTGAAAATCATGGTCATCCACTAGTGCTTCGTAGAAAGATTTCTCCTGTTTTTTACACTCTGTCGTTTCCTTTTGAGTGGACTCCTGAGAGATGGATACGTGGAAGAAGGATATGAAAAGATTTCTCAATGATCGATATATGATACTTGTGCAGGCAACTGTATATAGTATAAGATGTACGTATGCATTTAAATTGGAAGTTCTGCGAAACTTTAAAAAAATTGATTTCAATATTCATTTTATGATGGATTATGGTTTTATATAAGTTTTTGAATAATGAGAGGTTTCATTAAAAACATCATTTTTTTATTTATTTATTTTGAACAATTATAAAGTTCTATGAAGAGAAATGTAATGCATTGATATTTTATAATTATCTTCAAATGTTGTATAGCAAATATTGATATTAAAAAGAAAAAAGAAAATAAATATTGAGTGTGCGGTCAAGTACCGCTCTATAATTAAAATAATATTTAACATTCACCTTGCATGAATCTCCAAGGGAAGTATGATTATAAAAATATGATTATAATACTGAACCTTTTATTGGAAAAAACGTTAATAAATATTTTTTCATTTTTATTACAGTGATTATATGAATTCAGTCTGATACATCACTTTGCATCTCTTTCATATGACACACCACTTTGCAGCTTCCTTTCACAAGACTCTATTTCATGACATAACATAAAATTTATCACGTATGGGAATTTATCTTGCAGAAATGATGAAATATTCTACTTTGTTGAGTTTTCCACAGTTGGAAAAGGCTAAGACTTTCTTACAGTCCACTCATCCACACCGTGGCACCACAAGGTATTGACAAAGTTTTAACAGTTCTAATAGCGATCCTTTTCGGTTGTCGATTTCTTGGATTCAGTACTCTTTTGCGTCCCAACTCTTGTATGTATTGTCACTTGTTCTTGAATATATTGTCTCTATGATGGCAAACATATGTCTTAATAACATTATTCGTTTTCCAGAATCACAGAATTGTTGTTTTTTAAGTGTTGTCTGGAAAATGAACCTTAAAATTATACTTAGAATAGTGTTTTATTAATTTTGACATAAAACCATACAAGGCCACCCATCTTCACAAAGTGATATGTTAAGTACATCGGATACCTTCCATTGTTGCTGGTTAAGAAAGAACAGCAATTTGGGTTCAGGTGGATACGCCAGACAAGAAATAAATCTCTGAAAAAAAAGTTTGCCAAAACTTTTGTGCTTCCCTTAATAGTGATGCCAAGAACTAAACTAATACTATTAAGTTGACGAAATGTAAGCTACTGTATCTTCAATTATGGAAAATTGGGCAAAAGAGAATATAATGTCATTGTTGTAAAATAAAATTCGACTGAGTTAAACTTTGTAAATTATCTTTCTCATACCTAAACATAAAAAGTTGCGTAAAACTTGCAACTTAGTCTGGAGGAAAAATAATAAGACAAAAATGTGATTTACGATATTTTTTTCATTCTTTTGACTTATAATCAGACTCTTTGTACAAACGGAATTCAAACATAGAAATTATATCAATATATTTCAATTAATCAGCTTATAAATATGTTTTTCTGCACTTCAAGAATTCACTAGAAGTTACTAGAAAATCCATTTTTACTCAATCTAGTACGATACATTTTAAATCCAAAACATGCCTGAAAGAACCAGCTCAAATTAATATATAATTTTATTGCCAAGAATAATTGTCTTTAAATGTGTTAAAAAATGGTGAACAACGTTCATACTTACTGCATAAATAAGTATTGTTCTGTAATAATTCGTTTCGTCATAAAGCATCATAATAAATCCTTTCGGATTTAAAGGCAGTTTAGTTCGTGTTTCAAAAATATAGCAGAGGACAATAAAAATTCTTAGCCTGCAGTGGATAGATATCTAAAGCTTGCTACCTTTTTTAAAGAACATATACGTGGAATAAAAATATATAGTCACATAAACGTTTGGAGTTCTTGCAGTGTAATCCTTGCAGTTCTTTTTTCAATAAAGAACTAAATCGTTCGCAGATTTAACTGCTCCCACCGGTAAGCTACAAATCGATTATTCTTTGAATTGCGTTTTATTGTTGAAAACGAGCGAGTTAGTAAAGACAATTTTCAGTTTATATATTGATTAGTATTTAATTATTTAGTTGGGAAAGTATATTTCAGCGCTACTTGTTTTCCAAATATTTAGAAACTATTTTAAGTATTATAAAATTATATGGTTAAATAAAACAAGAAAATAAAAAAGAAAAGAGTTATACTTAAAGATACTAAACAGTTCCCTGTTGATTATTATTGTTTGTTTTTCTTTTCATGTGATAGTTTTTTCAAAATGTATTGTTATAATTTTGCAAATTCTTTTATTAACTATTTTATAAAACATATCATACTATAGTCACAAATTTATAAACTCGTATTTTTGCAAATAATTGATGAATGAGGTGTATGATGTCATACGATTTGAGCTTTCAACCAAATAAAGGAAACTGGGCAAGGAAATAAGGCGTAATAAGTCCAATTTTCAGAAAATCATAGCAACTAAATCTCATATCAACAATGCTTATCGAAATTTTGAATAACGACTCATATATAGCATACATCCTCTGAAGGAGGTCCCTAGAAAGTTATTCGGAGTACCTAGGAGGACTGGGGACTTCCTAGGGTTCTCCATGGGAGGATATGTGCTGTTTGAGGGTTATTTACTGATTGCCAACACGTTCTGCGTGCATTCGTTGTATGCTTTACGGAAGTAACAAAAAATTATAATTTTAATTTTGAAAGCTGATTGAAAACCGAGAACTGTCTTCATTACAATATGCATATTATAATTAAGATAAAAAAAAAACTACACACTTTGCAGACATAAACTTCTTAAAGTCATATTAATATCAAACTGATCTGAGCAGTGTTTTTACTCCACATGGACATTGTTACTACAGGAATACTCAGATTTAATATATTTCAGTACAAACATGTATAACAGTGTATTGGTAGATATAGCCACGAGATGTGTGGTATGTAACTCTATTTTAAATTAATATTATGATATCTGGGGAAATATATACATTTTATGAAAATTAATTATATTTCACCTTATGTCCTAAAAACATAATCTATGCCTCTATTTTTTACTTTTCAATTAATTGTGATTTCATTGTTCAGAGCTGAGCCCAACATTAAATTAAATATTTATGAGAAAAATATTTGTATTGAACTTAACAATGTTTATGAGTTGGAAAAAGGTGAATTTCGTTTTAGATTATAAAATTAAATGGAACAAAAAATAAACAATTTTCAAATATTGTGCTGTTTGTGTAAACAAAAAATTATATTCGTATAAACAATTAATTTGTAGAAGGGATAGAAACGAAATTCCTTTATACTTTAAAATATAAAATAAATTTATACATCTTTTGCATGCTTAATCCGTGTCAAGGAAAGTTCAATATTACGTTATGTAATGAATCATAAAGTATATCCTAATAAATGATGTTGGGGTTAAAAACAAAGCTTTAAAGAAGCTGCAAGCGGAAATAAAATATTTTATGCTACATCAAAGAATGTTTATATTAAAAAAAAATACTAAAACACACACTACATTTAATTATTTTTAAGTTAAAGTTTATGCTCTAGAATTAATCGCTCCCTCTGAAAACAAGAATATAATATATTTTGACGATGTGGATGAAAAAAAAGTTTTCTCTAACATAAAGATAATATTGTTTGCTAGGTGCACGGAATCTCTGAATTCATTACTTGAAGTTCTCTTTGGTTGGCAAACTGCAGTTCAAATAATGTATCCAGCGTTGGCAGCCTAAAATATCTCATAGCACTAGAACTAATATATATCTATATATATATAAGAAGGCAGTGAATATAAAGAAAATAAAAATGAAATATAAATCTGGCAAGCTGTGGCGCAGCCCTTAGCAATTTTATGGTCTTTCATGAAGGCTGTAAGGATTGCCAATACGCTGGTCGATGGATCATAAAGTTTCAGCGTCACTTCGGTATTACTTGATGAGATACAACATGGCTTGCCTATTTGGCGAGGTATCGCCATTATTAATACCAACTTCATTTTTTAAATTTTACATATTATCATAAGAAATTAACATGTTTTATATAATAATAACTACTTGTAACAGTACTATAAAAAAGGGTAACTTAATTAGATGTTAGATTAGCAGAAAATTTACAATTACGAATTTCTAGTAGTAAAATGAACTAATTTATTATTCCATGGTATTATATTTTACTGTTAGATTTCTATTTAATAATTGTGTCCATTGAGTATATTTTGATTATTAAATAATATGTACTATAGATTGACTCTGATAAAATGTGTGTTATACATCATAAATATATGCTGATTTCACTTTACTCTAGACTTATTTATTATTGCTCATACGTTCCGTTTTATAAAGATTATAATAATTTTATTATTAAGAAATTGAAATAGTAAAATAAATATGGTTTAATAATAAGACATTTTATGTTTTAATATATTTTATGGCTTTCAATTTCTTTCCCTATTTTCCAATAATCAGATTGAAATGTTTAATTCAATAAAATCTATACAGTTTCATTAAATGTATTGACTTTTTGTGGTTATTTTGTAGGGTTATTCATGAAATAAGTTATATGAAAATACTATAAACAAATTATTCATTTAGCTAAAGTAAGTAACATGAAAATTATTCAATTGATATTACATAGTTAAGGAAAAGGCTATAAAAAACTTTTAAATATGTATAAAAGCTTCCAATGGAATGATTTAAAGGTTTGGAATGCCAATATATATTGTTAAATGACTATTTAGAGAATTTGGAACTAAACAGAAAATGTTTAATTGTATGGAAGTGAAAAAGTGCATGCCATCATTATTCGTCATGCATTTTGAATTCACGTTGGTACATGTTATTACTTAGTACACTTGATAATGATGTCATAATGTTTATCCCAGTAAATGTATTTAAGTGAGATTTCAGGGAAAAACTTTCATAGTAACTACTTCTGAATAATGCACTTTGTTTCACCACACAGTAGAAAACACACTAATATGAAGGACTCTATTACTAGTATTATGCCAATATACATTCGTTCACCTCAAATTGATTTTTATCGTTTTAAGTATTACTTATACATATTTGTACTTTTGCATACAATAAATGTGTTCTTTCACTGAATTTTAATAATCCAACAATAGAATGTTTAACAACATAAGTGATTAAGATTTTTTATTTTTATTTTAAAAATAACTTAAGTTTGAATTTTCAAACTTACTTAGTCATATCCAATTAGTTAAAGATGGATAACTCTTGTTTACATTCTTGTTGGAAAATGAGGAGAAATAACATAATCTATAATAAGTGAGTAAGTTATGACAAAAGATTTTGAAATGTATTTTATGTATTACAGTATCAACGATTTTGAGAAATAGCAAAGAACTACAATATGAGGTATTTGCTTAAAGAAGAGAACTTAAAATTTCAGAGGACTAAGTTGGTGAAAAAATATGTCTGTTTTTTTTGTAGAATCATGTGTATGTTTATAAAAGTGTAAGAATGCATATTTGTTTATGAAAATTCACAAATTGTGTGCCTCATGCGTAACAATCAAACTTTGTTGTAACCAATGGCTTTTTAATAAATAGCAAATGTTTTAATAATTCTTTCTAAGTAAATAATTAAGATTAAATAGAAATGTTTCAGAAATTCTGGTTAGGCTTAAAAAAAACCAAACCAGAAATTAACAAATTAATTAATTAATTTAAACCAAAATTATATTTTTGGTAAACTGAATTTTCAAAAAAGTCATTTAACAACTGAAATATTTGTTTTACTAAATTTAAAAGTTGTTTCAAAGCTATATAATTGTATCATATTTAAAAGTATAAAAGTTTATAATTGCGTTAATTATTGAGATTTTTATTTCACAATGTTAATAAATTGTTTGGCTTTAGTATCATTGTATCAAAATATGTAACAATCAAAAATATTTTTACTGCCGAAATTTTTATTATGTGTGTATTCGATAATATTCTACAATATAAAATTAGATTATTTAGCCAACATTATTAAAAAAAATTAGCATACTTTTTTAACTGAAAATACTATACTGAATATGTTGATGAGTGTAAATCGTTGAGTTGACTTATTTGAAAAGCCTTTTGAACACCTAAAGTCATTATTAATTTCACTTAACTTTTCTGTAAGTATTTAGAATAATATTTTGATAATCATTTTTTTTATTTATTATATTTTAGAATATATTATAACTCAACCTGAGTTTTTCAATTTTTATAAGTAATACCTGAATATTTCAAACAAATAATATTTTAAATTTGATCATTTTGTGTTAGGTTACACTTGAATTTTAATTATAGGTATGTGGTTTTGCAGTTGGTATTCACTGGACTATCCTACTTTTTTCAGTCAAATTTCAAATGGTTGGTATTATTTATCTGTGCATATAACTAAGATACAAAATTCGTATGCTACTGAGAGGTAAATTCTAAAGAGAATTTTAATAAAATATGTTGATGTTAATTTCTACAGACATGACTCCGAAATAAACAATTTATATAATTCAAATGTCTTGCAATATAAATGCCAAAAAATATGATAAACACTTCTAATTAATCAATTGGGTATGAATAACAAACATTTATGTCTTTTTATTTCATAAACTCAATTACGAAATCGATTTTGAACTAACACGTATCGTGAAAAATCTATAAAACGTTGAGAATCTCTACAAAACTCATCAATAAAAAAAATTAAAGAAAGTATTAAATATCAGAATCATATTTTTAAGAACTATTTAATTCACCAAATGGACTATTTAGTCACCTTTTCTCGGCCAAGTACTTAATACAGTTTATTGTTCAAATCCATCGATGTGATTGGCGATAAATTTCTTTCTTCGGCAACCCTCTTGCACTGAATTTCCAACTCGAAAAGGAACACTTTCATTTGTCAAAGGAAAAGCACCCGGCGTACTGTTGACAAGACGCAGAAAATACACGACTTCGTCGAACAATTTCGCTTTTTTGACCTGTGTGTCATTTTTTAAAACCTTTGTCATTTATATTTTTTATGGCCAGACTAAAAAAAAACTGCTTTCAAAATGTCCTGGCTCCACAGGCTGCAAGCGGGGAAACAGTGTGATAAAAGGGATTTTGTAAAACTTCCGGAACAGATAAAAATCAAAACACGAAAAGAAAAAGAATACCCGAATGTTTTTGACGTTTTGATTGCTGCTATAAAAGAAATAGTATTTTGTTTATTTTGCTTTACATCCGTTTCTAAAGAAACAACCTGTTATAAGTTTACTGTGAACGACAATGGAGAAAAAAAACTTATTTTGCTAAAAATATATGTTATACATGTAATATACTCATGCAGTTCATATACATGCAATGAGTTGTATATATGACATTGATGTACTTCAAATGTATACTCAAATAAATAGGGAGGACAATATATTTTATCCACCATTAAAATTTTTAATTTTGGTGTCACTGCATATGCATTTCTCTAAACAAGACTCGAAAGTAGTTGATATGTTTATCCCCACTCTATCAACACTTACAAACCTTACTATGAGTTTATGTTAAAATATTGACTCTAAATATAATACCTCACTTAATATAAAATGTAAAATTTAAAAAATGCATATGCATTTCTCTAAAAAAGACTCGAACGTAGCTGATATGCTTATCCTCACTTTATCAACACTTACAAACCTTGCTATGAGTTTATGTTAAAATATTGACTCTAAATATAATACCTCACTTAATATAAAATGTAAAATTTAAAAAATGCATATGCATTTCTCTAAAAAAGACTCGAACGTAGCTGATATGCTTATCCTCACTTTATCAACACTTACAAACCTTGCTATGAGTTTATGCTAAAATATAGACTCTGCAAATAATAGCTCACTTAATATAAAATGTAATGCAGAAGTCACTCCTCAAAAAGTACATTTTTGATAAAATGTTGATTTTATAATAAATTTATACAGTCTTCAAACAATGTAGGTATTATTGAAAATATAGACTCTGCAAATAATAGCTCACTTAATATAAAATGTAATGCAGAAGTCACTCCTCAAAAAGTACATTTTTGATAAAATGTTGATTTTATAATAAATTTATACAGTCTTCAAACAATGTAGGTATTATTGAATAAATTTAATATTATTCGAAATCAATTGTTACATTGTAACTTTTTGGTACTGAGCTAACTCGAAAGAAGTTGGTAAAATTTGTAATGGAGTATGGAATATTAGTCGAGTTCTTGTGTATATTTTGTGTGTTCTTTTAAAATAAAAATATTTTTAGACTATCATCGATGTTGGAATACATGGAAATGAAACCGTTTATAAAATGGGTAAGCAAACTTATAGGGAAATGGTGAAGCATTCGACTGATCTTTGACAGGAGGATTGACATATTCGGTTGGAAATGAGGATTTAATACGTCTTAGCGAGATGCCAAAGAAATCACCTGAAGATTTCCCCCCGCATTTCTACTACAAATAAAGTACATCGAGGAAATGTGAAAATATTGACGGACATCTTCTTCCTGTTTTATTCATTTACTGTAAAATAGAGAGTTCAATGTTGATAAAAATTTGCTTTATCCAAGAACTTTGCTTAATCAAAGCTAACGTTTAAATTTTACTGACGAAGCCGACGTTATTTAAACTTAATCACAAAATGTATTTCTAATCTTGCTTTCTTTTTAGAATATCCACCTCATGTTGCAAACACACAGTATCTAAAATCAGGAGATAACAACCTTGAACATATAGTTAACAATAAATGGCATTGCATCATGTAAAAGATTTAAAATTAATCGTATTAAATTTAAAACTGACTAAATAATATTTTTATCACAGTTTTACGCTTGGAAAATTAATGAAGGTATCATTTTATTTAGGATCTATGCAATTTTTTCTGCAGAGACTCAAAATATATTGCGCATAATTTCAAATGTTGTTTTATTCATTTTAACTTCCTATTAATAGAAGACAACGTTTAAAAACATCATGTTTCATAATGATTTCACGTATAAGTCATAGTTTTTGAAAATTTGTTAAAAATATTAACTATTTTTAAAATACATTAGTACGGGGTTCCGGACAAAATCCCGAAAGCCGAAATCCCGACAAGCCAGAATCCCGACAGCCGAAATCCCGACAAGCCAAAATCCCGAATAGGACGAAATCCCGACAAGCCATAATCCCGAAAAACGTAAAATCCCTACCTTAAAAAAATTCCTACAAAATCCCTACATGAACTGTTTGTTAAAAAATTGACTTTTGGTAAATTTTCTACTGAAAACGTTCCAGTTCATTATGTTTTTCTGACTAGCTATATTTTATATTGTATAGTTTTATTTTCTTCTTTTAATTTTGATTTTGATGCTAAAAAAAAAAAAAAAAAAAAAAAAAAAAAAAAAAAAAAAAAAAAAAAAAAAAAAAAAAAAAAATGCTTCAAGAAATATCCATAATTTTAGTTATACAATAATTACAGTGCAATTATTAAAACAGAATATCCATTATATCATAACTTTGAAGAAATTAATTCATATTCAATCATATTTTTAAAAAATTAAATTAAAACAACGTGTTTGAAGAATTGATGACAAAGTTATGTAGATTCATATAGAAAAAATATAGATTTTAAAATGTATGCAAAAATTGTGAAACGATTGCATGCACTGCAATAGAGGTTTCCAAACTTTTAAATGATGTTATTAAACCTATTCAGTGTCAGCTTGAGATACAAATTAAAACGAAGGTTGGTTGGTTGTTTTCAGATTATCTGGCACTGTCAGCAACACGAGGGCTATAATGCGCCGAAACATTCGTCATTAGACAAGCCAACATACATTTACAAACACCCATGCCTAACCCGGTACTCGAACCCGCAACATCGAGGTCTAGAAGCTAGCACGCTAACCACTATACCGTTTGGTCTTAAAACGAAGGAAGACTCAAAATTTAAATTAAATTTTGATTTAAAATAAAATAATAAAATCAATTATAAATTTAGAAATACTATAAAGTAATTTTAAATGAATAAATGAAGATCCCCTTAGAGAGATGGGGGGTTTTGATGTAAAAAAATACTTTTTCTGTGTTTTTAACCAACAAAATGGCAATCAATAAAAGAATAATTATTCTGTAAATCAAAATCAGCTGAATTTAGAACCATTATAAGGTTATGAGACAAAATTATAAGGCCAAAACTATAAAGCAAAGCGTTTTCTTAGTTTCCTTTCTCAGAACATTGGATTTTTACGGAGGATTTTACTATTTATTGGACTGGACACTGGACATCATTATTTTACTGAGTTAATTCCTTCCATTACAGTGAAAGAAGTCTTGTGAAGCGAGAATGAATTTTTGTCAACTACTGTATTTTAATGTAAATTAAACTAAAGTAAAAAAAAAGGAAAAGTAAAAAAAACTGTTTCATTTTTCGTTCCGTATAGCTAAATGGACTTATAGAAAGGATAATTTTAAAACAATTACATAACTTTTTTGTAGTTAGAATAGATATTTGATTTACAAGAAATTAAAATATATATATATATATATATATATATATCGAGGGTATTGTAATTTATTCCAATTATGTGCCTGTATTTAATAGTGCTGGGGTTATTTTTTTTTTTTTTTTTAAACTTCTGTAAATAAATCTGTGTTGGATATAAATTCTATTGCAATGAATATTATGGTACTTGTGCGAACTTTATAAATATACAAATCATTTTACAAGTGTCCTTACAACTCATTTAATTTAATTGCACTTTGCAAACTATAGTGACTAACTTAACCATAATCTGTTGATAATTCTATTATTATTTAGTTTCAATATAGTGATGTTATGGAAAAAGAATCTTTATTCTCAAATAGTCCATATCCTACTTTAAACAATGTTTAGAAGTAGAGTAGCTCTCGCCGTTTGAAAAACCTAAGGCCTCATTAATAATTTGAAATTATTATGTAAATTAACGAAATTAAGTTTTTAAAAATAAATTGACATGTAAAAAGGAATTTTACAAGTATAAATGCAAAAAATATTTAAGTAAAGCAAAAAACGATTTTTCAACCATTAACCAAGAGAAAAAAATACTTTCTTTTAGTTAAAAATTCGCAAAAACCTATCATCTTGCCTTTGGCATGAATAAACGTAAACACGATTATTTGCACGGGAATGCAGATCCATTTTATTGGGTGCTAGTCAACTTTTCTTCGGTCATATATACCACATAAATTAATTAATTGATCAGTTTTTAAAAATTTTAATTGAAGGAAGGATTGTTTAAACTCTAAAATGTTTTGATTAAAATTATTGATTAAAAATCTTAAAGGTCACAGTTTAAACTTATTGCTATTTGTTCAAGTACTGAATCAAAATTATTGCATCGGAAGAGTTCGCTAACAATATATATTTAGAGCATATATGCATGGATAAGCATTAAAATACTTTTTATTTCGGAAATGTCAAAATGAAAGCTTAGCTCTGTTTTTCGAAGTAATTATTTATTAGTTTTAGAAATTTCATGCAAATATATTTGTGGCGGGAAAATTGAACTAAAGATTAATAACCCTGAGGTGTAGGGTATATCTAAAACAGTGTGGATCGAAATTTGATTTTGCACTATGTTTTTTAGTGGCCATTTGGAGTACATTACAGGATCCTAAAATATAAAGTTCTTGAAAAAATATCTAAGGGTGCATCAGAGGTCCCCCAAAAATTGGAATTTTTCATAAAAAATTCCTAAAATCGAAAACTTTAGAAAAAATATTTAAAATACAAAAACATAAATGTCAACATGCGTAATAATTTATATAAGGTACTCTAAAGAAGTACAAAAAATATAAATTATGTTTTAAGGATTCAAAATCTCGAACATTGTCATTTTTCATACAAATGCATAACATAGAAGGGGAATTGATGGTGACGGTTGAAAACTGCATTTGTAGTCAGTGCCTTTGCAAGCTACTAACCTACTAATACTTGCTTCATCTACCTCCAATTGATAATTGGGTAAGTTAACTGGAAAATCTGGATTCTTATCGGAAGATCGATCTTCAAATGGAAGTCTTGAATCAAATTGCTCCCGATTTTGAATTTTCTTATTAGCAATTTCATCTCTTTTGAGCTTTCTGGATAATCTTTTCCTCAGAACTTTAGAGGCATTTTTTTCAAGTCCTCCAATTACCATACGTCTCTCTGTTCTTTGATCAATTAAAAATTCTTGTTCCTGAACGGGAACTTTTTTTCTCGTGCACATTATTTACAAGCAGTGAAATATTTACATTGGCATGAATATGTCAAAAACTCGTTGAAATCAAAATTGGATTACTTCAGCTTTCTTTTTGAAAGGGATACATTTTCTTTTCAGCTTTAAGTTTTCGATAAGATTTATTAAAGCGTAATTTTGCTGGAAGTGATTGTTATATTTTAAATTGCATAACTAATTCAGAAACTATACCTAAAAAAAAAATTTAAAAAAAAAAAATATCAGCTGAAGTCAATGAAACTTTATATTTTTGCTTTTTATTATTACAAAAAAATTAAATCTAGCATTTTCAAGTAGATTTAATTTTTTTTTTAATTTTCTTACAACGCTAATATTTCGGTTCTAAAATTCATAGAATTAAGCTGTTTGAAACTGAAAACAATGTAATTCAAAGTGTAATACGTTAAAAATCGTTTTATTTGTATCATTTTGGGGTATTTTTACACAGGGCTGCGGTGATGAATTTCATTTCGATCGTTCTAACAATCACAAAATGACCAAATTTTTCGGATAAAAAAATAGGCATAAAAGTGATTTATATGATTGTCTTTCTTTACGTTTTGGTTTCAACACTACAATGTTGAAAGGAAAGTTATTTCCTAAAGAGTGTGAAAAAAAATTGACGAGGACCATTTTCATAAACATAAGAGGAACCATTTTCATTTCATAAGACCCACAAAATTACAGAACATATCGTCATAACGTTAACATATGGAAACATTCAATACAATCGCTGTCTTTCTCTAATCAAAGTAGTGCAGTTTTAAGTGATGATATATATATAAATGATTAGAATTTTATTAGATTGCTTATCACCAGAAAATATTATCAATTAATAATAAAAATGAATATGATTAAAATAGAGCTCAGGGATTACTAAGTATCTACAAAGCTAAGGAAACGGTGAATCCTTACCGCAATAACAATTGGCAAATGTTCTTATTTTAAGGTGTGTAATTAGGCCTTCAACACACCATTGAAGTTTGAACGACCAATATATTTAAACTTCAAACATCTCAGAAATCAGTAATGTTAAAGAAATGAAAAAAAGTTTACTTTGTTCAACCTTATGCACTAACACATAGCCTGATAAAAACATAGGAGAGAAAATAAAACCAATATTATTAAAATCAACAAATAATGAAAAAAAGAAATTAAAAATACGTATAATAATTGCGTAACGTAAGCAAGAGCAAACATGTATTACTTCAGTATTTGTAAAGGGAAGAAGGTCCTTTCTAGTTTCTTGACTAGATAAAAAAAACACCTGTATACCTTTAGGAGGAAGCATCAGTGAGGGGTCTTCATGCTTTGTTGACCACCCCACCTTCAATACGCCCCTTTGAGACTACAAAAGAAATGAATCACCACACTTGAAGCTGGTAAAGGGGAGAGGAAATATACCTTGACACTTTTCAAGTAGGAACTGTTGGAAGGCCAATTCATTCTTGAAGCGAGTTTTTGTTAACCCTCAGAAGGTTAAATGTTTGTAAATAATGATTGTTTTTCTTTTATTTTTCCTATTGAAAAATTTTATACACACATTTTGTTACTCTGCAGATGCAATTTTTGCAAGCATCATTCACAATATAAGGGTTAATAAAATTAAATAAATATGAAACTGTAAATACTACTCCAAAATTTAAAAAACCTCACTGATAGAACACGCAATGTCTTGGTAAAAAGTTACATCCTCCTGGTAATATTTAGAAAGCATTTAATAGTATTGATCGTATAAGCTTCATATCTAAAGTATTACATTTTTTTAACAGAAATACTTCTTTGTAGTAATTTTTTTCGATAATATTCTAAAATATAATACTTTTTGATACTTAAAATTTACCTTTAATTTGTTATATTACATCCTAGTTTTATGTATACGTATTACTCATTTCCAATTTTAAATTCCAAATAAGTGCACCAAAATTAAAAAAAAAAAGTAACGCCAATCCTTAGGAGCATATTATATTTGTTATTCAAATTGTGGTAAAATAGAAACACTCGGACAATTTAGCATAACAACTCTTATTAAATAAAATGTCTCAATAGTAATAAAATCTGTGACGCAATACAACTCCTACTAGTAAATCAATACATCCAAAAAGATTCTAACTATACACTCCTTGTATTATATTATATTTCCCTGCATATGTTTCTGTTACATATACACTCATGTCCATAAATTAAGGATAATTCAGTTTTTCCCTAATAACTTCTCAGTGGAGTAGCATAGACACTTGAAATTTACTTCAAAGACACATCTTTATACAACAAAACGATAATTAAAACAACTCAGTCACGGAATGAAATGCAAAGTGTACAGCGGGGCATATGCAAAAGAATGGAGTACCATTAGTGTGCAGTTGTACATTTGCATTTACATTAAAAATCACTCAACACATGGAGTTGACTTTTAGTGTGAGATATGATCTTCCCTGTCATCAATATTTACTTTGCACAGTATTCTCATACTTAACATGAGTTACTTGATGAATTCTAGCGCCTAAATTGCTCGTCCCTCCTTTTGAAATGTTTGCAAGTGAGGGAAAGTTCCCAATACATTAAATCTTTACACAATGAATATCGTAGAAGCGACCCACACATGTTTGATGAAATTTGGAGTAGAGGAGTGATCTGGCTTACTTATAGGGGCGATACTCATATTTTTAATCCTTTATCCAAAGCAAAAGTGGAATAAAATAAACCATAACGATCAATAAACGCGATTTTGAAACTGATATTTCACAATTAAAGACGTGTCTAAATCAAGTTAATGTAACTACAGTAAAAAAGTGGAATTTAATTATTTTTTACGCTCTTGGGGAGCCTATTAAATAAATTCAATAAAATGAATATAAAGACCAAAACTCTTTTCCCACCAAATCATTATCTTGAACTGGCATTTACCATGAAATATCAAGTTCCCACCTTTCTACAGATCCTCTGATGTCCAATATTACTCATGAGATTGACAAAATTATTTTCAGTAAATAGTATCTGATGTTAAAAAGATTTGGTCTTTGGGGGCAGTATGTTGACTTGGTTACATAAGCTTCCCAAGAGACCAAAAGAAAATTAAGTTCCACTTTTTCCCTGTAATTATGTTAACTTGATCTCGACAAGTTTTTAATGGTGATATATCGGTTTCTAAAACGTATTTATTGATACTTATGGCAAATTTTATTCCACTTTTGCCTTGGATAAGCGATTAAAAAATATGAATATCGCCCCTATAAGTAAGCCAGGTCACTCCTCTAATCCAAATTTCTTCAAGCATGTGTGGGACGCTTCTACGATATGAATTGTGTTAAGACTTGATGTATTAGGAACTTTCCATCACTTACAAACAGTTCAAAAGGTGGGGCGAGCAGTTTAGCCACTACAATTCATCAAGTAACTCATGTTAAGTATGAGAATACAGTGCTAAGTAAACACTGATGGCAGGGGAGATCATATCTCACAGTAGAAGTCCACTCCATGAGTTGAGGGATTTTTAATGTAAATGCATCTGTACAACTGCACACTAATGGTATTCCATTCTTTTGCATATGCCCCCGCTGTACACTTTGCATTTCAATTTGCGACTGAGTTATTTTAATTATCATTATGTTGCATAAAGATGTCCCTTTGAAGTAAATTTCAAGTGTCTATGCTGCTCCACTGAGAAGTTATTAGGGAAAAACTGAATTATCCTTAATTTATGGACACGAGTGTACATCGCTCATAAGAAAAAGTGTCCATTCTATAAACATTCTTTTGCCCTACTAAAGTATTAGGCTTATGACAATTGAAAACGCAATACATCTATACATTTCTAAGTATATCATCAGACATGTTAATTTGATTTTCCATGTAAATATGTTGCACACCGAAACCGTATACACAAGTTTATACAACATAATCTTATTGAGTTGAGTAAGTAAAAACCGGGTGACTTTTCCGAATTTAATTTGTAACCGAGGGACCGTTTTGTCACCTAATGAAGAGATCTTATAAAGTGCTTTGAAGAACAATCACGCCATAATTTTTATTTTTTTATTTTTTTATTTATTTTTTTAATTAGATGCAAGAACTTTCTTTTAAAATATAGGCAAATTTCTCCAAATGAACCAATATTATTTTAAACCGAATATTTAAGTGGCTGAAAAATAGGCAGCAAATAGAAATATATATAAACATTGGAAATAAATTACATTTTGATAGGCAAAATGTAATATAAATATGTAAAATTTAAGTTGATTTTTCTTCAAAACTAAAGGAAGAAAATTAATACAATATAAAAATAAAATCGAAGATAAACTGAAAAATGCAATGAAATGATTAATTGACAACTTCAACATGTTCCACTTCATAACGAATCAAAATCTATTTTTTATGAATGGCAATCGACCTCATTAATTTTTAAGGTTTATAAAAAAATATTGTTTTGAAATATATGTTAACAAATTTTTTGGTCTGATGGGATTTTCCCGTTGGTAGGGATTTCTCTTGGTTGATATGGATTTCGTCCCATTCTGGATTTTGGCTTGTCGGGATTTCGTCCCATTCTGGATTGTGGCCTGTCGGGATTCCGGCTTTCGGGATTGTGGTTGTCGGGATTTTGGCTTTCGGGATTTCGTCCTAGACCCATTAGTACGATAGTTTTAAAAACAGACGTAATAGTGTACTTATTTGGTCAAATGATAGATTTTTATAGTGTAAGGCTTACGTTGCCTCTTTTTGTTCATTTCTCAGAAATGTTTTTACAAGTGAATCAGAATGCATTTCATTCAGGTGGCTGCTGTATGAAGAACCACCGATATTCTAATCAATTATTTACAGAGAATTAAATCATATCATCACTATAAGTGAAAAGCGTTACAGTATTTGAACTGGATTTTCGGGGTATCGAATTTTTTCAGCACTGCTATTGAGTACAAATTTCGTCTAATAGAACTATTTAATTCAAGAGTTTGGAACATGATCAGGTTAAAAATTTGTCACAATTTGAGTTAGTACATGACTGTGAAACGAAAAAGTACATATTTTTGAAAATAATTTAATATAACTAATAATTCCAAACAGAATATACTATTTAGATTTAGTGGCGTTGGAGCTTGAATAGTATAATTTGTTCTTCAGACAAACCAACAAACCTAAAAGTTTTTGTTATATAGATTCTATTTTAAAATCCCACTAGTAATATTTTTTTTAGTTATCCAGCTTATTAATTTTTTTTTCGTACTTTCTACTTTCCTATACATAAAGTCGTAAATTCATTGAAATAGTATTTTTTGAAAACATTTTAGTAACTATTTCAGATTAATACCTTTTTGAGAACGAAATTCCCTAATAAAAACAACAATCGAACATAAAACGTTTAGTAACACGTTCGCAACATAAAAGCTCAATAATAATTCCCAACAGCGTCGTGAATAAAAGAACTAGATTTATTTTATCGACATCCTATCTAGACCTGCTGGGAATATTACTTTCAAGTAATTGGGTATTTTCTCGAAGCGCGTAAAGACAAAAGAATACGAAAAACTGCATTCACGGCGTTCTATCAGTGCTATAATTGTAGTAAAGAGAACCTTTTGTTAATGTGCGAATGAGATTTTATAGCCTATTTTTTCTCATTTAAAAATAATAGCCGTGTTAGTGCATAAAGAGTTTACTTAAAAATGTATGATTTTGTTAACGTAAAATTAAGGAAGGCGTTTGTGATGCATTCATAAAATTGAAGTTTTTAACTTACTGGGAATGTAGTTAAGAGTTTTAAAATGATGGCAGAAATTGTTGAATTGATGCGTTCAATTTTACTTCTAGGTTTTTTTTAAAACAAATTAACATTTGCTGTAACAATATTAAATCAACAAAATTCTCAATAAAAATCCTGAATAGAGAAATCTCCACAAAGTAATATTTAAAATTACAAACTTATACATAGCTTTTAATAATATGATGCCTTTCATAACATATTTTTTTTTTAACAAAAATATGGCAAGACTAATTAATTAATGTCATCCAGGGAGAGATAGTAATTAAAGAATAAAGGGAAATACATTCACAGTTAGAAAAGTATTTTTTTTTAATGTATTGTTAAAGCTTAAATTCCAAATGTATAAGATATAAGAAGGAAATCCATGTAAAAGTGCATAAGTTGAGGTACTTGTGTTACCGCTAAAGCTCGAAAACCGTTAATGTGCACATTACCTAGCTAATCTTCAGATTAACTTATTTGATCTGTTATCGTGTGGAATCAAGAGTTTTAACATTTTACATATATAGAAAATATGAACATTATGGTGTCCCTTATCATTAAAGTTTAAAAGTTAGTTTCTCAAAGATTGATTATATCAATTAATTTGTTGATAGTTTGATAGTATTAACATATGATTCTTTAGATATCAAAAAGTAAATAAATAACATTATGTTAATTACTTTCAGTTGGTGATTCCCGCATTTTTTTTTTTTTTTTTTATTTAATTCTAAATGTTTCGAAAAGGCCACAAATACACACATTTCTGCTCATTGCGCTTTTTCTTTTTTTTAAATTTGCAAACAAAGTTCACCTGTTAGATTTGGTGGGGAAAATGACGCATTCAGCATGAAGATAATGTGACGCCAAAAGATCTGAAATAATTTGGCTTGAAAGGCAGCAGTGGAAACCATTTTAGAAATTTATCGCAAATCGTGCCAACCGGCACAAGATATGGCAATTGTCTAAATAACTCCTACCAACTATTTGGCAGAAACCACACGATAACCATGGAAATAGAAGGATCTCTTGATGTCACAGCTATAAAGTAGTGGTTTAATCAAAAAGCGATCGGACAAGGTTTTGGGGCATTTTCTTTTCTTAATATTTAAATAACTAATTTTTTTAAAGAACTTTTGTTTGGATATTTGGAATCAGATATAAATTCTTTATAAATATAAACTAATTTCACAAATTTTTAAAGTATGCATACATTTTTCATTACCCATATGTATACATAGGTTAATGAAAGAATAGCATTCGGTTTTTGCATGACTCCGCGTTTTGGAACATCCTAATTTCAAAATTGCTGTCTGGAATAAATGTATGTCTGTGGTCAGCATAACTCCCGAACAAATTGACCTAGGATGTTCAAATGTGGTGTGCGGTTTATTTTTTACCATGAGACCTACCATTAAGGATTTCGTCAAAATCGCGTATGCGCATAAGGTAGCTGCCATTGAAAAAAATCATGCTTTTCAATGATTGCTTAAAAAAGGCTTCAACGATTTTGATCAAAATCACTGCTGTAATTAATGCCTCTTAAGGTGTACTAAACATCTCCACCTCTGAAATTCCACTAAAAATGCTTTAATGGCGTAAAAAGATGAAGAAAAAAAAAGGGCTTTAACACAAAGTTCTCTTTCCTTGAGCATAATTCATCAACGTACATTTTTTTTTCTCTTCGCAGTTTCACTTAAGGAAAAGTATATCGTTAAAATCAATCATTAATTTGACAGTTTTTTTATTTTTTTTTTTTTGCAAAAGATCTATACAAGAATTATCGCAAAAATATCGCCAAACTGGAAATTTTTCCAAATGAATGATGTAAATATAAAAAGGGTTAATGGCACAAATTGACATCAGTATTATAGAGTAATTGAAAGTTATACGATGTTCCAAACCCCTAGTTTCCTTAGTTGTAATAATATTGTAATCCTTTAGATTCTCTTTCTTATAGTGTTTAGATGATTGATTATATCAACTAATTAGTTTATTGTTTGATTGTATTAACTTGATTCTTTAGGTATCAAAAAATAAATAGCATTATGTGTTAATTTAAGAGTATAGAAACGTTGCTGTTCTCCATTAAAGGCCTTATTTTCACTTTACCGAGTGCCTAGTATGTAATGTGCAGATTATCTAGATAATTTTCAGATTACCTAAGTAATTTGAGAAATGAAACAATTTTCAGCACTTTAACTGATCTTTTAATTTAATCTGCACATTGCTTAGATAATTTGTAGAATACCGATTTCAGTGCTTTAGCGGTAACAAATACACTATTACACATGGGATGGATGAAAGATAACAAAAACTAAAATTTTAAATTGAGATTTTCTAAAGAACTGTATTTTGTGACTTTTTATGTTTTTTCCATGTACGCTTTTCCCTGAAATAAATTGATATCATTAAAAAAAAAAGTGCAATTTCACTATATGTATATTTACAAGATATTTTGTGCCTCTAAAAACTACTAACTTGTACCCGCATTCTATTTGTTGAATTAATTTTTTACATTATTTATCTCTTCAATATATATTTATATATAAAAACTCTGCCTCGGATTAGATTGGATTGAAATCTAATTTATAAACAATCTAATTTACAACTAGATCATTCCCTCTAGGTGGATGAATGAATCACCAATTTATTCCTCTTTTCCCTTCACATAAGTCGAGCTTAGAGTGAGACGTCTATCCCGGTAATTGGCCAGGATACAAACAAAGTAAAGAAAAAAACTAAACTAAATTGCAGCGCTTCTGTTTCGTAATACCGGCTGCCACCCACAATTGTCTCTTCAGATACCACAGAGCTCTCCAATTAATTCAATACGTCTCTTGTTCATTTATCAGGTGACTGTTTTTCCGATGTCATGGGCGAGGGAAATTATTTTGCTTCAATCTATTGGAATGTTTCATTTGAAAATGGTGAATGACATAAATTAAATTGGTTTCTTTTAAATTTTTGAGATAACTATGCTAAGTTTAGATGCATGTAATTAAACATGAAGTACATTCATATCCATGAAGTTGAAGTAGTTCTGTTAAAGGTAATTTCTTAAGATTAAGGTTTTTCAATTTATTTTAAAATGCAATATTTTTTTTTTAATTAATTGTAAGTTCTATAACATATATTTTAATTTGACACCTAAATATGTTATAATACCCATAACACTTTACATTATAAATATACTTTGTAATATACAGTATACTTTTAATATTAATATATTTTGTAATATGATTTATATTTTAAATATAAATAAATTTTATAAAATCCATTATAAATACATATCCAAATAAAACATTGCACATTTTTTTTTTCAGAAGAACGATGACACTGTAATACAAAAATAAAACTTTGTGTATCTTCACAAAGAATTGCTCTATTCTTTAAACAACAACAGCAACAAATTGAATTCAAGTTCTTACCAGAGCTACCAGTCGTCTCTTTTTTTTTTTTTTTTTTTTTTTTTTTAATTTTTATTAAAGTTATTTTTCTATTTAAATTATTTCTTAGAAGTGTATATTTATTTCGAATTATTTATTTGTTTCAGTGAATTGGATTCTGTACTATGCAAAATAATAAAAGATGCATAAAGGCATATTGTAATTAAATTAAATATATTTTTTTTAATTCAATTGTTTAATAGTTTATATTTTAAATTGTTACAAAAAATAGTTTCTGATTAATAAATTTCTCATTTTTATATGCAGATGATGACTTAAAATGAAATAAAGCAATGAAAAATGTATAATTATTATCAATGATTATTTAATTAGGGGTATTGCATTATTATTTGTGCCAGTTGACCTACGTGAGAAAAATATTGCAGTGAAACACTTTTACAATATGGGAATTTGCCCTTCTCCCTGGTAGCACATCAAATACAACCGGTAGCAAAAATGTCGGAAACAGGGAAGATTTGTAATTATAGAATATTTGCCAATTATATCCGAAGCTCGAGCATCATTCCAAAGTATATAATTTTTTTCAAAATTAACACTATCAAAAATCTCTCAAAACATATTTTTACTTTTCATTCTTATAAATAAAATATTAAATTTTTTAAACTGTGCATCACTATTCCAAAGCTTCCAGTATATTTTAGAAATTGGTCAATATATGAACCAACTGCTGGCTTACAAAGTTCACATCGGAATTGGACAATGTCGAGTAATATTGGTCAGCTTTGCTGTTTACTGCAGTTAAAGTGGTTTCTAATATTTTTTATTGTTCACAGAAACTTCGCTCACATTTAATTTTGTAAGTTTTTTTTTTTTTTTTTTTGTCTGGCTACAAAATTATGTATTTTTGATTTTCTAAAATAATAATAATAGTAATAATAATAATAAAAATAATGAATTAAATTGTAAACTTATGAAATTGTCCTTAGGTAAAACACCCTGTGGTATTTAAATGAAAGGGTATGTATCTTAAGGTAGAGAAAGAAACATGAACATTGGAAATTTAGTACGTTTATCACATTGCAAATTAAATTGATGAATACTCAAATAGTTAATTAATGATACTATCTCATGCCTTGACGACTTGTGTGGTAGACGACTCGGTGTCTAAACTTTACAAAAGAAGTAAGCTGAGGGTTATACATAGGTTGTCACAGGAAAACCAGATGGAGCGACTGTCGCTGGTTTTTTTTTTCATAAACATTGAGACATTAATGTAGAAAGGAGTAGCAATTTATTTCACTTAAATAATTCACCATTGTGAAGAGATTTATCCAATCAATTTATAAAATGGTGTGCTGCCTTCACAAATATTCCCTCATAAGCAATGCCGGTAGCTAAGATGTTCTGTTAAGGAAGTTTCTCAATTTTCGAAGAAATTACATATGAAGCTTTTTTGAATTTCTAATGAGGAAGGTATCTGAGGGTAGAGAAAGAAACATGAACATTGTGAAGATAGTATGTTCATCCCATTGCAATTTAAAGGAATGAACACTCAAATAGTTAATTAATTACACTCTCTCCAGCACTTTCTAAAAATTGTATTGTTGAATGCAAAATTTATAGTAAAATATGAATGTTTTTCTAAAATTAAGAAAAATTTTCACCGTAAAACTGAACAAAATAGTAAGGACAAGGAATGTTTTGGCCTAAAACAAACTAATATTTAATAATCTATCCCTTCTTTTCAATCTTTTTTGTCAGTCTTGACGTCATGGAGTTTGACAGTTCATTCAGAACGTTCTTGATTATTTTTATCCTGGTGTTTTCGATGAAAAACATGAGTTCTTGCTTGTTTTGATATTGAATACCATGTTTGTATACTTGTTGTGGCAGAATATCCCACATATTTCCCATTGGATTTGCATCGGGGCTTCTTCCTGGACAGTCAAATAGTTTCACAAAATTAGCATTAAACCAGTTTTTCGAAGTTTGAGAAACATATATTGAGGCATTGTCCTGCTGGAACAAATAGTCTCTATTCGCATTTACTCCAATCGGTGGTTCTGGTAAAATATCATCGACTAATATATCAACATAACTCTCTGGATGTATTGTGCCCTGCACAAAAACTATTGGAGTAGTTCACTCAGTGGCAAATTTCCAAACATCAATACTGAGTCACCTCCAAACGTATGCTTTCAGAAAATTTCTTTTTCTAAACGGAGATTATACCAGGTGTATCAAATATCATCTGGACCATCCAAATTAAACTTTTTCTCATCGGAAAAGACAACTTATCCAACTTTGTCCCATAGTAATGCATTTTTTTTTTTTTTTTATAAACTCAAACATTCAATCTCTTATGAACTTTTGAGAGAAAAGGTCATGACATAAATTATCCCAAAACTAGATTTTTTTTTTCTTTTTGTAAGGCACGTTAAACAGTTCGAGCACTGCATTGCAAGTTTAATTCCCATTTAATATCCGTCGATGTTTGTTTTTTTGGAGCAAGGTCGCCTTTTTATCATTCTTTTCTCACGCAAAGAAACACAAGATGATCTATCTGCATGTCTTTGCTGTTCATATTTGGCAGGATTTTTAAGAAAAACAAAAATTACCGTTCTCAATCTATTCAGATTTGCCGTACTGTAAGTCCTGAACTTTTAAAAGCAAGTACTTCCCCTTTCTCAAACTCTGAAAGTTTAGTACCTAACGGCATTACTGATAAAATGGATTACTACGCTCCCAGTCACTCAAAAAGCATTTATAGAGTGTTGGAGTACAGAGTGCATAACCAAAAACATGTACATTTTGCTTTTTAGAACACATAAGTACAGTTGTTCTTATAATTTGATCCATATCACATGGCTGTCTAAATCCAAAATACATTTTGTGAATATGAATTTCCCTCATATTTCCTTAAATAATAATAAAAATTGCTTCATTTATCATTAGTTTTCAGTCATAAAATGTGCATAATTACCCGGCCAACTGTAGCCAAGATTTGGTGATTTTTCTTTTGTCCTTATAATTTTGACCACCTCTATAGTTAACAAAATAAGGTAATTATAGCCCCATATTAGTCAAAATATAAACAGAAAACTAGGATGTGCCTATGATCATAATAGCTTCTTCATATTATTTTAAAGAATAGATGGCTGGCTGATGTTTCCTTTTTTAATAATTTAATAAATTAAAAATTTCATTAAAATATTTCAATAGTTTCATCCTTACATAATTTTTTTTTAGCATATTTCTGAATATATTACTTGCGAATAAGTACTCTCCAGAAAAATATATTGTCTAACGTTACAATTCACTAAACGAATCATTCACTCTTCGTTGAGAAACACAAAATAAAAACAAAACTAACCAATCGTGCCATTCAAACCATTTCTTTCAAACCTATTCACTCCTTTACCACTTTTCCGAAAAATGCCCGTCCTTAGAACTTAATTTCTATCACTTCATTATTCACCGCTGCAGTAAGCGATGACGCCCAGAGAGTTCGAATTAAATTTTCTTCAACGGCTTTTTCTTTTCGGTGAATTCTACATTCTCGCTCTTAAGAACTTTTAAGAGAAGAATAAAATAAAGAGTAAAAAAAAATCTCAAATAGATTTTGCATATAATTACGTCTGCTATCAATGGATATCAGGGGAAGAGTTTTACGGTTGAAATACTTTTTTAAGACGAGTGATAAGATCATGCATAATGTATTTTCATTTCTACAGTTCCAGGATTGAAAAGGGAAATAATTATTAAATAGGGGGATGAAGATTCACTTAAAAATGATTTAAAGTTTCTCCATAGCTTAATTAATTGCTTTGTTATGGACTCGAATAGAATGGGCTATTAAGGATCAATATTTCATAACACTCAGTTATGAATTTACAATTATTTAAAACATTTTGAAAAGTCTTGGTTATCTGATAATAAAGTTCACAAAAATTGAATGTAACTAGTTGTTGCAAAATTTCTGAATTTTAGATAATTTCACTATCACTATTATACAACATAGATAATGGTTAGGTTCTTTCCATAAATAAACAGAAAATTAAAAATAATACTGCTTTATGTTACTTTATATGCTGCACGTTGAAATCAAGTTAACAAAAAAAAAATTACAATCATATCAAAACTATTTAAAAAAACTATAAAGAATTAAAATTTTAATATAATTTAAATTAATTAATTAAGAACAGTTTTTTGCAATTACTGAAAAACTTTATTTTTTCAATGGCTGCTGAGTTACGCGCAAGCACAATTTTGACGAAAACCTTAATGTCAGATACCATGACCATCTCTAACTTCTGAGGAAAAATAGAACATAGTAGGTCCACCCGTATGTCAATCATCTTAAGTCCTGTCCAACTGTGGCCGAATTTTGTTTTTTTTCTAGACAATTTTTTTTTTAACTTAATACTCTCCAAAACGAGTAAAAATGCACAAAAAAAAAAAAAAAAATTACCGAATGCAATACTTTCTTGACTCTATACTGGTATATCGATAATTGAAAGTAAAAAGGAGATGTTTTATATGATGTTTTTTTTAGTATAGTATTAACAATTTTACAAGCTTACAGGCCGCATTTTTTTTCATGGATCGTTGGTGGTTATTCAGAATTTGTAGTGAAACATATAGTTGCAAACTGTTTTTTTTTTTTTTTTTTTTAATCTTAGTATGTTTTTATTTATTAATTTTGATCTAAGTATATCTTTTAACATTTGTTTTTGTATTGTGAATATCCACCTTTCAAATATACAGATTTTTAAAAGAAAATAATTATTATATGACTTTACCATTAGTAACACGTAGAGGATATACATTTCAATAATTAATAATTTTAATAATTAAAAACTTCATCGATAACTAAATATTTGTGTAGTATCAAGCTTGATAGCAACGTTAATTGAGATAGATTTAAAAACGATTTAGTTTTCTTACTTAAGACAAACAGCGAAACATGTACCTAAAATGAAATACGAACACAACAGTTAAACTGTCATATTAGAATAAATCCCTTCGTTCGTTTCCTTTAAAAGATATTAAAGTTATGTCAAAGAAGCTCTTCACTTATTTAAAAATCGATTTAAAACTGTCCAAAAAGAGCACGTTAGAAGAGACAGCGATATATATATTTTTTTTTGCTCAGGGCTTTAAACCCTTTTGTAGTTTTGTCATTCGGCTTTTGACTGTAAATCATTTTCTTTCCTGACACTTGAATGATTGAATATTTCGCGGTTTTTTTTTTTTTTTTTTTTTTTTTTTTTTTTTCCATTGGACGTGAGCCATATTTTTCAAGAATTATCGGAAACATGGATTCACAGCTTAAAATGACTTTTAATTCCGCTTCATTTACTACCGTCAAAAAATGTATAAATACTTTAAAACTTGAACAGATATGCAAAAAGAAAAAAAAAATATCGAAAGTATTTAAAAAATTCAGATATTTATAAGATTCTTTATTATCTATGTGATTGATACAGTATTTAGATTAATAGTAATTTAATTTTCAAATTCGTTATATTTTTTGTTGCAATAATAAAATAACATGTTTCTTGTAAATTTCCAACAAATTGGTGTAAACTAATAACATTATTACATATAAATCTTATCTGGAATAAATCAGAAATCCTTAATTTTCGATTATATAAAAGCTATCATCACTACTACCCACTTTTTTTTTATTTACATCACATATAAAAAAAAGAGTTGAAAACAGCCACAACCAATTTATTTTTAAGAAAATAACTGATTTCTGTAAAACGAATCATGTATAAGCAAATAAAATAAAGCAATATTAAAAAATATTGTTACAGAATATTTAACTGTCAAATAATTTTTAAATTTCTTCTGAATTTCTAATACAAATGTGGCCACTTGATTGCTGCGTGTTTGTTGTTCGAGTCTCTTATGTAATAGGTACCTGGTTCTAATCCTGAGTTAGACATGCATGTTTATTATGGTTGGATTACGCTTTAGTTCTCAGTCTGATAATCAGTTACTGTGTGTAAAAGTGGGTCGTTGGTTCTACAAACCAACCAGTACAAATGTTATGGCTGATCGGAATTTCTACTAGGGGCACATATAAATGTTTTTATTGCTTGATAAATTCCACAAAAGTTTTGGTTTGTAGTTCTCTGTAACTGTGTTTCTTTTATAATTGTTATACTTTTTCTACGAATCATAAAAGTTTGGAAACAATTCCATAACATATTATTAAAGAGAATTAAAAAATTAAAATTCCGCTATTTTTCAAATTGAATAACTACTTGATAATAAATTTATTTTACCCTTTCAAATTAATAACGATCCTTAAGAAATTCAAGAAAACATATATAACGATATTTTTTACGCTATTTTAACATATATTTTTAACGCTAATTTCATATCCTAGATGCCTTATATATAGTTTAAATAATTCAATGAAAACCCTTTGAATTGTTAAGACAACAGTCCTACTAATAACTAATTCATTTTTTAATGATATTTTTCATCCTTTAATATAAAGTTTTTGATTTTGTTAATAGGTTAGGATGTGCAACAAATTACTTTGTAGTTGAGCGGAACATTTTTTCCCCAAGTGCTTAGTGTTAGAAACTTCAATACCTAAAGACATTAAAAATAACTGCAGTAGAAATAAAAACCTTTCAGAATCTTTTTCAACCAGCTGTCTTTTGTTTTGAGTAATAAAATGTTACGCCATATCGTTTCTGAGAAAACCGAAATGAAAATATATCATTGGTCCAGTCGAAAATGGAATCGTTGCCAAAATAAAATTTTGAAGGATAAAATATAATCAAAAGCCTCTGAAACACGTCCACAAGAAATAAGTTGGAAATAAGTTTTCGGTCCACACTATTTCCTTCGAATGATTGTTTTGTCAAAACCTTTATTCAACTGCCCAGTCCAGATTCGCATGAAAAAGACATTTTCTGACATTTCTCCTGTTTACTGAATTTAGGAGAAAATGTTTTACTCTTTATGTTTCAGAGATTGGAAATCGATTTTTTAGTCAAAGAAATGGCGAAATTTAAACTTGTTTAGAATACTATATATGTTTTGTAACATTATATTCAAAACATATTTTTCTAATTTAAAGAATTTGTTTGATGATTAAAATTTTAATTATAATAAACTAAAAAATATTAATATATATGTTTCTTTATTTTTGTTTAGCTGTCATGGTGTAAAGGTCCTAGCTTTTCATAGGCTTGCTTCGTTCTATGAAAGGTTAATTGCTACACAAACACAGGCTCATTTCACTAGATGAAAAGTTCATTGACACGTAAGCATACAGGCTCGCTTCACTCTTTGAAAGGTTCATTGTTACGTAAGCAGAGGCTCACTTTAATCACTAAAACGTTAATTGCTACATAAGCCTTTATTATTATAACCCCCGCCCATCTTTTAGAACCAAAAAAATGTCCCCAGTTAATGAAATAATACTCCCCTCCTCCATCGCCTGAGGATATTTTAACATTGTGTTTGTGAGCCAAAACTACTTAACTACTTATATTTAAAATTTAAGAATAATATGATCATTGGAAGTCATAATTGTAAACATATTAGAATATTAAAAAAAAAAAAAAAAATAATAATCTTAATTAAAAAAAAAAGTTAAAATTAAAACATTATGTTTGCCAAAAGTCTAATTAGAAAGCCTAAACTACTTATGTTGAAAATTTCAGGGCACTAGGCTTATTAAAATTCGATTTGTAAAAAATTAATAAAAAATTACCTAAAATTTTAGCATTATGTTTGTCAAATGTCTGATTAGAAGCCATAACTACTTACGTTACAAATTTCAGAGAATTTCAATCAAATTTTTTCTTTTAGAAGTCGCTTTGCAAAAATTAACAAAAAATAAAGCTGTTATAAATAAAACAAAAAATTTATTTAAAAATTATAACTAACATTTTGTATAGATATAAAGTTAAGTATAATAGTATAAGTAAAATAGTTTTGGATAAAATTATACCTATAGATAAAAATTCGGAAAAAAAATATTTTTCACAATTTAAATTCGCTTAAACCAATTTATATTTTATTCAAAAATCCCTTCCTACTATGCTAGAATTAAGAGAAAGTTTCAAAGTTTATAAACACGCAAAAGTAGAAAGATAATATTTTTTTATAATTTTATGTCAAAACAATGAGTACCAAGTCCCTTAAAATAAGTAATACTATTTAAAACACATCACAATCAATTGGGATATTATTTGAATACCCTTTTAAAATTTAACAAATAAATTTAGTGTTTTTATAAGTGGAAATCAATAAAAGATTACGACTTATCTATATGAATATTTTTATTATTCTTAGGGTGTATATTTTTCTGAAAATAAATTAAAGTCCAATACTTAGACACATTTTTATAATTCCTTGATAGTTTTGAATTGTACCCCAATCTCACGATACATTATTTATGACTGGCACTGATTTTTTGAAATTTTTAATGCATTCTTTAGCACATTTTTGCTGTGGATTAAAGACTTATTTTAAACCATTTTATTTGATTTTGTTGCTAATTCATTTTTTTTTTCAATATATGTTTCAATTAATTTTATGATTGTCATCATAGACCAATAATTTAAAGTAACTATTATATAATTTGATTTTCCCAGTTTAATATATTAGTTTTTAAATAGATGGAATTGCTGATGAAATGAAACATGCAGTATAATATATTCCTTACGTTATGTAGTAAATCAAAATAATTTTATTTGTTAAATACTATTGCTTTGAGATAGAAATACATTTTTATATTTTAAGCGTATATAGTGGTTTAGGCAAACATTTGGAAAACTGGAACTGTCCCTGCTGTTCCCTCTATCACAGAAAAATACTGTAACTAAGCCATTTGGAAAAGCAATTTAAAAAAAAATAATATCTGAGAAAAAATTTTACAAATGAAATTTTATCAATTGTAAAAAAATGTTTTAAATATCTCCACATGTCTCTAACTGTGATGACTATTTGCAAGGACAAACAACATATCTAAATCTGACCTAAATCGTTTGTTTTTATTTTTATTGCTAAATTACTCACATTCTTGATTGTAGATTATCGTTTTACAAGGAAAATGTTTGGGACAAAGGAAAAAATGACATATTCAATCCACAGGAATGCGATCAATTTTCATTTCAAAGCAAGAATTTCGACTCCCCGGTGCGCTGTTCCTAACTCTATTAAGTGTTCTTTTTTCGATATTTTTACCGAACATTTACACAGTAAGATATTTTATTTCTTTACCCGTCAAGATGGGGTATTCAATCCTTCAGCATAATATCCATTATCACAAGAAAAAAATATTAAGTCAGAGGAGAAAAGTATACCGCAGAAAGATTGGGTAAAAAATGAAAAACCTAGTGTCTGGCCATTGAAGTAAAAAATTAAGATAAAGCCAGATACGCAAACTCATTGCAGTTGTGATGTTCAAAGATCTCGCCATTATAAAGAAATTACCACGTTTTTTTGTTCAGATTTAATAACCGGATAATGGGCGATAGGGGTTTCTTCGCCGCTGTTAATAAATTACGTTTGGAGCTCTCAATAGCGGGAGAGTTTTGTTGTTTTTTCATCTTTCTTAAGTTTGAAGTAAGTAACGATAATTCTTTGTGCTTTAACGACATGCATAGAATATATAGAAGAAGAAATTTGTGGAACGGTGATAACAAACGCATTTCTTTTTAGTTTTGTTAGTAAATGTTATTTCATATGCCTTGTACCTATACATAGTTTTGCGAGATATCGGAAACGATGCTGGTTATATTCTTTTTTTAATGTCCTTTGCTATAATAATGTATTTAACTTGATAATTCTGTATATTTGCATTTACGATTAAGATTGTTTAATTTATTACTGATATTAATAAATAATCATGTCTCCAATGCACTAAAAAGCTCTTATTATCTTACATTTTTTTTATAAGTTTGATATGTTTTCTTACTGAACATTAAGTGCTATAAATTTATATATATATATATATATATATATATTAGGGCGTATCGGAACAAAAACTTTTTTTTGGAAATTCAAAATTTCAAGTTGATAAAAAGTTGTCACTATACTCACATGTTTACCAAAAATTTTTTTAGTTCAATCGAAAAATATTTAGGTCTCCCGGAATGGACCTGAAGTTTGATGTTTTTTGACAAAAACAAAGATTTTTAATTTTTTTTTAAACATAAATATAAAGCAAATTTTATTTTCAAGAATAAAAATGTCGAGTTTATAATACTAATTAACAGTAATAAAAAAATTATATTCGCCATTTAATAATTAGGTCTCCCTGAATCTACATGAAAAAACTTAACTTTTTTACAAAATACGAATATTTTTCAATTTTCAACCCATTCTTTTGGTTAGTTTCAATTATTTTATTCATAGTCTAGATATAGTAGTACAACATTTTGAAATATCGGGAATATCATTTTATGAAATGGTGTTTACTTAACTCAAGTATTAATTTATATCATTTCTGCACGACTCCATGTTGGTTGGAGTCTCCAACCAACAAAGACTCTAGGTATGAGACATGAAGGTAACGTTATCGAAAATGATTCAATGTCACAGGGTTCGAATGATGAAAGTGTACATGATAGTAAAATGCTTCTACCATGAGAAATATTATAAAGCTGAATTATTTCAGTGAAGTAAGAACTGCTAGAAAATCTATTATCTTTTTCTAGAGATTGTGACCGTAGAGCCAATCTCAATTAGAGTAGAAGCTCAATCAGCAAGTGGTATTTTGTGGCATTTAAATATTGTAATACAAGAAAACCAGGCAGTGGTAATAGATAAATCGAATGTTTTTTCGTGAGTGGGTAAAATATCATCAAGGTATTAGTTCAACTATTTTTCACTCTATTTAATCGAAAGGATGAAGCAATAAGTATATAAATTGTAAGTTATAAATGTGGTCGCATAAATAAACGATCTTTGGTATAAGAACTATATTCAACATATTTTGGACACGCAACTCCAGACAGTGGATCTGTATGAAACGTAATATCATCATTACATGATGTTATATTGTAATCCATAAGGGAGTATAAATTTTCATTACAAACTCAGCTATTTTTTTCAACTTCGAGGTTGGATCAAGTGATACAATACATATACGTGAAATTCGATTTGCCATTTTTAATCATCTTGAATGGTAGATGTTTCCAGGGTTTCTGCTTGCTAAACCTTGGGGGCATTTTCTTACTAGTACAGCCTGACATATTTTCCAATATTTCTGGTCGGTGTTCAACTTTATAAAATCAAACTTTGGAAAAACCCTATCAATGCTATTGTATTCAATAATTGGTAAATCTCGACAACTTGTTAGACGTTTTCTTAATGGACAGTAAAAGAAGTACGTTAATAAATTGGAACATCGAGAATAATCATAACTTTCCTAAGAAGCAATTCGTTTAAATTAAATAATCAAAAAACTGCTTGTACTGGTTATTTTAAAGTATTTACGAAGAATGAAATTGATCAATTAGAGACTTCAGTATTTCATTCATCACCATCATAACCAAGACCTTGAATAGTTTTCTTATCAATGCAGCTTTATTTCATAAGTTGTAATAATGACACTACGTTTCACCCAGAGCTACTGTTTACACTTGAGTGTCCAAAATATGTTGAATATAGTTCTTATACCAAACATACATGTTCTTCTCGTTTATTTATGCGACCATATTTACAACTTACAATTTTTTTACTTATTGCTTCATCCTTTCGTTTATATAAATAGTGAAAAATGAAAATAAGAGTGAAAAATAGTTTAATGATATTTTACCCACTCACGAAAATTTTTTCGATTTATCTATTATCATTGCCTGGTTTACTAGTGCTACAACATTTAAATCCCACGAAAGAGCATTTGCTAATAGAGCTTCTACTCTAAGAGAGATTGGCTCGGTCACAATCTCTAGAAAAAGAGAATATATTTTCTGGCAGTTCTTATTTCACTGAAAGAAGTCAACTTTAAAATAATACTCATGGTAGAAGCATCTTACTATCATGTACACTTTCATCATTCGAACCCTGTGACATTGAATAATTTTCGATAACGTTACCTTCATGTCTCAAACCTAGAGTCTTTGTTGGTTGGAGACTCCAACCAACATGGAGTCGTGCAGAAATGATATGAATTAATACTTGAGTTAAGTAAACACCATTTCATAAAATGATATTCCCGATATTTCAAAATGTTGTACTACTATACCTAGACTATGAATGAATTAATTGAAACTAACCAAAAGAATGGGTTGAAAATTGAAAAATATCCGTATTTTGTAAAAAAGTTAAGTTTTTCATGTAGATTCAGTGAGACCTAATTATTAAATGGCTGATATTATTTTTTTATTACTGTTAATTAGTATTATAAACTCGACATTTTTATTCTTGAAAATAAAAATTTGCTTTATATTTATGTTTAAAAAAAAATTAAAAATCTTTGTTTTTGTCAAAAAACATAAAACTTCAGGTCCATTCCGGGAGACCTAAATACTTTTCAATCGAACTAAATTTTTTTTTGGTAAACATGTGAGCATAGTGACAACATTTTATCAACTTGAAATTTTGAATTTCTAAAAAAAGGTTTTTTTCGATACGCCCTAATATATATATATATATATATATATATATATATATATATATATATATATATATATATATATATATATATATATATATATATATATATATATATATATATATATATATATATATATATATAGCACACACACACATAACTTTGTTCATATAGAAACAATAATGTGCGCAATCTTAAATTGATAGCAAACAAATAGTCCAGAGGCTTTATGCAATAAGGTTCATAGTCAAACCATTACCATACCTTACTTGATTTTTAAAAATATATTTAATAAGACAGATTAATTTTTAGAAACACATAAATACATTTTGTGGCTTTGGAAAATTAGTTAAATTTGACATAAACAACATTCTCTACAATATAACTTAAGTTACTTTGAAAACATATTTATTTTCAAATTTTCGATGGTTAAAATGTCCATAAATGCAAAGTAATTGGTTAAAATTGATTTAAATATACGATTCATATTTTGAAATATACATTATACGGTGTTTAGTTGAATAGTGTTTAGCATTTTATTCGAATCAGAATATTTCATACTTCTTTGAACGTCAAAGTATTGCTGTCATATAGAGTAGAATTCAACTTAAAATAAATGGCTTTGCTTTGATTTGAAATGCAAACCAAAGCATTCCTAATCAAGTTTAGTTTATTTAAAATAAAAAAAATTAAAAGAATTTACGAACAACAATAAAAATGCCTCCTAGAGAATAACAGATTTAATTTAAGTTGAGCTTTCATATTGATATCTTAGTTCCATATAACAAAAGAATAACTTTATTTTTTCCGTCTCATCTATTTAATTGAAGAAAATCTTTTACTACTTATTTCTGCTCCATTTGACGATTTAGTGGAATACAAAGAACCCAAAATTTAATTAAATCTCGAAATACGATATTGAAAAAAAAAAAAAAATGAATTGCACGACAGCGACTAAGCATCAGATGCTCGCAAACATCATACACGGAAAAGGAATTTTCTAATATAGCACAAAATCTTCTCGCTTTGATTTAGAAACACAATTCCGACACTCATCGGAGCGTAAGGGAAATTGAGTAGTATAGACATATCGTTTTCTCCAGCAATGAGTAGAGTAGAAATCCAGGAGTCGAGAGAGACACTTTTTTTCTTACCACTTTCTACCCATTTTCTACTCCCACTTCTTTCTACAACTAGGGAGGTTTAGAGTGAGTATCGCAAAAAGGACCGGGCGTAATAAGCTCTCCAAAGTGGAGATTTCAGTACGCCTGAAAACTCCTGACAATGCCAGTTTCAGGAGATGTTGCCTATGCTTTCTGCTTTGCCTCAGCTCAAATTTCGCCACATTTCCGCTCGGGCCATAGGAATACTTGAAAAGGAAAGGAGGGAAAAACGAGATGGATAGAAAAGGGGGAAAAAATATCGATTTAAATCCGAAAAAAAATGGAATATGTAGAGGCCTCTTGTATGAAATCCTCCAAGTTCCATACATATATTCTCTCCAAGCGTTTCTAATGATCTTAGCCGGCACTCTTTGCTTCAATGGAAGTATTTTGCAAAAAGGGGTAGGAGAAATGTATTTTGCAATTATTTTGAGACTCCAACTCTTTGGAATGCAGATATCTTTCTTATGAAGAACTCAGTCTTTTGAAGTTGTTTCGAATATTCTTGGATTCTTTCTTTGTGTTTCGGAATGAAGGAGTTTGAAGATAATAAAAGGTTTTGAAAAGAAAAGTAACAAAAGATTTTCTTGAGTTAGCAAATTTGGTAATTTAAATACTTTTTCCCTAGATATTATGTCTTTTACTTTTAGAGTTAAAAGTATTTTGGCAACCCAAGTTTATTTGTGTTTTATATTACTGAATTTTGCTTCAATAATTAAATTTAGATTTTATTTTAAAAGTATTAGAAATAGCTTCGCTAAAATTTACTTTGATGATAAAATATAATTTTTATTGATAAATATACTTCAAAACTCTGCTTTTCTTATAGCGGAGCTGAGAGAACTATGTACCAAATTGAATATTGGACGAATACCCTACTTTAAATGTTGTTATTATGACAATAATTATCTTAAGAATTAGTAAAAATATGTTTTTTGAAATATTAATAGTAAAAGAGATAAAAAAAAAAGTACTATTTAGAGAAAACTGAGTTTATTAATGCTGATTTTTTTTTTTTTGTGCGCATTTACGTATTGTAAAACATGCATAAAAATAAAATGTCTAAAGTATTGTATTACTTTAATTTTATTATAAAAGCAGCATTTTATTCGATTCTTTTATATATAACCAAATACTAACTTTAGATTTAATAATAACATTGAAAAATGTGTTGCTGCATTTGAAGTTTTAGTTTTACCTGTTTTGTTCTATCTTTTAACAACCATTCAAACTGCCATTTCTGTTTATCCCATTTCTTCTATCGTCTTGACTTACTTCTTATCATAAAAAAAAAAGCAAAAATATATGTGCGCTATGGAACTGTGTGTTTCATATTACCAAGCAAATACATTTTTCAAATAATTATTGTAAATATAACGCATAAAATATGTTTACAACTATAAAATATTGAATTTTGGATGTATTATCAAAGTGCTGTTGATCATACTCAGAGTAATAAATTATCTATTTAATATAAGGACAAAAGCAGTACTGAAACCTGGAAATTTATATTCTTTTGTTAGTTTACTTTGAAAAATTGGATGTTTTCATGATGGATTCTTTTCAGATGTGCAATTTTTATATTCTTCGAAAGTTTCTTAAAGTTTTTTTTTTTTTTTTTTTTTTTTTTTTTTTTTTTTTTTTATATATATATATATATTGAGATGGTTTTTTTTATAAATGTAATGTTCAAATATAAAATTTAAGGCATACAAAAACTATATATTGTTTATATTTTTTATATTTGCAAAGTTTTCTTATTTTAACACTTTTCTGATTTTTTATAATACGAGCCAGAAGTTGTTTTCAAAAATGAATGTAAATATAAAATGTTGAAATCCATTAAGTTGACAAAATAAGATGAACTGCACAAATTGAGTTTTCTTTTTCGATTTAGATTTATTCCATGTTGAAGAATGAAGAGTCCTAAACACATGGTCAATGACATATTTCCCGTCATTATTAAAAGAGTAATATTGCTAATATATATAAATATATATATATATATATATATATATATATATATATATATATATATATATATATATATATATATATATATATATATATATATATATATATATATATATATATACCTCGTGTGAGTGTACCTCGTGTGAGAGAAAGCAATACTATAAACACAATTAGAGCGTGGCAGGGCCTGGTAGGGTTAAAAATAAAAGTTTCTCCACTCTTCGAGTTAGGTATGATTTTATTCATGTTTTTTTCTTTTTTTTTCTTGTGATTGTTTTTAATTAGTAGGTTTTGATATCAGTTAGTTTGTGAGGTGTCCTTGTGATTGTTTGTTGTTAGAATAAATTGTGTGTTCATTCATGATACCCTCTAATTACACACTTAACATACCAATTAAAATCTAACCAGACATCTTATTGGCGCAACCGGTTGTGATGTTAAGTGCATAGTTCCTTGTTGCCCTGAGAGAGAAAGTAATTGTGTGGATAATAGCATTGCGAATGATTTTGTCTTTTAAGGTATTTTGTTGAGTTAAGCAATTTGTATTTTAAGAAATGCAGTTAGTTATTTTGAGAGGATACTTTTTTTTATTTTAATCTGTGAGATTATTCGATTGGTTTCCGAAGGTAAATCTATAGAGTGTGTATTTTTCTCATATAAAAATACCGTATGAGTCTTTCGAGGTTTTGTGGTTTATGTGGTATATCATTTAAGGTAAATATGCAATAGGGTTGTCTTAATTTTTCTTATGCGGAAGATGGTGGTAATGAGACAAATGTGACTGGTTTGTTGGTGTGTTTGTTTTGGTTGAAAGTTTGTGTGTTGTTGAGCGTAATCACGAGTTAATTAAAAGGGGTTTGTTGTATGGGAAATTGTTTTTGTTGTCTGTTGTTTAGAAAATGGCTAGTAAAAGGGAAAAACAAAGGCAGGAGACAATGGAATTAGAAAAAGAGACGGAATGCTCTTTTGAGCTAAGAAAGTCTCTACTTGAACTTGAAAGGCTAAAAGTTATACAACAAAATTTAGATCGTGAGCTAGAATTAGAAAAAATGAAACTTTCGAAGGGAGAATCGGAAACATCGTGTAATCAAACTGATTTGGACAGTAAATCAATTGAAAGTGTTATTTACATATATTAAAACATTAACGGTTCCAGTTCCTAATGAAGCAGAAAGATGGCATGTATTATTTCAATCGTTAGAAAGGGCTTTTAAAACTAAACAAGTGAAGAGTGAAGTCAGACATAAAATCAGAGATATTAATTAATTTGCTGGAAGATAGAATTTTGAATTGGCTTATATTCTTAGCTGAGAAAAGCTTCATAAATTACCAAAAAGTGAAGGAAATTATTTTAAGGGAAATTGAGCCGAGTCCAAAAATTTATCTCCGACATTTTATGAATGCAAAACGTAATTCAGATGAAACGCATGTTCAATTTTTTTCCAGATTATCTTCAAATTTTGATGAGAGAAGTTGAAACTTTTGAATCTCTCCGGAAGGGATATATTGATTAGTGAGGATTGTTTACTCCTTCCAAATGTGTATGAAATGTTGAAGGAGGAATGTTTAGGTTCAGGATCTGTTGTTGGTAGTGAAAGGCAGTCTGTAGACTTATTGTTATATAGGGATGAGGAACTAAGCCTCGAAAGTTTATTTGTTGAAGAGAATGTTGGTTGTGAACAGGGTAGTTGCAATGGGAGGAGTGTTGGTCTGGTTTCGGAGGTCACAATGTTGAAAGAAGAGCAAAATAAGTGTCAAACGCATCAAAGGGTTCTGAAAGAGGTAAAATTGGTGAAGGGAAACTTTTTGAAGATTGGTGGATCGTATATCGATCGTGGATCGGTTGTATCATAAGAATAAAGTGTTGGGTTAGTTTGTATCTCAGTTGGTGTTTGCCATTCATACATAAAACATAACTGATAAACATTGTCCGTGTTCAATGGAGTCCGGGAAGTATGAACTTTCACGATGAGTGTGATTTTTAAAATCTGATTCAACATCTGGTTTCTGATATAGTGATTCCTGAATTATAGAAAGACATCCTTACATCTGTTCATATTTCCTTTATTTTAAAATATTATAGTTATTAAGATAGTTTGAACACGCAAATTGTTGTTTCCATTTTCGTAGTTTGCTTAATATTATATATAAGTATATATTTCATCATTTTAGTTTATAAAAGTAATGTTTATATTATTCGATGAAATTTTGGAATGTTTATACTTTGATATTTTTGAAAGGTGCGTTTTTTTTTTTTTTTTTTTTTTTTTTTTTTTGTAAAATGTTTCTTTAAGTTATTTATATAAGTGTTATATTAATAATAAACACCACTAACACTTATCTAAGGTGGGGTGTGTGGTGTAATAAACATTCCGAAAGGCCTCATTCGGGTATCTTGTATGGAAGAAAGATACAATATAAACAAAATGAGACAGAGCGTAGCAGGGTCTGGTCGGGGTAAGAAGTATCGTTTCTTCCTTCTGCGAGTTGGGTATGATTTTAATCATGTTTTTTGTTCTTTGTCTTGTGATTGTGTTTAATTAGTAGGTTTTTATGTTAGTTAGTGTCCTTATGATTGTTTGTTGTTAGAATAAATTGTTTGTTTATTTATTATACCCTTTTATTAAGCACTTAACATACCAATTAAAATCAAACCAGAGATCACAATGGATATCCTTCATATATTATAAACACAACATAAACCCTGCACACATGGCGCACAACATAAAATATGCAAAACTTTTTTTTTTTTTTTTTTTTTTTTATTTACTTTTTTTTACTTACTGGCATATGTAGCATTTATTCTAAATTAATATTTTTTTTTAAAATACTGTATCCAATTTCTTCCAAAAATGCCATCCAGGAAATCATAACACAAAATAAAGTACAACATGAACAATTCAAAACAATTCCTTTAATAAATAAGAATAGAATTTCCTCAAGCTAAAGTTAAGGACATTTTATTCAAAACACCAAAAATAGAAATATTCCCAGATAATACACTCAATATCAAACCACTAGTAACAAGGGATCCTTTCTTCCGTATATACTTTTGCGGTATTAGCCTTGTTTACAAAAGAAATATGCTTTTGTTTGAAAGATAGTATAGAAAAGCTGGGTAAAGCCTCTCTCGATTTACTTTTGTGTAAGAGAGTTCTTAATCTCTAGCCTCAAGCACCAATCTTCATCAGTCTTTCTACTCCGGTTTCTTTACTCCCCGCAATCTCTATTCGGCTTATTTCGCTTTTCCGATCCGGAGTAGTTCGAAATTGTTGAGGGATCCTCAGCCGAATGTTCTTTTGTTTGATATTGCAAGATGATGAAAGAGAGTATGACGGGCTAGACTGGTTTACATGCAAATTAGCTAAGCTTTGTAGAATTATCGATCATGGAAAAGTAATAAAAACTCGATGCAATTGGTAAGTTATATCTGCCACAAATTTATATATATGCACATATTTCATGCGGTTTACATCTATCCCAAATTTACTTGTTATTTTATTAACTTAACTAACATAGAAGTCGGCAGGATTATTTTCAAGAGGGTGCAATACAGTTAATTATTTGTTTTAAATTTGATTTTTCTATTGGATATTGCAATGAAATTTATTTAATAGTTAAATATTAAGTTTCTCAAATATTCATTAAATATTATAAAACCTTTATTATACCTATTCCCATTGAACCATAATACTTTTCCTGAGATTATTTTGAATTCTTAAAATTCATGAGGGAGCAAATGTATCATCTTGCATCTTCTGGGGGAAGCCCGTAATAACTAATTTACTAATCAACAAAAACGTTGCATATTTTATTGCAATTACACATATTTATAAAATCCAACTACCCTAAACACAAAAAATTAAGTTCTTTATTAAATGGAGAAAAACACATTTGGCATGTGCGACTACATAAATTCATGCATGAATTTTCATTCCAAGATTTGACAAATCTAGCTGCATAAAAAGGTAAATGATCTTTTTTGGAAGTCATATCATTGAATCCTCCTGAAATAAACAATATTTGCGAACAGAATATGGGCTTCGTCACTTAAAAAGTGAAAAGTAGTTTTTCTCATGTATTTTGATTTTGTTGTTTATTTAATAATATATTCAATATGATATGATAGCTCTCTAAATAATACACAATTTATTTTTATTTTAGACTCTAAGAATATGGTAGTAAGAGGATACTATTGCTTGGATTTTCTCTAAAGCGTTTTCAAGAACAATGTGAACTATTTTTCTCCTTACAATGTAATATTTTCCTACTAGTCACCTGAGCAGTATATGCAAATAAGTTTGTAAATAACAATTTATAGTTGCATAAATTCTCAGAAAATAGTAATGTTCTTGTACTAAAAGTAGGGACAACATTTTGTAAAAACTTATTGTGCAAGTGTCTTGAGATTTTTCCCTCTCTAGTAGATGTATCAATGATGATGTCTCCTACACAGTTTTTTTTTTTTTTTTTTTTTTTTTTTTTTTTTACAGTTAATATTTTTATATAACTGTTGAATGTAGATTTGGAAAAAAAAATAATAATAACGTGAGATGTGGGGTGGTAAATGTACCAAACACTAGAGCTACTCTTGTGAATCTAACAATTTTCACTGTAAGGATTTAAAATCATGTTAAAAACAATCCTAAATCAGAATTCTGACTCCCTAACAATAATTAGAAATATATCTATTTTTATATTAATGGATATATAATTTATCAATAAATATTATTTGAATAAATACCTCATTTTTGCTAAAACTGTACTTCAAGACTTCTTAAAGCATCATAAACTTTAAAAAATAAGTTTTAAATTTATTAAAACTCATTTAATTTGCTTTCATTTCTGTTTTTAAAATACAACATAATTAAAATCTATAAAGTATTTTTAACTGGTTTCAAAAAATTAAATGTAATAGTTAACAGCAGTTTTCTAATATTTAAATCAATTCATTCCAATAGATTTTTTGTAATATGGGTGAATAAACAAATTTTAAGTACTTGACATCAAAGTAATCTATAATATGAAAATGATTAATGGACTATCTTACTAACCTATGTTCACCCTTTTGAATCGTTAATTGAAACACGATCACGTTGATCGATTATTATTTTAACTGTTCTGCTAAAGTAATTACTTTTAACAAAAAACATCTTCAAATATATTATAAGTAAAAATATAAAATAAGTTTTGTACTTATTTCTTATTGAGCTTATCAAGGTGCTTGTGGCAGAAAAAATGTACGTAATTGTTTCTATTTTAGGAATTAGTAACACGTTTGTGTTAATGTTGTTATAAGACACTAAATAAAATATTCAAAATAGCTGAAAATTATTAAATTGCTTTAATAGTACATTCAAAAATATATTCATGAACATTTTATAATACGGGAATTGCAACACTGTTAATATAATTCATATTTTAAAATATTTTTACCACATCCTATGCTCATATGTGAAAAAAATTTTAGCGATCTTTTAAATTAAGTTGGAGAAAAAGGATGCTTCTTCAAATCACCTTTAATTATTTTTACTATTTCCTGAAGTGATTTGAGCTTTAAATAATTAAATGTATATTAAAACTAAAATATAACATAATAATTATATGAATTATTTTATGTAAATAAATTAATTCATTTGACAGTTGTTTTTGAAGTGAAAATGCTTTGGTGAGGAATTTCATGTAATTTTGTCTTTGGTAAAAGTTCTATTTTTTGTTTTAAATTTTACAAGCTATTATACTTTTATAATGCTCACAAGGGAATACCATACAATTTCTAATTAGTATTATAATATTCCATATCAGAAATCTGATTTCGTTTTAGAAAATTTACACACTTTCTGTGGCTTTATCTTCATAAATACCTACATTTGAACTATGGTAGTTTATGAATTGTGTAGGGGAAATTAATATGATACAATAGCTCCGTGACACTTAAGCTGTTTTTTTTAATTTTTTTTTATTGAAATGATAACATATATCGATTTAGAGTACATTTTATTCATGAAAACTTACCTATTTTTTTTTTTTTTTTTTTTTTTTTTTTTTTTTTTAAGTTTCACTTTATATTAAAATAATGAGACGCAAACTAAATATTATAAGCTAGTTGATCCACGTGAAGTCTGCGCAATATTAAAATTTCTGAAAGGAAAAACTTTTTTGTGAGTTAATCAGAATTAAATAATGTATTATATTTCTGAGAGATATAATATTCCTTAGTTTTCGTCTACTTGCTCAAAATGCAATTTTATTATTTATCTAGCTTTGATATCTACTATAGAATGTCACAAGTTTTCACAATCCTTAGAAAAATTCTAATTTTAATTTCAACATTTAATCAAACACCATAATGTGCAATTTTATATAAACAATATCAATTGGTATATCACAAACACATTCACACACATTTATCAATTTTTGTACTGTGTAAAGATAGAAACATGAGTCGTAAAAAACAACAACAGTCCATAAAATAAATACAAGGTTGACAACTTTACAAATTTTAAAAATAGCAATTAGAACTACTTGAAACATATTTAAGAAGTAGTAAATGGATGAACTATAAAAATGGTTTAACCTCAAATTAATATTTGTAACCGACAGTTTGATACATCATTGCTGCAATATATAGTATTTCAATATCCCTCAATTATTATGAAAGATTTAGCGAACTTAAACTGATTGGAAAAGAACAACATTTTACTGAATAAGCAATAAAGACCTAAAGGCTGAATCGTAAACAACTAATTATAAAATTGCATTCATTAACTGCCATGAATCTATTTGAATATATTAAACTATCATTATTATTGTTCTCCAAAATATTCTGTTTTAGTGTAAAACTTTTCTTTGAGTAAACAAATGATAATCACAAACTTTTTTACAAAATAACAAATAGAAATTACTTTTTAAAAACACTTACTATTATTAACGTTTCCAAGTCACCAATATATATATATATATATATATATATATATATATATATATATATATATATATATATATATATATATATATATATATATATATATATATATATATATATATATATATATATATATATATATATTAATTTTAATATTTTCTCGAGAATCAATGTTATTTCCTTAATCTCTAGACACCACTCTTTGGACCAAACAAGCCCAAACTAAATAAGCAGAGTATATATATAATGTGTCACGTATCTACATCTATATCCGATGGCTAGGCAATCAAAATAAAATCTATTTCCCTCATCTTACAACCACCATGGTCTACTAGATCCCAAATCCCATCGCATAAAGTCATTAAGAGTTCCATCTGACATTGATAAATGAAGTGAATCGTGGGGAGCTTGGGGGAGAGTAGGCGATTGAGCGCTGACAAGAACGGGGTAAAACTTCTTGGATATCGGAACCACCTTTTAAAGAGTTTGAGAGAGAAAGGCGAGAGGATTTAATGACTAGGCTGTGCTTTGAAACGTGCAAGAACAACCTTGGATGAAGGCCTCTTCATATGTAAATGATGAACTCGTGGCCTTACAATTAACCTCAGAATAGTTATTGGAGTTAGACGTGATAATAGGCTAGTTTAGATGCGTTTTCAGTGTTTATATTTTGTTCTTTACAAACCGAGAAATTGTGGAAATTTATAACCCAGCTTTCAAAAAGTTTTGTTCAAACATAGACCTCTACTGTGCGCATTATGTTTCTTCTTTTAATTTGTCTTTTGCAAGAATGTTGTTAATATCAAATAACCATTTGAAATTATAATAATGATTTTCTTCACTTACATACATATTTTACTAACTTTAAGAGATATTATTGATGTACATCTGATAATTCCGTGAATTTATTAATTTATAAGGTAATTGGATTATCGGTCATAAGGAAATTTAGTGAAAGGGAGAGTTCATTATATACTAGAATTTATATTAACAATACCAACATTCCTAAATCCATTTAGCTTAATAATATTATTTTTAAATTACAACTAATTAATGCTTAAAACATTACATCTTTCCCAAATAGTACTTTCAAAATTGTTTCAAATGCATTGCTAATATTATTTTATTAAATTAATATGCATATTTCAGTTAAAAATATTCGGTATTTATTATGGTTGTCATAAATTATTCAATAGGATTCACCGTACTTTTTCCCTCATACTTTAGTATCCTGATATGCATAAAATATATGAAGTGTTGTTGAAACTTGCTGTGTGTTGGCATCTTTTCATGTTACATTCATATGTATTTATCTGATATTTATAAATTAAAAATGTTAATAAAAAATACTTGTCAACCCAGTACTTTTAAATTAAAAATTCCTTTCTCATATAAATACGATGTTACTGGTACAATTTGACACAAAATATGTTTAGCCTTCTAACGTACTTATAGGCAAACAAGCACAGCAAATTTAAGAACAGACAAGCCCAATATATGCGACGATTTGTTACACATTTAACCACAATCAATTTCATACTATAGTAGAAATACTTCCACTTTCTTTTTTACATTGACTACATATTTTGGTCAATGTATAAATGTTCTTGTTCCATTTACATTATTGATAAACATTTGAATGCGATTATGGGTTTTCATAAAACAAATCATGTAATTATTTCATCCACGATACAATTTTAATGACTTTCCGCATTCCAACGTTCTAAGTTTGTATTCAGGAATATCATAAATTATAATGGAACTGCATCCAAAGAAGTGGATAATTATTTCCCAAACAATCCAGTGTGAATAGTGCAATAAACATGCCTTACAAAGAAGAGTATTTCGCACACACGACGAGTAAATAGCAATCGATGTTCTACGTCTTCCCAATGTCTTTCCGTTTTCCATTCCGAATGAATGTTAATGTTCAAACAAACGACTAAAAGCTGTCTCCTGATGACTCCATTTGTTTTGGAATGGCAGAAGGTTGGATTCCGGAATTTAATGAAGCCTGAAGAATAGAAATTGTCACGCCTCGAACGAAAATACCTCGCCGACGAAGATTTATGGCTCAACATGACTGTAATGAAAAGTGAGGTTTTGTTTCTTTCTATTTTTCTTTTCATGAATCTTGTCATTTTCTATGGGCGTTTTTTATTTCCTCTTTTCACAACGTACTTCATACAGGGCCCTGTCTTGAAAAATATCGGGGCAGAGTAATCAAGAAAAGCACCAGCAAATGGACCCGCGATGATTGTTAAAGCTTTCTTTCGCTAGATTAAAATGCCTCGCATGATTTAAAAGTGAGGAGTTTAGCGATATTACGATCCGAGTATAAATCGTTATAATGTCCCAGTGTCACTGAAATCGTAAAAATGTAACGGGTCTTAAGGACAAGGAATGAAATATATTACTTTTTCTATTATGATATTCATAATGCTTTGTATATATTTTTTAACCTTGACTTTTAGAAGTAAAAAAAATATGAAAGTTTGGATTTAGAAATTACTTGGGTCAAAATGTAATGATTGCCGAATGTTTGATATTTTTATAGACTGCTGAAAAGTATAACAATTTTAACATTGCAAATATTACAAAATATGTATGGGGTATTTAAGGAAAGCCTGCTCAAAAATCACTGAATACGAAATTTGAAAATATATTTTAAGTCTAAATATTGTTATACCTGTCATAATGTATATGACATTTATTTCATAAACTCTAAGGGGTTTTGCATTAGGCAAACTCTACACATCCCCTTCAATTATTTCTGTATGTTACACATTTCTGTATGTTACACATTTCTTTATGTTACACATTTCTGTATGTTACACATTTCTGTATGTTACACATTTTTCCAAATCAGGGAGGCGGATTTTTCTCACGCTTCAAGTTAATCAATATCTGTTTGTTGGGGAAATTCACCAATGTAGGACTCACAGCAAATGAGAGGGTCACTGTTAGAGGGGGGGTGCAAAGCACGGGTCACGGGGGAGACGAAAAGAAGAGATGATGGAAGTGAGCAGGATGGTGGCTAGATGCTAAGGTGGACCAACGGTGACAAAACCAAAAAGACGGAGGAGACCGGAGAAAGCATCGGAGGTAACTCTGATACAGTCCGCTGACAAGCTGATATACGCCCCTGACGATGTACGCCCCTGACAGAGGTATCCCTAGCCCAGACAGCAAACTGTGAGTCTTTTACACTTTCCTTACTTACCCTCGGCCAGATATTTACTTTTATTAGGATTTCAACCGGCTTTGTGCTTGGTTTTGAGGAAGTTAAATAACTATTTAATTGTATGCTTAAATTGCTTGCTTATTTCTTAATGTTTTGCATTGTATTAATAAATGGTTGCGTTATCTATCGAGCACATCTCTGTGATTCTTTGCTATTTGCATGCATTTCCATTGTACTTCACTATACGATCTAATAGGCCCATGGGCCTTACGGCAATACCTGGTGGTGTAGGTTTGAATAGTACTTATTTGCCAAAACTACAAAATGGTATCAAATGAAAATCTTTAAGAAGTCAATTATTTAATTTAATTTCGATGCCACTAAATATTTAAAATATTTTATCCAATTATGAATATGTGTGCTTGTATATAGTTTAAGGTTATGATACGGGCTTAGTGTCTCTAACAACTTTAAAAAAGAAACAAAAACATATTTAAGACAGTTCATGTATTTTACATGTACTAGTTAATAATCACAAAAAAAAATTACTGTAGGTATGGTGACATTTAACCTTAATTTTTTTATTGTTATTTATTTATGATTTTGATACATTTTTCTTAGAATCTGAAATTTAATTTATACATTTTTTATAAAGTAAGGAAGAATAAAATCGTCTAAAAAACCAGAATAAATAGTTTTATTGCCACTTTTAAATTTTTACACTGAATTTCAACTACTTGCTGCCTCAGGTGATATTGGAACCCATTATGTTTGGGATTCTTATAAAATATAAACGTATAAACGTATGATATATTCTGTACATGATATATTCCTTTCACATATCCCAGAAGAGACACTATTTGGATCTGCGGGAAGATGATAAATAATGTTCTGTATGTCAGAGCACGATACTGCTGACTAAGATCATAACTACTCAATGCGGCAACTGCACTGATACCAGAAGCGGAAATTACTGCTTCAAGTACAATCGAGCCGGATACTACAGCAGCCGCATTTGAGCAAAGGAAAAAGGGCTATCTCTCAAGTAGTTTCTTGCGTCACATGCTAAAAAAAAGGAAGCATTGCAAGGAGGAAGATGGAGATAAAGAATGATGCAAGGGACATAAAGTAAGTATTTCTATATTGATGGAAATAGTATCGACCATGGCAAAATGGGTGATGGAATTTGTAACTGAAAGAGATTTGCCACCTACGGTAAAAGTGACTGAAAATTTACGGATGAAATAGTGCATGTCCGAGTTTTTATCTCTGAATAAGAAGCTTGCTGAGGTAGCTTGAGTTTAGTGTAGTAGTTAGTTTCATTTGGGGGTTTTCTTTTATAAAATATATGTAGGAAATGTAATTAATTATTTAAAATAACGATAACTGATCATATACGTTTCATACGATTTTTTACAAGTGCTAAGGTCCTGCAAGTCAAAAGATTATTATAGTTTTAGGAAAAGAAGACTTGAAAAATATATGTTTGACAAATGCACTAAATGGTCTGCAAACAACATTTTGTACATCTTTGAAAATATGACTTTTACTGCTCTTATCTCAATAGTTACTTTTTTATTTTCATGCCACTTAGTTACATCACTTCTAAAAAATTAGGTGCAGGTACAAATTTGTAATATATTATGTGAACAATGTTGATAATTCTGCTATTATTATTAAAATTGTGTACTTAGTATTATCTATCATTTACGTGAAATTCAAAATATTTCACATTTGCGATATCTTAATGATATGTTCAATTTCTAAACATAAAAACAAATAAACTAACTAAGTTTTTTTGTATTTGTATTACAAATTGTATAACTTGATTGCTAACACTAAATGTTCACTAGTTTACAAAAAAATAAAATGCGTATAATGTTTATAATACCTAGAAACCTACTGGCATGAAACTAAGTTAACGAAGTAAAATGATGCCTTTATAATGAAACTAATTGACAATGTATTGATATTTGTGACCAAAATGAGATCCATAAGCATTAAAACTTTGGCAGTAATGTTTATGAATTAGGCAGCAGACATAAATGCCAAATTTGTACATGTGAAATATTGTCCTTTATGATTTTTTTTTTTTTTTTTTTTTTTTTTTGAAAATGACTAGCCCATAACAATTTGGATGTCTAACTTCCAGGCAGGAATTTTCCAGATATCTTTCTTTCTGAAGGGCTTCATCTCTTTGAAACATTACATTTAAGGTGATCCATTCTTGGCACTTAGATTAATCTTAGAAAGACATACAGATGGTTATCAAAATGATGGAAACACCTGTGAATAAAAATGATATTTAAGAAAGCTCTTTATAAGCCTTAAAATATAATCGTAGCTAATATATATTTTTATAATATAAAAAGTATGTATCATGGTACGTATGAGAGGTAGCTCTAGTTTTCAAAAGAGTAATATCTCAGACCTCACCGACTTTCAAGGAGGGTAAATTGTAGGAACTCTACTAGATGAAGCAACTGTGACCGAAACTTTCCAGATTTTAGGCGTTTCTAGAGGTACGGTATATAAAGTTATGACAGCGTACACACAACACGACAAGACAAGCTCGATAAAGCAAAATAATGAACGGTAGGAGAAGCTGAGTGAAAGAGATCGACGGGTCTTAAAGCGAATTGTAATGTCTGAAAAGAAATTAAGGATGGTACAATATTCCTTCAAACACAATTAGGCACTTGTATGATTCAATTCTTAGGCGAATCCAAGTTTTATTACTTGCCACAGGCTGTCCTAGGCCGTACTAGTAAATACCATATACCACGCGGTAGTCTCTCGAACATCCCTCATGCTAAAGGCCTTCCTCCCCAGGAAAGTTTAAATTCTTTCGTTGTGCTCCTAGGTAGGATCTCAGGAGCGTAAAATGTCCGTCTTTGAGGCTTTCGCAATCATCCCAAGAAGGTCACCCCGGGGAACTTCTAGGGAGTGATTTCGGAAGCCGTAGAGATTATTAAGAGATTTTATAACAATTCAATGTATATTACTTCCAGTAAGACCGCTTATTGCCACTTCGTATTTTATTGAGATTAAAATATGAAATTTTATTTTGGATTAAAATAAAAACATTTTTGAAGAAATGCGAGCTTTTTTTATTTATTTTCAAATACAAAATGAATTTGCTTTTATTTCCGATTTTCATTTACTTTTAACTACGCTGAGCGGAACAGTACTAACATTTCTTCTGCTAGCCGTACTTCACCACGATACAAGCGCTTCCTACCTCTCGGCTAACCAGATTTAGTAAGTGGGTGGCTATATGCATTTATAATGAGTGCTAGATCAGATTGAAAAAAAATATGCCGTAAATTGAGCGTTAGAGCAGTTTGAATAAATGATTTAAAAATTAATTCAGGCACGTTTATTAATATTATTTATTACCTTGTTAAAAGTATATATCTTATATGTAATTTCAAATAAAGTGTACGTATTGATTTTGTAAATTTGTGTGTACAATTTTGCATTTTAATCTTTATAAAGACTTTTTGTTCTGAAATGTCCGTTGAGTGAATTATGTTGTTAGGTACAGTTCTCTGGTTGGGTTTGTGCTATATTTCTTTCAAAAGTATATTTTAGATTGAAAAACAATAGATACGACATCTACATCTTTATTATCAATAACAGGATTTTACATCATGTTCAAGGCTGCTAGTTTTCAATTATAGAAGTCTGCTTTTTACAAAGGGACGGGGATTGATTGTAGTTTTTATCTTGAGAAGATTTAAGAAATAGTTTGTTTTTTATTGTCAAAGGTGACCACATTTTCTCCTTATTTAAATATGCAATTTATAAACGCTATCAATAAATTTGGGTACGTCTACAGTATTCATAATAATGGGCAAGTTGAGCATTTTTTTAAATTTTTTTTTTAATTTTTTATTTCATTAAGAGTGACGAAAGACAACCAAAACTAGAAAAAGTTTTGAAATCCGTTCAATATTTCTCGAATTATACTCATTTCAATTTCCCACTTTTAAAAGCGCGGAAAAAACGAGACTAGCTTAGCTTTGACGTCCCCTTACGTCATGATTCGACTTTGGCTTCGCGCGGTCTTTGAAAGTATCGTACATATATTCGCATTGCTATGGTCCGTTTTTTTTTTTTTTAATCTTGTTATTTTAATCGATTTAAAATTATGTCCTCAAATTCAGCGTACAGACATTGCCTCATCCCGATTTATAAGACTTCTTCAATTTCCAAAGCTGCTAAATTATTTATCAGTGTTGCTAAACACGCAGATATCCGCAAGAAGTGGTGTAAAGTCATGAAACGAGACAATGTTTCTGCAAAAAGTTCTCGACACGTTTGTGAAGATCATTTTGATGTGAAAAAAGCACATCTATCACTCTTGTTTTTATATAATAACCTAATTATTTTGAAATTCTATGATATACAGTGGTTCCCAAAAATGTTCGTACAGTTTAAAAATGTGTAGAAACAGTAGTTCTTAAGTTTGGAATTGAATTTGAATATTAATTCTTATATTTTTTAAATATTTTGAATGAAACCTAATACTTAAAAAAAGTATTGAATCGTTTTATTTTTATGAAAATATAAATTTATGGAGCTAAAGAAAAAAAAAAAATACCACAATGGTGTTCGTTCGACTTAACATTTTCTGATAAATTCACAGTAATATAATTATTTTCTTTCTCTTTTTTTTATTTTTTTGCATTGTGGAAACATATAAAATATCGATTGTCTGTAATATTTGATTTTACAATTCTTATAATCCATTTGTTATTTAAAATCATCCCGAATAAAATATAAATATTGTATAAACTATGTAATGGCAGAAGCAAAATTAGTTCACCAGAAACTAAAGCATTGCCTATACTTGTGAGCTTGAGTATATGTAATTTGTTAAAGCCGAATGCAAAATAAAAATACATCTACAGCTATATAGCAGAGCATGAAATAAATATGAGAAAAAATAATAAAACATATAAGCTCAAGTTCATAAGAGTTCGTCCTAGCGGATTGTATGGGAACATCGCCGCCCAACTGTTCTTACTGAACTAAAATTATTTTTTTAAAAAGTAGGTCAAAGAAAATTGTATCATCGTTTTAATTGAACAGGAATATACAAACACAGTTAAATTAAATTTATAAACAAAATTAAATTATATTTGGTTTCTATTCTGCTTGGACAATTTGGATGAATTGGTTAAAACGGGGGGGATTCATTTTATTTTTTTTTAGTAATAAATGTCGCCAACTTTGTGAATAACAGGTGTAAAAGTTGTTCAAAGAGGTAAGAAGTGTTCTTGAAAATAAGAAAGTAAAATTTCTAGTGGAATATAAATTAATCTGAACTGAAAAAAAATGCTATATTGAAAATAATGGCAAACTTCTTTTTTTACTTTATTGTATTTTCATGGCAGTTGCTTACATAGCACGCCCAGTTACAGACATTTCACTTATTAGTAAACAATGTGGTAACTTCTACTATTTGAAAATTTGATTTTAAAAATAATTCTGGATTCAACTGTGTGGTGAAGTGGCATTTGGATGAGTGTTCTCACCCAAAACACTTCAACCCCTTTTAGGTGTTTTTGAATTAATTTGTGAGATTTTGATTTTGTGAGGTTTAATTTTCTGTGGTTTTAATTGTGTTTGCACTGGTGGTTGATGACTCAGTTTAAAAATAAAGGGTCTGGTACACCCTACTGTCCTCTGTCTCGTTAAAACCAGATGTTTTTGGGGAAAGAGTAGTGTTAGGGGATTTTTGTCGGTCTGGGCTGGCTTAGAGCGGATGAAAGTCGGATATATTTCGATGCTGAATGTCAAGCGGGATGTGTTTATATGACGGAGGTCAGAGAGGTGAATTTCGCAACGAAACCAATAATCGCCTGGCCGGGCAAAAAGGGTTCAGCCCTGATTGCTTGTAGGCGTAGGTTATGGTCCAATGAAGGGCGCAGAATCTATAGCAAAGCTGGTAGCGCACCAATTGCATTCTGACCAAGTTTTTAAAAGCTGGTACAACTCTGAAAAATGAAGATTTCACGACCCTCTCTGCTCTGCCTACCTTGTCTACCAACAGGTGCGTGGGGGACGCAACGATCTCGCTCTGATCGGCTAACTCTAGGGTAGAGCCCTGTGATGATGTATTCCTGCATGAACGGGTAAGTCCTTCTGGCATTCGTTCTCGCTTGCACAGTAAATCCGCAAAGGTTTAATTAGTTTAAAATTAATTTAAGTGTTTATTTAATTTAAGTTTGGAGGACAGCTTTTTAAGTAGAAGAATTTGTGTTCGAGTAGTGAGAAATGGCAACGTTTACTTTCTCAGTAAAATTAAGTTTAGTGCGATTTTAATTTAAATATAAGTGTGTTTAATTAATTAAATAACTGTCTAGTTTAATAGGTTGACTTAATGTGTATTTGGAAACAGAGTTTAAGTAGTAGTAAGTTTCGTTTTAATATTGTTATATGACAATGTCACGAGTCTCTCTCAACCACAGGGGCCGTACCGTATTTGTGACTCTATGTATTGTATAAACTATTGTGTTCTCTTTCGTATTAATTTACGGTATTCAAAATAAATTATTTAATTTAACCTCAAACTGGACTCTTTCTTTGTAAGAGAATCGTTCTTGGGTGCGGGATGTTCATTTCCCTTACAGGTAGGGTTCTGTTGCTGTCAATGCTGTCGTTGGTTCAGGTAGAGTTGTTTATTGTACTTAGGTCGAGAATTTAACTTAATGTGGTGTAACTTATTGATAACCCTTGTTTTCAACGAACCTTGTATCCAACCAACGTCCGTAAGATTTGGCGCTTATAACTTAAAACACAACGCAAACTGTCAGGAAACTATTAATTGGTTAATTAATTTAATCTATACTCATTTTTGGGCTAAAGGGAGCGGGCGTCACCTTACGACAATTGGTGCCGTGACTATTAATTGAAAAATAAAAGGAACGGAAAAAGGGATTAAGAGTGATTTTCTGAGAGCGGGGTTCCCTTAGCATAGGGCTGTGATTATGCTAATTTTTGATTTACCTGAAATTTTCAGCAAGTGTTCTGTATGTTATGCTGATTACAAATTCGAAAACCGTTTAAAAAAAGTCCAATCCATTATCATGTTTCAGCTGGTTTTGTGGAGGGGGTAGGCGCATTTTATGGCATTTCTGATGAAAAACACTGCTATTAGAATGAATTTTTTAGAAAACTTCCAGCATGTGCCAGACTTTTGATTGCAAAAATGTATAATACACTACTAGTACTAATTATTATCGATGCTATTTTCTTGGCACATCACTAAAGTTTTGGTGCAGATAGCGGACAAAAATATGTCCGATTCACTATTTTTTGCTACTTTAAGAGCCAAAATTTAGCCGACTGCACATATGTGCCAAACATTTGACATTGTTGTGTGATCGTAGACTACAAACATAATATTTTAACATAAAAAAAACTTTGGCACCTGTCTGAAGTTTCCAGTAAAATCAGTTTGAAATCTGAAATTTTAGACTTTTAGGCCTAATTTAAGGCCAAAAATCTCAAAACTTCAGAATCTGAAAAATAAGGTGATGATGTCATCAGAGAGTGACTTTAGTGTACTAAACACTGCCACTGTCTGTTTTTTGGCACCTCTGGTCATTTTTATTCGAGAACGATGTAAAGTTGGTTAAAATATTGAAAAACGGTAAAATTGTGAGTCTTGTATATCCCATTTTATATAGGCTATCAGACTTGTATATCCATTTTATATAGGCTATCAGATTTGTATATCCCATTTTATATAGGCTATAATAATTGTGGCAGAAAATAACAAGGCTTTCCACAACTAGCCTTCAAAATTATTTCTGTAAAATTATAGAGCTTTTATAAAATGCCATCATAATTTAAATGCTTTTGTTTCTACTACAGCATCTATTATAAAAAGAAATAACAGTAACCTATTTTTTAAAATATGATACAGTTAATAATGGACATTTTCAACTAAGCAATACAAATATAATTTTTGTTAAAGACTAAAAAAAATTTGTTCATTATAATTTTTTCCTTGGGAGCTTAGAAATGAAACAATAATGGTGTGAAATAGCCTAGAGCACACCTGAGTAACAGGAATGAATTCAGAAGGGCGTTTTTTTAAGGGGGGGGGACTTCTGTTGCTAACTCAACAATCTATGTTTTCTAATCATTAGGCGACTACCAAATCAATGTTTTTTTATTGGTCCGGGGAAAATTCAAAAATCCTCCCATGGATCAGCCCCTGTAAGTAGCCTTCGATATAAACTTACATTTGCTAATAAATATGGATCTGCACAGCAGGTTTCTAAAACAATCTTCAGAATTTCAAAAGCATCTACTCCTTCAGCGATGTAATTATCTAGACCTTGAATTCCTTGCCTTTCGCTAGCTTTGCAGCAGTTCAGTACTCTCCAAAGACTGCTTCTAGACAGGTACTGTATCCCAACAGATTGACAGTATCCTTCATATGCTAATACAATATGAGATCTCTGTAATGTTCTTACTGCGTGTGGGATTTCGAAATATTTTCCATTACTGAGAGTGAGTTTCGTTGTCCCGAATGCTACATCTTGTATGAAACCAGCTGTAAACAGAAAGTTTATAAAATGTTCAACTTTAGTCATATCCAGTCTATTGCGTGTAATGGATTCTGTGTTCAAGACTTTTTTTAATGCTGCATTATTACCTGATGAAATTTCTTTTGATAATTCAACTATTCTCTGTGAGCAGTTAAACATCGTCTTCAGTTGACGAACACTGAAGCAATCTGCAACAGTACTGATCAGCATAACTTTCATGTTGATGTTACGAACTATATTTACTGCAGCAATCAAATCACTGTATTCATTCTCTTCAGGTGCATCAATAGAAGACGAGGATATCATAGACAATAATGCTTCCCCTTGCCCGGGACACAAAGTGTTCGCTAGTTCTAATGAAAATGCCTTAACACCTCTCTTGTGTTTTCGTTTCAGTCCACTTTTTTAACTGGAACTTAAATTTGCTAATGGTGTTGCTATTTGTGTTTTTACAGGGCTGAAATGCTCTTGCATGCTTGGCATTTTGTCAATTGCCGTATTGAAAGCATCTCGATTGGGCAAATTTTGTTCTGGTGGAGGCTGATAGTTGTCATTGCTATCTTCATCTTCAGATAAAATAATGTTGGTGGCACTTTGCTCTTCTTTATTTCTACACTTTGTACACAATGTTTGACCAATTGGGAACTTGATCCGATATTTTTCACTGATGTTCTTTGATAATTCCTCATGTATTGAACGCACTGCCATCTTCTTTCGGTGCTTGTGATTTGGATGTTTGCATATAACTGGAGGTCTCCAATAAATTCCGTTGCTGTACCGATGCTTTGGGCATATTTTCTGTTCATCATTAAAGGTTATACCTATGCGGTTTTGTACAAGTAATAATTCTGTACATGAAAGTGTAGGCATTTTAATTTGAAGTTTTTTACAATGTGGTCTTATATCCAAAGTGAGCTGAGAGAAAGTAACTATTTCATTGTCTTTCACAAATGCAGAAAGTCCACATTCAGGCGAACTTAAAACACAGTCATTCCACTTTTTCTCCATAGTTCTGAACTATGTTCCACAATTTTATTTAGAAACGAATAAAATCTAAAAGACGGAAAAATATGTCTGAATAGCGAAACAAATGCAATACATTACTATTTTACAGCAACCAGACAGTCCCATACACAAACGAGAACTCAGGCATAAAAGTGAAAGTAAAATGTACATTCCAAAAAACAAAAATTGAACTAGAATGATATAAATAAAAAGTTTTAAAATCTTTGCACATTATAAAATAACAATAACAACTTATTTTTAAAAAAGTAATAAGAAATTTAATATCAACTCACCTATTTTTGAAAAATTGAAGAAGTCATGTGTTCTTTTATGTGTTTATCCAAGTAGAATCTTAGTTCAAAAAGGAAAATAGTCATCTAAATAGAATCTTCGAGTGTTCTAAAGTAAGAATAATGTTGCCACTCAAAAATTATGAGTGTAATATTGTACTAAATATTTTCAACAAAATATCTTTTGGTCAATATGCATGTAAATGACAAATATAGATAACCAGGGTGATTGATCACTTTTTAGTAATATTCAAAAAGAATCTTTTTATTTAAAAAAAACACCTCAAGCAGGTGTAATAGTTAAAAAGCCTATTCTTAACTTTGATAGGTTTTGTGAATAAAAAATGAAAGAAAACCTTTGGCACAAATCTGCAATTTATTTAATCTGAGGGAAAATGTCCATTGATCAATTTTACCGTTTTTCAATATTTTAACCAACTTTACATCGTTCTCGAATAAAAATGACCAGAGGTGCCAAAAAACAGACAGTGGCAGTGTTTAGTACACTAAAGTCACTCTCTGATGACATCATCACCTTATTTTTCAGATTCTGAAGTTTTGAGATTTTTGGCCTTAAATTAGGCCTAAAAGTCTAAAATTTCAGATTTCAAACTGATTTTACTGGAAACTTCAGACAGGTGCCAAAGTTTTTTTTATGTTAAAATATTATGTTTGTAGTCGATCACACAACAATGTCAAATGTTTGGCACATATGTGCAGTCGGCTAAATTTTGGCTCTTAAAGTAGCAAAAAATAGTGAATCGGACACATTTTTGTCCGCTATCTGCACCAAAACTTTAGTGATGTGCCAAGAAATTAGCACTGATAACAATTAGTACTAGTAGTCTATTATACATTTTTGCAATCAAAAGTTTGGCACATGCAGAAAATTTGGCAAAAAATTAATTCTAATGATAGCGTTTTTCATCAAAAATGCTATAAAACGCGCCTCCCTTCCTCTACAAAACCAGCTGAAACATGACAATGGAATGGAATTTTTTAAAGCGGTTTTCAAATTTGTAATCAGGATAGCATACAGAACACTTCCTGAAAATTTCAGGGAAATCAAAAATTAGCATAATCACAAGCGTACCCCTCTCTCAGAAAATCACTCTTAAATAAGTGAGTAGTCAACGAGTCAAGAATTAATTGGATTCAAGTGAGTTTAGAGAAAAACAAATGACAGGCAGGGGTAGGCCAAGTAGAAGCGAAGACATTTCCGTTAATGCAAATATGGCAAGAATACAAATTTAATTGGTTTAGTAGGACATTTTGACGGAAAGGAAGAGTGGAACACCTGCAAATTTTTTTTCGAACAATTCGATCAGATAGCAGAAATGGCGAAATGGACAAATAAGGAAAAAGTAACTATTCTTAAATTAAGATTCAGAGGCAAGGCACTGCGATTCCTTATCACAGATGAAAACCTAACAAAAGCTAGGAACTACAACGAACTAAAACATGCGTTTTTAGAATATTTCAACGAAGAAATTAACATTTCAAACAAACAGTTACAGTTTAATAACATTAAACAAAGGGAAGGAGAACCCATGAGAGATTTAGCACAACGCATTGTGATCGCATCCAATAATTATTTAGGAACCTCTGCGAACAGTATGAACGAAGAAACAAAAATAATGCTTGATAAGCTACGGCTGGCAAAATTCGTGAACGCTTTGGAACCAGCGTTACAAAGTGATGTACTAAAAGCGAATCCAGATAATTTTAACGAGGCCATTAGGATCGCAACCAATTCTCAAAACGCTTTGAAAACGATGGCAACAATAAAAATCAATAATTTAATGACAGACACACAAAGCTACTTAACAAGGCCAACACAGGAAAGAGATGACATTGAAACACTGCGACAGGAAATAAATCATCTAAAGACGGAAAGATTTGCCCAACCAAGTCAGCAACAAAATTGTTTTTGCCATTTGTGTGGAGAAACTAACTCCCACTACACGGCACAATGTAATGTATACAGGGATTTACAAGGCTTTAGGCAAATACAAAATAGGCAACAAATGGAACCACCAAACCAGTGGCGACCAAATTATTTTAGAGGAAATGTCAATCGAAGATGGCAAAATAGGGGAAGGCAATTTGCAAATAATCAAAGACCCGCCGAGACTGAAACGCCACATAATCATGGTGATAGACAGACCCAACAGACAAGCCAAGCCAATGAGGGGTCAGCGGTCAGTTTTTTAGACCCAAATGGGCGGAGCAACGAGACCCGATGACAAGAGTGAAGGAGGTATACGTAGCATCAAGGGAAGAAAATATGCATAATGAGGAGACAATAGGAAGGGCAGGCCGAAATACTAACGCAAAAGTAAAGAGAGAAGAGATTTCGAATATTTACGAAAATATCACGGGGAACTTGCCAATCATACAAATTAAAGTAGGAAACGAAGATTGCTTTGGTCTTTTAGACACCGGAAGTTCGATAACATTATGTAATCCTAACACATTTAGAAAAATAAAAAAATGTACAAAAGGTTAAAATTATAGCAAGGAATGTAAGCGTTACAACAATTACGAACGAGCCAGTACAATTTGAATGTTGCGCTGAACTGATGATTACAATTGGCAATAAGAGAGTTAAGCACCCAATTTTTGTCACAAAAAATGAATTAGGTCGCAAATATCAGGCAATTATAGGATATGATTTCTTGAGAAAATTTAAGTCTAACATCAACAACGAAACCAGAATTTTTAATTTTGAAGGACAAGAAATTACAATACTAAATACTATGGAGAACGCACAAAATTGTATCGAACAGATACCTGTAGCGTTAATTCATAAAACAATAATCCAACCGGGACAGACTGCACCTGTGGCTATGAAAATGAAGGCAAGATATCAGAGAGACGAATCATTCTTATTTATCCCAAAGAAATTAAAATCGAATGTTGAAATGCTTCCAGCAGTATGTTTACCAGATAAAGGACAAGTCATCACATTAATTACCAATTTGGAACCATATGCAATTAATTTAAATAAAAAAATGAATTTAGGATGTTTATATCGAGATTTTGAAGTAGAAAATGAACAGCAGAATAATGCAGATCATAGCAGAAATATTACAGGTGATCAAGTCAATTTAATTAAACCCTCCGAGGAGATACTACGTATGAGACAAGAAGAAATCTCTATTATAGATTTTCAATTTGACCATCTACCTTCGAGTCAGAAAGAAATTTTAGAAGGATTACTCAAAAATTATTATCAAGTCTTCTTAAAGAGTCTCAAAACATTAGGGCAAAGCGATGACATTATACCCTCTGTGGAATTGAGCTGTGACATGCCCAGAGCAGCAAAACCGTATAGAATCCCGTTTGCGCTACAACAGACAGCACAAAAACAAGTTGATGAATTAATTGCAGCAGGCATTGTGGAGAAAAGCGACAGCCTATGGTCCAGTCCACTACTATTAGTTAAAAAGAAACGCATCGGAAATGAGGAACAAAAACATCGATTGGAATTAGATTTACGCTTAATTAACGAAATAATAATTAGTCAACCGATTTTTCCACCAAGAATTAAAGACATCGTAACAAAATTGAGCGGTAAAAAATATTATTCAAAATTTGATTTACAATTTGCATTTCATCAAGCGACGTTACCAAAGGAATTAAGGCAGTATTTTGCATTCAATGCACCTAACGGCGAACGATGCCAGTACACACGAATGACATTTGGAGCTCGAAATTCCTCAGCTAGTTTTACGGAGCTCATGAATTTGGTATTTGGAGACCTAGGGGATAATGTTGCTTATTACATTGATGATTTAGTCTTAGCAGTGAATTCATTCGAAGAAATGATCACAATGTTGCAAAAGATATTACACAGATTGAAGCATTATAATCTAACGCTTGCAGCACAAAAATGCGAATTAATGAAGGAAAACATAGAGTACCTAGGGTACAATATTTCAAGTGATGGAGTGAGTCCCACTAATGCTAACATTGGCAAAATAAATACGTTTCCAATTCCACGCACGGTTCGACAAGTCAAGAAATTTTGTGGTCTTGCAGGATTTTACAGAGCACATTTACAAAATTACGCAGAATTAATTGCACCTTTAGATGAACTCACGCAAAAAAACAAGAAATTCAAATGGAACCAAAATTGTGAAAACAGTTTTCAGGCTTTAAAAAGGCAATTCTTTGAAAAACCCTTCCTCATACAGGCTGATATGAATAATAAATTTTATTTACAAACTGACGCATCAATGATAAGATTTTCTGGCGCAATCTGTCAACTTAGAGATGGAATTTTAAAGCCCATTGGCTATTTTTCAAAACGTTTAAATCAGGCAGAAAAGGGGTACCCAGCTACAAAAATCGAGCTTAAAGCTATTTTGTTAACTGTAAGACATTTCAGAGATTATTTATATGGGCGCAAATTTGAAGTATTATCAGATCACAAATGCCTACAATATCACTTAGCAATTGAAAACCCTGTCAGCATCATCGGGAGGTGGCTATGTGAGCTATCGGAATATGACTTCACATTTAAATATGTCAGTGGCAAAGAAAACATACTGGCAGACTACCTTTCACGCTTGGAAGATGAAGAGAAAATAGACACACGTGAAGATACATGCGAAGACACATGCGATTACCTCCCAGATATTTGAGGAAATGACGAAATTATTGGGAGTGCAAGTTAAACATTCTTTGAGCTACTCACCATTCATGAATGGGTCTGTGGAGCGGGTTCATGCTTCACTAAAAACAACAATCGCTTCTTTAAAAATGGAAGGCTATACTTTAAAAAGTGCAGTCGCATTTCACAAGGGAATCTACAATAATACAGTACATCCAAGTACGGGTATAGAACCAGCTACTCTTCACTTCGGAAGAGAAATACCACAGCTATTTAATTTCACAGAACCAAATGTGATGGAGGAAGTGGAACTCGGAGCACCACAATTTGTGCACAAGTTGAGATATGACATCCAAGAAGTTTATAAAACCGTTAGAGAAAAACTACTGGAAACACAGAAACGTCAATCAGAAAAATTGGCCAAAAGTAACAGGGGTGCGGAAATCAAAGTTGGACAAACCGTGTATATCAATAAGCCGGGGATGTTCTTAAAGGAAAAGTTTGAGGGACCATTTGAAGTCGTGGCCATCAAATCACCATCGATAGTAACGGTACAAGACGATACTAGCAAATTAGAATGGGACATTTCGGTCTCAAAGTTAAAAACAACACAAAAAAGATGGGAAGCTTAATTATTTCTTTTCGGGAGTCACAGTATTCAGCAAGCAGTACATTCAGTAATAATAGTAGTAAATAAAGTAATCAGTACTAAATAAGTAATAAATAAAGGGGTGTAATGGGTTATATAAATTACTGTTGTATGCATGAATAATCCTCATTACAACACATTCAGTATTGTACGAGAAAAAACTGTAGTTGTTAATATTTCTTCTGTTTGGGAATTTTGGCTCACGAATGGAATAATCCATTTGAGCACCATCACACTTTTACACAAGCGATAATTTTGGATACCAATAATTTATAGATATAATGAAGTTGGCATTTGATAAAATTTTTGATAGAACTTGAGTAAGTTTTTAATTGGACACTAACCTGTTGCCTAGGATAGACTTATGATAATGGATACACGTGGATGGATGCACGTTTAGGCGGGCTCCCATTAAATTTCGCCATAATTGACCACTATGCACTTTTCACTTTTAAAAAATTAAACAAACACATCCAGACTGGGTTTACACAGTCTTAATTCTTCTTGTCACAATTTACAATTAATGTTTTACGCGTGAGCTGGAAGCGGATATAAAAATTACGAGTTATATCACGCGTTCTCTCACAAAAAATGTACGATGGTTCTGGTTCTGAGTGAGGGGAAGAAATTTAAGTGCACGGTTGGGATATTTGAGTACACAGTTAAAAATTCGAAAAATGCAATTGTCATGCTTCTATGGGACAACTTACTGGTGACGTAGGACAATTGGGGAGACTGCTGACAATAAGTCAGTCAGAGCGCGATGATTGGTAAAAAAAAAAGGGGGAGTTTGAACAATAGGACCCACTCAAAAGTGTGGGGTTGGTTACAGACACTGTCGCTGTTACAGACACAGGTGTCGAGCGTGGATTCCGAAACTAAGCTGTCATTTAGGGGAGGCGAAACGACGTTGGTTGATTTATGGATAAGAAAACTCTAAAAAGAAGGGCGATTCGGCGTGTGTTGTGGAGAGAAGGCTATAGAAAGGAGTGTTTAAGAAAAGAAGAAAAAAAAAAGGGGGAACTACCATTCCGGGATTTTCGAATATATCTTTGCGGTAAAAGCAAAATGGGATTAATGGTAGATTAAATATTGTTTTCTTATATATATATTTTTGGTTACTAAAAGGATTGCTGTGCGAGTGATATGAGTGTTAGACGGGACTCGTTTGGCCCAATAAGTGTATTTAACCAGATGAGGCCGTGAACTGGAAGTCACAACAACATCCACAAGACCAGATGGGTTGGCCATCCAAGCGTGGATCGCTTATTTTCCAACTACAGGCAAACCGATGGACTATAAACGGATGATGAATGAAGGCAGGAGCCCACTTTATCCATACGCCCAATAACGGGATGGAAGGTATTCCAATGGAATGCAATCAGAGACACATTCAGGTATGTCTTTGACTAACGTTTATCGCCAAAAGATAGACTGCAAACGAACTCTAAAAGAGACATGTCAACAAGTGAAATAAAGACTTCTTAGCGATTTGCAGTGCAATTAAACTCAAACAACAGTGAACTACTAAGAACTTAGGTGCGCTTCAACAAAATATTATTCAGTGAAGTGGAAATGATGGCTCACTGCGACCGCAGTGATATGAAACATGTTATATCACACAAGACTGTATTAACAGTTGAATAACTCCTGAAGGATCACAAAAAAACGTAAATGAACATTAATTTATGTGAACATCACATACCTAAATGCTATTAAATTAAGACATGTAGTGCAGTGTTGCTTACTGACAATTAGCAGCCAGATATTCAAATCCGGGAACATTTAAAATCCCTATTTTTTTCAAAAACATTGAAAGCCTTTTAACTCTAAACTGGTTGCTATATGATAAAACTGCTGGCACCTATATGAACAGAACACACTGGAGATGAGCAAACCTGTTTTAAACATTGATGAACGATTGATCGTACATGTGGAGTAAAGGTTAGGTTGCACAGTTAGCATTTGGTATCCGAAAGTGTATGCTGCAAAATACATGAAACTATAACACTGAAAGATGGGAGTGCATTTCATGATATGATACATAATTAGACATTGATTTTTGTTAATGAAGTGTTTTAAATTTTAATTTATGGAATGCCAAATATTTCACAAGCATGAAATGATATATAATTGGACATTAATTTGTAGTTAATTAAATATTTTAAACTTCATTTTGTGGAATGCCAAATATTCCATATGAATGATTTCTTAAATTGAATTATAGAAAGTTGGAGTGATAAATTGAAAACTTGTTAATTACTTCATATTGCATATCAATTTAGGTGGACACATTGTAACTGTCGAGTAATATTTTAGTAATGACAATTTTGTGTTATTGGATTTAATAATATGCATTGTAAGAGGCAGTTATTCTGTTTCTTGTGGTTGATTGATGAATGCTATGTTGCAAGATTAGTATTTTATGCATAAATAACAATGTTAAATTTTTTTTAAATATTTGGATGGGGTGTAATGTGGTGAAGTGGCATTTGGATGAGTGTTCTCACCCAAAACACTTCAACCCCTTTTAGGTGTTTTTGAATTAATTTGTGAGGTTTTGATTTTGTGAGGTTTAATTTTGTGTGGTTTTAATTGTGTTTGCACTGGTGGTTGATGACTCAGTTTAAAAGTAAAGGGTCTGGTACACCCTACTGTCCTCTGTCTCGTTAAAACCAGAGGTTTTTGGGGAAAGAGTTGTGTTAGGGGATTTTTGTCGGCCTGGGCTGGCTTAGAGCGGATGCAAGTCGGATATATTTCGATGCTGAATGTCAAGCGGGATGTGTTTATATGACGGAGGTCAGAGAGGTGAATTTCGCAACGAAACCAATAATCGCCTGGCCGGGCAAAAAGGGTTCAGCCCTGATTGCTTGTAGGCGTAGGTTATGGTCCAATGAAGGGCGCAGAATCTATAGCAAAGCTGGTAGCGCACCAATTGCATTCTGACCAAGTTTTTAAAAGCTGGTACAACTCTGAAAAATGTAGATTTCACGACCCTCTCTGCTCTGCCTACCTTGTCTACCAACAGGTGCGTGGGGGACGCAACGATCTCGCTCTGACCGGCTAACTCTAGGGTAGAGCCCTGTGATGATGTATTCCTGCATGAACGGGTAAGTCCTTCTGGCATTCGTTCTCGCTTGCACAGTAAATCCGCAAAGGTTTAATTAGTTTAAAATTAATTTAAGTGTTTATTTAATTTAAGTTTGGAGGACAGCTTTTTAAGTAGAAGAATTTGTGTTCGAGTAGTGAGAAATAGCAACGTTTACTTTCTCAGTAAAATTAAGTTTAGTGCGATTTTAATTTAAATATAAGTGTGTTTAATTAATTAAATAACTGTCTAGTTTAATAGGTTGACTTAATGTGTATTTGGAAACAGAGTTTAAGTAGTAGTAAGTTTCGTTTTAATATTGTTATATGACAATGTCACGAGTCTCTCTCAACCACAGGGGCCGTACCGTATTTGTGACTCTATGTATTGTATAAACTATTGTGTTCTCTTTCGTATTAATTTACGGTATTCAAAATAAATTATTTAATTTAACCTCAAACTGGACTCTTTCTTTGTAAGAGAATCGTTCTTGGGTGCGGAATGTTCATTTCCCTTACAGGTAGGGTTCTGTTGCTGTCAATGCTGTCGTTGGTCAGGTAGAGTTGTTTATTGTACTTAGGTCGAGAATTTAACTTAATGTGGTGTAACTTATTGATAACCCTTGTTTTCAACGAACCTTGTATCCAACCAACGTCCGTAAGATTTGGCGCTTATAACTTAAAACACAACGCAAACTGTCAGGAAACTATTAATTGGTTAATTAATTTAATCTATATGTATTTTTGGGCTAAAGTTAGTGGGCGTCACCTTACGACAAACTGTACTATGGAAAACTAGTGTTTTTATAACTTTCTTAGGAGTGAAGAGATGTTGGAAAACGGACTAAAAGTTTTCGAAATAGCATCAAAACATTTATGAACAAGGAAGTAGTCATTTTTTCTTGTACAAGAATCAAATTAACTTGTATAAGAATGACTTGTACAAGAATAAAATGAAGATTCTTGAACGTGAATTTTAATCGAATATATAGTTTCTTGGTAAATAAGTGTTTCGTTTCGAACAGTTCGTAAAGTATGTAAAATTTTGAGCTCCGAAAATATTGTAAAAAAAAAGGTGACTGCAATGTTTTGCAGTTTAACTGGATGGAATGGTAATTGAAAATAAAAACTTACAATAAAAATAAGTCATATTCAATCAAGTTAAAGACAAATGAAAAACTGTTTGTAAAATGGGTACATACTATTCAGATTTTACAGCACGAATATCAGCTCCTATTAAGTTCGTAGGTCGTCGTAAGTAAACAAAATGAAGGAGAAAATGTTCCATCGTCGGATTATGACGTCAAAGCTAACCAGCCAATGATAAAATGTTTTGCGGTTACGTAACTATTCCACTGTTTTTATGATTTTTTTTCTTTCGATATTATATTAAATAAATTTTTAACCGCAATATAACTTACATATTCGGAATCAGCTTTGCTTTTTTTTATTAAAATGTATTGTTTTTTACCATTTTTAAAAAATACGCAACTTCTCCATTTGGCGTCGATATATAAAATATTTTATGAAAATATAGTTCCACATGAGATATCACTTAAAATGTTAAATTTCGTTAAAAATGATGTTAATTTTTTAAGGTACATTTTAATCGTAGGGTTCCTCCTAAGGATCCCCTTCTCAGGGAAGGTGATAGGATGTTCCTCCCTGAGAGTTCCTTGGGATGCTTAACCTGGGGTACGTTCACAGAGAGCTCTTTGGGATATTCCTCTCTAGGACTTCTACACAGTGTCAATAAGAGTCCCAGAGATGAATGGCAATTTCCTAGGGTCCTTACTGGGAGGATGTGTGCTATATGGGACCGGATTCCTTATAAATCTAGGGTGTTCATTATTTAATAACCACCTGTATCTCACTCTAACAATGTTTCACTTCTGATTCAACTCTTGAACAGGAAAATTTCAATGCAACTAATTGACAACGTAATAACAAACCACAAAACACACCAACAAAATGTCGTCAATCATCCTAATGCAATAACAAACTTCATTTAAATTCTACCAACTTTGATTACTTACGATTTATTTAAGTATAATTATGTTCTCGTTAAACATATCATACTACATAAATATAATTTAATTGATACTATCGTAACACCAAAATTAAATTTGTATTGGATACTTATAGTGTACTAAACTTTGTCTTCAAAATATGTTAATCGGAATTGGTACACTAAAATTTTTTTAAAAAAGATTTCGAGTTTAATATTGTTTATTAAATTTCAATACGTTTCCTTTAAAATAAATAATTTATTGTAATACCGTATTTAGAAGTATTTTTAATATATTTTTTTAAGAAAAATGGGAAGCTATTAGTGTAAGTAAAGTTTTCCTTAAAATACATTTTTTTCAAAGCTAAATTTTTTATTACTCATGTATCTTTTTCTCAGAAACTGTACTTAACTATTCATCTAAAATTTCTACCACACATTCCTTGTATGTATCCGTATATACTAAAGTGAAAGTTTATTGTTGTTTTTAGCGACTTATTTTGTCAAAAAAAGCGTGTAATTTTCTACAACTTTAAGTTACTTTCACGATAAGTCATTAAAAAAAAAGTAAATGAATTTCAATTAAAGGCATACTTCAGTATAACAAAAATTTTCTGCTAAATATACTGAACAAAATATGGAATTCTGTGTCAATTACTTTATGAGACAAAAGTGCATGAAATATGTCAAATTAACAGTACTGGTAGAGAGGGTACCGACTCCTCTTTAGAGTGACATACCATCATAATGCATCTTTTGAAAAAACGTTTCAGCTGGCAAAAATAATTTAATTAAATTCTTAATATTTAAACATGGCACAGTGAAGTTAAATTTGCCTCGTATGACATAAAAACACAATAAATTAAAAATGATCAAAAGTTATGACTATGCATGTTTCCTGACAATTTTACACAATAGAGTTTCAGTTAAGTTTTCATAACTAAAACTATTAAAGTTTTAAATTAGTGCTTACATTCCATATGACTGTTCATTCATGTGAGTTACGTTCCATATCTCTGTATTTAAGAAGCATGCTAATTTGTTTGAGTGAATTTTTCCTATCTTTCAATATGATTCGTCGATTTTAATAGGATATTAGTACAGATAAAATTTAGACATTTGAAGACTTCTTCATAAATTTTGTGTTACTTCAAATATATAACTTTTGATTTTTATCATTTTACATCAATTTTAATACAACTCTCATATCCTATGGAATACACATTGTTAATGAATAATTTTCTATGAAAACTCGTCAGTAATCTCTTCATTGGATGAAAATAAGTAAGCGTTGAAAAGAAAAAAAAAAAAAAAACTTACCAAATAATATCTAATGTTTATTTTGAAACTTTAATGAAAATATCTCATTTAGACAACCAAAATCATCATCAACATAATTGTTATCATGACTTAAAAGTACAAAATAAATACAAATTAATTCATCTGATATCTTGATTTCACAGTTGAAACGAAATATTTATTACTTTGTATACCGAAACAGTAAGAATGGAAATTATTTTGAATGAACTTTGCAAGTTATGGTTATTCTACGCAATATTCCATTAGATAGTTTGAGAAAAAACATATAGGGATGAGATGCAACATTCCTATTTTAGCATCTGAAAATAAACATTGACTATGCGAGTTGTGAATTCAATATTTTTAAAAATTATGTTTACAATGGAATTTATTTTTTCAGACAGAATAAGGGTATTCCGATGGGATAGAGTTTTTCTAGTGCTGTTGCCAACATTTATTTACATGTGTTTGAAAGTGATTTCATAAAAAAATAATTATGTGGATGGACTTAGATATATCAATGATTTATTGGTTTTTAATTGTGATGAACTTGAACCTGTTGTTGATATTTATCCGAAAGAATTGGTGTTAAAAAATACTAATGATTGTAATAAAAGATCACATTATTTGGACTTGGATTTTAAATTTAAGGAAGATTATGTTAACTTTGGTATCGATAATAAAAGATCTGATTTCAAATTTGATGTTATTAGTTTATCCAATTTTGATACTAATTTGAGTAACAAAATCTATAGGAATATCTTTTTTCTCAATTTCATAGACTAATCGGCATTTTCAAGAATAAGAATGATTTGGATAGTGCATTGAAAACGTTTTGAAACAATTTAAGAATGAATGGATTTCCAAGATATTTTTGTAATTTTAATGTTTTTTAAGTCTTTATGTCCATATTTCGAGCGATATTGTTTTTCTTTAAATGCGGAGCAATTTTGTTTTTCGAAAGTGAGGGAATTTTTCTTTTCGGGATATTAGTGCGGTTTCATTAAAGTCCATGTAGAAGGTTACTACTTCTGACTGGGTAGGTTTGTTGCTGTTTTTGATTTTATAAATGTATGTTGATTTTTATCTATTTGCTTGAGTTTCTGTCTTGCAGTGGGGTGCGTTGGTAATTTATTACTGATCTAACCTTCAGAAACGCATCACCGATATCCTGGCTGGGTTCGAACCCCTTGATAACGAGATCCGGTCGGGATTTCTTAACTTTTCAATCTTTTACTTAATGTAACTTTTACAATTTTCTATTTTAAATTTGATATATTTCGATATTTCTGAATAAGGTCAAATAAGTATAGCAGCATCGGATTTTATGGTTAGGGTTTTAAAGGAAGTTTTATGTACCATTTAGCATCATTAGTAAATCCTATATAAATAAAAAAAACAAACATATTAATTACGAATACGTATCCTTTTAGCACCATGTCTACCTTAACATAACATTACATAGTATGATAATATAAATATTTTTAACAACTCCGATTTCTAATTCTTCTTAAGTAACTCAGTTTAATATTTCTTTAGTTTGTTCTACCTGTGTTTAAAAACTACTACCATACTAAAGACGTCATCTCTTTATAATCAATTAAAAATTATATCCTGATAACATACATTTTTCTAGTTAACATCATTAAACGACATCATGACATCCAAGAAGCTAAAATATGACTTTTGCACGTGATTCTCTACGTCCAATTATGGACCCTTATCAGCGACATGTGTCAAGCCAAAGGATCGAAATTTTCATCTTTTTTATGATTTTCCTCCAATATCTCTGGATTCTTGGCGCAGACATTTTCAGATGACGTTGAATTATTTTTTTTCGCCTTTCAATTATATTCATCAGCATCTCACTGTAATTAATGCTGTTTTAAGTACCTCACTTTTTACTGAAACGTTCAACTAAATTTTATTGGAGAATGTCATGTTTGTCAGTGAGGGGTACACATTTTAATGATTGGGGTATCAGGGGCGAAGTTCAGCGTAAGAACTCTAGTCGATAAATTAATAATTGAATACTGGATATGGATTGGAGATACATGTCAAGTTAACGCAAAGAAAATTAATGTATCATAAACTTTTAAGGTTGGTTAAAACGTTCGACGTGAATTACTGATGAATATATATTGTTTAAATAATGTTTTGGACAATTCTCTGCTGTACGCATGGGACATTTTGGCTCTTTTTTCAACTCGTAAACAGATTTTAATTTTAAAATTAAGATTAATTTAGTAGTTCTGTTTTTTTTATATAATATTAGTTTGTTGGAAAGTTATATAAAAAATTATTATTTTAACTAGGTCAAAAATACATCTTACAACACCGACCTAACGGAGAATGGACGTGTCCCGTACTTCGGTGACTTATAAATGTATATTTTACTTAGTAAAATTAATTATTTGTCCATGTAACTTTGTCTCAAACTATTTTTTATAAAATAAAAACATGACGACTACTAGATTCATCTTAATGTTTCAATTCTAATCTATTTACGAGAAGAAAGAAGAGCAAAAATTTTATATATGTCATCCAGAGAATTCCCCCATTATGATTGTTACGTAGTGTGCTAAAGCTATTGAAAGTGAATGTATAAGCAAACAGATATTTAGATATTGAAGATCTAATTCAATATAAACAAAATTATGGATGATTTTCATAAACAAAAATATCGATAATTTGCATTGACAAAAATATAAAAAATGAAGTGTAACCCCTTCTATTAAATATTTTTTTTTTCTTAATATGTAACAGAAAGTCGACTTACTTATTATATTCAAATAAGTAAGTCTCAGAAAACCTGCATTACATGGATGTTTTAATTCTTTTGGTGATTAATTTTAATATAATATTAAGTATTAATTTAAATAATGCGTATTTCCTAAAGCCATACTTTAGGTAGGACATATTTGCGGATTTAAAGACAATTAAAATGTATTTACTGAACAATTTCGCCGTAATGAATACCCAATGAATATTTCTAGTATATAAGCGGCACTAAATTCTGCCACATTTTTTGGAACAGATTTCAGTTGGAATTACAGTTTTGACTGATAATTTATTTTAATTGAAGAATTAGATCTTTATTCTGAAATTCTATTTTCAATGTCTACCATCACAGTTATTAAAAAAAAAATCAATAGAAATAAGTATTTTTTTATTATTATATTCATCATCTCTTGTTTGATTCAATAATAATTTTAATTACAATACCATGCTAAGTTGAGTAAAACGTAATCGAGTATATACTTGAAATAAAACTTTGTAAATGCACATGAGTAATCTTTTGCCATATACTGACGTAATATCTTTTTAGGTTTATATTTTTGTAGATTGCATATTTTATTTAAGAAGTACAAAAATTAATGAATACACTGATATCGAATCTAAATAATTTTGGTTTCATATATTTTTAATTGTACATCGCACACATATACACTGAGTGTCGAAATTGTTATAACCATCCTCTCAATATAACGTTGGACCATTACCAAAATTTATGCCCTTATACTGCATGAATTCTTCTTGAAATGTATTCTAAGAGATGTTGGAAGGTGGTCTAAGGAATTTGAGACCATATTTGATGAACTGCACTTTCCAATTGCATGAGATTGACAGTGATATGTTCAGCTGTCTGATGCCACATTCGATCTCATCCCCCACATTCTCAATTGGATAGAGATCTGGTGACTGTGCAGACCAAAGAAGGAATGTTAATTATCCATCATGCTTTTTGAAATATCTGAGGACAATGTCAGCTGTATTCGAATGAGCATTATCCTGCTGGAAGTATCCATTCCTGCCAGGGTTACCATTAACATAACAGAATGTACTTCATCTGCGATAACACTTAAAGAACCTTGGATATTCAGAGATTGTTTCACAGGAATCAAAGAACCCATACAATATCATACATTGCATCCAAAAGCTTCAAGTGTTCTGACAATGCAGTTAAAGGTCCATGCTGTTGTGCTGTTTCCTCCATATTCGTACCACATGCCATCTGCATGGTGTAATTGAAAACGCGAGACATCGGACCACATGACCCATCTCCCGTCATCTATTGTTCAATTCTTGTGCTCCTCTGCGAACTGGAAACGTCTGCTCTTATTCAAAGTAAACAGTAGAGTCTTCCGAATCGGTCATCGGCTTAAATAACATTTGTATTGCAAATAGCGGCAAACAGTTCGAAGTTGTTCTTTGATTAAGATCCCCCCTTTTTTGACATACTTTTGTTCTCCTGTTGGACTGGCCAATTCTGACAAGTCTCCTTTCAGATCGAACATTCAGTAGCTTGTGGCGACCACAAGCTTGACGTTCAGACCCAGTGTTCTGCTTGGTAATCCACTCACTGTAAACGTTAAATGCTTTGCGTTATAAGCAATTTTCCAAATCAACAACTTGCAGCAAGTTAAATTTGCTAAATCTACCACTGACCCAAGATACTGCTACGCACCATGTCTCTCGCACATACCATCAATTAAAGACATGGATGTGCCAAATGAAAAATCCTCTGGATTGGGGGTGGAAGAAGGACAGTATAGGACATCTTCCTATTACAACCACCAGGGAACCAGCTCCTCAATCAATCCTGACCTACAGTTTCTGCAAGGGAAATATAGAATGCACTAAGGCCTGTGGTTGTAGAAAGGTCGGTCTCAAGTGCTCCGTAATATGTAAAAACTGTCCTGCACAAACCTGTAACAATACAACGAGCATCATAATTGATGACAACGATGAAGACGATCCAACAAAACTCTTAATTGAAGAAGTAGTGGAGGAACTAGCCGAGCCATCGTGGCTAAACGAAACTAAATGTTGGAAAATACAAGTTTTCCAAATTGTAAGTTTTATTGATATTACTATTATTTTATATCGATATATACATTTTTATAATATTTCTACTTTTTGTTTCATAATACTATAATTTTAATACCTATATTGTTTTATTTTTTATCAAAGTTGTCAGGCTTTGCAGTAACAAAACTATTTTTAATATTAGATCTTACCAGTAGCTCTTTTGTTATTAGTCCTATAAAATAACTTTGTATATAAAACGTAGCAAATTTAGCATTCTACAATTTTTGTTCTATATATTTTTGTGGTATACTTTTATGGGTATCATCTAAAAACTTGAAAAGAATCTTAAAGTGATATTTTTACGAAATAATTTTTGTTTTGATGCTTTTCATACAATTTGTTTATCATATAATAGTTCTACAAAACAAACTTTAAGCATACATAAGTTTTAGAAAATTTTATACTCTACAACCTAAAATGTAATTTTTTCCCTCTAAAATGCATTGGAGAAAGGATATGATCGGTATACTGAAAAAAATCCAAAATTTCAGAAATCAGAAGGTTCTCTGTGCACCATGGCGAAAATGGTAAATTGATATTACAGTACTTATATATAGATACATACATTATATAATATATTTTCTCTTTTTATTGTACTTTATTATTAGTATTATATCGATATTTTGTTTTATTAAAATTGTTAGACTATGAAGTAAGAAGTTATTTTATACCCCTACCTATACATGAAAAAATATAGGTTTTAATCTCGTAAACCTTCAAAGAAAAGTAGCTCCTTAGTTATTAGTCCTAGATAGTAAATTTTTGTATAAAACTTATAGTGAATAGATAGTTCTACAACTTTTGTTTCATATATTTTTTTCTATGACTTACTGTTATGAAGATATAATTGAAAAACTTGACAAAAAACTTTAAAAAAACAGCATTTTTACAAAAAAGTTATTACTTTGATGCTACGTAATTCTTTACATAATCACTTTACAAAAATTAAACAAAAGTTATAGCAAATTTAAAACCTTACAATTTTCAAATTTTATGTTTGTTTGTAAGATGCATTGTTAAAGAGTTATGATGTATAAACTAAAAAACTCCTCAGTTTTTGGTGCACCACGCAGAATGCACAAGGGTTAGGAGGTCGAAAATTTGCTTTATAAACCACGAGACCAACCTTAATTACATATTAAAAAATCAGAACTACATAGCAAGGCAAAATGTCTCTATTCCCTGGACTATAATATTTTTTTATAGTAGTAAAATAATTACCTTTGATGAAGATTTTTTACTGATGGTAAGTACTTTACATAATTTGAACTTAAAGCCCTTTACACTTAAATTCTGAAGAGAAAATCGTAATATATGTTATAAATAACTTCCTGTACGTGGATGCATAGATAACTTTTAATTTGATAGAAAAGTAGAATATTAATTGAACATGTTTTTTTTTTTATTCTAAATATAAATATATATTTTGCAGTTACCTATGAAATCTAACTTAGATAACGTTTTTAGCAAGAAACATTTTTGGAAACATTGATTCATTAATGAAAAGTGTGAGTAATATAATTATTAACAATGGTGTACTATATAAACGCATGACGTAATATATAACCAATATATTTAAATTTTACTATTTTATAATCTTATTAGTGGCACATTTTCTAATTAAATGATAATTTTAATATCACCCTATCTCAATTTAAATTAATAGATCTTTGATGAACCTAATCAGTATATAAAAATAATTATGTTTCAAAATGCAGTATTTAGATAAAAAATACCCTAAAATCTATATAATTACTAAAAATTTTTCTTAAAAATTAAATTCATTCATTATTCTCTTTCAGATTTGAAACAAAGACTCTTTTAAGAAAAAGTTGCATCAAATCTTCACAGAACTTCCCAAATAAAAAACAGTTAAATATAAGAATAGCTTCCTGAATGAACATTATAAAGTATTGTGGAAATGCTCATTATTTTACTGAAGTTATAATATTTTCATTCCAGCATTGACATTCTTTTGTTTTAGAGCGCCTTTCACAGTATACTGAGTTCTCTGTTTTTACAATGGAGATGCAATTTTAAAGGTTCGGATGTAAAATACAAAAATCTATAAAACCATTTTAAAAACGTATTTTATCTCACATGATATACATAGAAATTAATGCAATAGGTTTTATTGCAAATGATATTTTAAAACTAGCATTAAATAATGATCTAAATATTTTATTAATTCTATATTTCTACAGTATCTTTAAATTACGGTTTTGTTATTAATTTAAAATTCTAAATAGATTTAGAAACACATTCTTCTGAATAGAATAGTGATAATGGTTAGGTTTTGCACATGTTTCAAGAAGGTTGAAAACTCTTCATTCTAAAGAAGCTGATATGGGATTTTATAAAAGCTCAGTTCAGTTCAGTTCCGTTCGTTAATGTTTTCGCATTTAGATGCTGTGATTGCAGCTCTGTTAGTTTATTTGTAGGAAGCAAGAGGTTTTTCTGATGTTGAATCTTGGTTACTGAAGATCTGGTGTGAGTTTGTTTACTATTTTCAGTTGCTATTTTAAGAATGGAAAACATTTTGAAGAAGAAGAAAATATATAATTTTTTAATACTGTGTTAACATTCATCACAGAACGTAATTCGTAGCAGTATCGCTAAGGTTGAAATGCTTTTAATAATAAAAAAATTGACTGTGAATAGTATGTCATGCTAAAAATATTCAGTATGGTAATGTGTTAATTCTAGTATATAACTTTTACAAAATGTATTCCGTTAAGAAGTTCACCTCATTTATAAAATAGAAATTCTGTTTAGGTATGAAGCGTAAGGTAAGCTTTCGTTGTGCGGGTGATGTGATTTGATCCAAGGACCATGGTATCTCGAGACAGATGTCTTACCTCTGTGCAAAAGAATACTACAGTGCACCGAAGTTTTATCTGTTATTTGAGGTCGCTACACAGCTTCCTCCCAGCGACGAAGGAGCGATACTGATGTTCTGATCAACGCCTGATCGGAGTTGGAAGTTTGTGATGCTAGCTGCATCGTTGTGTCCGCCCGTTGCGGTGTTTGGACACGAATTGCGTATATGATCGCATGTTGCGATGAAGTTTTTTTTTTCTTCTCCTTTTCAGAAGCGCCGATAGATGGCAGCATAATTCATTTTAGTCCGGTTGTCACCAATAAAGCGTAAGGTATGCTTTCGTTGTGCGGGCGACGTGATTTGATCCAAGGACTATGGTATCTCGAGACAGATGTCTTACCTCTGTGCAAAAGAGTACTCCAGTGCACAGAAGCATTATCTGATATTTGAGGTCGCCACACAGCCTCCTCCCAGCGACGAAGGAGCGATGCTGTTGTTCTGATCAAATCACGTCCGGGTCACCAATGAAGCGTAAGGTAAGCTTTCGTTTTGCGGGCGACGTGATTTGATCCAAGGAACATGGTATCTCGAGACAGATATCTTACCTCTGTGCAAAAGAGTACTCCAGTGCACAGAAGTTTTATCTGTTATTTGAGGTCGCTACAGGTAAAACTTATTCTCAACAAGATCTGGCAGTTGATTATTATATATGGTATTTCAAGGTCAACTAAAATTGTTTAGCTAGTTACAGAAATTGCCAACTTAATGCAAATGACCATTAACGTAATTTTACTATAATTATGACATGTTAACAGCATAAAACCATCAAATGTTGGCAAACATGAGAATACCAAAAACACTAGTTTAGTCATTAATTATACGGAATCACATTTAAAACTAGTTTTCCTTTTCAACTTACCAGAAGTCTATTTTTAGTAAAAGGCCATGTTTTATGGCTAAATATTGTCTTAGAAATTTTCTGCATATAGTTGTAAAAAGTGACGTATTACTTTAAAATTCTATTGTATTTTATTTCATCTGACGCTATTAACTATTTACTAACAGTGATAATACAGGTTAGAAAAAAGGTGGCAACACCTAAAGCAATCGGGAAATTTCGAGATGTTTCTTTTATTTGACGAGTCGCCTGTATAAAATCAACGGACAGTTTGGCTTCGGATTTCGATGAAAGCTGATCGCTCTGTTTACCTATTAGAGTGAGATTGTGTAATCGCTGTATTCGACATTGTTCTTACTGAAGCTTGTGTTCAAACTTGAGAGTGATTACCCTGTTGCCTTTGAATAAATTTTGTAAGTTTTTGAACTAAATAAATACTAGTTTTTATCTAATGAAAACTGCGCCATCATTGCCTCTGAGGAAAATTTATAACAATATCTTGCACTGCAACTCCTTCCTTCTTTTTACATTTTATTACAATTTTGCAACTTTCTAAAATATATGTAAGATAGGTACTAAAATTAGCATATTTACGTTTCAGGTTTTGGCTACATACAGAAATGACCTTTTTGAAAATCATGCCCTTATTTAATGCCCTTAGTTTAGTTTAAAAAGAACCATTTTTTTTCTATTCCAATGATGGTAGCCAAATGATGATGGATGATGATTCGATGAGGATGGCGAAAAACGCAAACTTTAAAATGAACTGCCCTCTTGTTCTATTAGTTTTATTTACATGACGATATTTATGATAATTGCAAAGTTTAAACTGTTAAATTAAAAAAAAAAAAAACATATATTTACAAATGTTTGAGCAGCAGAGTCTTTATCAAGCCACATTCCAGTTCTGTTTTCAAAATGTTTCAAATATCCAGTGAAGATATTAACTTTCTATACCGTCTCATCCTCGTGAAAGCAAAGTCATAGTCATAATCTTTTTTATAAACATATACATCAACTAGTCTCTCTACTTGAAGTCACTAGTTAACCACTACATACTGATTCACATCAACATGCAGATGTTAACGAAGTTGTATATTTTAGTATAACCTGTGCTATTTTTATTCTGATTTAAAAATAAAACACTTAAGAATTAAAAAAATTCGCTCTAGCTTTGGATATAGATATGGCTACACTGCAAAAAAAATCCCGTCAAATTTACGGTTTTAAACTGGCAGCTGGGTCGCCAGTTTAAAACCGTAAAAAATACGGAAACATTCCGTATTAAATACGGTTTTTGACTGATTGCAACGGTTTTTTCCCGTAAAATGAACGGAAACTTTCAGTAATAATTACGGTCATTCCGTACAAAATACAGTTTTCTCCCGTAAAATAAACGGAAACTTTTCGTATTAAAAACGGTTATTGACTGGTTACTAACATTGATCCCCCGTAAAATAAACATAAACTTTCCGTATTAAATACGGTAATTTCATACAAAATAATTTACTCCCGTAAAATAAATTAAAATTTCCTGTATTAAGTACGTTGATTCCATACAAAATGCAATTTCCACCTGTAAAATAAACAGAATTTCTGTGTTGAATAAGGTCAATTCCATATAAAATACAATTTCCCCCGTAAAGTACACGGAAACTTTCTGCAATAAATTTCATATAAAATACACAGAAATTTTTCTGTATAAGAAACAGTTTACCCCTATAAGCGAAGTTTTTCTCTATTTTACACAAAAACTTGCAGTGACAAAAAAGGTTTACAAATGTAAGTGAACGGTTTGCTTTTGCAAAATATTAAGAAACAATTGTAGATGGAAAAGCTTCTGCCACAAAATATATGATTAATTTTAGTATTAAACACAGTTTACAATATCAAGAAGGCATTTGTGTTCTGCTAAAGGTTTTGTTAGTAATAATGACCATATTCAATGGATGAAAATCATAAAAATTAAAGTACAATTCTGTATCACAGCAAAATATTCTATGTCCCATTATAAATTAAAACAAAAAAAAAAATTCCGAAGCAATAAGGTAATCCTTCAACATAAATAGAAAGGTAAAAAATATATCACAAAATGAGCATGTAACACAAAATAATTTATTAATAGCTATCAGTCTTTTCTTATATCAAACTATAATAATAAATTTATTTGGTTATCTATACTATGATTACCTAGACTTTCAATTTGATTAAAACATTAAAAAAATGCAATAATTTACTAACTTTCAAAATATTTTTTAACGCGACAGGATTTAAATGTATTTTATGACACTGTGTATATATATAAGTATTAAGTAAAACAAATTAAATTTGATAAAAATATAATTTTATTTCAATACACATAATAAAAGTATACATAATTATAAAATTTCAATACACACGAATGAAAAGTGGTTCAGATTACTTTATTTAATAAACAAAATATTATTGAAACACATCTAATAATTATTAAACATATTTAATAAATTTTCAAAATTGACAGTATAAAAGTATACATAATTATAAAATTTCAATACACACGAATGAAAAGTGGTTCAGATTACTTTATTTAATAAACAAAATATTAAAAAATTTCTAGGAATAATTAATCATATCAATCAATACAAGCTGCAGCAACTTTTAAGGCCATATGAAAATCATTATTAATTTTTCAGTTTAGAAAAATATGCAAAATATACGAAAAGGAAAAATTTAGATTGCGGAATGTACAAATTATTGAACACATCTAATAAATTTTCAAAATTGACCAATGCAAGTTATATCTGAATAATTATGACTCTACAAAATCACCATCTTATAAAATGTCCAAATTACCACAGTAAACATACTTAAACATTTTTTAAAGGCTAATAATTCAATGTATTCACATAAGAAAATTAAGTTAAAATTGAAAGATGACCACCCCTACATTTTGCAATGAACTCGCCTGGATGACGTGGAAGGCACGTGATCAGGTGGAAGTGGTATTTAACTGCTGCTGGAGAGTCTGAAGAATCATTCTTTCACTTACTTCTGTGTGTGGGAGCGAGTTGCCTGTTGTTGTTGTTGCTAATCCTCACTGTCTGACGGAGTCAGACAAGATCTACGAGTTCGTTGACTAAAAGGAAGTCGAAGACTAGGAGAGGATTGCTAAAGATGTGACGGTTCAACCTGGCATGCGCACCTCTTCTGCACATCTTCACCTTGATTGGTCAGCCACAACATCGGCGAGAGCGCATGTCCAAGCGGCCTGGTAAATAAAAGCAGCTAGTTAAGGTCTTCGGGGCTGCTTGCTGGGTTTTTTTAGTTTTATGTTTAGGCTCAGTTAGCCTGTAGGATACACCGAGTTGGTGTTTAGGTTACCGCTGGTCGGTGGACCTGACGTAAAGTGTACCGGAAAAGCTGTCACCGCCTTGGAATCGCTGCCGCAACCAGCCCTGGTAAGCGTAAGAAGTTCACTACTTCCCCCTCGGTGTGGCGGCCCGTTGCTTATGCTTGCAGTGTAAACAATAAACCCAATGCAATCTTTGAACTCAGCTCTGTTCTTTCTTGGTGACCAGAGTGCGTGACAAAGAGATCCTCCTTAGAGAGTCCAATGCAATCCAAGAGGTGCTCAGGAGAGGTCTGATGATTTTGGCACTTGGTGCAGGTGGCAAAGGTTTTCGTGCCCTCGTTGAAAGTTAGGCACTTGATGTGACCGCTAGCAAGCCTTGATAGAACAGTCCGGGTATGTCTGTCACACGGGAGGTCAAGGGACAAACCCGGTTTCGAGCCCTTGTACCAATTATGGGTTGGGGTGTTTTCCACTCCTCCGAGATCTTTGATTTTTCCAGAGAGTACAATTCCAAAAAAGTAAGTGTGGAAGAGGGAGATGTTGAAATCCTGCAATTCTCCTTAGCAAGGATATCGGCCTGATCGAGTTGCCTGGTCAGATGGCAGTCAGGATACGCCGTCTTTCAGGCGAACAGTTGCTCCCTCAATGTACAGTAGGTCATGTACAGTGCTCCCTCAGGCCGGTGGTGGCGGTATTATGCTTTGGGGGACGTTCTCTTGGGCGTCTCTGGGACCCGTGGTTGTGGTAGAGCAGGTATCGGAACATCATTGCGGTGACTGAGCCTTTGTCTGGATTCATACCCAGAAGCACCTGTGATACAGATCAAAATAAAGTTTTTAATATAAATCTTTTATATGCATTGGTAACTTTTATGTGCAATTACAACCAGTGTTTAAGCTTTTTAAATGCCACTAACATAGCTCTGTAACAATACTAATGTCATAATTAGCATTCACAAAAGCAAAACTATTTTTAAAACAAACCTCAAATAGTAAATGAAATAAACACTTGTATGTAAATGATAGCAGATTATCAAAACTACTATTACCGGGTGGCCACAAAATTTACGAAAAAAAGTTCCCTGATTTCCATGATGGATTTCTGAAAATATTCCCCGATTTTATGGCAAACTTTTTATCCAATTTCCCCAACTTATCCAGAAGTGTAGACATCCTGATCAAATAGAACATGTTAGCTAAAGAGATAACGTGCCAATTTTTTAAAAATAGTTTTGGCGGTAATGAAAAGTTCAAATTATTCCGAAACATTACATTTTCAACGATTACCGCCACAATTCTCTGGGTAAATGGCGCCAAAATGTGGATGATCAGGAAAACGTGTCTTCAGAACAAAGAAAATTTCCCTGATTTCTGTGAAATTTAAAAAAAATCCCTGATTTTTTTCCAGAATGAGATAGTTCCCTGACATTTTCCCGATTTCCAAGTTTTCCTGGTTCTGTGGCCACTCTATATTAGTGTTATTTAAGTACAGCACCTCTAACAAAGGTGAAACAAGCAAGTTCTTATAAAACTTAGCTTACCACTGAACGTTGCAAGAAATAAAAATGTTTAATTCTAATTATAATACACTAAGTAAATTTATTCTAAAAGCACTAAAATTTATTCCAACAGTATTCTCACTTCAAATAAATAGAGTTGTATTTGTCCCTAAATCCTATCTAAAATAAAAGAATCTCGATAGTTTACCTGAAAAGTGCAGAGAACTTTTAAAGTCTAAGGAGTTGTTAGGAGCCAGCGATAAAACTGCTGTACAGCAAGGCATTCAGCACAACTGGTAGTTTCTTTTTGAAAAATTCCAATAAACTGTACAAAATATGAAAAATATTGTAAAATTTGTCATCCTTATGTACATATATTTACACTCGTGAAAAGAGTCAAATGAACTAGCTAGCATGAAATCATCTTTTAAAAACCTTATTTTGAAATATGGATCTGCACATCAATTGGGTAGTCTAGGGATGGGATAAATGGATTAATTTCCTTCAAAAATAAAATTTAAGTTTATCTCCTTAAAATAAAGACTCAATATTTCACACAACACTATTTCTTATTATATCATTAGGTTCATGGCATTTAATGTTATAAGCGATAAAACGATAATTTGCGGAAGGAATGGATTAGAAATTCTCAATTACTACTATCCGTTAACGCTAAAAAAAAGAAATTTATTGAAAGAAAATCTTTTTTCTTTGCTCACAAACGTAGGTTCATTTTTTAGCTACGTTTTTAAAGAATTTTACATTAATTCAACTAACACATTTCATAAAATGAAGAGGTCTTTTAACCCCTGCATTGAAAGGCTATATCATCACACCAATGCTATAGTACTTGAAAACAGCAACATTTTAAAAATCTGTTTTGCAATTAATTCAATCCCAAAGATCACCAGCCCTTCCCTTACTTTTGCCAGTGACCAAGTACGATAACATTTATGACAGATGATCTTGTCTTGACAAATAAGCTATCTAATCTTGAGGAACATGATTTTCTTCAGTCAAAGGCGGTAGGTGCCATGTAAGAGACTGAAAATGTTCCCAAGTGATTTCTAAGGCAATCCCAGCAGACTTTGATTTGAAACAATCGCAATGAAACTGCAGTGTCGTTTGACTGAAACTTCACACAATGGAACAGATGTAGTGGGGCATTTGGCGATAAAAAAAATCAAAAACATGGTAACTGAATAAGTTAAAACATAAACAATAATAAAATCAAATTAAAATTTAAGTAATAAAATTAAAGTATGCTAACTTAAAATAAAAACCCATTGTTACAAACTGCATTTTTCCTGAAAAAAACAAAACAAATAAAGTATAAAATATAACTTAAAATAAAACTCTTTGACAAAAACTACAATTACCCAGAAGAAAAAAATAACAAATAAAATCGCCCCCAAAAAATGTCCTAAACTACATCTGTAGTAAGTAATTTTTAAATAAAATTTTAATTCTCAGATATCAAATCTGATCTTCCGAAGTTTCATTTGCAAAATTTGTGCCAAAACATTCAAAAGTTATTACAAAACTAAAGAGCACATTTCTAAATGATAGCCAATGCAGTTAATTAAACTTCATTTAGTTTTACAACTCTTACAAACTCGTGAAATATTACGTACAATATTCTATATCACACGCATATGTTTCAGAAAAACAATAGAACAACATCGCTGTTTTTGCTTACATTCAATAAAATAAACATTTTCTGATTCTGATGTAATTTTATGTACATACATGAATTTCATAGCAATGAACAAATTAATTGATAAATGATTATGATGAATGATTGATATGAATGCTTAATTGATCATTATAATGAAAAGAAACTTACCAAAGAAGCCACTTTCTTTCAAAACAAACATGCTCGGCGTCGTTTTCGAAGGAAGGCGTAACGCGCATGCGCAGAGAGCGATTCTTGGTGAATGACGGTTATTAACTGTAACCTTGCCTACGAAAACTGCTTTAAACCGTAAATTCAGGTTTACGGATTTAAACCGTTGATAATATTGGGAATTTCCGTATAAGTGACGGTTTTTTTTTACAGTGTAGATTTCAATACGGATAATATATAACTTAAACTTGTTGATGCCAACATACTACATACTCGTGGAAACTTTATCAAAAATCAGTTGACTGCCTTCTAATAATACGTTACCTAGGCAGATAGAATACTTTTGCTTTATGCGTTAGATGTTCTTATAATGTGCAGAATATACAGATGATAATCAACCATAGGGAATGCATGCCTCATACCCGCTCAATATTTCCACTTAACAACTTTTTTAATTTGCTTTGAAGGCTTCATAGATTATATTGTTTTAGTAGGTTGGATTAAAGATTACCTTGTTTAATAGTTCAACGTAAACTATACTCCATAGGGACATTTTAAAATCATTTTATATTTGAAGGAGGTAATGCCTGGCAATAGGAAAAACTGCCTGTCATATGTGTGGAGAATCTTATCTACCGTCCCCACTCACTGTTCAGAAGGTGATAGTGTACTTAGAAATCAATCGAGACCTTAAAAAATTAAATAAAAATTAATTAAAAATATTTAAAAGAACCCATAACCAGTAAGCAACAAGCGTGTACGACGAGCTGGCAACTTTTTTAATACAACAGCCAACAGTAAAAGTTACAGTATTTCTTCAAGTTGAGTTGCAGTCCAGTTTTTATACAGTTAGTGACTAAAAGTCAGTCAAGTTAGCAATCTAATCCAAGCCTGCAATCTGATAGACCAAACCCTAAAACAGGGCAGGTCTCACAAATGCATATTGAATGGGAGAAAATACGCAAAGATTCTCCCAGCAAATCAACTCCCATCAGGCTCGAATTTAATGAATTAATAAAGAAACTAAAAAATTATCACAACAATTGAATGATAATTGTCAACAGTTGTATGATGTAATCAATACAATTGGGCTTTAAAAGAACATACATCAACACCAGCTAAAGCATAGACTAACCAAAAAAGCCAATTAAAGTAGAATAATGTCATCAATGTATCCTTGCTATAAGCGAGAGTATATTTATTCAAATAATTTTGTTCAATTGTTTCAGAGAACACTGTATAACTATCCAATCACTCTATTAATGAACCAAACCCAATTCACAAAGCTCAGTCGTTACAATTTCCCCGATCGCGTTTCAGAACTCCATTCTCATGTAGAAATGGATTTTAATTGGGGTTCGGAGGCGGTGAGATGGACGGAATTGTCCGACTACCCATGGGCCCTCCCTTCCAACTAATGAACGGATTGAAATCTCACACAATGGCGCCTTTAATTAGAAGTGTTAATTGACTCCCCTATAATTAGACGCCACCAGAGTGGAAACCTTCCACATGGTGAGGGCGAATTTTCTATGGGGCTTCTTAGAACTAATGAAAGCAAATTAAATCTTGGGGGTGAGGAACTTGGGCGGATTAAGATGATAAAAAAGTAAGCAATTTGTCTGTAAGTGCTTTTTGTGTGTGTTTCGCAAAGAAACTTAATTTTCGTTTGATTTCTCTGAAGTTAATGTGTTACATTGTATTCAATGAAATATTTTTTATCATATTTCTTTCGTAAGTTGTTGAGAAATAAAGTAAAAACCTCTCTCGTGTATGTTTGTATGCACACATGCTCAAAGTTTTTTTTTTCTTGTTTTTTTCTTGTTTTTTTTTAGTTATCTGAGATTTTAGAAAGTCAGCAACATCGAGATAATTGAAAGTGTTTCCTTTAAGGGAATTTATTTTTTAAGAAATTTTTTTATTTTATTTTTAAGCAATTTTTTTATTTCATATATATTTTATAAATATAATTTGATGTGTGTCAGTTTCTGATAAGCTGGTGATATATTTTAATCGAAACACGTTGTATAAGATACTAAGTCGAAATTGACTTATTTAGACATATATATTTTATAAATAGGATTTTTCTCAAGTGGAAGTGTTGGCATATATATCCTGGAACTTGAGTTATAATACCACACAAGTACACTTTTTACGGCTTATTTTTAAATTTTAACATACAATTCCCAAAATGATGAAGAAAAGATAACGGTTTGATTTTTTTTTTTTTTTTTTTTTTGATAATGTATGGACTGGATTATTTTACAAAAATCAGAAAAATTAATAAAATGTCCATTTATAATTTGTGATGAACTTTAAAAATTACATTGGTTTGCTCAGTTAGTGAAAAATACTACTATAGTTCCCCGAACTGGAATCATACATCTTGAACAGTATGCAAGATGATTTCAAAACATTTATTTTCAAATTAAGTTGTGTTTCTGATAAGTATTTAATTTTTCACTGCAATCTCAATGGCCTAGATGTTAGTTTTTTATTAAATTATCTACCCTCGCTTTTGAGACACTTAACTACCAGTATGTATTTAAAGGTAAATATATTTTTTTACCTAATAAAGTCATATTATTCAATAAGAATAATTTACTTTCTTATTTTTCTAACCTGATTTTCTCCAGGTAAAATATTTTGGATTAACTATATAAGAAGTGAAGAATATTGCATATTTTTGCTAATGTATTATTCTACCTAATGATTATTTTGATTGAATGATTAACGATTATTTTTAAAAATACACTTTTTAATTTAACTTAAAGCATCATTTAACACAAACATAATTTTAATAATTAAAATAAAATGTAAGTAGCAAAAGTCATTAAAATGAGTAAAATAAATTAGAAGTTATGAGAGAAAGATATCCTCTTAACTCGATAAATACGATTATTTCTCTCCAGCCTCATAAGAATATATCATTAATATATTTAGATACGAAATCACTCATAATCATCACTTATTATCATATTCATTCACTACGAAACTGGATCTTTAAAGTTATTCTAAAAGAAAATTAAATGTCTCAATTATATGAGTAGAATTTTTCATGTATTATGATGTGTTTCAATTTTTAAGAAATGACTGATAAAAATTCATTTTGTAGAAATCTCACTTATTATTAAAATCTTCATTTTTAAAGAGTTCACTGAAAACATATTTCTATTTAATTATAAACTGAAATATTTTTAGAAACATCTGGAAATGAAAGCAGTAATTACAGAAATTTTGGTCGTCAATTTGCTTCAGAGACGGTTTTGAATTTAACTCGTTTGTTTCAATTTTTAATGTCCGCATTTCTGTGTTTAGCCGAAGCATGCCGAAAGCATTTGAGCTCAAAATTAATTAGAATCCCTTTTGCTGATGAAAGCTCTGTGAATGAATTGACTAAAATAATCTATCTCTCCGCTGTTTAATTTAGGAATTTTGCATTCATCCTTTCCATAGGGACGTATTAGCCTGAATGAATAGCATTCGACTGTAATACTTTTCTAGAGAAGTTAAATTGAATTATTATGCCTGAAAGATTTGGTTTTCGTTAGAATTTCTTTCTGATTATATAATTATTTTACCCCTCATTAATTCTTTTAAATGCTGACTAACTTATCTTTACCTAAATTCGGATTGTTTCGAAAGGTTAAAATGAAGCCAATAAGATAAGGGAAAGAAAATACTGTCAAGACAGTACTATAATATTTGAGTCAAAGGAATAGCCTGCAATGTATAGCTTATCAATAATGTATTTAAAAATGATTAATTAAATTCAAATTAAATACACAAGTGTAATAAAATTTGCTTGTAAAATTAATATTTTTCCAAGGCAATAATAAAACAATTAAACTTTAATTGATAACCTCTTGATTGGAATTATTTGGAGAAACACAACTATTTGCACCCATGTTAACTAAACCAAAAAAAGCATATAATTAGATATCATAATTTACTAAATAATGGGAATTTAATTTTCTGTCTGAATATTATAGAATTCGTACATTGCATGAAGTTGATTGTCAAAATTTTTAACATAAGAAGGGAATAATTGTTATTTTTTTTTTATTTGTACAATACAATTTCTAGAATAACACAATTTATTTGCCGTTTAAGATTGTATGGGTTTCATTTAATCAAGCAAATAGCAGAGTTTTATAGTAAACGTATAATTATTGCATAGAAATAACACCGAGATAAGCATTGAGAAAAATATTATGTACTGAGATATTTAGGAAGCGGAATGTGAAGTACTTTCATGTACATTTGCCGTTGATATTTTATATTCTTCTTCTTCCAAGTGCTCGACATTATGCTTTTACTGATGAAGCGCAAAATAATTGCCTTTCGTTTTCATCTGAATCACAATTCTAAGAAAAAGTAAAATTCTGTGTTTCATAACTCCTTTGGATTTGAGCCAAATCTCAGAGGCGGTTGAGAGGCAGGAGATGGGATTCTAAACTACGGAAAAACAGCTTTACTTTCCAGTTTATCTGTTTTGGATTTTAAATGAAAAAGACAATGATGTCTGCTTTTTGTTATACTCTAAAAGAATAGATAAAGTTTTCAAAAAGTGCTTCTTGTTTTCTCCAAAATCTAATCTTTCCTCCTGGATGATTATTTTTCATTTTTCTTATTGAATTTGCTTTACGAAGATTCTTGCAAGAAGTAATTTGTATTTTCCAAATTTATAAAACCTTTGTTTATAGTATTTTTTGTTAGAAAATTTTAGCAATGTAAATGAATAGTATGTTTTCATGAATTAATAATTATTTAAAACTATATATGTATAAAAAAAAGTAAAATATGTTTATATGTAAAAAAAATAAATTGCAATGTTTCAGTTTTGATAAAACCTTTTCTTCAAGTCAGACTTAAACATAGTAATCTTTTAATCAAAACATTTCACCATATAGTACAAAATATTTAATTATATGAAAAAAATAATTATTATGATGTTTCACTTTATTTGATGATAATTGAAGTTTGTGGGATTCTTCATGACAATTTTTACTTATCATTAACCTAGAAGGTTTTCCGTATTAATGACATAATGTTTATGGAAAAATAAATTAAATTGATTTCGAACTTTTACCATTGATTTACTTTTTTCAACAGCGCGACCAAAAACAGCAATTCCGAGATAATTTTCAACTTACTGTTCTCACTAAAAAATATAATACACACGACTAGTAATTTATAAAAAAAATTACAAATAATGCCGAAATTTGTACAGCCATTTTGTATATACACGTAACAAAAATTGTGGTTAAAACATAAAAAAGCAAGAGAAAAACTGATATTTTTGGGATTTGGTCACTTTTCAAAGACATTTTTATCTAGGTTCCAGTTTTATGTGACAACACGTAGTCATTTTTTCTATGCGGCTTGAGTTGCACGATGGCAAAAATTTTATGTTCTAGGTTATTTGGAAGTATGATGCTGAAAAATGATCCCACATCATCTTATATCATCGTATACAATATGTTATGACATTGAAATTTAAAGGCGAATAAGTTCTTGAAAAATGTTTAGGATATATTAAAATAGCAAACATTATTATGAAATTTACATATTTCCCTATAAAAGTGAAAAATAAAACTTAATAATTAAAAAAAAATGCACTAAAATGAACTAAATTATTCGAAATTGATAGCAAAAACACACTGATCATTATTTTATTATTGTTTTTGAAACACTTCTCTACAACTAAACTTAAATATATTAAATGAACATAAATTATGCAAGAAAGCAAATATATTGAGAAATAAGTATACTAGTTCAGAATAATGTTCAATATTTTGTTTAGGTCTAAATTGGCAAAATATTTCAAAAACATGTTTTATTCTTTCTTTTAGTTTCAAAAACTCCGACATGCAAGAAAGAATTCTTACATTATCTATCGATATTACTTTTGATTCATTTCTAACAAAAAAAAATTTATGAAAAAAGTCATCTTGTTATTGATGGAATTCTCTATCTTACATAGGGTTAAAACTTTACCACTCTTTTAAATGGGTAATTTTATGGAGACTTTTGAAATGCCTACTTTGAAAAACTGATGTGTATTTTAGAGGAAAATATAAAAGTTTAAAGGTATCAAGAAGTAATCAAACTGAGGTGTTTGAAAAAGTAAATAGAAATTATTGAGAACAAAACTGTTTTTCTGTGGCATGAAGGTTAAAAAAGAAGTTTTGGAAAGAAGTTGGTATAAACTTTAATATTCATTGTGAAAGAAATGCCACTGCATTTAAATATTTAACTAATGTATACGTATTGCAATTATAATTATGTGCAGTAAATTTGGTATAAAAATATGTTGCAGCTTAGTTTGCTAAATTATCAAATCGTAATTTTACTGTATTAAGCAAATTATTACACGAGCTTGACATTTTTTTTGTATGATAAAATTAACAAAATATTCCAGATAATTATTATCAGTGATAAATTGTGTTGAAGTTAATATTAATTCTAAAAAAAGAAAAAATCATGAAGGCAAATGAGAAAAATAATGTTAAGTCAAGAAAATAGCTTCAATTTTGCTGATATTCAATTATATTTAATGAAAATAGCCTATTTCATAAGGGGAAATATATATGTTAATGCCAATTGAAATTGTCGCTCGTCACTAGCAAACACATTGCTTTTCGTAATGTCCTTCTCAATTCTTATCTTTAGATTACCACTTTTTCCTTTATTTAACGATCGAATAATACTTTTTTTTGAAACTGTAAAAATATATTTCAAAATAATAAAAAAAATTTAAAAAATGCTATTAACAAGAAAAAAAAATAAGCTCAAGTGAAGCATAAATGAAAGAAAGAAAAAAAAATTAGCTTTTTGATGTTTCCTTCTTTATTTTTTTTTTTCTGTTGTTTTATGCTGCTCTGATTTTTCCCCTACCCTGGCTGCTGAGATCTCCCATCAAACATAGTGAAGCATCGTACTTCAAAGCTTAGCATTTTTTGCCGTTAAGGATTTTTATTCGTATTTATTTTTTAGCCAATAATTGTGGTTAAGCAGGAGAATATTTAATCGACATTCTTGAATAAATAAAGGGGGAAAACTTTACGTTTTTTTCTTTAGATGGACAAGTTTTTTAACATGGACAAGAACGCTATAGTATAATGAATTGTGAAAAGAAAAATCCAATATATTTGGAAAAAATAAATATATTTATATTTTGTAAAAGGTTTACTATATATTTCCAAGTACTTATATTTACTTATTGTGTTAAGAAACTATTTTCCTTTTTGTAATAAATTATACCTTGCCTTTTTGTAACCTGGGATGGCATATAAAATATGATGCAAATATATATATATATATATTTGGAAATGTTACTGTCTACCAAAAACTTATGAAACACTTAGCCACTTTTAAATCATTTACTATATAAATAGTGATTATGGTCAAGCGTAAAAACTAAAATTTGCTTAATAAATTTGACTTGAGGTCTGCTATCTAAATTTCTTAACCACCTTTCATCAAAGTTTTAAACTGATAGTTTACAATGCATGAATCTTATTCCAAGCATCGCATACAATATGATTTAAATTTGGATCATAAGAATAATATAGCATAGTTTAGGGGTGGTCACTTTATATATCACTTTAAAGCATTTTAAAATTACAATTTTTTAAGTTACTTGATTTTTGTAAATGTGTATCATCTGTGTACACTGTGTATTTCATTAGGATAATGTATTTTTTTATTTAACCTCAATAACACATAAAGTTACTTGTGTTCTGTGAATCCCAAGTGTGAATGCTGCTCTACTGAGCTGGTTTAGTTGTTTAAGTTTTGAAAACTGACTGTTTGTTCTTTTGTGTGTGTGGGGGGGGGGGGGGAATACCATTTATCGCTAAAATCTTTATAACGTACAATTTTAAGGTAAAAGTAAGAAATTTCAGTTTCCCCAATAGATTTCCCTTAAAGAATGGTATCTAGTTTGTTTCTAGACCTCTACTTTATTCAATAAAGTATCCGACTACGCTTAGCCATTGTACTCAACATAGTATAACGAACAACTGTACAATAAATTATAACTCTTTCATAAATACATTTTGAGAAAGAACAAAACTGTATTTCAGTATTAGAGCAAAATCTGTTTTTTAGAAAACATGATTTTGGATTCCCTCTGCATGGAATTTCATATTAACAACCGTTTTTGAACGACTGTAACTAACCTTCTATTTAAAATATAAGAAAAACACAAACTGATTTGAAATGAGAGAAATTTTCAATTCATATGGAACGAAATAAATAATGAAAATAAAAAATAAAAAATTAAATTGTCATTGATTTTGTCATTTTACCACTCAAAAAATACATTTCAATGTATTTCTTTTTCTTTAGTCTAAACTAGTGTAATAAATAAAAATAATGTTCCGTGAATATGCATAACCATCTTCTTTCCTGATATCTTTTCGCATTGTATGCTTATAAGTTTTAAAATTAAAAGAAATTAACAAGAAATGCAGGGATCTTAGAAGACAGATTTTTCAAATTTTAGTTCTTTTTATTAAATCCTTTTTATTAATATCAATTTTGTATGTGTGTGTGTGTATGTGTGTGTGTGTGTGTATGTGTGTGTGTGTGAGCGCGCGTGTATGTGTGTATAGTTGGATGGGTGGTTGACTGGGTATGTTGATGACGAGAAAATCTGTGAATACATAACTAACCCCCTTGCCATCATCCAATCGGGCTTAAACTTGGCAGATATATTCGATGTCAATGACAATTCATTCTATTAAATTTCAGCGGATGGCACTGTCGATAAAAGGCCGCTTTTACGGAATACTAATAGACCAATTTGCCCTCATTCAATCGCCCTGAAATGACATTTAACCTTTAACTGCTGTATGCGGTCTGACAGACCGCGAGTCATTTTTTGTAGAATGATTCAGCCCCTTAAAATATTTCAAGTTTGGCTTTTATATTATTTTTTCCGATACTATGTTTCTTAAATTTTAAACTGATGTTCATTAAATTGTTTTATGCAGTATGGACCACGTGTTGCTCTTACGCCAAAATTATCAAACCACCCAACCACAGCAATTAAAGGTTAACCATACATTAAAACATCTCTTTCCTGTAGTCAAAATTGTTTTAACAAATAAATTATGCAATTGTTTTAATCAGAATAAATCAATGATATGTATATATGATACCACAAATAACATTCGTTTTCAATTAATAAATTTTGAAAAGTTGTTTACTGTACATTTTCTGATAGAGATGTTTTTAATACTTAGAAATTAGATCAAAACACCAAGCATACGATGGCAACTGAAAAAGCACTTTGTTTATGAATATAAAAATTGCCAATGCATATAAAGGACTTATAATAAAGCCTTTTTTATGGATTATATTCAGAGTTCACTAAAATGCATGAAATTTGCGTGAACACGCAATGGAAATCAATTTCACCCCACAGAATTGAACTCAAGCGTAAATTCACGCACCGGCACATCATGGTTAAATTTTTTTTTTAAAAATCCTCTATTTTATAAAATCAGAGATTCTTCTAGCTGTTTTTCGAAGGTAGGAGCTACCTCCCTGAATTTAAAAAAAAAATAAAAAAAAAAAAAAAATAGCGTCCTTTTCAGAAAAAATGCAAAATGTTATTTTATTTTCCAACGGAACACAATATACCGATCACCCCCTCCGAAAACGCCAGTTACACATACTCATTCATGTTCAAACGTGTCTCGCCCAGACGAGTGACTGACTGAAGTCATTGAATGGTTGTTGATACCACGTACTACATTAGTAGGTGCAATTTCCAAATGTAATTTCGTATGTTCCTTAAATAAGTGTATTTCGACGGCTTTTTACCATCCCTTTTTGCACGAAATAGAGAAAAAAGGTAACCTCATGGATGAATTCATGAAAAACGCAGATTAACACTATGGCGTCCGCACGTCTTATCGGGATTTTTTTTTTTTTTGTGTGCTGGTAGAACTGGTTCAGAAATTTAGATCATTTCGTCTATTTCTATCACTGGCGTCTTTTCGGAATATTACTTAAATCATCAAATTTTTCTTTTCCGTCATTTGCATGATAGTTTTCGTAGTGCTACCGGCATTTTCTTGACAATTTTCGAGGTGTTGCCGGCATTTGGGCCGATCGTTTTCAAGGTGACGCTGACATTTACCCGATTGTTTCGCGGAACACCAACGTAATGTCACCGAACAGGACAGTGTTAAGAGTTGGTATAAGGTTTATAACCATCAAATGTTTTTTAGTATACATTTAAAAAGCAATTCCCATTCTGATACATGAAATCACGATCGTGTATCATTGTTACTGTCGTAGTTATCAGTTTTCTCAAAAAACTTATTTTGCTTTAGTTTAAAATATATATATATACCCTTTACATTTTAAAAATACCCCTTAAAATTTAGAGAGGGAATGAAAATACTCTTTAGAAATATTTAACTGGCGAACACTGGTTATATTATTATTTTTCGATTAAAATGAAAATAAAAAATATATATAATTGTGTGTGTATAAACTTACTTTGTGTATAGTAATTGTGTGTAGAGTATAACTTCAGTGTATATACTAACATATTCAATATTTATTTAAAAAATGTTCTTTATTTTTACTACGATCCTCATTTTAGTCTTCAGTGCATTAATTTTGACAAGCTTTCTCTTCCTGGGTTAAATGTAAAATTCCTAGTACAAAGATTGAGATTGAATTTTTTTTCAGTGTGTGAGATTTTGTTCATATCACCTGCGGTGGTCCTCTAGTGACGTCTCACTAATAGTACACATTGGTTTGTAAAAAAAAAAAAAAAAAAAAAAACCTTGAGACTGACTCTAGAATGGAACGGGGATAAATAAATTACTTCACTGTTTTTTGATCTTGAAAACTGAATTAGTTTGCGGTTTAACCAAGACTCAGTTGCTCAATTATTTATAAATGTACTTATTTTAATTTAATGATTTAATCTTTGTAAATATCATATTTATATTTTTATGAAAATGGAACTAAACCAATCCGAGCTTATTTTAAAGTTACCAGTTTTGGCCATCATCTATTCCCGCTAAACATCGTTTCGAATAAATTTTTGAATAACAAATATTTGAAATTTGACAGGACTGATTATTCAGTAATAAAAACTTCTAAGTCATACACGTGCGTAACTAACTATATATGTTAAATATTAAATCCTCCATACATATAAAATGAAAAAAAGCATCCATTAAATCATTTTGTGTTCACTTAGTGTACGATTTTAAATTAAAATAAGTTTATGATGATATTCATTGAATTAGTTTTGGTAAGCTAATGGTGTGTTCTTTACATGAAATAGTTTCAAGTGTGCCACACTAATGTTAATTTTTTGAAGGCAACAAAAAACAAATGTAACTATATTAAATAAAAAATATAAATTAACATTTTATTAAAAGTTCATTTACTTGTCCTGAATGTTTTTTTAAATCGGAAGACTTCTATGACAATTTTTCGTGATATATAGAAATATTAGTTTCTGAAGTAAATATCATATTCAATTTATACATTATTCGATTTCTTACATTAGACTAATTTTTTCGAATATCAGATGTATTGATTACTTGCAGATGGTGTATTGATATTTGTATGTAGTGTATATCATGTGTATTGGGTGGTGTATATCAGGTACATTATTTTTGCATATGTTTTGCAAAAAATTGCTACATGTCAAATTATAATTTTTTTTCAAAAATGTTTTGAAAATATACATATATTGTGTAATTTTAACATAGTTTATTTATCGATTTTATGTGGTACCAAACGCGAAGTCATTCGAAATGTTTTAAAACAAAAAAATCAGTTCAATTCTTAAAAAAACCTAATTTTTTTTATTTCCGTTTTGTTTATATTTGAATATATACGAACTAGCATATTGCCAAATTTTATTAAAATCATCTAATTAGCTCCTTCGTTAAATAACTTTAATAGTTTCTGGCGGACAGGTAGACATTCATTAAAGTGATGGTATAAAAGTTATAATTTTTACATTTTGATACGAAACAATAAAGGTCAAATGAGAAACAGTGTATATTAGTATTTCAAAATTAATATACTATTAGTGCTACTTCGCTTTTGACATCATGGAACAAAATTTCCTTTATTTTAGAAATAATCACAAAACACAAAAAATTAAATATTTTGGTCTCTTGATGTGATTCAAAGGACGATAAAAAAAAAAAAAAAAAAAAAAAACATCCATCGACGTTTCAGTAAATTGACATCTGCTGATACCTAATTAAAGAATATCATCAACTGTCACTTATAATAAGTAAACATATTTTTTTTCCACTTTTATGTATTATTGTAAACATCTAAACATCTAGAGTCATTGTAATTACGTTTTTTCATCCAGTAGAGCAATTTGAAGCGGTTGAGTATTTACACAGTGTTAGTGAACAGTACAAGTTTAACTATGATTATTTATTATTAGTACATTACATCACTTAAATTGATAACATTTTAACAAAAGTAACAGCTAATTCGTTCTGAATAGATTTTGTATCGTACACTAGTTTAATTTATTTATATTTAAATATGCTATAGAATAAAAAAGCATGATAAAATAGATATACAGCACTCCTAAAGTTCACGTTCCAAATAAAATACATTTTGCAAATTACAATCAATAGAAAATCTATCATATCAAAATTTATTACAATTACATTTCACACATCTTGTATTTGAAACCGTTTATAGAGTTACTGTGTGTTTTCCAAACACACTACTATCATTATATATCACGCTACACACATTTTTTATAACACACATTTTTTGTTATTTTTTACTGTCATGCTGTATATCCACAGACATTTTACAAATTGTATTAAGGGGTCTGTTTAAAACTGCAACAAGTGCATAGCCCCTTAAGTTTCTGTCCGAAGCTTTTGGGGGAATATTTAAACAGGGGTTTGGCCAATTGGTCAAATAAGAGTTGGCGATTCCATAAAGGATTCGAGCCGCTCCAATGGCGTAGAGAGAGAAGTTTTGATGTAATTATGAGGGGGATCGTAAGAGACAGAAGGAAATTGGGGAGATAGCAAGTCGGTCAAGCGGTGGTTCCTGGGAGAGAGATGCATTTTTATCGGACGCAATGACGTGCACATGAGTTCGCCATTTTCCTGACCCTGATATGCCAGTAAGTGAAATTTCTTGATTCAAATGCTCAGCCAGTTTTTATACTGTATAGTAATCAAAAGTGTCAATAGGATTTATTAGTTGTCCTATGATATCTTTATGATATATTATATTTTGCTTTTAATCTATGGATGTCAGCACTGACTTAACTAAGCGTGCTTTGAGGAAATGTGTTGTCTAAATACCTATTGTTCATGAATAAATATCATTTCAACTTACGAATTTGAGTTATTGCAACGCTTTAACTTATGCACGAAATTAAGTTAATTTAGATTAATTCTGACGTTTGTTAACTAACCACTATACTCACGGCATATAAATGGTGCCTTGGACTCAGTTTGAAATGCATATTGTTCAGTGAATAAGTGGTATTTGATGGAAAGTAAAATTAGAATGATAGTGATTTGCGAAATTGTTTTTATAATTGAATATGGTTCGTGGAAATAGGACGCTTTCAAATTTCAAAACGAGGTCAACTACAGCTAATATAGTCAGAGCCGAGACAATTAAACAGCGTGCGAGCGGAAGTCAAAATAATAAAAAAATGGCACAGGAAAATATTGAAATGGAGAGCGATAGCAGAATAAATGGTTTAGCTTTATTAACCGCAAATTATGAGGGTAATAAAGATGAGACGAAATTTTTTTTTCGACAATTTGACGAAGTGGCTTTACTGGCAAAGTGGAAAGACTCCGAGAAACTCACGATATTGAAATCGAAATTACGGGGGAACGCGCTTCGCTACCTTATGTCAGACAGAGAATTGATGAATTCCCAAAATTATGATCTGGTTAGGGATAAAATCATGGACTTTTTCCGGGACGAATTAGATGTGGGACAGTGCCAATTAGATTTCTCCAACTGTCACATGAGAGAAAATGAATCAGTCAAAATGTTTGCACATAGACTTGTCGTGGCTTCGAATAAATATTTGGGCACCTCGCAAACGGAAATCTCGCAAGATACGAAAGCGGTAATTGACAAGCTTAGACTCTCAAAATTCGTAGGGGCGCTTCTACCAGAAATTCAACGAGACGTACTAAAATTGAACCCGAAATCATTCGAACAAGCTATTGAAATAGCAAAAAATTCTCAAATGGCGCTTGACACGGTTGCGAGATGTAAAATTAATGCATTAAAGGTGGAAAACTCCTTATCACAATCAGAAAAGCAGCAGTTACAACAAATCAATCGCATGCAAACAACTACTCAAAACCCTCCTGGGCAAGTACAAGCGATGCAGTGTTATTTATGTGGAGTGTCGGGGGATCATTTTTCAACGGAATGTGAGGCATTTAAGAGTATGATTAACATACCACAACAAAATAGACATAACCAGCAATATCCGAACACCCAAAATGCGAGAGGCGGTTATTCCGGTCAACGGGGTGGTAATAGAGGTAACATATCACAAAACAGGTACTTCAGAAATCCGAATCAGCACGTCAGGGGACAGAACAGACAAAATCGTGGTAATTATTACTACAATAATCAAAGCAGAGGTAGATATAATTCACATGGTAACAATAATTCGCAAGCTTCAAATCATTTTTTAGACATAGCACAGGGGGACATGGAGAACACTTAAACAGTTGCTCAGATCAAACCAGAAGTGCAGGTATACCCAGACAATTACAGGTGGGAAATTTGAAAATCGAGAATTTAAACAATTTTAACAGTTACAATGTTTCAAATTTACCTATTATTCAAACGGAAATCGCAGGAATACAATTTAAAGCACTTCTTGATACAGGAGCAAATATCTGCTTATGCTCAAAGGAAGTTTACATGTTAATAAAACAGAAAATCAAAACTAAATGTGTCGCTTCAAATGTGGTAATTACGACCATAACAGAGTCAGTATTAAAATACACAAATTGCATTGAGACGATTTTAAAAGTGGGAAATAAAAGGCTAAAGGTTACGTTTTTCGTCTCAAGCGAAAGGTTTCAAGAGCAATTTCAGATTATTTTAGGCATGCAGTTTCTGAGTGAAAATAGGGTAATTGTAAACTTACGTGAGGGTAAACTGGAGTTTCTAGACAAGACAACAGTCAAATTCTGTGACTCTACCCTTTGCATAAAAGGGGAGTCAAATTCTGTTTTCTTGACACATGCAGTCATCTTAGAGCCTGGTGAAGCGAGTTTCATTAAATTGAGAAGCAAGGATTACACAAATAAAAATTTTGAGGGGGACATTTGTTTCACACCTATGCAACTTAATAATCGACTAGAGTGTAGCATGTCCATTAACTACATGAAGAATAATGAATTTTGTACATTGGTTCAAAACAAATCACCAGACACTCTTCACTTAAATAAATCGATGAAAGTTGGGTATTTTGAAAAAGATTTTCAAATTGATGATTCGCAAAAATCAAACACACAAATGATTAACTTGATTACGGCTACTGAGGAAATTAAGCATTTGCGAGAACGGGAATTTAGCATCATCGATTTTGATTTGAGTCACCTCAACGATAACAACAGCAAAATTCTGAGTCAATTATTACAGGAAAACTACATGGTGTTTTCAAAATCCATGAAAACTTTAGGCCATTGTGATGCTATAAAACCTAATATAATCTTAAAACATGATTCTGCAATTGGGTGTAAGCCTTATCCCATCCCCCATCTTCTAAGAGAAGAGGCAAAAATTCAAATTGACACTCTTTTGGAAGCCAACATCATTCGAAAGTCAAACACGAATTTTTTGGCACCTGTGCTTATGGTCAAAAAAAAGGCAGAAAATAATGACGATAAGAAACGCTTTCGCTTATGTTTGGATATGCGTCTTTTGAATTCTTTAATTGTTAAAGCACCACAGATCTTACCAAAAATCAAAGATTTGGTCACAGATTTAAGTGGGTACCGATTTTACAGCATTATTGATTTTAATAGCGCATTCTTACAGTTAAGCATGGAGGAACATTCTGAAAAGTTTGGATTTGCCTCAATGTGGGGTACATATAAATTTGTCCGTCTACCTTATGGTTTTGTCACAGCGTCATCTATATTCCAAAATTTGATACATGAGATATTGGGAGATTTGATAAGTTATGGAATTCGTTTCTTTATTGATGACGTAATAATTCCTTCAAACTGCTTTGAAGAAATGATACATAAGCTGCAGTTAGTATTCGAGAGATTAAGGGCTAACAACTTAACTTTAAGTGCTGAGAAATGCAATTTCTTTAGGGAGAAAATCACATATTTGGGATACGAAATTTCACAAACAGGAATCACTCCAACAGAATATAACACTAAAAAAATCACCTGCTTCCAAACTCCTAAAAACATCAAGGAATTACGTCGATTCAATGGTTTGACTAATTTTTATCGTGATAGTATTAAGAACTATGCTAACTACACAAGTGTTTTGGAGGAATTAACAAAAAAAAACACACCGTTTGTTTGGACAGAAAGGCATAATGTGGCTTTTCAAAATCTACAAAGGCAATTTTTTACTAAACCCTTTTTAAAACAGGTCAATATTAAAGAGAAATTTTATCTCGCATGTGACGCTTCGAAAATGTCAGTTGGAGCCAGTCTTTTTCAGTATCATGGTGACAAACTTTGTCCTGTTGCGTATTTCTCTAAAAAGAACTCACAATTTGAGGAAAAGCAGCCAGCGATTTATCTTGAGCTTATTGCTTTACATAAATCAATCTTACACTTCTGTGAGTATTTGTATGGGGGCACATTTACTGTTTTTTCTGACCACAGACCACTACAGTATTTCTCCAAACTTCAAAACAAGTCAAATAAAATTACAAGGATTTTAAATGAATTGGCTTATTACTCTTTCGACATACAGTACATCAGAGGTATTGACAACGTTTTACCGGACTATTTGTCACGTATGGTCAATATACCAAATATTGAGGTCACATTGGACACAGATACTACGAGAATTAAAGAAATTCTTTCAGAAGGTTCTAAAAATGTAGATGATACTATACCTAAAACAAACCTTACTTCCGTAAATACCATACTCAGTACACCACAGGCTCAGTATAACCAAAACATTGGAACAGCTTCACAATCCGAAGGTTCCGTTCACATCAACAAAAAAGAGCAGGCTTGGGAGGATTGTGTAGTCAATCAGCTGAAAAGCTCAAACATCATACATCATTTATCTGATAACAAGGGTCATAAATTAGATGATACTAATATTCTTATGGAACAAAATAGGGATCTTAACATTCTGGAAATTAAGGAAGCTTTACACAAAGATAATGGCAAATTGAAGGCAAAATTTAAAAATTACTTTGTGGATGAAGATTCTGGATTACTTATGTTCAAGAGAAAAATTACAGAAAACGATGTAGATAGCTACATGTTTAATGTGGTTCTACCGGACACATTACAAATTCACGCAATTCAAAACGCACATTTTACACATTTTGGCATAGCTAAAACGTTTCAATTTTTAATGCAAAAATTTCACTGGAAAGGGTTATATTCGGATGTCACAAATTACATTAAGAGTTGTGAAACTTGCAATAGAGTGAAGCGAAGCTATCAAAAGTTCAAACCGCAAGGATTTGCACATATTCCAAATAGAATTGGAGCACAGTTATCTATGGATATTTTGGGACCGCTCAAGTGTGGCGCTTACGTATTAAGTATCATAGAAAATTTTAGTAGATACTTAGATCTATATAAATTAGAATCAATTGGATCACAACAAATAGCTAAGTGTCTCATGCAGTACATTTCTAGATACGGCGTACCAGAAACCATTTTATCAGACAATTGTAGTAACTTCATTTCTAAGGGCTTTATCGAATTAAACAGATTATTAGGGGTACACCTTATACACACACCTGTTTACGCTCCTTGGTGCAACGGTAAAGTCGAGTCCACGAATTTAGAGATTAAGAACACCATCTTAGGTTTAAAAGAGCAAAAAATTGATCTACAATCAGCATTAGATATTCATAAGGCAATGTATAACAGTTCAATTCACTCTACGACAAGCTTTTCCCCTTCACAGCTATTTTTTGGTCGTAAAATAGAACCTATATTCAGCACAATGAAGGTTTGTAAAAAATCAAATTTAGATTGGTTTGGATATCCTAATTACGTTGAGAAAACAATGCTACAAATAGAAGAATGTAGGAAACAGGCTTTTAAACACATTGAAAATGCACAGTTGACACAGCAAAATTATGCTATCAGTAAATCACACAAGAGACATTTCACAGTTGACAGTATTGTGTACTACAAAACCCCAGGCAAGTTTAAAAAGTATTTCACAGGACCCTACAAGATTACAAAGATACACACAAAAAACCTCTTTGACATTCAATTGTTAACATCCCCCCAAATCGTTAAGACACGCATCCACATATGTAGTTTAAAACTAGCAGAAAAGAGATACGATAAATTTATCTTGGAAAAGGGAATAGATCACAAAAATAATTCTGACCTTCAGGCATCTTTTTCACACCGGTACGATCTTAGAAATAAAGATCGCGTTCAGCCGATAACTTCTCACGATTCCTAGGACAAGACTTGGATTGACAAACAATAAAAAAAGCGCTGTCATTCTCTAGCTAGACGAGGGAACTCGTAAATTTAAAAGTCTTAGCTTTTGTCAATCTTTGCTACGGGAGTATTCAGCACGCATGAATTGGTCATAAATATTGTCGCGTAGAGTCTTGTTGACACTAATGGCGAGGGACGCGTCGGCAAATGACTGTCTGCATTTTGGCTGGAAAAAGGGCGAATGTTGGTCACTTTCAGAACAGGTTTTTATTTTTTTTGTGGGGAACATGTAGTTCTCCGGTCTCAGAAAGGGTGTGTGACGTCATCAGACGGGAGAAGTTCTGACCGCTTCTGTCACGTGACTTGCCAAGGAGAACGAAGTTTGTGTTTTTGTGTTGTTTTTCTTTTTGGAGAGTTCAGAGGGGCGATTTTTCGTTTTTTTTTCCTCCCCACTTTAACAGAGGTAGCGGAAGTCGTTTTTTTTTTTTTTTTTTAAGGCCAACGAGGGGGTCGTCGAAATTTTTTTTTGGTAGCGATTTGTTGCACTGGAATTAATGAGACATTTGGTCTCTTTTCGATTAATGTATGGCATTGGTTTTTTTTTAATGGGTTAGATTAAGGCGTTTTTGAACACTGAAACTGGTAGGAATCTGCTGTTAGGCAGGCAAAAGGAGCGGATTTAGTGTCGGGTGTCTTGCTTTTATGTGCTCTGGATTAATTTGATCAACAGAACGCGTTCACGCTGTTGATTTTGGATCGTAGCTCTGATTATACGAGTGTGTTGTCTACGATATTAGTAATTAATTCATGATTGGAATTGGTGATTAAGGATGTTAATTATGTTTGGCAATTGGTGGTGTAAATTAATTTTTGGATGGAAACTTAATGCTTTGTTCTGGTTATGTAATAAAAAATCAAGGGAAGTTTAAGAAAAAAATGATACAAAAAGGGAGATAAGACTAAGTATATTTGTATTTTTCTACTTTGGTTAATGAAAGTTAAATGGTAATTTTTTTTCTATTTTGATTTTGAGCAGTCTTTCATGTGAGGATTACTAATAATAGTTGATTAGGTTAAAAGTTTAGGACTGGCTGAGTATTTATGAGTCTTGGAATTGTCATTTTTCTGTATCAAAAAATCTAAACAGATCTGCATTTACAATGAAGTAGAAGGGCGTGCTGCCTTGCGCAAAGTAGCATTCCTAAATTTTTGCTACAGCTGAATATCACCGCTGGCCAGAGATTTACAGTGAAGCAGAAATAGTTCTTCAGAATGGTCAGATTTCGTCAGAGATACAGTACTCGCTTTCCAGACTACTCAGCGATTTCAATCAGACCACGACAACGCAGCAACAGGTCCAACAGATGTTTCCATACCACACCACCAGATGGCAGTCCTCAACAAGCTACACCGAACGACTGCGAAATTCCAAGCAGCGGAGTCCGAGAGACGTGGACCGTGGACATACAAATTGATGGGAGGACCCAACATGCCCCATTCGACACCTGTGGGACAGGGCGGAGCTACCTTCCGGCATCATCACAGCAGACGACACACAGAGAATGTTCCGATGTTCCGGTTACAGAGATCAGCAAGCTTGACCTGGCCATACAGTAGGAGGCCGTCACTCACCCAAGTCCGCGAAGTTGGAGAAAGGAACAGGTAGCAAAGCAGGCCACACCCCTCTCGGCTTTCCTTTGACTCCTCATCACCAATGCAATGGCAACTGAACACATTTTCCCCTGGCCATCCACTTTGATTGAGGGCCACACGACATCCAGGTAAAACTATTCTTTTTTTGCTCCTGGGTAACTCGATCTTCAGGGAACGAGAGAAGACAGACATTCTAGTGACATTGCAAGTGTGAACAATAAACTGTTTTCTTTCCGATGCACAAACTTTTTGCTAGGAATGTTCAACACCTTTAGGATAACACAGAACAACAATACTGTGTTAGATGGTCACAATAAACTGAACTCTTTGACTATGGAGATTTACAAACTATGAAACTAAAAAAACTTACACAATGACGATTGAGAACGTTGTTCATGAACCAACTTCTTTTTCTTTCCCTTCTAAATTATACCTTGTGTTTTCCTGGTTACATCTTCATGTTGTTTTTTATTTATATATTTTTGCTCTTTAACAATGTTACAAAAAATTGTGATTGGTCATATTTCAGTGTGCAACTATCTGCTTGTAATTTCATGCTTTTACACATCATCTTTCATTCTTGTGTATTTTTTTTTGCAGTTACTTTATGGAATGCTGTGAGTGTTTTATTTTTTAATTTTTAGCTGGCTGAGTGGAATTTCTTTAAAATTTTTGTTGGTGAAAAGGGTGATAAATGTCATGCTGTATATCCACAGACATTTTACAAATTGTATTAAGGGGTCTGTTTAAAACTGCAACAAGTGCATAGCCCCTTAAGTTTCTGTCCGAAGCTTTTGGGGGAATATTTAAACAGGGGTTTGGCCAATTGGTCAAATAAGAGTTGGCGATTCCATAAAGGATTCGAGCCGCTCCAATGGCGTAGAGAGAGAAGTTTTGATGTAATTATGAGGGGGATCGTAAGAGACAGAAGGAAATTAAGGAGATAGCAAGTCGGTCAAGCGGTGGTTCCTGGGAGAGAGATGCATTTTTATCGGACGCAATGACGTGCACATGAGTTCGCCATTTTCCTGACCCTGATATGCCAGTAAGTGAAATTTCTTGATTCAAATGCTCAGCCAGTTTTTATACTGTATAGTAATCAAAAGTGTCAATAGGATTTATTAGTTGTCCTATGATATCTTTATGATATATTATATTTTGCTTTTAATCTATGGATGTCAGCACTGACTTAACTAAGCGTGCTTTGAGGAAATGTGTTGTCTAAATACCTATTGTTCATGAATAAATATCATTTCAACTTACGAATTTGAGTTATTGCAACGCTTTAACTTATGCACGAAATTAAGTTAATTTAGATTAATTCTGACGTTTGTTAACTAACCACTATACTCACGGCATTTACCAGGAGGCAACTCACACTCAAGTAAAAAAGATTGTACACTTTCTTTAATCACTCTATTTATAAAGCGTTCTTTTTTAAGTAACAAACTGCCTCAAGGAAAACAATAGTTGCAAGAGTGTAAAAATACCCTTGAAGCCTCATAATAATGGAACCTGTCGCTAGAAAACAAGAGACCCTCCAATGTAACCAACCTCCCTCCCGTTCTCCATCATTATTTAATTAAAATTGTTTGCCTTTTCCCGGTGTTCCTCAGGTTACTCTTTTATCCAGGAAAAGCTTCATTTGGCTTATCGCAATTTTCCAGATTACGGGAAGTCATCTCTACCGAGGTTTGTCTCTCCCGCTTTCCCCATTAATCAGTTGGAGGCTTTAGAATAATCAATTTTTGGAAAATGCATCTGATTAGTTATCAGTGCTTGTCTGCCTAACTTTAGAGATGTGCATATCCTGTCTTTAAAGGTATATTAATTGTTTGTGTTCGTAGTCAGTGCCTCGTTTCTCTTTTTAATGTGTAAGTTTACATATTTTATAGTTTTGTTAGTATAACTTAGTCTATGTATTGGTTATAATTAAATTTTGACATCGGTATATAAGGGGGAAGGTAAAAATAGGATAACTGCTAAGCAATATTTCTTGCATGTTCTTCCTTTTAAGCATTGTAGAATTATGAAAATGCTTAACTTACACAACAATTTGTTGTAAGAAACTAATAACCATTCTTAAAAATCTCTGAAAATATAACTTTTCAACAGACACAAGTGTTCCGATTTTTTAGCAGTAAATAACATCAACTATAATTTTTTTTTTCTAGAATTGCACCATTATAAATCAACATTATTTATGTTGGAAGGTTGATTTAAAAATATGAAGTTCGGAAAATTTAGGCATAGTAAACGTTTTTTTACTCACTTTAAAATTTAATATAAAAATTCCTTGTTTAAAGAAAATTCATAAAGTAAATTTACTACGACGTAATAAGTTTATAAAAAAAAAATTATCCCAGGAAATATATTACCTGATTTGGGTAACGTATATCTTAATTTAAATTTTTTTTAAATATAGCCTTAGCTTAATGTGAACATTTTTTAGAAATGAATTAAGATAATGAGGTTTTTAAATTGATACATATCAAAAATACATATGAGGCTGAAGTGATTTAAAGAGTCACTCGTGTTTGTAATTTGTACTTGATATACCAATATTGATTTAAATAGTACTTTTTTCCCTGTTAGAATGATTAACTTCAGGTCCTGGATCGCAGAGATATAAAATAAGATTTATTAACCCAAGAATATATACAGTGAACAAAATGGAAGTAATAGTGATTAAGAGGTTCTATTAAACTTGTGGTTAACTTGCAATGTACGATTACTTCCAACACCCCCCCCCCCCTCCCCTTTAATCGCCACCTCACATTACACATGGTTCTCATATCAATCAATCTTTGATTAGGTAAACTTTTCGTTAACATATCTGCAAGGTGATTATTTGAACATATATACTCAAATTTCATACAATACATATCGATAGCATTCGTATCAATTTCAATTTAATATCCATATGTTTAAGCCTAGCGCAATTATTTTGATTCAAAATTGACTTGATAGCCGAATGATTATCTTCAAATATAAAAATATCTTTACAAAAGATCTTTACAAAAGATCTTTGCACCAATAATTACACCAAATAATATCCTGAATGATTTTACCTAAAGCAAAGATTTCAGCCTCAGTTGAAGTTAATGCGATTGCACTTTGTTTCTTCACTCTCCAAGCTACTGGACAATCAATCATGTATCTTAAACCTTTACACTCGAGGCCTTTTTCGAGCGGAGGTACCAGCAACTCGAGACGTTTCGAGACATTTTTGATTCGGTCCGTGGTTACGGATCCGCTTCATAGAAACTAAACACAGTCATTGGCCTTGCATCGAATTTCCGCATTAAACCAAGTGGTCCTCTAGAGATGCGGCATCCAATCACGTGGCGCCTGAGAGGCGCCGCTCGAGCACAAAGGGTTAAAAGGGTAACCTGAAATAGATTTTCCATCTAAAGGGTTTGAACACCAATCAGAATCAACAAACAATTGAATATTAGGCAACTGATAGCTCTTATGGTAAACAAGTTTATGTTTTAAAGTTCCCTTCAAATATCTTAAGATTCTTTTTAACTCCTTCCATGCTGCATTTGTAGGATGTGATTGCAGTTGACTTAAGCAATTAACTGCATACAGAATATCGGGTCTTGTTAAATTTGCCAAATAAAGCAAGGAACCAATAAGTAGCTGAAGTAGATTTGGGTTCAAGAAGGATAGATGATGGTTTACAATCCACCATGTTATACTTCTGCAGAAGTTTGCTTCTTGGTCTAGAGCCAGTTTATAGGAGGAAATGGTCGTTTCGCCACCAACCTTAAAAAGGCAGAAACGACAGTAAGTATCTATTCTCTGCACAACTTCTAGCGAAAAAGTCGAAATTGATTATTTTCTAGCGTTCTTACGGAACTTTACATAAATATAAAAAAAACTAGGGGTCTCCGCCCCCTGCTCGCTGACGCTCGCCAACCCCCTTGATTGCTATGCAATCCCCTTGACTCGCTTTGCTCGAATGAAAAATGAATGCTTGAATGAAAATATGCCCTAGCAAAAAGCTATTTTAGATGCATAATGCCATGAAACTGAAACTTTTATTATTTTTGAAGAGTCAGAATACTTGCCACGTCATTATTCTGTTGCTGTCGAGACGCGTTAAGCAGGGACAGTGTGGCAACGTAGTAGAAAGTTCTTAGAAAACAACAAAAATAAACAGTTTTGTAGATATATTTAAAAAAGATCGGTTATTTCATTGAACAATTAAAATTTACGGGCTGGTTTTGTATGAAGCGCCAAAATAATTAAAGTTGCTTATCGAAATTTCTTAACGAAGCAATCATATGTTCACTTTTGCGATACTTAGAAAATAAAATAAAACAGTGAAAGGTCAATTATCCAGCATTTAATCAACCGGAATTTTTTTAAATCAAATTTGGCGAGAAAATTAGCCATATTTCGCCAATATTTTTTTTTTTTTAAATTTTCATATGAGATTTTGAAGTTGAGTGGGTGGTTTTATTCGTTATTTTGATAGTTTTTAATTCGTAATAGCTGAATTTGCACTGATTAAAGATGAGTATAGGTTCAGATTTACTGCACAACGCCTCTTAGCGATTTTTTTTTAAATTGGCGATTTAGCGCTGAATGCAACCCGGTGACCTTCGGAACATGTTCCAGCAGATAACTTTTCCGAAAAGTCTGATTTATCCGGAATTCGAATCTAAAAGAAATGTACACATCTTGGATCTATTTATTCTTGCATCATCGTAACTATTAAATCAATACGTTTTAAATAGGCGATAATTTCTATCTGTAGATTGTAATAAGAAAAACAAAATATAGCGAATCCAAGTTGTTGCTGTTGCCAGATGTATTAGTCAAATTTCAAAAGATATATTGTGATTGGCTGGAAATTCGTGCATAAAGTGCATTTAGAAGATTGGTGATTGAAGTCGTTGCCATTCTGCTCACAGAAATACAGCCAAATTTGGACGTTACGCAAGAGAATTATATATATAGATACCATAGATTCGTCTCAGTGATATCTTTTAAAGAAAAAAAAATGAGCACCTAGGATAAAAAAAATAACGAAGAAAAAAAATATTGAAATTTCCAAAACGAAATAAAAAGTCGAGTTCTAACCCGTTTTTGGTGTAAAAATTTAGATAATTGTCAAGACCTAACTAAACTATAGATCTTCAAACGGATTGAATAATATGATGCGCAATGTTTCGACTTAAAATGATACGCTCGTTTGAACTTCATTAAATAATTCTTTTGATTTTTAATTACTTTAAACCACTTTTTTTCATTTCATTATTTGGCGATAGATAGAGGCGATCAGCTTGAAATTGAGGTTTAGGTTAAATATGCCAAGTCGCCAAACAGGTTTGTCATTATCTGGGTGTTAGTTTGACCGACACTTTAGGCCTAAGGAGAATGAACGCAATGTTAAAGTGTAGGAAGAACGAATCGGTCTATAATTATATGGCTTATAGCATCTTTAAAATTGAAATAATTTAATTTTTGAAGAGACGGAATTAAAGGGAAATATTTGTTCTTCAAATTGAATGTGTTATTTGAACTGTATGACAATTTAGAGTAAGTTAACTTCCAAAAACATTTTAATTTCGGGAAATCTCGTTGAAAAATGTAAATAATCATATTTTGTGGCTAGTTACTAGCTGAATTCAAAGTATAAATGAGGAGGTTATGCGAGCTGACGTCATAGTCAATTTATTACAGTGGGACTAAATGAAACACGCATTGCGATTGGCTAATGGAATTTGCTAAAATATAATTAGTTTTAAAGGTGTGTTGATTTTGTCCAATTTTCTGTTGTAAAGTGAAATCGTAGAAACGAATGTCATCAAAATTATAACTTCATAGGGAATTTAAAAATTGTTGTTAAGAAAATATTTTTAATTTTTTCAAATATCAATGGGTTATTATGTGAACCCAAATAATGCTTGATATTAAAAAAATTAATTTCTATTTCAACAATTAGATTGTAAAAAACTTGTAATATTTATTTATGAATATTTTTTAGAATAAATGTTCATTTAGATTAACGCTCTGGCCTTGTATAGCGTTTAACAGGCCTTGTTAAACGTTCCGGGTTGGATTCCTTTGTTAGGTGTGGATGTTCGATGTGATTCAGAATCCACATTAAGCTGTAGGTCCCTGGCTGATTAGTCGTTATTATGCACACAAATAGGTCGTTATGCGTACAAACTACCCAATCGAGCTGAAACTTGGCAGACAGGCTCTTTATTGTTGACAATATATTCCATTAAGTTTTAGGGGATCAGTTGCCATTAAAAAGAGGCTTTTACACAAGTTCGTATTGCTCTTTAGTGCAATTTCCTGCAATTAAAATTTTTTAATAAAGTTTCAAATACTAGCGTTTGAGCTCAATTTCTCTATACTATCAATTTGGCGAGATTCCCATTACCATAATGTTAAATGCCCTGCCCCTTGAAACTCGCTTCCCAGAGTTACCTCTGTAAAACCCGCTTTCAAGCATTGGGAGGCTCATTCCTGGGAAACAAACCATTGCATTGTCTTATGCGAAATGTACAGAAATTTATCTATTTACAAAATTAGCACTACGAAATATTTACAAATATACAAAAATTCGTAACAATATTTTCATACAAAATAAGACATATTAAATACTTGTATGTACTTACATAGTACCAATAGTTTATATTTTTGAAAAAAAGCTGTAAAATATCGCCTACGGTTAATTACAGTCGTTGAGTATTCAACATTAATGGAATATGAAATTTTTGAAAACCGCCGATTTTAACTCGGTTTTACGCTGACGTTGAGCCAACGCAACAGTCATTTTCTCAAAAGGTAATTAAAATATTCCAACTTTTTCTTTAAATATGTTATATATGACCATAAAATCACAAATGTTATAAATACTGACCATGATTTTTAAGGATTTCGAGTTTTGGCGGTTAATGGGTTAAGTATACTCTAAACGAAGACCCGAGAACTCTGTTGGAACTTCAGACATTGACTTTTCAAATTCCTTCTTTTAGTAATTTTATGATGATGTTTATTTCAGTTGAATCAGATCCGGCAATTAGAAGAACATCAACATAAAGCACCATGATGACTTCTTTATTACCAGTTTTCCTGCCAAAAATACACGACTCATTTTCAAGCTGTTTAAACTTATATTTGTGCTTGGATTCCATAAACTTCTCAAATCATCGTCGTGGAGCTTGCTTAAGTCCGTATAGACTTTTCCGTAAAGGAAAAGCACGTCCACTTTTATCAACGTATCCTTCGGATTGATTCATGTATATAGTTTCACTTAACTCACCATTAAGAAAGGCTGTTTTAACGTCCAATACAAACATTTCATATTCTCTTTGGAGAATTAAAACTAATACAAGTTTTAATGCTGCCATACCAATTACAGGTGAATAAGTTTCTTCACAATCTAGTTCTTCTCTTTGCATAAACCCTCGTGCGACAAGACGAGCTTTATGTTGTCCATTACGTTTGATTCGAAGAACCCACTTGCATGAAATGGGACGCTGTCTATCAGGAAGTTCCACTAAATCCCATACTTCATTTTCCTCAATTGAACGAATTTCCTAGACTATTGCTTTTCTTCACAGCACCTTTTCATCTTCTGGTAGGTTTTCTATGTCTTCATAAGTCAAATAATTTTCCTCAACAAACATCATCGCTTGGTAAACTTCACTTTCCGGAAATCTTATGGGTGGCTTGTTGTGCGTTTTTTCGACTTGGGATAAAGCTTCTTCCATTGAACCTCTGGAACTTTCATACATGCAACACAGCCACACACTCTATTCTTGTTCAAATCAGGTTTTTTTCTTGATATTTCAGTAAATAAGGAGTATCACATTTTAAGTTGCTCTTTGGAATTTGATTTCTAAGGTAAGCTGCAGTTTGTACGACAAATCCCCAGAACACCTTAGAGAATTTTAACTCGTGTATCAAATCCAGCACTTTATCGAGCACCGAACGGCTCTCAAGCTCTGAGCATTCGTTTAAATATGGTGTGTATGGTGGTCCAGGATCAATTATAACTCCTTCTTTTCTAGAAACTTTTACAAGGTTACCTGTCATATATTCTTTGACATTGTCGAACACTAAGACTCATTTTTTGAACACTAAGATTGCTTTGAAAGAATAACTCCAGTACTTCTACAACGTCATTTTTATGCTTGAGAAGATGCACTTCACAGAACCTAGAATAGTCATCGTTAATGCTCATGAAATATCTTTCATCATTAGTTGTAGAAGGTGTGATTGGACTTCTAACATCCGTATGTATCATTTTCATGGTTTCTTTCTCCCGATGCCTTTACCTTTTCCCAACCGGTTCAGAGGTTTGTTTGATCCATACACATTCTCCACAAAAATTCTTCGAGGTGGGCAATAACAAATTTTCTAGCCCTTGGTTTGAAATATGTCATAAACGTCTATGCCACAGAATTGTATATTCTTGAGTCAACATGGCACTATAAATAATGAGTGAAAAGTCCCTAACATAGTGTCCTCGTGAGTTACGTCGAGCCAAAAGTGTAACTTTACCATCTTTACGTTTAGTGACCAACAGATTCTTAAAAATCACTTGAAAACCAGCATTTTTAATATTTTCCACACCGACATTAGTTCGCTATTTGTTCAAGGGACATACAGCACGTCTTTCAATGTTATTTTTGTTCCATTTCCTAATATACCAGTAACAGTTCTAATACCTTTAATTTCAAGTCAACCAGAGCTAGAAGAACTTTGAACTGTACCAGAGGACGGATTCAGCTCAGAAAACCACTCAATATGAGAGCTCATGTGTGACGTCGCACACGAATCAACAATAAAGCAGTAAGTTTCTAAGTCACCGGCAGCAAACGTTGCTCCCGCCCTCTCGCTTTGTCTGGTTTCCTTTGGTTTCTACACGCAGTCTCGTTTCATACGACCGAACTGTCCACAGGAATAACAGACGATTTTCTTGCGACAATACTTCAACACGTGACCTTCCTTCCTGCAATAGAAACAGACAATGTTCTTTTTAAATGAAGAAAATACTACCTGGTCACTCGAAGATGTCATGAAATTTCTTGCAGAACCCCCACCTACAATTTTATTCTTGCCCTCAGATACCAGCGCTTCTGCATCTTCAAGACGTTTTGTCACAAAACCAATCTTCAAATTCTTCGTAGGTTGACTTTCTATTGCAGCTCGAACAGCATCATATTCAACAGGCAATAACATTACAAGATGCACAACAACATCCACATCATTAACAGCTGCAGCCGACGTACGAAAATCCGATACAAGTCCCCAAACTTCATCAATAGGACTCTGCATATCAGTCTCTCTACTTTTCTTAATAGTAGCTAAACGCTTTCGAGCCAAAACTTGACGCGCCGCACCTTCCTTCGAGTACGTTGCAATTAGTCTTGTCCATATTTTCAGAGCCATATCTTCTCCTTATAATGAAGCAAGAATATTATCTCCCAGCCAAGTCGTCGGCAAAGCGTAAGCCTTCTCAGTTTGAAGAACGACCTCTGGTTTCGTAGAATCAAAATCGATAGTTCGATAATAATCCAATTCTTTTGCTGCAAACACCGCTTTCAATCGCCTACTCCACAACGAAAAGCTCGTTCTGTTGAAAGGTTTAATTTCAAACTTAATTTCAGACATCACGTAAATCAAAAACGTTCCTTCTAGAACTCTCGCAAAAGAAAAGCGTATCAGCAAAGAAAAGCGTGTAACCACGGACCTCTGCTACCATGTTAAAATCATTAACTTCAGGTCCTGGATCGCAGAGATATTAAAAAAGATTTATTAACACAAAAATATATACAGTGAACAAAATGAAAGTAGTAGTGATTAAGAGGTTCGATAAAAGTTGGTGTTAACTCGCCAGATATTTTCCTGATTGTGTTCGAGGTGTTGCCGGCATTTGCTCGGTCGTTTTCGAAGTGTCGCCAGCATTTGCCATATAGTTTCGTGGGACACCACCGCTGAACTATAAGGCATTTGAGTTTCGGTGTCACTGAACGACATAGTGTTAAGAGTAAGTTTAAGGTTTATAACCATCAAGTGGTTTAGTAAACATTTAAAAAGCATACTTCTACTCTAATACGCGAAACAGCGATCGTGCCTCACTGTTGTTGTTGTTGTTATTATTTTGTCGAAAAAATTATTTTGCTTTAATTTAAAAAGTTTTAATTTGAAAAATAACTCCAAAAATTTAGAGAGGGGGTAAAAATACCCTTTGAAAATATTTAACTAGTGAACACTGTCCCCAAGTAAAATCCGGGGTGGACAATATATGCATTTTGTTTCGTAGGTTGAATTTTCCCACAGCCTAATTTTTTCACCAATAGACTTGTCTGTTTTGCAACTAGTATTGTAGTGAGGTGTTTTTAAATTTCAGAAATGTGTAATGTAATCACTTAACATTATTTCGCAGTATTATTTACCCTGTGGTTGAGATTTAAACATTGTCAATTTCAAATCGTCGGTTTGAGAAAGTTTTTAAATTTCTTATTTAGAATTGTTTGGCAACCAAGCTATATATACTCATATTTGCTATTTGAGGGAAGATTTATATTTTTATTTGTACTTATAACTCTATCAAAACTGAATCCAGTATGAGAATTTACTTCAGAAATACACTAAATGGTATACAACATGTACCATATAAATTCGAAAACTTTTTCATCCTGGCATTCTTGTTCAAAAATGCCAGTTTTGGAAGAATTTTCATACAGTTTATTTCTTGTGATTAACATGGAGAAAACTACAGAATGGGAATTGTCTACCATCCAAGCTACATGTACGGCGGCCGATGGAAACTATCGGTCATTATCAGGAGACTTCAGGAAAAATGAAGGATTACTACAATAAAAATATGATAAACAATGGGATGCTGCTTGATCGCTGTGGGATAATAACGCCCATTTTCATATCATCTCTCTAACCCTTCTACGATCCCCCTCATATTAGTAAATGGTACATTCCTCTTTAAGTGATGTGCGCATATGTACTGCGCATTGCACAATGTATATGTAATCCAAGTGTCAAGGTTCATTCGCGTAAGACATGCCAGTCTGTTAGGAGTGTGTCTCTATATCTCCCCTTTTATGTTTTACCTAATTAAATAAATGCTACCTATAATCATTTAATCATAATTAATAAACTTTCTATTTTCTCGAACCAGTGCATACCATTTCTTTAATACTCTGCAACAATGGTTATGGGCCCAGATCCCGAACTTTCACTTCGCCCTTCTTCAAAGCGTAGCACTGTAGAGAAAATCTGTTGCGTAGTTAGGCTTAACACCAATTAGCAACAACCGATACGCGAATCATAGGTAGCCATTTTCTCCTCCCCTCTGAAATTTCATTTCTTTTTCATTCTACTGCTCCTGAATAAGCGCAACGATGACTCAACTGAACAATACTATTGAGCGACTAAATAAGTCAAATTATTCGACTTGGCGCATCCAAATAGAGGCAGTTCTGATCAAAAATGACCACTGGGGATATGTGAACGGTTCTATTGGATTACCGGATGTTGCAACTGAACAAACCAAATGGATTAAAACAGATTCTAAAGCAAAAGCTGACATTATCCTGTCAATGAGCCCAAGCGAGCTGTGCCACGTAAAACATTGCCGAACGTCAAATGAAGTGTGGACAAAGCTACAATCCATCTATGAATCGAAGGGACCAGCTAAAAAGGCATCTTTACTGAAACAATTACTTTTCCGGAAGATGACTAATCAAAGCATGGCAGAGCATCTAAACAGTTTTTCCGAAACGGTTGATAAACTGAACGAGCTCGAAGTCAAAATTGCTGATGATTTGCTGACTATATTAATCTTATATAGTGTTCCTGCAACATACGACAACTTTAGAATCGCCATTGAAACAAGGGATGATCTTCCAACCCCTGATGCATTGAAAATTAAACTTCTTGAGGAATTTGAAGCAAGAAATTCGAAAGAAAATAATCCAATGATTCCGGAGCAGGCATACTTCTCGAAAAACAGGAATCGTCAACAGAATAATGAAAACAAACCGAAATGGAATGCCGCATCTAACAACAAAAAATCCTTCCAAAAGAGCTACAATTGTAGTTTCTGTAATCTCAAGGGCCATTCCTATCGTCAATGTTTCAAAAGAATTAAAAGTCAAGAAAACTCATCTTCTAAACAAGAACAGTCACTCATGATGAGCACTACCGGATACGCAAATGCAGCGGTAAGTGAAATACTTCAAAAGAAAACAACTTTTGTCCTTGACAGTGGTAGCTCTAGTCACATGACTTATGACGAAAGTCTATTTTTTGAGCTAAATAAAGATGAGAATACAACTGTTAGATTAGCAACTGGAGAATCAACAAAAGCCCTTGGCCGTGGCTCCATCAGAATTGTGGTTCCCTCTGAAGGTGGAAATCAAAATCAAACAATTCGTTTAGAAAATGTTCTTTTCGTTCCAGAGCTGAAAACTAATTTAATATCAATCTCCAAAGCAGCTGCGAATAACCGAGAGATACATTTTACTACTGAAGAGGCAAGAATAATCGACCCAGATCGAGGAATAATTTTGAAGGCCAAAAGAAACGGTGATCTATATATTGTGAGCGCACTGGATGAATCCAAGGCTGAAACAGCTAACATTGTCACTAAGGTTACCCAACTCGAAAAGTGGCATCGTAAATATGGACACTTGAATGAAAGTGATCTTAGGCGTCTGCAAGAGAAGGAAATGGTGCGAGGACTATCCTTCAATAAATCTGACTCACTTCAAGATTGTAAGACTTGCATCCAAGGTAAGCAATGTACTACACCTTTTTCTAAGAAATCTAAATTTCGAAGCGAAGAAATTTTAAATCTTATTCATTCTGATTTGTTTGGTCCAATTGATACTGCATCGCTTGGTGGTTCTCGTTTTTGTGCAACTTTCATCGATGACAGATCAAGGTATACCGAAGTTTTCTTCTTAAAAAGCAAAGGTGAAGTGAAGAATGCATTTTTAACTTACAAATCAGCTATTGAAAAGAGGACGGGTTATCAAATTAAAACACTTCGGACTGACAACGGTTTAGAATATTGTGGATCTGATTTTGATGCGTACTTATCACAAGAAGGCATACGGAGAGAGAGATCTGCATCTCATTCACCAGCCTCTAATGGTGTAGCAGAGAGAATGAATAAAACATTAATTGAAATGTCCAGGTGTATGCTTATTCAAGCCGGATTACCTGTCACCTTTTGGAGTGAAGCAGTCAGCACCGCCTGTTACATTCGAAATCGATCTCCATCTAGAAGCTTGGAAGACGATAAAACTCCTTACGAAATCATGTTTGGAAATAAACCTTGTGTATCATATTTCAAAATTTTCGGACAGAAAGCTTATGTGCTTGACAAAAGTCACAAAAGAAAATTCGATGTTCTATCTAAAGAGCATATTTTTGTCGGATATAGTTTGCATTCAAAGGCTTATCGTTTCTACGATCCAGAATCGGGAAATATTTGTGTTTCAAGAAACGCGAAATTCATTGAAGAGTTTTCAAGTCCGTCTGATGATATAATAGAAAGCCTGGAAATTAACTTCCCCGCATTACCTAAGCAAGAAACCATAGACGAAGAAATCTTAAATGAAAACGGTGGTTGCCAAGGAAACGACCTAGTTCCTACTTCGACTGAAAGAGATGCATCTCGTCCAGAGAGGAAGCATTCGATGGTCTTGCGTAATCGTGCTATACCACTTGAAAGCGAAACAGCTGATGTGTGCTATAAATTATCTGAAGACTTATTGCGGTGTGATTCTTCTGAAGTTACTTATTTAAATGATCAACAACGTGAAACTGCATTTCAAAGTGAAATTGATGAACTGTTGAGCTCACCAAAGAAACAGTTTTGGATTATTGCTATGGAAGAAGAATTAAAATCGCTTAATGAAAACGATGCGTGGATAATCGTTGACCGACCAACATCAAAGAAAGTTTTACGTTCCAAATGGGTATTTCGTGAAAAATTTGATGAATCTGGTAAATTATCCAAATATAAGGTAAGGTTAGTAGCTGATGGAAGCATGCAACAATACAGTGTGGATTTTATTGATAGTTACTCACCTGTGGTACGTCTCAGTACTCTAAGAACCCTTTTATCTTATGCTGTTGAAAATAAATTAATGGCATTTTCTGCCGATTTCACACTTGCATACATTAATGGAAAACTTGACAAAGAAGTATACATGGAAATCCCAAAAGGTTTTGAAGACCGTTTTGAACCAAATAAAGTATGTTTGTTAAAACGTAGTCTTTACGGTTTGAAAGACAGTGGACTCATTTGGTACCAAACTTTAGATAAGAAACTAAAAAGCATGGGTTTTACTGCTATGAATGCTGATAAATGTGCATATAAATTTGTGTCAAATTGTTGTGAAATTTATTTACTATTATATGTAGACGATTTGTTAATATTAACTAATAATGCAAAGTATTATTATGATGTTATTACTGAATTATCAGCTTCTTTTAAACTTAAAGATTTAGGTAAGTTATCTTACTGTCTTGGTATTCAATTTTCCCAAACTGAGGATTCTATTTCTATGTGTCAAACTAAATATATTCATGATTTACTTGTAAAATTTAATATGGTAAATTGTAAATCTGTTGTATCACCATTAGACCCAAATCTGAAACTTAGTAAGGATATGTGTCCTCAAAGTGAAGAGGAAATTGAGGAAATGAAAAATATTCCTTATCGTCAATTGATTGGGTGTTTGTTATTTTTATCTGTTGCTTCACGTCCTGATATAACATATGCTGTTAATTTCCTAAGCCAGTTCAATTGTGCTCCTGGTAGATCACACTGGATAGCAGCTAAACATATTCTTAGATATCTTAAAGGTACGAGTAATTTAGGTATTGTTTATAAACGTACAGGAAAGCCAATTATTGCTTATGTTGATTCTGACTGGGCTTCTTGTGTAGATGATCGCAAATCACAGTCAGGATTTATTTTTCAACATACTGGATCACCAATTAGTTGGGAATCAAAGAAACAGCGCAGTGTTGCTTTGTCTACCTGCGAAAGCGAATTCATGGCTCTTTCTGAATGTGCAAAGGAGTGTATTCATCAAAGAAATTCATTAGGTGAACTTTATCCTAATTTAATTAAATCGCCTATAACCATCATGTTTTATAATCAGTCCGCAATCAAACTAGTGAAAAATCCAATATTTCATAATAAAACGAAGCATATAGATATCAGATATCACTTTGTTCGCGATTTATATGAACATAAAGATATTGAAATCTTGTATGTCAGTTCAGATAACAACTGTGCAGATTTACTAACTAAACCTTTAAATGGTCAAAAACATACCATGCTTTGTAAAATGATTGGACTTGATTGTGTTTAATTTGTTAAAGTTGTGAATTTATGATGTGTTAAATTGATTTTATGTGAAATGTACTCAGTTGTAGAGGTGTTAACTTAGTGTTCTCCTAATTGAATTTTATTTGAAATGAAAATTATCGTTATAGGGGGCAATTGTGGGATAATAACGCCCATTTTCATATCATCTCTCTAACCCTTCTACGATCCCCCTCATATTAGTAAATGGTACATTCCTCTTTAAGTGATGTGCGCATATGTACTGCGCATTGCACAATGTATATGTAATCCAAGTGTCAAGGTTCATTCGCGTAAGACATGCCAGTCTGTTAGGAGTGTGTCTCTATATCTCCCCTTTTATGTTTTACCTAATTAAATAAATGCTACCTATAATCATTTAATCATAATTAATAAACTTTCTATTTTCTCGAACCAGTGCATACCATTTCTTTAATACTCTGCAACAATCGCCGTCAGTACTCTACCCTACAAAATCACATACATTTGGGTCTATGCACGGTTACCTCTGGTAACCTGAACAGTCTGTCAGGAAACTTCTGAGTCATTGAAGGGTAGAAGCAACTGCTAGTTGTTTGAGTGATGGCCAGGTGCTGGCCACCATTACAGTCCAAATTTCAAAAGGTAAGGCCACTTTTTTAACTTTTCGGTGACGGATACCATCGGGCCAGCATCACTTCCGAAAGAATTCAAGTGCTGTCCCAGCAATTTCCTTTTTATTAGGTAGTAGCGTTATGAACAATATCAGCCCAATTTATGACTTTGTTAAATGTCTTATAATAAAAAGAGTAAAATGGAGAAAATTGTTGGCTAAAGATAGATTTAAAAATCATTTATATTAATGTTGGTCCTATTATATGAGTGTATTTTGATTACTATCATAAAATGCAACCATTAAAACTGATAATGTTTGATAAATGAACAACATGGGGTAAATTCTCTAACAAGATTAATAGTAGACTAATATTATCAGACAGCTCGATTCAAAATATATTGGGTACCTTACTTCAGGTTTAGATTCTTTCAAGTTTAAATATTGCTATATAGGAGAACATTTATAATTACACTATTATGATGTAACTGTACAGTTGTATTATTAGATCTGATGGCAGAAAGGTAAATACTGGTACAAAGTTTGATGTCATTAAACGGAACAAACAAGATATTGGGACACTTCTTCAATAAGTAATTCGCATTTTAACGTATTTCCTCATATGTTTCAGTTCAATGATAGCCTGACGTCTAGCACTAATTCTTTCACTGTTATATTTGGACAGTAATTGTCATTCTTCAAATATATTACTGTAGTAAATTTTAAGCCAGAGGCTTGTGTTTCTTTATTAGCTGAATCAGCTAGATAAAGTAACGATTAAAAATAATTTCTACTTATTCATCTTGTCATCAAATCAATCATTGAAGGTAAGCTGAATTTTTTTTGATGAAGCACATAATATTCAAATGAACTTAACCGCATTTTTCAAATCCAGTGAAGTTTTTTTTTGTTAAATATATTATCTTGATTTGTTTTAAAGTAATAAGCAAATAATACATTTTCAACTTATTTGTCCAGCTTCTGGTTTAAACGTAAAGCTATTTTATGCCTAATGCCTAGTACTAAAATATGCTTTTATTTTATCCTGAAGAACAATAGAGTAAGCATCATATCATGGAATGTACAGCATTCCGAAATACTAACAATGATAGATGGAAGTTATGTCATGTTTCGCAGTTTAACTCTTCCACGGATTAATTTCCAAACAAAAGATTATAAGGATTTCTTAGATTGATTATGATGCAAATATTCACCCATCATCAACAAAGTTCGATCCTATTACATTGATAAAATGGTAACTGGAAGGAAAAAAGTGTCTGTGACAAATATATAATCAACAATTTCCCTTGTCATATGAAAGCTGTGGAACGCAATGTTGCAATGCTAAATTAAGTTTAACTTACAACAAATTTTACTTTTAAAACTTAAGGGGTTAAGATAAAGCAATTGTTATATAAGGGACTTTCTCCGAAATAGTTTCTTATCCGTTGGGGATGAATGAGTCAATCAACCTTTTTGACCGGAAGAAGTCGCATCCCACGCATGGTGATATAAAATAGGATTTTTTGAATTCCTTGGATATTTGGCCGAGTTAAGGGATGACCTGTGGGGGGATTTAAACCAATCAGCAAATATGGCGAGTTTTTCTTCTGGAAAAGCCAGAGTAAAATCTGCCACTTCAACCCCGATAGAGAGAGCTGTCTGGTCACAGCACCACTAAAAGGAGACGGACTTATTCGTACTAAATTAAAATATAGACACATGCATTTGATTGGTTTGGTTATTGAATTAAATAAATATACATTCAAGATTTTAAACATCGATACTGTGCATAATAATAGTTACAAAATGTATAGTTATTGACAGGAAACAAGAAATATAAATGAAGGATTTTGAAAATTCATTTTCCAAAATATTTTTGAATATGTCCAGCTTTGGTAGCATAGAACGAATCAAAACACACAAATGAAATATCTTCAAACAAAAAGTGAAATGAAGTAATATTATTGCTTCACTAGCATGGTATTTGGATACGAAACTAAAATATAATAATTTTTTTTTTTTTTGGGGGGGGTCTCTAAATTTCGGAATTTTAAGGCCTTTTTCCGAGACAGTAATCATGGATGTTTACAGAAAACATTGTACACATCTGTCAGTTGCTGCCTTTTGTTTATATTAGAAGGAATATCAAAAAACACATCTTACCAACAAAACGCCATTTCACTATATTTTTCGAAAACTCACTAGAAAACCATCAAAACACATTTCAATACCTTTTAAAAACACTATCTCGTGCAACAATATTTAAAAAATTGTAAAAGCCGTTTGTTATCCCGTAACGGTATCTAGCACGATAAACGCGTTATAAATTCAGAAACTTTACACATCCCCCTCCCCCCCTAGAGTTATATTAAAACATAATTTAAAATAACCAAACCTTATGCACACTGAATACCACTAAAATATTACTAAGAGAAAATTATGTGAAAAAAAAAAAAACTTACACAAATTGAATTGCAACCTTAAATGAAACAGAGCAATTAGTTCACCTTGAAAGTCATTGTAGAATATTGTGATTTCATTTACTGTACTATTTCATGTGTTGTACCACAGATGGCGTTATCAGCATTTTGATCGAAGTGTTTTTTCCCCCACCTACTGTAATTTTAGAATACCACTGAACACCAAATAAAAAGCAGCTTAATTCAACAGCTCATCGTCGCCGATTTGATTTTTTTTCATGGTGCATCGGCGGGGAAATGAAGAATCCTTTCGAATGGAAAAGTGTTCGGTTTTTGAGGCAGACCTTAATATTATGAGTGAGTTACTAATGAGTGAGCAGTAAACTGTGAGTAGTGTAGTTTGTTTCGATTTATGAATATCGAGTTTAAGTTTGGTTTTATGTTTTTTGATTATTTCTATTGTTTTGAATTGTTGTGTATAGTATAATCAAAATGATTGAAAATGGTGGTGAGCAGGATTCTGCTTTGTTAAATGTTGTTAGAAAAAGGCGGGCTGCAATCAGAACAGCTACCAGTAAGTTAATTACTAAAATAGAAAATACTTTCTTTGCCGAATTAGACGATCAGTATACATTGGATAACCAACATGAGGATTTGTTAAGCTATTCTGATCAGTTAAAAGATAAAAGTAATTCATTAAAAGAAATTGACAACCAGATTTTTGGTCTTTTGAGCTTAGAAGAAGTTGAAAATGAGGTTTTGGTGAGCGAGGAATACTTTGAAAAAGTAGTGAAATATCGTGGAAAAATAGACAGATATGTAAGAAATATTTTCGCTAGCAGAAATTCAAAGCAGAATTCCGCTCCCGTTTCTGAAAGGCCAGAAAATGTCAATAATTCTGAACACGTTTCACAAATGCAATCATAATGAAAATCCTTTTATTGTTGATGGTAATGTCAGTATTAAAAATCAGCAGCATTTAGTTAAATTACCGAAGTTAGTAATTTCTAAATTTTACGGTGATGCTATCAACTGGCTTGATTTTTTCAATCAGTATGATAATGCAATTCATAGCAACGATTTTTTAAGTAAAATCGAGAAATTTACTTATTTAAAAAGTTTATTAGGTGGGTCTGCATTAAGCGCAGTTTCAGGGTTTGCGTTGACAGCTGAGAATTATGATTCTGCGCTGGGTTTGCTTAAAGATAGATTTGGACGAACAGACTTGATAATTAGTGCTCATATGAAAAAGTTACTTGACATGCAAAGTGTAAAAGATGCACGTGATATTAAAAGTTTACGTAAGTTTTATGACACGTGTGAAATACACATTCGTAGTTTAAGCTCTTTAAATGTTACATCGGGGTCATATGGTAGTTTATTGTGTCCTATTATTTTAGAGAAAATGCCGGATGAAATGAGCTTAGAATATAATCGTAGAAGAAGTTCTAGGGACGAGTTTAACATCAATGAGCTTATTGAGTATATTCGAAATGAAGTAGAATGTAGAGAATCAGAGATCACGCTGACTGGTCAAAGCACTAATTATAATTGTCCAAGGGGAAGAGGCAGGTTTGATCACCAAAACCCACACGCAGGTAATTGTAAAAATAATTTTCAGTCTTCGTCAGCTGCTGCTTTTAATACTGTCATTCATAATTGCTTGTTTTGTAATCAGCCACATGATAAATTTAAGTGTAGTATTAAGCTAGATGAGAAATTAGCTAAGTTAAAAAAGGAATTTAGATGCCTGAAATGTTTTAATAAAAATCATGTATGGCGATTTTGCAGAAACAAAACTATTTGTAAGTGTGGATCTAGATCCCACCATGAGTCAATCTGCAATAATCATGTATCAGAAACTGAAACTCAATCGTCTAGCCCAGTTTCCCAGTGTCATAATAATATTGTCGGGTCAAGAAGGGTCATTCTGCAAACGTGCAGAGCAATAGTAAACTCAGACAGCGGAAGTAAATTTTCACGGATTCTTCTTGACCAAGGATCGCATCGAACATTTATCAGTGAATCATTAGCAAAACACTTGCATTTGAAACCAATAAGGCACGAAAATTTGTCAGTTTTTTCATTTGGCGCTAAGAGTGCAAAACAAAAATTATATCCGGTTGTTCGCGTTGAACTACAAAACAAAGTACGAAGTTGGAAAAAGATAGTCGAATGTCTAGTAAGTGAAACAATAAGTTCGGCTCCGATTCACCCGCCTTCAGAAAAAATAATAAACAAAATGAAAGAACTGGGAATGGAATTTGCAGATGTCAGCGCGTGTGAGGGAGAGACGTATGATTGCGAAATACTGTTAGGCGCCGACGTGTTCTGGGATGTTGTGCTGGACGAGAGAGTTCAAATCTCGCCACATTTAATAGCAATAAATTCCAATTTCGGATGGCTCGTGGCGGGATCTGAGTTTGAAAACGTTGTATGTTCACAAGTTTCTGTTGGTAATGCAGTGTTATTGAATGATTTATCTAGATTTCATGATTTGGAAAGTTTAGGAATAATTGATAAAGTGATTCTTTGTGTGAAAATGAACAATTAGAACAATTTAAATCTAATTTTAAATATGATGGTAATAGATACACAGTAAATCTTTTGTGGAAAGATAATGCTAAGGATATGTTGAAAAGCAATTTTGAAGTGGCGTCAGAAAGATTTCGAAGGTTACGTCTGCGTTTTTTAAATGATTTGGATCTTTTTAATGAGTATAGAAACGTGATTCAGGGTTATGAGCGCGAAGGTATAATAGAGAGGGTTCAAAAGGAAAGTAAGGAAAAAGGGGTTGAATTTTATCTACCACACAAAGCAGTTATTAGAAACGATAAAATGACGAGTCGAGTAAGAGTTGTTTTTGATGCGTCCAGCCATGCAAAAAATGAATTATCGTTAAATGACTGTCTACATGTTGGGCCCAATTTGTACCCTGATATTTTGGATCTTTTGCTTAAATTTAGAGAGAATCCCATTGCAATTACAGCAGACATTTGCCAAGCTTTTTTACAACTACAACTTGACCAAATTGATAGGGATGTATCTAGATTTTTTTGGGTTAACGAACTGAGTCAAAGGGATCCTATTATTTATAGATTTTGCCGTGTGTTATTCGGAATAAATTGTTCTCCGTTTTTGTTAGCAGCCACAGTAAAAGAACATATTAAAAAGTATTCCGAGAAATTTTCATCAACTTTCCAAATCTTAAATGAAAATCTGTACGTTGATGACCTAATAAGTGGTCGACGCACGGTCGAAGCTGCGTTCCAAACTAGCCTTGAATATATACAGATATTTAAGGACGCAGGCATGAATTTACGGAAATGGCAGAGTAATAGTAAACAACTTCGTGAATTGTGGGAAAAATCAGATATCCACGTGGAAGACGGAAATAGTACGAATAAATGTCTAGGCCAAAGTTATTTCCCTCTTAAAGTTTTGGGATTAGGTTGGAATCCTGAAAAGGATACGCTTTATTTTGATACAAGAAATTTAATCAATGTTATTTCGATACCAATTTTGACGAAACGTCATCTTTTAAGGGTTGTGGGTATGATTTTTGACCCCGTGGTTTTTTTTGGTCCTTTCACGATTCGAATTAAAATGCTGATCCAAACTTTGTGGAAAGCAAATGTTGATTGGGATGAAACACTATCTTCAGATATTGGGTCAACATGGGGACGGTTGTGTGACGATATCAGAGAATTGGATTTGTTAGAAATTCCGCGATACTATTTTTTTGAAACAGGGAATAAAGTAATAGATGGAATTGAACTTCACTTGTTTTCTGACGCCAGTTTAAAAGCTTTTGGTACAGTATCCTATTTCAGAATCATAACTCGTGATGGAAGAATAGTTACCTCATTAATTTCTGCAAAGGGGAGAGTAGCACCCGTGAAACAACAAACTCTGCCTCGTTTAGAGCTCATAGCGGCAGTTCTATCAGCAAGATTATGCAAGACAGTGTTGAAGTCCTTCAATGCAAGGATTTCTTTGGATAAAATATGCCTTTGGACGGACTCGTTAATTGTAAACTATTGGGTAAAGTCTTCTCCTCTCAAGTTAAAACAGTTCGTGTCAAATAGAGTTAAAGAAATACAGGAGTTGACTTCAGGAGCCAACTGGTTACATGTGCCTGGTAAAGATAATCCAGCGGATTTGATCTCCCGTGGGGTACCCATGTCCGTACTACGAGAGTCACGTCTTTGGTTTCATGGTCCCGACTGGTTGTTACTACCTGAAGCAGATTGGCCTTCACAAGAACTTCAAGAGATTGACTGCCACTTACTTGAAATGAAGAAGGAGGTAAACGTTCACGAATGCATAGTCAAGTCGAAGAAAGGGCTACTTGACACGTCTAGATACAGCTCATATCTGAAAATTCTACGGATCGTGGCATGGATGAGAAGATTCATTTCAAGAGCCAGGGGAGTAGCGTTTCTGGAAGAAAATCTGACGGCCCAAGAACTTGAAGAGGCAGAGAAGATTTGCATACGGGAAGTTCAAGCCGAGTGCTACCCGTCAGAGATGAGGAGTCTCCAACTAAGAAGATCGGTTGATCGGGACTCATCTATCTTCACCTTGTCTCCATTCCTTGATGAAGATGGCATCATAAGAGTGTCAAGCCGTCTAGATGAAAGCGACTACTTGACGTATGACGAAAAGAAGCCCATACTTCTACCTAACAGGGCGGCGTTGACGAATCTTATAATTCACGGAGAACATGAACGAGCCTTTCATTCTGGAGTAGACTACACGCTGACCATAGTAAGAAGAAAGTTTTGGATTCCTAAGGGGAGACAGAGCATTAAGCAAGTCATTCATCGTTGCCTCATCTGCCGAAGATCAGCTGTAAAACCAGCGACACAGATGACTGCACCCATCCCAAGAGACAGATTGGCTATGACACCACCCTTTAGTGTCGTGGGATTGGATTTCACAGGCCCAGTCTTCGTCAAAGTTGGAGACGAGAAACGTAAAGCCTACATAAGCCTATTCACTTGCGCAGTAACTAGAGGAGTACACTTAGAGCTCGTGTCCAACATGTCGACGGAAATGTTTCTGTTGGCCCTGCGTCGATTTCTTGCACGAAGAGGGAACTGTAGGATAATTTATTCGGACAACGCCAAAACATACAAGAGTGCCAAAAGAGAGCTGTCCTCTTTCTATAAAATAATCAATGATTCTGCAGTTCAAAACTTCGTTTCTTCGGAAAGAATAGTTTGGAAATTCATCGTGGAGCTCTCGCCATGGTGGGGAGGGTTTTACGAGCGTCTAATGAAGACGATAAAAGAGCCTCTTAAGAAAATACTTGGAAAAGCGCTACTTAGTTTTGAAGAAATGTCTACAGTGATTACAGAAGTTGAACTTGTGGTTAATCACCGTCCGTTAAGCTATGTATACAGTGGAAGTACAGAACCTGAAGCCCTATCCCCAGCTCATTTTTTGTATCCTGACAGGAACAGCTTTGAGTATCCGGCGCACTTCGTGGAACTAATAAACAACGAATCGACTAGAGAAAGCTTAACTAGGAGAAAGAAGTACCAAACTGTGCTTTTGAGCAGAATTTGGGAAAAATGGAAACGCAACTATCTTCTGAACTTAAAAACTGCACACAATTTAACGACTCCCGTTCCAAAGGCTGAACTCAAAGTGAAAGACGTTGTGCTCTTGGAAGGACAATCTAAATCCAAATTTCTTTGGGACCTTGGTGTTATCGAAGAAACTTTCAAGGGTAGAGACGGTCTAGTAAGGTCTTGCCTCGTACGAACCCCTAAAGGGTCGTACAAACGATCAGTGCAGTTGTTATATCCCTTGGAACTCACTTAAAACTGTCAGTTACTGTGTCCATAAATACTCACTCAGTACTCACTCACAAACCATAAAATGAACAATACTAAATTTAGAACATTTTTAGTTTTTTCATAAAGTAATCAACACTAATGTTAACTTTATTTTTTAAATAATCTTAGTTTAAGAATTTTTGTTAAAGTGTTTTGATTTATGTATTTTTTTAAATGTTTGAATTTAACATGTATACAAGTAGTTGAACTCTGTAAACAGAGTTCGGTGGGGAGTGTAGAATATTGTGATTTCATTTACTGTACTATTTCATGTGTTGTACCACAGATGGCGTTATCAGCATTTTGATCGAAGTGTTTTTTCCCCCACCTACTGTAATTTTAGAATACCACTGAACACCAAATAAAAAGCAGCTTAATTCAACAGCTCATCGTCGCCGATTTGATTTTTTTTCAGTCATAAAATGATATATAGTCTCTAGTTCACAGTCTCGATAGAGCATAAACATTGCTCAATTTCTGACCTTTGACATAAGTTATTTTAAGGGTAAAACGTTGAAGAGCTAAAGCCCAGAATTGTAGTCTAGGGCTTTGAGGAACCGATTCTGACAGGAATACATGTGGATTACGCTCAATCATTAGGAATATATCCGCTCCGAAAAGTAGGTATTGTTACAAAGCGCTTTAGAGCCCAAATGATGACAAAAGCCTCTTGTTCAATGGGGGACGATTTCTTTTGAGCTTCATTAAACTTTTGGCTACCAAATGCGATAGGATGGAGATTACTCTCTACATCAGACTGGCTTAAGCATCTTCCTACAGCATACTGCGAGGCATCAGTATATAAATAGAAAGGTTTGCAAATTTCCTTCACTTTCAGTTGAGATGCTGCCCTCAATTACTCCTTTAACTGTCGAAAAGTAGTGTCTGCATCTTTATTCCTCAGTAGCTAATTGGGAACCCGTTTTTTAGTATGTTCTGTTAACGGCAGTGCAATGGCTGCAAAATCGAATATATATTATCTATAATAGTTGCAAAGTCCTAACGCACTTAGTAGCTGTTTCTTGATCTTGGGTGTTTGCAGGCTGCTTACCCCTTGGATCCTTTCAGGATCTGGTCCATGCTTACCAGACCCTATTAAATGTCCCAAATATTTCACTTGGGACTTTGCAAAGCTGCACTTTTTTAAGTTGACCGAAAAGTGTACATTATTTAGCCTTCTGAAAATGAATTTTAGATGTCTAATATGTTTCACCCAGCTGTCCGAAAATATTGCCAGGTCATCTGTGTAGACATATGAAAAGTCAGAGTAATCTTGTATAGCTTCTGATATCGCTCGCTGGTATGTGGTTCCCGCATTTTTGAGAACGAATGGCATTACTTTCCAACGGTAATGGCCCCTGTGTAATCTGAAAGCTGTAAGATCCTTGCTGTCTTCATCCACTGGTATCGCCCAGTAACCCTTCAGCATATCTAAGAGTGTTATGAAATTTTTCTTACCCACCAGAAAAGTTGATTCATCTATATTTTGCATTGGATAGGCGTCTGGAAATGACACACTGTTCAAACTTCTAAAGTCAATGCATAATCACAGGGACCCGTCATTTTTGTTAACGCATACTATAGGATGTGCAATCTTGCTTTGTGTAGCTTCAATGAGTTCTAACTTCAATAATTCTTTGAATTGCTCATTAACTTTCTGCTTTTACGCTTCTGGAAGTCAGTAAGACTTCGGTTTGATAGCTTCTTTATAAGTTGTAATCCGAATAGTATGCTTTTCTACTTTAGCCCTCCGAATTTCACCAGAAAACAAATCTTCATCTTTCACAAGTAATCTAATCAGTGCTCTTCGTTGCTCTTCTACCAAATGATTCAGCTCCACTTCCTTTAGATAATTGTTTTCGTTGGTTTTCTTAAATATGGGGGGGGGGGGGGGGTCATACAGTTTTCCAAACTCTTCATCATCTTCTACACAATTCCCACTGTCTGCACTCTAACTACGTATTCCCTGAGTTTATTGGTATGTAGAAGTTTCACGTTATTCTCTGGCATCCTCACGTAATACGAGTATGTAAATGTTTTCTTTACAATTTCAATTGGACCAGTTTATATAGCACATAATTTGTTGGTGGAATCAGGGATCAAAGCCACTAAAAGATCTCCCTCTTTGAATTCTTGGTACCGTCATCGAATATTGTAATTATGCACATAGCTCTCCTGCTGCCGCTTTGTAATTAGTTCTGCTCGTTCTGCTGCTATTTCAAGTCTTGCCTTTAGCTCCTGAAGGTAAGTGGTGCTAGACTTAGTTAGCTTATAAGGTAAAGACATTTTTCCTTCCATGTAGAATTTAGAATAGCTAGAGGTACTCTTGGCTCCCTTCCGTGCATCAAAAGAAACGGCGGTATTCCGGTGGTAGAATTCGGAACCCTTATATATGCCCATAATAGGAAAGGAATATGACGATCCCAGTCTCACTTATCTTCTCGAATTAAATGGTGTAGCATATTCTTGAATGTTTGATTCCATCTTTCTACTACCCCGTTACTTTCGGATATAGGGGTTTACCCTAGAAGATTTCGATCTCGTATTCTTCTAGATGCTCAAAATTGCGAGACGTATTTGGCTGTGTTAAGCACTTTATAAGTGCCAGAAATAGATAGTCGGTAGTTCCAAAAACACAAACAAAAACAAACTGGCATTGTGAGAATACGTATACTTTTGACAAACTTTTAATCTAACTTCTCTGCTCTTCATTGCTAATTCTATTAGTATAATCACTCAGTCCACCGTTGTTGCTTGTTCCTTGTCTTTGCTGCAACCGTGCCATCTGCAGTTCATATTCCCTTTCAATTTCCTCCTCTTTTCTTCAATGTCAACAGCTTTAAGCTTTTCTATCGTCGTAATCAAAAACTCTTCCCAAAATTCTGGATCTTCAATATAGCGTTGGTTGTTCTTAAGTTGTTTCCGCAAGTCCACTACTTTGGCTGTAGTACTTGGTGTTTCACCCATTTCTTACAACACCAGCCTCAAATCTTCTTTCTTGCTTCCTTTAATCGCAAACATTTCTCCCTTGCTTTCAAAATCGGTTTTCCCGCACAAATGTCAGTCGCTGCCTTTTGTTTATGATAGAAAGAATATCAAAAAACACATCCGGTTACCAACGAATCGCCATTTCACTTTATTTTTCGAAAACTCACTAGAAAACCATCAAAACACATTTCATTAATTTTTAAAAATACAATCTCGTGCAACAATATTTAAAAATTTATAAAAGCCATTTGTTATCCCTTGGCTGGTATCTAGCACAATAAACAGATGTAAGGGCGTTATTAATTCAGAAACCTTACAACAGCTATTAGTCTTGCACTACTTCAAATTTTTTGCTCCATTATCAAAATATTTATAATATTTCGGATAGTTTTAACCCACTCTATAAATTATAGTTGATCAATATGATAACAATAAATAATTGCTTGCATTATTATTTGAAGATTTAAATACACGAATTATCCGCAATGAATTTAACAACCTTCATATTACTTTTTTAAACTGTTTCTTTTATAACATTTAAATTTAAAGTTGCATCAAACAAAAACTGTATAATATACTCCAAGTTAAATTTACTGTTTTAATCTAGAAGTTTCAGTTCAATATTAAATTAATTACAGTAAACAGCATTGCCTAGGGACTCCCACAGTAAACAAGCAAGCGGCTTGGGAGGTGTTAAACTTAATTATACGACAGAGACATTTTCCGAGCTGAATAATGACTGGAGCAATTACTGGTCTATTCATTACGGAATTCTGCTGAGATTTGAAACTAGAAGAACTCGCATCTATTACCGATTCAAGGATTCAAAAGAAGAGTTTAAAAGGATTCTAGGAGTATAAAAAGAAATATCCAACAGGAAATGATTTGGAGTGAAAGGGTGATTAAGCACAACGAGGCGCTAGACAATAAATGAAAGATTATGTACAAATGGATGTCTTTGTAACGGTGAAACGTATTGTGCTGGCTCCAATTTATGAAGCGCATTTTTGCTTTTTAAAATTCTGTAGGTGGGGGATAATATATTGTGGCGGAATTAAACTTTGGAAAAGATGAAGTGCTGCTATTTGTTTATTTGAAAGAATTTCAATACTTTTTTTAGAATAATGATAAGTGGGGAATTCGAACAGAAAAATCCTATTTTCAATTCCTTTTTCGGAGCAATAAAATGAAAATCCTAAATTAATTAAAATCTCTTTAAGTTGCAATGCATTTGATTAAATATTTGGAAACATTTAAAACTATTTGTAATGTATACTATTCATGTTACTAAATTCTTCCAATTATTATCAAGTAGGGAAGGTTTCATTTACATACTATTTATAATACGGTACATTACTTCAAACTTAATAACGAGGTGTATCTAAGACTATAGGTGATTTTTAAGCAATAGCAGAATGAGTGTAATTGGACACAAAACCATTTGCTTATGTAATGACTTAGACTAAGTTGATCTAAAGAAATAAGATTTAATCTCAGTCTGGTTATAATTTTTAATTTAAATTATATAAATTGTTAACTAAATGTACAGTCTAATTCTTGGTGATTTTAGTCAATATGTATTTCTTCTATACCTGGATCAACCAGTAGTGTCTTCTATTCATGAGTTAAGTTTACTTTTTTACACAAACAAATTACACTGTAACATATATGTAATTTCATTTGGATAAGATTTGATGTATTTATATTTTATACTATTTTTATCGCTCAACATTTTACTTGAAATAATTATATTGTGACTGAATCTGAATATTTTTACTACGAAAATAAAAAAGAAACACAAAAAATGACATACTTAAAGAATCCCATATCCTTAGCCATAAAACACCACTTCAACGCTTTCATAACTTTTTTTAAAGGATGACAAGGCAATCTTGACTACTTTATTAGCTTCCACCATAGCCTGATATCAGAGGTACCGATAAAAGCAGATTTTTTCTCCCAAAAACTAACAAAGATAAATTAACAACACACCATGGTCCACATCAATCATTTTTAAGACTTCCAGTTTTTTTTTTTTTTTAAATTGTGTTTATTCCAGATAATTTAAGTTTCCATTATCCTTAAGTTCAGACATTGATGAACGACACGAGCTAACAGCTGTCGCTGATATGTTAATGCTGTGAAGTTTTCAAAGCACGCCCTTGGCGCTGTGAAATCTAGGCTCATTTGTGCTCTGCGGTTTGAATAACTTCACCACCCTACGGCAAGAGAACAGCTAGAAGCGAAAAAATTATTAAGTCTTTCTTTATTTTTTCTTTAAAGACATTTTTATCTGGGAGGTATCATAAAAAAATGGCAAGTAAGTCGAATGTAATGCCGTTGAGGAAAGGTAGAAGTTTGAACTTTCAAAAATATTTCTGCTTCACAAATGCAGAATTCTGATTTTAAACAAAGTTAATCAACAGTAATTAGTATTTTTTTTTTCAAATATCACTGTGTTATTCTTATATTATTATATAGTGCAAATTCTTTCCAATAAAAATATCCGTTTTTTACTTCAGAAATCAATTTCAAAAATGCAAATAAGTAACATCTTACTACAACTGAAATTCATGATATTGATATCTTGGGATTTAGGCAACTTTCCTCTTAAACTACAACTTATTTTTGACATTTTCAATTTTAGTAGTTTTTAAACATTATTCTTTCAAATATTTAATAATATTAACATTATTATTTTACATGTTTTATAAAATCTTTAACTTTAATATACAAGAGGTAATATAATTTCGAGATATCTTAGCCATTAAATGCTTAATTTTTTTCAAAAATAGTGCATTTTTTTTTTTACATTTTAATCCACATTGAGGGACTTTTCTTAATTAATATAAATGTTAAAGTTACTTTATGTTTAAAGAAGAAATTATAATTACCCCTCTCCTATATATTATTTTTGAAGTTAATTATTATTTTTTCCCATAAAAACGGTAAAAATTATCGTGGTTTATTTGACTACATATCAGAGCTCACAAATAAAAATAAACAATGATCAGATGTCACTAAGATAAAGTAAATGACTTTACGCTTGTGTAAATAGACAATTCTATTGTTAGGTAAATTAACTTTTTTTTTAGTAAAATTTTCCAGTAGTATATAAATACTTTAACTAATTGTAAATGTAAACTCTGAATCAATACATCACAAATCTCGCTATTATCCAATTGCATATTTTTATGCTATAATTTATAAGATTTTATTCAATAAAATTTTTATTAATTATTTTACAAATCATAAAAAACTTATTTCTTAGTTTTAAAAATTTCATAAATAATAAACCAAATTATTATTTCTCACAGAAACAGAAACAAATCTAAATTTTCTCAAAGTCATTACACTTAAAATGAAACAATGTTTGACAAAAATCAATATATGCGATTTCAAGCATCATTCAAATTTAAATAAAATAACAACGCAATAAGTACTTCCTCGATAAGCTCCACCCATAGAAAAATACCTTAATATGACAATTATGCTCAAAGACCCTTTACTACTTAGTCATTACGGTTTATTGTTTCTAGCACATATAAAAATGTCGCTAACTACAAATAGTCGCTTATGTGAGGCAATAACACTCAAATCTCCGACATTTCACCGTTGAATAATAGTTGCAAAGACGAACGGTTGCCTATGACGTGGACAGCTTAAGGCTGCTAATATCACCCTCAACTGCTGTCATCTTCCTCAAAATGTCTTATTTTCGGGAAGATTCTCGGAACGAGAGCGTTTCTATAAATGACTGGGACTGCGTAAATATTTTCAGTTACTTGTTTACAGATTTCTCTTGCTTTCATAAATAAAACTAGTGTTGCATAGTTATATCAAAGAGTATAACTTGGATTGCAACACGTGTAAGACTAGCTTTTGAAACAAGTTGTAAATGTTTTGCATATACTAGTGTAGGTTTCGTAAATCGGGGATAACCTTAAACTCTTATCCAAGTATTAGAATTATATATTGGAACTATATTTATAATTTTTTGGGGTATTTAACTTAAAATGTTATACAAATTTCAGTTAATATATGTTTTTTTTTTGTGTTTTTACCCAAGTTAGGGGCATTAATATTTTTACTGATACGATTATTTTTTTCCTAAATAAGCTCAACAAAGAAAGTAAAAGATGGAAGAGGTGGATGTTGCAAAGCTAGAAAATAAGAAAAAAATGGAAGAATTTGCAGCAGCAAAAAATTAAAGATGACGAGGATAAATTAAGTCTTAAATTAAAATCCCTGCAAAACACCTATGAAAAAAAAAGTAATAAATAACTTAAGAACATAATGAATGAAACTATCTTGAATGCAGTGAGTTCTACTATGAATACTAGCAAAAGCACTTCATGCTGTTATGGTACGATTCTATTTTCATTTACGACAGAAAATGACAATTAACAGCACGACAAAATATCAGTTTTAAGATCTATTTTTAATTAATTTGGATTATTTTTAAAAATGAGTATAATGTTTTTTAAACATGTTCTTTTAAATTCATTTTTTTTTTTTTTTTTTTTTTTTTTATTAAATTTAAGAATTTTTTCTTAACGATATTTTCTGTTTTAGTACAACATTTAAGGTGTTTTAGTGTGATACATTTTTTTAATAAATACATTTACAGTAAAAGAACAATTTTAAGAAACTTGCAGGTTAGTTCTCATTTGCTTTTTCTTTCGTACTTATTTTTTTTCTCAAAATAAGAAAATTTTACAAATTAGACATTTTAAAGTCTTATTTTGTTATTATTGATTTGGTCAGAGTTGTTAGTACATAAAAACGTTTGTGTTCAAGTATTGGATTATTGACAAATTTATCAATGAAGTTCCCCCAATTAACTAATAAACAATAATTTCCCAACTAAACAGATGCTATTTTGGAATGTATGGTCTCCAAAAGTTGAAAGTCATTAAAATTTGAGTAATACATTTAAAAAAAAAAAATGTTTAAATGCTCTATTTTAACATATCCCATATGTGTGGTTATATTTATCATTTTTTATTTTTACAAAATAAATTATTGAAACTAGAGAAATATATTGTGAAAAAATGCGAACGAGCTTTTAAAAAATACATTTATTCCCAAATACGTGAATTTAACGTTTTGCTATGTTTTGCATATATTATATATTTTTAAATTTGGAAAATAATTTGTGTGACTTATATAAAGTTAGTATACCTTTCCATAATTGGGTTATTTATAAAATAGATGACCTAAAATTTGAATTTTGCCATTTGCGTAAACAGTTTCAAATACGATATTTGATGCCTTTTCTGCAAATATTTTTCAGTGCAAGCATTTCCTTATAAATACGTAAAGGCATGAAAGTGATACAATTGATGACAGCAATCATGTCGTGTTCTTCTCATCCAAGTTGTCTGTGCGCTTTCGTAAATAATATTTGTGTTCAGCAAACTACTGTAATAAAAGTATAATGAGTATCATTCAATGCAAATTGGATACTTTGTTTGAACGTTATAACTAGAATAAATTGATCTGCATATTGATACTTACTTATATCCTTGTTTCATCTAAACGGATTGACTTGGTAATACGAAATTGAAAAATAAATGTTCAACATTACATTATAGTAATAAACATTTGATTTATAATAAAATATGTGTAAGTACCATAAAAACAGTAAAATAATGCAGTTATTAATTCTAAGGGATCAGTTTGTATTTAGATATTAAATTAATATATTTATAATACTATAGAAGTAAATACTTAGTTTATTATGTATGAATCATCAATTGTAGAATATGGCATAGATAATTTTACCGGATTTTCAGATATATTAAATAAATGGTTTCATTTCATGCATTTTTAAATATTCCATTTGCAGTTTTACGATATATAGCATTTTTTAAAGGAGACTATATAAATAATACATGTTATTTTACATTACATTTTCTTTCATATAATCTAACTTTCATTAAGATTCAAATAGACTGTTGATAAGTTGCAGGTATGAACTTTAGAAATAATATATAATAAATGTATCCGTTTAAAAATATTTTAATTTAGATTTTAATGAAATATTTAGTAACATGCACTGAAAAAAGTTGCTTAAGTTTTGGTCTAAATGTAGTAAAAGTCGAGATAAAATTTAAATAAAAAAAATATATACTTCATAATGTTTTATTAGGAATAAATAGAATGTAATTAGAACTAAACTACTTATAAACTTAGAATTCAAACATGTATATTATTATTTTCTTCAATCTTTGGTAATGAGTGTTTTCTTATTATATTATACAATAGTTTGGAATTGAAAAATAATGATAGTAACTTTTTTTTTGACATTGAAAACTTCAAATGATGGTATTTTATTGCTTAGTATGTATACGATAATATTGTCTATTATATATCCACAGAAAATACCTGTATTGTTTTGTAAATACAAATGTTCAATTTAGATAGCAAATTACATGAGACAGGCTTATGTTTCCAATATGTAATATTAATTAGAAAATTCAATAAATGTTCTGCCATTAAACTATTATTTACAATTAAAAGCAATTTGGTCCCTTTCAGGAAATATACTTCACACATTTAAAAGCATCCTCATTTTCATTATTGTGCGTAATAATTTTTATCTATAGAGATAATAAAATAATTCTAATACATCAAAATAATACTTATCTACCAAATTTGTTTTGCTGTTATAAGTATTCACCCACTTAGTAATTATAAATTAAATTTTTTAATGTTTTTTCATTGAAAATTGGTTAATCTGCATTTAATGGATAATTATTGGTCATTTATTTGACCAATAATCAAATAAATATAATTTATTAGATTTTGTCTCCTTTTTTATTCCCTATACACTAAAACTTAATTTTGAAATGATTATTCATTTTAATATTTGACTTATTTTCTGATGTACGGTATTTCGGTATATTATCAAAAACTTTCATCTCGCAAAAATCATGATGGGTATCCACGAAAAAAAAACTTTTTCATTTAAGCCTTTTTAGCGCAACAAAGGTTAATTGAGCAACCTATGATGAATGTATTTTCATTTTAGGATACTTTCCCTCGAGGCATTAAATATTATAAAGGGCTTTTATGCTAGAAACAGCTGGTCGAAATGACGAGGCTTTGAAAGGCCCCTTTGGCTCTTTGGAAGCATTTCAGGGATCACCGAATTTCACACTCGGTGAAACAGAGGAAACCCATTAGTAGCATTTAGTGCACGTAAGCCCCATTTTGCTTTGATTTATTCCGAAGCATCAAAAGTTTGACTCTTTTAAGCGAATGGCTGCGAATTTTGTATTATAATGACCTTCTCTCTTCTTTGATTAAACAGGGAGATGGAGAGGATATTCATAGGATATCTTAAATGTTCCATAAATTATGCGAAGGTGATTGCAAGCCCCCTCATTGTGATAATTCTTATGAATCATGAAAAATTGGAGGTTTTAGTATAAGCTTGTAATACTTAAAAGTGCTATTTAATGTAATACATTAATGGTTTGTATGCGGATGAACTAGAATTTTATGAAGTTTAATTATCGTCTTATAGAATTTATGTGTAACAAGATGCATGTATGTTCCAGAAAATGAATCCATTATTTCTGCATTGAAATTAAAACTTGATACATGCTAATTTAATTTAATAAATTGTTCTATATTAAAAATCGACAACTGCTAAATATTTTTGAAAATGATATTTAAAAGTCAGTAACTAAAGTGCCATAATAACTAAATAGCTTAAAGTACTAATTTTACAAATGCTTTCGATTGAATTTACAATGAATCTCTTGGTATGGAAAATCAAGACAAATTATACGACGTATTTTGATTCGAAAGCTTAAAATAAGCAATCCAATTTTGCCCCACGCTAATATAAATTGGTTTAAAAACGCAATATATCTTAACAAATCCAAATACATTTTAAGAAGAAAAAAATGGTTTGCACATATTAATTTACTAATGTGATCCATCTGCATTTTTATTGAAAGAAATCCCCATGGTAATTCTTCCGGACATTCAGCCATCACCATAAAAAGTGTCGAGATGTAAAGATATGTAAGCAATTAACTTGAGCAACATTTCATTCGCACTTTTCGAGTCTTCGGATGGGACGAAGAAGATAAATAAAAAATATCGTCCCAAACTAGGTCAGAATAAGTTACGCTCTGTTCTTTTCCTAAAACGTCAAGAAGTTGTTATTAATCGCTCGTGATACTCAAAGTGGTCCTTCCATCTTAACGAACTGGAGTAGAAACTGGAAAGTCTTCTTTTTATGCTTTACTTCTTCTTCTCCTATTTTCTTCGTGTTTTTCTTTACTTTCACTGTGATTTCCTTCCTCTTGACTTGTTACGACTTGGAGGAGACTGCGATGTAAATTGTGTCTGCCTTTACTATCAGAGTGTGGAGGAAACGTGGAGAATTAAATCACCGTATCTTGAATGCTTGTGGCGAAGCAATTAGTTTGGGTCACTTAAGTTTGATTAAGCAGCATATCAATTTTAAAAGAAGCACTGTATGTATTTATTTAATTGAAAATAACTTATTTTTACCAAATTCTGAGCTAATGAACCGCAAACTATATAAACTTTTATTTCATTAGCTCAAGTGCTATACATTTTTTAAAGACTGGAGTGAGAATACATTGTAAAAAAACCATATTGTCTTTAATATATTATGGCATTGAAAATATATTATCAGTAGTATTTTGCTTTAAACATCGTTTAATGCAGATTAATGATGTATAGTAGAGATATTATTTTAGGGTTCCCAATCATCATAAGTTTTTGGAACAAGTTTAAAATTACTCCTGTGTTGATCACTCGTAGAAGAAAAAACGGCTTGCACATTGAATGTCAAAAAGTATAATTTAGTAAGTATTTTACTGTTAGAGTACATTGCCAATTTTTGGTATTTTACAAAAAAAGTTTCAAGTCAATTAAATTCATTTTATACATGAAATTTATAGAAAATGAAATCCAACGAATTTGAAATAAAAATTCATTGAATTACAAATTTTACTTTTAATTACACAACTATTTAAAAATTGGAATAAAAAATTAATTAAAAAATATTAAGAATAAACAAGGCAAAATTAAATTCAACCGATTTAACGCAGAGTAATAATTTTCCACATGGATTGAAATTTAAATCATCAACTTTTTAACACTTAACTTACTTATGTGTAACTCAAAACTAACTTAAACTTCTATTGTTTAAAGAGTGTTGTAAAAGTATCATAGACATGCCTAATACTCTTGTTTAACCCTTTAAATTTCACGGAGTCAGAGTTGCGGGTTTCACAAAAACCCAATGACTTTCCCTTCTAAAAATCTGGAAATGAACTAGACCTACCTGGGGATCATTACTATATGTTTACAACCTGCAATAAGGTTGTGCGTTGAGTCATCTACTTGATATGTCGGAGCATTTAGTCGGCACCTTATCAATGAATGAAACGCCACCTCTAAGTACTTGACAAGATTCGCATACAAGAAAAATCCCGACTATCTTACTCAGTGTCCAAAGGGTGAGGCAGTTTGACAATGAGTGCTCTAAACCCTGACCCCCCTTTACATGCTGCACAATAGCCTATTGTTGAGGACCGTCACGCTTCCAACAACTACTTCACCACAGTTTGAAATATCCAACCATATCCCTGTATCCGAGGGAAGAAGTTCTGGGTTGAGACGATCGTTAATCCTGTAGTTGGGGAGGATTTTTCGATACGCTCCATTTAACCTCATTAGAACCCTGGTCACGTTGAAATGCACTTTGTGTACGGTCCCTTTTCTGCGATCGCTTCAGGACTGTGCTTACTTTTCAATACAAAAAGAAAGGAGCTACTCGATTCTCTGCTTGACCGCACATAACATAGGACAAAGAGTAGCAATCTTGAAAGTTCGTCTTAGCTTTCTGTACTTATTTGTTCAGGGTTCGGACAAAATTTTAGATTTTAAAAATAAGTTTCTTTACAAGGACCTTCCAATTAAAAAAGTTCAGCGGTCGGCAGTTCAACTTATTTGCCTCTTTGTTGGACTTCTTTACCTTTTTCAGAAAGACGAAGAATTGAAACATAACATATTTTACATGCTCTATCTCAATCCGTAAATTTCTGTGACTTTATATCTAATTAGCGAATGGAGGTTTTTTTTTTATTGTCTTATAATGCTATAAGAGTTTGTGTCTCAATTTGGTTCTTGTAAGGATAGCGTCAAAATAAGTGGAAAATTGAAGAAGACGTAAGTTTTCAAAGTGATTGTAATGGTATCAGTTGTATGCATATCAAATAGCTATTCTTATCATATTTCAGATTTTGCAATTAAATCGTAACAAAATGGCCTAGAAAGTGTAACAGAAAAATTTGTAATAAGGGACTACGGCATATATGTGGTCCTTATTTTTTTAACTTTCAGATTTCTTTTTTCCTCACCCTCCAATTCTTTTCCCATTGGCAATAAAAATATTATTGTAAGCAATTTTTTGAAAATTTAAAGAGATTAAGCTGTGCCGTAAGGAAAATGGAAGTTCGCATCACATAACTGCATTTTACTGTACAGCGCAGGGTGTTCCTTATTTTCCAACTTACAAATTTTGTATTCTTACCCCCATTTTTTTACCTTTGACTAAAAAAATTAAAATTCCCGACCAATTTATGGGATAAACTTCAATAGATTGCATACATTTAAAAGCAGAAAATACATTAGTCAAATTTCAGAGTCCGTTCTACAACAATAAAAAATATATTCGAAGAATAGTAAAGATGTACTGTGCATAACGAAGAGATCGGTTCTTGCATTTTAAAAACCGTTTTTCTCCATCCTATATGTTGCTTAAGTTCAATAGCTGTAGTATGGTAATCAAGTGCTGCTTTACGAATTTATATTAGCAAAAGTAAGATATTCTGTTTATAAATCTGTCTTTATAGATATAGAAACTAACATTCACTGTTAAGAAAATTCTGAGATTCTAAATATAAGTGGTTCCGACCTCTAATTTTGCCTCTAACAGCAAGAATGTTAGAATTTCATTTTTTAAAATTAATTTTTAACCCAGGAACAGGCCCGCGAAAACACCCAAAAACAACACTAGTAGGCTCACAGGCTATTTCATACCCAAACGTGCATAATCGCACCTTACAATAATAAATCGTGTGCTAATTAATTAACAAAACTGAATTAAAATTAAAATTACACCTAATAACATTTTTAATGAGAAGAAAAACTGCTTTCAATTAATGTGTATATTTTCTACAGACTGAAGCCATAGGCTCCATTCTTATATATATTTGACCTTTTCACCAGTATGTCGCGTCTTGCAGTTCTTATTTGGGATGTATTTCGTGTAAACTGTTTTTGTCTTCTGATTAGTGGGTTCTATTTTTTTTTTCAGGGTTAATTTTTCTTTTATACTTTTTATAAGCATCACTTGGTAGTGTATTAATATTCTAGCATTATGCTAACATCTTTTGAAGTAGCTCTCTCTCTTTTATGTTCTTTTTTCATCTCGTCCAACATAAAAACTAATTTCGTTTGGCGAATCTATATCTACTTCAATATATATGTTACCGTCTGTTGATGAATGAAGAATACTAATATATTTTTCATCCTCATCAAATTCTTTTTCGTAACCAAATACAATTTCTTAATCAGTCAAAACTGTATCAATAAATGTTCTCAAACGCTTCATTTATTCGTCGTAAGTAAGATTATGCTCCATATTTGTAAAGTGTCTTGGAACCCGTGACGGAAGAAATCTGAGTGGCAAGAATTGGCACGAGCTGCTCTTAAAACTTCCATCATCTGACATCGCTATAATCTCGAAGTGGAGAGAGGCTTGGGGGGGGGGGGGTATTAATGCAGAAAACTGATTTTTTTTTCTTAAAAGGGGGTATGTTAATGAAGAAATTAGATTTTATTCTCTTTTTCGAAGTGAGAGGGGGAGGTAATGAGGAAAAGGTTCAAAATGTTGTTTCCCGAGGGTAAATTATTAAAAGAGTGATATTTTCTCGAAGAGTGGTGGGATTATATTAACCTAAAAAAGGTTCAACATTTTAACTATGCATTTGCTCAGCAATTATTTAGTGAGAACTTTTTTGCTTGTGATTGGGAATGAAAAGTTTATCGAGCAAAGCTATTCTAGGATTGCATAGCAATGAACTTTTGCAGTGAGCGAAGCATTCACAGCTAAAATCCATTTAAATTAGCTGATCTCCGCAACGTGGGTAACCATTCTCCCTCTTCCATTTTCCAGTGGCACAGTATAATGTTGGTTTGCTTCTGTTGTAATTGCTACCATTGGTGTAATGCCAGCAGCTCGCCTTAATATTGTTACATTTTCATCGACCAGAGAATGGGTGATAACAATTTACCAATACGTTTTTGGAATCCTACTTTGCAACTCAATAAGCCAATGACCAGACGAATTTGTTGCGCATTCTCAGTAAACAGCAAGAGTATACAAATTAACGTACCAACTTTAATACTATAGGTGGCGGATACTTTTAAATAGCTTCTGTTGATGCTTCTTTTAGGGGGAACCAATCTTATATATGATCATATCCATTAATTGAGAGATAATGGAGTTTTTCATGTGTACTTATAGCTCCATTAACTAAATCCATCATAAAAAGTTACTGGTAAACACAAATGATTCCATAAATAAACTACATGGCGTAGAACATAAAACACATTATTCAAAACTTTTTGACCCTAGCATTTCTGAAATTCGTGAACAAAAAAGAAAGCGTGGAATAATTTGCATGATGCTTCGGTATTGCAGTACAAAATGAAATACAGATGAGTCTACTCCGGGTCGTTCCTACTTCCCATCACTACCTGTCGGGAAACTTCCATGTCTTTGAAGTTTAGCAAACGAATCGTTTAATGATGACTTGAGGCTTGCCACCTCTACCGACCCAATTGCAGACGGTTGGACTTTTTTTTAAAAACTTTTCAATGACGTATACCTAAATCGGTCCAGAATCTGCTACTATTGTATGTCGAAAGTATCCCAGTGTTGACTCAGCTATTTTCTCTTTGTTGGGATGACACAAGAAAACTTTGTTTTTTGTGACAATCTTCCTTAAAACGGGCATTTCAGAAAATGCATTTACAATATTAAAATCATACATTTCTTAAAAGAATCACATTATGACTTATTCAAAATTAAAGAGATTGTTTTTATGGTTAATATTATTAAATAACGGAGACATTTAATTGTTTTGTTTCAAATGATAGTTTATTATAATCCATGCATAAATGGTGTGTTTATTTTGAGAGGACTTATAGAAAAACAGTAGCTTGGATATAAAAAAAATTTGTATTAACAAATGATAAATTCATAGAAAAGTATTTATTCATTGCACAATAGCTTCTGATGGTTGTGTTGGGAATTTCAAATCTATGAAAACTTAGTCAAATATTAAGTTAGGATAAAACTGAATTAGTATTTATATAAAAAAAAACAACAAGAGTTTCTTTCAAACAGACAGACAACCACAACTTTCTATCAGGAGATTTTATTGAATAACATTTTTATCCAAACGTTTTCTGGTTCGTGGAAATATCTCGAATGCAAGGAAAAAATACCATAAATTTTTTTACGTTATTCAGTTTATCTGCTAAAAAGTGACGCAATAAAATTGAATTTAGAAACGAGTTAAACTTTAAATGCCAATAATTGATTTACAAACTTTTTCAGTAAATGAGTTACGTCCCATTTTATGGAATCTAGTTTCCTACGTATAGCTCGGTTCTTACTATTTTCTTTATTTCTAAACGTCGTAAATTTCAAAGCATGTATTCAACCAAGCGTGTAGAAAATAGCCCACTTTTCGATAACGCATTTCTGTCACATGCATTGCGCTGAACTCTTCGCGTTGTTCTTTATTTTATTTCCACTTCTGATAGTCTTTCAGAAAGCATGAAATAGTTTCTAGAGTTACCTTCCTTTCTTTTCCAAGGACCAGAAATAGCAGTTTCCCTCTTCTTAAAGTGTAATGTTCTTAGAACTTAAAGCGTCTCAGAGACGCGATTTCGAAAAGTTGAAATAAATCACTTAAGTTTTCTTACTTTCTCCGTGACTTCTAAGCTCTTTTTTTCTCGCTCATGTTTTTTGACATTCATATCATAATTCAAAAAAGCGAATTTAAACAGCTTTAAAAAGTATTCGTTATAAAAAAAAGGCTTTTCTTTAAAAGAAAAAAACAAACAAAACCTAAAGTGTTTTTACATTAGCGTTTATAAATAAATTGCAGTGTTATTTTCAAGTAAGTTAAAAAGATAAAGTTTTGTAATTACCACCTTAAATTATGTTGACTTAATCAAAAGTGTTTACTTTAAACAATTCAGTTGCTATTCATTTAAAATAAAGTTTCTGTTTTTAAACAAACATTTCTAATACTTCAATAACATGTGCTGCTACTTGGGAAAACAAATTTATTATTTAAAAAAAAAACCTAAAAGTATTTGCCCTTTAATATAAAATTTATTTCCGTACACCAGGCGCACCACCAGAGGAAGGTTTTTTAGTGTCAGAACCCCGACTAGGACCCTTAAAATTCCGATGTTTTTTGATGAATGAATAACAAACACTTAGTAATGATAAATAATTTCAAAAGAATGAGTTTTTAATTACCATCATTCAGATAGAGTAAGTGTATCGTATTGCACTAAAGTATCTATTAGGACCATAAACTTTGAAACAAATTTTACATTTGTAAAGGTCAAACTTAGGTATAATGTGAACTAAAAAAAAAAAAAAAAAGGGAAATGGATTAAAATATATGGAATTTTTCGTTTTTCAAATGTTTCAATGCAACATGACCTCTGTATTTCAAGCTATCGAAAAAAACCAGTCTAAAATGATATTGGTGTTGTCTGTTCCCTTAAATATGTCGCTCATCTGATATCTCTTGAATATAAACAAACCAAATTTTCAATTTAATCTATAATCTAAAGACAATATGGACGCAACAAAAACATCTCTGTAAAAAGGCGCCAAATTCTTCTTGCAATGATTATGGCCGTCAAAAGTATTGAGATCTATAGTAGAGCAAAGTTCAAAGTTGTTGTAAATTATGGGCAATGAAAATTAGTAATTTTTTTCCCTCAAAGTCAAAATTCCCCTGCATAGGCCTAAATATCTAGCTTCCACAAATATTTGTGATACTTGGCCAATACTTATTCTGGTTCACTGACGTGTAATGGCTAAGTCACACAAGCATTTTTGTAGCTAGATATTTAGGCCTATGCAGGAGAATTTTGACTTTGAGAAAAAAAAAATTATAAATTTTCATTGCCCATAATTTACAACAACTTTGAACGTTGCTCTACCATCGGTCTCAATACTTTTCACGGCCATAATCATTGCATCAAGTAGGTTGCCTTTTTACAGAGATTTTTTTGTTGGGATTTTACTTCTTTTCTTAAGGTATTAATTTAAAATGCATATCCTATTTGCAAAATAATAACTAGTTTTGAAATGTTTCATGTTCATAATTTTTGAACTTGAAAGAAAACTAACTAGTATTAAAAGGGTTAAGCATACAGTTTTTTTTTCTGTACTTGATTATTATGCGTCGACCGTTGACTTTTTCTTAACGGCCAACTAAGAGATATATACCATTAGCCGACCCCTTTATTCTTTTAATTATTATTTGGTGTTAAGGAAGATTTAAAAACGTTCTCAACAACATCTAATTAGCCGAGAATTACAAGAGATTTTCTAAGAAAGTTAAATTTACTGGACCGCAATCCAGTACGTACTTATGCATTCAATATGAATGAAGATAATATAAAATTGTTTTTAGATAAATAGATTATTTAGATACGCAACGAAGTTGGCAAATGGGGGAAAAAATAGCAATGGACAATTCCAGCATTTTATTTATTTTTTTATTCAATTTTAAATGTTTCGAAAAGGCCATAAACACACAAATTTCTGCTCGCTGCGCTTTTCTTTTTTTTTTAAATTTGCAACCTAAAATCGCTGGTTAATTTTAGTGGTAAAAACGACTCATTCAGCTCAAAACTAATGTGACGTTACTTGTTCGGAACTTGGTTTGAATCTTGGCTTGAAAGCGGAAACCCAGTTTGCAAATCGTGCCAACCGGCACTGGATATAGCAATTGTCTAAGAAACGCACACCTTGGCAGAAACCTCATTATAGCCATATATACGGAAGAAAGTTTTTGACGTCACAGAAAAAAATGTATCGTTTTTATCGGATTGCAATCCAATGAGGTTTTTGGGCATTTTTTTTACTTGATATTTAAATTACTAATTTTTTTAAAGAACTTTTGTTTCAATATTTGGAATCAGAAAGAAATTCTTCATAAATATTAACTATTTTCACTCGTTTTTAAAAAAATGAGGGAAATGTCCATTGACGATGAATTCGTAGACGATAAAATATCGCCAATATTAAATTTTATGATGCCAAGTACACTTTTTTTTCTCTCTCTTATTTCTCGATTTTAGAGGCTTTGCGGTGTGTGGTTAGTTTACCCTCTATTTATATATGCTAAGAGCTACTTGTATTCTATGTTTTATAATTCTAGCACCAATGAAAGTATATTAGAATTGAGATTCAAATTCTTCGAACATTGCCCTCTTTTGGGTATTCGGAGGGGAACATCTCGATTTTTAGATTTTTTCCTTTCTATATTAAACCTTATAAGAATACCACAACTAACTCTGCTAGAAGTACCTTAGTAATTTGATGATCATTGAGTGAGTTTTGGGTAGATTTAAAAATATGTCGTTTTCGGCCGTTTTCGAATGTTATGATAAGATTCTTACTAAAGTCGCTAACAGCTACCCTTAAAAAAAGTCAGCTCTCAGGCTTACTGTAGTACTCAGATATGAGAGGTCAAAATACTGCTGAGTGGCTTCCTGTAAAAGATGGCTGGCAGTGAACTTGACTGGTGACCTGCCATGCACCTAGGGTAAAATAAAAAGGGATCTATATTGAATACCAAATTGGGGTACTTTGTATAATTCGAATCAAGACGTTTAAGTTTTTATTTAAACTTTGATTTTTCAAATAACTATCTTAATGAAATTTAAATTAGTAGTTATGTTTTAAATTTCTCGTCCCCCATCAAATATTTCAAAACTTGTAACATACTTCTATTTCCCTTGAATCATTCCACTTTTCTCCATAATATTTTAAATTTTTAAAATTCAGAGGAATGACAGTACACGCTCTCTTGCACCTTCCTGGCGCCGCCCATGTATACTGGACAATTTTGCACTGTAGATGGTAGATTAAGAAACTGCAATAATATTACGATTTGTGACGAATATGGGATGAGAAAGTTCTGCATATATATTGCTTTTTATAGAGAAATGCATTTTCTGGTTACGCCTTTGCTTATACTTAAATGCTAAAGGCTTAAAACGTTGTGATTTACAGGTTGTGATGTCTGGTTCAATTTTAATTGGTATGTTAAGTGCGTAATAAAAGGGTGTCATGGATAAACAATTTTTTTCTAACAGCAAACAATCACAAGGACACCTGACAAACTATCTATGCATAAAACCCTACTAATTAAACATAATCATAAGACAAAGAACATAAAACATTGATAAAAACATACCCAACTCACACAGCGGAGAAAAGACAGGTCTTACCCCTTCCAGGCCCCTCCTCGCACTCTCTCATTTTGTTTGTACTTTAGCTTTCTCTCACACAAGGTTCCCAAATGGGGCCTTTCGGAATGTTTCTTACACTACACAGGTTAATTGTTGAATTTTTAACATGCATGTTTGTCCATGGTTATTTATAAAATTTCAATATCTAACCTTTTTGAGACTCGAAGAGAAACTGCTTACTACACTACTATGAAAGTATTATACGTAATTAAATTTGACTAAATACAAATAATCAATCAATGTATGTTTGAGTATATGATACCCTCCCCCCCCAAAAAAAAAAAAATTGAAAAGTAGAAAAACCGTCAACCTCAAAACCACAAAAAACTTTCTTGCAGTGAAAAAAATCATAATCATGATGAAATTTTTCAGCTACAAACACAGTGATATAAAAAAAGGCCAACCTCTGACTATAGCTCTCGGTTGCTACTCGCTTGAGAATGTATGCTTACTTAGTTTATTTTTAAAATATAAATTTCGCTCCCATAAAAATGTACGCTGCTTGAGGTTGGTGCCCGTCATAGGAATTTTAACAATGTTTGCGTTTAAAGTAGTTTATGGTTGTTTTCAGGAATATTGGAGGATATATGATCCAATTTGAATGGGTATAAAATACAAAGTAGTGTAAATCTTCATGTTCACGTAGATGTAATTTTCAAAATAGTATAGAGACAATTTGCTCAAATGATAAGCTTTTGTTAGGTTGATACGTGCATTTTGGAAGTTTTTATTGTGTGGGGGTTCTTAAAGAATTATGATTAAGACGGTAGCCAACCTCAAGCAGCATTAATTTTTATGGGAGCGAAACTTAAATTTTAAAAATAAACTAAGTAAGCATACATTCTTAAGCGCTAGTCAAATCCGAGAGCTGTAATCAGAGATTGGTATTTTTTGATATCACTGTGTTTGTAGCAGAACATTTTCATCATGTTTAGGATTTTTTTTATTGCAAAAAAGTTTTTTGTGTTTGTGATGTTGGCGGTTTTTCTTCTCTTCAATTTTTTTTTTTTTTTTTGGGGGGGGGGGGAGCGTACTAGAACTTTTTTTAAAACACTGGCGACTTCTATTTTTGTTTGTCCGTTTCATCGTTTTTCTCTTTATCCACAATGCCTTTTCCATCATGAATATTCATAATTTTTCGAGCGGTGTTCAACGATACCTTACATGCCATAATCATTTTGAAAAGTGACAGATCGGTTGAATGCGGACGGCAGTAACCAAAATCGACCATGAACGAGCAATAGAAAGCTTGCTTAAAAATCTTCTTTTAATGGTAACTCAATCCCCAAAACTTAATAGAATACAGTGTCATCAACAAAGAGCCTGTATGCCCAGTTTCAGCTCGATTGGTTAGTTTGTACGCACAACGACCTATTTTTGTGCATAATAAGGACTAATCAGCGTGGGATCTACAGCTTAACGTGGATTTCGAATCACAATGAACATTCACACTTAACTAGTGAGAGAAGTGTGGATAGACGCCGGTATGACGCATCCAAAGACCTTTCAAGAAAACACTCATGCGTTTCACCACTTTTAAAACCACTGAAATCCCTCCCTCCCCTTTCAAAAACAATTAATCTACCTAAAAACTACTAAAAAAATAACATTGACTATTAAATGTAGTGACACTGAGAAGAATTGATTTAAATCACACTATTACAAAAATGTATTTTACTACTTGGTATAAAAGATATAAGTATTTTTAGTAGCAAATTACTAATTCACTTGGTCAACTTTTAACTTTGGAGGAACTTTCTTTTAAGCAAAATTTCTATACTTGTTTCATATAAAGACAAGTTATTTAAAAAAAAAAAATAATACTAATAATACTAATAATAATAATAATAAAATTAAAAAAAAAAAAAAAAAAAAAAACGTTTTACAGTTTTCAATTAGTTTAGTTTCATGAAAGTTTGCATATTTAGAAGAACTATTTAAAGCTAAATAAATAGTTATGTTTATTATGTTGAATTATTGCTTCATTTTGCCTCTTACTTTTAACAGTACATGTTAGACCCTTGTGCAATGTTAGTGTTAGGAAGTATAAATTATTTCCTTCGTAACTAATGTATTTATTATAAAATAGGAAATTAATTAATTTCATTGCGGAGGGGAATGGAGAGAGAGGGAGGGGTGCATTCGTCACCAGCTTTTGTGCACCGCTTTACTTTTTTCCCTCATTTCTGTTACTGCACCTAACCCAGGAATCAAACCCGCACCTTTAACATACGAAGCTAGAGCGTTTATCCCATTGAAAATGTATTCTTATAAATTACTATAAGTAAATTTTACAGATTTTTATAGTCTAATTATTGCAATGGAAATTATTTTGTTTAATACTAAGCATTATTTTGGTTCACATACTAACTCATTGATATTTGAAATCATTTCAAATATTTTCTTAACTACAATTTTTAAATTCCCTAAGAAGATATAATTTTGATGATATACAATTCAACGATATCATTTTACAACGGAAGTTAAACAAAATCAACACATCTTTCAAAATGAATTTTATTTTTTTTAAATAAAATTAGTCAATCGCAATGCTTGTTTCATTCAGTCCCACTGCAATGAATTGACTGTGACGTCATCTCGCATAACCTCCACATTTATATTTTGTATTCAGTCCAGATTATCTGGCAAATTAACGACGAAATAATGACAAACCTGTTTGGTACATTGGCATATTTTACCTGAACCTCAATTATAAATTGATCGCCTCTATCTAACATTAAAAAATAAATTGGAAAAAGTGGTTTTATATGAATTAAAAATATAAATAATGTTTTAATGAAGTTCAAACCAGGGCAGAATTTTAAGTCGAAACATTCCGCATCATATAATTTAATCCGTTCGAAGATCTAAAGTTTAGTTAGGTCTGGACAATTGTCTAAATTTTTACACCAAAAATGAGTTAGAACTCTACCTTTTATTTCGTTCTGGAAATTTCAATATTTTTTTCTTCTTCTTTGTTTTTTATCCTAGTAACTGATGTTTTCTTCTTTAAGAGCAAGATTCTGAGAGATTGGGCCACTTAACATTAGGGGGTGATTCACACCACCTCCGATTGTCCCCCAAAAATTACCAGTTGCTAATACCCTTATTAGATGATAAAATCTGAAATTATTTGTTCCGTAGTTGCACTGCTCAAATTCTATGACGTGTCAAAGATCACCTTTAAAAATGAAAAAATTGGTGTTTTTGTGACACATGAAAGCTATTTTTCTCCGTCTAAAATTTCACAAGCAACTTGCCACCTGCATTTCTTCTGTTATAGAATGTACTTTATAAAACATGTAAAAAGTTCATGGTAAGTCAATTGCGCAAGGTCAATCAAGGTCATGAAATGTCCAGGTTTTCATGTTTTTTACCATTTTCAAGACTGAATTATATCTTGCGCGTTTGATTTGTCATTTCAAACTAGGTGTCATTGGATAGAGCTATATTAGTAGTAGTTATTAATACATAAAACATTAAGGCAAGCTGTACACGTTGGAAGTTATTTGGAGCTAAAATCGAAAAATTTCCGAATTTGACACAAATTTGAGGTCGCATATCTTGCTGCGGGAACAATATATTGACACAACGCTAAGACTATTTAAACACTCTTTTATTATACTTAATGAGAAATTAAACTTTATTGAGGCAAGTTGAAGAGAAAAAAAAACAAATGATTTTTTTTGTTGCACCCCATCCTTACATATTGATGCATTACTGTTTTCATTCATGTTTTTAAAAATTAATCTATTTTCACTTCACTCTTCCTCATGCTTATAACAATTGCTTGTTCTTTGTCTTTTAAGCTAAGAACTGTGACTGGATTGGCTGCAGAAAGTTTCAAAAGACGGGGGAGAAAAACCGAACTTCTATGCAATGTGTCGATAACATCAAGCAATGGCCACTTAAACTTAGCAGCTCCTCTCTGGTGAAGAAATTCCATTTGAAACACAACATACCCAAAATTTTCTAGCAGTTTACCAATATAAAATCGTTTATCGTGCAGACTGCGTATAAAAAATGGGGCTGAATCCCATATTCGCAGTCTTGATCAGCAATTAGCTTTATCTCTTTTATAATATTCTCCATTTGTTGGGGGACAGTAATTTCGATTTTAAATGTGAATTCAACATGCAATCAGTGCTAGGCACAAGTCAGACCAAACCCTAAAGACGAAGATAATATCATTTAGCCGAAAATTTATAACTCTGATGTTTTGCCCAGAAGGAAATTGCACATCAACGTTTGAAACTGCAGAGGATTTGTCCCTACATATTGCTAGAGGAGAACACCACATTCCTAAAACAATCACAAGTCAAGACAAATCCAGGAGTGCATTTTCAAAAAGAATGGAAGCAAGGACAAAAAAGACTAATTAAGAAATTACTGCTGATTTTGAAGAACCCACTATAGATAATAGAAATTGCATCTATTCATGCCATCTACATACCTGATTGTCTCCAATAATTCCAAGATAAAATTCGTCATCGTGTTCAATGACTTCATCTTCAATAACACTGCATATTTCAATCGTACCTTTCATTCTGTGGAAATGTTACATAACTTGTTCCCTTGTCAAATATTCATTTGAACAAAATGTCTTCTTTCCATCAACTGTGAGAATTCTCATCATACTTGCAACAGTTTTGGGTGTTAATTTATTTCCTGTTTTATTTCCTTTGTTGAAGTATTCTAAAATGTTTTTGATTTTGGTTCTTGAACTTTCCTTTTGGGTTTCAGTGACTATCCTTCTTTGGGCACAAGTAGACTTGATTATATGTAATTATTATTATCTGTAGTGGGTTCTTCAAAAGCTGCAGTAATTTGATAATTGGTCTGTTTTGTCATTGCTTCCATTCCTTTTGCAAATGCATTTCTTTTTTTGTCTTGACTAGTTATTATTTTAGAAATCTGATGTTCTTCTCTATAGCAATATGTAGGAGCAAATCCTCTGCAGTTTCAAATGTTGATGAGCAATTTTTTTCTGGGCAAAACATCAGAATTATAAATTTTTGGCTGAGTGACATTGTCTTCGTCTATAAGGTGTGGCCTGACTTGTGCCTGGAACTGATTGCATGGTGAATTTGCAGTTGAAATCCAAATTACTGTCCCCTAACAAATGGAGAATATCATAAAAGAGATAAAGCTAATTCCAGATAAGAACTGCGGATATGAAATTCTGCCCCATTCTTTTTATGCTGTCCTATATACAATAAACGGATTTACATTAGTAAACTACTAGAAGATTGTGGGGATGACGTATTTGAAATAAAATTTCTTCATCAGAGAGGAGATGATGAGTTTAACCCATTAACCGCCAAAACTCAGAATCCTTAAAAAACATGGTCAGTATTTATAACATTTGTGATTTTAGAGTCATATATAACATATTTAAAGAAAAAATTGGAATATTTTATTTATCTTTAGAGAAAATGATTGTTGCGTTGGCGCAACGTCAGCGTAAAACCGAGTTAAAATCGGCGGTTTTCAAGAATTTCATATTTCATTAATGTTGAATATTCAACGACTGTAATTAACCGTTGGCGATATTTTAAAGCTTCTTTTCAAAAATTTAAACTTTTCTTACTATGTAAGTACATACCTTTATTTAATATGACTTATTTTATATGAAAATATTGACTACATTCTTGATGTAAAGCCACTTCACAACCATTACAGCGATACATAATTTGACTGTGACAATGTTTACTGCGAAGTCTTTTATTGTCCATCATGTGATGTAAGGGTACAAGTTTTATAACCGAATCATACAGGTTTTCCTTTTAGGCATTTTTGCAGAATGTTTTCCTCTATAAGGAATCATTTGTTCGTCTATACTTAGGTCGTGTGCAAATATTTGAAACTATTTAAAATTTCTTATTCAACAAATTTCACTCTTGTACTCTCACTTTCTACAATTTGTGATTTTTGTCAATATTGATGTTATCTGCCATATGCAAATTTTGTTTTATATTCCTGTACTGAATACGTGACATTGACTCTCTAACAAACGGGACAGATTCATATTTATCTAATGACCAATATATTACTTCTTGTGGCAATGCATGGTATCCAGTAAGAAGAAGCAAACCAATAAACCTTTTTAGGTAACTCTCAGAAGCAAAAAAGTCAGTCCGATTATTTTTTTAAACATATATATTAGTTTGATTAATGAGCAATGCATAAATTTCAGAGTAAAAAAACTTAAAGAAAATTTCCTCACAACTTACATTTTCTAATTCTCTTTTCAGTTTTTCAACTTGGTGATGTTTCTTCATATTTTGGTATCGATGTATAAATAGGATCTATTTTCTTCCATTTCAAAGCTCAATATTTTTCCTTTGTCTTTGTATTATCCATATTATTTTGGTCCTTATCTTCCCTATTTGAATGTAATTCAACCTCACCAGAAATGTCATTTGGTAAAACGTTCGAGTCACTTATTACTGTATTGTCCCCTTCTTCCTTGTTAGCAACTTTGCCAAATTCTAGTGAAATAATAACAATGTAATTTTCATTGTCATCTGAATCAATGGTGTAAAAAGTATCCAGAGCTTCACTAAGCGTAATATAGTGCTTTCGAGATATTTCAAATCAAAATGAAGCAGTTGTAATAACACGTGGTGAGAAAAAAGTTCAGAAAATTTTGACCCTCTTTTCCGCTGACGTTGCGCAAGCGCAACACTAGCATTTCCAACATCGTAGCTCAAAGATTAATTCATCAAAACATTTTTTATTTGCGTGTGACCTTCAAGTGAACTATGGAGATATGAATTGTTATGTCTAATTAAATTTATTTTTCTTTCTTTTATTTTTCGGAATTGATTTAGCAAAGTCAGTCTAACTTAGCGAATTTCGGAAAAGTTTAAGTTATTACTACGAGAAAACAATAAGGTTTAGAATAATTTTTATTTTTCGAAATTAAAGTGTGTAACCTTATCAATGAACATAAACCTCCAAATATTAGTTTAAAATTGATTAAATATTTTTTTTACTTATGTTTTCTAAGCGTTGCGTGAACGCAACGCCAGCGGTTAATGGGTTAAGTGGCCATTGCGTGATCCGAAGCTCAGTTTTCTTTGGTACTTTGTAACTTTCTGGAGCCGATTCAGTCAAAGTTCCTAGCTTAAAAGACATACAACAAGCAATTGTTATAAACATGAGGAAGAGTGAAGTGAAAAACGATTAGTTTTTGAAACTATGAATGAAAACAGTAATGCATCAATATGTAAGGATATGGTTCAACAAAAAAAAATCTTTTATTTTTTTCTCTTCAACTTGCCTCAATAAAGTTTTATTTCCCATTAAGTATAATAAAAGAATGTTTAAATAGTCTCAGCGTTGTGTCAATATATTGTTCCCGCATCAAGATATGCAAGCTCAAATTTGTGTCAAATTCGGAGATTTTTCGATTTTGGTGCCAAATAACTTCCAACGTGTTCAACTTGCTTCAATGTTTTATGTATTAATAAATAGTACTAATATAGCTCTATCCAATGACACCTAGTTTGAAGTGACAAATCAAACGCGCAAGATATAATTCAGTCTTGAAAATGGTAAAAAACATGAAAACCTGGACATTTCATGACCTTGCGCAATTGACTTACCATGAACTTTTTATATGTTTTATAAAGATCTATTCTAGTACATTCCATAACAGAAGAAATGCAGGTGGCAAGTTGCTTGTGAAGTTTTAGACGGATAAAAATAGTTTTCACGTGTCACAAAAACCCCAATTTTTTCATTTTTAAAGGTGATCTTTGACGCGTCATAGAATTTGAGCGGTGCAACTAAGGAACAAATAATTTCAGATTTTATCATCTAATAAGGATTTTAGAAACTGGTAATTTTTTGGGGACAATCGGAGATGGTGTGAATCAGGGGTGGTGCAACTTCTCAGAATCTTGCTCTTAAAAGATATCACCGAGATGAATCTTTGTTATTTTTTGTATAATTATGCGAAGTACCGAAAGCACACTAGAAAATAGTTAATTTTGGCTTCTTCGTTGGATTTTGTGCAAATAATAGGTACTTACTATCTTTTCTGCCCTTTTAAGTTTTGCGGCGAAACGACCGTTTCGTCTGATGAGTTGGATTCGAGAATTTGTAATTTTAATAAAAGATGTATATTATAAACTACCTACACTGTTCAACCATTTCATATAACAGGTGAATTATATTTTATGCTGTCTAAATTATCCATTCAGAAGGTGATAAAATACTAAAAAATTCAACCATACCATAAAAACTCTATAAAAATATATTAAAAACTCGTCTCCAGCTTGAAAGCATGGATAGAATACCACCAAAACCATTTAAAATTATTAACTCAGTATCAGGGATTTATGCTCATTTACAGTTAAAACTCTGAATCTTATATCTGGCATTAATATTTTCATTCCCGAGGTACACTTTTAAGGGAATGGATGCACTTTTTTTTTTGTTTTTTTTAGCCAAGTTAAAACTTTTTAATTATTGAAAGTCTAATTTTATCACAATAATCTGTTTCACTTTATTTCAAAATCATAATTCCCAAAAGTTTGATCTTTGTCATAAATAATTTATAGTTAATACTAATTTCTTATTTTAACTCTAATTTTTATTTAAGCTGATAATTTATCATAAATTAATATCAAACAGAGTTTAAAATTTCAAATTGGTGCGACACATATTGAATAAACATTCTCCATGATTAAGCATATATTTTATTCAAAAAGATTGCTGTATCAAATAATGAAAACGATTTATTTTTTTGGTATATTTATAAAATTTTAATCTATTTTAATCAATTTTCGAAGGGAAATTAATCATATTTATTTGAAGATCTATAGATAAGTGAATTTTTTTTAACTGGTAATTGATATCAATTTGCGGGACATACATATTTTCGCTTAGTATCAAAATTAAAACGAACAACACATAGTTCATTATAATTTTGCAAATTTATTTGCTTTTTTTTAATATAAACGTTCGCTTTTGAAACTTTTATGGTACTGGAACATCATATCTTTAAATTTTCTAGACATTTAACTTAGAATTTGCAAAGTAAACCCCGTTCCATACCATAGGAAAATATTTATTCAAGGATTTGAAAGTGACGTTTCATATCGAATTTTGGAGTCCTAACTTTGCATACGTTATCGATAATACGGGTTGTCACTTATTTCAATATTGGATTATCTCTCATACACCTATTTGAATAAATAAAGTTGCGACTGAATAAATATCAATATTGCTAAGTTTATTCATCCACAACTGTGCCTTGATATGATTTAAATCACTACTCAAATTTATAAAAGTAAAAAGGTTAAAAAGTTCATTTAAGTACTTAATTGTAACATTACAAAAGGATTGATATACGTAAAAAAAAAAGGGATTGAGAAATTTTATCTTTTTAAAGCGATTATTTTTCAAGATTGCCACAGCCGGAGATAAATAGAGGGTTCAATTCAAAAGCTACTATTTTAAAATAATCAAATTAATTGCTAGTACACAAACTAGTTTATTTTAGTTAATCAAGAACCTTAAACTTGAGAATTCAGTGCAGGGTAAACGGACTTTGGTAAAATCATATATTCCTATTAAATACCAAATCTTTGGGTAGTATGAATTTCGAAATGTTGTGCAAAATATCTAAATTGTACATTAACGCTTATTCTTTTCATTTATTTTCACTGAATATTTTGTATTTAATTTGCAAATGAATTTCTTATCGTTATGCTATGTAAAAAATCATGTATTTAAGAAGCTAAATTAAAATATATAAGTGAAAACCAGACTTACTTCAAAAGTTCTAAATGGTGTGAGTCAGCACCTGTGGTGGAGTGGTGAGATTATTATTAATTAACTTGTTAAACGTTATTCGTAATTACAGATAAGAGGGAGGAAACTTTGATTTTACTGTGTAACAATTTGGGGTAAATAAGAGCATATTGAATTACAGAAGGAGAGTCGGAATTTTTGTGGCTAAGACATGGAAGAATGGGGTCTGCGTCAACATGAGGGATTTTGATCGGTGAACATAGGCCATTTTGTGACACCATACGAAGCATTCACACACAGCTTTCAGCTAAATCTCAGGCTCCTAGAGAAATGCCTACTAGCCTCGTAAGTATATTATAATGAATTTCCCCTACCCAATTTTCATTTAGGTTCCTCAAACGATTTTTTTTTTTTTTTTTGTGTATCCGCTAAATCATAAAAAATAGCAACATAGTCAATTTAATAACAAAACAAACATCAGAAGCTTTACCCAGCCCTTTTAAAATCTGAAATGATATATCACTTATTTTGAGACATCTCGTCTCCGAAGTGACCTCGATAAATCACATCATGACCCTCTTTAACCAGGATGAACCTCTTTGCCTGTTGTGTAATACCTTGGATCAAATAAAGCCATCGAGTATACTCCCCTCAAGTGCATATTAAATTAACATCAAGGGTAGGTATTTAACTTGGCCCTAACATATATCGAGTATTTTTATAGTGCCCTACAATATCACATTTGGTGTGATTATTGACAATTTTATATAAAAACATTCAAATTGATGTTGAGATTCCTATTTACATTAAATTCAAATGAAAATAAGCAGATTTTAATCTTAACCATAGAATATCATTGCATGTATGTATCAAGAATCCTTCGGAAATATAAATTTTGAAAAGTAAACGAAAATATTATAACAATTTCTTAATTTTGACATTTCAAAACACATAGTAATAATGTAAGTCGTGACGAAATTTCTAAGGCCTTATTGAAAGTCTAAGAAAGAAACATCTTTGAAACTTTTTTATGGAACGGCATAGAATAAATTCGCTATTATTATAGAAAGATTCCAGCTGTTGCCATGAAGAAATAATTATTAAAATTAAGACTCCTCGGCAGCTTGTAACCATTTCAATGCTACTATTTTGTTTTGTTCCTTCTCTATCTTAGAATATTTAAGTAAGCCAAGTTTTTGGAATCTGTAAGAGTAAGATATTATTTTTCGAGTTTGTGTTTATATATTTTTATCTTTTGTTCTTTTCTTCCTAATACGTTGTGATAATTCAGCAAACAAATAATAAAGTTTTAATTTTCCAGATGAAATATTAAATGCCTTAGGAATAAAATTTCAAACAATTGCTACATCCTACTGTAATTTATATCCTATTATCAAAATAGTGTGATGAGTTGGTACATCTACAGCAATTTGTAAACATTGGTTTTTATGCTAGGTTCATGAAACAAATGTTTTTGCATTCAATGCTTCTGAGCAAGATACGTATTACAATTCAACACGTATATGCGTACACGCAATAAGAATAACAATTTAGAAATACAGAAATTGTTGTACAAAAATGCATTTTGACTGGAACTAATCCGTAGTCGTTATCCCTCTTACGGTATAAAATCTATAAGACTACTAGCAATCCGACGTGTGCTGTAGGGTGGGTCAAAAAAACTTGTTTCTCCTTTTTCAAGTGGCATAGTGATAAAAATGTGCTAAATGGTCTCAAAATAAACCTTGTGAAATCTGATCACATTCCAATAAGTCTAACTGCCTCTGGATTGATGTTGATATTTTTTAAATTTTAATTTTTTTTCCGGATTTTCGATTTTTTCTTTCCGAGATAAGTTTAAGTTAGGATTCCAACCAATAAACATTACTTTCTTCATACATATACAGATAATGTATCATGATACTAGTCTACGAAAATATTATGAAGTTCTATGAGTGGAACCGGTATAAAATAAAACGCGATAATGAAACCAACAACAAAAAAAACCGTATCAGGAAATAGAGGACATAGTCGTGGCAAAAACCAAAACAATATGGTCAAAAGTTTCCATATCCTACTGTCGAACGAGTAAACACGATGTTGAAGGCACATCATTTGAAAAGCATTATTATTATTTATTTTTTAATTCTCACTTTTGAATATCAAAGGGGAATTTAGAAAGCTTTATCCAAATATTTCTAGAAGACTAGTAAGTGTTGTTTGACATTTATCCTGCAAGTGTAAGAAAATGTATGAGTGCATTTGTTCCATGTACTAAAATGCACCAGTCAGAGAATAAAGATTCCTAATCGATCAAAATGGTATAACACTTTGAGAAAAGAAATTCTGAAGTAAAAATCATAGTTTTAAATTCAAAAAGAAAACAAAAGAAAACATAGAGAAGCATATAATGAGTCAACTTTATCTGAATCTAGTCATTTGGACAGTGATGATGTACTCCAGTCACATTTTTCAAGAACTTATAAAATAGGTATGAAGTATCAGATAGGACTGGGGCAGTTATTGCTTCAGCAGTTCTTTACACATCAACTTTGAAAATTATTGTTAAAACTACATCTCGCCGGGAAAGCTAAATAGCACGAAATAGGTTGCGAAAGAAAACGAAGTTATACAAATACCTGCTTTGTACTTCAGGCGAAATGATAAAACTTAAATCATATCAGAAAAGGAAGACAAAATGTATTTACAGAGCATTCTTGAAGAGCATACTTTATTGATTATTGAACAGCATATTTCTTTATAATGGAACCAGAATAGATGCTCTTAGGTTATATTACTCAATCATCTAGCACATCTGAATCACAGATTTCTTCCTGGAATCATAAAATCAACAATGGAAAATATGGAGGTGTGAATGAATATGGAGGTCTGAATCGATTATCCTTCCGAAACTTGTTTCTACATATTGATGACAACACAACGGATCCAAAGACATTTTCATGATAAATTGGCAAGTTTTAGAAATGAGTGAAAAAAGGTCCGTTTTTGGTTTCAACAGAGTTACCGGAGTTTTTTTTTTAAGTTATTAGCACTGTGCCGGACAGGAATCTGAAAGTGTTTTTTTTTTTTTTTTTTTTTTTTTTTTTTTTTTTAACATGTAACGGTGACCTACCTGCAAGTAAATGTTTTTTTAATGGTAGTGCCAAATCATTTCTGAAAGCATTCATGTAATAGAAGAGAAAAAAAAAAAATTAAAGTATGTTTATTATTAACTTCCCTCAATCTGGTTGCTAAAAGAGAAATCCTCGGGAACTGATGTCATTTGTCTGTCTTCTGACGTATATTGAATAACTAATTATACTGTTAAAAATTAGTTCAACGTATTTCCTTTTTTCTGGTATAAACTAGCGGGCATGAGAGATTTAACCAGAAAAATTCAACTTAATTCGAAAACTTAGCATCTACGTCTGTGGCTAGTCTAAAGTGCCCAGTTTGTTTAATATAACTGTCACTTTGTGGTGGTCTCGTGTACAAATGACAGATACAACACCTGGACACTTTTATCGTGTGGTTAGCGAAACTGTCTTCTGATCTAGGAGTCCCTGGTTCAATTCCCCGTTAGCACACATCGCTACATTGGAGTTCCGGATGTTCGAACACATCAGTGGTGCCATCTACTGCACGCCTTCCACACTGCCAACTCAGCAAGCAACCTTTGGAGACTCACTGCCACACGCAACGCACTTAATCCACACGCAAGCAAAATCAATTGTTCGCCCCTTCGCAACTCACTGGGAAGGGACTATGTCGTGGTCTCGTGTACACATGACAGATATAACACTTTTTCACTAGTGGTAACTTTTGTCTAGTGGTTAGCGATCCTGTCTTCAAATCTAGGAGTCCTTGGTTCGACTCTCCGTTAGCACACATATCTACAACTTCAATAACTTTGTTAAGATTATTTAAATATGGAATAAATGTTGGGAATTGAGATTTGGTGAATGGAAGATAAAATAATCTTTGGATTACAAAGACGTCGAGCTCTGCTCTTTTGGACATTACTGAGGTAAACAACAGATGTTTTGGAAGAGGGATAGGGAAGGATGCATTTCCGCTCTTCAAGACGTTCAAAAAAGGATGCAAGGGCTTGGATTTAAGTGGAGTTGTCAGATTCTGCAGGAATTATGAGACATACATAGGACGTGAAATAAGGTCAGTCAATTATGTGACATATTGCAAATTCTCATCTCAATGGACACTTTCAAGCTAAAACTCTTAAAGCGGGCTTGAGCAAAGGGAAGAACCACTGATGTGATGTTCAAAATAATGAGTTAAACGCAACCGATGTTTGAAAACCAAAGATTTTGAAAATTCGCACTGAGTCCAAAAACGATGCATTCCTTACATTTTCACGATTTCGCTAATTTTCTCTTGACATGCTACTCTTTGACTCTAACTGGCGACATGACTTAAACCATTGTGTGAAGTCTGAAATGGCGAGCTTCAAGACAATCCCCATGAACATGTAAGTCCTTTGCATCCAATCTGAAGTCATTGGAGTCCGGAATAACTATATAAAATTTCAATAGATTAAAGCCAAAATAAAATTTGTTCTAATGAAGTGCTTAGTAAACTTTTAAATCTGACTTGAAAACAGTGTCTAGTAAACTTTAAACATTAATTTTTTTATATTTTAACTGAGGTCAGTTGAGTATTGCTAGGGTTTTAAAAATATAATTAAGTAATCATTATGTAATTTCAGACATTTCTGGCACCAATTACCCCCACATCTCTTCGCATGTCTTTGTCTTCTTGAATACAATCATTTGATGTATGTTTGGCATTAGGCACTGGTGTTGAAGCGTATTTTGTGTGAATGATGGAATTTTATATAGTGTTGCATTTAATCAAGAATCCTTTTTTATAAACATTAATTGTTATTTCTGCCCTACTACTGAAATTAAGAGTCTTAATTGGAATTCCGATGTGTTATTTTTATTTTTGGGATGTGATGGATTTGTTTCCCAGGAAATAAGGTGAATTAGTAAGAGGTAGCAGAGCTGGTAAACTCTCAGATAAGAGTTGAATTATTTTACTGTAATGATTATATGCATTTATTTTGGGGGTTGCTGATAGTGTTTCAGTTTTGTATCTTAGAGCCTTTCCCATCCACTAGATAAACGATATCACAGCCAGAAACAATTCAAGAATTGAAGTAATCTAAATGTATGTATTAAAAAAAAAAACAAAAAAAAAACAAAAAAAAAAACATTGGACTAGGGTTGCAAGTGTAATGGACTAGGGTTGCAAGTGTAAGGGCCGATATACCAAATTCTGCCTCTCATATTCAGCAATATACCATTTTAAATAACCCCAATGTTTCACATTTAAATTGGTTACTAGTATTTCTGTTTATTACTTTTTGGCAATAAATTATGTGTTGTATTAATAATTATTCTAATTAAGGTTAGTTACATTTTAGTTAGTTATTCTGAAATGTTTAAATTAGACATATATGTGATAATTGTAGAATTTGACAGTTTTGTGCACAGCTCAACAATGGACCACCATTCATTGAAAATGTATTTTATTTTTGTGTTTCATTTTCTGTAATCTAGAAAGGTCATATTTGTAAATAAAAATAACTTTGGGAGGAAATTTGTGTATTTGACAATGTTACAAACAAAAGTTTAAAACATTGTCAGCTGTAATGTACTATATTCTTTGAATTTTTTTAAAAAATTTAATGTTAATATTATAAAAAAATGTATTTTGAAAAGCAGTTTTAAGTAAAAATGGTTTAATGCTGTTGATTGACAAAGCAGTAAGTAAACACTGAAAAATACTAGTTTCATTGTGAAATCCTCCCTTTTAAATAAGGTTTTATAAAACATGTACTTTGTCAAGCCAGCACACTTAAAACTAAATAAAAAGTGGCGAACACAAACTTAAAAACATGGCGAGTAAAAACTAATTTCAGAAAGTGGTGAAAGCTAAATACAAAAGTGATGAAAGTAAAGTACAAAAAGTGGTGAAAGTTAAATCCTGAAACTGATGCAGGGAGAAACGTGAAATATGATTCATTCTTTAACCATGAATTTCGTTTATAAAATAGAAAGGCGATAGTGGTAACAATGTTCGTCAAATAGTGGTTGAAGTTACAAAAGTATTATATTTTAGTGATACATTGCACCAATTTTTAACAGTGTAGAGTATGAGCTAACATAGCATGGTACTAAGTAGTAGCATAAAAACAAAGTATCCGGATGCTTTGATTGGCTTCGCATCCAATGAGATCTTTTACTATGAGTATTCATCCGGGTATATAGTGCAAAGTTAGGTTGACCTGACCAATATAAAAGCTTCTTGAGTAGCCTCTTATCATTTCATTGTCACATACAATTGACCAATATTAAACCCTTACATTTCTATTTGAGAAGCATAATGTAAGCATGTCTAAATTGTGTCTCTGATTTCATGTGGGCTAGATTCGTCATCATAGAACTTGTATCATACATTTCGTGTAACAGCGATTCTGAAATCTACTGTCATTAACATCGATTTTCTCGGTATAGTTACTTGAATGGTTTTTAGTTTTTATGATAGACATCGTATGGTGCAATTGTAAAATTAAATATTAGCATAGTCATTAAACCAATCCAAACTTCATTAGTTAGCACCAAATGCTATATATAATCTGAAAAGAAGGCTTTGTGTTCTGTATATCAATAAACTTATAAGTAAAATTAACATATAAAAGTTGAAAGTTAAGTCTTATTGCTATAGAGTAAGGTATATTTTTCTGTAAAAATGGTTATCAACATTTTTCTATTGATCTGCAGTATTTGTTGTTACTTCATCAACATTTCTATTCGTGTTCAATTTGGCACAAGTAGGCGTAATCGTAGCAATACATTGAATAAAAAGATTGGTGATAGATTATCCAATCAGAGTGACGTCTAGAACAATTCTTTTCCGTGGTAAAGTACATCATATTCATGAGAAAAACATTGCAGAGAATTTGCTACCGTGCTGTACGTCATTTTTGCAAACGACTGCGGAATTTCGCCGGAAATTGGGAGATTGGCAATTTCCGGAGTGCTCCGTTATGTCCCGGCCGGAAGATATCCAGATGTCTAAGTTTTCTACCGGGTTAAACATTTCAGTATTGTGTTCCCATGTGTTTTCTGAAAGTTTGACTCAAGTCTTTTTGAAAAGAAATGTTACCAGATTGTCCAGTTTCAAATTTGGGATCCAAATAAAATAAATCAATGTTATTTTCAATGAAGTCAAAAGTGTTTCTTTTTAAAAAAATAATTTAATGATGAAGTGTTTTACTAAACTAAAATTGCTTTATATATATATTTTTTTTTAAATATGCTTTTATCATTTATGGTTATTTATTACTTTGAGCACGTATGAGATTTTGCATTTATCTCGCATTTGAAATATAAAACTATTCCATAGGTTGATAAGATATTTTCATAAAGAACTTTAAAAGAAGTAATATAAAAAATAAGATAATTTACACTTAATATGTAAAGTTAAGTTTTTTAAAAAAGCATTTTATATACAGCGTGTCCCCGTATAACCTGGCCGACCTTTATTTTTGACACCGTTGGTCCTAGATGCATAGTCCCAATTGAAGAAATGTTTTAAATTGTTAAAATATTTTTACTGAATAGTTTTTAAGTTAGGAAAGGTGTTGGTATAAAAATTACGGATTGTAAATTTTTATATGGTCCCCAGTTCCCTTAACTTATTTAGAAAAATGTTGCCCATGAAAAAATATTTCCAACAAAAAAAAAAAAATCGAAATTTGTTCGACCAATATTCACGGAGATATGAAAAATGGAATTTAGTGACTTATACCACTTTACACCCGTGGTCATTAACATATTTTAAGGGGATATACACAAAATGAAATGTAGAGAAAAAGCAATTGCGTTTGGAAAATTATTCTGTAATATTTCTATGTAATCGAAATAGGCGAGAGGCTGCGAGACAATATGCAATTAAATTTCGAAATGCTTAATTTCCAATGGTAAATTTGCAAAAATTTCCAAGTTTTTAAATGTTGTAAAGCGCTTGCGAGAAACGGATAGCATAGGAAGACGTCCTCGATTCGAAAATTCAAGAGTGGTAATTTGGGCTATAGTGTTTCTTTCCCTTATTCAGTGTCAAGGACATTAGTGAAGCATGTGGATACTCAAATACCCTTACGTGGAGAGTCTTTAATCGACACGGTGCACATCCTTATCGCCCGCGATTGGTGCAAGAGTTTTTGCCCAGAAATGAAAATAGACGGTTTGATTCCTGCAATTTTCTCATGAACAAGCTAGAATTGGATTCATAGTTGCACGTTTTCAAGAACTGGGGTAATAAATAGGCAAAACACACACTTTTGGTCCCTGCAAAATCTCCATGTAATCCGACCAAACAAGCATCGAGTGCGATGTTAACGTTTGGTGTGGCATATGGAAAGGAGCATTAGTAGGACCTTTCTCTTTTACTGATATATTAACAAGTAAAAAGTATGCGAACCAGTTACAGGGACCTTTATCTGACTTTCTAGATGAATATGTCGTGTTAGCAAACCTTAAAAAGATGTGGTTTCAACAGGATGATGCACCACCCACAAACAGCTTCCTGCCGAACAATACTACACAAGATGTTTCAAGACAACATTATAGGCTATTGTGATCAGGTAGAATCGTCTCCTTGATTACCAGATCTAAATCCTTTAGATTTCTTTCTTTGGGGATTTTTGAAAAGCAAGGTCTATGAAAAAAAAATCGACGCGTCTATTAGATTTGCAGAATCGAATTTTATCCTTTGACAAGTGTATTACTCTTGCAATGCTGAAAATTTTTGAAGATGAATTTGTATCACGTGTGCGCTTAGGTATTTTAGTCAAAAGAAAACATTTCGAGCATATGTAATTAAGAAAGAGGTTATTTATCCTTTTCACTTTGTTCATTTCTATTACCTTTTATTTGTGTTTGTGTTAACAAAAAGCGCTGCTTTCTGATTATGTTATTATTTAAAATTACTTAATTAAAATTGTTTATAAGTTTGTTTGCTGTTTATTATGTGTTGTAAAATTTGTAATTTTTTTTTTTCAAAGCAGTTTCTAGTCAAAAATTATAATGTTTTAGGCAATGAACAACAACTTCTTTGCCATAGTCAAACCTATTCTAGAAGCTCGCTGTTATTCCGATAAGTAGATATTTCCTCATTTCAATTTATGTACGGGCCCCCCAAATAGCGTTAAAACTTTAAACTCCAACAACACCGTGGCTATTGGTCGAACAAATTTCAATTTTTTTTTATTGGAAATGTTTTTTCATGGGCAACATTTTTCTAAATATTAGTTGGGGGAACTGGGGACCGTATAAAAATTTCCAATCCGTAATTTTTATACCAACCCCTTTGCTAACTTAAAAACTATTCAATTGAAATACTTTAAAGATTTAAAACATTTCTTCAATTGGGACTATGCATCTAGGACCAACGGTGTCGAAAATAAAGGTCGGCCAGGTTATACGGGGACACGCTGTAGGTTTCATTCCATTAATTTAAAATTTTTGTTAGATAACTTTGGTAAGGATGACACTTTCCTTATTCTTCTGAAATAATTTTGGTGCTAAAAATTGAATTAAATAATACATATATGTAATTTTACGATTTACGATTTCTTATAATTTATGTTGCCTGTCATAATAAATTGTTTTTAAAACATCTATAAAAATCCTCTTCAACCCTTTTGCTACATTTGCGATTTCACAAGTTTCACTAGGCAACTATACATAACTTTCTTTGGTCATAGCTTTTAGTAGTTGTACCACTATCTGAGAGATATTTAGTCTGCAATATTACTGATTGCAGGATAAATAGTTAGGATTGATAGTTAACACAATCTCAGTATTTCTGCTTACTTGATGAATTAAGAAATCCGATTTCATACGAGTTCTATAACGGGTACGAATTAATTTTTTTATCACTTGGTTAATCCAGATATTCCACTATCCTTCTTTTGTGGGGAATGAAAATTAATAAACCTTCAATGCAAATAAAAATATTTGGTGAATATTTCCCCAGATAACTTTATCCGCTTATTTCGCATATTTATTTTTAAAAAAATTATATATAAACTAAAATTTGTGGTCTCCCTCTCTCATACTAATCGTAACTAGTCGATAAATCGTAACTAAATCTAATCGTAACTACTGAATTCTACTACTTACGATGAATTTTTGTTTATAAGTTATATTTATAAAATTAAATTATTATTTTTTAAAATACGCACTGAAATATAATGCATCGTATATTCTTTAATATTAAAAAAAATAACAATATATGACTGCAATATATAACATACATTTTTTAAATTAATGTTACCTTCCCTAACCACCAGGAATACATTTGAAACAATTTTAATTTAAAATTACGTTTTTTATATAAACCACTGCATTTCTTCATTATTTGAATACTTATGACTAAATGTTATGTAACAGAACGTTTATACGAGTGTCAGTTTAATTTAGTTCAATTAGAAGTGTGTATATATATATGTTTATTTAGTTTACTATACTCAATAAACTTATGTATTTACTGTTCTCATTATTCTTCGACATATTTTGAGTATCAAAGTTTAAGTCAAAACTACTTTCCACTTCACATATTGCAAAAAAAATGTTAACTGTGGTGATTCAAGCATCACATCATAATTTTTTTTTAAATAAACCTTTAGTGTGTTAGATTTCATACCATTATAATAAAGTATAATTAAAAAACTACATTTTTCTAATTTTTTAAAGTTATTTTCCATATTAATAGCTAATGCATATTACCAGCTATTGAAACTTTTGATACCAAATAAAGTATAAAAAATTTAAATTTCCATTTGCTTATTTAACCAATGTTCTCAAGACATCTTGATAAAAAAGTGTCAAGCTATATTCTTCACAATTTGAACTACGTGGTTCAATATCCAACGTCTTCTCTATTCAAATCCACAATCTGAATATACGTTCCCTTCTCACACTTTGACACCCATCCCAAACAACAGCGAAGCAATCTCGAACAAACTAAAGAAAATCACAAGAAAATTCAGCTTCCGTTTGGCTTCCTTCCTTCTTTCCCTGTTACACTTAAACGCAAAACAATGGGACGAAAGGACGCAAAGAGAAGAAGAAAAAAATCATTGTTTCCCCCATCACGAAAAAACAATTCCGAGGCCCAAAACTTGATGAAAGCTCAGAATGGCGCGGAAGAAAAAAAATAGAAAAAGGGTGATGACGTAAACGACGGGTATCGAAATAAACACAAAGATAGGAGACAGAAAAAAACAATGGTAGAAAAGGGGCCCCCTGTAGATAGAAGCCGGGGTCCATAACCATCGACGTAGCGGAAGGAAGTGAACTGCCTTCTCTGAGAAATCACTCCCAAATGAAAGAGTTTCACCTCATTTAGTGAAGTCGTTAAGGAGTTGGGGCCGCAATAACATTTGCCCCATAGTGGGAAACAAAAGCGAATGAAACACTCTGTGGCCATTCTAGAATGGGCCTCGCCGTGCTAAAACAGACGGAGTTGGTTCTATGGGTTGTAAAACTAAACGTGGATCGGATTGAAAGGTCAACATAGAAACGTATGGAATATAAAATTTTTATCTAATGTCCTCGATTTAAATAAACTTTTGACCACTAATCATGAGGAAAAATAATCTGGGAGCTAGAAATGCTTAATTGTAATTCTAAAAATTTTATTTATCTATTATAGCATTCAAAAGTTATTTTGTGCAAACGCAATATTTCAAATGATTTTCGTAACGTAATATAAAACACAAAGCCGAGCCTCAATTTAGATTTTAATCAAAAGCCCCATTTAATGTTTCTAAGAACTATTCAATAAAAAATTATTGATTTTTTTGTAAGAAATTGTACCAATATTTTTAATAAGAAATTGCGTTAAATGTTTCATTTTTGTACAACAGTGTTAGCTTCCATGATATATTATCTCATCAAATGATACAAAGATAATTAAATTTAAATATACGTAATAATTATACAAAATTGCTTATGAAAAGATATGATAATGTTTAATACTTTGTTCCTATATTTCTATAAAACATTTTTTTAACGTGAAATTTTGAATTTTGTACCGAATTTTTATTCTAAACACAGAGTTTTATTATGTATCAACTTAATTCGATAAATCTTTTTAATATACTTGTGGTAAGTAATACACAATTTCATTTAGCGATTACATCCAAGCGATCAATTTTCATGAACAAAAACAAAAGTTTTTATTCTTATTGTGAAAGGAAAGTCATAGATATATCCACTGGTAATTTATATCTAATATGAATGCCTTCTTTGAAGCAGTTAGAAATCGGGAAACAGTATGCTTTTACATCCATCACATCTTTCGAAAGTAAGACAGAAAATAGAAGATAATTAATCTTCTTAACTAATCCATCTTACTTACACTTGAAAGGGACAAGCTAGTCAGTACAAGGCCCTCAATTTCATTTCAAATAACTCTAATAGATTCAAAACTGTAAATTCCCCTTGAAAATTAACGGATTGCGTGATCCACATAATAAAACATCCACTGGCACGAACAGCAAATTCCAAATTGTTTAACCATTGTTTTATCGATAAAGGCGAATAATCACGGAGGTTGTTTCTGTCCGGATTCACCATTTGGATTTTCTCACAGTCTAATGTTATTCAATAATGATTTATGTATTTTGAAATTTACGTTACCTTAAGCTACATGATTCCATTATTAGTATCTATTATTAACTATTTTGAACCATTACATGGAAAAGCCTTGAAATTAATAGAATATACTCTAACTGAATAGTTGAAAATTGATGTAAAAGTATTCAAAATGTAGTTAAATGTAGTTTGAATTAAATGCTATTTATAAATTATATTTGATTTTTAATACATTGTAAACTTTGTAATGTTTTTTTTTTTTTTTCTCCTTTGGTTGACTAGATGGATGTTCCATATAATTGCTGACACTGCCCAAACCTCGGGGAAAGCAATATACACATAAACTTATGCACTAATTAAAATTAAAAATAAATAAAAAATTATTATTAGTATTAATAAATAAATAGAAAAAAATATATATATTTCTCACAACGCGATGTTAAAAACAGCTAAAACATCAATTAATTTATCAGTAGCGGTGACAAAAACACAAATCTTAATGTTGCCATTTTTAAAAATAAAAATTTCTTTCCAATTATAACAGAGTTTGTGATGTCTGGTTCAATTTTTATTAGTACACTAAGTGCTTAATAAAATGGTACCATGAATAAACATGCAATTTATCCTAACAAAAAACAATCACAAGGAAACCTCACAAACTGACTAACATAAAAACCTACTAATTAAACACAATCATTAGACAAAGAACAAAAATCATTAATTAAACCATACACTTCATACAGAACGGAGAAAGACTCTTCTTCCCCGGGTCAGGCCCTCCCTCGCTCTGTTTATATTATAGCCTTCTCTCACACAAGATCCCCGAATGGGGCCTCTCGGAATGTTTCTTACACTACAGAGTTTATAAATCATATTGAATATTAAAGAAAATTAAAAACTGCATCGGTTTTCAAAAATCGTTTACTATCTTTTGATATACATACTTGAAAAAAAAAAAGTTGCGTAGATTTTTAGATTTTTCTCCGAATATTGAAAAAAGAGTTCTTCAAAATACAGTGTTTCCATAGAAATAACATAACGCCAAATTTCAACAATTTATGAAAACAACAAATTAAAAAAAATTTAAGTTCCAGCTCTGAAATATGTTAAACTAATTGAGATAGATTGGATCAGCATTTCAGAGTTGTACTTAATGTGTCAGGTACTTTAACACTCAGAGTACAATTTGAATTCTTTTTACTTTTAATTAAAGGGATACACTTATGGGAAGTAATTTGGGTATATTTTGAATTGAAATTTTAGAGTATTGTGAAAATTCGCATAAATTATCAGTCAGAACACCAACACACACATTTTTACCATTTTTAGTATTCAGGCTCTGTGGCTTTTAACACATGTGGTACAATTATATCATGCATTATATTAAGATTAGTTATGTACAATTAGATTAGTTATGTAGAGATTAAATTCAGAAATTTAAGATTGCAACTGAATATTTAATTGACACTTGATTGTACGGACTCAGAGTTAAATCGCTTTGAGTTCCTTTAATACAAAATCATAGCCATTGAGATGAAAAGAAAACAAAAGAAATTTTTAAATTGTAAAAATCTGTTTGCCTTTTTAGAAACACAAAAATCGATTTTATATGCCTAAAATTTATCATTAGCTATTGGACAAATATGTATGGGGTATGAAAAAGATGGAGTATTGTGTTTGTTTGGAAAACAAAACGAAAAAGCATAGTAATGGAGCATATGTTTGATTCATGTCAATTAAATACCACTGAGGTATATTTTGAATGACTTGTCGTAAAGATTTCCCATACTCTGGACCTATAGTTTTTTTTTCTTGCAAGATTTCACAAATAAGAAAGTGTTACAGTTTGGAAAAACAAATTGATGCTACTCTCTCAAAGTTTGATGCTAAAACTCTCGGCGACTCCAGTACATTTGAGTTATATTTGTATTGGATTTGCATTACTATTGAAGATTGCAATTTCCATTACCATATGGCTAAGGATAAGTCATGAAAGCTGGTTAACTACCTCTAACCGTATGTTGATATTATTCATCTGTAGCTAAGACCCATAAATTTACTTACTCGTAACCGTAAAATGTTGTATGTTCGTTTGTGTACCAAAGTTTTTTGGATAATCATTGTTCTTTCCACTGTGTCAGGAGAATGACCATTTTTCTGGAAGAAATTTTTTTATAAACTCTTCCTGATCATTTAGAATAAATTATTGACAAAATGTTATTGCAAACAGGGCATTATTTATGCGTTTGAAGAACCTGCTGTCAATAATGATAAAGATTACCTTGACCATTAGAAATAGGTTATAAAATGACTTATTTTATTTCAAGTTTACTGATGGCTCCTGCAAGTGAATACATTGCTATAATTTTCTGTAAAAACTATCACATTAATGGATTTTTGCAATGTAAATGAATGATATACAGAAACAAGAAGGGATTATAGCAAAAATGCTGTAAAATGTTCTTTGTAATATGCAAGAAGTCGAAAGAAATTTTGCTCAGGGCGAGTTTTCCTGATGTTTGACCATTCTGAAAAAGAAGATCCAACTTTCCATTAACAAACATTATTTTCCCCTTAAACGTGAAAGAATGCATTGCACTCTATGAGTATATCTGCATAGTTTCAGCTGGATTAGATGGCAACAAATGGGTTAATTAGCCTTTAAAGAATTTGCTCATTACAAACAAACACACAAAAACAAAGTTACAGAGTTTAAAAATGGTTGGCAAAAAAAGTAGTTTTCTAAAAAAGCATTAAATAAAATGTAAAAATTTTCTGACATGCTCCCTGTCAGAGGGAACTACTTTTTAATAAAAATAATTTCAAAAATTTGAAGCGTTTTTATAGAAATATTATCCAACTCGTACATGTTATACTAACAAAAATAATCCACCCACAATTATTTCAAATTGGATAAAGATCTTCATTTTTCAAAACAATTACTTCGAATTTGTTTGTTTTCTACAACTTTTGGATAATCTCAGTACAAGAAGAGAACAGCAAGATATTAATGAAATAGATATTTAAAAAACAAAAACAAAAAAAAAAACAAAAAAAAAAAAATAGTTGGTTATATTTTACCAATTATAAAAATATTTTGCACTTGACAAAGATTAATATTTTTTGCACGCATCTTCATGGACATATCTTTTAGTTACTAAGAAAATATTCAAACTAAAATTAGTTTTTAAAAATGTAGATGCTTGAATCATGAATAATTCTTTTTAGAATATTCAAATTAAATTAGAAATAAACATCATTTAAAGTTTAACTTGTACATTTTGGAATTAAAATCAATATATTTGAAATTGGGTCTTTGATGTTTCCTCCCCAAAACTAATTAAACGCTATTCCTATTCCCATTTCATCCCATACATTATCAAATCTTTTCTTGTATATAAGTTACCAATCTAAATACAAATCTGCAAAGTGGAATCTGATTTGCTTAATAATCAAATTCCTACACCATCCCAAAATCACGAATCCACTTTTAACTTTGTTCAGCAACGAAAACTCTAAAGAAGAAACACATACATATTACAAATTTTTCTAACAAATAAAACAAAATTCAAAAAATTTCCAAACACAAAGCGAATTCTTTCTTCCACATTTCCTGTTTTCAAAATGAAACCTTTATTAGCTGTATTTTTGGAAGTAGCTTTCTTCGCTTTTCAATATTTTGATATTTTTTTTATATATACAATAGCGAGCGTATACTTTTGGTAACACATTTTCCTTTTGGTGTTGCATGTTAACATTGTTTGCCAGTACTGGGGCTAAATCTCGAAAGGGCACGTTCAAGGGATACAATTATATGTTTGCCTCTTTCACTCGGGTCGCTTTTCTAGCTCGATTGTTACAGGCTTGGCTTTTTGTTGATTCGTTTTTGACAGGGACTGTCAACACATTGACATTTTTTATGGTAGTTATATTTAGCATGGCGTCAAAGTAGTATTTATATTCTTAAGAATTATGCTCTTCACTTAGTTAAAGAAATTTCTCGTTGTTGTAATGTGTATATAAGACAGTTCTTCCGTGTCTAAAAGGTATCACGTTGAAAGTTAAATTAAGTTACATTTAAGTAACTCGACATGTTGTTATCGTATCATCTCTCGTTTCATCATCGCCGCATTTTTCTTTTAATTTCTTCTTTTGTTTTGCTACCAGAAGCAATTGATAAATTTGTTTTAAACAATCTTTTTAAGTACCTTTGTGCAAATGAAGCTCCGATTTTCTCACTAGTAAATGCAATGGTTCACAACTTTCTATAAAAATGTATTGCTATAAAACAATAATGGAATCAAGATATGATATCTAAATTGTCGTAAAGTCACCTACCAGATGTCTTTATATTACATTAAAACCATCCCTTTGATTCTTTGTAATTTAAGATATTTCCATGTATCAGAAAACTTTTCCAATCGTGTTTCTTTTCCAATTTTTTTTTTTTTTTCTAATTCGAATTTATAATATATTACGCTGGAGGAGTAAACTTTTTGAACTGTTTACTTTAAAGTATTCTGAAAATAAATCTATCAAACATATAAAACTCCAGTTATAAAATAATTTTGAAATAAAAGTTTTTTACCTAGTTATCAAACACATAGTTATTAAAGGCATGAAATAACATATTTAAAAAAAAAAAAGAAAAAAAAAAAAAAAAAGGTTGGAATCTATTTTGAATGTGTTTTCTTTTTGGTCATATGCGTCCATTGTTGGAGAAGGAGTGTATTAAATATAAAATCACTGTTCGTTTTTCACATTCTTCATATCTACAAGTTTAATGTTTAGACATAAGCATTTCTGATGTTATTCTAAATTTTCTTTTTATACTTGTAGGTACATGAAATTGAAATCAAGCTGTAGACTATATATGCGCGAATTTTTCTTTTAGTTGTTTTCTTAATATTTGTGTTCGGTTGACTACAAATTTTACATTTTAATATTCCTTAGCAGCATAACCCTAATGAGGGACTACTAAATTGTGAGATATTTTTATTAAATTAGCATACCATGAAGAAAAATTTGCTAAAGCATTATACTATTTGTTCGAGTAAATTTTTGTATAATTATAACAATGTTGCAACTCCCAAGTTTGCTATTGCAGTTTATTTCTAACTGAACAAACAAATGAAGTCTAGAGATCTATTTGGTGTTTAAATGGAACATAGTTCTTCCTTATATTTAACAAACTTTTTATGATGCCTGCTTACTGAAACAGTATCTAGTTGGAAATATTTATAGTAGTATGCATTCACCAAACCCTGTAATCATTATGAATATATTTCGCATTAGTTGCTTTCATGAAACTCAACTATCACTATAAATCATCACAATATATATATATATATATATATATATATATATATATATATATATATATATATATATATATATATATATATATATATATATATATATATATATATATATATATATATATATATATATATATATATATATATATATATATATATATATATATATATATATATATATATATATATTTTTTCAGAAAACTCACAACCTTAGTGAAACTAAACCCAACATGACTTACGTTTAACAAACTCAAAAATAATTGTGAATCTCCTCATCATAACATACTTTCACCTAACTCAAAAGTCACTGGCCACTGTAAATCTCCACAACACCAAAATATTTTTTTAACAATTATTTTAAATCTCCACAGCAAAACACGCCTTCTAGATAATCATAAGTAAATTTGAATTTTTGTATCGTAAAATGCTTTCACTAAACTCAAAAGTTTTCATGAATTAAGCAAGATTAATTGTGCCTTACAATTTACGCCAAACTTCAATATTGTCAGATGGATTGCTTAAAAATGTTTTTACGTATTAGATTGCAACATCTTCTTAGTCACCAATGGTACAGCAATTTTGATTTTACAACCCTGACCAAGTAATCAGAGTAATTTCTGATGAATAATTTTAAATTTCTACTGTACTCTACAGTTATTTCTAAAATAATGTGCGATTATACCCATCTACTTCTAGCCTTTCAAACCAAAGCAGATCAATATTTTTACATAATGAAGTTGCAGTTTTATTTGTATCGCATCATCTTTTATTGTCCTCTTAAACTTTGTCATGTGAAATAACAACGGAAAAAGTACCATAGAAAAAAATCATACATAATGTTTTGCTCTTGCCATCATTGCTCGACCAAAACTTGTATAATATCTGACTTTTTGTATATAAGTATATCAGTGCATGTAAATATATTAAAAAAAAATTAAATTCAAATTACTATATATTGTAACAAAAAAACTTGTTTACGGTAAAGTCAATTTGGGCAATACAATATACTTTTACCTCCCAATGCACTCCACCTTTCTCCACACTACATACGGTGCTCTGGCCAATAGTAATTTATATTTTTGTATACCAACTTTCGGCATTTTAGTTTCCCTAGAATGTATTTTAAATTTACTTTGTTTTCTATTTTGTTTATATTTTCCTTCAGTTAAATAGTTCTCCAATTACATAATCTTCCTCGTTGTTATCTTTTTATGTCAGAAAAGTAACCCTGAACAATTTCCTTAATTCTTTTATTTAAAAAAAAACAAAAAAAAATCAAGATGTTCTTTTAACGGTTTCGGGCACTGCTCATTAGATGAATGTATTAATAATTTATAATTGCAATTGTATACTTAAATAATTTATCGCAAGCTGTTAACTGCCATTTCTCTTTTAATTCTTTCAGTAATGACTATTTCAATATGAGATTGATAACAGTTTCCCGCACGCTAGATTGATACAAATATTTAATATAAACTTATAATATAATGTATTGTTTGGCACTAATTATGATATTCTCTAATTATATATGAATATTTTCTTTTTTCATAAAGAGTAAAATTCTCGAAACCCTCTTTAAATTACTATTTTCAATCTGAAAGTATTAAATTTATCCTTTAAGAAGCAATAATCTAATTAAATTTTAGTTACAAACGTTTTAGATAATACGTATACGTGCACAGCTCACATTACTGAACTTGCTAGTTTAATGTACTACCAAAGTACTTTTTAAGTAAAACCTATTTATGAGCTTCAATTTATTCAGTATGTTTTAAAAACTTAAGTGCTTATTTCCTTGCATTTGGAAATTGTTTACTCTTGAAAACTAAATTAATCGCTGTAAAGTAACTTTTGTTTGCTTAATTAAATATCCTATCTCTCAAACCATTACGTCCGGAAGCCATCGCATCTAATTGCCCTATATATTTGATTTTCCACGGAATTAAGATCTGTAAACATGCATAAGTTAGAAGCTGTACCATTCAATTGTATCAGAAAGAGGATTTTGAAGTCAAACAATTCTAAATTAAAATTTTAAATTATTTATTATATGCCTTATACGATGATACACAGTATTTACTTATCTCTATTAATGAATACAGTGCGAAATATATACAATGATCTATACATGGATTAAATAAACATATAATTTTGATTTAAAGATGCAGTATGCTGTAAACTAATTTTTTTTTTTTTTAATATTGTACCATTTGAACATAAAAGGACGTCTGTAACTATAAATCTACATTTTGAATTTTAAATTAAAACAGTATACTTTTTGAATTATACTTCAAGTAGAACAATTACATTTACGGTGTATATTTTATGAACATTTTCTTAAAATACGCTGTGGATGAAACAGGAAAAATTACTAATATGCTATGCTTACTTCAAAAAAAAAAAACAAAAAAAAAATATATATATATATATATATATATATATATATATATATATATATATATATATATATATATATATATATATATATATATATATATATATATATATATATATATATATATATATATATATATATATATATATATATATATATATATATATATATATATATATATATATATATATATATATATATATATATATATATATATATATATATATATATCTTAAAATAAATATTCTCAATTTTATTAAATTATATTTTTCTTCTTGTATTCATGTTAAATTCTATTAAAAAAATCAAAATGTTTTAACAAATAAATCTAAAGGCGTAAGTAATAATGTATATGGTGGTCTCAAGTTTATTTTTCCAATATACAAGTCTCTAGTGCATCAAGAATCCGAAATGTGAATAAAATTTTGAATATAAGTGTTGCAAATTTGTTGCCCGATAAAGGAACACATTTTACTGTCTTTAAGTTACAGTGACTTTCAAGTAGCATAAAAACGCTTATATAAGTATTGCTAATTATTCAGGGCATTAGAAGCCATATATGGCGTTGGAGCAGTAGAGGTAACAGAAATAGCTTACGCAAAGCACAAATCAAAAAATGACAGAGGAACATTCTTTTTCACAACTCGCACAAGTCAAAGAGTGCTTATGGTAGGATGCATGAATCACCCACAAACAACGGGAGAATCGTCTCTGTATTTCTGTATGTCTTAAAAACCTGTTTCTACAAATTCACGAAGAAAAAGTTGTATTTCGTGAATCAGTTACACATCCTTTAATTTGAAAAAATGCCTCCAACTCTAGTACAACGACGGGAAATGGTTAAGCATTGTTACATAAATGTAGCAACGCAATGCATGTGAAGCAGTTTGACCATTCAGGTAATGAAGAGTAAGGCAAGGTACATTTTCCTCTTCCCCAATATATTATAACGTGTTACACTAACTTACAGTTGTGGTTATCACTTTGGTTGTGGGATTATTACTTTTGTTTCCACACCTTTGCTTTGGGAGTTAATGAAATGACCGCTTCCCTGTAATTCCTTTGTCTGTATTTAGTACCGGTGTTAACACTAAATTTACACAAATTGAATTAATCGCCTTTCTTATTTGAAACACATAAGAGGATGATCGCCATTACACACATGCCTCAAGCGCAACATATCACATATACATATATATTATTATAATCAAGTCAACTTCGTAACGTTTCATACATTAGGTTATCATACATGTAAAAAATCATATATTAATTACATCATATTACTCATAGCCCTGAGAGACTCATTAGTTCTTTATTAATTCTCACACTTGCTCAAATTTAAAAAAAAAAAAAAAGTGATCTTTTTGATATTCAACTCACGTAGTTCTCCCATAAATAATTTACTAACCTGATATACTATTTTCTATTAGCGAATAATCGTTACACGACAAAGAATGTGCTAAATCTTCATGCTATAATAAAAATAATTAAGTAGTTACCAATATATATTGTATTATTTCGATACGTTAACAGCATTTCATAAAGAGGGAGAATACTTTCTGAAAAAGCACCGAACATATGCCTAGTCAACACATCTGGTGTTGCCGATAGCAACATTTCTAATACGTTTAATATTACCCATACCAAACATTCTTCTATACAAGGTTAGAAAAGGAGGAAATATGTGATACATCAATAATTATCATTTTCTATTTCTGTGAAAGAATGCAATTGATACGATAACAAGATTATTTTATATCCGTAATATATATAATGTAATTTAAAAATGGAACATAATAACTTCGAAATATAACTCGTTGTTGATTATTTACTATTACCCAATAGCTGATGATTATTAATTTTAAACATGTTTTCATTGCGTTGTTTCTATTGTCACGAAAGTTTTTGACCGATGAATGATGACACTAGATTACGAAAATTAATCCGTTTATTTTCATAAAGAATTGTACAATTCCCTAAACATTATTAAATCGCATTCAAGTTTATACCATATCTATCTATCGTCCCGACTCAACAGAAATGAAAACACAAACCTTTTGCTATTCAAAAACCAGAGCTGCTTCCCCAAAATCTAAACATAAAATATTAACAGATGGAACTGGACTGACCTTTATTACTTCTTACGTGAATTTTTTTTTTTATAAATTGGCAACATTTTTCAAATTTGTAGAAATATCCATGTGAACCTAACCGTTGCCATTACTTGAAAACTTGTATTTCCGATACCATTAACAGTAATTACATTAATAAAAAACTGTAAATAAAAGTGATTGTCAAACTAAAATAGATGTAGAATTTATCAAACATTTACATTATGTACAATTATTTACAAATTCAATATATATATATATATATATATATATATACAAACATACATCAAGAACAAAGGAACAAAAATGAAGTTACAAATGTAAAATCAAAAACATGAAAACAAAAGAAATAACTGTAATTACCTCGCTAAGACACTGTTGGCTAACTATACCCCCATTAAATTTATTGAGTATCATTGTACCCAGGCAAATTCCCTTCAAAATATCCAATCTTAACAATGTTTTTCAAAATAGCCTTCAACCATCCTTGACGTCACACACTTGTTTTTTATTATCTTTTATTCCAACTCAAAATTCTTTCCGGCTTCTTTTGGCAACAATGTTTATTACAAATTTTTCAAATAAAAATTCAAAAGAGTAATTTCAATCTGAATATTTTTCCAGTTTCCTGCATTTTGGTTAGTAACTTTTTAGAATTTTTCTTTTTTTTTGTTCTTTCTTTCTTCTCTTGAGCTTTTGGGATTGAGACATTCGAAAGAATGTCTTTAGAAAAAGCTCTTGGTTTTAAACGTTTTTGGAAATTTGGGTTGGTCCCCTGCTGAAATTCCAAATTTCTGCCGTTTCCTATATTTCCGATTTGTTTGTGTTATTATTATTATTAGTATATGCAACTTTTTAACCTAGCAGCTCATGCGTTGGTAATTTGTTGTATTTCTTTTGTTTTCATGTTTTTGATTTTACATTTGTAACTTCAATTTTATACCTTTGTTATTTATGTATGTATATATATATACACCATAAACAATTCACCAAATATTATATGTGCACTGCACAATTTTGAAGATTATAACTTCCAAGTCATCGATAAGTTTTATTTACAGTCTTAAAACTCATTACCATGGGAGTATGTCAAAATTGATTGCATGTTCGAGTGGAAAATGTTTGCTATCAGCAAATGTAAATATTTTATACAGGGAGGAAATACCTCAACTGCACCTGTTTAAAGCCAGCTAGATGGGTGGCTGAAATTTGGCAATGTTTTCCTTTCAAGCCAATTAGAAATATATACAAAACAAGTCATCCCTCCAGAACCACTTATGCCTTTCTTTTTACTGCATATTCCCTCGAAGGTTTTTTTAAATTGATTTAAAGCTATAACAACACATATTAAATGACAACTGCTATCTTAGAATTACATATATCCTACAAATGTGTCCTCTCTAATTTTGTATTAAGAAATTGTATTTAAACACAACTGATTCAATTAGCTTCGGATAATTCATAGTCAATCAAACCACATGAGCATATTTAGATTTTTGTTAATAGTGCCAAATATGGATGGTCGCTTGTATAAGCTTTTGTTATTTTTCAAAGTTCAGATATTTTTTTCTCTTAGAAGTAAATTAATAATAATAAATGTTTTCCTTTTAGAATCTTAAAATTATGTATCTTTCTAACACACAGCCATTTAGTTAATTTTATTTGTGTACAGCCAGTTGTAAAGGACGTGGTATACGTATTATTTCCGTATGAAAAATTATTTCTAAAAAACTATTACTTTTGGCTAAGGGTTTTTATTAATTATACATGCAGGTTGTCTCAGTTCTAGAAGTATATTTTTGTAAGTTAGATTTAGAAGACATGGAACTACATTCGTCCTGGAATATAAATTCGATGAAAATGATACCACTACGATGATGCATTTCGGCTTCTCCGGTAATATACTCCATATACTATGATGCATAAAATGATGTTTTTTGGCGTTGTCAATGCGGATATGACGTACCAGTCATATCCAATCAATGAATTATGTATTCGACGATGGAGCAAGCCAGTTACTCAGAGCACCACGTTCAATCCGCTGTTGGCAAATGTGACGTTAAAGTGATACCATTAAACAAGTCTGAAAATAAGTTCCAAAGCAGCAGTACTATGTGATACCAAATCGCCTGGATACACATCTCCTAACAAATTTATAACCCAACTGATGCATCACCCTATGTTGTAGTATTTTAATCATCTTTCTACTTCATAAGAGTTGAATGACAAGATTTTTATGAATCTTTGAAACACTTTAAGGAAGGATTTTATCTAGTTTTAAATATTTAAGTAAAATAACTAACAAAACATCTTAAATAACTTATGACATACATATAAGTGATTAATCGTATAATAGATGTAAAATATATTTTTAAATTTTATTTATTATAAACATAAAAACTACGTATATTTCAGACGTAATTGCCTCAAAAATACATGTTTAAAAATCAAAATTGTCTTAGAAAAACATCGAAAAGCCATAAGAGTGATTACATGACTTTAATAAACTAAGATACTGCAATTCAACGCGAAAAAAAGTATTTGACACTACTATAACTAACACCATAAAAACGTTGTATACAAATTTTAATTGATTTACAACCTAATTAAATATGTTTTTTCCTAATGGCGGGTCCAAGTGCTCACAGTTACTTGCAAGTACTAACAGTCACTTGTCCATGACATGGCCGGTAGCGATGACCATTCGTGAAGGGCACCAAGTGTGAGGGTATTGTTGTCCCTAATTTAGGACATCCATGTATTACCCCAGATTTCGAACCGAGACCCATCAGCATGATAGTCTGATGTGCTAACCACTAACTGAATGGGTGACCCTTAAATGTAATTACATACATATTAAAATTGTAATATGCTTATATACCTATTTAAATCGCTTATGCTTAACACTTTTTTATAGAAAATCCTAGCTAACTATATATATCTATAAACATTTTAGTTTTTTAAAAAAATACCAGAAGTTACCGATACAACCAACACATTTCAGTATTCTACTACTACAATAACCACATAGCTGAGCGACAACCACTAAATCTAACACAGAACCGTTCCCCCGAATTCACAGGCGTCCGTGCGTAGGATCCCTCCGCTTCGGCTCCGATTGCGCTTCCTGCGTGTCCCGACTCTATAATTTACTTTGCTCTCAGACACCTAAATCTTCTAGAATACCAACAAGTAACAAAAAAATATAAAAAAGAAAGAATAAAAATAGAACACTATCCTTTCTGTATCCGCTGTCAATAGAAGTTATACTATATATCGGTATACTTTTTTCTTATTTTTTCGGCTCGCTGTCCACTGAGATGCATCAGTGACTTTGGTGTGAGTAGAATAAAGTTAAGTTTTTTTATGATGTGTTTTGTGCGTTGTTTTTCAAGAATGTTCTAGAAGTGGGACCAGATTGCGGAACTGATTTTTATGGATATTCCCTCGGGTTAATGAATGGTCATTTCTGGAGTGGTCCATCCATCATTTAATGCGTTTGTTAAGATAAAAATTGCGTTAAAAACGTATGTTAGATTGATTGGAACTCTAATACTGTAAGTTAAATTGTTAAAGGGAAGTGTATTCATGAAATACTCATTTGTATATTTACAATTAAATAACGATAATATTAATGTGATGCTTAAATGTCACTGTACACCAAATAAGGTATTTTCCTATTAAAATACTAGGTTCAAGATGATATTATATTATAGATCTTATTCATTGCACCAAAACACTACACAATACTATTAACTTTTTATCCATATGTTGGAAACATCCGTAATTGGATAAAATAAAATAGTAAGGAGGCGTTCATTGAAAATGTTAATTTACAATGCTCTGATATTTTGAATCACAAAATATGAAGCAGAGAGGGGAACTATATGTTAAGAAAAATACTTATTTTGGGTGTTCGTTTAGCTCTAGACACAATTGTTAAAGCAAAATAACTGGTTGTTTTCCAGGAAAATATTATTTTGAATGTGTTTGGGAAGTTAAAAACCGAAATAATACAATACCTTGACAAAATTAGTGGATTAAAAGAAGAAATAATGAAAAATACTGTTGTGGTTAGTTAAAATACTTTGATTGGTCACGGGTGCGAACTGTGGTGGTTAGGTCGTTAGCCGCAATAACTAATCTTATTAAAAAAAAATTGCCAATATTATGATAAAAAATGTTCTTTTGGAATTAATTCATGGAAACAAGGAAAAGAAACATTAAAAAAAAAATCAATTCACTCATCAGTTATTTCTCTCAGTGAATTTAATTAAAGAAGTATAAGGTTTATTGGTTGATTATAAGAGGTTTTAATTCGACTTATGGCTGTTTGGGTGATGGGGATCAAGGCAAGGTCGGTGATTCCGTTTTAAGGGACCGGGGATCAATCAGTTGTGGGCTGCTAGTCTTGACTGTCTGGACATGAAGCAAGAGAATGAAGATGGGCATGTGGATGGGTCGGGCTTTTTCGTTAGTGGGTTGCTAAGCTTGATCATATGGACATTGATGCTTGGGAGCGGGTGCATTAGGATTTTTCCTATATGATCCTTATAATCAGTTTGGTCATCTCCGTCCGTAAACGTTCTAAGATAGTGTAACTGGGACTCTGGGTAGTCAGGACAAGATTGGGAGCTTTCTATGATGCTCGTTAGGGTGGAGTGAAAAACGGAAAAGTAAGAAATATATAACGCCTATATTTGGAAAAGGTCTCTCTTACAAAGCCTATTTATCATGCAAAATTTCAGCTAAATCAAATAATATCTTTGGCTGCCCAAGTAACTTTGAATTTTAAATTTTTAACCCAATTTCTCCCCAAACTATCCAAAACGGAATGATGAAGTATAATATATCTAATTTGAAACTAAATGTTTGAAATTAAACTTTAGAAGAAATAAATAATCAATCAATATTTGAATGACCTTGGAAATCGCGGGATGGCCTTCAAATGTGCATTGCTAACGTGCATGCTCTTCCGACTCTGGCTAATGGTTTCTCTGCGTCACTACTATCTACTGCGTTCTTTGTTTTAGTTGGTTGTCTTTCCAGAGCATTCTATTTAGTTTGTGTTACGTTATTGCCATATTTTTTGTTTCATATTTGCTGATGTGTGTTCCTATTTAATGAAGATGTTAAATGATTATGGGAAAAAAATTCACTTCATAAGGTAAGAAAATACCATAAAAAATATCGTAATACTAAGAAACCTTTAAAAGGAGAATGCGTATTAAATTTTTTCGAAAAATGCTGTATCTTTTAAAAAATCAGCTTAGTAAAATCTGTTCGATTCTTCATTGTGAAAATAAAAGGAATTTCTAATCTGCAATTGCAAAATAGTATATGTAGCTGAAAGAACATTTTTACGGATCAAAGAACATTTTGTAGAATGGTAATTGGAAATGTTGATATAAAAACAAGCAAAATGATTGAAAAGAGATTGAAACTGAAAAAAAAAATGCAGCAGCATTAAGTAAAAATACTCAAATGCAAGATATTGTGGAAAATACAGGTAATAGACTTTCTAGTTCTGATATGAAACAGATTTTGGAATCTTCAAATTCTTCAAATGAAAATGAAGATTTTGAAATATGAACAACTTGAAATGAAAAAGACAATTATAAGTCAAGATTCCCCTACAACTTTGCAAAGGAGAACTAATCTTCCAAAAATAACACAAGCTTGTGACAGAATTGGTGTGTCCGATAGAACAGCGTCAATTCTTATAAATGCTGCTTTAAACGATATGGGAATATTTACCATATATTAAGGAGATTCTTCTAAAGTAGTCGATCATAGCAAAACCGTAAAGGAAAGAATAAAAAACCGTATTGACTTGGGGAGTGGGGAAAGGAAAATCATTCTTTATTGGAATTTGCGATATACTTTGACTGTCAAAAATACAAGACTTTGATTCAAATTAAGGAAGGTAAAGGACAGCTAGAAAAATAACAGAAGAGCATGTTGTTTTAGTTTCATAACAGGGATCAAAATATGTTGAGAGTACTTTCCTATATCCCGTTGAGACGCTGATCTATTGGACACACCGGTTTTGTCACAAGCCTGTGCTACATTTGGAAGTTTAGTTCTCATTTGTGAAGTTGAAGGGGAATTTTGACTTATAATGGACCTTCCATGATCTTCCAATTGTATTTGAGGATCCATCCTCAAGAAATCCCCCCATCTACACCTCTTCCCAATCGAAATCAAGAAGTAAATGTCCTTCTGTAGTGCCAACTCTTGGACAAAATCGCGCCAGCAAGTCTAGTCCCCTCTCATAAAAATTGTCATTACTTCTGAGATACGTCCTTAGTTGACCTCCCAATGCATATAAAAATTGTGATTGTATAATCACACTATCACAAATACTATTATTCGTGTTGTCTCATATTGATTGTAAATAATAATAAAAAAAAAAACTCTTTAGAGAGCCATAACTAGCAAAAACCTTTATTTTTGACAAAATTTCTCAATTGGTTAAATTATTTTCCAGTTAAATTCTTTTATCATTTTCGGCACATATCAGTGCTTTTATTGTGTACAATAAGGATGAATCGAAAATGGTATTTTTTTAGCGAATTTCGGGAAATAGGTTAGCCTGTATGTGGGAAAGTTGCCTTTCATTATTATTTAAAAAAAAAAAATCTTGAGTGATATCATCTGCTGCCTCAATGACCTTGAAACATCAATGTTTGCATAAAAATACGTATATTTCATATTTTCTATTACTGGAAACTTTTCTGCGATAATGATAAGCCTATTGTCCTACCACCACGAGAAAAACCCTGAACAGGGAGGGATACCGCAAGCAGACGAGTTGAAGATAGGAAGGGGAAAGACTATAGAATCGACTGCAATATTTGGCAATATCAGCACACATCGTTAGGCGAGGAAATTGTTTCGCCGATGATGAAGGAAGTAAAAGTTTTTATATACGACAGTTACACTATTGAATCTTAAACACTTCATAATTAACTTGATAAACATCAATAGTCCTGATTACTTAAACTCAGAAAATAAAAATAAGTATAAAAAAACTCTCCTTCAAAAATCTTCTTTTACTGGTTTTATATTTTTATTACAGGGACTGTGGCAATACAAAGGAAGTCATTGTGGTCTGCTTAGTTTCAAAGATTTTTCGTATCTTGAATAATGCAAAATGTTTTGAGAAAAAAACCTACTGTTTTAAAATTAGAATTTATTTCATTTTGTTTAAAACGTAATTTTGAATTTTATGAAAATTATCACAGTACAAACTAGAATTTATAACATTTTGAAGAAAACTGAACTTTGAATTAGATGGTAGTTATAATTTTGTAACTAAGAAACCTACAGTTATTGGAAAAAAATTGATAGATATCAGAAAGTTACTCAATCAATTTAGCAAAAATAAAAATACACAATTCAGCAAAAAGTAAAAATGCACAATTCAGCAAAAATATAAAGATATAGGAAAAATTATTGCTTTAAATATTCATTTGTTTCATGTTCTTCAAAAAAATTATTAAATATTAATCAGATTCAATATCAAAATCTGAATCACTTGAAACGTTCTTGTTTGAACTAGCGTCTGAATCGCTATTCGATAGAGTTATCACTAATTCATCCACAATTTCCTCCATCGGTCCGTCTTTTTTCCAATAAATATTCTCTACTTTTTCAATGTGTTCACAAAGTTTCTTCCATTCATCTTGTGTTACTTTTAAAAAAGCTTCTTTAAGCAACAATTGTAAATTGTTCAAACTTAAGTCACCCGCTACATTTTTTACTTGAATGCAACGTTTTACAGAAGACCATATATATTCTATAGGGTTCAAATCGTAGTGATACGGTAGTAATCTTGCAATTTCGTGTCCCGCTTCCTTTAAAATTCGGTCCACCCTGTAAGTTGGGTTTGCATCACATGATGGACAATAAAAGACTTCGCAGTAAAAATTGTCACAGTAAATTTATGTATCGCTGTAATGGTTGTGAAGTGGCTTTACATCAAGAATGTAGTCAATATTTTCATATAAAATAAGTCATATTAAATAAATGTATGTACTTACATAGTACGAAAAGTTTAAATTTTTGAAAAGAAGCTTTAAAATATCGCCAACGGTTAATTACAGTCGTTGAATATTCCACATTAATTGAATATGAAATTCTTGAAAACGGCCGATTTTAACTCGGTTTTACGCTGACGTTGCGCTAACGCAACAGTCATTTTTTCTAAAGATAAATAAAATATTCCAACTTTTTCTTTAAATATGTTATATATGACCCTAAAATCACAAATGTTATAAATACTGACCATGTTTTTTAAGGATTTCGAGTTTTGGCGGTTAATGGGTTAATATTGTCTAGGTCAGTGGTACATATACCATTTGACAGCACAGATCGTATAGGTAACTCTGATCAGTACTAAGGTCTTGAAATTGTGAACTAGGTGGTAACTGTTCACCAGTAATTGGTGTAAATGTAACTATCGGTAATTTTTCGCAACGTTGTATATGTTTTTCTGTAACACCAGTGAAGTCATTTGGCCCTGTTGGGTAACCCCCATCAAATGCCCGTAGAAGATGGTGCAACATAAGTTCATTAATATGTAATATGCATATTAACCAATGAAGTGGCCTTCCGAGGAGGTTTTAAAGTAATCTTATTGCACTTGCATTAGATCCTACATTCACATTTGTGCCATCACATCCAACAGCATTGATATGTTCCAAGGATGTTTTATGTTGTGAACAAAAATTCAAAATCCCTTCCTTTAAAGCAAGAGAGGTGCCATTAGAAACAGTGAAATGCTCTATATATTTCGAAGAAGGCTCTTGAACTAAAGTTATGTGTTCTGTCTTAACAATTTTAGAGTAAAACTCGCAATCTTTCTTTTCTGGCTTCAATGTCATGTCTGTCCTTCCATCAAATTGTTGCATCCATCAGTTGGTGATAAATCGGAATAATATCACTAGCATATTTTCTAATCCTATGTCTCTCCCTTCGAACTTTATTTCTGCGGATGATTTTTGTTTTGTCATCCTCATGAACTATATTGGTATCTTGTCGAACTGCACTGGTAAGCTTAATAGTACTTCCATCACATTCTGTAGCAAATTTTTCAAATGAATTCTCATTGAGTCATTGTTTTACTTTGGCTGGTTGGAGTTAAATAAGATGCTGGAGTTGAATAAAGATGATGACAAGGAGTTACAACTATCGCTGATCTCCATATCAGAAGTTTCTTTTTCTTTATAAAAAGGCAAAATAATAGTATCGCTTTTCTACCAAACATAATTTTGGGAAATTGAAATATTGCTACTAATTATTTAAATAAAAAAATTCAATGCATTAATAAATTTTTGTATATTAATCATAATTTTATATAATAATATTTTATCAATAATAATAAATTATATATTAAAATTTTATCATTAAAAATACAACTATTGCTAAGTAATTATCATTTTAATATAATTTATGCAATATACATGTAAAGGAGGCTTTGGTGCAGCTCACAACTTTGAACTAGAGATTCGATTTTTTTTTTTTTTTTGTACTTCATTATAACAATAAAATTCAACTTTTTAACATACAGGCTAATAGAAACTAAAATTAATTTTTTCGATCCACCCTAATGTACAATTATGTTATGTTATACTTTGATACTTTACGGTATGTCAAGTCCAATCATGTCTTGCCCTGATAATGCTATTATATATTATGAGGAAATGTAATAATTAACTAATACGTAAAATACCTAAATTATATAGTAGTTAAAATGAACTATATTTCAACCAATTATCTTGTGTCCACTATTTATTAAAACAAGTTACGGTTGAAAGTTTATTGAAGGAATATTTCTATTTTTAAACGTAAAAATATTATAATACAGTTTAATATATTGACTGTGATCAAATGCACAGGAAATCAGTAGTTTCAAAAATATTACACTTATTTCTGAGGAAACACTTTATTGAAAACTCGAAAGAGGAAAATAAACAGTTTTTAAAATTCATATCTCATGAAGTTTTCAATTTATATTAGTTTGGTAAACGCTTCGTGTTTGCTTTGAAAATAGTTTCAAGAGAAAATCGAAAAGCAATATTCCGACATTCAACTCCGGTGAAACTTCTATCTGTCTGAAGGCAACTCAAGCTATAGGAAGCCAGGCATACAACGGAAAAATATAACGTGAAATGTTGATCGCGCCTCAATAAAAACTTCATAGCCTACTTTTGAGTGACAAGGTAAGGATTCTTAAATTTAGCAATATGTGATAGAGGGACTGCACCCAAATATCAAAATTGTCTCAATACTAATTTAAAATTAAAAAAAAAAAATAATAATAATTGCGTAGTTTGCAATTTTATTAATCACAATTCTATAAACCTTTATTTTCCAACTGTAACACTTTTTTATTGCAATGTTTTGTAATAAATTTTGGGGTACGTTGATATTTATCTAAATTATAGTAAAGAACTTCTGCATAATTAAAATTAAGGTGCAGTGCAAATCATCACAAAATATTTCATTTTAAATTTATCGAACATCGTAATATTACAATGATAAAAAAATTTTTATACTGAGTAAAGTTTGCGAAGTGTTTTGAAGGAAAATATTTAGAAAAAAACTATAGTGTACAATGTATTATTGGTATCACACAAGCACCTATAACATTTTATGTTTCTAAGATGCTACTAAAGATTAACGAAAGTGTGTCTAATTTAATGTTTTCAATTAAGCTACACTATTTAGTTTTTTAGTTGTTCAAAAGTAGGTTTTTTTAGTAGTTTGTTTAAATCTATTTGGTATAGTGTACATTTATTGTAAATATTTTTTTTTCTTTAGAACTACTTTTAAAAAAAGATAAGCCTTGTGTGTTAGGTAATGTCCTGAATTAAGGCACGTTATTTTTATGGTAACACTTCGAAATGAATTAAATTTAAATTATTAAGCGTTACAAGTCAATAATATTATTATATAACTGTTTTATGTTATTTGATTTATATTTCAAAACATTTCCTTTATGGAATGTTGGAATATATATATATATATATATATATATATATATATATATATATATATATATATATATATATATATATATATATATATATATATATATATATATAAATATATATATATATACTATCACTTTACAGATATCAATTAATTTGAAGATATATAAATATATATATATATATACTGTTACTTTAAAGCAATCAATTAATTTGAAGAATTAAAGATTTTCAAGTATAGACACTTTTAATGTGAAATTCCTGATATTGAATATTATCCACAGTTAGCAATTCTTGCTATCCAGTGTAGAGGTATCTAGAGTAATTTAAACAACCATAACTAGATTTTATAGAGTAATTATTGTTTCCACTTGCATGTCAATTGTAAAAAATAATACAAATACCCAAAATAATTTATTTAACTTATTATTTGATATTAAAATATAATTTTTAAAAATGTAGTTATCTATGTTTTTATGGTTTCTAGTTTGAAATTAATAATAAATCATTACACTTAAATCAAACTATAGGATTGGAATCTATGGTTAAGATCGCCATTTTTGTGTTACATCCCTAGAAAAGGCGATTTAAGAAGTCATTCTGAAGTCTGAAAATATTTTATTCCCTCTCAGTGTAACATCTCAATTCTGAAACTGGAAGGGTAAGAAGAGACGTAAGTTGCAGTCAACAGCATCTCCTTAGGAAGAAAAATAAGCCGTATGACAGAAGAGCTGTGAAAAATGAGTCTCCGACCTGAACTTGTTGACATTTCTTCACTTGCATGTAAGGCGTCGAAGAAAGTTCAAAGAAATGGTTCTTAGGATACTTTTATGGGCTATCGATCTTTCGAGACTTTATTACTTTCTCTGAAATCCCGTTTGCTTTAGAAGGTTTACTTTTTATGTGATTCATCCTTTTTTCTAGTTATTATATAAGTCGCAATTTCGGTCATAAGTGGAACTCTCAATCGAAATAAAATGTTGTTCTCACTAGAGAATTTTTAAAAAAGACAAATCAAATAGATAATTTGTTTTGTTTGATCAAAATATAAAGGGTTCTAAATACAACTGGAAGCATGTTGAAAGAATAAACAAATATCTATTTATAAATGCATAAAAACTAAATGTAGTTTTTTAGAATATATGTAGATTGATTAAAAATACCAAAATAAAAAGGAATAAACGGAGAAGATTTATCTTGAATCCTTTAAATAGAAGAGCTGCCATTTCCTTCAATGTAGAAATTTCTGCTTGACTTGTACTTAAAAATGTCTCTTATTTTTTACATTTGCATTTCTTACTTTTTCTAACAAATTCTCATTGGCCAATATTGTTTAAAAAATAACGGTATATAAAAAATGAATTCAAATACATGTAATAGTTTGAAGAAACTCTTATTTTTGTTTTACGTATTATTAAGGATCAGGTAATTAGTACATGCTCGCTGTAATTTTTGTGTAATATCCACTTGAAGGGAGTAGACTTGTTTCAGAAGATGATACAACTGGTCTAGAGAGCTAGCTCAAGATTTGCAACTTGTTTAGTATTAATCATGGAGAGAAGGGGGGGGGGGAGGGTGTATGAGGTAATTTCCGTAGGTAGGTCCCATTGGTGTGATTGGATAGCTCTAAAAATGAGATGGCATATCATTATGAAGGTTAAAAATGTTATCTCCGATTGTCTTATTCTAATGATATCGACAATGTTTTAGCTTCTGCTCTTGCCAGTTTATGGCTTTGGTCGGAGATTGATAAACGTCTACTTATGATACTAGTAGACATTTTTCTTCTGGAAGCTTGAAATTGAGGTGAAAGGGACTTGTACCTTTCAAACTTTTGTTTTTATTTATGCCTTTAAAATTATAATTTTTACATATTTGGAAGTATTACTAAGTAAAAACTATACTTTATAAAAAAATAGTTCAAATAGTGCTCTAAATTTTCAAAATTAAAAAAAAATTTAAAAAATTCAAATTCTCTCTTCTAGTTCTTTTTTAAATATTTTTTCTTGACTTTTTTTAGAAAAAATTCCTAGTAATATACTCTAACTTTTTAGACACTGGATTTATAATAGGTAAAATAGTTTTCGAGAAAAACGATAATTACTGTATATGGGGAGTCATGATTGTGTATAGTCCTCTACCGATAGATGGCGTTAGAGGTACCGCATGCTTGAATATTCAAATGTAACCATTTTTCTGTTATTAAAATTAGATGCTCGAAGATCACTCAACATGGGGTGTCGTTTTTATTGACTTCACGAACAAACATTGTTTGGCGCTACAACGTGGGGCCCGCGGCCTTCGAAATTGAAACTTGATTCTTCTTGAAAAATTCGCACGTATTTTGGAAGGTGAAATTATGTCTGAAATGGACCTGAAATTACTTGAAATAGGAATCTGCGCTATTTGAATGAGTGAAAGTGAAACTATAATCTTGGAAAATTTCAACTACAATTGGTTTTGTTCAACGGTCGAAACATGAACTCTTGAATAATGGCCTTGAATTAATTACTTGGAATTCTTGAATGACGCATCGTTGTTGCTGAACTGAAGGATATATCGTGAAAGAAATGAAGGATATATCGTGAAAGAAATGACGGATACGTTTGCAAGTAAGATCTTTCCTTTATTGTTTTAATAAGTGGAAACCTTTCGTGAACTTTGAATTTGAAACTATTGAACCCAGTTAACGTAATTTAATATAAATATGGCCGGTGACGAACAAAATAAATCCGAGAAGGAAGAATTTGAGAGATCAAACAAAAAACGAAGCGTTGCTCGTCAGCTAACTACAAAACTCCTTTCGAAAATTGAATTGATTTATAATAATGAAAATTTTGACAAAATCGAGAAACGCGAAGAGTTGAGCTGTCTACTTGATCAATTACGTGAAAAAAGGTCAACACTTAAGGACTTGGACAACAAAATCGAAACTTTTGTTTCCGCTGATGACTTTGAAAAGGAAATCATTTCCGCAGAGGAATATTCCGAAAAAATTGTGAGATGGGAAGGTAAAATAGGACGGTTTCTCAAACTTGAAAATGAAACCTTAACTTTTGATAGTTCCGACTTTGAACGCAAACTGAAGTGTTTCGATGCAAAATGACAGACCTGATATTTTAAATTACGATGAAAATTCAAGTAATTTATCCATGCGAATGTCCTTGCCTAAGCTCGCATTACCTAGATTTTTTGGCGATACATGTCAATGGTTGGAATATTGGGGCCAATTTGAAGACGCGATACATAAAAACAAGTCTTTAACAAATGTAGAACGGTTTCACTATCTTAAGTGTTCGTTAGGCGGTTCGGCATTGAATGCTATAAAAGGTCTTGCGTTAACAGAACAAAATTATGAGAAGTGTATTCAATTGTTAAAGTCGAGGTTTGGGCGGCATGATATAATAATTAATAGTCATATGACCAAACTTTTGAATTTAGAACCAATTCGAAATTCTTCGAACATAAAGGCACTTCGAATGTTGTATGATCAGTTAGAGGTAAACATTAGGTCTTTAGAAAGTTTAAATGTGGTTGCGGGAAGTTATGGTCAACTCTTGTGTCCAATTGTCATGAAGTTGTTGCCTAATGATTTGAGTTTAGAATATAATAGGGTAAGGAAATCAAAATCTGAATTTAACATTCTTGAATTAATGGAGTTTTTCAAATCAGAATTGGAGACAAGGGAATGTCAAAATCTTTTGGAACATGCTAATGTGCGAAACGATAGTTACACAAGGGGTAGAGGGTATGATAATAATAGAGATAATAAAAGATTTGTAAAAAATGAAGTTTCCTTTGCTACTTGCGCTAAAAGGAATACCTGTTTGTTCTGTGATAAATTCCATCCTTCTTTAAATTGTAAAACACTTTCTGCTATCGAAAAAAGATCAAAATTAAAGAGGGAGGGAAGATGTTATCGATGTTTTGAAAAGGGTTTTCATTTAAGTTCTAGTTGCAAGGAACAAATTCCTCCTTGCAAAACGTGTAAAAGTGTGTTTCACAATGAATTGTTTTGTCTTGAAAAGAAAAATATTTCGACTGAGGTCGAAACTCCTCAAAATTCTGAATCAATTATTTCAAGTGTAACACATTCAGGAAATGAGGGAAGCGATTCCATTTTGCCCACGTGTGCAGTAAGAGTTCGTAATCCCGGTCAAGGTTCAAGGTCAAAAATTGTTTCTGTTCTATTTGATTCTGCTAGCTCGTGCAGTTTCGTGACTAAGGATATTGCATGGGAATTAAATTTAGTGGTTACTCGTAAGAAAATTTTAGATATATGCACTTTTGGAAATGCTCCAACAAAAACTGCTTTTGACGTGGCAACTATTTTAATATGTCACATTAATGATCCTAGTCGTTTGGCGAAAATTGAGGTTTTCATTACGGACAAAATTTCTCATGCTAAAATAGGAATTCCAAAAAATGATATTCAGCAGATGTTGGCGAATGCTTCAATTCCTGTAAATGAGATCGCTTTGGTAGAGGGAAAAAGAAAAATTGATATTTTGTTGGGATGTGACGTAATGTGGAGGTTTCAAACGGGGAACAGGATTGAATTAGAAAGAGGTCTTTATTGTATTGAGACGTTATTTGGATTCTTTGTAAGTGGAACCGCGAGATCGAGTAATAATTTGAAATCATTTGTTAATCTTTGCGTGTTGGGCAAAAATGAGACTGAAGGAGATTGTAAAGCACAAATCTTGAATTAAAGGGAATCAGATGAGAATTTAAATCTTGAACTTAAGAAATTATGGGAATTAGATAACTTGTTTATTTCTAATGAAAGCGAGAGTAGCCTTTTGAATTGTGAAATAGAAGTTCTAAGGGATTTTGAAAATAATTTGAAGTATGAAAATGGGCGCTACGAAGTAAATTTACCTTTTAAAAGGGAAGTGGATTTACCCGACAATCTTGAGGTTTCAAAAGGGAGATTGACTAGCTTGGTATCACGTTTTAAAAGGGATCCAGCTTTGTATGAAACTTACAAGTCAGTATTTGAAGAACAGTTGAGATCCGGTGTAATTGAAGAGGTCGATATAACCAATGATGATTCAATGGGCCGTATCTATTACGCACCCCACCATCCGGTTATAAGAGAACAAAAGGAGAGCAATCGTACACGATTAAGGATTGGGTTTGATATGTCTTCGAAAGAAAAAGGGTGTCTTTCATTAAATGACAATCTCCATTCTGGGCTAAATTTAAATCCTAATTTATTGAAACTTTTACTGAAATTTAGGATGAATAGAATAGGCTTAATAGCGGACATAGAGAAGGCTTTCTTGCGTGTAGGTCTTAACGAAACGAATCGAAATTGTCAGCGTTTTATTTGGATTGATAAAATGCCGCCCACCGAAATTAAGGTCTACCGAAACACTACCGTTTCGTTCGGAGTTAAATCGTCTCCATTTCTTTTGGCTGCCACTATTAAGCATCATATTAAGAAATTTGAAATTTCCCATCCGTCAACCTGCAAGGCGTTAAATGATTGTTTTTACGTCGACGATTTTATAATCAGCTTGAACGACATGAATGAAGCTATTGAAACATGTGAAAATGCTCAAACCATTCTTGCTTCTGCCAATATGAACTTACGTGAATGGAGAACTAATTCCACTGAACTCTCTGCTATTTGGCAAAACAATAACTTTGAAAAGAAACCCAAGGATAATCTAATTGCAATTAAGGTACTCGGCATTATATGGGACACGGTTACCGATGAACTCAAGTACGACTTGGATTCCGTTCTTCGTGCCCTAGAAAGGGATAAATGCACTAAAAGAAGCATTTTACAGATGTCTTGCAATTTGTTCGACCCAATGGGTTTGATAGCTGCATTCACCATCAGAGCAAAGATCCTGCTCCAAGAGACATGGCAAAGAGGTCTAACCTGGGATGAAGACCTGCCAAAGGATTTGAAAGAAAGATGGAAGAAATGGAATTTGAAAATTGCAAAACTTACGAATTTGTCTATTTCACGGTCATATTTCTCCAAATTTCCATACCTTGACTCTGGATACGAAATACACGTGTTTTGTGACGCGAGTGAAGCTGCCTACGGTTGCGTTGCATACATCCGCTATCCTGCTGCAGACAGTTTTATAGTAAGTTTCATCACTGCTAAAGCCCGAGTTGCACCTGTTAAGAAGATAACTTTACCGCGGCTTGAGCTTTCAGCAGCCGCCATTGGCGCAAGAGTTCTCAACTCTTTGAAGGAAATATTCAAGATTGGAACCAACTACACCTTGTGGAGCGACTCTACCGTTGCCTTGCACTGGATAAAGGGTAATGTCAAGAATTGGAAACCTTACGTCAGCAATAGAGTGAATGAAATCCAAGGACTAACTGAACCAAGTAACTGGAGACATTGCAGAGGGAACGACAATCCAGCGGATATACTTACAAGAGGTTGTTTGGCAGATGATCTTATAAGTGATACCACGAACTGGTGGAAGGCGAATTCCTGGTTATGTCTGCCCGAATCTCAGTGGATCAAAGGGTGTTCGATGAAGATGAGCAACAGTTCCAGAGAGCCTGAAGTGATCGTTGAAACAAGATCTAAGGCAGTGAATGTGAGTCTCGTCTCAAGTGAACATCAGCAAGCAAATTCTATTGATGAGATCCTTAACAAGTATTCTTCTTGGAACAAGTTACAGAGAGTTGTCGCATGGTGTCTTCGATTCATAGAAAATTGCAAGGTTGCTCAGAAAAGGAAAACCTTTCTAACAACCGAAGAACTACAAAATGCCTCAAGGGTGATTGTGAAGGGGATTCAGTTGGTAGCGTTTAAGGAAGATATTGATCGCCTGCAGAAAGAGAAACCATTGAAACCTAGCAGCAACATTTTACCACTAGCTCCGTTCTTGGATTTGTCGGGGGTACTTCGAGTCGGTGGTCGACTGCGACACTCAAGTTTGTCCGACTCCAGAAAACATCCCATTCTTCTGCCTAAGAATCATCATGTGTGCACAATCATCGTGAAGCACTACCACGAAATGAACCTACATGGTGGAATACAACTGACATCTTCAGCCCTCATGCAGAGGTTCTGGATCATCAACGTCAAGAAACTAGTGTGGAACGTGATATTCAGTTGTATGAAGTGTTACAAACAAAGAGCCAGCACTGAGACACAGTTTATGTCTGATTTACCATCTTCAAGAATCACACCATCAAGAGTATTTTCGAGTGTAGGTACAGACTTTGCTGGACCTTTTCTCGTGACACCAAGAAGAGGACGAGGCGTTAAGTCTAGTAAAAGCTATGTTTGCATCTTCGTCTGCTTCGTTAGGAAGGCTGTGCATCTGGAAGTTGTTAGTGATCTTTCTTCTGAAGCATTCCTGGCATGCTTAAGAAGGTTTACAGCTCGCCTAGGCAAACCAGCACATATTTGGAGCGACTGCGGCACGAACTACGTAGGCGCTGAAAGAGAATTGAGAAGGTTTGTTTCCTCTTTCTCATCCAACGCAGAACTCCAAAACCATCTTTTGAAGGAAAACGTAGTGTGGCGTTTGAACCCTCCTGGAGGACTTCACCACGGAGGACTGTGGGAAACTATGGTTAGATCCATGAAACTACATCTGAAGAAAACTGTAGGTGATCAGGTGCTAACTATCGAAGAATTCATGACTCTGATCACACAAGTGGAGGCGTGCCTCAACTCGCGCCCCCTCACTCCTATGTCTACATACACTGAAGATTTGCAGCCTTTGACTCCAGGGCACTTTCTGATTGGTGCTCCACTAACTGCTTTACCTGAAAATGATTTGGTCGACGAGAAAATTCCCATTTTGCGACGCTGGAAACTCATTCAGCAACTAGTGCAACGATTTTGGAAGCGTTGGTCTAATGAATATTTAAGTAGTCTTCAACAGCGTAGGAAGTGGACCAAATCTAACCCTAATATCGAGATTGGTCAGTTGGTACTCGTGAAGGAAGACAATCTTCCACCCCTGCGTTGGAAGTTTAGGTAGAGTGACTGAACTGCTTCCAGGAAGGGACAACAGAATTAGAGTTGTAAAACTTAAAACTGCAACTGGTGAATTGATTCGACCAATTGTAAAAATTTCTAAATTGCCCATTTATCAATGAATGTTTATAATACTGTGCTAATAATTAAGTTTAGTTCATTTTGGTACCTTTGTTATATGGTATTCTTAAAGCAGTAATATCTCAAATTATTTCATGCAGAATTTAACTTGTTCAATCTACATTCTTCTTAAAAATGTCCTGTTCTGTATTAATTCTAAATTCATGAATGTGAAATGTTTTTGCTAAAGTGCTTATTGATATTCTTGTATATTTAAGTAATCTTAGTGATTATTATTTTGAATTTTATAGTAGTATATGTAATTTACATTGGTATGTTAAAGTCTAGTTCTCTTCCTCATTAGCATTTTTAAATATTGTATTGTTATTTTAAAGTTAAGAACCCTAATGGGTTCATGGGGGGGAGGATGGTGAGTCATGATTGTGTATAGTCCTCTACCGATAGATGGCGTTAGAGGTACCGCATGCTTGAATATTCAAATGTAACCATTTTTCTGTTATTAAAATTAGATACTCGAAGATCACTCAACATGACGTGTCGTTTTTATTGACTTCACGAACAAACAGTATATATATATATGTGAAAAAAAAGCATAGAAAACTAGTGTTTTACAATATTTAAATTTGTAAAAAAAAGTTTTTATTTTATATTAAAAAACCATACCTATTTTTGTTAAATAGATATTAAGAATGACATAAATTTTTTTTAAAGTCATTTCATCTATATTTACAGAAGTTTTAACATTTTAATTAAGATTTGAATTTCAAAAATAACGAACTGAGAAAAATGTGTTCGAAACATCAAAGAAGCTATTGCAGCAATGCTAAATTCTCCAAAAAAATATAGTTTTTCTGCAATTGCAGATATCGGATCAGCTCAAAATTTGCCTGAATAAGGAGAAGGTTTCAAAGATTATAAACAGGCAAAAAATAGAAAATTTATATTTTTATAATTTTTTTATGAAAACAAGGGATATCAAGTCCCCTTAATGCTATGAGTGAAGTTTCTTGAAACCACTGGAAAATATCAAATGCTCACCTATCCGATCCTACAATTTGAAACAAATGCTTTTTGTACTTCAACCCATTAGCACCCAAATTAACAAATTTCGAAAATTGTCTTTGAAATGGGAAACTTTCACGGTTTTTTTTTTTTTTTTTTTTTTTTTTTTTTTTTTTTTTTAAATAAAAGTAGAGAACACATGATGAAAAACAATACCATTCTTTCAAAAATTTGAGCTAATAGAGCGGATAGTGGATAGATAATAGAAAAAAAAAAATAGTTTTTCACCTTGCGATTTGGCGGAAAAAAGCTACTTTTGCGTGTGACGTCAATGCGCAGATGATGAACCAGTCTAAAAACTGTTTTAGACGAGGAGGGGGTGAGTTTCCTCCTCTTATTTTCGACGGAATCTGTGCGCAATACGTCACGGTTTCTTATGCGTTTAAGGTCAAGTGCCTTTTGCTTTGATTTCAATCTCGATATTTGATTAATTGAAAGCATAAAAATAACAAAATAATCACAAAGCTCGAATATATTCGTTGAATAACACAAGAAAATTAAAAAAATATTCATTTTCCTCACTAGTGTATGTTCCTCATTCCAACGTCTTCCCCACTTTTCTTGTTCCACAGTGTATTCTCCAAATGCGTTTACTTTATGAGTTCCAGCAGTCAAAAGCGTTTTGAAATTTTTAACTGCAACCATATGCTTCAAGCCGTCCTCTTTTGAGGACGCTGGGTGTTTGTATGCATGAAATTCAATTTCTTACAGAACATTTTGTAGTTTTTATAAATAAACAAACTATTAAGCAATATAAAGTTAAAAATATAAATAACAATATAAGTAAATCATCAGTTTCTGTCCAGTAGTTCCATTCACTAGGTAAAGTACTATGGCCGAAAGTATCAAAAACCTATAATGGTTTTTATTTTATCCTTAGTCACATTATAATTCAATATATTTTTCCCTTCATGAGAATATCGATTAGTTTCCTCTACAATCATATCATAAACACTTTCATAAAATTCTTCAAACATCTCAACTGGTTTCATATTACTAGTTTCCGCTGTCAATTTATCAGAATTTCTCTTGGAAGAATTTCACAAAGTCCCAAATTTATAAAAAGGGGTTTCGTTCGTCCATACAACTTTTAATGTTTCTCTTTTACGTTTACGGGAAATGTTATCGTTTTTGTATCCGAAATAATAGAGTTATCATTATCATCTGGTATTGTAATCTCTAATACACCTGGAACATCTGATACAACTGGAGTGTCCAAATTATCATCATTGAATTGTTCTTCATCTGTTAGTTCATCTACATTCGGAGTCATTACTATAACATCTTCTTCAATTTCTTCAGAAGAAAGATTAGCAATTGCCTCATCTAAGCTTTTAAATATTTTTCTTCTACTCATCTTTCAGTGTTCATTTATAATTTGAATGAAAACATTTATGACACGCTTGGAAACAAATATAAATGGTAAATAAGAAGTACATACAAACGTCCAGCATCCTCAAATGATGAAGAATAAGATTTCCTGCTTATTACGAATATATGAATAACAATAAACATAGAAAAACATGTTAACAGCATATGATGGACAATCTAGATTATATATACCAAATTGAAAGAATGTACCTTATATATCCAATGCGATACTGAAGTATGAAGTTAACACAAAGCCATTACCAAAAAAGCGGTAAATTATAGTACATTTGCCCCACCCATTTTTACGTCATTCTAAACAAATCACATATTACACATTGTATACTGTATAGTGCACCCATCTATTAGACCAATTTGTAAAAAAATAATTCTTTTAAGTTTAATAATAGAAATAGCAGTTTTTTACAGCGTCCTCATTAACATTTTGAAATTAGCGAATATATTGAGTCACACGTCTAGTGCATGTAGAGTTCAGAAAATTGCTTATAACACATTTAGTTTATATTAGATATATTAAAAATTGCTTATAACACATTTAGTTTATGTTAGATATATTAAAAATTGCTTATAACACATTTAGTTTATGTTATATATATTAAAACACCAATGCACATGGATATATTGAGAAATACATATCTCATACGTGTTCAGAAATATTCGGATAGAAAGAACGTTATAAAGTTGTAGTAAATCAATAAGTGGTAATTGCAAACATGCAAATCAAACTTTTTCCAACTTTTTTGAATATTTTTTTTTTTTAAATTTTTTTTTTCATTATGAAAATTATTACTATAGGGTATTTAAATACTTGGAAACACATACATTAAAAAAGGATTGATGGTTTAAATATTTGATACAGGGCAACTTTAGAATTAATTATAATAGAAGAGTTTAGAATTAATTATAATAGAAGTAAAAATTCATTTTTGATATTTTAATTTTAAACAATTTTATATAGTTCAGAAGAAAAAAATTATTTTTATGGGGAAGAAAATAAATGTTTAATAAACGTCTATTAAATAGAGCTTTTCTACTGACCCATAACATTAACATCAATGTCGAAAAAAGGATTGTTTCAACTTACCGATATCTGATAAACTCTTTTGTAATATGAGACTCTAGATCCCGATTGTTAATAAAAAAGATAATGTTCAATTATTTTTAATGACGTCAGTAAAAGATAACAACTGTAATGATGATGAAATGGCTCTAAAAACATTACGTAATGTATTTTCTCTTTATATTTTACAACAAAATATTGATACACTGGATTTTCATCGTTATTTTAACCCCTATCTTTCTTTTTTCCATGGGAATATTTAGTTTGGTGATATGAAATTAATATTTATAAAGAATTAATAAGCTTAAAATGATGTATATTCGAAAAGGAAATAACAAAGTTTAATATTTAGAAAGTAGATGCGCATTGTAAATATAAATATATTTTGGGAATATTTATTAAATCATATTCGGGTATAAGAACATAAACAACATCATTTTTAAACTTTAAAAGTCAGAAAACTACTTCAAATCAATAATGCATTAGTCACTATGAATTTTGTATGGTTATCGATCTGACCTTTCATGCCAAAGGTGCCGGCTTCGATTCCTGAGGTTTACCATGGTTGTTCGCTGATATTTGGAATTCACGTTACGCTGATCATTCATTATTATGCAAACAAATAGGTCGTTGAGCATACAAATCAAATAATCATTGTACTGTTTGAACACTTAAATCCAGATTATGTGTCAAACAGTTCATACAATTAAATCGCTGAATGTAAAAATGGGTCATATCTAATTGAAAATCTATTGACATGTTCCAATTTTGTATTTAACGATTTAATTATGAAGGTGGAAAAAAGGCACATAAAGGGTTTTGTAGATATCAACGTCTTTTTTTTTTTTTTTTTAAATGTTTTAAATTTAAAAAAAAAAAAAAAAAAAAAATTGTTTGAAATAAAAGAAAAGTAGACCTTAAAAATGGATTATCAGAAAACTGTAAATTTTATATTTCTCTAAATACATTGTTACAAAAGTTAAACATGAATTAAATTTGATAATGAAATTATATACAATTATATAGTTTAAATTAAATACTTGCTTGTGAGCCACAACATATATATTTCAACATTTAGCCCTTTTTATCAAAAAAAAAAAAAAAAAAAATCCTTCAAATACGAATATCCACAAGCCGAGTGTTTCGCACCCGATCACAGTGCATGCAAGTACTCACACATGTTTGCACTTGACATTAGATTTTTATACCGTTCATGATCAAGTTATTTTCTTAAATAAACGCTTACACTTTACAGTACAAGGTAATTTGATTAGATTTGCAATTTTCAGTGATTGTAATTTACAACTAAATATTTAAACAATTTCACCCGTGATAGGAATCAATTTTCTATTTGTACCTCGATTCAATTTAAATGCAATACATGTTTTAGCACTTAATTTAAAATAAACAAATGGCACAAATCCCCCTTACTATTTTAAATTGGTTCAATTTTAATGGTGAAAAATAATTTTTAAGATCAATGATTATGAAGTACATATAAAATTTCTCAAGAAACAGAAAAAAAAAGACATCACTGTTTTAATAAAATCCCTAAACTTTCTAAAATACTTAAACGGGAAATGTCTAGCAAAAAAAAACCGAACGAAATAATAATAAATAAACATTTACGTTTCATCAACGAAACCTGAGATTCCTATTCGATAAGAAATGCTTTCGAAAATGCATTCATGCAAATTTAGTCACAGAAAATCATAAATTTCGATGCAAAAAATACGAGGGTGGAAAAATAAAAAGGATTTGATATGTTCTTGAAAGAGAAATTCGAATCATGTCTTAGCTATATGAGGATGTAAAAAGATTTCGTTTTTCTGTTTTTTATCCAAATATCACCCGCACTGGTTCATTTTGCGTTATTTCACCGGGAGCACGCCACAAGTAATTTAATATAAAAATCCTCAAAGTCTGCGGAAGGAAATTCTATGGAAAGGAAATCTTACATATAAAAATCAATGACGAAATATTTTGGTGATTTTGTTTTTATCCTGTTTTTCAATAGGGCTAATGTATTTGCGCGCATATACACTCCTGATAAAAATGGAAAAGGACGGTGATGGATTTTAGTATAGAAGTGCAAAATTCTTATACTTTAACCATAGGCACGTATACGTATGGAAATAATTTCCAGAATGGGGTTATTTACATTAAAACTCTTCATTTTAAATCCATATTTGCGTTTTCAAATTCATGTATTTCAATAGAAAATAAAAAAATTGTGTTCCGTATGACGGTCTTATAAACAACTGAAATTAGAATATTCATATGGGTAAATCATTTATTTTCCGATAAGAGGATGTAAATCCATTACGGAAAAATCATTTCATTTCATAGTACTAAATTCTAGGACTTTAGGACTTAATTTTCTAGGACTAAATATTTAATTTTAAACTGCAAGGGCCCTTAAATGAATTTCAATAAAATAAAAGCTTCTTTATAAATAAGTAATTTGATTATGCTTATGTAGTTCTAGTGAATGTTTAACTTTGACTTATTAAAACACACGATACAACTAACTATATAAAAAAAAACCTCACATTTAATAAATTGTTAACTGTAAAATGTTTGTATACTATTAGCGAAATATATTTTTCTTAAAAAAAAACTATCATACATTTAATATGCCCAGTTTTGTAATGAATCAATTATAATGCAATTTTGAAATAGAGACATATTTACCTGACCAATTAAACCAGTAAATATTAAGAGAGTTTAAGCGAACAAACTATTGATGCTTAATATATCTTCAATTAAATTAATAAAAAAATACATAGTGAATAAAATATATTATTTTGTTTATGTACTATTTATTTAAATAAAATATTCTTTATTCTTCTACGTTAGATTAATTTCATATTTTTAGGAAATATTTTTCTAAAATTGTATATCAAAGTATTTATAGCTTTCAAAGATTTGGCTCTTTTAAAATTCATATACATCATTTCACATTTATATCCTACCATCATAATAAAAATTCTACTTAATTTCCATTGCTTTGCAGTCAAACTAAATCGCATATTTTGTAGATATTCTTTCTCAAAATACAAATTGTCTTTAAAATATATTGGTACTTCCTTTATACAAAAGAAGAATCTTTCCCTTTTTGTGAAATACGATCTTTCCAAGAAAGCAGCCATTATGCATTTTCCAAAGTAGTTACGGATCGGACTATAAGCCATTAGTTTTCTGTTTTGGATGACATTCTCTCTTTTGTATCCAATTCGAATAGATGTATGTCGGTATTCGAATTACGAATTGGATTTTGGGGCGCAGTGATCTATCTGGAAACGATAAACGCATCATGAACTCAAGTCGTAGAGAACGTTACACCCCATTTCTGGTGCAAGAGCGATAGTTTATCCGATGAATGTAGCCGCTTCAAAATAAGTGAGGATTTCTACTGGTTTTTGACTTTGAAGCCATAAAATGGGTTCTGAAGCCTAGGAAAAGGTAATATTTTGCCTTGATAAAAGAGTGGAAGACTTTAACATACTTTTTATAGCAATTGGATGAAATGCAAGTGTTAATTATTTATAGTTTATATAAAGATAGGGAGTAGATGTAGTAGAAGTTAATCAAATGTGTCTCTAATACTCTAAAATTATTATAAATAGTTCTATTTATGAATTAATTTCAGTTGCATAAAATGCATATTTTATAGTAACTTGCACACAATTAAACTTTTTTTTATCAAATATCATGGCGAAAGTAGGACATTTTAGCGAAAAGTGCGGTAAAGTACTTTATTGCATGGCTCATGCTCAAATTTCATATGGTCTTAGCATATAAATGATATGTTTTCTGTAGATATAAGGCTGTCAACATATGTATAAATATTCAAAATATTGTTTTGCACGAGGTTATAGTAAATATTGCCTACAACACGTTCGAAAATATTTTTTCGAACTCGTTAAATTGTTTAACTCATGCTAATTCACTCTTCAAAATGATTTTTCCATCGTTTGAAAAGTATTGCTTTCACAACTAGTTGCATAATTAACTATTATTGTTAATATCTATTTTGAATATGTGAATTTTTAACGTATGACCCATTTAATTGAAGAAAACACGTACTGAAAAATTAACTTCCTACAAAAGGTATATTTACTCAGGGAAGATATGTGGCAAGTTTACATACTTTCACGGTATCAAAATGTATTTTGCAATATTACTTTTTATTTACTTTGGAAAAGATTAATACGCTTTTACTTTTAGAAAAGAATCAACCCTATATTATTTTTAAAAAATATCCATTGTATTGTTACATATATATTTCACTCTATTTACATAAATGCTTCATAATACTACAAAACACCTTATATTCAAAAACTGGATTAAGGTTACTTTACATTGAATAATATCCTCTCTTGTCTCAGATACATTTTTTTATGAAAAATATATGTCAAATCCCATTTACATCCATCATAGAAAAGATAACAGCCCCTTTGTTTTCTTATAGTCTCAAAATCCCTTTCTAATTACTCAAAGATTACCCAGATATTTGTTTACTACCCTAGTTGGGCCTCAAATAGATTATTCTATGATACTAACTTAGCGGAATATTTTGCGTTGTGGAGTTTATGATAACACCATTTTAAGGGAGAGGACTGCGTTTATGGCACATAAATTTTACTTTACTGCAAAAGTGTGGTATTTACGAGCAGTAGCGTCATCCGCAGTGACCGCCAAGATTGCCAGACGTCTTACTAAATCAGACACCAAAGATGCAATAGTAAAATTTTGGCCAAATGCAGAGAGCAGAAATTGGTTTAATGTGGTTCCTTTTTATCTACTTTCATTGCAATTCTTTTCGGAATTATTTTATTTAGTATATAAACATTTATTTTGGTACCATTTTTTTAAAAATTAAGATGCAAAAGGAATACAAATCTATTTTTTCTGAAAATAATTAGACGTACAATAAATTAATAAGGTATTTCATTATGTGACAAAAAAACTATTTCTTTACTTCATATATTTTAATAGTACCTAAATATCAAAAAAATGCTAACAGAAGTAAAATAAAAACTTTTTTTTTTCAAGTGGGAGATGTTTTGAATGAGATAATTAATTTTTTAGGGATTGGTAATTATACTTTATACATAATTAAATAATCAATATTTTTGTATGGCGCACTTTGAATTTAAAAAGCTTTACAAGCTTATCTTAAATCACTCCAATTACGTAACCGGGACTTTTATGAATTTTTTTGAAAAAGGCCTCACATAATCACTAAATGCTAATAGAGAATGAAATATCAATGCTTTTGAAAGAAACAAAAACAGCCATTCACATTTTTGTCAACAAAAAAAGAATGTCGGTTTTCTTTATGGAATGAAATTTATGGCAATTAGCTTTATATTCTAAATCTTATATGAAAAGTTATGAATGATATTTTAGGCAAAATGGAAAAAGTCCAATGCATTTTTGATGTTATAAGTGAAAAATTAGAAAAAAGTAACATATTTTTTTATACTTTTTAGAATTAGTATAAGTAAAATTTTGAATTTTTAAAGAGGACTTCCCCATTTTCCTAGTACGTGTGCACAATTTATGACGATCTGTTGAATTTAAAGCAACGATTGCAATTAATTATGATCACATATGGCACGCAATTTTGTTTATAGAAAATTATACGACATATTTAGATGTCCTTTGAATCAACTAAAATATGATGCAAATGGCTTTATTAACAATTTTTAATAATTGTTCACAAAAATAATCTATCGTGTCTTAAGCACCCTGATAAATCAAATTATGTTTTAGCAGTCTGACCATACATTGATGATCGATCAGTTATGTATAAAACCTTGGTATACACGTCAATGTTATTCACTAATTCAGCTTCACAATATTAGCGCGTTCTCAGTTCTAAGCGAGACCCTTGACAGAATCAAAGTTTAAAGACTCAATTATTTACCGGTCTTATCAAGAGCTCATGGTGTGCAGAAAGTAATCCAATTTCCTGTTGGTGGACTAGAGTATTCTTCAGACCCGGCTCAAAACATTACTTTACAGTGAAGAGGGTTTAATTAAAGGTGAAGGGTAGCTGAAGTTTGACGTAAAACGTGATATTGTTATATTTTATTCATATTAAAATTAACAAACTGTCTGAAGTAAGAAAATATCCCTTCATGCAAATTTTATTTTGATCCTTTCTTACTAAAGATTTTAGTGATCATATGAGATAAATCTGTAACCAATATTTTTGTTTTGTCAACAAGTATTTATTACTTTTGATAGTGTACATTAAACAGTTAATTGCATTTATTTACTAAATGAACATTCAATGTATATGAAATAACACGGTGAAGGTTGAGAAAAAGTATCATGGACATTTGCGATTACTTTTTTTTACTAAAGATATTATATGGCAACTAAGAAAACCGAATGTATCAGTCTTTTAAATGACTTTCTGATGATTGTTATATTGTTCAAAGTGGTAAAAATGTTGCCAGATGTGAATTTAATGTACAATTATTATTTTTATTTGTATAATTTAGTTTACATAGATTCAAATATCCTCGACAAATCGGAATTGATTTAATAACTGTAAATTACTATTTATGAAATAGCCTATTGCATTGAATCTAAAATACACATATTCATAATATTCCTAAGTATATATTTTTATTTACTATATTCGTGCACCATATCTTCCCATTGCAACATTTGTTTTGCATAACGCACCAGTGCTGCAAAATTGATACTACTCAATCTGAAATAACGGCATTAGTCAGTTTCAAATAAAATTGAATTTGTAAACAATCTTGCACCTTTCAACTAGCTTCAAGTACATACAATCTGTGATTTTGAATAATAACTCAAAACACTTTTGTGACAAAGACGTGATTATAACTAGGAACTCTTTTCAGTTGAAAGTTCCAACTCTTCCAGTTGTCCTTGAATTTCATCCTTTCCAATTGAATCGAGATATCGAGACAAACAATATTTTAAGATAACGTGGTAATAGTTTCTATTTAATAATGTTACTTTATGTATCTTCAACACAATGATGGTTTATGCTAAGTTGTCGATTCAGTTCTATTTTGAGAGCTTTACATTATTCTGTTACTATGAGCTGCACAAAGAAGGTAGACTTGTTTCACTTCTCGGATATGTAATATCGAATTTTAATGCGATTGTCGCTGATATTATTCAGAGAAGAAATTTATTTAGCCTTCCAAAGATTGTAATTGTGGATTTTACAGCAAGTTCAAAAGATTATCTTTAAAGAATACGAGTGTATTAGTATTATTTACTTGTGATATGCAGCTTTGATCCAGAATGTCATTTGGAAAACAAAATGAGTTTGCAGTGAAAAGTAATAAATATTAAATTTTTAACAAGTAACTTTGAGTAAGTAAATCTGTTCATATTTTGAAAATTACGTGGATGGAAAATCAAAGGAAATTAAAGAGTTTTGACTCTTAAGTTCTTTTTTTAAACCAAATCAATGAAAGAATGAATGTAAATTGTATACGGTTTTTAGCTATTAGCAATCTGCATCAGCATTAGAAGCATACTACAATTAACAATAGGTTAATATAATATTAAGTAGGAAATTGCTAAATTGATAAGCAAGTTCAGAAAAGTTTATTTCTACATTATTTTTATGAGTTTTTAGAATAAAAGATTTAGTTTAACATATATTTTTGCTAAAAATTTCGTTTCTTTGTAATGTTTTCAATAATTTAGGATGCCACAAAATATAAAGAAATATGAAATAGCTATCAAATATATTTTAAGGTGTTCATATGGCACCAACGCCAATAGCATTATGTTTTATATTAATTTTTTTGTGTAACGTCATTTTTTATAAAAACATTTTTAGAAATTTTTTCAAAGGACTTGTGATACCATAAAAGAGCAATTGATGTTATATTAATTTTATTCATGAGATAGAGTATAAAATACAATCCAACAAAAATTAAGAGTTGCTCTGTCCTAATGTTCACTCTCTGAATGATCCTGGATGTTGTATCACTTTACCACAATTTAATACAGTCTTGTTGGTAAGAAAAACATTTTACGTATTTAAATTTTTCTTTATTTCACATATTTTATTTTACATTGTTATTTTTTTCATCATCAAAGAAAAATTAGTTTAAACCTCATATTTTTTCCAAGACTCTTAACAAATTACTAAACTAAATTGGAACAATTTTTGATTACGCATCTCTGTTACAAAAATGTATAACATGACAATTTAATAAATTGGCTTGATATATTAAAAGTATGAATAACATTTTTGTGGTTTGCAATTTGCTTGATATAAAACAAAAACCAATAAAGTTCATTGTTTTTAAATTTTTATACATGAATGATTATCCATAATGTGTTTAACATGTTTGCAAACTAATAATAAATTTAAACATAAGTACACGTTAAATTTATTTAGAAAACAATGATTCAATTAAAAAAAAAAATAATAATAAAAATATTAAAAACATAATTGCTTAACTAATATTAGTAAAACTAAATAAGTCAACTGTTGTTATTCTCTGGTGTCTTTACAAATGAATAACTTCTGGTTATTTACACTAATATTTACAAAAAAAGAGTGTCTCACTCATCTTGCCAAGTTACACATAATATAATTGGTCTCTTCAAATAAATTTCTTCTCAGCACCGTAACCATATCTCCTTTTGTGTTTCAGCCACTTTCTTTGAAAACAAGATCCTAAAAAATCAACCATCATTCTTTCTCAAACAATATTCAATATTTCTCTCAGTAGTTCTCTTTAAAATAATACTCAGTCTTTACGCTGCACTAATTGTCCCATTCTGTGATCGTTTGATGTAGGGAAGCTCGGAAAATACCCCTGCTATTCCATGTATGATTACGCTAAGCATACGTTACGTGTATTGACTTGAAGAACGTTTCGAGATTTCAAACCTGTAATGAGAATATAAAATATCTGAATATTTAAATAACTAAAACAACATCAACTGTATAAGGTATTGGTTTAATTTTAACTAATGAACAAGTAGCATATACACCGGGGGTTCCGGGAAATCTGTAAAAACCTAGAAATTATGTCTTAGGAAGAATTTCTGTTGGAATGGTTTATCAGAAAGATAATTTAACTTGTAGCCATAGCTTTGGGCTACACTAATACTAGAGTTATTTTAGATGGAATGCATATACGGCAAGGATGATTATAATTGGTATATTACACCATTCTTTGCAGAGAATCCCTTCATATTCTTTAATAGTTACTAGAAAATATATCATAGTATTTACGAGCTTTTGACTGTGCTTTCCCCATAAAAATCTCTTCTATAAAAAAATGTGCAAGTTGAAGTATTGGATACCTGAAATGTTTTTATCCCCATTATGAAGTGTTTTATGAACATGGAACCACGGTAGCATAAGTTCTGAATTTCTTTTTACGCAATATGCATTTAAATAGTAGCTATGCAATGCATATCCTGATTACGTGAATTACTTATACCTGTATGAGTAAATACTGGATTCTGAAAATTAATATGAGGTACATTAATCACAATTACTGAAGTAGTTATCCTGCGTATTGTAAAAAAAATGCTTTGCACATTGCACAAACTATTTTGAATATTAATGATTTCTGTTAACAATTTTATTTAGTATATAACTTTTTATTTCTCTTTTTATTGATACAATAATAGTCGTACTCTCAATAACCTCACGAACTCTTTGGAACTCTGATTACTGCATCGCAAGACGAGCACAAACAGGTTCGTATTTTTTAAATACTTTCAGGCCACTCATTTTTTCTTCTCATTGTTCGAAATATTACAAACAATGGTTTGAAAAGCATTCAAATGCAAGAACATGCAAGAGAAAAATAATACAAATATGTAATAGCAATTTTCATGATTTACTTTGTCATGAACAGGAAATAATTAATTTTCCTCATTTTCTCTGTTTTCATATTTTGTATATACAATACAAGGATAAATTAGGAAATGTTAAATCATACAATGCTACCAACTGTTATTAAAATATGAAAGCATGCATAAGAAAATACTCAGATTATATTTCAGTTTTCAAAGATAATTTTTTTCTGGAATCTTTCTTTTTCTTGTTTCAAGTAACCTATATTTTTCAGCAGAGTAAATTACATATCTAATTAATATTTAGGAATGTTTTATATCAGTGTTTAAATTTTATGTGGTTTTTTAAAAGATATTTTCAACTCATATTAAGGCAATAATAGCCTTAAAAGTTTCATGTTTCTTAACAATACGATAAAAACAGCTACAACATTTTGAAATCATGTATAATACTTAGATTTGTTGTTGAAAAACATTGTAATCTTTTTAAATGATTGAGTCTTTTAAAATTAATTTTTTTGAAAAGCAATAATGTATTTTTAACAAGTGTCATATGTTTTACACTTCTTATTTTTTATACAACAAATAATTGTTATTTTGGCAAATCTAGTATATATTTTAATGATATTAATGAAATAAGTACCAAAAATAGAAACTGCTATCACAAAACAAATTTCAATTACCCTAAAATTATATACCTAATGTTGACAAAGGAAAATAATTTTCTCTTTTATGTCCTATGGATAAATCAATACACTATAATTGTGTATTTACTTATATATATGTGTGTGCCAAAATTTTTTACTTTGTTATACTATGTCGATCAAAAAAATATTATACAAACATACATGTGTTTACGCTTGGGTTAATTATTCATCTTAAATATATTTACTTTTAATAATCGGTGGTTAAAAGTAAATTTAGTTGAGTTTTTGAATTTCTTTATTTTTCAGAGGTGATATAATGGTATTCAAATGACTTACATATATATAATTATGCAAATTTTACCACACGTTTTCTAAAAACAATAAATTTTGTCAATGAGAATGCAACAATTCTTCTTTTAGGCTGGACAAATGCAACATGGAACTTCATCTCATTCAACCAGAGATATACAAATGTATCATTTATCATTCTGAATTACAGAGGAATAGGCGTAACTGAGAGATATTCTAATGATTTCAAATAAGTAGCTTTTTAGCTGATATGTTATATCAGTATATTATGAAGAACAGAGACACATCCACTGAAAAATAGGCCACCACTTTTATGCTTTGTTCCCTATGGAAACCTGAGATAATTATCGAGCTTCAATTAGTGTAATGCACAGTAAATGATTATTTCTACCTTGTTGTTCAAAGCGCTACTGTTGGTAATTACGATGGAATGGATTTGTTATAATTTTTCTAGGTTTCGATAGATTCAATATTAAAAAAAAAAAGGTATTTTCCAAAATATATTGAATATTTGTTAAAGATGCTTTATAGACACTTGACTCCTTGACATATTTCAGAAAGGTTCTTTGTTAAAAATATAAAGTATCTTTGGATATATTTATCATTCGAATTTCCGAACGAGTCCAACAGTATTTGTAACGACCTTTTACCTCAAAGCTTTTATCTGGTTAATTTTGTGTGTTTTACTGTCATGGGGCAATTCAGTCAGTGCTTAAGGAATTGTACTCAATGCTGTAATTTCGGAACAATGTCATAGTTACAAGAATGCTTTAGTATCTATCTTGAAACGCACAAAAAAAAAAAAAAAAAAAAGGTAGGCATGATGATAATTGTACAATATTTCATATTTAAAATACCAACATTTATAGTGTGAATAACACTTTAGCAATCTAAGTGTATAACATGATTTGAATATCTGAAATGATAACAATTAGGTACTACAAAAATACTTTAAAATATATAATTTCAGTGAGAAGTTATTTAAACAGGAAGTACTTAATGATTTTTGCATTTTGAGTTTAAAGCATTTATTAGATCCATTATAACTAATCTAACTTTATTTTAAATAAGTTTTCAATAAATCGTACAAATTTCAAATTTCAAAATAATCGATAAAGATATCTCTAATAATAAAGTATTGTAATGAAATATTTCACTTTCAAAATTGCTCTCCTTTAAATTTAAACACTAAAAACGCATCTAAAATCCTTATTTTATTCTTAAGAGGTGTGAAAAATTAATTGAATCCTAAAAAGCATTTGGGTTAATAGTTAAAAACTGGGTTTTCTTAACAAATTCGGACTTCACTTCCATCAAAATTACTGGCTATTCCAAGAGAGACGTTAGATATAATTATAAATAATACTAATTATCTTTTAATTGCACACTTGGCATAGCTAGGTAGTTTAATGATATATTTTTTGTAATAAATTACTTTTAACTACAACGCAAAGTACATCTCGCATATCTAGTAAAATGCTTGCATTATGTTGTCGGTTGATGCAACAACGTTATCTTTAAATGTCAAGAAATGTTTGAAGTAAATAGATTTAAGTAGTTTGGATATTTCATATTAAAAATGCATACTGTGATACTAATTACAAGATGTTCGATGTATGCATTTGGAAATATACCAATCAAAAATAAACAGTTAAAGCTCATTGATAAAAAAGCAATTAAAAAACTACAAAAATTTAAATTTCATTTTTGTTAACTTTGGAACGGTAAAATAATATTTCTAAAAGTTCAACCTTAAGATCTAAAGATACATTACTTTTTATCCAATAAAATAGCTTTGTCTTGAAAATGCAAAGAAATTATTTTTATAAGTTAAACATTATCGTTGACAGGAATTTTTTTACATAAAATACTGCACCATTGTACATTTATTTCACTAATTAGGCTGATCGCACATCAAGTTGTCACTTTTCTTTATTTAATTAATTATGATTATCACCTGAATAATAAATCAATATTATCATAATTGTCCTTCTATTTATCCTATCTTTTAAAAGAAAACTCCGTTATTCATTTGAAGTATATAAATTTATATATTTAAACAACTGATTTTTCTTTTGTCGTCATAATTAACACAGGCATTAAATAATATGCCAGTTTATAAAAGTATTGTAACTAACAGAGCTCACCCACTAGGTTACTTCAACTCAATATCTAGTGGACCAGTACATGCATTAGTAACAGAATCTTTTAACTTTTCTTTGGGTATAGTATGTTTTATTAAAATCTTTCACAGAAAACCAACTGAAATTGTGGATAGAAATTAGTGTATAAAAATGAGTTATTCAAGAAACATTCACCAATCGTACATTTTTGCCTTAAAAACTATACTCAAATAACATAAAAATATACTTAAGTCGTAAAAAATGTAAAAAAGTAACAACTGTAAACTTTTTGTTCAAAAATTACCTTAAAGTGATTATTTCAAAATTAAGTTATTATTCAATTACGTTATAAAATTAAGTATTTTATTTTCTCCCGAATTGTCATGTATAAAATATGTTTGTTATTTTTGATGAATCGTTTAATTCATATTCATAGACTTATTTCGTATTTAGAATTATAATGAAATGAATATGAAATAGAAAAATATTAGATTTAAATTACATAAAAGATCAATTAGTTTTTTAGTTATACTCCATGTTCTATCAAATGTATTAAATAGTATATGACTGGAAGTAATTTTTAAAGATACAACAATTTAAGCCCGAGTGTATTTCGATGTGTTTTATAAGTAAATTACAATTAATAAAATTATATAGAAACATATAACAAAACGAAAGATATAAGAATAGTTACACACATAACAACAATAAAGAATTTTTAATAATAATGAAAAATATTACAGTAATAAATACTTAATAATAAAAAATATAATTCAATAAAAAAATATTTAAAAATATAAAAATATATAGCAATAAATATAAATATATATTAATAAGGAATTATATAATAGTAATAAAACATAAAACAATAATGAAATACAAAGAATCATATCGACGTTCTTTAGAAAAAATAATTAAAGGGAAATTAATAAATAAACAATAGAATATTCTTAGAAGAAACCAACAATTGTTTTAAGTTGGTTTAGGGGGTGTTCTTGATTAAAATGCAAAAAAAAAAAAAAAAAAAAAAAAAATTACCTTGAGAAAATAATTATTGCCACTAAAATTTATAAAGTTTAGTAAAAATCAAAATTTATGTAAGAGATATATAAAAAAAAAAATTAAATCGAATCAATTAATAAAATTAACTATGAAATTTAAATTGTAATACCGTTAAATTACAAAATTTTACGTTCCAATGTTTCGTTTATTCTATTTAGAATATATTTATAAATAGTTACCTGGATTGAAGTGATTTAACTTTAATTGAATTTCTATGCAAGGTCTGCGTTGATGAAGTGATAAAAATTGTTAAATTTAACTTTAAAGAATTACACTTTGTAGGAATTACATAGAGATGCTTTCTATGGCACATCTACATACCATTATCCGACATATGCCTTAAATCTCTGTCACATTCAGCGTCGGATAACTCTTGTCCATCACTAGCAAAAGTCTGAGCATGGACATGTAATGGACTGTAACTTCCATCCTGACTAATTATTTCATTTGCCCGCCATCTTGAAAAAAATAAAGAAACACAAGTAAAATTTTCTAAAATTTGAAATAAGAAACATTTAAAATAAAAATATATTGCTCTGATTGTCAAAATTTAGAAAGTAGTCAAAATAATTTTAATATGTTTTCCCATCTTCGATTTAAGATATTTTGGTAACCCAAATCTCCCAAGAAAAACACAATACTGCTCATCTGAAAGGTTATAGACCTAAAGGCGTGCGGTCAGGATAATCTAATATATAACAACTTCGAGTCTAGACGAGAAATTATCAACGAATTTCTATTGACTAGTATTATTTTTTCTATTAATTCACTTGTTCCTCACTTTTCCGATGAAATTTAAAAAAAAAAAAATCCATTTGAGGCCTATGTTAATCTAGTAGCATTGTAGATACCTTTAAAATCACATATTAACAAATCTCTAGAGTTTGTAGTTTAGGATTATAAAATGTAAAATGCGTTCCAATACACATTTTGGTCATAAATCTTCACTCGGAAACTTTTCTACAGTTTTGGGATAAGAATTCCTTCTAATGAGACCTTTCACATGATATGCATTACCTGTTATAATTTTAGATTTTCTGGCAATATAAACTAAGTATAAGTTTCTCACTATGTTTGTGAAAGGAATTTTTATTATTTAATCTGTTATTGTTTTCAAGTCGGATCTTGAGTGCACTTCGGAACGCTTTTAATTAATATTTTAAAGTGCAACAATCACTGTTCATTTACGTTTTAAGATATTGATTAAATATTTGGGTAATGCTAAATCCCTATTTTTAATAATACGTTATATTTAAATGATGTGTATAAAATTTAAAATAAGGTCATAACAAAATGCAAATTATTTATTATATAAATGAAATATTAATGACTTGTAAGGAACAAACGTATTTTCATCTACTAGTAATGGGCATAAATATAGTATTTTTATAGCTTTTGCAGGTTTAATAATAATAACGTAACGAATAGTGTTATTTTTGAATGAATAAAATAATAAGGTTTAATACTTTAAAAATAAAAAATAACTCATTCAAAACTGTAAGTAAAATCTACACCTCTTATTAAATAATTAACACCATGTAATAAAAAAAATTCTGGAACGTTAATATCAAATTTACATAGAAAATGTTAATGTCCTTTTCTCTGAGTATTAGAATCAAGCATAGCTCAAGCAGCCTGCAATCATCTTTCTACATATTGTTATTCTTGCCCATACTCTTTATTAAATAAGGGAATTATAAGATACTAAGTACAATATTTAGTGTCTTAAAAATAATATTGATATATATGAGTTGAAAGAAATAAAAAGTTAATCTTTACATGAGTTGCAACTTTTCATATTGAATAATTAGCACCATGACGGTTGCTTCTATATCAACTATTCCAATACTTAAAGTACAGTTTTCATGATGAGGATTTTCAACCAATATTTTATAGTTTGAATCAATGTAACTCTACTCTGCTGAAAATTTTTTTACACATTTTTTAAATCTATTTTTTTAATTTTTATTTTTTAATTATTTATAGATAGATTTTAAAAAAGCCCTGGAATCTGCATACAAAATTATAAATTTTATTTGATGTCTTGAAGTTAAAGTTGCTTTTTAATTTATTTTTATCACCATTGGAGTTTCTGTAGAAAAAGCTTATGACATCTTAGTGAGTTAATTAATATTTAAATTACAAATTAAATCATGCGATTGGACTTACATTAAAAATAAAAATAGGTAAACGTTTATAAAAATCTAAATTTTCAAAACATTTTAAAATTCTGTTTCAGTATAAAATAGTTAACCACTTTCAATATTCAAAATTCATCTATCCAACAATTTCCCAATGATCCCTTTAAATTTGAAAACTATTATTTTTTTTGGTTCTAAACTTCTTTTTCTTAAAAAAAACAACGAAAAAAAACAACACATTTTGCATTAAATTGATATTAATTGTTACAATCTAATTTTATTTTTTAATATTTTCTTTAAATAAGGGAGATTAATAAAGAGGTGGTGAAATAAAATACAATACACCATTTTACTTCTTCTATTGCGTGAAATGATACAAATACTTTTTATGAACATATGTAATGAGCTTGTTGAAAATTTTTAATTTTTTTAAGCAAAAGATGTAACTGGTAAGTTTTTTAAAAAATTAGGCGTCATTTTCAATAAACATCTGTAGATAAAATCGTTCGCTTTTAAGAATTATATTTTTGGACATATATTTTAACTGTGGATCCAAAAAGTATTTAAATTTGATAATATGTATAGTTTAAAAAACAAACTTAAAACTATCTTCTTCAAAAAATTGATGCACTTGTATAAAATTTAAATTTTATAATTTATTACATATACACATTCATGGAATCAGCAATGTTTTAAGTTCTACATTACATTTCTATCGGATAACACAAATAGTTGTTAAGAGAAATTAAACTATAGCAGACAAAAACAAACAAAAAACAAAATTGAAAAAACGAATTCGAAAGTTGAAATAGTGTATTTTAGGAATCAAAATACATAGAAGACATGATAAGAAAATAAAATTGGTGTTAGTATTAGTGATTGTATTGATAAAATATATATATTTTTAAAATTTGGTACTGTTATTAAAGACCACACAAAATCGTGTTTTTATTATGTAGGGCCTCGTACCCATTAAAATATAATACAAAAATGCAAAAATGGATGAACACTTTAAAATTGTTTGCATTACAATACAATAAAAACCTTTTACAAATATTTACACAATAAAAACTTATATAACTTCTAATAAAGTATGGTCTAAAAACTCGTTTCGTTCGTAGTACTGTTTTTTTTAATTACTTAATTTATTTGAAATCGTAATTTTTATAAGTGCAAATACTAGTGATTATTTCAAATATGAAAAATGTAATTAATGATGAATAAGTACTGCATGGTAAGTTGATTATTTAAGATTTTAATTGACATATTTATGAAATGATGTGCTTTTTAATACACTCATATTGAAAAACTAATAAATGTATTACAAAATTTAATAGTTTTATGCCCCAAACACCCAATTTGGTGAAAAGATTATTTATCTGCTACATTGGTTTCCTGATTGAATTATACGCACGAAACACAATTTATGCTTTGCAGTGAATAGTAAATCTACAGAGAGATTTAAATTTTTAATTATAGCTTTTGATTTGGAAGGTTAGTAGAAAAATATTTTTTTTTTATTTTAGTGAAATTAGGATATATTATGCCACTGGTTAAAAACATATTTAAAAATAATTAATATATACTTGTTTAAAAAATATTATTTTTATTCATTTATTTTAGCTTCAGGCAACACTCTTTTATCTACATAGTATCGTATTGTTGTTCTTTTTAAAAAGTCATCGTTAACATCATCAGACAGCGTCATCGTAAACATTGATAAGATACACTATATTTTTTGGGAGTATTTACAAATACTTATTTCTCAGTTGATCTAAAAATTGTACAAGTGATATATGTTGACATATGTATTAAATAAAATAATTTTAAAGTCAATCGAAACAGATAAATGATCTATTGCCACTAAAATACTTCTTAGTAACTCTAAAAAATGGATGAATTTACCTGTGATTTGGATTCCACATGTTGCCCAAGGCTAGCTTTTCATTTAAAATGAAATCATCAATATCATATGAAGAAATTCCTTCTTCAGTTATGCTCTGTAAATGGTGAGGTTTACTAGTACCTAGAATATAAAGTTGTTTATTAAATGTACTTAATATACATGTTTTTAAAGGAATTTTTCAAATAAAACTATTTAAACATATCAATTTAATGATAATCTTACAATCTTAAATGTAAATATAATAGAAGCAAAAAAAAAAAAAAATTAACAAAACATTAATTTAACTGCATTTGTTCACACAACCTTTAAAATACATTTACAGATAAAGCAAATAAATAATTTTTTATAGTTGTTTCTTAAGTTTTAAAAATAAATAAAAAAAAACTATCTTAGCCCATGTGAATTAAATCTCATTAGGAAATGTATGTTGTAAACGTCAAAACCCCCATGTAAACCTCAAATATTCAAATGAATCAATTACCTAGTGATATACGACTGCACAGCCATTTATATCTGGTATCAGCAAATTTAAAAAAAATATTAATATATTTATAATTTTCAATTTATGTAGATAATATTGGTAATTATAAATAATAAGATAAAAGTAAATGTAAGCATGACTTATTGTCAATAAATAGTATAATTGATAGTAAAGAATTATTCCAAAATCGATAAAAATAACTTATAATACTTAATATATTAGGCAAAAGAAAATAGTTAGATTAGAAAAAAAAAAGTTTGCAGTCACCAAGAAACAAAAAGTTTGATTTTGCTTTTCTTAAATATGGTACTGTTGGTAATAATATGGTATTTCCTAAATAATACACTTTAACGTGAATTAAGTCGCAAATATGTAATCCAGCTTAATTTTATTTTATGGGCTTTTTTAGCTACCCACAAATAAACTTTTTAAAGATAATACATATAAACAAAATAATCAAACAAAATTTAAACTTACATAAATAAATTAAATGAATTTTAATCAAATAGTTAAGGGGATAAGAAAACTAAGTTAAAAGTTTATTTATATTCGAATGCTCCCAAATATTTAAATATGAATTTTTTTCCCTGATAATACTGTGTTTAATATTGTAAATAGTTACAGTAATTTTTATATAACTAATGAATTATTTTAATTGTCACAATATTGCGATAAATATTTCATCAAATTAAATCAAGTACTCGTTTGTTGAATGCATTTCATCCAAAAAAATATTTCTACAATGTCTCAAACTAGAACAACACAATAATGTCTTCTTTCATTCCATCGAATTGGAAATCTGACATATTAAAAGCAGTAGGTCCCTTAGAAATAAAACAAATTTAATAGAAGTTAGCGTTTGCTACTGCTCACTTCTTTCAAGATCTGAATAACATACTTAACCTGAAACACAGCCTACAATGAAACAAAGCCCCAGAACTCGGCATTTAATTAAATTTGCCTTTTCTATAGGAATAACGCTAGAGGGATGTTTCCGCGAGATTTAATTATGGATCTACACAGTGTATGTTTCGTATCTTTCCGTATTTTAGATTGCAGGAACAGTTTTGCTGCTTCTTTCAGGCAAAAGTTTTCTTATAACACATTGGTATGAATATATTTTAATTAAGTTTGAGGCTCCTTTGTTTTCAAGTTATTGAACATTGCATATTTATGAGGGTTGGATTGTTGCTTTTACTATGGAGTTAATACCTTGGAAACAGTAACAACCTTTTATTTAAATAATTTAGGAGAACAAGTTTGATGCTGTACTTGCGCAGTTTTGTTAATTTGGTAGCATGAATACCAGAAGGTTGTTAGTGTTTGTACATTATGATGTAAAAGGTATTTGTAATGTCAGTCCCTTAAATCCTATAACATTCAATATATGTTAAATACTGTCATACATATAAATTGTTATAAAGCATATACTTATTGAAAAAAAAAATTCTGAAAAATTCTTCATAGTTTTGTAGTAGCTGATATGTAATAATATTTTGTACAATGGCATTCTTGTGATATCTATGACGATAGTTGTACACATTAAATTCTGCTAATGCATTTAGTATTTAATTCCAGTACACTTTGACTACAGAACATTACTACAAAAGCGGTTCTCGCATTGTTTGATATTAAAGCTTACGCAGTAAATACCTATTAGAGAACTACAATGCTGAAAGCTCCCTCGCGGCCAGTGTCATCGTTACGGAATGTCCGAAACACGTTGAAACGACGTCACAACGACGTCGCATACCGTCCATAATTAATCGTGGACGAGCAACTACGAATTAAAATACTGCCTGAAGCTAGAGGCAATATTGAACAATTTTAGAAGCATTCTTACATAATAGCTTTCATGAACGGTGACATGGACCTTCATGCCAGAGTAATCTATCATCTAAAATTCTGAATTGGACATGGATGCGCATTTAAATGGTGGAAAATTTTCCAGTTCAAATAGGACGCATTCAAATGGTTAAGAGAGTTGAACAAATAATCCTTGAGCTCTTATTCTATTGATGCTCTAAAACGTTTAGAGAGAGTTTTAGGACTAAATAGTATTTAATTCATTTGTTATATAAGCGATTCATTGAAATAAGTAAAAATATAAAACTTTTTTATAATGCATAAATGAAAGTTATCGTAAATTCGACTCCCTGAGTCAGTTTTTGGAATTTTAAATTTCATTTTTAATTGATTGCAATAAGTTTTGCCAATGAAAATTTATCTTTATACCCAATATTTTATTAATTTGATCTTAATGTATTCAACGTAATAAACATATAGCGCTAATGTAGAATACTTTATGATGGTTATTTAAAATTAGTTAAATCAAATGTTCTTACCATAATCACTAATTTCAATTGTTCCATCTTGTACTGAGGGCATGTGATAACTGTGTCGACGCTGTAATAAAAAGAAGATTTTCGACTGTATATTTTATACAATATTATCAATTATTCAATATTAATTAAAATAGTATTTAGAGTTTAAATGTAAATAAAATATTATCAGTGTTTCTTTTAACATTTAAAAAAAAAAAAAAATCTAATTTGATATTCAGTGGCTGACCTATAAAACATTTCAATCAGTATTACATAATAGCATCTTTCATATCAGTTAGAATGATAGTAAATTAATGTTTGATTTAATATTCATCATTACGTCCACATAAAATTTAATGATTAAATGTAGATATCTCACCATATCCTCTCTCATTTGTTGAGGAATGTCATAAAGATGATCACTCTGTCTACTGCTATGGTGATGTAGACTTCTGCAACCATCTCTTTCCATTCCTACTTCATCACGATGCAGACCAGGAACTCTACTTGTAGCATAAGGAGCAGGGAAGTAGATGGATTCTCTATTCTGATCGTATGTTTTCTCTAAATCAGTCATGGCCAAAGCATCTCCTTTTCCATCTTCGTTGCCCCTAACTCCTAGGTCAAAATGACTGGTTAGATAGAGTAAGGTATGAACATTTGTTGTAGTGTTTCAATTTAATTATTTTGAAACTATAGATTGTAAGGACAAGGTTTTTTTTTTTTTTTTTTTTTTCTTCTTTTTTTTTTTTTGTTTGTTTAACATTTAATTACTGATACCGGTTATCAATTATATAAATAATATTCAAGCAGATTATTCCAATTCAACATTTAAATTATTTTTGATTTGAAACTATTGAGCCCATCTATTGTTAATTTAAAGATATTGAACATTGGAATATTTTCTCCAAACTTGATTGCTTAAAACATTTCAATTAATAGAACAGAAATATTTCTCTCCATTTTTCTTGTTGGGTATCTATTATGGTTCAAAATACATTGCGTGATATACTTTGTATAACAACACTCAATATAAGTAAACATACTTTTATATTAATGCTCATTCGTCGCATTTTTAAAATAAAAATCCCAGATTTGGTCTTAGGACCAATTTACACTTTATCTTTTCAATCATTCGTGAAAAGAAAGAGTTCTAACCAATTCCTAATGAATTTTTTATTATTCAAGTTTATCTGTGAATATATAATCAAACATTAGTATAATATAATAAGTGTTATCTTGTAGAATGATAATCGTAGGCACTTTCTAAGCAAAAAATAAGCTATGATATATGCATAACAACACCAAGCATCAGAGTCAAAGCTAATTATACATTAAAGTTAATAATCAGTATAATTATGTTATGATCTTGAACACTGAAATAAATAGAGTGCTTGAATTGGTTTATGCTGAATAGATATCAGCCACCAACAAGCAATTCTGAGAAAAAAAATAACTTTGAAAGATTAAATGATTGGAGTAATGTTCAAAGAGTAAATTTATTTTTATTTCAGTTCATCTGAAACAAGTTATATTGCCCGAGAACAAGGTGGAGAGGCAACAATTCAAAACAATTTAGATTGGAAATACAAAAAGTAAATTTAAATTGTGGAATATACGTGAATGCAATTTTTAGAGTGACATGATTGTCATTGCTTATTTCATAAAATTCCTTTCTTTAGAAAAAAAGTAACCACAAAACAAAAATCCGCTGAGTTGTAATTCTTTTTAATGATATTATCCCAAGAATACATATATTCTTATCTCATTATAAGGGCTCTGAATACTTCATAATTGCATTACTCTCCAATATTTCACATTACAGTATTTATTTTTCCAGTCAGAGGATGATAAGGATCGAATTGAGTTGTTCCTCTCCTGCCCCTAAGCCATTTCCCTTTCAGCACACTTATTCTAAGCTTTCGAAATCTGAACCAAGTTTCCGATATATATACTTACACAGTGAGGTGCATGAGTATATATGCTTAGTCAGCGATGCGGGCGAAATGATCTCTATTTTTTGTTTCTTTACTTCTCTTTCCCCTACTCTAACCCTGGATTTCTCTTTCTTTCTCATCCTTCAACGAAATCAAATAAACGGCAAAGTCAATAAACATTTTGTGGATCTCTTTCTAAGTATTTTTTTTTTTTTTTTTTATTTGATAAGGGTCGATTCGAGTCTAGGTCTAAAAGCTATCATCCTCCACACAAAAAGCTGAAATGGATCAATATAAAAAATGAACATGATTTTATATTTATCTTTTTTAGCACTTTCGTAAAGGAAGCCGAGTTGGTGTTGTAGCAAATTGAATAATGATTTTATCTACTTTGAAAAATATTTGTTATTTATTTTATTTTATTTTATTTGGCGCAAGAAGTGGGAAAACGGAGGTTGTATAAATATAATTATCAATCGGAAATATTGCGAAAAATTGGAAGGTGAATTATTTATGCTGGTATTTTTGGTAATAAAAGGGGAATATAAAATTTTATGAAGTATTTTCGTTAGTGAATTTTTTTTCTTATTTTCGTTATTTAATTAAGTATGAAAATATTAGAATTTTAAAAATATCTTCTCCTCGTTATATTTCGATCAAATCACTTCATATTCATAAAAATTCACATTTTCAAATAATATTAAATAGCTATTTTCTCTTTTCTAGAATAGAGTGAACATTTAAATTTTTTACAATACTCTAGGAACATACATCTTATAATAAAAAAAAAATCATTATAACTTTTTTCATTTAAATTCATTAATTTTTAGTTAAACCGAAATATACCCGAAAAAAAGAAAATATGAAAGATTTCTCAGGCTCAACTTTATTGCATAAATGAATATAAATTCAAAAAATTACCAATAAAAAAAAATTTGTGACAATTGCTTAATTTTTTAGTCGATATAAATATTTTTTAAAAACACTTCTCTTTAGTCAAATTTTAATATATATTAACCATTTAATTTTTTACATAGATATTTGGAAAAATTTACTTACAACTTTTTATTCAGAAAAATAATTGTTGTCAGCAAATTAATTGCAATACAAATTTTCAAAATGTTAATTTTGTTTATTCACAAAAAAAAATTGTGAGCTATTTAATATTCTAAAACAACTATGCTAGATTTAAATTATATAAACAGTTACGCTTTAAGTACTTCCATCACAAAGCTTTGGTACATTAAATATTTGGGAAATTGCCAAAAAAGTTATTCCGATAAAATAACATATTAAAGACGTGGACTCGTCTCTTATGTCAATGGGTTTATAGATAGTTGACCTACCCTACTAACCATCTTTGTCACAGTTACGTCACTGCAACGAAGTTTTTCGTCGCAAAGATCACGGTCACAATGTGACTTGCATGGGATATCGCAGCGATGTCGCAAAAGTTCACGTCACTTTCGACTTCCATGTGATATCGCAGCGACATCACAATGTGACGAAGTTGCAATGTTGCTTTGTGATATCGCAGCGACATCCAGTGATATCCCAAAATAATTTTATATAATGAAAATCACAAATAGGTCATTTTGTGACATGTATGTGATATAAGACGTAATTTTGCGATATCGCAGGGATACACAGGGATATCACATTTTAACATTTATGCTATTTTTGTGGTATCAGTGTGATCTCTATGTGATTTTGGGGACATCTATGTGATTTATGCGACGAGTATGTGATTTTATCAACGAATCTCACGTCACTGCTATATCACATTGTGATCAGTATGCGATCTTAGTGACTTTGGCGACATCTATGTGATTTATGCGATTTTCGCAACGAAAGCTTTGTCGCTGCGATGTCACATTGTGATCTGTATGTGATCTTAGTGATTTTGGCGACATCCATGTGATTTATGCGATTTTCGCAACGAAAGCTTTGTCCCTGCGATATCACATTGTGATCTGTATGTGATCTTAGTGACTTTGGCGACATCCGTGTGATTTATGCGATTTTTGCAACGTAAGCTTTGTCACTGCGATATCACATTGTGATCTGTATGTGATCTTAGTGACTTTGGCGACATCCATGTGATTTATGCGATTTTCGCAACGAAAGCTTTGTCACTGCGATATCACATTGTGATCTGTATGTGATCTTAGTGATTTTGGCGACATCCATGTGATTTATGCGATTTTCGCAACGAAAGCTTTGTCACTGCGATATCACATTGTGATCTGTATGTGATCTTAGTGACTTTGGCGACATCCGTGTGATTTATGCGATTTTCGCAACGAAAGCTTTGTCACTGCGATATCACATTGTGATCTGTATGTGATCTTAGTGATTTTGGCGACATCCATGTGATTTATACGATTTTCGCAACGAAAGCTTTGTCACTGCGATATCACATTGTGATCTGTATGTGATCTTAGTGACTTTGGCGACATCCGTGTGATTTATGCGATTTTCGCAACGAAAACTTTGTCACTGCGATATCACATTGTGATCTGTCTGTGATCTTAGTGACTTTGGCGACATCCATGTGATTTATGCGATTTTCGCAACGAAAACTTTGTCACTGCGATATCACATTGTGATCTGTATGTGATCTTAGTGACTTTGGCGACATCCGTGTGATTTATGCGATTTTCGCAACGAAAACTTTGTCACTGCGATATCACATTGTGATCTGTATGTGATCTTAGTGACTTTGGCGACATCCATGTGATTTATGCGATTTTCGCAACGAAAACTTTGTCACTGCGATATCACATTGTGATCTGTATGTGATCTTAGTGACTTTGGCAACATACGTGTGATTTATGCGATTTTCCCAACGAAAGCTTTGTCACTGCGATATCACATTGTGATCTGTATGTGATCTTAGTGACTTTGGCGACATCCGTGTGATTTATGCGATTTTCGCAACGAAAACTTTGTCACTGCGATATCACATTGTGATCTGTATGTGATCTTAGTGACTTTGGCGACATCCATGTGATTTATGCGATTTTCGCAACGAAAACTTTGTCACTGCGATATCACATTGTGATCTGTATGTGATCTTAGTGACTTTGGCGACATCCGTGTGATTTATGCGATTTTCGCAACGAAAACTTTGTCACTGCGATATCACATTGTGATCTGTATGTGATCTTAGTGACTTTGGCGACATCCATGTGACTTATGCGATTTTCGCAACGAAAACTTTGTCACTGCGATATCACATTGTGATCTGTATGTGATCTTAGTGACTTTGGCAACATACGTGTGATTTATGCGATTTTCACAACGAAAGCTTTGTCACTGCGATATCACATTGTGATCTGTATGTGATTTTAGTGACTTTGGCGACATCCGTGTGATTTATGCGATTTTTGCAACGAAAGCTTTGTCACTGCGATATCAAAAATAAAAAATTGGTCCGTTCATGAAACTTTGCAAAAATGTTTTATTTGTCATGAGTATAAAGAAACAAAGTAGTTCATAAAATATCTAGCATAGAAGGGTGTTTTTTGAGGAGTGGGAGGGGGGAGTTTTTTTGTTTTTTTTTAAATTGAAAAGTAATTTTGGTATAACCTGGGCATTTCACCTTACGCTAAGATAGCGAGTCAGAAATGTGACGAAAAAGGGGGAGGGGGGGGGTAATCAATGAATACGGATTATCTTGAAGTATATTTCTAGAACACTGCATATTTTTTTTTTTTTTTTTTTTTTTTAAACTTTTTTAAAATATTTTATTTCATCCTGGCTAAGGCACAAGTGTTGCGCCCCCGCCCCCCCTCAGGAAAATCCTAGATCTGCCACTAATGTGAACTGAAATAAAAAAAAAAAAGATTCGCGTACACACATCACGAATAAGCTCCTTCTCGCCTTCTTCACAGTCGGAGTCAGAATCTGCATAAGTTTCATCTTCACTAATTTCATCCCATTTAGAAACAATGTCCTCAATTTCAAACTGGGTTAGAAAACGTTTTCTTTTAGGCATTTTAAAATAATTTAGTAAAAAATTATCAAGACTTCAGATAGTCAGAAGAATAAACATAGCAGTCAGCACGGGAAATCGTAAAAATGCAGCTAGCGAAAACACACTAGCAGGTAAAAGTCACTTATCATTTACTAAATTGCCCCCTGTCAAACAGCTTCAAAATACCCCTTTGTGTCCCCAACTCAATGGGCTGGCCATGTGTGCGTTGCTTGAAGTGCGACAATAGGCTTTTGTGGCACGACTTTTCAGACTGCCTCACTCTGTGAGGGTAAATGCTCCGACATTTCGAGTGGAAAACTTCTCAGGGAAACTGGAATTATTTAAATACGAAACGATTCGTTCCACATCATTTCAATCTATGAAATTTACTGACACTCGTCACTGTTTCTTTGCTCCGGCTTAGTTTTCAATTTTTAAAAACTCTATAGAGAAATCACAAAAAAAAAAAAAATATTCGGACCCTATCACAATGACCTTTTTTTATAATTTTTTAGTGCAAAAATATTAACATGTTATCACTTTAAAATTTAAAAGATAAATTTGAATCAGAATAATATAGATTTTGAGTTTTACACATTTTTTGTTGTTGATATTTATTACTTTCTCACTTTTGTATTTGATTACTTTGTACAATTTTGATGCAATAACTTTTCCTACACTTAGTATAACAATTTAAATATTTATGTTTTTTAATAGTTTAATGATTATTAAGAGTGTTGTGTTAAAAATATAATATTGTTCTAAAACAAGCCGGTAGACAGGATTTTTTTTCGGGGCGATAGGGGGTGGGTATGGTCGAAGATTTCATTAAACACATATAGCAAATTACACACACACACAAAAAAAGAAGGGGAAGTTGTTTAACAAGATTTCATACCATTTTTTTTTTTGGGGGGGAGGCCGGGGTTCTACCGCCCCCCCTTCCCCGTCCACGGCCCTGTAATAAAATGAATCCTTTTTAATTATTAAACAAATATTCCTTTATAGCCAGAGTGAATTTATAATCTTTATGTAGAAACTTTCTACCTTTATTACTGCGATATAATAGATTTATTTTTTAATATTTTTATTCAAATATATATGAAACAACTTAAGCACAATTTACTTACTGTTATGTTAAAAATAAACACCGACAGTTATTGCAATCTTTTAGCACTAGCAGTTGACTATGTGTTTAAGATTGGAATCAATTTAATACAAATTTTTTATTGAAACAATCATGGGTCACCTAAGAGGGTGGTAGACCAACTTTCCAGAGGGCGCCAAGCTCCTCTGACACCCATCAAAATATCCTAAAGTGGTATAAGCCACACTGTGATACCTTATAGGCAGTAGGTTAGACTTTTCTTCGTAGACGAATACAAATAAAAAGAATTTATTGAAACCCATTGTATATAATTTGAAGGTAGATTGTAAATAAATATGCAAGTACCAAAGGGACTGCCGTGAGTATAGTGGTTAATTAACAAACGTCAGAATTAATCTAAAGGAACTTAATTTCGTGCATAAGTAAAAGCGTTGCAATAACTCAAATTCGTAACTTGAAATGATATTTATTCATGAACAATAGGTATTTAGACAAAACATTTCCTCAAAGCACGCTTAGTTAAGTCAGTGCTGACATCCATATATTAAAAGCAAAATATAATATATCATAAAGATATCATAGAACAACTAATAAATCATATTGACACTTTTGATTACTATACAGTATAAAAACTGGCTGAGCATTTGAATCAAGAAATTTCACTTACTGGCATATCAGGGTCAGGAAAATGGCGAATTCATGTGCATGAAATTGCGTCCGATAAAAATGCATCTCCCTCTCAGGCATCACCGCTTGACCGACTTGCTATCTCCCCAATTTCCTTCTGTCTCTTACGATCCCCCTCATAATTGCATCAAAACTTCTCTCTCTACGCCATTGGAGCGGCTCGAATCCTTTATGGAATCGCCAACTCTTATTTGACCAATTGGCCAAACCCCTGTTTAAATATTCCCCCAAAAGCTTCGGACAGAAACTTAAGGGGCTATGCACTTGTTGCAGTTTTAAACAGACCCCTTAATACAATTTGTAAAATGTCTGTGGATATACAGCATGACATTTATCACCCTTTTCACCAACAAAAATTTTAAAGAAATTCCACTCAGCCAGCTAAAAATTAAAAAATAAAACACTCACAGCATTCCATAAAGTAACTGCAAAAAAAATACACAAGAATGAAAGATGATGTGTAAAAGCATGAAATTACAAGCAGATAGTTGCACACTGAAATATGACCAATCACAATTTTTTGTAACATTGTTAAAGAGCAAAAATATATAAATAAAAAACAACATGAAGATGTAACCAGGAAAACACAAGGTATAATTTAGAAGGGAAAGAAAAAGAAGTTGGTTCATGAACAACGTTCTCAATCGTCATTGTGTAAGTTTTTTTAGTTTCATAGTTTGTAAATCTCCATAGTCAAAGAGTTCAGTTTATTGTGACCATCTAACACAGTATTGTTGTTCTGTGTTATCCTAAAGGTGTTGAACATTCCTAGCAAAAAGTTTGTGCATCGGAAAGAAAACAGTTTATTGTTCACACTTGCAATGTCACTAGAATGTCTGTCTTCTCTCGTTCCCTGAAGATCGAGTTACCCAGGAGCAAAAAAAGAATAGTTTTACCTGGATGTCGTGTGGCCCTCAATCAAAGTGGATGACCAGGGGAAAATGTGTTCAGTTGCCATTGCATTGGTGATGAGGAGTCAAAAGAAAACTGAGAGGGGTGTGGCCTGCTTTGCCACCTGTTCCTTTCTCCAACTTCGCGGACTTGGGTGAGTGACGGCCTCCTACTGTATGGCCAGGTCAAGCTTGCTGATCTCTGTAACCGGAACCTCGGAACATTCTCTGTGTGTCGTCTGCTGTGATGATGCCGGAAGGTAGCTCCGCCCTGTCCCACAGGTGTCGAATGGGGCATGTTGGGTCCTCCCATCAATTTGTATGTCCACGGTCCACGTCTCTCGGACTCCGCTGCTTGGAATTTCGCAGTCGTTCGGTGTAGCTTGTTGAGGACTGCCATCTGGTGGTGTGGTATGGAAACATCTGTTGGACCTGTTGCTGCGTTGTCGTGGTCTGATTGAAATCGCTGAGTAGTCTGGAAAGCGAGTACTGTATCTCTGACGAAATCTGACCATTCTGAAGAACTATTTCTGCTTCACTGTAAATCTCTGGCCAGCGGTGATATTCAGCTGTAGCAAAAATTTAGGAATGCTACTTTGCGCAAGGCAGCACGCTTCATTGTAAATGCAGATCTGTTTAGATTTTTTGATACAGAAAAATGACAATTCCAAGACTCATAAATACTCAGCCAGTCCTAAACTTTTAACCTAATCAACTATTATTAGTAATCCTCACATGAAAGACTGCTCAAAATCAAAATAGAAAAAAGAAAAAAAAAATTACCATTTAACTTTCATTAACCAAAGTAGAAAAATACAAATATACTTAGTCTTATCTCCCTTTTATATCATTTTTTTCTTAAACTTCCCTTGATTTTTTATTACATAACCAGAACAAAGCATTAAGTTTCCATCCAAAAATTAATTGACACCACCAATTGCCAAACATAATTAACATCCTTAATCACCAATTCCAATCATGAATTAATTACTAATATCGTAGACAACACACTCGTATAATCAGAGCTACGATCCAAAATCAACAGCGTGAACGCGTTCTGTTGATCAAATCAATCCAGAGCACATAAAAGCAAGACACCCGACACTAAATCCGCTCCTTTTGCCTGCCTAACAGCAGATTCCTATCAGTTTCAGTGTTCAAAAACGCCTTATCTAACCCATTAAAAAAAACCAATGCCATACATTAATCGAAAAGAGACCCAATGTCTCATTAATTCCAGTGCAACAAATCGCTACCAAAAAAAAATTTTCGACGACCCCCTCGTTGGCCCTAAAAAAAAAAAAAAAAACCGACTTCCGCTACCTCTGTTAAAGTGGGGAGAAAAAAAAACGAAAAATCGCCCCTCTGAACTCTCCAAAAAGAAAAACAACACAAAAACACAAACTTCGTTCTCCTTGGCAAGTCACGTGACAGAAGCGGTCAGACCTCTCCCCGTCTGATGACGTCACACACCCTTTCCGAGACCGGAGAACTATATGTTCCCCACAAAAAAAAAAAAAAAACCTGTTCTGAAAGTGACCAACATTCGCCCTTTTTCCCGCCAAAATGCAGACAGTCATTTGCAGACGCGTCCCTCGCCATTAGTGTCAACAAGACTCTACGCGACAATATTTATGACCAATTCATGCGTGCTGAATACTCCCGTAGCAAAGATTGACAAAAGCTAAGACTTTTAAATTTACGAGTTCCCTCGTCTAGCCAGAGAATGACAGCGCTTTTTTTTATTGTTTGTCAATCCAAGTCTTGTCCTAGGAATCGTGAGAAGTTATCGCTGAACGCGATCTTTACTTCTAAAATCGTACCGGTGTGGTAAAGATGCCTGAAGGTCAGAATTATTTTTGTGATCTATTCCCTTTTCCAAGATAAATTTATCGTATCTCTTTTCTGCTAGTTTTAAACTACAGATGTGGATGCGTGTCTTAACGATTTGGGGGGATGTTAACAATTGAATGTCAAAGAGGTTTTTTGTGTGTATCTTTGTAATCTTGTAGGGTCCTGTGAAATACTTTTTAAACTTGCCTGGGGTTTTGTAGTACACAATACTGTCAACTGTGAAATGTCTCTTGTGTGATTTACTGATAGCATAATTTTGCTGTGTCAACTGTGCATTTTCAATGTGTTTAAAAGCCTGTTTCCTACATTCTTCTATTTGTAGCATTGTTTTCTCAACGTAATTAGGATATCCCAACCAATCTAAATTTGATTTTTTACAAACCTTCATTGTGCTGAATATAGGTTCTATTTTACGACCAAAAAATAGCTGTGAAGGGGAAAAGCTTGTCGTAGAGTGAATTGAACTGTTATACATTGCCTTATGAATATCTAATGCTGATTGTAGATCAATTTTTTGCTCTTTTAAAGCTAAGATGGTGTTCTTAATCTCTAAATTCGTGGACTCGACTTTACCGTTGCACCAAGGAGCGTAAACAGGTGTGTGTATAAGGTGTACCCCTAATAATCTGTTTAATTCGGTAAAGCCCTTAGAAATGAAGTTACTACAATTGTCTGATAAAATGGTTTCTGGTACGCCGTATCTAGAAATGTACTGCATGAGACACTTAGCTATTTGTTGTGATCCAATTGATTCTAATTTATATAGATCTAAGTATCTACTAAAATTCTCTATGATACTTAATACGTAAGCGCCACACTTGAGCGGTCCCAAAATATCCATAGATAACTGTGCTCCAATTCTATTTGGAATATGTGCAAAACCTTGCGGTTTGAACTTTTGATAGCTTCGCTTCACTCTATTGCAAGTTTCACAACTCTTAATGTAATTTGTGACATCTGAATATAACCCTTTCCAGTGAAATTTTTGCATTAAAAATTGAAACGTTTTAGCTATGCCAAAATGTGTAAAATGTGCGTTTTGAATTGCGTGAATTTGTAATGTGTCCGGTAGAACCACATTAAACATGTAGCTATCTACATCGTTTTCTGTAATTTTTCTCTTGAACATAAGTAATCCAGAATCTTCATCCACAAAATAATTTTTAAATTTTGCCTTCAATTTGCCATTATCTTTGTGTAAAGCTTCCTTAATTTCCAGAATGTTAAGATCCCTATTTTGTTCCATAAGAATATTAGTATCATCTAATTTATGACCCTTGTTATCAGATAAATGATGTATGATGTTTGAGCTTTTCAGCTGATTGACTACACAATTCTCCCAAGCTTGATCTTCTTTGTTGATGTGAACAGAACCTTCGGATTGTGAAGCTGTTCCAATGTTTTGGTTATACTGAGCCTGTGGTGTACTGAGTATGGTATTTACGGAAGTAAGGTTTGTTTTAGGTATAGTATCATCTACATTTTTAGAACCCTCTGAAAGAATTTCTTTAATTCTCGTAGTATCTGTGTCCAATGTGACCTCAATATTTGGTATATTGACCATACGTGACAAATAGTCCGGTAAAACGTTGTCAATACCTCTGATGTACTGTATGTCGAAAGAGTAATAAGCCAATTCATTTAAAATCCTTGTAATTTTATTTGACTTGTTTTGAAGTTTGGAGAAATACTGTAGTGGTCTGTGGTCAGAAAAAACAGTAAATGTGCCCCCATACAAATACTCACAGAAGTGTAAGATTGATTTATGTAAAGCAATAAGCTCAAGATAAATCGCTGGCTGCTTTTCCTCAAATTGTGAGTTCTTTTTAGAGAAATACGCAACAGGACAAAGTTTGTCACCATGATACTGAAAAAGACTGGCTCCAACTGACATTTTCGAAGCGTCACATGCGAGATAAAATTTCTCTTTAATATTGACCTGTTTTAAAAAGGGTTTAGTAAAAAATTGCCTTTGTAGATTTTGAAAAGCTACATTATGCCTTTCTGTCCAAACAAACGGTGTGTTTTTTTTTTGTTAATTCCTCCAAAACACTTGTGTAGTTAGCATAGTTCTTAATACTATCACGATAAAAATTAGTCAAACCATTGAATCGACGTAATTCCTTGATGTTTTTAGGAGTTTGGAAACAGGTGATTTTTTGAGTGTTATATTCTGTTGGAGTGATTCCTGTTTGTGAAATTTCGTATCCCAAATATGTGATTTTCTCCCTAAAGAAATTGCATTTCTCTGCACTTAAAGTTAAGTTGTTAGCCCTTAATCTCTCGAATACTAACTGCAGCTTATGTATCATTTCTTCAAAGCAGTTTGAAGGAATTATTACGTCATCGATAAAGAAACGAATTCCATAATTTATCAAATCTCCCAATATCTCATGTATCAAATTTTGGAATATAGATGACGCTGTGACAAAACCATAAGGTAGACGGACAAATTTATATGTACCCCACATTGAGGCAAATCCAAACTTTTCAGAATGTTCCTCCATGCTTAACTGTAAGAATGCGCTATTAAAATCAATAATGCTGTAAAATCGGTACCCACTTAAATCTGTGACCAAATCTTTGATTTTTGGTAAGATCTGTGGTGCTTTAACAATTAAAGAATTCAAAAGACGCATATCCAAACATAAGCGAAAGCGTTTCTTATCGTCATTATTTTCTGCCTTTTTTTTGACCATAAGCACAGGTGCCAAAAAATTCGTGTTTGACTTTCGAATGATGTTGGCTTCCAAAAGAGTGTCAATTTGAATTTTTGCCTCTTCTCTTAGAAGATGGGGGATGGGATAAGGCTTACACCCAATTGCAGAATCATGTTTTAAGATTATATTAGGTTTTATAGCATCACAATGGCCTAAAGTTTTCATGGATTTTGAAAACACCATGTAGTTTTCCTGTAATAATTGACTCAGAATTTTGCTGTTGTTATCGTTGAGGTGACTCAAATCAAAATCGATGATGCTAAATTCCCGTTCACGCAAATGCTTAATTTCCTCAGTAGCCGTAATCAAGTTAATCATTTGTGTGTTTGATTTTTGCGAATCATCAATTTGAAAATCTTTTTCAAAATACCCAACTTTCATCGATTTATTTAAGTGAAGAGTGTCTGGTGATTTGTTTTGAACCAATGTACTAAATTCATTATTCTTCATGTAGTTAATGGACATGCTACACTCTAGTCGATTATTAAGTTGCATAGGTGTGAAACAAATGTCCCCCTCAAAATTTTTATTTGTGTAATCCTTGCTTCTCAATTTAATGAAACTCGCTTCACCAGGCTCTAAGATGACTGCATGTGTCAAGAAAACAGAATTTGACTCCCCTTTTATGCAAAGGGTAGAGTCACAGAATTTGACTGTTGTCTTGTCCAGAAACTCCAGTTTACCCTCACGTAAGTTTACAATTACCCTATTTTCACTCAGAAACTGCATGCCTAAAATAATCTGAAATTGCTCTTGAAACCTTTCGCTTGAGACGAAAAACGTAACCTTTAGCCTTTTATTTCCCACTTTTAAAATCGTCTCAATGCAATTTGTGTATTTTAATACTGACCCTGTTATGGTCGTAATTACCACATTTGAAGCGACACATTTAGTTTTGATTTTCTGTTTTATTAACATGTAAACTTCCTTTGAGCATAAGCAGATATTTGCTCCTGTATCAAGAAGTGCTTTAAATTGTATTCCTGCGATTTCCGTTTGAATAATAGGTAAATTTGAAACATTGTAACTGTCAAAATTGTTTAAATTCTCGATTTTCAAATTTCCCACCTGTAATTGTCTGGGTATACCTGCACTTCTGGTTTGATCGGAGCAACTGTTTAAGTGTTCTCCATGTCCCCCTGTGCTATGTCTAAAAAATGATTTGAAGCTTGTGAATTATTGTTACCATGTGAATTATATCTACCTCTGCTTTGATTATTGTAGTAATAATTACCACGATTTTGTCTGTTCTGTCCCCTGACGTGCTGATTCGGATTTCTGAAGTACCTGTTTTGTGATATGTTACCTCTATTACCACCCCGTTGACCGGAATAACCGCCTCTCGCATTTTGGGTGTTCGGATATTGCTGGTTATGTCTATTTTGTTGTGGTATGTTAATCATACTCTTAAATGCCTCACATTCCGTTGAAAAATGATCCCCCGACACTCCACATAAATAACACTGCATCGCTTGTACTTGCCCAGGAGGGTTTTGAGTAGTTGTTTCCATGCGATTGATTTGTTGTGACTGCTGCTCTTCTGATTGTGAGAAAGAGTTTTCCACCTTTAATGCATTAATTTTACATCTCGCAACCGTGTCAAGCGCCATTTGAGAATTTTTTGCTATTTCAATAGCTTGTTCGAATGATTTCGGGTTCAATTTTAGTACGTCTCGTTGAATTTCTGGTAGAAGCGCCCCTACGAATTTTGAGAGTCTAAGCTTGTCAATTACCGCTTTCGTATCTTGCGAGATTTCCGTTTGCGAGGTCCCCAAATATTTATTCGAAGCCACGACAAGTCTATGTGCAAACATTTTGACTGATTCATTTTCTCTCATGTGACAGTTGGAGAAATCTAATTGGCACTGTCCCACATCTAATTCGTCCCGGAAAAAGTCCATGATTTTATCCCTAACCAGATCATAATTTTGGGAATTCATCAATTCTCTGTCTGACATAAGGTAGCGAAGCGCGTTCCCCCGTAATTTCGATTTCAATATCGTGAGTTTCTCGGAGTCTTTCCACTTTGCCAGTAAAGCCACTTCGTCAAATTGTCGGAAAAAAAATTTCGTCTCATCTTTATTACCCTCATAATTTGCGGTTAATAAAGCTAAACCATTTATTCTGCTAGCGCTCTCCATTTCAATGTTTTCCTGTGCCATTTTTTTATTAATTTGACTTCCGCTCGCACGCTGTTTAATTGTCTCGGCTCTGACTATATTAGCTGTAGTTGACCTCGTTTTGAAATTTGAAAGCGTCCTATTTCCACGAACCATATTCAATTATAAAAACAATTTCGCAAATCAGTATCATTCTAATTTTACTTTCCATCAAATACCACTTATTCACTGAACAATATGCATTTCAAACTGAGTCCAAGGCACCATTTATATGCCGTGAGTATAGTGGTTAATTAACAAACGTCAGAATTAATCTAAAGGAACTTAATTTCGTGCATAAGTAAAAGCGTTGCAATAACTCAAATTCGTAACTTGAAATGATATTTATTCATGAACAATAGGTATTTAGACAAAACATTTCCTCAAAGCACGCTTAGTTAAGTCAGTGCTGACATCCATATATTAAAAGCAAAATATAATATATCATAAAGATATCATAGAACAACTAATAAATCATATTGACACTTTTGATTACTATACAGTATAAAAACTGGCTGAGCATTTGAATCAAGAAATTTCACTTACTGGCATATCAGGGTCAGGAAAATGGCGAATTCATGTGCATGAAATTGCGTCCGATAAAAATGCATCTCCCTCTCAGGCATCACCGCTTGACCGACTTGCTATCTCCCCAATTTCCTTCTGTCTCTTACGATCCCCCTCATAATTGCATCAAAACTTCTCTCTCTACGCCATTGGAGCGGCTCGAATCCTTTATGGAATCGCCAACTCTTATTTGACCAATTGGCCAAACCCCTGTTTAAATATTCCCCCAAAAGCTTCGGACAGAAACTTAAGGGGCTATGCACTTGTTGCAGTTTTAAACAGACCCCTTAATACAATTTGTAAAATGTCTGTGGATATACAGCATGACAGGGACCAAAATAAATGTCCCACAACGATAATTAAAAAAGACACCAAGACTAAATTCTACTGATGGAATATTATATTATGACCATCATTTTAAAAAGCAAGATGCCGACACATTTCAGATCTGCTTTCACATGTCTTATTAATGATAACTTCGCTACCGATTGAGTTTAAAAACATTACTCAGTGGTCATTACAAAACTTCTAAATGCTTATTAATTAATCGGGCCAAAGGACAAGTTTTATGTTTAGCTTAGAAAACAATATCTCGCAAGAGTTTAGTAAGAAGCATTGTCAACAGGTTATTGTAAACTTGAAATAGTCCCGAATATTTAAGAGTACGTATTTTATTCTATTAATATTATAAAAAAAAAAACTTCAAATATAAGAATTACACTCCTTCCCTTCGGTACATTTAATAAATTCGTCCCAATCCTCTTCTTCATCATCAATAATCTAACTCATTTTTTCCCCTCGTACAGCAGTACCTAAAATAGTCTCGGCCCATTTGATGGTTGGCTGCTGGGTTAGCAAGTTAGTCTCTCATGCCAAAGGTACTGGGTTCGAATCCTGAGTAAAAAATGGTTGAACGTTGTGGTTCGGATTCCACGTTAAGCTGTAGGTCACGTCCTGATTAGCAGTTATTGTGCATAAAAATAAGTCAGTGAGCATACAAAACAACCAACCCAGAGTAGTTTTGAACATTATATCAATTCCTAATCTTTAGCCCTCAATCTATAAACGTGAGTAATTCTTCTCTTAGTTTATCCACTGAAGGAATAACTTCACAGATTCTGTCTAAAGCATTCAGTGATAGTGATCCCTGCGCGGAAAGTCGTTAGGAATCAAATCATGAAATAACCAAGTAAAAGTCGTTAGTAAATTTATTGTCCATTGTTTGAATTATCTTGTCTAAAATACGTAATAAAACACTGAAATGCGAGAGGTATTTTCAGAAGTTGAAGCAACGTTTTCATGTCTTATATCCTCTTCTGGCATTTTTTTTAAAAATGTGTACTCTTTTCTATCCTAGTTCAGTTTTAATTGTGATCTTTAAAGAGAGCAATCAAATTCGTCTCTTCGTTCTAGAAGGTTTGACGTATTTTAACAATTATATTGCGGCATTCAAAGTAGTACATAGAGGGAAAACATTTTAACTTTAATGAAAAGTATTCTATTAACTTCCAAGATTGAACATTGTAAAGGTTCTTTGTCTATAAGTATTCTGATAGAGCAGTTACTTTTTAGATGTAGAGAAATATCATGCCTATACCAAAATTGTTTCAAATTATAAAAAGTTGTTTAAAGAAAAATTATTTTTACCTATCTGGCAGAAAAAATGATGGAAAATGTAAAAAACCAACCAGTCAATTCCCATTGTTTTTGTTCCCAAAGTTAGAAATATTTGTACGAGTATTTTAATGTTTAGTTGTTTAATGTATTTTTATTAATATATAATGATGGGAGAGGGGGGGGGGGGGGCTTTGGTCGAACCCTAAAAATCTTCACCGTGGAAAATGCATCGATTCATCAGAAGCGCGTTTCATAACGCAACTCCTAACAATTTAACAAAAGGAACGTTTTTTTTTCTGTGTGCTCACTATTGACCTTGAAAAGGATATAAGGATGTTTTCTAAAATCCAGAGACGATCTTATTTAGATATATTTTCACCATTATTATTATTATTATTATTTTTTTTTTTACTTCCACTGTATTGACGTGTTTTTGTTATCTGATGATGCTGAGTGAAGCTTCAAGGGAGAGCGCTAAGGAGAATTGGACACCAAGTGGACAAGCCACATTCGGTACTTCCGTTCCGGTACGGGGACCAAATTCTACGCCTTTCTTGTACTTGCTTTCAAGGTCAGATTCTGAGAATTCTGCGATAGTGGCTTTGTCTTCAAACCCCCTCTGGGTACCTTCGTCCTTATTTTAGTGTTCCTGCTCCTCTCCCCTCACTTGGAAAGATTCTTGGAATGGAAACACAAACCCAACAGAGTACTTTGACAGAGCAACTATTATATGCCGGCGCTGACGAGATTGTTTGCAGGGGGATACAAGAGACTTCAAGAATTTTGCTTAGATTCATTTCCTCTGGGAATTTTGAAGGATAAAGACTGGCTATGTGTAAGTTTTACTAAATTTTCCAAAATGAATGTTTTAAATGTTTTCCTTTCTAACAAAAATTTAAAAGTTAGCGACTATTAATATGTGACCGAACTTTCCAGAAAGTTTTTGATACTTTGATGAGTTTTTTTTATTATTATTATTAAACCATGCAATTTGGAAAAAAATAAAAAATCATCAAAGTTTTAAGTATAATTTTTATTACAACGTAAAAATTTTTAAAAATTAGTGTATGACTTTTCTACTAATTAGCAGAAATATTTTAAAAGAAATAACTTATAATTTGTGTTTTGGTTTTTGTAAATTGTATTTAATGTTCAAACTGATAATGTATGGATAAAAAATCCGCTAAATGCATTCGTCAACGCAGAATAGCAGGAAGATAATTTGTAAATATTTGAATTTTTTACGGAATTTCTAATACATAGGAGCGTTTTATCGTTTGTATCTAAAATTCTTATTTGGCATAAACAGTTTTTGACTTTAAAAATTCTCCATTGATACCTCAAGTTATATCATTTGGGTAACTTACGTTATATATTTTAATTTTTGAATATTTAACTAAAAAAATTATAATAACAATTATCTGTTTGGTTTTAATTAACATCATATGAAAGTAAACACATTTCTGGAAACTTACATACTACATGAAGCAATCCATTTTAAAATAAACGAAATAAAAAAAAAATTATCATTGAAAAACTTGTTTAAACAATTTTTACTACTATTTAAGTTAATATAATAATTTACAAATCCTTTGTACAACTATTGACAAAACAATAAATTATTTTTCCCACTTTAAAAATCACACCATCCACTTTCAACAAAACAGAACGAACTCGACTATAATTCAAGAGTCAACTTTTAGAAATTAACATATTAAAAAAAGGAACTACTAGAAAGGAACTTTAAATCTTTTTATACCCAAAATTCTATAAAAAATATTTGATTCAAATTTTCATTTTTACAAGTTTTTCCTTCTTTGCATGGAATGACCCTTCTTGATGATAATAATTGTGTTTTTTATTGCCAAATATTTTTTTCTAGAATTTTAAAGATTAATTTTTAAAGTTTTATGTTGGTTTACACTTTTCTCTCACTGTCATCTGGCTGATAGACTTAGCCTCGCCTTTTAATTTTTATATTGCTCCCTGGTTTTTCTCTTCTGCTCCAGTTGTTCCTATGACAATTTAGCTCTGTATTATATAGTTCTTGTAATTGCTGTTGTTGATAAATTTGATAGAAAACTGTTTTTTTTTTTCCCCCTCTAAAATATTTTGTCTTAAAACCCAAGATTAAAAAAAAAACTAACTATTTTACAAAATTATTAAAATGTAAGCCATGTGTTGGTTTCTATTAGCATTTTCCTTAATTTCTTATATAGAAACACTTGGGGCATGTTTTGATCTGTTTCATGATTTTGACCCTAAAGATTTTTTAGTAGGGTTGTAGGAGTATATTCCGAGAGTTTTTTGGATATTTCACTGATAAATTTGTAAAATACCACTAATCTATGCTAACCTCTTGTCTGTCTGTATTTTGCCGACCAAACGGTATATTGGTTAGCGTGCTAGCTTCTAGACCGCGAGGTTGCGGGTTTGAGTTCCGTGTTGGGCATGGGTGTTTGTAAATGTATGTTGGCTTGTCTAATGACGAATGTTTCGGCGCATTATAGCCCTTGTGTAGCTGACGGCGCCAGATAATCTGAAAACAACCAATCTGTCTGTATTTTCATTAGATATTAACAGGGATGATAGTTTTCCTCCTTTTGGAGGATTTAATCCTGTTTGATTTTTATGTAGCATTTTCCTTCTCTATATCCCTGTTTTGAAGATATGCATTTTTCTGATCTGAACCAGTTTTTCCTGCAAAAAGTATACTGTTCCTCATGTCTAAACAAAAGATTTTCCCTCTTAGCTCCCCTTTCCTCACAGATTACTTTACTAACTCCTAATATTTGAAATGCAATTATTATATAGTATGAGAAATTTCATTGTATCTTTAAATTTATTGAATCATACTTCTTGCATACTTTTATTGTTGAATTTTTGTGTATTCCTTCCTTCGAGCTTTTTTAACGAATTTTTGGATTTCCTCCTTTTTGCTCTCTGATCACTCCCATCCCTGTATCAAACACATTTTAAAGAAAAGTTTGCATGAATAAAATTTAAAATAAAATCATTGTAATTATTTTCAGTGTCTAATTTTAAGTTGCTGGAAAATTTCTTTGCTATTTTCTCACTTAATTTTAAACTTGTATTAAAAATGCTGATGTTGAGTGCAGGGTTGGCATGGCTTAAACCAATTGGTTTTAACAAAAATGTTTTGCCTTTTTTCTCAAAAAAAAAAAAAAAAAAAAAAAAAAAAAACAATTTTTTTTTTTAAAGAATAATTTTAAATTGTATTTTTATTTATTTATTCACAATTCAATTTTTCAAATTATTTGATGTTGTAAATAACTTCTACTTTTAACCAAAAGTTTCCACTCCAAAGACTAGCTATTGAACAATGGTTCTAAATCTTAAGAATATTTTGAATAATTTATCACCATTGCTGATTTTAATTATTTTATTGCATAATTTTAATCCAAGAGCAATATAAACAATCACCATTGTATTATTCTGTATACATTGAATTTAAAAAATAGTAACTCTCAATAAAATATTAAAATTATGATTTGAATGTTGACATAAGTAGCGACATTTGTTTATTTACTTAGTTAATTTATAATTACTTAAAAATAACTTTAATAATTACTTAGTAATTATTTAGTAACTTTATTAATAACTTTAATAATTACTTAGTTATTTACTTAAGTAAATTGGTCAAAAACACTTGAAAAAAAAAAGTTGACTTAAATCAATAGATTTCCTAAATTTTATGACAGTAACAATAATTTAAATCTATCTAAAAATATAAACTGGAGAAAGGTATGAAATGAATTGGGGAAATATTGAATATTGTATTTTATCATCATCCTTGTTTTTTTTTTTGTTTTTTTCTAGGTGCAGGTGTTCAAATCATTTGGGGGTGAATAGTGGATGATTAGGCCTCGAAGTATTCCTTTCAAGGCCGTAGGTCAAAGCCTTCATTCAACCACTTACTATTTGAAGTGAGTATTATCTTTCTCTCTAATAGGATAATTTCCAGAAGTGAAAATGTTTTTTTCCATTATTTTTATTTGATTCCTGTTAAAGAAATTCAAGGATTTGTTGCATAGAAAAAATATATATTTTCATTCATGAAACTATCAAATAATACAGTATTGTTATGATATAGATAATTGGCATTTGTGAAAATACTTACAATTGAGTAGTTGAAACAGGTAATAGTGATATAGCACAACTAATTTAAAAAGCTGTTTATTATCTTCCTTCTGGAAGCTATTGTTATTGTTTATTATGAAAACTTGTTTCACAAGCCCAAACATTCAGATAATATCTGAGAGTATGTTTTCTGCTGGGGTACAGTTTTGGGTACCATAACATCTTGGTTCAAAACATTTTGGAGTATTCTAGTAAATTTTGGTATTTCATTTCCCAATGTTCTTTTACTTGCAGGTAGTATGAGAAAAGGATTCCCCGATTCCCTGGATTAAGATATAAGATGAACGAATTGAAGATTATCTGCGATATGCAAGTCAAAGAGAAAAAGAGAGAAGAAAATGTAAATTTTAAGTATATAATGAATATTGTATTTATCTATGCTTCTATTGGTATAAATATCTTATAGAATTAACCTTTCACAAGAAGTGAATGCCTTTCTTGAAATAGTGAACTGTAGGATGGTATGTACATAAGTTCTTTATAAGGTTAGTTCTAAAAGATTCCTGCCAATAATTCATATTAAAATTATAGTAAATCAGGGGTTTGGAAGGAAAAGGGCTCAACAGAATTAAACTTGTTCAATTCTCTCTGTGTAAAGGTTACTAGGAACAGGACAAGGGAGAAAATGTCAATTCTTTTCTTGTGGACTTAAATGATCCTTTCTACTGTTATAATCACGTTGGTTATTTATTCTTACTGCAATTTTTAATGACCTGATGTATTTTTATTTCATAAGAAGAAAAGAAATGGAATTTTTTTTTATAGGAACCTTTTTCAAAATCCCTTTTATAATAAAATATTTGTTTTGCTTACAATTTTTCTGTTACTTACCCAATTTTATTTTTTCTCACACTGTATTCTTTGCGTTGTTGCAGACAAACAGATTCCAGTTGTGGAAGGAGCATTTCCAGAAACAATATGAGATTCTACATGAATCTTTTTATAAATATTTACTTATCTTGCTTAATTTTTTACTTTAGTATTTTAAATTCGCAAAGGGAGTTCAACGAAATTCTATTTATGAAGTTTCTTCCAGTTTTTCGCATATCAATGTAGTATACTTTTAAAAATTCAAATTTTATCCTTAATAGTTGGCAAATAATACTTTTTTCCTGATTTTGATTGCTTAAAGAAATTAACATGTACATAAATTACAATTTATTGGTGCTCTACATGATGTCTAAGTAGTAAATTTGTAATTAAAAAAAAAAATCAGCTGAAAAAGTTGGAATTTTCTTTGAGTGGTAACCTGGATAATTTACTGTATCTTGTAACTTATTTTCCTTTTTTAGAGTGTCTTCCTGTAATCCAGATAATTATTATTTTAATCCTGATAATTAGTTTTATTTTTAGGGTTCAATCATGCAAGTTAGTTTCAAAGAAATTATTAGTGGATGGGCCTCCCAATTCCTCATTTCAAGGCCGAAGGTCAAAGCCTTTATTTAACCACTTTTTAGTGAATGAGACAATTCAAAGTAAGTATAATTAGTAATTTCCATAAGTGAATACGCTTGTTTCAATCATATTTATTTGATTCTCGTTAAAGAAATTCAAGGATTTGTTGCATAGAAAAGTATATATTTTCATTCATGAAACTAATGAATAAGTGCTGTCTTAAAACAGTATTGTTAGGATCTATATAATTGGCATTTGTGAAAGTACTTACTATTGAGTAGTTGAAACAGGTCATAGTGCTATAACACGACAACTTAAAATAGTTGGTAATTTCTTCCTTCTGGGGTACAATTATTTATTATGAACCAGTTTCATGAGCCCAAACATTCAAAAAGTGCCCAACAGAATTAAACTTGTTCAATTCTCTCTGTGTAAAGGTTAAATTCTCTCTGTGTAAAGGTTAAAAGGAAAATAAATAGGACAAAATCTTCATTCTTTTGTTGTGAACTTGAACGGTCTTTTCTGCTGTTATAATCACTTTGGTTAATCTTATTACAATTTTTAATGGCCCGATATATTTAGTATTTTTTTTTATCTTAAAAAAAAATGGAATTCTTGCTAAGGGAATCTTTCTCAAAATAGGTTCCCTTTTCTGATAAAATATTGGTTTTGCTTACAATTTTTCTATTATTTACCTAAGTTTATTTTTTCTCACAGTGTTCCTGGCGTTATTGCAGACAACCAGATTTCAGTGGAATGAGCATTAATATGAGAATCTACATCAATCTTTTTTTTTTTTTTTTCATTTCTTCCTTTTTTCTTTTTTTTTAAAAATATTTACTTATCTTGCTTAATTTTTTACTTTGTAGTATTTTAAATTCACAAAGGGACCTTGAAGTTGAACGAAATTCTATTCATGTTCTTCCAGTTTTTTGCATATCATAGTAGTATACTTGTAACAATTTTTATTTTATGCTTAATAATTGGCAAATAATACATTTTTCTGATTTTCCTAATAATGTGATATTTACATAAATATCACTTTAGTGGTGTTGTACATGATATCTAAGTAGTAAATCTGTACTTTAAAAAAAATGAAATTGCTGAGAGTTGGTCTTTCCTTTAGTTTGAGTGGTAACCTGCATAATTTACTTGTATCATGTTACTTATTTTCCTTTTTTAGTGTTTTCATGTTAATCCAGAGAATTATTTTTTTTCAGAGGATTTTTAATTTTATTCAAATCCAGGGAATTATTTTATTTACATAGTTGTTATTTTAATTCGGAGAATTATTTTTATTTTAATTCAGAGAATTATTTTCATTTTAATTCAGAGAATTATTTTAATTTTAAGGGTGGGGTGTGAATTATCACCTAAAGTTTTATTTTTATTATTGATTTATTTACTTTAACGTTAAAAAAAATGAAAACTAACACATATTGTTTAATTAGAATGGAAATTTATAAAATTGATATTTTACAACATGTGCTTTAAAAATTTCTGATTTCTCCAATAATTAGAAAAAACCTAAACATTTCGAAAAACCTAATATCAAGAAAAGAAAAACAAAGGGAAAATAGATTTAAAAGTTTCTTTCTCGACAACATCATCCTGTCATTCAGCATGAAATGTCAAATGATTAATTAAAAAACGTATATACACTTTTAAAATTTTGCAAGCATAGATATTACTGTGTCCCCATAACTTCACGAATTTCTATTTTAATCCAGATATTTTTTGCTTTTAAGTGGCAAGTGGTCTTTATCTCTCATTTCATTCTTGTCTTTTTTTAGTGTACCTGCTGTTGATGGTTAAAAGGAAGTGTCCAGCTACATCATTCATGATCTTCAATTGTCAATTTGCCTAATGCGAGTTTTCCGAGTTTTCATTCTACAAATGTGGGACAATTTCTTGTAAATCCTCCCGGATTAAATTTTTTTATAAATATAAATTTTTTAAATAAATATAAAAATAAAATATGTATATATATATATATACATTTTTTTTTTACTTATTGTTTTATTTATCTATTGACTTTTTACTGTGTTTTTGTGCTGCATGCTCAAGAAGTTTTTAAAATCATATCCTTCTTATAAGTTGAGCTAAATTATTTTTTTACTGTAGCATATATTTAATAGACTTCTGAAGGAACAAATTATAAATACTATTCCTTTTATATAATTGTTTGAGCTTGAAATGGTATATTATAAATAGGTTCTTACAGGTGTCAATGTGATCACAAGCCACATTATAATTTACACAAAAAATTAACACTCCTTTCTCATTTATTTATACTACTTAAAAATCCCAAATAAGTAAAATGCACTGTGAAATATAATATAACAACGAAATAGTGAAAACACAAACAGCAGAAAATTTCTCTGATACAAAATATCTTAAATATCTTCTTTAAAAAAAAATTAAAAGAAAGCAGTCTAGCTGAAATTTTTGTTTACATTTGTATTTAACGTAAATCACTGAAATTAATCTTTTGTTTAAATATTATATATTAAAATGATAAAATATTTTAACTATTTATAAAAGTTCCTAGAATATTTTAATACTGTGAATCCTTAAAAAAAAAAGTCGTGGGTCGCATACTAATTACAATGTGATATCGCAGTGATGTGGGTTTCATTAAGCAATATAAGAATCCATTAAATAATATACTTCATTAAGTAAGTCACAAAGCAATATTGGCGGGACAAGAATTTCATTTCATAAATCACAGGTGTCGCCAAAATCACTAAGATCACGTACAGATCACAATGTGATATCACAGTGACAAAACTTTCATTGCGAAAATCGCATAAATCACACGGATGTCGCCAAAATCACTAAGATCACATTTAGGTCACAAAGCGATATCGCAGTGACAAAGCTTTCGTTGCGAAGATCGCATAAATCACAGGGATGTCGCCAAAATCACTAAGATCACATTTAGGTCACAAAGCGATATCGCAGCGACAAAGCTTTCGTTGCGAAAATCGCATAAATCACATGGATGTCGCCAAAATCACTAAGATCACATTTAGATCACAAAGCGATATCGCAGTGACAAAGCTTTAGTTGCGAAGATCGCATAAATCACACGGATGTCGCCAAAATCACTAAGATCACATTTAAGTCACAAAGCGATATCGCAGCGACAAAGCTTTCGTTGCGAAAATCGAATAAATCACATGGATGTCGCCAAAATCACTAAGATCACATTTAGGTCACAAAGCGATATCGCAGTGACAAAGCTTTAGTTGCGAAGATCGCATAAATCACACGGATGTCGCCAAAATCACTAAGATCACATTTAGGTCACCAAGCGATATCGCAGTGACAAAGCTTTCGTTGCGAAGATCGCATAAATCACACGCATGTCGCCAAAATCACTAAGATCACATACAGATCACAATGTGACATCGCAGCGACAAAGCTTTCGTTGCGAAAATCGCATAAATCACACGGATGTCGCCAAAATCCCTAAGATCACATTTAGGTCACAAAGCGATATCGCAGTGACAAAGCTTTCGTTGCGAAGATCGCATAAATCACACGGATGTCGCCAAAATCACTAAGATCACATTTAGGTCACAAAGCGATATCGCAGTAACAAAGCTTTCGTTGCGAAGATCGCATAAATCACACGAAAGTCGCCAAAATCACTAAGATCACATTTAGGTCACAATGTGACATCGCAGCGACAAAGCTTTCGTTGCGAAAATCGCATAAATCACACGGATGTCGCCAAAATCACTAAGATCACATTTAGGTCACAAAGCGATATCGCAGTGACAAAGCTTTCGTTGCGAAGATCGCATAAATCACACGGATGTCGCCAAAATCACTAAGATCACATTTAGGTCACAAAGCGATATCGCAGTGACAAAGCTTTCGTTGCGAAGATCGCATAAATCACACGGATGTCGCCAAAATCATTAAGATCACATTTAGGTCACAAAGCGATATCGCAGTGACAAAGCTTTCGTTGCGAAGATCGCATAAATCACAGGGATGTCGCCAAAATCACTAAGATCACATACAGATCACAATGTGACATCGCAGCGACAAAGCTTTCGTTGCGAAAATCGCATAAATCACACGGATGTCGCCAAAATCCCTAAGATCACATTTAGGTCACAAAGCGATATCGCAGTGACAAAGCTTTCGTTGCGAAGATCGCATAAATCACACGGATGTCGCCAAAATCACTAAGATCACATTTAGGTCACAAAGCGATATCGCAGTAACAAAGCTTTCGTTGCGAAGATCGCATAAATCACACGAAAGTCGCCAAAATCACTAAGATCACATTTAGGTCACAATGTGACATCGCAGCGACAAAGCTTTCGTTGCGAAAATCGCATAAATCACACGGATGTCGCCAAAATCACTAAGATCACATTTAGGTCACAAAGCGATATCGCAGTGACAAAGCTTTCGTTGCGAAGATCGCATAAATCACACGGATGTCGCCAAAATCACTAAGATCACATTTAGGTCACAAAGCGATATCGCAGCGACAAAGCTTTCGTTGCAAAGATCGCATAAATCACACGGATGTCGCCAAAATCACTAAGATCACATACAGATCACAAAGTGATATCGCAGCGATATGGCTTTCGTTGCGAAAATCGCATAAATCACATAGATGTCGCCAAAATCACTAAGATCACATACAGATCACAATGCGATATCGCAAACATCGCAAATTCGTCCCCAATGTCACAATGTGACGAAAAGCGATATCGCAGCGATATCACAAAGTTACGTCGCAAAACCCCCTCTAAAACGGACATTGGACGACTATGTGACCCCTGTGTGATATCGCCGTGACATCGCGTGATCTCTATGCGATATCGCTTTTCGTCACATACTCGTCACATGGTTATTAGGGTAGTTATAATAAATATTTTTCCATATAACTTTGCCATCAAATAATATAATTTAAGAAAAAAACTAAATACTGGATCCTAATTTTTAAATTCTATCTATTTACGAGTACAAGAAAGATCCAAAATGTCCAGCTCGTATACCAGAGAATAGTCTAAATACAGTTTTTGGAAAATCAAAAATCATATGTTATATGCATCCACTTTGAAATTTTTTACACATAATTTTAAATAATTTACTCTGGTCTATTTTATGCAAAAATATAAAGTCACTTTGTTGGGAGTTGTTTGGTGTTAGCAACCCCCTCCCCCCTGAACTACGAAAAAAAAAAAAAAAAATCGCAAGAACGATAATAATTAAATGTATATCAGCTTTCCCTAATAGCTTATCAGTGAAGCAGCAAAAATTCATTAAATTATTCTCAAAGAGGTATCTTAATGCAACTTAATGAAAAGTAAAAGAAATACACAGTTGCAAAATAAAACGCTAAATGTTTAGTGGGGGGCGTATGCAAAAGAATGGAGTACCTTTAGTGTGCAGTTGCACAGCTTTATCTATTTAAAAATCACACATCTCAAAGAGTTGAACTTTAGTAGGAAATATGCTCTCCCCTGTCATCAGTCTTTACTTTAGATTATATACTCACACTTACCATGATAATTTGTTATGATTCCTAGTGACTAAATTGTTCACCCCACTTTTAGAACTCTTTTCAAGTGATTGAAAGTTTCTTATACGTTAAATTTTTCTAAAACGAATCTCTTTGAGGCATACTACACAAGTTCCATGAAATTTGGGTTAGAGGAGTTATCTGATTTACGTTTAGGGACTATATTCGTATTTTTGAATCATGTATATTAACTTAAATTTTGTTTGCTTGTTTGTCGATGGAAGCGGAATCTGCGGATGCCTAATTTACCCCTGCCGTCATCCAATTGGGTTGAACTTGGGATAAAGTTTCGATATTGATAACAATGCATTCTTATCAATAACCAAAGGAATACTAATAAACCAACTTGCCGTCATTCAATCGCATTAAAATAGCATTGAACCGATCATTGTTGAAAAAACATAAATTCAAGGTCATTTTTAATAAATAAATTTTGAAAAGTAGTTTGCCTCACATTTTGCTGATGGAAATGTTTTTGATATCGGATCTGTGTTAATGAATATAGAAATTGGCAATGCATATAAAGGATTTATTTAAACTCTGTTTTTATGTGCTTTATAATTAATTCGTTTATCCTAGGTTATAGTGGAATGAATATGACATAAATTTCAATAAACAATCTATGCCTAGAGCTAGGAAACGAAATTAGTGTAAGAAAAAGACTAGATTAATTATTATTCTCTGACATGATGTGTTTAAGACGGCAAACCCACATATTGCACTCAAAGACCAAAATTTTTTTAACATCGGATATTTTTTTCTGAAAATAATCTTTTCATTCTTATGAGTAATGTTGGATGTCAAGGGATAAGTTTAGTAGAAGGGGGGGGGGGGGACATGATAGTATGCGGTAAATGTCAATGCAAGAAAATGTTTTTGTGAGGAGAGTGTTTTGCTCTTGAGATGCAATATGTTGGTTGGTTTTTTTCTGTTCCCTAGGAGTGCAAAATATAGTTAAATTCGACATTTTTACTATAATTACGTTAACTTGATTTAGGTAAGTCTTGAAGGTATACATATACAACTGAGATGATTATCCTTAATTTTTATGTTTTAATTTCAAACTTTTTGGCAGTATATCAGCAGTAAAAATGATGCATTTTTATATATAAACTTTTTTCCAGTTAATTTTTTAATTATATAATTGCAATTAAAATGACTAATTAGGACATTATTAGAACGGACATAAGTAAACTTTTATTAACTTAGAGGCATGATTTGTATTGCAAATAAAAGATATTATATTAACGCACGTTTCCATACAGAATTGTGAATTTGACTTCAATATTTATTTCATTATAAGTGTTAAGTTAAAAAGTTTGAAAAATACATAGTTTTCATCAAAAAATTAAGATTAAAAGACATATATAAAATTTGTTTACAATAATTTATATTAGATTCTAGTAGGAAACACATTCACTATTATTGTTTACAAAACAAAATTAGAATTTTGTAAATCCGACCATTTATAATGAAGTTATGACCGTTGTCATCTAGTCATATAACACCAAAATGTCATTCTTCAGAAAACGCGTTTAAATTCAGAATTATTTAAAAAGGAAAAATAGAAACGCAGATTTGTGTCAAATTTTGCAATTTCTAATGTATAAATATACCTTATGGGGAAATAACGGTTTCAAAATCGTGCTTATTGATACATATGTCATATGTTATCCCACTTTTGCTCTGGATAAACGATCAAAAGACATGGATATCGTCTCAATAGGTAAGCCATATACTTCTATAATACAAATTTGATAAAATATGTGCGGAATGCTAACACGATATGGATTGTGGAAAGTTTTAATGTGTTGAAAACTTTCCATCACTTGAAAACTGTTCAAATGATGGGATGAGCAATTTAGGAACTAGAATTCATAAATAAACTCATGTTAATTATGAGAATATAGTGATAACTGAACACTGATGCAAGGATATATCATATCTCACACTAAATTCAACGCCTTGAGTTGCTGGATTTTTAATATGGATGCATCTGTATGGAACTGCATACTAATGGCACACTATTCTTTTGTATATGCACTCACTGAACACTTTATCTTTCCTTTTGCCAGTTATAGTTCCCATTTACAAATTGATAACTTTTAAGAACATGTTTAAATGCATTTCTAGTTCACTGTTTTCGTCAATACATATATAAGTAAATAATAGTTTTAGTATTGTCATACTCTAAAACCTAGAGTACAATAGTAACAGATAATCTGTTTCTCCATTTTCACAAATTAAATTTTGACCTTGAAACTGTTTAATTTAAAACTTTTTATACTTTGTAAAAAACAGTGAATAAAAAAAAAAAGAAAAAAAAAAAAAAAAAAAAAAAAAAGAAGGAAGTTCATTAAAAGCGAAATTTCTACAAAATCATCTTTGATAAATTTAATTAATTCTTAAGGTTCTGTGAAGTATTACCTTCTATAAATAATGATACGACACGTATTTCAGCAAATATAATTTAATTAACTTTGAAGTAGTTGTAATAATGAATGCTTCTTACCGAGATTCTTAGTGAACAACAATTTATAGTAGCTTCAATAAATAATTAACTTTTGGATCAACAGCAAAGTTTTATTTCCAAGAAAGCGTTGCATTTTAAAAATGTGTAACTATTTCTATTTGTATAAATTAATAAAGAAAGTTGTCAATTTGAGAAAGCATGGTATAAATTGTATGCATTCATTCCAAACAAAATTGGACTACCGACTTGTCTTTTCTACCCTGATTTGATACCAGTTTTATAGAGTAAAATGTCTGTAGTAAGCTTATATTGGCACTGCTTTTATTGATTTTATAGCTCTTTAAAAATGTTGAGATCCTGAATACTGAATGTTTGGCTCTTAGTGCAGAAAAGTGCGTAGACCTCAGGTCTATGGAATATGCATATGATTTTTTTCTTCTTCTTTTTTCTTAAATGTAAGGAGCATTTCTCCTAATATTCATTTTTGTTCGGTTTTGTGGAATGAATAAATAGAGGAATTTCAATTTTGTTACTTTTGTTAGATTGTGAAAACAGATTTTTTTTTTTATCTTGGAGATAGGGGAGATGGATTTTGTAAACCGCTCTTTTGTTTTTTGTGGCGAGGAGATTCTTATGACGAGAAATGTTTTCAAATAAATCTTAATTCAAGGTAAAAACAGAGAGGTTGCATTATTCAGTTTTCTATTTGCTTTTCTCATTGGGTGGATTAGTATTAACAAAGAAATAATTTAAGCAAATATTTGTAAAGGGGTTGTTGGGGGAGGGGCAATTTATTGAATATGAAATGGTTAAAAACTGTTTCTCTTCGAGGAGGTGCAATTTCGGGATTTGGTGTGAGCCTTTTAACGAGTGAAAGAAACCATGGTTTGCTCAGAGCCTTTTAGAGAAAAGAATTAGCCTATTTTGTCATACTAAGCACAGAAGTGCTTTCTGCAAGTGAACTCGTAATGAGAAATTGCGGTGAAAATTTTAACATTATCACGTGATTTCTGTTAACTTATTAACTGTTTTAATAATTCCAAATTACAGAAACTCACCTAGCAATAACAAACCAGCCAGTTAATATAAGCCATCAAATAATCATATACGACCTATGTAAGTAACAAGGCATTGTTTTTGCGTAGTATTGAACCTTTTAGCCGGAGAAGTGTCAGAAATACTGAGCTATACACAATGAAGGGGCTTTGAAACGTGAAGTCACGTATCTAGTTGCTCAAAAAGAAAGCAGGGAGTGAATTAAAAATAAAAAAGTTCAACGAATGAACAAAAGCATTGAATTATGTATGATTCTCAATGAACCTTTTAGTAATCTTAATGAAATAAGAGTAATCTAATAAAAGAGTAACAATTATCTAAATGAATAAAATTATGTTTTCTGAATAGCAAATATAAGCAAAAATTAATTATCCAATATTATATTCTTTCAAAACTAAACAAAATTCAAATAATATATTCACTAAAAACCAAGTTTCATTTTGTTTTTTAATATTGTAAAATGATGTTTTCTGGAAATTAAAAAAAAAATAATAATAATTACTCAAGGGTGAATTCGTACAAAATAAATTAAATTCATCAAAAATAAATAATTACTTCACAGCTGATTTTTACCTCATATTTGAATGACATCACTTCATATAACTATATACGTAATTATCCAAGGCCCCCAATTTTCATCAATGGAAGATTCGTTTAATTTTATGCAATATACAGTATTTTATAGTTTTATTTTTTACTATACAGTAAAGATTAAAAAACTGTCTCAAACAAAAAATAATGTTCGCAAACTAGATGAACAAGAGGAGTCTTCATGTTGAGAGCAAAGGTATTCAGTATAAAGTCACTGAAGTCGTAATGGGTCAACTACATACTTGATTGTGCTGTGAAGACCCCAAATTCACGTGTCTGATTTAAAAGTTAATTTTAAAATAATCTTATTATGTATAAATTATTGTATGCTCCTTATAGAACATCTAGGTAACACTTGCGGCTTTATTCTGATGTATTATTTTACTTATTTTTATTTTTCCGACATCCACATGCATATTTCTGAAACATAGTTCTGAGGCACCCCAGAGACCACCAGAATGTCCACCTGATGGCTGTGTGGTTAGATCTCTGACTTCGCATGCCAAACGTGCAGGGTTCGAATCCCGGGTTAGGCATGGATATTCATTGTGGTTCGAGGTCCACATTAAGTTATAAATCCCGGTCTGGTTAAAGGGCATTGCTTCATAAAAATTGATCGTTGAGTGTGCAAACCAACTAACTAACATCCACTCCTATAGACACGCTTTATTTGTACAGATTTTGGTCGAATGACTTGTAGGTTTTATTGTGATTTATTGTGTTTTCCAGTAAGCGTCTGAAGCCGGAATATTGATAGCTATTGACGAACGAAAATTAAAGAAGCATTAATAATAATTTACTTGCATAACTCACCTTCATAATGATTAGTAAGTCTTGTCCCTCTCTTTTTGCAGATAAGGAAAAATACTGCCAATGAAACTGCGATGAGTACAATCACTGCACAGCTTACGGGAACGATTATTGAAAGACTTTTATATTTTCGTAACTGCTCTTTCTCTCCAACTATTTCAGGTTCAATAGTACCTGAAAAAGAAAAAAAAAAAAAAAAAAAAAAAAAAAACAATAATAAATATGTAGTTTTTTAAATACAATGCAATTTATATCGTATCTAATGCACTTCATATATTCATATTCATTTAACGAAATATTTTTTTTTCTCTAACATATTTTAAACCCAGTATCTTTAAAACCAAAACATATAATTTATAATATTCAACATACTTTTAAAACTACGTTCATTTTTGGGAAAGTACGCACTATTGAACAGTCACCAATACATTCTTTAAACTTGATTAATGAAAAAAATAGTTTTTCTGAAATACTTTTTTTGTTAGCCATAACCAATTTGAATTGATTAATTAAAAAAAAGCAATTTCATATGTATAACTGAAGGTTAAGAATCTATAAGGATAGAGGACGTATTTAATGTCAACCTAATTTTGAATATTACTGTTTTTATACAAACATTGAAAATTTGAAATATTTTTAAAACAAAATTCCATGAAAAGAACTATAAAAGTTAATTTTATAATTCCATTAGGTTTCCTGCAAAAATTCAGCATTCATCATTTTCAAATAAAATTTGAAATTCTTAATAAAGTACAAATTGAGTTGCGACCCTAATGAGATATATAAGTTTTCATTTATTTACTAAATATAATAAGAACATTTTTATGCAGATACATTTAATTTCCCGACACCTTTTCAGTTATAAAATAAATTGCGTCTAATTTTAAAATTAAAAAATCATTAAAATGTATACTAAAATCCTAATTAAAATATAATATTAGCTAAAATAAGATGCGCATTGCTTGTTATCTGGAATTCCAAATTATACGGTTAAAATTAAGCTGGTATCTAATTTTTAAAACAAGAACTTATTTTTTATGTGCTCGATAGTTATTGGGAGTGCTGGCATCGCTTTTGTGTATTATATTTTTGGTGAACAAGAAGCGGATTTTTTGGTTCTCATTAGTTTTTAACTTTAACAAATATTATTTGTTTGTTGAATCACGTTATGTTTTACTTTCATCTTGTAAGTGAAATTACTTAATACATAAACTTTAACAATAAAAATGTTCATACTGCATAGCAGTATTTAATGAAATTACAATAACGGTTTATTTAAATATAGCAGGATCAGTATTATGGAACGACAGGGTTTTATTAGGTGATGGTATATATTGATTTGACTGGAAAACTGTTATTTCAATGACTGCTTTTAAAGATATGGGCTCATAATATATTTTCTGCGGCTGAAGAACGTGCGTGTGTAGATTACAAACATCGTTAGTCACTTCTTTAAGTTTTTTTTTTTTTTTTTAATCTTCTATACTATAACCTAACATTTTCTGCAAATATTGTACAGTTTTTTGTTTTTTATTAAAGTAATGTCATTACTAAGCAATAAATGGGAGTTTAACTTATAATTTCACAGGCGACATTTATAGGATTCGTATTACTCGCATCATATTTTAGGGAATGTCCAAACGTGATAAATAAGACATTTGTACAATCCAATTGGAAAGTTTCCAGTAAATTATAATTGTTTTGTTTTAATGGACATTTTAATAATACTTCATTTTCACTTAATGAAATCCATAATTGTGTAAATTAAAAACTATGTCGAATTCTGACAGTTAGTAAACTCTACAGAAGCTAAAATCATTGACACTTATTTATAATCTCACTATTAAAATGTCACTCAAATGTTCAAATTATATAACAAACCAAATCAATGTATGAAATTGTTATATCATTAAACATGAAAAAAGGTTGTCTTACAACATTTTTGATTTTATTTCTTTACTTCCATTATCGAATCAAAGTTTCAGTGCATGCATATCAATATATTTAGACATAAATATTCAATGTTTCTATCAAAACTAACCTCCCGTTAAAGTCAAAGTCGACGTTACATACTCCACTTCAGTAGGGCCAACACTATTATGAGCAGTTACCATGATACTGTACCAAGTACTGGGCAGCAAATTTGTTATTTTCGCAAGTTCCTCTTCGGGCTCAATTCGGGACGATAACACATTCCAGTCCAGCTGTCTCTGTTGTTTGTATTGGATGACGAAAAAGAGAATAGGGCATCCTCCGCTCTTCCAAGCATTCAATCGCAGGATGAATGTTGTGGCATTTCTCGTTATAAATGAGTGTTCGCTGGCAGCAAGTGGAGCTGGAGGAAATAAATGTAGAGAGTTATTACGGATGGATAGAATGGTTTCGTATCTGATTACTGATAAATGCTGGCAGGAATTGGAAGCTGAAGAGCCCAATATAGGTTATATTAATGAATTGTTCACTTTAAGACCTCTTTATGACGTTATATTGATAATTTTTAGGAAGAATGCAATGAACATTTAGCCGGAATTTAATGTTTCTGGCCACTAAAAAAATTAATATTTAGATTTTGCAATTTGTTTGCAAACTTTTAAATATAATTTTTAAATATACAAAAATAAGACACTAGATACATTTAATCTCTTTTTAAGAAACATAAATTCAGAGTTAAAACGCAGTATTTTTGCAAAATCCTCTTTCTCCAATGTATTTAACCTGTTTATCACATAACTTAATTTTTCAAAATGCGGGACATAATTCTCAGAATTTGCAATTGGTTTGTTACTATATATTTTGTTGATATATGTAAGACATATAAGTGATGATAAGTCACATATTTCAATATGAATTTAATATATAATAAATACAAAAAATATAGTTTTATTAAGCTGTTTTGATTTATAAAAAATTTCATAAAAAAACCACAAAAAAAAACCCATCATGAATGACAACTGATGTAAATTTCATAACCAAATATTTATTAGAATTGAAGAAAAATTTATATTAAAAAGACCTTTTTAAAAGAGATTAAACGGAGGGCTCCAGTCCCTCTTAAAATTCAGAGCTTTTTTTATTTTAAAATTCAGAGCTTATTTAGCTTTACATGCATTTTGTAAGACTTCATGCAATCAATGTTTGTATGCTTAACTTACGCTGAATGCGAGTTCTTATTCAGTATACACAAGTACTTTTTAATCAAATTAGGCAAAAAAAAGGACTCCACTTATCTAAATCTACTGAATGTTAATTAAGTTTAATGATGTCTTCAATAAATAAACAAACAAATAAATAAATAAATAAATAAATAAATAAATAAATAAATAAATAAATAAATAAATAAATAAATAAATAAATAAATAAATAAATAAATAAATAAATAAATAAATAAATAAATAAATAAATAAATAAATAAATAAATAAATAAATAAATAAATAAATAAATAAATAAATAAATAAATAAATAAATAAATAAATAAATAAATAAATAAATAAATAAATAAATAAATAAATAAATAAATAAAAATGTTAACGTGTTTCAACTTAGTTAACTAATTTATAGCTTATTTCATTTTGCACAGCTTTATTATTCCAATTGGATATCATAATGGCATGATGTTTATTTCATTTGTGTTAATTCATATATTTACCTACTTGAATTTTTGTATATTTATTAAATTTCGAATCATGCTCATGTTTTAGGATTTCACTTTATACAAGGCCAAGAGTTCCAAAATTCTTAACATTTACGACCCAAATTTTAGAAACCTAATCTCTAGCGACCCATTTCATCCTCGGCACATTGAATTTTTCCAGAGAAGAACATCACATAAACATTCTGTCTGAAAGTGGTTTTATGTGCCAAATTTGTAAAATAAAAACGTTTAATTATTAAATATAATTTTACAAAGACAACCTATCAAAAATTGACTGGTAATACACCAATGCGTTCCATAGTAAGAGAAACACTTCACCAGGTCATTTGTCAGATAATAAACCTTAACATTATCTGATTAAATCTGATTCATTTATACAAGGAAGCCGGTTTCGAGTTATTCTTAACCAATCACTTATAACACTTTATATATCCTTCACAAAAACTGCTTTACTGTTATTTTTGTCATTGTAAGTTGTTCGTCAATTCTGAACAGCATTAATTCATCATAAAAAACTATTTTATACTGTACAGGTAGAAAATAGGAATTAAAATAGACAATTGTGGATTATAAAGAGTGCTTAGTCAGAAAAGAACATTTTGCTGGTAAATGTTGTAGACATTTGTTTGGCAGGATTACATACACTTTTTGTAAAATTTTATTATCGAATTGGCTCATTGACCATTGATTATATTAAAGAACGATTTGATATAACTGTTTCTGTTAACTGTTCATTAGATAAGTTAAATTAGAGGAAATCGCTATAGGAAGTTAAATATATTTTTCTTTTATTTTCTCAATTATCTAGATAATAACTTTCTTGGATTTTTTATTTGCTCCAAATAGGACGGTAAAATTTGCTTCTTTAAATTATTGCTTATTTATTATTTAATTATTATTAACTTATTGCTTAAATTATTGAATTATTTTAAATACTCAAGACTTTACATTCCAACCTCACACACATATTCCTTATTCTGCCTGCTGCCATCTGTTGTTAATTTACCTTACTAAAAGATTTTAATTTGCATTCAGTTTATTTTGTGATTGAAATTTATACATTTTCGTACTCGAACAGTAATCACTTTTTTAAATTGGCCTTTTCAATTAAATAAAATATGTATTTGCTATGAAACTTTTGTTAAATTAGCCTTTATTTTTATTCCATTCTGTTCTTAAGTAACATTCCACATGAGAAATAAATACATGTATGTTCAGAATAATTTCTAGATAAAATGTATTTAATATTCGATAACATCAAAGTTTTTCGTTGCCTTAGTATGAAATAAATTTTTTAATTACATGACTCAAACTCTTTTCATTCATTAATAGTATCATCTTCAGCTTCCTACGACTCGCCTTCCCCCACAAACAAAATGATGAATACAATTTGTAGTGATTCCTATTAATTTAACAACATTAAATTTTAGTTAATCCACAAAATGAACAATTACTTTCAAGCTGAGCCCAGTAGCTCATAAGGAATTATTAGTGAAGTTTTTATTAATTCAGTTTAAAAGAAAACGTCTAATAATAATATGTTTCAATTATTATCATATTGCTTATACTGTCTCAATAATTTAAAATGTTTTTAAAATACTTGTCTATGAAAATGGATCAAGTATGTGGATTAGGGGTTACAAAACAGTCATAGTTTTCTTCCTAATCATAATAGAAAGTTATTTTATCATGTAAGGTTCAATTGAGCTTACATTTTATATATGACAAATGGGTATATGCATAAGTAAACATATAAAGGTAAACATCATTATGACGTCTTACCTTCATTATCTCAATAGTTAATCAATAAATAATTACTTGGCAACACATACCACATTTTTGTGTCAACTACTTATTTCAACCGGTTAATCTGAATTTATCTGACATTTTATGTATGGTGTATGAGTATATGTAGAAGTTAGCATATATAGGTAAAAAAATATGACCCATTACCTTCATTATCACAAAATTGGTGTTTATTTTTTTTTCTTAAAAATTATTTGTTATTCCAACAAGAATTAACTGGTAACATATAATACCATAGAAGTTGGACCATCATGAGATGTTAAGGTGTATTCAATGCTCAAAATTCTTATGTATTGCGTGAGCATTGCAGCAAGAAAATTGTCCAAAATATTTTGAATAAACTATTGTATACGAACATATGACCATTGAATTCAATTCAATTTGTTAAATAAATTAATAGTATTGCTTTATTTATGTTATCTGGAATCTATTAATCTATCTAAAATTAAATCGATTGTAAACCATATTATATTAGAACATAATAAAACTGACTTTTTTCGTATTATATCTGCAAAAATACCCTACAATTATTGATACAGTTCATTCTGAAAAATCTCTATATATATAAGGCAAAGCCCTCACTCACTCACTCACTCACTCACTCACTCACTCACTGACTCACTCATCACTAATTCTCCCACTTCCCACATAGTCACAACTCTGAAAATCGGCACAAATATCAACAATGGTAAAAATAGAAAAAGTAAACTATTCCGATCTCGATTAACCCACTTTAAGGGGTCGAAAAGGGGTTAAACGTTCCAAACGGGGGACATTCGAAAATCCTACTTCCCACATAGTCACAACTCTGAAAATCGGCACAAATATCAACAATGGTAAAAATAGAAAAAGTAAACTATTCCGATCTCGATTAACACCCTTTAAGGGGTCGAAAAGGGGTCAAACGTTCCAAACGGGGGACATTCGAAAATCCTACTTCCCACATAGTCACAACTCTGAAAATCGGCACAAATATCAACAATGGTAAAAATAGAAAAAGTAAACTATTCCGATCTCGATTAACACACTTTAAGGGGTCGAAAAGGGGTCAAACGTTCCAAACGGGGGACATTCGAAAATCCTACTTCCCACATAGTCACAACTCTGAAAATCGGCACAAATATCAACAATGGTAAAAATAGAAAAAGTAAACTATTCCGATCTCGATTAACACACTATAAGGGGTCGAAAAGGGGTTAAACGTTCCAAACGGGGGACATTCGAAAATCCTACTTCCCACATAGTCACAACTCTGAAAATCGGCACAAATATCAACAATGGTAAAAATAGAAAAAGTAAACTATTCCGATCTCGATTAACCCACTTTAAGGGGTCGAAAATGGGTTAAACGTTCCAAACGGGGGACATTCGAAAATCCTACTTCCCACATAGTCACAACTCTGAAAATCGGCACAAATATCAACAATGGTAAAAATAGAAAAAGTAAACTATTCCGATCTCGATTAACACACTTTAAGGGGTCGAAAAGGGGTCAAACGTTCCAAACGGGGGACATTTGAAAATCCTACTTCCCACATAGTCACAACTCTGAAAATCGGCACAAATATCAACAATGGTAAAAATAGAAAAAGTAAACTATTCCGATCTCGATTAACACACTTTAAGGGGTCGAAAAGGGGTCAAACATTCCAAACGGGGGACATTCGAAAATCCTACTTCCCACATAGTCACAACTCTGAAAATCGGCACAAATATCAACAATGGTAAAAATAGAAAAAGTAAACTATTCCGATCTCGATTAACACACTTTAAGGGGTCGAAAAGGGGTCAAACGTTCCAAACGGGGGACATTCGAAAATCCTACTTCCCACATAGTCACAACTCTGAAAATCGGCACAAATATCAACAATGGTAAAAATAGAAAAAGTAAACTATTCCGATCTCGATTAACACACTATAAGGGGTCGAAAAGGGGTTAAACGTTCCAAACGGGGGACATTCGAAAATCCTACTTCCCACATAGTCACAACTCTGAAAATCGGCACAAATATCAACAATGGTAAAAATAGAAAAAGTAAACTATTCCGATCTCGATTAACACACTTTAAGGGGTCGAAAAGGGGTCAAACGTTCCAAACGAGGGATATCCGAATGTTCCTCTTCCAATGTAGTCATTTTTCTGATATTTTTTTGCAAATGTTAAAAAAATAAGTCATTCCAATATCGATTAACGAATTTTTAAGGGATGAAAAGACGACGCAACATTGAAACTATACGAGGATTAACTTAATGTCTAATTAACTTAATTCCAATACAGCTACTACTTTGAAATTTAGAACTAAGAGCAAACATAAACACAATAAACTATTCCAGTTTACTATTCACAATTATAAATTTCGTTTAAAATGTCAACAAAGGAAAGTTCCTATTTTGATAAATCAATTTGTCGGAATCGAAAAGGGAGCAAACGTCTGAAGTGTAGAATACATGAATGTCTTTTGATTGCTAAAATGCTAATGGTAAAATTTCGTAGCGCAGCACGGGTATTCAGCTAGTACTTATATAAAACGGTTTGATTTTCTAATAATATAGAATTTTTTAATAAAATTCTTCCCGGAATATTTAAATATATATATGTGTGAATATTTTTATTCTTTATGTGTTCTAATATAGTTACATAATAAATTGTCCGAAAACATTTCCTGTTTTCGAAAAAATATAGCATGAAACAAGTTGAATGATTTTTAAAACAAATGTTCATACATTTTTGGGTCTTACATTCCAATTTTATCCAAAATTTTATGCCTACGAAAAAACAAAAAATATGTGTATACCGTATATACATATAAATGAATATTATAATTTTACAATGATAACTTTTACAATATTTAAACGGGATATGGACAGTACATGTGTACTTTTTTAAATACAAAATATATAAATAATGTTACGAATTTTGGTATATTTGTAAATATTTCGTAGTGCTAATTTTGTAAATAGATAAATTTCTGTACATTTCGCATAAGGCAATGCAATGGTTTGTTTCCCTGCAGTGAGCATATCAATGCCTGATAACGGGTTTTACAGAGGTAACTCTGGGAAGCGAGTTTCAAGGGGCAGGGCATTTAACATTATGGTAATGGGAATCTCGCCAAATTGGCGAGATAGAGCCAAGTTGGCGACGGTTTTGGCGACTACTTTTTGTCGCCAAATTTGGCGACCATTTGGCGACATTTTCGGTACATTTATGGGTACATGTATCCCATGTACATGTATAAGGACTTTTCGACTACAATCTGGAAAGTTCTCCAAATGTCTATCTCTGGAATATTCACGAAAGTTCCCCACTCCTATATAAGCGCGGCCTGAGTTGGTTAGTAGTTAGTTGTCTCTCAACGTTCATTGTGAGAGCTGTATTCCTGACTTGAGTTAGTTCTTGGATTTTGAGTCACTGAATTAATTGACTGGAGATACTGAGCATTCTAAAGCGAACTGTATTGCATTGTCTTTTGCGACGATTTAGCAGTTGTTTGTCAAGTTTTTAACTGCTGTTTTGTGCTCTATTGAGGTGAAAAGAGCTGTATTGTGTCTACTAGAACGAGAAGTTCTGGAGCTGTAAGAGAACTGTGAAGAGTTATTTTGGAATAAATTTCTGCAAGTTTTGATCTGCTTTGGCGTCAAATCTTTCGAACCCGTACAACGCAACAATAAGTACATAGTACTGCAGATGACAAAAATGTATGTAATTTTTTTTTTTTTTATAAATATAAATATAATTCACGCAATTTCAAATACTATTATTTGCAAATAATTCCAATAACATTTATATACCGTTATGTGGACAAATAACTTTTAAATTAAGGAATCATTTATATTATTTTTATATTTAATGTATAAATATTTTCATAACTAGAAATAAATATACGTGTAATATAATAAAATTATAGTATTAAATTAAATATGTATTTTGTAAGTGTCTTGTTTAGTGTAGATAAAAAAATTAATATATATAATAGATTGAATAGTTATTGGAGGACATTTATCAGTTGAAATAATTTCTTTTCTTAATAAATAATATATAATAATAGAGAAAATTTTAATTTACACTCGTCTTTACAGTCATCTGGATATCAGAATTTAAAGAATATATATGGTTCTGCCATCTAGTGTTAATATTTAGACATATTTAGGATCAATATCGAATTTTCCCTTTTTAAATAAGTTAATATGTAATAAAATAATAACTCATTCCATCAAACTATTTAAATTTTCTTAAATGTGTTTTTCGTTGTAAAAGGGAGAAAATACACTAGGCATTTACAATTTGAATTTACCGAGTTATCAAGATTGCAGACGAAATTTATCTAAAATGTGTATGCTTGATTCTGCCATCTAGTGACGAGATTTTAAAATATATACTAACATAATAATACTTTTATAGATTTCGTATACTTTAACGGTTATTTTTTGCCATTTATTAAAGAAATTTCCTCAAAAATAAATATAAATTCAAACTGGGAAACAATAATTTTTTATTACCTGAACCATCGGTTTTTGCGGATATAACATCACTTGGTTGCCCTTTGCCCATGCTGTTGTAAGCTGTGATGTAAAATTTATATGGAGTCCCACAATTTAAACCAGTGAATTTGTGATTGGTCTTTTCTGCAGGAAGTTGTACCTCTGACCACTCTAATCCTTGCTCTCGCCAGTGAAGGACATAACCTAGATTAAAAAAAATAAAACATATATTTAAATAAAAAATTACTACAGTCAGGACACTTCACGCTTTTGAAATTTATGCTGAATTTTATATGTTGATAAGCAGCGATTGAAATATAATTTATTGATGCCTTATATGAATATAGCACGACTCATTTGATCTTTGCTCATGCTGTTTGATATGATGTTGCCATGACTAATCTATATTATAATTTCAAGTTGATTGCGCGTTTTCGGTATAGGTTTTAAAGTTCTTGTAATCCTTGAAAACAATTACAAGTGTAACATTTGTTTATGGACATGTTCTAAATTTAATTTTTATCGCTGTACCATTGAAGAATTTGGGCAGTAATATGCTATGTTCTTATGTTAAATTGTTTATAAGGTAAGGCTTATACAAACAATAATTTACATTTTAAGGTCGACTTGTTTTGTTGTTTTTGTAGTTACCTTTTTTTTTTTTTTTTTTTTTTTTTTTTTTCATTCGATATATATTTTTGTGTGTGTGATTTAGGTTTTTGAGGCTATTTCTACCGAAATTATACTGATAAAACCCTTCAATGAGCTTTTTTTAAACAGCAAAAATGTTTTTCAATATTTTTTAAGCAAGGAAATATGTTTTTAATACAAAATCAAGGAGTTAAAAATTTCAACAGTATAAAAGAAAGGTGAAAAGGAGTTTTATATAAAGTAGAAAGCACTCTACCCCATAAATAAGAGTGTGTTATCGAAGAGAATGTGTCCTTTCAATATCGAATAACTTAGTACAGCTTTGTCAGTGGCTGTCTTTGCTTGTGTTTGAAAAAATATTCAAAAACACATCCGGTTACCAACGAACCGCCATTTCACTTTATTTTTCGAAAACTAACTTGATACAACTGAAACATATTTCCTTATTTTTTCAAATACTTTCTCGTGAAACAATGTTTACAAAATTTATAAAATCCGTTTGTTATATTTTAAATTTACAGTGGCTGGTATCTAGCAAAATAAACATATATAAACTCATTTTATATTTAGAAACCTTACACCTCCCCCCCCCCCCCACACTTAGAGTTATATTAAATCATAATTTAAAATAATCAAACCTTACACACACTGAATACCCATAAAATACTGATAAGAGAAAATTATGTAAAAAGAAACTAAAACAAATTGAATTGCAGCATCAAATATAACAGCACAATTAGTTCACCTTACAAATCAATACGTGAGATATTGCCTCTAGTTCAGTCTCTATAGAGCATAAGCATTGCTCAACTTCAGACCTTTGACATAAGTTATCTTAAGGTTAAAACGTTGAAGAGCTAAAACCCGACTTTGGAGTCTAGGGCTGGCTTTGAAGAACCGAGTCTGACAGGAATACATACATATTATGGTCATCATTCGGAATATCCCCGCTCCGAAAAGTATTGTTTCAAATTGCTTTAGAGCCCAGATGATGGCAACAGCCGCTCGTTCAATAATAGACCGTTTATATTGAGCTTCATTAAACTTTTGGCTTTCAAATGCTATAGGATGGATATTACCATTTGCATCAGACTGGCTTAAACAGCCCCTCACAGCATACTGCGAGGCATCAGTGTATAAATAGAAAGGCTTGCAAATTTAAGGCACATTCAGTTGAAATGCTGCACGCAATGACTCCTTTAACTGGCGAAAAGCAGTATCTGCATCTTTTTGCCACGGTAGCTCATTGGGAACCAGTTTTTAAGTAAGTTCTGTTAACGGCAGTGCAATGACTGCAAAATCGTGTATATATTGCCGATAATAGTTGTTAAGTCCTAACGCACTTCGTAGCTGTTTCTTGGTCTTGGGTGTTTGCAGACTAGGGCGTATCGAACAAAACTTTTTTTGGAGATTCAAAATTTCAAGTCCATAAAAAGTTGCCAATATGCTTATATATTTACCAAAATTTTTTTTAGTTCAATTGAAAAGTATTTAGGTATCCCGGAATGGATCTGAAGATTGATGTTTTTTGACAAAAAAGAAGATTTTTAATGTTCTTTAAAAACAAAAATATACAATAATTTTTATTTTCAAGAATAAATATGCAAAGTTAAAAATATTAATGAACACTTAAAAAAAATATCTACCATTTAACATTTAGGTCTTCAGGAATCTATATGAAAACCTTAATTTTTTGCAGAATACAGATATTTTTCTATTTTCAACAAATTACTTTGTTTAGATTCAATTATTTTATTTATAGTCTAGGTATAGTAGTAGAGCATTTTGAAATATCGGAATATTATTTTAAGATACAGCATATGATTAACTCAAGTGTTAAGTCATGTCACTTCTGCAAGATCTTGAAGTCTCCAACCAACAAAGACTCTAGGCTTGAAGCATGATGGTAACGCTCTTGAAAATGATTCAATGTCACAGAGTTTGAGTGATGAAAGTGTACTTGATAGTAAAATGCTTCTACCTGGGAAAAGCCAAAAAGTTCAATTATTTCAGTGAAACATGGGCTGCCCAGAAAATTTACTATCTTTTCCTAGAGAATATGATCGTAAAGTCATATTTATAGAATAAAAGATCAATTTGAAGTTGTTCTTTGGCGGGATTTAAAAGTTTAAGAAATACAATGTTGTCGAAGGTTTTTCATGAAACTGAAAATACAACCAAGGAATCGCCGACTAAACGGTATAGTGGTTAGCGTGCTGGCTTCTAGACCGCGAGGTTGCGGGTTCGAGTCCCGTGTTAGGCATGGGAGTTTGTAAATGTATGTTGGCTTGTCTAATGACGAATGTTTCGGCGCATTATAGCCCTCGTGTTGCTGACGGTGCCAGATAATCTGAATACAACCAACCAACAACCAAGGAATCTGTTCAACTCTTCGTTCCTCTTTATAATCGAAAGGATGAAGCAATAAGTATAGAAATTGTAAGTAGTAAATGTGGTAGCATAAATAAACGAGAAAAACATGTATCTTTGGTGTAAAAACTATATCAAACATATTTTGAACAAGCAACTTCTGACTATGACTCTGGACGAAACATAGTATCATCATTACAATTTATGAAAGAAAGTTGCATTGATAAGAAAACTATTCAGGGTCTTGGTTATGATGGTTTTGCATGAAATACTAAAGTCTCTAAATGGTCAATTTCATTATTCGAAAATACTTTAAAATAACCAGTACAAGTAGTTGTTTGTTTACTTCATTTAAACAAATTACCTCTTAGGAAAGTTGTGATTGCTCTCGATGGTCCGATTTCTTGACGTATTTATTTTACTGTTCAACAGGAAAATGTTTAACAAGTTATCGAGATTTACCAGCTGCTGAATACTGTGACATATACTGTTTTTCAGGAGTTGATTTTAAGAAGTTGAACACTGACCATAAATTATGGAAAATATGTTAGACTGTACTTACAAGCAAATGCACCGAAGGTTTAGCAAAGCAGAAACCTTTAAAACATCTCAGTCAAGATGACTGAAAATTGCAAAGTCGAATTTTACGTTTATATATTGTATCACTTTATCCAAACCCGCAGTTGAAAAAAATAGCTGAGTGTGTAAAGGAAATTTATATCGCCTTATGGTTTACAATATGTCATATAATGATGATACTACGTTTCGTCCAGAGCCACTGTCTGAAGTTGCGTGTTCAAAATATATTGAATATAGTTCTTAAACCAAAGATACATGTTCTTCTCGTTTATTTATGCAACCACATTTACTACTTACAGTTTCTATATTAATTGCTTCATCCTTTTGATTTTATAAATAAGGAGATAAATAGTTGAACTAATACCTTGATGGTATTTTACCCTTACACGAAAAACCTTCGATTTATTTATCACCACTGCCTGGTTTTCTAGAGTTGCAACATTAAATCCCTCAAAAGAGCTCTTGCTAACTGTGGTTCTGCTCTAATAGAAATTGGATCTACATCACATTTTCTAGAAAAAGAGAGTGGATTTTTTGGGTACAGGCACAACCCTTGTTTCACTGAAATAATTGTACTTTCTGTTTTTTCCCTGGTAAAAGCATTTTACTATCAAGTAAATTTTCATCACTCGAACTCTGTGACATTGTATCATTTTCAATAACGTTACCTTCATGTCTCAAACCCTTTGTTGGTTGGAGACTCAAGGTCTTGCAGAAGTTACATGACTTAAACTTCAGTTTAGTATACACCATATCATAAAATGATATTCCCGATGTTTCAAAATGATGTACTACTATAACAAGACAATAAATAAACTAATTGAAATTAACCAAAAGTATGGGTTGAAATCGGAAAAATATCCGTATTTTGTAAAAATATTAAGATTTTCATGTATATTCCGGGAGACCTAAATATTAAATGGCAGATATATTTTTTTATTACTGTTAAATAATGTTCTAAGCTTTACATTTTTAATCTTGAAAATAAAAATGTTCTTTATATTTATGTTTTTAAAAAAAATATTTTTTGTCAGAAAACATCAAACTTCAGATCCATTCCGGGAGACCAAAATATATTTCAATTGAACAGATTTTTTTTTTTTTTGGTAAATATGTGAACATAATGGCATTTTATTTAGCTTAAAATTTTAAATTTCCCCAAAAAGATTTTTTCGATTACAGACTGCTTACCCCTTGATCCTCTCCGAATCTGGTTCATGATTACCAGACCCTATTAAATGTCCTAAATATTTCACTTGAAACTTTGCAAAGCTGCACTTTTTTAAGCCAAGCGAAAAGTATAACTTATTTTGCCTTCTGAAAATGAGTTTTAGATGTCCAATATGTTTTACCCAGCTGACTGAAAATATTGCTAGGTCATCTATGTAGACACATGAAAAGTCAGAGTAATCTTGAATAGCTTCTGGTATCGCTCGTTGGTATATGACTTCCGCATTTTTGAGACCGAATGGATGGATTGGCATTGGATTGGCGTCTGGAATTGACACACTGTTCGAATTTCGAAAGTCATTGCATAATCTCAGGGACACGTCCTTTTGGTTAACGCATACCATAGGATGCGCAATCTCACTTTATGTAGCTTCAATTAAGTCTAACTTTAATAATTCTTTGATTTAAGCATACACTTTTTGCTTTAACCCTTCTGGAACTCGGCAAGACTTGGGTTTGATAGTTTCTTTATAACCTTTAATCCGAATAGTATGCTTTCCTACTTTAGCTCTCCGAATCTAACCAGAAAACCAACATTCAATGTCCACTATTAACCTATTTAGTGCACTTCGTTTCTCTTCTACCAAATGATTCAGCTCCACTTTCCTTAGGTAACTTTTTTTGTCTGTTTTCTAAATATGGGGGTTTTATACAGTTCTCCAAACTTGCCATCATCTTCGAACACAATTCCCACTGTCTGCGCTCTAACTACCTATTCCCTGAGTTTACTAGCATGTAGAAGACTCAAATTGTTCTCTGGCATCCTCACGTGATACGAGTCTGGATATTTCACTTCACACTTTCAATTGGACCATTCCATCTATCGTATAATATGTAGGTTGAATCAGGGATCAAATCCACTACAAGATCTCTCTTTTTGAATTCCTTGTATCATCTTTAAAGATTATAATGATGTACATAGCTCTCCTGTTGCCGCTTTGTAATTAGTTCCACTCGTTATGTTGCTATTTCAAGTCTTGCCTTTAGCTCCTGAAGATATGTGGTGCTAGACTTACTTAGATCATAAAGTTCAATCATTTTTTCTGTAGAATTTAGAATAGCTAGATGTCCTCTTGGCTCCCTCCCATTAATTAAAAGAAGTGATGGTACTCAAGTGGTAGAATTCGGAACCCTTATATATGCCATAATAGGAAAGGAATATGACAATCCCAGTCTCGCTTATCTTCTCAAATTACATGGTGTGGCATATTCTTGAATGTTTGATTATATATCTATAATACCCGGTTACTTTCCGGATGCCTTGGAGTACAAAAACGTAGAAAAGCTCAAATCTTCTCCAGCATTTCTTTGGTCTATTTTGGTGTAAAGTTTGTAGCATTATCTAAGACGATTGCCTCTGGCAAGCCATCCTGAAAAAAATATTTGTAAAAGGGCTGAACAAGACATCTTTGTCATCAGCGATGTTAATGGCACTGCCACTGGTCACCTCGAATGTTGATCTACAAGCCATAATATATATCTGTGTCCTCTCGATGATGATGTGTCGATTGGACCGATTAAATCGACATTCACTACTTGAAATAGAAATTCCGGACGAGTTACCGAAACTATAGGTATTTTATCAGTAGAGCGAATCCCTTTACACAACTGGCAACTATTACAAGAGCTACAATGTTTTTTTTTATCTCTTTAAGCATATTTGGCCAATAAAACGAAAATTTAACTCTTTCTTCCGTTTTTTTTGCTCCTAAATGTGCACCAAACACTGATTCAGGAGCTATTCCTAGAACCACTTTCCGTCTAGCTAGAGGCAGCATCAACTGTTGTACATGCTGCCTCCTAATTCTTTCGTTATGGTACAATAAACCTCCAACAACTAAACATCTGCATTTTCTTGTCTTGCAAACCTCCATTCGTTCACCAGTGTTGCACACAATAGCTGTTCTTTTCTGAAGTTCTCAGCTTTACATTTTAACTTATTTCTCCTTTTGACTTCCAGCCATATCATTATTAAATTCATACTTTTTGGAAGTCTACATCATTTGTTTCCTCATCAGCTACATCCTCTTCATTCAATTCCGTCATATATTCTGGACACCCTGTTGTATAATTTTTGGCTTGATTCATTAACGCTTTATAAGTTTCCATGTCTATCAAACATCAGTATTGAAATCTTTACACGTCGTCATAAAAACTGAGATAGTTGGAATGATCCATCCTATACCTTCTTCTACTAAAAAAAATTTTGATTTCTGCTATATTTGCCTCTTTTTTCTTTCTAAAAATGTAGGGTTCAACCGAAATTTTCGTTTGACTCCATGATTTATTCTTGCAACAAGTCTTTTCTAAAAACTGGAATTTGTGTTCCTGAATCCAATATTGCGTCCAATATCTTTTACCCGTATTTAATCTCCATTAGATTAATCGGTGCCATCTTTAGTCTTCTGCTTGTTTGCTTTGATTTTATTGACACCAATTCCTCACTGACTTTTTCTGTGACTATTTCCGAACTCGCTTGGTTTTCTTCTTCTTTAGAGCTTGGTTCCCTGTCCTTATAGCCAAATTTCTGGAAACAATTCCATTCTATGTGTGGTATTTGTCTAGATATAAAGCATGCTTGTGGTCTTGTTCCTCTGAAATCTTAATTTCTATAACTACCTGGACGATGCGATGTTGGGCTGTATCTTACATTACTACTCTCAAAACTCACCTCATTACGATTTCTGTTCATGTGATATTGATTCCCACCACCCATTAACAACTTCCCATTTTACTCAAAGAAGATGTCACACTCCTTACCTAACTTTTAAGGTTTAAATCAATTCTCTCATTGTTGAATCATGATGAACGTTGCCATTTCTGGGTCGCGAGTTTTGAAAAGTTGATCTGAAACGATTAATTCATTTACAGTCTGCACATCTTGTTCCTTTAACTGTTCACAATAGTATAGATACAAAGCATTAAACCTTGATGCAAAGTGCATGAACGTTTCATTAGCATATCGCCTAGCCTCTGCATTGTTCCGTAAACACGCTTGTGGAGACGGTTCGTAATATCGCATCACCATTTCCTTCACAGTATCTTAATCTCTATATATATAAGGCAAAGCCCTCACTCACTGACTCACTCATCACTAATTCTCCCACTTCCCACATAGTCACAACTCTGAAAATCGGCACAAATATCAACAATGGTAAAAATAGAAAAAGTAAACTATTCCGATCTCGATTAACCCACTTTAAGGGGTCGAAAAGGGGTTAAACGTTCCAAACGGGGGACATTCGAAAATCCTACTTCCCACATAGTCCTAATTCTGAAAATCGGCACAAATATCAACAATTGTAAAAATAGAAAAAGTAAACTATTCCGATCTCGATTAACCCACTTTAAGGGGTCGAAAAGGGGTTAAACTTTCCAAACGAGGGACATTCGAATATCCTACTTCCCATTTGGTCACAACTCTAAATATTGGTACAAATATTAACAATAGTAAACATAGAAAAAGTAAGCTATTCCGATCTCGATTAACCCACTTTAAGGGCTCGAAAAGGGGTTAAAAGTTCCAAACGAGGAATATTCGAATGTCCTACTTCTCATTTCGTCACAACTCTAAAAATTGGTGAGAATATCAATAAAGACAAACGAAGAAAAAGTAAGTTATTCCGATCTCGATTAACCCACTTTAAGGGGTGGAACAGGGGTTAAACGTTCCAAACGAGGGATATTCGAATGTCCTACTTCCCCTTTCGTCACAACTCTGAAATCTGGTGCAAGTATCAACAAAAACAAACGTATAAAAAGTAAGCTATTCCGATCTCTATTTACCCACTCTAAGAGGTCAAAAAGGGGTTAAAAGTTCCAAACGAGGAATATTCGAATGTCCTACTTCTCATTTCGTCACAACTCTAAAAATTGGTGAGAATATCAATAAAGACAAACGAAGAAAAAGTAAGTTATTCCGATCTCGATTAACCCACTTTAAGGGGTGGGACAGGGGTTAAACGTTCCAAACGAGGGATATTCGAATGTCCTACTTCCCCTTTCGTCACAACTCTGAAATCTGGTGCAAGTATCAACAAAAACAAACGTATAAAAAGTAAGCTATTCCGATCTCTATTTACCCACTCTAAGAGGTCAAAAAGGGGTTAAACGTTCCAAACGAGGGATATTCGAATGTACCACTTCCCATATGGTCACAACTCTAAAAATTGGTACAAATGTCAACAATGGTAAACATAGAAAAAGTTAGCTATTCCGATCTCGATGAACCCACTTTAAGAGGTCAAAAAGGGGTTAAACGTTCCAAACGAGCGATATATTCGAATGTCCTACTTCTCATATTTTCACAATTCTGAAAACTGGTGTGAATATCAATAAAGACAAACGCAGAAAAAGTAAACTATTCCGATCTCGGGTGGATCAAGGGGTGGAAAAGGGGTTAAACGTTCCAAACGAGGAATATTCGAATGTACCACTTCCCATATGATCAAACTCGGAAATTTGGTACAAATGTCAAAAAAGATTAAACATAGAAAAAGTAAGCTATTCTGTTCTCGATTAACCAACTTTAAGGGGTCGAGAAGGGGTTAAATGTTCCAAACGAGGGATATCCGAATGTTCCTCTTCCAATGTAGTCATTTTTCTGATATTTTTTTGCAAATGTTAAAAAAATAAGTCATTCCAATATCGATTAACGAATTTTTAAGGGATGAAAAGACGACGCAACATTGAAACTATACGAGGATTAACTTAATGTCTAATTAACTTAATTCCAATACAGCTACTACTTTGAAATTTAGAACTAAGAGCAAACATAAACACAATAAACTATACCAGTTTACTATTCACAATTATAAATTTCGTTTAAAATGTCAACAAAGGAAAGTTCCTATTTTGATAAATCAATTTGTCGGGATCGAAATGGGAGCAAACGTCTGAAGTGTAGAATACATGAATGTCTTTTGATCGCTAAAATGCTAATGGTAAAATTTCGTAGCGCAGCACGGGTATTCAGCTAGTCCTTAATATATTCTCCTTTGAGATAAGTCAGTACATTCAACGCCTTCTCACCTAATAAGTTAATTAATAGTTATGAGCGAAATTCAGGTGGAACCATTTTGGTTTCAAATGCATTTTCTAATGACGGAAAGAATAATACCCAAATTTCCGATTTTGTAGGAACCGGCATAGTGAGTATACGAATATTTATAACATAACTTTCAATCAAACTTCTCTCTCCTTCATTGCTAATTCCATTAGTATAATCACTCATTCCACCTTTGCTTGTTCCGTGTCCTCGCTGCATTCGCGCCATATGCAGTTCATGTTCTCTATGTTTTAATTCCCTCTCCTAAATTTCAACAACTTTTCGCTTATCTATGGTTGTAATCAAAAACTCTTCCCAAAATTCAGTATCTTCAATACAGCGTTGGTTGCTCTCAATTCGTGTCCGAAAGTTAACTACTTTAGCTGTAGCATTTGGTGTTTCACCCACTTCTTCCAACACCAGCCTCAAATCTTCTTTCTCGCTTCCTTTATATCTTCCAAATATTTCTCCCTTTCTTTCAAAATTGGTTTTCCGACTCAAATGTCAGTAGCTGCCTTTGTTTATGTTTGAAAAAATATCAAAAAACATATCAGGTTACCAACGAACCACCATTTCACTTTATTTTTCGGAATCTAACTAGATACAATCAAAACAAATTTCCTTAATCTTTTAAAATACTATATCGTGCAACAACTTTGATTGATTGATTTATTGCGTGGTGCGAGATTTTTGCTCGCCTACTGGCTGCTTTATCTCGCAACAATGTTTAAGAAATTGTAATACCTTTTTGTTATATTTTAAATTTACCATGGCTGGTATCTAACAAAATAAACAAATGTAAGCGCATTGTTAATTCTGAAATCTTACAAGCTTATCGAGTTTTTTTTTTTTATATATATATCAATTGGAAATTAAGTTTCATATATAGCATTTTAACTAGGTGCTCAGTCACTTAAATAAAATATTAAGCTCAGTATTGCCTTAGAACTACAAAAATTAGCACATTTTTTCACTCCTTTTGACGGCAAGTTTTTATATAATCTGCAATAAAAAAATGCCTTTAATTTCCGAAAAATAGCATTTGCATTCAAATATATTTTTTTGATTTTATAAACACTATACTTATCATTTAAAATTTAGTATTACACTTTTAAAAGTGGTAAATGCTTAAAGTAAAAACTTGGTGACATAAATTATAATTTTACTAACATATAACTCTTTTTAATTTAGTAATAAAATTTAATGGTCGTGTAATATACAAATTTTCTTGTCACTACTGAAATAAATTTTTTCTCAGTTAAATTTACAATAAAATATTATATTTCTTATTAGTATTTTTTTTTCATTGGAACAGTAGTTTATATTACCTGATACAGGTGTTTCCTTGCCATTTGCTGACTCCCAAACAAGCATGATTGTGGTAGAACTCGTTTCCACTATTTTTAAAAAAGGTGGCTTTGGAGGATCTGCAAAGCAAAATTCATACTCGTTTAAAAAAAAGCTCACAATTTTTTTGCCTTGTCACAAAATATTAAATTATTATTTTTAGGTTTGGAAGAATATTTGTACTGAATTATAATCTTCTTGAATTTTTTTAAAGTTTTATTAATACAGCTCTAATTATAAAGGATTATTGATTTTTTTAGTTCAATAAATTAAAGCCATAATCAATGATGAAAATATCACTTTGGATATATCTCTTTATTTTAAGATACGTAACTTATGTAAATTACTAGTTGCATAAAAAGCAATATTCAATAGTTAGGTCATTAATAATTATTAGTCATATAAAGTCCTTTAAATTGTCACACATTATTTTTTTTTTTCGATAAAACAATATCTTTTCCTTATCACCACTAATAACGTTAACTCAAAGACTTCAACTAATAACTGTCATTTCCTACAACGCAGCCAATATATTTATTTCCTTTAATATCTGGAACACTTTTTTTCGAATAGTTCTGTCCTTTATTAAAATCCTAATTAAAGAAAACATCCCTTATAAAGGAAAACATTTCTTAACTTCTGGATGATTATCTATTTTACATTTTTACAAATATTTTTCACCATCAACAAAAACATGTTCAGATCTGTAAGATAAAGATTGATATCGTTCCCTTAATTCCCAAGATTTTATATAAAAATATAGAGAATGTTACCCTTTTACTTACAATTAAGTTTCTACCTTGTGAAAATTGGATTTTTATTGTGTTCTTGATTCTTTCATAATTAATATTTGTCATATGTTTTTCGTAATGAATTTAATTGTTTCTCAAAGTTAGGCACATATTATTTTATATATTTTTTACACATATTAGTTTTTGGCACATATTATTTTATATATATTTATTTATCGAGATAAAGGATATGTTTATAATTTTTCATTTACCTCGATTGTTAAAGTTGCTATATAGCTCTATCTTAGAAATATCAATTGTTTTATATTTTAGCGTGAGTACTACAACTAATTCCAATGTTATTTAATTGATTTTCCAATCTTATACAAAATCAGAAAAATTATTATTATTATTATTTTTTTTTTTACATAATTACTCAATATTGATTTATGTAACTTAAAATAATATACAAAATAAGGAAAGATATTGAGAAAATGTATAATATTTTAAACTATACACAAAAATCACAAAGTAATATTAGATAAATTTATTTTTCTCGTAGTTTTGTTGAGAATTATTTTTGGCATACTTATAAATTAAATATTCAAAACTCTTGTGATATATAATAAGAAATATACATACAAATAATGATTAATACAAATAATGAGAAAATGTATAATATTTTAAACTATACACAAAAATCACAAAGTAATATTAGATAAATTTATTTTTCTCGTAGTTTTGTTGAGAATTATTTTTGGCATACTTATAAATTAAATATTCAAAACTCTTGTGATATATAATAAGAAATATACATACAAATAATGGGAATAAAGAATTCCCAATATATTCTCAAAATGAACTGTTTTAAATAAAATAATACAACCAACAAAACTTTTTTATGAATATATCTAAATTTTTAAGTAAAATAATTTCATAAAATGTTTCTATATGCATATATATCCCCCCCCCCCCCCAGTTTATTTCAATTTCCAGTTTTAAAAGTAAGTTTATTGAGGTTCCGAAAGAAGCAAGCGAAAACTCTGTTACAATGTCGCCATCTATCAAGTATAAATCAAACAAATGCGATGAAACCAACTGATTTATTGATGATAGGCTAAATATCAGTATCTTTAAAACATGACAAAACCTTAAATCGAATTAATTACTGTAAAAATAGCATTGTTCATTAGAGCATATCGATTTTTTTTTTTTTTTTTTTTTAATTCGAAATTTCAAGTTGATAAAATGTTGTCACTATGATCACAGCAACCATTGAAATTCACAAAATCGATTAAAAAACTTTTCAATTTCCCTTTAATAGACCTCACTGAAGGCATTCCTCATTCTAATATGGATAACTCAAAAATGAATAGCCCAATGTTTTTAGCAATGTTTTCGTGCAGTATAGTCCTCAGGTCTTGTAGCTGTCGCTTAAGTATCACATAAAAGCAATCAAACCAATCCCTAAGAGTTATAAATTGAACTTATTGGTTTATTTGATTATCTGAATTTTATTATGATCTCGTTTAATGCAACTTAATGGGAGTTTGCCCTATTCAAGACGAAAATGTATTACCGTTTCCCCTTGAAAGATCTCCTGGAAGGTAGTCCTCCTTATAATATTGATAACCCAATAATTAGTAACTCACGTTTGATGATGTTTTAATACAGTATAGTCCTCTTAGAGTTGTTGCTGAAAAATCACATACAACAATCAATTCAAAACTATTTCAAAGCGATTATAGCGCCTTCAAACAGTAATAAATTATAGTTAGTAGTTTACTATTTGAATTTCGTTACGTTCTCGTTCTGATTACTGAACAGTTTAATGAGAGTTTTTCATATTTCTTCCCGTTCAAGAGGAAAATTCGTGGAAGTTAATTCTTGAAAGAATTTTTGGATGGTATATTTCATCAAACTTTGATATCTCTGAGTTATTTAAGTGTTGCACTGTCTCAATGAAGTGTAAAAAAAAATCAAATACAATTCATATAATTCAGTACTTTCATAAACGACTGCAAACCCCCTACCGGTATCTTCCTGCATAGGTCAGAGATTTTATGGCATAATAACTATACAGAGGCAATACTGCACCGGAATATAGTTAAATCGATACTTGTATTAAGGTGGTGCCTTCCGGAAAGTCCTTCAATCAAAATTGTCCTACACACACACACACACATATATATATATATATATATATATATATATATATATATATATATATATATATATATATATATATATATATATATATATATATATATATATATATATATATATATATATATATATATATATATATATATATATATATATAGTGCTAACGAAGATTATTATTCAAACGTTATCATTAAAACTCCAAACTAACGTCGATTTATTGCTATTCAGAATTCCAAATAAAATGATAAAATTATTTGTTATGAAAAGTTAGGATTTCCAAGTTCATACGTTCATATCAAATGCAAACATAATCAGTTATAAATATTTTCAAATGGACTGTTAGCTAAAAGGTGATAAAAAGAAGAAAAAAAAGTAACTTCAAACTTTATTTTTTCTTGCTATTTAGTCTACCACTCTAAATTAAATATATATATTTTTTCCAATCAGGGAACTATTGAAATTCTGGTAACCTCCAAAGTAAAACGGACAAATGAAGAGAGTTTTCAGAAATTGATTTTAAAAATTGTATTTGTAAAAATTGATTATTTTGATTGTGAATATCTTAATGGCTTTGGAACGTCCTGTATCCACGTCAGATATAAATCTAAAAATATGTGTGATATAAAAGTTTTGGTCCAAAAAAGTAATACCGTTTGAGTCATCACACACCATGTGAATGTACGTAGCTTATGAAATTGAAATAATTTTATTTTTCAATTTGCTAAATTCAATTTGCTAAATTAATTAAAATGACATGCATGAAGCTATATTTAGGAAAACGAAATTATGATTATTTTCAAAAAGTACTAATATCCCATAAAACATATTGAACGTTATTAAAATGTGTTTAGGATACATATTTATTTAACAAGTTATAATTATATATATATAAAACATAACTTTATCTTCTAGAAGAAAATAAAAGAATATATTATTCGAAAAACATACGTAACTTTTTGATAAAAATAGAATTGCTTTTAAATTGTTCATATATTTGAACTTTGTATTATATTATGAATTTCATTCGTATTTAGGGTTAATAAATGCAACAAAACACCTTATCCTTTTCTAACAATAATAATGATTTTGATGGGATACATATTTTGCGCTCCTTCGTATTCCATGTATTTTTAACTATTTTTTTTGCAATGCTTTTTATGTTTATTGGATAATTTGTATGTTTGTTTTACACTTTTATTTCATAAATATATAATATATATATATATATATATATAATATATATATATATATATATAATATATATATATATATATATATAATATATATATTTAGACTATTATGCAACAACTATGACATTATCAAAGAAAACACAATTATAGCATATTTTTTTTTATTTCTAAGCGTATGATTTTCATTACTACATGAATTTAAAATAATTTAAAAATTCTTCAAGATGAAATTCCATAACTTTATCATTGGTGAATCAAGTTATATAGAGCAGAATATGTTTACTTAATAAAAAGGTTTGAAGGTTTTTTTTATTAAAAATGTAGTGTATACATGTAATCTCAAAAGTTATTTATAAAATTATCTGCCAAAAATTATCAAGGCTTGGTTGCAATTGAGATTGCATTATCTTTGAAGGAACATATCTTTTAATATTTATTATGCATCATTTCATAAATCACAAATTCAAAAGATATTCAATTAAGTAATTACTGATGCTAAAACATTTCGAATTAAAAAAAATAAAAATATAACCCGTCAAAAAGATTTCAGAATCAAAATAACCAAAAAGGAAAAAAAAAAAAAAAAAAAAAAAAAAAATAACAACACTGCTCATCTCAATTTCCATATGAATCAATGTCGTTACTTAATCCTTAAAGAATTCTTTATGAAGAGATAATGTTACTTTTACTTCAAGAAATCATTCCGTTGATTTAAATTATATGTTCTTTTTATTATTCAAGTGCGGCTTATTAAATTCCATATGAGAAAAATGGATAGATAAAAGGAAAGCGATGACTAAGAGAAAAAGTTTCAAAATATAATTACTTACCTCCTTTTAAGAAATTGACTTATTTCGCAAATGTATAAGTAATTTCCACTATGATTTTAATATTTTATCTGTCATACGCTTAATATTGAACAAATATTACTTACCTTATTTTAAAATTAATCAAACAGATGTATTTAATTTATATTTTCATTTCATAAATTGATTTAGTTTATTTAACAGTTAGGTTATATAATTTATTTGGATTAAATATACGAATTAAATATCATATTATTTTGTAAATATGGAATAACTATATGCATTTAAATGTCCTGTTTTGAATTACTACAATATGATATTGCTCAAAATCCGTTCTGCTTAGAAATTGTCTCAAAGCAAGATAATTTAATTTGTTTTATTTTAAATTAAGATAATTAATAATTCGTGCAATGTAATGTCACAGTTTATATTCTTGAGAAGTTAAGTATCTCTTGTACAAATCTAGTTAAGCAAGCTGAATCAACCCGCCGGAGATTCTCTTGCAAAACCTATTACTTATTGGACTAAAGCCAAACAACTTTCCCAAAACTTTAAGTGCTTCATAAACTGGCATATTTTTCATGTTTAAATTGTTCAAAGTAAAAACCATTAAACCTTAAGCTTGCATATATGTGGCTTGGAAATAGAAAAGGATATCATTATATACAGTAAACTTTGCCCTACACTTAAGGAACGTGCTCGCATAATTTGTACCACTATACTATAGGGCAATAACATCTTACATTACAGTGTCTCATTGACTATTTAACTGCGTAGTGTTGAATTGAAAATTAATTTTAAGTTAAGAAAGCAAGAAATGTAACTTAATTTTAAGTAAAAATGTACGATTTAAAAATATTAAAAGAAAATTTCACGTTTGGAATTATAAGTAACACTGTTTATTAAAAGTTTCACAGGAATTGCGTAGATAATATTAAAAGTTTAAATGAAATTAATACCAATAAAACGAAAGATAACCAGTGAATGGATTTTCGTTAAGAATAAAAATGTTTTAAATATTACATATAAAAAGTAATAAAGGAAATTAAACATCCAAATTATAATTGTTAACTTAAGAAATATTGTAATAAAAGATGCTATGTTTAAAAAACAATGAAAGTAGGTACATGGAAATAATAGGGGAGAATGAAGCATTTCAAACCTAGATGAATTGTTTCGAGTTCACATAAATCATAATGGTCGATTAGTTTAATTTTAAGAGCATATATATGTATGTAGAAGTAAGTAGTAAAAACTTTTTTTAACTTTCAAATTTAAAATGATAATGCATCAATTTTGACTATCTTTAAATTGTCCTTTTTCTCTTGTAGTTAAAATAAAACAGTGAAAGAAATTAAATTATGGATTCTTCTTGAAATGCATTTACTCTAACAAAATTATTGACAAACTTTAAAGGAAATTTAGAACTTATTAGAAGGAGTAAAACTATTGGTGTGGAACATCGCGCAACTTTCAATTACACTATACTACTGACGTGGATTTGTGTCATTTACAGTATTTATATTTTCATCATTCATTTAATAAAAATGGCCAGTTTGGTGATATTTTTCTCGATAATTCTTACATGGGTCTTTTAAAAAATGAACAAATAAATAAACAAAAACTCCACCAGAATGAAGATTTTGGCGATATACTTATCAATAATTTTTATATTATTCTTACTTATATAAGTGAAACTGAACAGAGAAGAAAAAACGATCGTTGATGAGGTATGCTCTAGGAAAGAGAGTTCTGTGTTAAAAATATTGATTTTTCAACTTCCACTAAAGCATTTTTTCGGGAATTTCGGAAGTGGGGATGTATAGAGCACCTTAAGAGGCATTACCACAGTGATTTTGAACAAAATCGTTTGAGAGATTTTTTAATAATTACTGAAAAACATGATGTTTTCAATGGCAGCTTGGCAGCTACCCTATGCGCATTTGAGATTTTGATGAAAACTTAATTGGTAGGTCCTTGTGCCATCACCAAATTGCACACCAAATTTGAACTTTGTAGATCAATTTGTTCGGAAGATATGCTGACCGCATATACACATATATGCAGACATGCATCTTTTCTAGGTCACTTTTTTTAAATCAGGATGTTTCAAAACGTGATGAAATGCAAAAAAAAAAAAAAAAAAAAAAAAAAAAAAACGATTTTTTTATTTTTTTTACCGATAGCTATACTTTTTTTTACCCTATGTATACATATAAGTAATTGAATGTTAAACATACTCAGAACACAAAGTTTACTCAACCCAAATTGGAATTTTATAAAATAAAGAGCATTTCAATTTAAAAAAATTCGTTGTGATGATTGAAATTGAACACCATACTTAATTATTTTCACAGCCTAAAAAAGTAACGATACCGGAAACTTGACTTTATTCACTATAGAGGTTAGATGTGGTAATATATAATTATAACGTATGGTTACGCGATGCCCATGTAGCTTCTTGGGCTTAAACACACTTATATCTAGAGATTTAAAAAGGGAGTGATATTAGAATTACAAAATAGTCATGTTATGGGTGACAACAATGTCGTGTAGGGTCACTATAGAAACTTTCCCATTGGATCCCAATCGTTGGAAGATTGACAAATGGTGTTATTCAGATAACGATACATTTCTTTTACATAGAAGTTTAATTTGAACTCCAAGTTTGTTGCATTAAGATTACGAATAGTTTTTTGAAAAAAAAATATCGATTTATTAAATTATTTTAAAATTACACACATAAAGAGAATAAGTCATTCATTTTTCGCTGTAGTGAAACGAAATTATGCATACGTTGCCTGGACGTTTTAATATTCAGTCATTAATAATATATTCTGAGCTTTTGGGTTTGCAATTAAATTAATTACATCGACAAATTTGAAAGGAAATTAAATTAGTGATAGGAATACAGAAATAGAGCCAATTACTAACGATTCACGCACCGAACTCAACAGTGCGAACCGCCATTTCGTCATAAAGACATCCTACGCTGAAGTTTAGTTTCATAACAACGGAAAATGAATGACATATTCGGTTCAGCATTTTTAAAATAGTTAAAAAAACACCAACGTTTTTATTTACTAGAAAACTATTCGTAATCTATATGCAACAACTTATTCTGTACGATAGAATATGAATACTTTTCTGATAAATAAAAAAGTTGATTTATTATACTATTTCAAAATTGCTGCGTAGAATATGACATTCATTTTCCGTCGTTGCGAAACAAAATTAAAGCAAACGATGTTTGTACATATTTATATTTTGACTTATAATAGTTATTCGTTAATAATACATTCTGAGCCTTTTTGGTTTGAAAGCAAATTAAATAACTAGCAAAATCTGAAATAAAAATGAATTAGTAATAGGAATACTGAAAGAGAGTCAATTACTCACGGTTCACGCACCGAACTCAAGAGTGCGAACTACCATTTCGTCAGAGAGTGGCCCTGCCCCCTTCTCGTTGAATGCCTGCACTACGACACTGTATTTTGTTGCCTGTCGGAGGAGTGTGATATCGCAGCTTCTGTCTTGACTTTCTTTCACTTCGACAGTTTTGTAGACGAAGGGGTCAGCGCTGCCAAATATCTTGTAGCCGATATAGTAACCATGGATAGGCCCATTGTGGTGATTCTTTAGCGGTGGCTGGTAATTGATGCAACAAAACTTGTATTAAAAACTAAATTGTTTTTAAAACTCACATTTTTATTTAGTTATGTTGAATGGTGTCATATGGTTTTCTATTCATAAAGTAGCATAAAGAAAGTAACTCATGGCAAAATCAGATAAATTTTTCCAGTTTTAAATTTTAATTTAAAAGTAAAATAAAAATAATTAATGACAAGGCTAAATTGTATTCTAATTGAAATCCTAAATATGATTAACACCTTCTCAAGATTAATAGACTCTAAAAATATTGTGGAGTTTTAAATTGCTAAGTAAAATTCATGTTTCGTATTTATGCTGTAACGAATCTCAAATATACACTTTGTTGTATTTTTTTTTTTTTTTATTTTTTTTTTTAGTAGTAGTAGTAGTTTCAGCTTGATGTTTTGTTGCAGTTGTTCCGTCCATCTGAATATGACAATAGTCTGCAAATATTGTTTTAAAAATAATAATAAATAATTTCATTACATTATATCTCATGTACTATATCTGTTACTATTGTTTCGTAAGTAAAAACATAATAACAGTTAGAATTTGTATAAAAAATGTTGAGTATATTACCGAAAAATTGTTTTAAAATACGTTCTAAATTGTTACCTCCCAAGATACATGTATTGTCTTGGAATCGGTTGCAACTGCATGGATATTTTTGGGAGGAGCACCAGGCACTTTAAAAGAAATAGAAATATTATATTATTAATAATTGCAATTATTTATTGCGAGCATATAGTTTATAGGTAGTTACACATAATTAATAATGTAGTAAGATTGGTTGGTTGTTTTCAGATTATCTGGCGCCGTCAGCAACACGAGGGATATAATGCGCCGAAACATTCGTCATTAGACAAGCCAACATACATTTACAAACACCCATGGCTTACACGGGACTCGAACCCGCAACTTCGCGGTCTAGAAGCTAGCACGCTAACCACTATACCGTTTGATCGGCAATAATGTAGTAAGATTATTAGAAATACAGTTTATAGGAGGTTACACATTACTAATTCAATAAGGATAACAAAACTGTTAAACCACTACATGCAAAGTGTTTAAGTTGATAATAAAGTGCAGATAATTTTCTCAGCAAAAACAAGGTCATATCTCTCATTATGGGCACACAGTTCTGTAGTAATAACCACATAATTGTCTCAATTCGAAAGTACCTTGTTAATTTAGAGTGATATCTTTATGATAAAAGTTAAAAGAAAAATTAAAGTATATGTATAGCAAATTTATTAAATGAAAACGTTGGACTTCCAAACCTTCAAGCATCTCATCGTATATATTCGTTTAGTTGTTTTGTACCCAAACAAGGCCATAGGGCAATGGTTTTATGGTTATTACTAAACTATCTTTTTTTTTTTTTAAATTTTATCAGAGCTTTTATGTGGAAGTTGATGAAAATGAAAAGAAGCTCGAAGAACTTTATTGGAACTAATTGTGGGACACAATAATGTTTTTTATAATTTATTAAATTTTTGATGAAAAAGAATAATAATATTGCAGTATGGCCCTCGTGAAGCCCTTGTGCCAGAAATCTAATCAACCAAAAAGAATAATTTTTAAGTTTCAATCTTCAAGTTCTAATTTTTATATTTTTCTTAATTTTTTATTTTTTTATTAATTATTTTTTACTTTTTTAGATTTAATATTTGATTTTTTAAATCTGAATTTTTACCCATTTTTTACTTTTTTAGATTTATAATTTTAATTTTGAAATATTTAACTGTTTGGTATTTATTTTTTTAATTTTTTAATATTTAAAGTTTTAAATGTTTAATTGTTTAATATATATATATATATATATATATATATATATATATATATATATATATATATATATATATATATATATATATATATATATATATATATATATATATATATTTTTAAATTTTTAATTTCATATTTTTATTTTTTATTTTTTAATATTTAAGTTATATTTATTTATTTGTTTATTTATTTATTTTCTTTTTGTGAGACGTTATGAAGTACAAACTATTTTAATTTTCCACATATCCTCCAAACAAAACACAATCTCGAGACCCCAAAATAGAACAAAAGAATAAACCTCTCTGGAAATACGATCTTTCAGAAAGCAAAAACAATTTCATTTAACTCTAGAAAGCGCAATCCGACACTATCCCACTTCCTCCTCCATACTTTCTACGGAAACAATAAGAACATTCCTTTTCCATGTGCATTGCTGCGATACAAAGTGTTACAGATAAATAAATGTACGAATAAAACAGACGAAAGAAAATCGGAAGAAACAAAAGTATTGAAAAAAAATCCTTCGTTCAGAAAAAGTTTTTTGAATCTTACCTTCGCTTTCTGTCATGACATTCAATGGGATGCTAGGCGGGCTACGCCCTACTGTGTTCTCAGCGACTAACCTGAAGCTGTATTGTGTAACTGGCTGTAGATCCTCTACACTTATCTGTAGTTGGTCTCCGTCAACAAGCAATTCTTTAATGTGACTGTTCCAACCTTCTTTGAAGTAAGAACAAAGGAACAGGTTATTAATTTGATAAAAATGTATTGCCAAAATATTAGAAATACTAGATAAAAAGTTTTGTTTCAATGTAATATTAATAATACTACAAAAAAGAATTTCCAATTCGTTTTGATGTAAAAATTATCTTTGACTCAATTTTCAATCAATGTTCAGATTATCAATTTAAATGTGCATAAGAAAAGTAAAATATATTTGTTATATTTCAAAATCAATTTAGTTTTGAGAATTAAACTCATATATCAACATATTTTATTAATTTATAAATTAACATCGTAAACAAAAAGTGCATATATAATTTAATAAGAAAATTTTGATACAACTTGGCAAAGAAACACCTGAAAAATGTTATATGTGTTTTTAAGTTTACAGTAAAAATGGGGTTACATGTTTCCTTGTATGCTGAAAATCTCATTATCTTCCATTTTGGTGTTTATTAGTGACACAATTTATATGGAATTTTGAAATTAAAAGCATTTCTCAACGAGAAGTAAATGGTTAGAGCAAATGCAACCCCAATTCGACTGGTTTTTATTTTATTTGTGTAGATTGTCTATATGAATCTTAAAGTAACTAGGAATTTTACTATGTATTACTATGATAATAATTTGGCTTGCAAATTTACCATTTTTTCAAATTTAAAGTTTAAAAAAATCATAACATAAATTTATGTCTCAGCATTGATTGCAATTATACATTTAGTTTTCGACATTACAAATATTTTTAATTTGGTAATAAATTATTGCTAATATTTAAAATTATAATAATAATCAAACGTAAGTAATGAAACTATTGTAAATGAATTACGTAATATTTGGCCGATAAACAATATTGTTTCATATTGAATGGAATAAGTAGATGAACTTAAAAAAATGTAGTTGTAATGCATTATATAAATTTACTACATGAAAGTACTTTAAAAATTAAATTTATTGAAAATTTACTTGAAATTACAGAAACAATAAAAGTACAAACATATTCAGGATCAACAATCGTCCTAATACGATATATATATTTGGAAGAATCTTTATTACAAGGATTCGTCTAAGATATAATATTCTAAATTCAAAATTTTATCAAAGTGAAACATTAAATTAAAAAAAAAAAAAAAAAAAAAAAAAAAGTTGTTTATTGAAAGATAAAATGTTAACAGCTTGTTTTAATTTTAACAATTTCAAGTACTATGTATTATAAATTGAAGCTTTGCGATTTTTATTTTAAACCATTGTTGCTATAAATTGAAAATAAAAACTTTCATTGTTTCCCTGTGTTGAAAGCGTTAAGTTTAAGAAATGTTTAAAGCTTGCATTGATTTGCATATTTCAAGATTTTTACAGTAAAATTTCTTTATCAATCGGCGTACAAAACCAGCAGGTCCAAAATTTAATTTTCGGAAAATGGAAAGTTTTCAAATGTAATCTGAAGTCACGTACCTCTCTCTAGTAGGTTTTGTAAAGGCATGTCTCCTATATTTGCATAGAGTTCAGAAAATATACGAAACATAATTCAATCTCTTTGAGATTTCGAAATTAAATTTCGTTGTTGCATTTAATGCCAATGCGGAAAAGTATTGCATTCAATAGAAAGACTAAAAGTGTATGCGTTATTTTTGTGAAATAAGGATTATAAACTATAGAAAAGCTTAGAATTAAATTATCATTTAGTTCCTGGTGGTGCACAATGACGGTGTCAAGAAAATTATTTAATATTTGCAAATTACATATAAAATTATTAATATGTTCTAATGATATAAAAGAAAACCTGAAATATATTTACATTATGTCCCAAAAGACCGCAATCATTTGGAATTTAAAAGCATACCTTGTAACGTAGAAATTAAACCTGAAGGCACGTTAAGATTTCAAATGAAATAACTAAGGATATTCTGTAAACTTTTAAATTTAAATATTATTTCAATTGAATAGATGAAATGAAGATGCTGTACTTAACAAATGTATAATGATTTTGAATTAGGGAAATTTTATCAAAGTAGATTGTATTCTTGAGTGGTAGTTTTTTTTAATTTTTTTTTTTAATGATATTTTGATATAATTATAATTTTGCTTATATCTGCATCATTTGAGAGTTAATATAATATAAATTTTATTAAACCTTCAAATATAATTTATGGATTATGAACCAGATTGAAATTGAAAACTGCAAATTGAATTTAAAAATCAATAATCTCGTAATTTAATTAGGACTTAATTAATTACTGGTTTATAAATATATTATTTTATAGAGTTTCTAAATTAGATTGAATGCACATAAATCAGTTTAAAAGTTTATTTTTAACATGTGGGAAATCAGTTTTTTGGATCCCTAGTAAATTTTTTACAATTTGCTGGGTTTAATGTTAATTGACCCAGTATGCATGTAACAATTTTAGCCAAACATTTTGCGAGAAATACCAAAATCCAATTTATACTTATTTGTAAACTAACATAGTGAAGTAATTTTGTTTTGAAATTAATTATCTTAATTAACAAGTGAAACATTATGATATTGCATCTGGATTGAACATTTTTTACCACGCAATTTAAAGAATTAAATTATTAAGTTAAAAGTTTTTTTTAACCATATTATCCACCACTCCTCCCTCTTTGACGATCTATCGAACGTTATTGTACCAACCTATAGGTCTTAGCTCGATTTTCACAAAAGTGAATAAAAAACAACGAAATATTCACATACAAAAAAAAAATAATAATAATAATAATAATAAATTACTGCTTCTTATAGTGTTAAGACATTTAAATGGTGTGTCTTACATTTCTACAACTCTACAAGTGACCTTAATGTGAAAACCTTACAACAATTCTGGTGAATCCATAAAAATACAATACAAAAACTAAAATAATTTCTAAATATACCAAATTTAAGCGTAACCAGTAAAACAAATCAGCTGGGCCACCACTGGGTCACTGACTGTGGCCATCACCTGAACTGCTGAGCCATTGGCGGATGGCCATTGCTTTTCAGTGCATAAAAGTTACCGTCTGGTCTTCAGTAGAGCCAGTAGTCATTTAACTGATGTTGCCAGCATCGTTTAAACAGCATTACAGAACCAGCTTGCCAAAGAAATTGTCTTGCCACAAGTGAGCCAGTAATGGTTTAATTGAAGCTTGGCTTTTTCATATGGCAATGCGAACTATCTAGCATTAGATAAAATAAAAACAAAATTTAACAGAGATGAGAATGAGTTCTCTCTTAAAAACTAACACTTCGTCAATTGAAACAGAAACTAAACTTCTAGACCTTCCCGGAACCCCCAGTGTTAAGTTCTCAAACATGGTTGATTCTCATTAATCGATCCACAGTTTGAGTTAGCCTTACCCAGTCCGGGGATAGAACCGCGGACATGTGGTGTGGCAGCCCAATGCCCTACCACTGTTCCACTAGGCTTCGAAAACCTAAGCAAAGAGAATATTATTTACCTTGACCCTTCCATCATAACTAAATCTCAATCTGTATCGCGTGTTAGATACGTTCTCGTTCAACGGTTCAACATGGCGTCCTTAAACAAGCGTAGTTGGCGTACACGCGAATGTCATTTCTGCCAATATGTGAAAGTAGCAATGATGCATTGGTGGCGAGCATATTAATGGACTACTGCTGGCAACTCACTGCTGGTTCGTTGACATATGGAAGCAAATAAACATAATGCTGGAAAGACATACATGGGCCTGCATTTAGCCAATGTTAGAAAAACGCAGCCAACTCTTAGCCAATGTTAGAAAAACGCAGCCAACTCTTAGCCACCACTGTCCAGCATCCAACCGTAAAGCGGCCAGCATAAGTGTTTTTCTGGGTATGCTCTAATTTAAAATAAATTTATGTACTGCAGGATATGCTAAATTAAATGCATATGAGGAATGCACGAATACTGATAGACTTTAAAGATATGATGAATGATGTCATTATGGTTTATATGAATACACTAACCTTTACCATCAACATATTCCAGAATATATTTAACTATAGGGCTGTTTCCGTTAAAAGGTTTGCTCCATCTCAAAACAATCTTTCTTCCACTTGAATGAATAGCTTCCAAATTTGATGGTGGATCAGGTCTCTCTACAAGTACATATTTTTTAAATGCATCAAATTACAGTATTTCTAGTTAGTCATTACGAAGAGTAAATGTATTCACTTTGATTTTTAAAATTATTAAATAAATGCAAATTTAGAATCTTATTTTATATACACCAACAGGTTAGTATCCTGACATTAAATTCGTTTTCTCTGGTTTCACTGTAGTGTATGACACACAGTTTTAAATTAAGAAGAAAATACTGCATAAATACCAGTAAAATGTTTGATTTTATAGTAAGTAAAGTATTATTTGAGATTCATAAATAAGTTCCTAAATCCACATAAATAATGTTACATCGCTTGTAACTATACAAAACACGCACATGTTACATCTTCGATTTATGATTAGACTGTATGGAATTTGATATTTGAATTATTTTTCAGTAATTAGGATTAAAAAAAAATACTTAGTTGTGAGACAATTTTTTAATTGCAGACCTCTGTAAACATCCATCTGTATTTGTTTAGCTTAAAATAGAATGAGTAGGAAATAAGTAATCAAACACAATTAAAGAAATGCTTTTTTACTGAAGTAAAAGAAACTTCGTGTTTAAACATAAGTATTCTTAATAACCTAAACAGTTAAAAAAATTCAATAAGCTCAATTTATATGTTTGTACAAAGCAATATATTTAATATCCCTTACTTTAACCATTAAGAAACATTAAAAGTGCATCCCTTAAAATAATTTTTATTGACATTAATATATTTTGTGTTCGATGCCTGTTTTTGTTATTTGTATACCTTGTACTGTTAGCTGATTGTGTTTCTCATCTTGACCAAAAGCATTAGAAGCCACACAAGTATAGAGACCATTATCTTGTCGTTCCACTACGTGGATTGTGAGTTCAGAAAGATGTCCTGAGCTCAGCATTTGTTCTCTCAGCATATACCTAAAAATATTCACAGTATAATGCATACATTTCTAAATTTAGTTTACAATCACTTATTTCTGCACATTTTTTTTTCTTCTTTCTTCTTTTTTTTTTTTTTTTTCTTCTTTTTTTGACAATTTCCTTTTTTTCCCTTTATACAAAACTCAAGTTGATAACTGATTCCATTTTGAAAGGTAAAACTTACGTTTCTGAAGAAAAGTTTATTTAAAATTACTTTTGAAAATGTATTAAAAAAGAATCATAAATTGTCCAATTAGTTTGGCAAATTTTTGATAGATGGCAGCACTATGGAAAAGAGAGTTTTATATAACTCTAATGAACTTCCATAAAAGTAGTTTCACTAAGTAATTTTTTAAATGCACTGACAGTGAACTGGCAAACTAAAATATCCTAATTTATTTTATAAAACCTAAACTGTAGAATATTGACTTATTATATTATATCCAATTAAAGTAGAATATTTAAAATAAGCATTTCCTTTATTAGGATATAGATTTTGAGTGAAAAATCGAGACTAGTTAAAATAAATTCTGTCCACCAACAATTATACATTTAGCATGCATATAAGTGATTTATTTTAAACAATTTGTTTTTTATATATATATATATATATATATATATATATATATATATCTTCTTAAACAAACTCTCTTTTTAAACAAACTATTTTAAAATACAGATTTTGTGAGGACTAAAAGTTTTTATCGTAAAACATCATATTTAGTTTTTATATTCTACTGAATTCTGATTATTCTATGTGCTTGCTGTTGAAAGTATTTCTTGAAAAGTAAATGACATTTTACTTTGACTCTAAAGTTGTTTTAATGTACTTTAACTTACTATAAACTGCTGAAATTAACATAAGTGCATTTAAATCATTAACCCAGAAAAACTTTACTGTAACTTAACAACTAAAAACGCATTTGAAAGGTCAAGAGTAAAAACAACTTTAGACTTTTTTTCGAAAAATATTTATTTTTTTCTAGATTTTTTTATGATATTGAGGTGTTGGTCTAATAATATTACTAATGCTGTAAAATTTGGCGTTCTTTATCAGTTTTAATTAATGTGCAAAACAACTACAGCTAATTTAAAATTAGTCATAAGTAAAGAATCAATATGCTCTTTATATGGTATTTTATGCTCAATTTGTGTTTTCTTAGAAATTTATTACTTTGGGCAAAAGTTCTAAATTCCCAATGAATTTATTAAAAATTAATATAAGCTTTTTAAGAAATCTAATATACATTGTAGTTCTATTTTTTTTTTTTTTTTCAAATATTCTGCGCTTACATATTATACTGTCGATCATTGGCGAACTTTTTGTTGGTGAAAAATATTTCGAGCAGCTTGACCTCCTTAGAACTGCATTGTGCGTCCACTGTGCGATGTCCGGGGCATCTGTCAATACTGACTATTCCAAGGATTATCCTTTTGGTGATTTTTTTTTTGTGTTGCCAAGTAATGCTCAAGTACCATGTTTTCGTAATCGAAAATTGACTTTTCAAGATACTCACCTTACATGTAAACATTCATATTCCAAAAAGTATTAATTACTGCTTAAATGATACATTTGATGTCTAAAGTTTTCGACAAAATCAAAGTATTCTATATATCAAGAATAAATGTGATTCAAAATAAACCATCTTTGCAAAAGTTTTAGTCTCCAGCTACCAAATGCTAACATAAATGTATAGCGAAATAACAAGCAAGAAATGGAATAGCCATTGTCATAGCGGATCGATTTGTTCTTTCTAGAGATTGGACTTTTCCAAGACAGATACGATCGGCCCAATCTGGTCAGAGTGCTCCCAGGAGATGGCTCGACCAAAATGAAGAGTGGAAAATAGCCAATAGGAGACCGACATCACCTGAAACAGGGGATTCTCCAACACACCCAGAACAAAAAGTATTTTCTTTCAAGTTTCCAGTCTTTTTCTTTTAGTGATGTTCTGTTGTTTCCATTTACTTTGTTTCTATTTTATTTTTTGACTGGCGCTTTTATTGTCAATAGCACTTTATGAATTAGATTTTCTTTTTCTTATGTTATGTGTATTTTAGGATGAGCGTTATTACAGTTCTTGGGATGTGAACTTAGGTTCAAAGAAAAAGGTTTTTGCAATTGAATTCAATTACGATAAATGCAAATAACTTTTTTATTTTTTATGGAAATTTAAAATTTAATCAATATTTTTTTATTTTATTTTCTTAATATTTTGTTACATTTTTTTTTTTTTTTCTGAAAATATTAAGTATGTCAGATATTCTCTGAGAATATCATTGCAAGAATTTTTTTTCTTTCGTTATTCACGTTAATTTTTTTTTCTTTTTAATTCATTTAAAGTTACAACATTAAAATGTATTTGCTGTAGTGAGTGAGTTGTATTTAACTGCGAATAAGTCTTAAAGTTACTTTTGCCTAGTTTGTGTTTTCACATTATTAATTCAAATTGCTGCTAAATCCTCATGTATTTGCAATATTAATTGATTATCTGAGTATATTTTATAAATAAATTTTTATAATGTATACGCAATTTAATGCAAATAACAAAAGGAGGTAATACGTACAATATTAATTAAGTAAAGTAAGTAAGTAAGTACAATGTTTCTAAAATAAACGTTATATGAATGCAAACGTTTTATTTTACCCCCAAATTTGGTGCATCATAAAGTAAGGTTATGCATCATTCGAAGTGATATTTGCGAATAATATATTAATGTTGAACAAAGTGTATAACCAAATAAATATTGGTTCTGTAGATTTATAAAACATAAGTTATTACAATTTACGAAATTCAATGAATGCATACATCTATAAAATCCTACCTTGGATGACTCAAACCTCCAAACGGTTGCTTGTCTTTCAACCACATATATGTCATTGGTTTCTCGCCAAAGGCTTCACATTTTAAGATTACTGATTCACCTGTTCGCACAGTCTGAGCTATAAATTTTTGCTTGAAATTAGCAGGGACTGTAACAAGAAAATTTCATTTCATATTAATTTGATGCATTTAAAAATTAAAGTGTCATCATAGAAAAAAAACAAAAAAACATCCCAATTACATTGATATACAGGGCATCCCAAAATATACCTACAAAATTCATATGACATCTCCTCTAGTAATACTAATGAGAGTGATTTTTTTTTTTTTTTTTTTTTTTTTTTTTTTTAGGCTATGCACATGACTTTAGGGCTTTTTTCTCGAACATGTCAGTTCTTTTTTTAAACGAAAACTTTTGGGAGAATGTCATTGCACTTGATTATCCAAAGCACTATGGATGTGGTTTATACTGGTTCACTTATTCTCTTGACCTGGATTTTCCAGATACCCTTACACCTCAGATGTCAGATGACCCAGTTGAAATCACTTGAAGAACATGGTCTAGATGCAGAACTATACGATTTTGCCTAACCGACCTGAAAATGAGCATTGCCTGAAATATTGACCATCCTTACTGACGTTCTCATGAAGGTAATGGTCAATATTGCTGTCCGTGTTTTTAAACGTTTTGAGGCGTATGACAAACACATTTTGAATGTTGCTAGGTAAATTGTAAGTCATATAAACTTAATTTTGTATTACAATCTTATTAGTCCTCTATGTAAGTGTTCAATAAAGCTTTATTCTGGTTCATACAAAAAGGGGTATTCTTTATTATAAGAGGGGATGAATTGTCAACGATTTTACCTCAACCTCAAATGTCTCATTGATAGATAAAATATTCGACTTATTGGAATGTTATCAGATATATTCTCCAAATGCTAAAAAGATAGAGTTGCCTGAAGTCAACATACTAAGTCTAACATAATAATATAAAAAGTTCAAAATAATAATATATGGATGAGGAACTGATAAAGTCAAACATAATGATATCTAGATATGAAGAGCATAACTAATTGTTTGGTAATTGAAGAAAATATCATAGTAAATGAATAATCAATTAAAATGTTACTCAATTATTTAAATAAAGATGATAACCATACATATGGATTATTTACATCAACTCACTGAAGTTTTAACCATAATAAAATAATAAATTAAAAATCGTTAAATTAGCAAGAAAAAAGTATTATGCATATTTCCATGAAAATAGAAAATTATAATATATTACTCCCATATTAATTAAGTTGTATTCCTTATTGATAAGTAAATACAATTTATATATTGTGATTTATTTCAATAATGGTGCAAAGAACACTGGAAAATTGTCTATGGAAAAAATTGTTTTATCTTTTGATCCAGTTTTTAAACATTTGAATAACATGATCCATAATTACGTCGTACTTAATGAATTAAACAAAACTAAACAAAACAACCGAATACAAATTCTTTCAAACAGGCATGTTAATTAAAAAGCGAAATATTTCGTTTAGTGAAATGTTATGTTTCTCCGCGGACATAAAACAAGCGATATTCTAAAATGTTTAATTAAATTTTCGCTAGATGACAAGATAAAAGAGTCTAGCATGTAAGTATTTTATAATTAAAAACACAGAGCAGATGGAATTAGTGATATTATTATTTAATTGCAGTTTGTTAAAAAATAAATGACTTTTTCTGATTTTTGAATAGTGGATTATTGAAAATTAGGGCTGATATTTTAATTTATGTGAGTTCAGATAAAATGCAAGGTTTATCGTACATTTTATAAATTCTTTCTTTTCCCTTTGAACAATAGTTTTTTAAAGAAGTAAAAATTTGTAATTAGTGGGTCTCTTCAAAATAATTATATATATATATATATATATATATATAATTATTTTGAAGATACCCACTAATTATATATATATATATATATATATATATATTTACATACATACATGCATGTATATATATATATATGTATAACAATCATAAGAGTACTGTTTTCTTTTCTTTACATTCTGTATGATAGATGTTATACATCTACAATATTTTAAGAATGTAAATATATATAAGACATGTGTATACATTTATCATCGAATATCTTACTGAAAAAATAAAATATACGTTTTTGTATTATAATCCATGCAGCACGGGCAATATCTTACTGAAAAAATTAAAAATACGTTTTTGTATTATAATCCATGCTGCACGGGCGATTTCGTTTAATGTGCATTTATCAATCTTAACGTCTTTAGTATACTATTTTTTGATATTTTAGTTTTTTAACCAATTAAGTTATATTTTAAATTGAAAAAGTATTATAATCAAGATGTCGCATGATTAGAAGATATTCTCCTATGAAATTAAACATTATGTTTGAAATTACATACTATGATTACTAAAAATACTTTTTCACTTTATAATCCTTGCAACTCGGACATTTTCCTTTATATCTGCATTTATCAGTTTTAACGTATTTGGTATTGTAATTTTTTTATTAATTAGTTTTTTAAACAATAAAATAAGTTTCAAAAGTTAAAAAATATTTTAATCAAGATGCTCCATGATATGAAAATAATCAGTATAAATGTCAATTATTAGTATGCTTAAACATTATATAGTATGCTTGATATTAAATACTATGATAATTGTCTTCTTATTCAATTACAAACGATGTTATGATAATTTTAATACAACAGTATCAGCAGGTTTCCAATGTGACTTGGTACTTTAAACTCATTTCCTGCAAAATGGTATTTACGTGTTTTATTAACATCATTAAAGTGATAATTTAAAAAGTAACAAAAATATGGCCATGAAATTTTCTATAACAATTCTTTATAATGCTCATGATGACAAAAAAATATAAAAAAATAAATCAATACATTTTTAATACATATTTTAAACAGCCATATCTATGTAACTTCTATTGATATATCTTTGCTCACGGGTCATTTAATAAATAGTTATCAAATATGAAACCGATTCAAAGGAAATTACATCTTATTCATAATAATTTTGTTGCTAGGGTTAATCATAAAAGTTGAATTGAATTAAAATTTTTATAAAATGTATTCTTTTTTTATCAATTTTTCCTAATTTGTATTTTTTTTTTCTTCTTTTTGTATGGTGTCAAAGCTAATATCATTACTAAAATCTATACTTACATAACTTTTTAAAAAAATTTGCTCAAAAGTCTTCATGTACCTTTATCAAGATCATTCCCCAAACTTTTAAATTTCATCTTACCAAACAGATTTATTTCTAACTATTCTATAACAAAAATCGAAAAGCTATATAATATCCTTCCACACTTTAAATCAAAACGAAAATACTATAGTCACTTTCCAATGTCAGCATATCTTAACACATTAACACATGCGAATAACGCGAAATCTATTACTGCGATCTAAATATATTTGACAGATATTAATCCAAACATATAAGAAAATAAATACATAAAATCTTAAAATGAATTTCTATTTTTCTGAATTTTTTTTTCAAGTGCAAGAAAAAACATCTATTTTCAAATAGCGTTGAGTTAGTGAAAATAAAATCTTCAGATGCTATGATTAAAAAGGAAATCTAATTTTTAAATCTTGAAAGATATTTTTCAAACTCTTTTGAGAAATAAATGAAGTGTTGGGATCTTTTTACTTGATATAATATTTAAAAATGCCCATGCAAAATAATCACAGATTAATTAACCTGTTTTTAATTTAATTGTGCTTGGGCCTGGAAGAGTAAACTCTAAAAATAACTTGCTCATAAACTGTTTGGAAATTCCAAAGAAAGTTCTTGTGTGAGCGCTTACAAAAAACGGACAACAGGACAAAAAACTCAACAGGTGAGTATTCATAATTAATATATTTTCTCTTCATGTTTGAGTAATAGAAACCAATATATATTTAAAAAATTTGCTTTAGGTAAAATCCCCATAAAACATTGAAATACTTTTTAAAAAGTTATGTACCTCACTGCTCATATGACACAAATAATAGATATAAAATCGACTTGTATCAACTTTAGGCAATTGATAACTCAGGTTTGATATCTTGGAATCATAACACATACCATGAACAGTAAGTTTGACAACTGTACTGAGAGGTGTTCCAACACCATTGCTCGCTTCACACATGTATCGTCCGTCGTCCTCTTGTTCAATATCCCTGATGACCAGTGAACCGTTCACCAGTGTCTGGATATGCGATCCACTGATTACTGTCCGGTAATCACCGCTCTGCTCTGCAATATGAATAACTAAAGAATTACGATCCATGATGTTGAGTAGTTTCATGGTTATATTGTGAATATTTTATTTAGATTGATCCTATAGCTTCATTTCTGATGTAATAGAATTTTTAAAAACTTGATTACTAAAACTATATTTAAATAAATTTTATTTTATTTCATGCCATTTATAGAGCACTTTTAAGGACGTAATATAAGTGTAAAAATTTTCATTTAACATTTTTGTGAATTTAAATATGGAGCTTGAATATATCCATTTAACTTTCCTAACAACGCGGGAAATAAACAAAAATATGTATAGTATATATACTAGTGTGGTCTTTATTTGTAAACGTTCTAAAAGTAAAGCCCCTCCCCCATTTTCTTTCAATCAACTACAAAAAAATTAGCTTTGTAAAATTTTATCTCAATCATCAGAAAATTGCAAAAGAGCCCTCATCGACCATGAAGATTAAAAATTAAGCCCAGAAAGTTTTTTTTTTATTTATTTTTTTTTAGAAAAAATTATTTTCTTTTAATTTCTTTTGCAATCACTTGTATTCATAAGTATTTGAAATGCAGGTTTTCAGTAATTAAATTAATTTCGCTCTCGTGAAACCCTTACCATATAAACTTATCGTATTATTATTAGATTTATGCTCTTGTTATTATTATTAACAACAGTTATACAGGCCGATGTATATTGCAGTTTTTTACTCTTATGCCTCTAGCATTTATGATAATTACAAAATAACTGATAGCATTGAGGTTTTCTCTGTAAATGACTGCTGCATATACCTTGCAACTAATCGTTCTTCTTCTTAATGCCTCCGAAAATAATTTAGAAAAGTGAGACTCACATATATTCCGAGCACATTAAATCTAAATGACTGGCAAGAATTAGTGTTGCACTGAGATGGAAAGCTGCTTCTTATCACTTACAGTAATTGAAAAGATTGATAGACTGGTAATACCAGTAACATTTCAAAGCCAGAAACAACGCGAGATGAGTAAATGGTATAAATACAAATCTGGTAAAACATCGATCGTGACCTATTGTATCTTCTTTACCGCCATCCCATTTTTTAGTTAATTTGACTTTTTTTAAGTAAAACTTATTGTGCATACATGACACTTCACAAAAGATATGCAGCAACCTGGACAAACCCACCATGTATGTTTTATAACTGATAGCAAACTAAATAATGTCACTATTTGTTGTTCGGATTTTTTAACTCAATATTTGTACGTTGAAATAACTGCAAGATGATTAAAGGGAATTAGAGTTTACGATAGATTTTCTTGATGAAACTCCAGTGTAACTTCAAGTATATTTATTATCTTCAGAAACAATTAAAGCACCATATATAATAATAACATACCATGCGTCAATCAATTATGTAAATATAAGGATATTGATCATGAAATTAGTAAGACTTCTGCGGAAAAGACATTAACCTTGGTATTTAATTTCCGAAACCGCAGATTTGTTTTTATTTATGACAATATTCTAAAAGTAGTTATCACAATTACAGCTTAAATTATGCTGACAAAAAAAGACAAATTCGTAAAATATTAAGGAAAAAAATCAACTGAAGAGGTATATTTAGAACAAAATGATTCCTTTCCTTTAAAAACATCTATTTTCGTCCTTTTTTGACTCTTGAAACAAAAATTTTCTTTATAAGATTTTAAATCAGTGGTTATTTCCTAGTCAACGACTCTTCAACATGAAAGGATAATCCTAGTTACAAATTAAAAAAAAAAAAAAAAAAAAAAAAAAAAAAAAACCGAGAAAAGACAGTTGTAAGAAACGGCATTGCGGAAAGAGGGATCAAACTCATTCAGGATTAAAATATCAATCTCCAAAAAAGATTAAGCTGAGGATAATATGTTTTACAATTTGCTGTCAAAGACCATAAAAAGTCCAACCAATGTTAGGGAACTCTTTAAAAAATAATGCTCAATTTTCATATCACATTATGTTTGTATACTCTATAAATATATAAATATTATTACTGTAATTAAAAATCTTTTTCCTTATTGAAGTTGTATGTAATATTAAAATTTAAATATTTCTTAAAATGTGTATGTTATTTCCGAAAGTTTTAAACTTAACAATTGAGAAATTTAATTTAGAATGTTTTTCAACTCAACTATCGATTACTTGGATGTGTTAGCTTAAATTTCTAAACAATGAAAAATGATCAAGATAGAAAATTGTATGCTACTTTGAACGGTATTAAAACTTTGTTTTTTATATTCACTTTAAGGCGTTTAAAGCTCACCTAGCATTTGTTCGATTAAAAGAAAATTTTGCCCACTCGTTTTTTTTTTTTTTTTTTTTTTTTTTTTTTATTTTTTTATTTTATTTGGACAACATTAAGGTATGGAAACAGTAAAATTATAACTTCTAAACAATTTTATATATCTAAGGGCCAACCTGATATTTATATACATAATTATTTACTGCTTAACCCATTAACCGCCAAAACTCGAAATCTTTAAAAAACATGGTCAATATTTAGAACATTTGTGATTTTAGGGTCATATATAACATATTTAAAGAAAAAGTTGAAATATTTTACTTATCTTTAGAGAAAATGACTGTTGCGTTGGCGCAACGTCAGCGTAAAACCGAGTTAAAATCGTCGGTTTTCAAGAATTTCATATTCCGTTAATGTTGAATATTCAACGGCTGTAATTAACCGTTGGCGATATTTTAAAGCTTCTTTTAAAAAAATATAAACTTTTCGTACTATGTAAGTACATACATTTATTTAATATGACTTATTTTGTATGAAAATATTGACTATATTCTTGATATAAAGCCACTTCACAACCATTACAGCGATACATAATTTGACTATGACAATGTTTACTGCGAAGTCTTTTATTGTCCATCATGTGATGCAAGGGTCCAAGTTTTATAACCGAATCATACAGGTTTTCCTTTTAGGAACATTTTTGCAGAATGTTTTCATATATAAGGAATCATTTGTTCGTCTATACTTAAATCGTGTGCTATTTGAAACTATTAAAATTTCTTATTCAACAAATTTCACTCTTGTACTCTCACTTTGTACAATTTGTCCTTTTTGTCAATATTGATGTTATGTGCCATATGTAAATTTTATTTTATATTCCTGTACTGAATACGTGACATTGACTCCCTAACAAACGGGACCGATACATTATTATCTAATGACCAATATATTACTTCTTGTGGCAATGTATTATATCCAGTTAGAAGAAGCAAACCAATAAACCTTTTTAGGTAACTCTCAGAAGAAAAAAAGTCAGTCCGATTATTTTGCTGAGAATATATATTAGTTTGATTAATGAGAAATGCATAAATTTCAGAGTAAAAAAACTTAACGAAAATTTCCTCACATTTTCTAATTCTCTTTTCAGTTTTTCAACTTGATGATGTTTCTTCATTTTTTGGTATCAATGAATAAATAGGATCTATTTTCTTCCATTTCAAAGGCTCAATTTTTTTTCTTTGTCTTTGTATTATCCATATTATTTTGGTCCTTATCTTTCCTATTTGAATGTAATTCAACCTCACCAGAAATGTCATTTGGTAAAATGTTCGAGTCACTTATTTTCCCTTATTAATAACTTTGCCAAATTCTAGTGAAATAATAACAATGTCCGTTTCATTGTCATCTGAATCAATGGTGTAAACAGTATCCAGAGCTTCACTAAGCGTAAGATAGTGCTTTCGAGATATTTCAAATCAAAATGAAGCAGTTGTAATAACACGCGGTGAGAAAAAATTCAGAAAATGTTGACCCTCTTTTCCGCTGACGTTGCGCAAGCGCAACACTAGTATTTCCAACATCGTAGCTCGAAGATGAATTCATCAAAACCTTTTTTATTTGCGTGTGACCTTCAAGTGAACTATGGAAATATGAAATGTTATGTCTAATAAAAATTATTTCCCTTTCTTTTATTTTTCGGAATCGATTTAGCAATGTCAGTCTAACTTAGCGAATTTTGAAAAAGTTTAAGTTATTACTACGAGAAAACAATGAGGTTTAGAATAATTTTTATTGTTCGAAATTAAAGTGTGTAACCTTACAAATGAACATAAACCTCCAAATATTAGTTTAAAATTGATTAAATATTTTTTATACTTATGTTTTCTAAGCTTTGCGTGAACGCAACGCCAGCGGTTAATGGGTTAATTTAAATATCACATGGGGAAAAAATCTTCAGCAAATTGAACGATTTTGTATTTCAAAAGTTAGTATACACGTTTTCATAATATGTAAATAAATTGAAATTGTAATTTCAAACTCATTTCAAAATGGATAAACATAGTTTAATTGACTTCAATTAGTATTTCTCAATGTTATAAAAATGTCTCACGCAATTTTTGATGCACTTTAACATTTTAGTTCACGATGTGTTACATAATAAATACTACAATTTATTGAGAGGAAATATGTTTTATTTTTATTAATGAGAACAAAAATGGTTTCTTAAAGTTAACTTAATATTTTTAACCATTACCAAATTGTGGTAAAAAATTGCTTGAAAATGACAATTACAAATGGGAGCAAATAGTTTTAAATGGCTTTAATTAGTATTTTTCAATGCTATATAAATGTCTCATATAATTGGTGTCACACTTTGGCATTTTTGAACTTCAGAAAATTCAAGATGTATTATATAATACATTATGAAGTTTATTGGTGGAAATGTATTTCATTATTAATGATAATACATATAATAAATTAAAACTTACTTAAGATCTTTTTTATCCATTAATAATTTGCTATAAAAATTTTTTTTGGGCAAAATAATGTATAAAAATGACAGTTACAATATTACAGTAGAATTTAAAAATATTAACTAAATCATACAATCTCTTTAATTTTAAAATTTATAAAATTGGAGAAATTATTAAATCTCTTGATCGGTTCCATTTGATAAATATTATTTGCTTAGAATTATTATTTGTATTAGTAAGTTCATTTCAATAATTACATATACGTCAGATGTACTTGTCGTAAATGAAAGCTATTACTTTATTCCACCTTCCCCTGATTTATTTAATAATATATTTCTCTATCGGATTTGGAATCATTAAAAAGGGATTATATTTTTATTTTTTGAAAGAATGAAATTAAATATATGTTTTACAATTAAATATGTTCTTTTGTTTGATCAAAAATGTGTTGGAAAACAGAAAATAATTGCTTTAAATAATAAATATCTCATATAACAATGAAATACAAATATTTTTTTATTTTAAAACTTTTGATGTTTTAAAAACTCTATCGAATAAAATGTTATTTTAGAAACAGAGAGTATATTTAATAGTATTATATTTACACAATCGTTAACAAATATTATACTCATAACATTTTAATAATAAATAAACAATGAAGCATCCAAATGTGTTTTTGTAAATAAAATATTAACTTGCATGGTCGTGAATATTAATTATATTTTATGTATTAGCTATACATAATATGAGTTGGTATTTTTTAAAAATAGTTGTTTTTATGTTAGAAAAGGGGGTAATCTTCTACATGTATACATACAGAGAAAGTAATTATAATTAGGAAGTGTTTCTATAATGTTGATATTGATATTTTTTTTTAAATAAATACTTAAATAACATCTACGCCCATAAAATTAGACTTTAAAAATTTTATAAAAATCTCAATATACTTTTAAATCCTTCTTTAAAAGTATCCCACAAAAGAAATGATTAATTGTGGTTTTGATCGATAGTAAAATTTTAGAAAGAAAATCAATTTACTCCGGACACCCTAAAGCACGTCATTTATACCTACATCACATTAAAGTCCAACTTTATCATACCCGCAAGAAAAAATTCTTGTCTTCCGTCTTATATAATATATTTCTGTCGGTAGATTCTCACCTGAATAGATTTATCTCTTCGAGGCCAGATTATAAATCATCCTTCGATGAAAACCGGGTTGAAAGATTGTTGTTTTCGAAAGATGTGCTTTTGTGCGAAACCCTGTTCACACCCCATCATTTTAGACTCAAATATATCCAGTAAAAGCTGTTTACAAAGAGGTGTTTTATAGTTTATGCTTTAATATCTTATTAAGAGAATATTTCTTTTATCCGTGGTCGTTTATCTGGCATTTTTAAAGGCGTTTTTGAGGAAGGATATTTTAGTATCGCTTTATTGTGAATTCTATATTTTTATGACTGTCTGAAACCACATCAGGGAGTACTTATGTAGATTATTAAAATTAAAAACTTTACCATCACTTTTTTTCCATATCACTCTGGGTTCGGGTCTGCCATCAGCTGTACAATCCAAAGTAATCGTGCCTCCGACTGGAACAAACTGGTCAACAGGTTCCACCCTCCACTTTGGAGGAGCTGTAATTTTATTGTTTTGAATTAGCATGCTCACACTTTTTGTTTCTACATAAATACTTTCCCAAATAAGTTATAATAATTTAATTCAATCTATTTTTAAATATTTAAAATAGCTTAATTATATCAATACAAATTTCTACGAAATTTTTCAAATTTCCTTAATTTTCAAAAGAAGGGTTTGTGTTCAAAGTGGACAAATCCCTTTTAAAGAAATTTGTAAAATTTAGAAATACTCGTCACATATATTGAAATTTATTATTTTTCTAGGAAATAATCATTACATGAAGTCGTTTAAAATACTTCTTAAAATTATTGTAATGTTGTGTGAATGTAATCAAATAATATGTTTTTCCAGATTTTCTAAAATAGATTATGGCCATTTTATATTCACAACTTCTCAAATATAGATAAATTATAGGTATGATATTATCACTAATCCAATATCAGCAAGATTTAATTGCAGGAATTAAAAAATTAAGTTACACACAAAAAAGTCTGAATAAAAATGTAAAACAATGATTAATATAACTATCAAGAAATAATGTGAACACATTAACGTAATTTAGAAACTAAGCACATTTTTACATAATAATTAAAAAAAAAAAATCACCACTAAAAAGATCCCTAAACTGAATTAATATTTAACTTCCAAATATAAATTTAGCTATCATTTAAATAACAGAAGACATTAATTTTATTATTTAATTTATTCTGTTGGGACATATGCTAATATTACTTGTCTTTTTAAATAAAATTCCCATACTACATTTCATTTTCACTTTAATGCATAAACTATATCTGTTGCATTTACGATTAGATATGTCAATCACCCTTCATATCACTTCTACACAATGCAATCCAGACGCAATAATACCTCTCATTATACCTAACACACCCGGATTCGAAATCCCATTCACAATATACGACCGGCAATCACCGGCTTTACATACCTATTCCAGCCCCTTTCGAATTAAGGCTGGTGGATAAAAGTGGAAGCTAACTCATAGTGTTTCATTTCCCTAGTGCAAGTCATTGGAAGATGATTATCAAATACCAATGCAATTACTCAATCAGTACTATAATTGAGTATGCGACTTTGGTATTATTCAGTATACTTGGTCTTTATACACAGTCGGAAAAGTGTATAAAGTACTTTAAACATTGAAATGTAAAACAGTTGTTAAGGAAATACTGGTTGGTAAAATCAAATATATGATAGTAAGAGGCTATAAAAATATAATTGAATTAGCATGATGCCTTTAAAATGTAGATCTAAGTACCAGAATGGATACATATGGTGATTATGAAAAAAATATATATATATATCATTGTAATTTTGTGAAATTAACAACACACAACCAAAAAAAAAAAAAAAAAAAAAAAAAAATTGAACATGGTAAATGTACCACACTTATGTGTTTATAAAATATATTTCATGCAGGCTTTGTTGTGCTGCATTTAATTATAATTTTTCCTTATAAAATATTTAAAACGATTATTGGAAATAATTTCTAAACGAGACCGCACCCCCGTCTATAAAACAGTAAAAAAAAATTGCTATATTTGTAATTATTTAATGGTGAAGAATTATTCAAACATGAGATTTTAATTATTGTCATCCTGTTCTTAATTTAATAAAGTGTAAAATTTATTAAACTTTAATAACTATTAAAATATTACATTTATTAATGTTTAATAATTATAAAGTGTAATAAAGTTTAAAATTTAGTCAATATATATATATATATATATATATATATATATATATATATATATATATATATATATATATATATATATATATATATATATATATATATATATATATATATATATATATATATATATATATATATATATATATATATATATATATATATATATATATATATATATATATATATATATACGTACATACAAATAACTAAATTGTGTGTCTGTGTATCTTATAATTCATTCTTGCTGCACTAAATGCTTTGAAGTAAACATTAACACTGCAAATTAAACTCGCTAAATGCGTAATATGAGTTATATTTAAAGAGCTAGTTTAATGCTTCATATATCTTATTTTAAAATAAGATCACATTTCTTAAAAGGAAAACGTATCAGACATAAAGATGTATTCTACATTTTTGACAGAGTGTATGACCTCCACTTCAATATAATTGTAATTACCATGTTTCTTGATTAATTCTAATAAAGCAATATGAGTAGGTGGTTTAAACCTTTGAAATTTAAAAAAAAAAATCAATGGCGTAAAAAATTTGGCGTAACAGCAAATGATTTATATGTAAATGTTTTATCACGTGAAAGCCTTTTAAAAACAAAATTTTGTTTGCAAGAACTTTTGTAGATATAAGTGTGACATCAAACTATTATGAGCAAAAAAACCCTAAATGATAACTGTTCGTCTCAAATTTACAGTATTTTGGGATGAAAACAGCTTTAAAACAGCTTAAAATTACAGTACAGCTGTATATTCATTATACTTAAGCTGTTTCATAAAAGCAGCTTAAGAAATTAAAATAATAAATAATATCTATTATAAAAAATAAGATTTTGACATTAGTTATAGTAGTTAAAAAAAAAAAAAAAAAAAAAAAAATCTATTAAAACAACATTTTGTTTGAATACTGCCATAAAATTCAACAAAATATTTTTCTCGAATAATTTTTAGGTAATTCAGTGATTATCCACTATCCTAGTAATCGCAGACCTCATAATTTAATACGGACTAATTCCAAGGAATAAAAAATATACATTTTTTATTTTCTCCCTTAAATCATTACGAAACTAAACCTTCACCCTATTTGAAAGCAGTTGGCATAGGTAATTTTTCAGCGTAGGAATTCCTGAATTAAAATAATAAATAATTGAGAAATAAAACAATAATAAATTATTAAAGAATTAATAATCGCAAAATTTATTAAACTTTAATAATTATTAAAATATCAAATTTATTCAAGTATGTTACATTTATTAATGTTAAGCAATTATAAAATGTATACGTTTAATAATTATTAAAATATCAAATTTATTAAAGTTTATTACATTTATTAATGTTAAACAATTATAAAATGTATTAAAGTTTAATAATTATTAAATTCATCAATGTTTAAAAATTATTACGTTTATTAAAGTTTAATAATTATTAAATTTTAAAAACATTCAACATTGCGAAGTTACTACATTTTAAATATTAGGCGTATTACACACAGACAAGTTATAAATAAAGTTTAAGTATACGAAAGCATATTGTGGGACTTATGGTATTTTACAGGGGTAAAAACATAACGAGCACATCCCCTTTTACCAGCCAACCGTGTTTTCCAATCCACTAACTACTCAATCTCTTACCGCTGACCGAAAGGGGTATGGAGTAATTGACAGTAGCTGCGTCGTTGCGGGCGACGCACGTGTACGTGCCGCTGTGTTCCTGACGCAGGGACTTGAAGACGAGTGTAGCGACAAAATCGTCTATCATCTCCAGGGACAGGCCGCTCTCCAGGGAAAGGGAAGCCCCGTCTTTCAGCCAGGATATGCGAATAGGGGCGTCGCCAGTAGGAACGCTGCATGAGACGCTGGCTCGCATCCCTTCCTGGGGATGACGAGGGAATGCGAAGGGAGTGATTCCTGGGGGAACTGAAATGAGATGGGCATTGTTAGTATCGGAGGGTGTGATAGTTGGAAATGGTTGTTTATATAGGAATATTGAATGCATACAATTCATACAAGTCCTAGTCTGAACACCAGCGACCAAAAGGACACGCTATTTTAAAAGAAGTGTTCCAATTTTTTGTTCCAATCCATGAGACATTCTCATATTCAAGGAATAAGAAGTAATTTTATGTGTTCAGGTAATGTGAAAGAAGTTATGTTTGGGAGGGATGGATCTATATAAAATGAGTGGTATTAGAATAATTTATTGTATTTGTGAGAGGTAAGGACACACAGCACACATTATAAGTATTGAATGCAAATAATTATTAGTCTAATAAACAGACACAATTAAATTTATAACTCATTAAGAATTTTTTAACAGTTATCTTAACATCTCTATAGACTAGAATGTCTACTACTCTTATTCTGGCGAAAAACAAGTTTGAAGGTGAGAATGGGGAATCCAAATGAGTAGAAATGCATGCATGTTACTAGCTACAACTTGTCAATAAACTAAATTTACGTGTAACACTGTTACTTAGAACGGATCTAGTTCAGAACAGAACGATATTGATTGGTGAATTTCGGAAAACCATGGATTAAGGCAAGGATTAGAAGAATTAAAAGAATTTTCCAGGGAATATTCTTGCAATCTTTTAGATCCTTCACCCTCACCATTAGCAAAATGATACCATAAAACAAAATTCATTATTAACGATGTCATTAAAACATAATTGCTTGTTAAACTCTCTGAATGACCTTGGTGACCTTTTATTTATTATTGACGCTCTTTGATTATATGTTTACAAAAACTCTTTTGACGCCATATGTTGTTATTATTATTATTATTGTTGTTAAATATTTTCATTAAGTGAACGAGTTTTCATTAAGAAAACGAGTTTAGTTATTTAGAGTGTCCAATATTTTAAAAAAGTATTTAATGTAGTAAAAATAAATATATGCAATATTTATAATGAGGAACTTTCACGTTTGGTTTTATTTTTAAATAAAAATAGAGAAAACATCATGAAAAACAATACCATTCTTTCAAAAATTTGAGATCGGATAGATAGTTAAAAAAATATTTAGTTTTTCACTCTGCGATTTGGCGGGAAAAAGCTACTTTTGCGTGTGATGTCAACGCGCAGATGATGAACCCGTCTAAAACCTGTTTTAGACCAGGTTCCTCCTCGGAATTTCGACGAAATCTATGTGTAACTACGTCACGATTTTGTATGCGTTTTAGGTCAAGGTAACTTTTGCTTTGATTTAAAACTCGATTTTTGATTAATTGAAAGCATAAAGATAAAAAATAATTGCACTGCTTAAATATATTCATTGGATAACATTAGAAAATACAAAAAAATATTCATTTTCCTCACTTGTGCAAGTTCCTCATTAAGGGGATTATGTTGTTGTGAGTGATTTTTTATTATTTTTTTTATTTCAGAATTATTTACAAAGCACCTGAAATGCCAATATCACATGTGCAGAGTATTTAAATTATACGAGATATATCACGCTTCACAGAGTCAACATTTTGTATTCTGATAATGATCTTCATTTAAATTTCTTACCACTTTTAATACCAGCATATAAACTTTTTCCGATATCATCAAAGTAAAAATGAGGAACCATAAAGTGCTGAATTTGCATATGAAATAAGTATTATAATAAAGCACAGCGATTAACTGGAAGAAAAATCTCGGAAGCACAAGAAAAATAAATAATTTCGCAAATTACCAGCTTGTGTTTTTCAAATCAGAAACCATCCATTCGTCTTCCGGCAAATAAAACCCTTTCAATATTTGACGAAAAAATCTCTCTTATGCGTTGTCCATAAAAAAGCACAAGCTTTTAGCGTAACCATCAGGTCCCTCCAAAAACTACAAGCACTATCGGAAACCGTTAATCACAGCAGATATTTGCTGGTTTATATGTCGGTTCTTTTAGAGGATGATACCAGTCAATACCAGAGGATATCTTCATAAAAGAGTCCAATGTTTTTCTGGAAAAAAATACCGTGTTTGAGCCTTATATTAAATGTCAAAGTAAGAACTATTGATTGCAATGTTCGGATGTTTTTTGTCGGTTATTTCTTTTTATTCCATCTCTTTATGCAAATGGTCTTTTTGAATTTTATTGATGAGTTTCGTTCGGTGAAAATGCTCTCTTCTGGAAGAAAGGGACGATGCAGAGAGTGATTCTGAATAGAAAAAGCAATTTGATGGATATTTTTTATTTTTAAAACCTCATCTTTGAAGTCTGTGTTTCTTAGGTAATGTGTATTTTTGAGAACTCCTCAGTGAAATGTGAATATTGACTTTTCTAAAACCAATTCATAACTTCCATGAAAATGTAAGACTTATAAAAAAATAGAGGCATTCTTTAGTGTATGTGGGGCATTTTCAATCTATTATAAATGTATTATCTTTAATAGACTGTTTAAAATGATGTACTAAAACATTTTGCTTTTTTCGCAAATAATGTTTTTAACTATTACATTTTTAAAGATTTTGGATAGTTGCATTTAGTTCAAGGGAAATTATTTTTAACTATATTGAGTGGATTAGAAAGTAATTATCCAATTATCTTGTTATCAAGATGTTTGAGCATTTAATACATATCCTCAAATTGATATATTAAATAATTATTTAATAAATTTTTAAATTATTAATAATTACGACATTACTATTAATAAGGAAATTATAAAGTATTAATAATTACAAAATTTATTAATTTTTTAATACTTATGAAGACATCAAATTTACTAACATATTTATTAATTTTTCAAATTTTTAATAATTATTGAATTTATTTATGCTTAATAATGATTCCATTTATTGATATTTAATAATTATTAAAAATTCATTCATAATTAATAATTATTACATTTGAAACATTATGAAATTATTACATTTTAAATATTATGAAATTATTACATTTTAAATATTATGAAATTATTACATTTTAAATATTATGAAATTATTAAATTTTACTATTTTTTTTTATTAAGTTATTTTATAAATAGCTATTATTGATCCTAAACTTAGGACACACATTTTTTTAAAACAAAAACTCAAGTATTCTACATTAGATTCTAAAAATCTTTTATAACTCACAAATACTTGCTTGCTTATACGATAAAAGAACCCTTTCAAAATATATATAACTTATGCGAAGTGAAATGAACTTATGGAAACACTTGAATCTTCCTACTTTAAAGCATCTTCTAAAAATAATTTTAAGTGACATGCACTTTAAACATCACGATGTATTAATATTGCCCAAAAATAAACATGATACGGCACGTATTGTTCTGAGCACCACGTACGTCAATATATCCCAGTATTACTTTTTCTTCAGTAACTTTCACTCTATATTATTCCTTCCGCTTCCCAATTCGAAATGCACACATATAAGTTTATGTAGTATCTTTCATACATACATCTCATATTTCTTCCTTTTGAGGCAATAAAATCGGAATTGAAAGATCGTTTACGAAATGCAAGTGTGAAATTGTGGCATTACCTCTCATCGGTTGTGCCATTAAGGTCCCTATCTTCTCGATCAGAAACGTCCATTTACTTTATTATCATGTCTTATTGTGAACTTTTATTTGGTCATTTGTTTGGAACTGACATCGCCTTTAAAACTGTGTGTTTATTAAAGTTCCCGTTGGAGTTTAGTTACCTAAGTTTGATGCTATTCTAAATAAAAGCAGATGATACATTTTTATTGAGTTCAGGATTAAGGTAAGTTTGGCACATTGCCTGAAACATGTCTGTTTTACAGTTGTAGAACTTTATACATTTTAAGAATCATAGAAAACAGTATATTTAAAGAAAGTTTAGTTTCTTTAGAATATAAAATTGAGTGTAATCAATTGTTAAATCAAATTAAAATGATTCCACAAATACAAATTACAAAAGATAATATATATATTATATATTATTATTATAATTATTTTATTTATTAATGTTTTAACACTTAATTATTAAAATATATCATATATATAAAACGTATCCAAGTATTACTATAAAAAAAGGTATTTTTATAATTTCGACATATGGGTTTAGGCCTAAAAAGTTTTTTAACGAAATTTATTATTTATCCTAAGAAATTATAACTTCTAACTAACAATACATTCCTTTCAATGGCAGATGGTAATTATTCAATTGAAGGCTGTTTATACATTACAAATTCCTGAAAAATTTAAATTTTAATGATCTTAATATTAAATATTTTCGTAAACGCATACCATCGATATTGATAGCAACACTGAATTTGTTCTCCAATACCAAAATTTATTAATTTATTTTTTATTTACAAAATTTATTGATTTTGAAAAATACGGTTTTTTTTTTGTCTTCATGGGATCAATAATCCTTTTTTTAAGTATTAATTCACTAAAATAATCCTTAGTTATCCTTTCTGAAGTAATTGATAACTGTATAATTTAATATTTCTATTTACATTAACATCCAAAATGTACTTTTTTGTCTATGTGGGTGTGTGAACAACCCATATATAAAGAAATATCACATCACTTACGTACTCTAACTATATAAAATTATAAATTTTGAGGAATTAATCTTCTCCACGGAAGACGTTTTCGTAAAAAAAAAAAAAAAAAAAAAAAAAAAAATCAGAGATGACGAATTTTATTCAAGATTCGCCAAACAAAATTCAACAGGAATGTTCCACTAGTGCAGGAAACCTCAATGGTTGAATTGGATCAAATATGTTGGCCATGTTTTCGCTTTGTGTATTGAAATGTACTCGTTTATAAGTAAATGTGAGCGATTCTATAATCCTATGTTTATTATTATACCCAATTAAGAGAATTTGCTTATTTTTATTGCTTATTTATTAAATGTTATGTAAATTTGAATGATTTTCAAAAGCTTCCTATGTAGATGTGTGAAAAATTGCAACTAACATTATTAACTTAAAAGTATTTATATTATGCTATTTTTATTTTCAAAAACTTTTTTTCGCAATGCTTTAAATATTGCATCGATTACAGAAATTTTTAAAACATGACAAAAGGTTGCTTTCTTAAGTATTACTATTCATAAAACATAACTTTAAAAAATTTAGTTTTTTTGTATCGTGAACAAGAATCATATTTGTCTTAATTTTCTCTAAACTTAGTGCATTCAATTCGATGTTCCCTTCTTTGTACATTTATTTATATTTAATTTTCTTATCTTTAAACAGCTTAAAAATATTTCTTTCCATGTAAGAGTGCTTTTTAATCGTAAAATGTTCACTATCTTTGTTATTTATTTTTATTCTTAAAGTTAAGCTAAAATGCTTGGGAAAAGTTGTTTAAGTTCAACTTTCAAGTTGAAAACATCTTGTAATTTGAGCTAATTCTTTGTATCAATTGTATTAAGGAATATATTGTTTGTTGACCAGATCACTGTTCTAAAAGGAAAACACTAAACTCTACAGTAAATACAATAAAAGATTTTGTGTTTCTTTTTTCACTTTCAAATATTCCTACCTTATCGTTATAAGTTGGATCATTGTTGAAGTAATTTTCATAAACATGTGTATAATTGAAGTCATCCCTAACACAAAACACAATTTAAAAACTTTGAATGATATCACTCGTCTCCAAAATGTGCTAAATATATTTTTTGGAAAATTATAAAATACATATTGAACATACAATTTTTGAAATAGAACTTTATTGAAATATAAAAAACTACAATCACCAAATACTAAAGACATTTCATTAAAATATTATTATTGATAATAATTGAAATAATATATAAATATTGATCAAATATAATTACAAAATTGGCACCTAGTTATATTTGAATCAAGATCTTTCGATAAATATTTCAAGCGATTAAGTTACAATTAATTATCTTAATAAAACTTGAATTTTACCAAAAATTTAAATACGTTCTCTGAATATAAAACGATTATCTATTATATTGTCAATGCATTATTTCGCTCCTTCTATTTAAACCATTTTTTATCCCTATCCCTACATAACACCCTAAAATAAGAGACACAAAAGCACCAGCAAATTTCCGCAAAGGCTATACAACTGTAGTACGCTTCGGACACAATCAATCAATCACATACTATAGAACTCACCCAGAACCTTGAGGTAGACGTCAACGGACGCTTTGATACCTTCATCATTCTCCACCTGGCATCGGTACTTCCCCGCATCTTCCATCCCATCCAAACCTTGGATGAGCAAAGTTCCATTAGTGAATACCTTCTGGCGTCTTCCCAGAGGCAGTTGGCGGTTGCCTGGTGGAGAAAAAAATAAGAGGAATCAGGGATCGTCCTAAGAAGATATGATGGATGGATGGCGTCTTCAATGTTTTGCTCCTGTATTTTTTGTCGTAATATTTTCCGCGTTGGTTTTTTTAGTGCCCTAGGTGGAATGTGCGTGTTTGAGATTAAGGAAATTGGTTGGGGATTGGGAGGTTTTGAATTGTTTGTAGAAGGTGAAGTGGGGGTGATTTTGAATTTGTTTGGTTTGGGAAGATATTTTAAAATGTTGATGAAACGTTGTTCGGAAGGAATGAGGAGCGATGGTGTGTTGTTTATAAAAAAATAATAATAAAACAATTGCATGTTCTGGTTTTTGGATTCTAGTGTTGCACTAATAAATCTATCAATATCCAGCGGTTCAACTGTTTTTAAGTACTGTTGTCAGTAATTAGTTTTGAGTGCGTGTGTGTGAAAGATATTTAATAGGGTGGCTCGAAAAAGTCATACTATTTTAGAATTTTTTTTGAAAGTTCTGGAAAGTTGTGAATCTCATTATTTAAAAGCGTGTGTAAAATCTTATAACTATAAATTAATATATTCTGTCAAAGAAATACCAGAAGATTACGAAAAACGCGTCTTACACAAAATTTGCAAGAAAAACTCTTTGCAACGCGTTTAAAATCCTTTGCAATTGCGTTTAAAACAGCTCTTGTCAGTCACATATATGGTTTGCCCAACAGAGCCACGGATGCTATTGCATCGAGTGTTATGCAAGATTTGGATTTAATATCCGAATCAAACACCTGGTTCATCACATACAAAAATAAAACATAGTGGAGATAAATTTAGAATTAAAAATGAATTAACTTCTACCGGTCCATTATTTTGACGGACGGCATGACCAAACCTAAACAACCGAAACACTCAAGAACAAGCAGATCGAACGAACGATTGTAGAAGATCATTGCTGTATAGGATCTGATCCTGGTTCTACGTACTTGGGACATGTTTCGCCTGAAAGTCGATGTAGTCTTGATAAATCCAACAGCATTTACAAATACGTAGCCAATGCGTTATTGGATGATTTTAGCAACCTTATTGTTCTCGGATGTGATAGCACAGTCATGAATACTGGAGTGTTTAATGGTATAATTCATAGGCTTGAAATGAGATTTCAGAGTCCAATCAATGGATTATATTCTTACTTCATTTCAGAGAGTTGCCATTATGACACCTATTTGAGTACCCAAACGGCAAGTCTTCCTGTCCCACGTCTTACACTATCAACATTGGATGATATCCGAAAGGATGAGAAAAGCTCTCACTTGCTTGTTTTAAAAGTACTGATCCCCCTACTTTATGTTCTGACCAGAAAGAGACATTTGAACAGCCATTAGTTCTGGCGTTTGTTCTTACGATCTAGCTAAACATCAACCAAGAATGTTTAATTTGGTCCAGAGTCTGGCAACTGAAAACGGTTAATCGAATACTGAAGTTTTATAAATCTACATCAGACCCATCAAATGAGTAGCTAACTGTGGTTGGATTTATTCTAAGGATTTATGTACCTTCATAGTTTCGAACTAAGACTCATCACTCAATAAAGGACGATGCTAGGCACTTGTGACATTTCATTAGCTTATCTTGATACTTGCTTAAGAATTATCTTGACATAATCTATCAAGTAATTTTTCACAACGCTTACTTTGCTGGTCCAGAAAACAAACTTAGGTCCATTTTAACTGATGAGAGAAGTATTACCTTTAGATCTCTGAGAGATACGTTCTTATGAACTTTTGAAAGAAAGAGACCTGCTTTTTTTAAAAAAGAATTATTTTTGTCCATGGAATCCTAGTCACCCTTGCATGTCTAAGAAACGCTAAACTTCTCGGTGAGTAGAAATCCATCTTCCTTTCTTCTTAGCAAGTAATTTGTTAAATTATGCCAGCAATGATAAAACTTGTTAGTTATTGCAAACATTTTAGAAATGCAATTAGTACTTGAAATGATAGTGGCATGATCTTTAGCGTGTTATAGAGTACATTGCGCTGACCGTGTAGGCATTGAATAGTTGCAATCAATCGACAGTTCAAATCAGAAATCAAGATAATCAATGATTCAATAATTCCATAAATTAATAAACACGCCGAATCTTAAGTCGACTTGTTTATTCAAACACACCAAAATAATATATAAGTCAGACAAATATATATTTATATTTAAAAAACATCAAAACTAGAAAATATAACAAAAACGAAAGTCTTAAAAAATCAATAGACTCTCAGTAAAGGTAAGTGTTCATCCTTGTTAAATGTTCTAAAAAATAAAACATAAGCTATAATTTAATGGTTTGACAATAATTGCAAATAATAAGTACAATATCGAATTACATTATTCAGTGTTCCTTGACATTTGGATAACTGTTGTTAAAAAACAAATTTACTGTTGTATTTATATTATTATTCTCTTATAAAATGTTTGATTAACATATAATATTTTGGAATTAACATTTATCATCTTTGCTGCTAAATAAAACTATGTAAGTTTTTTATAAATCATACATACAATAAGTATAGAAATAATATTATTAAAAAACAAATAATATTCCTTATAATGCATATATTTACATTTCACAGAGTTTGAATAAATATTTAACCAAAAGCTATGGATATTTTAATGGGAAATCCTTACTTAATAATTGATAAAACATTTATAATTGTGGTTTACATCATATAAATCCAGTCTAAACATTAAACTAAGAGTATGCTTTGTATTTTCTGTGGTATTATCTGCAACAACTCATGTTTCTCCTTTTTAATACATGCATAAACAATTGTTTCCGCATGCAAATTGTTGTTGAATTTGTGATTCTTTTATATTCTTCCATTGTAAGTTTGTCAGGCTTAAGCAATAAATTAATATGCGGGCGTGGTTTCCGCATTTCTATTGTTTCATTTCCTTCCAAAAGAGAGATGAATGAGTAATTCAGAAGAAAACTTTATATTCATAACAGTATTTACTAGGAAACAAAGGAAATACAAAAGGCTTACTTCTGAAATATCGAATACTTCTTTTGTGATATCTTCAATATTCATTATTTATGATCAAAAGTGTATATTTTGTGTTTAAAAATATAATATTATGAAAATTTATGAGCGTTATATTTAAGGGATTTATATAAAGTACTGTGTTATATTTGTAATAAATGTTGTTTTGTCAAATTTAATATTGATAGTAATGTCTGACCGTTTCCTGTAACAGGACTGATGTTTTATTAAAAATTCAATTACATTTTTATTTGGCCAAGTATGAGTAAAATAAAGACATACCGTGAGTTGAAGTAAAAGATATACTATGTTTATTAGGTATTTCAAACATATTAATAATTTTTCAAATAGTTATTTTATAATCATACAAATTAAAACATTCTTAAAAATTGTCAGCGTATGCATAAAATTGTCTTATCTAATAACTTAAAAAAATTGTATACGAAATAAATTAAATTAATTAGAAATATATTATGAATTGCTTTCTAAGATGAAACCGACTATTGATATTAATTCATTAACATGAAAAAAAGGCCGCAAATTAAGAATCATGCAATAACTCATTTAATTTTAGATTTATTTTTCTACATCTTAGGTGATTTGTAAAGGTCTCTTTTTTAGTAAAATAAAAATTACAGGTAATTGTAATATTATGCTGTTTTAAATATGTTTGATTTTTATTTCATAAGTAATATTGTTATTTTTGGTGTATAAAGTATTTGTTGCTTATAAATAAGTCCGAAAAGTTCCCAAATATGTTTACGTGTCTTAAAAGTCCATGAATATTGCATTTCTATTCTAAAAATAACAAAGATAACTTGTTTGAAAGCAAATATCCTTTCGAAACTAAGTAAGTGCAGATATTTTTCTCTCTAATTGTTTAACCTTTACTTTGCACATAAATATAATAACACAAGATATTTTTAAAAGATCAAAGGAACATTTAAGATTAATGTCCAGTCCAAAAATTCGATCTATTTTTGTTACTTTAAAGTCGATAGTAAAAAGTAAACCCGTCTTGGACCTGCCAGAAAATATTTTACCACACTAAAAATATTGTTTTATGTTTTTCCTCTTTCTTATCGAAATAGCTTTACTAAGAACTTGAACTTAATTTTCTATTGACCTTTCACATCTAAAACCTATCAATGAATTGAAGAAAGAAATCAATATCTTCGTCGTCAAGGAATTTACGTAATAAATTGATGACCTAATTTTTATATAAGTACGTTTGATAATCGGTTTTAATGGAATTATTAGTATTATTTATTACCTGCACATTAAATATTGTTATGGTTTTAATAAACCTATTCTGCAAAATTGATTAAAGATTTTGGATACTTAAATGTAATCAATCAACCATCTAATTTAACTACATCAACTTGAGTATTTTTTCCGATTGAAAGTGATTAAAAATATAAGTATTTAAATACAGTAAAATATGATACAAATAGCATAGTAAAATATGACACAAATAATATAGTGTAACGTATACGCTATCTCCTTTTTATCCAAGACTCCAGAGGATGACCAGGAAACAGGGAAACGTGTCGATTTGCTGTTCCAGGGTGGCTATTTCAACCTCACCCAAATTTGCAACAAACTGTAGGGTATTGGGATCGCGTGGAATTGAAAGATATCGAAGAATTAAGATTAACTACCATTTTATTGATAGACTAGGTTATATGATTTGTCCCCATTTACAACGAAGAGTACGATGGGAACAGATACGTATCTTCTTATATATAGCGTCGGGCTTTTTTCTCTCAGACGCACAGCACCATTCACATTCGTGATTCCAGCTCAAGTGAAGTTATTCTTATTGGGGTTCACAAAAGTACACACAGGTTTTGAATATACAATAGGGAATCCCCTGGTTCGTGTCGTCCTCTATTGCGAGACATAGTATTAATTAATATAAGGATATCTGTTGCATACCACCCCTCTGGTTCTGCCGACGTCCCGACAAAGAACCAGCAAGGAGTTTTCTGGGACGCCCACGCTTTCGTAAAGGCACCAAAGGTGTGGCATCGGAATCGGTGCACGGTCTAAGGGCTGATGAATGATAGACTCCCATTGATGTCTCAGGAGAGTCTGGATTTGCAACTTGAAATGTTGTTGGCGACCTTTGGGTGACCACTATATAGGGTCCATCTCTACGAGGCATGAATTTGGATGTTTTGTTCTTTGCCGCGTTACTTGCAAAATGTCTATTGACCCACACTTTGTCACCTGGGCTAAATTGAGGACCAGTTCTTCGGTTTTTGTCAGCATGTCGTTTGCGGTCATCTTGTCTTTGTTCTACAATGTCTTTGACCTGTTTGGTCATTTTGACGAATTGTTTGAGATATGGAATTATCTCTACTGCAAAGTTGTCATTAGAGATTATACTCCGCATGTCATGTGCAATGTCGTCGGTTGTTCTCAACTCTCGACCGAATTGCAGAAAAGCAGCGGTTTGGCCAGTTGTTTCGCATTTTGCTGTATTCATGGCAAAACGAATAGTTGGCAGTTTCTCCGCCCAAGAGGTATGGTCATCACCAACGAGAATTGCTAGTCGTGGTTTAAAATCTCTATTTTTCCTTTCTACTGAATTTGCTTGTGGGTGGTATACAGGGATCAATACCTGGTCAATATCCAGCAGAAAACATGCTTGTTGCATCACCGAGCTTACGAATTGAGATCCGTTGTCGCTTATGCACTTCCGAGGTAAGCCATATCTCATGAAAACTTCTTCAATCAGAGTGGTGGCGCATTCTTGAGCTGTAGCATTAGTTAAAGCGAATAACTCTACCCATTTCGTGGAACAATCTTCAACCACGAATATCCATTTCTTGCCATCCTTGTTTTCTGGAAGTGGACCAAAGAGATCTATCGCAAGAGTTTCGAACCTCTGCGCATAAACAGGCGTCTGTAATATACCTGATGGTTTCTGATTGGAAGGCTTGTATCGATTACAGTCAGTGCAATTTTTGACATACTCACTGATGTATTTCCTCATTCCAGTGAAGTAGTATCTTTTAACGATTCGGTGGTATGTTCCCTCAGCTCCGTAGTGTCCTGCGGTTGGGGCATCATGGTACTCCTTCAGGACTCTTTCGCGTTCTTGTGCTGGTACAACTAGTTGAGCCTCTTCCGATTCTGAATCAGATGCGTAGCGGTAGAGTACACCTAGGTTCATGATGTACCCACGTCTTGTCCAGTTGGTGAAATCTACGTCTTTCAATTCACTTTCAAATGAGTCTATAATTTTCTTCAATTCGTCATCTTTAAGTTGCTCCTCCCTCAGCTCCTTTGGACTTCGGCTTAGTAGATGAACAGCTATGGTGCAGAGCTCGCACTCATTTTCGTCATGAGAACAATTTGGTCTCGATAGCATATCTGCGACCACGTTGGATTTTCCGGGAATATATTCTATTTTCAGATTATACGATTGCAACTGCAGGACCCATCTGGCCAGTCTGCCAGATGGAGATTTGAGGGTCATCAGCCACTTCAGAGGCTAGTGGTCTGGGGCCACTGTAATCTCTGTTCCTTCTATATAACCTCGAAATTTGTTCAATGCCCAAACTACTGCCAGTGCTTCTCGTTCCGTAGTTGAGTAGTTTCGCTCGGCAGGATTCAATAAACGGCTGGCATATTCTACCGGATGTTCGTCACCCTCTAGACTTTGGATTAAGACGGCACCTAAGGCAAAATTACTCGCATCACAGCGGATTATGTACGGCTTCGCTTCATCAGCCTGTTTTAGAATTGGTGTTGTTACTAAACATTTCTTCAATGCTTCAAAAGCAGCTTGTTCATTATCACCCCAACTCCACTTGACCTTCTTCTTAGTGAGATTACTCAGAGGTCTTGAGATGTCAGCAAAGCTAGGTATGAATTTTCTGTACCATGAACATGTTTTCAGAAAGGACTGTATTTGTTTCCCATTTCTGGGAGGTGGAATGTCCAAAATGGTGGAGATCTTTTCAGGGTCTACTTCCATACCACTTGGTGTTATCCAAAAACCCAGGTATGTCACTCGAGAACATGTGAAATGGCACTTTTCTCTATTTGCATTGAGATTAAATTTTCTCAATCTATCAAAGACGGCTTGGAGGTCTTTGAGATGCTGGTCAAATGACGTAGAAAGCACTATTATATCATCCAGGTATACTAATATCTTGATGTTTGGAAGTCCTCTTCGGAAGTTATCCATCAACCGCTGGAAGGTGGTTGGGGCATTACGTAATCCAAAAGGCATCCGTTTGAAACGGAAGGTCCCATACTGACAAACAAATGCTGTTTTGTCTTGATCCTTGGGTGCCACACTGACTTGATGATACCCTGATTTTAAATCGATTGTTGACATAAATACTGTATGCTTCGCGTCATGTAACAGGTTGTCCATTCTTGGCAATGGGTAGGTATCCGGAACAGTGATTGCGTTCAATTTTCGGTAGTCAACACACAACCTCACTCTACCATTGGGTTTAGGGACTAAGACTACTGGAGATGCATATGGACTTTCACACTCTTCAATAATATCTTCTTCTAGTAGGGCATCTAACTCTTTCTTCAGAATCTCTTTCTTGACTGGAGACAGTCTGTAGGGAGGACCCGATACTGAAGGATGGTTTCCTGTATTGATATGGTGCTCAATAAAGGTTGTTGCCACTCCCCCTGGCTGAAAGTTTACTTCATTTCTTTTCAGTAACGAGTTCAATCCACTTCTCTGTGAGCTGGGGAGGTGTATCCATTCTTCTTCTCTTAAATGACAGGAATTGAGTGTCTTCACCTTTGTCTTCTTGACTGGTACAGGTCCGACTTCTGCAAATGGATACTTTTCTTGAACTTCGTCATCGAAATGCCATTCTCTTTTCTTCATATTTAGAACAATTCCTGATTGTTCTTGGAAATCGGATCCCAAGAGAGTCTTGTTGTCGGTAGCTTCTGGTAGTACTATTAAAGTTGTTGGGAATGATCTTCCTTCCAATTCAACTGCAATCTCGGTCTCGTACACTTCCTTCTCCGATTTTTGACCATCTGCCAAGAAAATGGTGTGGTGGGTTGAGGAGAGCTCGACATTCTGTTCTTGCAAGTGATGATATAAATCTTCGCCAGCAATTGGGTGAGTTGCCCCAGTGTCAGCACAAGCGGTTCCAAAGATTCCATTGATACGTACTTTCAATAATGCCACTTGAGGTAATTCGGCTGTATAGGAGTGTAGGTTAACACTACTAAACTGGACTGGACCGTTTCTCATAGATGGCTTGCACTTTGGACATTTGGACTTGATTACTCCTGGCTCGCCACATCCATAACAGGTTACCATAGGGATCCCCTCTCTGGTTGTTTCAGGTCTTGGTTCTTCATATCTTCTTGGTTTGAAGGGTCTCCTCGGATTTCCATTTCCTGGGGTTTCATCTTTGTACTTATGAAAACTCTTTCTTTTGAAGTCTGGAAGAGGTTCTCTTTTTCTCTGGCTTCGTAAGCTGTCGAACGATTCCAGCTTGTCTGCAAGTTCATTGGGAGGGATATACTCGCTCCAATCATTCAAGAAATGCTCCTTCACTTCTGGCGGGGTTTTCCTCTTCATCTGATCTGCTATCATCAGATCCTTCAACTGCTCAAAATCTTGAATATTGAGCTCTGGCAGCCATCCCTCGAAGAAGCTCCTCAATTCAAAGTAGAAGTCGCGCCAGGTGTTCTCGGGCGTCTTCTTGTGTTGACAGAATAACTGTCGGAACTTCTCCGCACTTAGTTTGAATCTTTTCAGCAGCATCTCCTTGATGTGTCGATAGTTTCGATATTCCTCTTCGGGTTCCCTAGCTATCAACTTGGCACGTCTGCTGGCAAGGCACCTATGAGGTAGGCTACCCACTGTTCTTCTGGGACCTTCAGGAATTTCAGTTGCCTTTCAAAGACGTTAAGGAACAAACTCATGTCATCATCTTTAGGGTTAAATAATGGAATTAGCTTCCTTAGCTCCCACTTTGGTAACTCTACTTCTTCTCCAGGTCTCGAGGATGATGCAGCAACTCCTGTTGGCCGTGCTTCCAATTCCAATCTTAACTTTTCGAGTTGGAAGGCATTCTCTTTGTCGATCTTAATCAGCTCGTCATTTGCCTGTTGTTCGGCTCTCTGGGTTTCTTCCATTTCCTTTCTGTCAGCTATAATCGTTTGTAACAATTCTTTAGCAAAGGCTTCTTCATAGTCAGTGGATTGTAGGATGATGCTTTTCAACTCTGCAATTCGGAGATCTTCACCCACGACCTCACCTAACTCCTCTGCCAAGATCCTAAGATATTCCCGTCTACCTTTGGCCAAATATGTCATCGTAAATTTTGACTAAACTACCTGAACTTACGGCGTCAGAAGATTCCCTTTACAATTTATATATATATACAGTCAGGAAATATATGAAATCTAATAAACAGTTTCTGAACAAACTAAATTATAAATATACACAATACGATAGCTATTTACGTGTAAGAAACATAAAAATATGATAATTATATCAGTACTTCCCAGGTTTTCATAAAAAATCAACTTCTAAGGTAAGTCAAACAAATGCTTTCCGTTGATGTTCTTTTTTTATTTTTCAAAAGAAAACCAACGTAGCTTTGAATTTAGACTTTAATCTGAACCAATACTCAATACTTTGGTTGTAAAACTTAGGTATCAAACTTTCATTTAAAACTGCCTTAGTTCCTTAATTTTCATCAAAAATTAATTTTGAAACATGTGATAGTTCAATTTTAGCTATCAGAATGGAATCAGTAAAATTCAAATTCCTACACTCAGTCTTTGCATAAGTGCGTGTACAATAAAATTTTTATTTTCTCTCCAAATTTTAACTTTCCTTTCACTATTTTATTTCAACAGTCTGTTTTCGACTTTATCAGTGAATTAATTACTCAAGTTAAACTTCTAAAACTTGTTATCAAAATACTATCAAGGTAGCACTCAAACTAATGAAGGTCAGTTGTAATATAACTTATGATTACTACACAATTCAACATAATTTCAAAATCAATAATTCAATTCAGGTTTATGCAATATTTTATAAGTAGTTATACTCTTAATAAATTTCTATCAGTGGTACTATCATTTTTAATATATATGTAATACACTTATTCTCATAATTGCTACATACCATCTGTTTAGCAATTAAAGTGTCACAATTAAAGTATCCGCTTAGAAAACCTTAGTGTTGGGTTAATTATATACTTTTACTAGTCATATTCTAACCACCAATAATCCTAACACTTAGAATAACCTCTACTTGACATTCACAAAATCAATAATATGCAGCTGATAATTAAATTTTGGATCACTATGCAAAAATAAATTCTTTACATTAAATCACTGTTTACTTTGTAAATTAAGAATTCACCTTCTACACAATAATATGCTACTAACATTCAATATAAAACACTGTGCAAAATAAATTTTTCCAAAAAACTGAAAAATTAATCACTTAGGTTAAAGTAATTTCCTTTAACAATGCCAATAATTATATCCATTTAGGTAAACTTTTGCGCTCTTGGCAATAAAACATTACAAAACATGCAGTTTTAAAATTTAATCTCGTAAGGTTCAAAGTAAGTTACCTATAATTATCGGTTAAGCGTAATGAAAAATTTAATTCATTATAAAATTCATATGTACACAATGCAATGCGGCATTTCCAGGTACTATCAAAATGACATTAAATTATATTAGCTATCTATTCCTAGTTTTCAATTACGAAATTATTTACACAAGTACAATTTTGATATGCAGTTCATTTTTATAAAATTCTTATCTGGAATATGAGGGACCATCTGTATCCATCCGTGGGCAAGGCTTCCTCCGGGATCAGCACGAGGCTACGGCTCTTAATTCTCCACATCAATCCAGGCCATCAAGTTGGGCGCCAGTGTAACGTATACGCTATCTCCTTTTTATCCAAGACTCCAGAGGATGACCAGGAAACAGGGAAACGTGTCGATTTGCTGCTCCAGGGTGGCTATTTCAACCTCACCCAAATTGGCAACAAACTGTAGGGTATTGGGATCGCGTGGAATTGAAAGATATCGAAGAATTAAGATTAACTACCATTTTATTGATAGACTAGGTTATATGATATGTGGGTTATATGTATTATATGATACAACGAAGAGTACGATGGGAACAGATACGTATCTTCTTACATATAGCGTCGGGCTTTTTTCTCTCAGACGCACAGCACCATTCACATTCGTGATTCCAGCTCAAGTGAAGTTATTCTTATTGGGGTTCACAAAAGTACATACAGGTTTTGAATATACAATAGGGAATCCCCTGGTTCGTGTCGCCCTCTATTGGCGAGACCTAGTATTAATTAATATAAGGATATCTGTTACAATAGTAAATTATTGTAATATTTAAAAAAATTCTAAACAATGAAAATAAAATTTTAACTTACAAAATAATTTAATTTAAGAGATACACATTTTATATAATACATATTCAAGATTAATTTGTGGAAATAAAAAACAAAACCTAAATGAAGGAAATTGAACAAATGTATATTTAATTGAAAAATTATACTTATTGTTCTTTGCAAATCTAGTGTGTCTATTTTAAAAAGCAGCACATATTTTTGTTATGTAAAGAATATTATTTTATTACAAATATTATTATTTATAATCTACTTAAAATTTGAAATATTTTATACCTTTCATCCACTTTATTGAATGAATGGGATATCCAGATATTGGGCAATGGACTATCAAGAACTCTCCTGCAACAGCTGTTAGATTTCTAATGGGTCGAATAGATGGAGGACCTCTAACATGTACAATAGAAGAAAAGGCATCCACACCGTATTCATTTATAGCTCTGCATTCATATTGACCACCATCAGTTGCTTCCACTCTGATAGAAGTTTAAGCAATGAGTAATAGTTCTCCATGAGGTAATATTTTTCTACACTTAATAACGTAAGAATAAACATTAAAAAATAACTGCATATCAAATAAGGTTATACATACTATCATACAGTTTTAAGTTTAGGTTTAAGTAACTGCTCGGTTCTATTAAGGGAAAATATTAGGATAAAATGTAGTTTTTCCAATACAATCTTTGTTAGTAATAATTCAGATTGATGACAACTAATTTAAATATGGTTCTAAATGACGAGTATTTCACACGGTGCCTATTTTCATATATTGATATTAGTTTTAAGATGTTATTTTTGATAAATTTTGAAACACTCGGGGCATTGGAAAATAAGTGTACTAGTTCCATTATGTCCCTTTTCTCCTCTTTCTTCCTCAAGTTCCCTATATTTTCAGTGTAGAATATGAGCCACGCCCCATCATTCTTCAAGAATTGTGCCTCTATATCCGTGGAAGAAAGCTTAATGTTCAATAAATTTAATTTGAATATATATATATATATATATATATATATATATATATATATATATATATATATATATATATATATATATATATATATATATATATATATATATATATATATATAAGAAGCGTTATATTTATTAACAATCATTATATTTGTTAACAAACATTAATATCCTTTATTATTTACAACATTTTGTTTGTACTGCATTCAATTCCTCCCAGTCGTCCACTACACTAATAATGCACATTCCATTATTCAAGTCGCAACTTTATAAAATAAAAACTAATCTCACCTCGTGATATTTATAAAGCTGATGACACTCCCTTCTCGACTCACGTAATCTCCCACACGAATCCTACTTGTGTCCTGAACTGGAATGTCATAAGAATACCACGTGATTTGTGGCAGGGGATTGCCCGCAGCAGAGCATCGGAGAGACACTGATTCTCCCGGTTTCGCTATAAGCTCTTCAAACTTGCTCAACAGCACTGGTGGCTCAGCTGGAAAATAAGTAACTTTGAATTGAAGGGATCTTTCAGGCGTCAGCGGTGCAATATTCAATTTTGATTTTGTTTTGCATTGTGGTTTTGAGGAATGGATTTTTAAATTTTCATAAGCTTGGCTATATATGCGACAAATGAAAATGTTGTCGGTGAATTAAGCATGCCGCTCATAAAGTTGGTTTCTTTAGCTGTGCAAGTGTAATAATAACTTTTATGGCTAGTATTCTATTTATTTTAAAATTTTGTTTTCTCAATATGTATTCACACGTAATATATAAAATAGTTTTACTATTGTAATTCTTGGATGCAATGAAACATATTTAAATGCATAGATAAACTTTAATTGTGGGTATAAAAATTTGCATTTTTCATAAAATTCACATCTTAACATAAATGTTATTTTCTTAAGTTGTTCTAATGGAAAAAAAAGAAAGTTGCATTATTTATAAGTATTAAAATTCAATTGTTTTTAATTGTATTTGATATTAAAAATAAAGAAAATAAACTCTTAGACATTTATAAATCATGTATTAATAACGCCTTGTATATAAACAATATAATACTTATAAAATATATTGTTATGTAACATATTTGAGAAGAAAAAAAAACTAAAGAAGAAAAAAAAAAAAAAAACACGCATCTCAATTCAAAGCAGACCATTACCAAATATAAAAGCATTCTACCCAGTAATAACAAATTCTCCAAGCCATCAATAGAAAATCTTTCTATGTGTTAATATTTCCATAGCGAAACGTTGCATAAAATACGATTATGTCTTTCCATATCGATTTGGGGAAATCTTGCTATGTATAAATCTCCAAAAAGATTAATAAGGATCATTGAGGAAGTGAAAGGTTTCCCATATTTCCTAAAAGAATCCAAATACTCTCAGTTTTCCAACACCTGCGTCTGACGTGTGAAAAATTAAATTTACTGATCGCATCATAATTCACAGGAATGCGGTGACTCATTACTCAAAAAAGGGGTTTCCTTTCCTTTTCCTTGATCAGCTTTACATATTTTTTGTGCTTTATGTGCAAAATTACTTTCATGGTAATACAGAAACCTGTGTTTAAATTTAATTTGTCACCATTTAAAAGATTTATTGCTTTAATTTATTTTTTGTCTGACAAAATGTAATTTGAACGGTTTATTTCTCGTAGATAAATATGTGTTTTTGTTCTAAATTACAGTAGACAAATGAACAAATATTGTACGATTCCGTGTTTTTGCGAAATCCACATTAAACATAAGAATAAAAATTATGTAGAAATGCAAATAGCCTCGCTAAAAATTTGAAGATTGAGCAAAAAGTAATTTGACGTTTGAAATATTGATAGTTCAAGACTATTTGAGGTTCAAAATGCAGTTTCAGAGAAAAAAAAATAAAAAATCTCATTTATTTTAAATAAATAAAAAATAGCGTTTTATTAAAATATGATGCTGTAAATATTGCTGCCGACATATGATGCTGTAAATATTGCTGCTGAAAATATTTCAGCTTCTGCTCAATTTGTTTTTAGTAGATTGAAATCTCTTTATCATTCATATACTATGAAAACTAACAAATGTTGATAAAGAAAAGGACATGATTTCCTATTCTTTTCAAAGATTTAATTTTTTAAACTGCATCTCTTTACTTAAAATTTAAAAATAATTATTTTTCAGAATTCCTTTAACTTGTAGATTACCTTGTATATAAATTGGCTTTCAATCATTGATATAGTAAGGGATATGCAGTTAAGTATAGAGCAAAGTGTTAAACAATTATTTTCTGTGTTTCTTTAAGTTTTTTTTTTAAATAAAAATTATTAAGAATGAATGAGATTTGCTATTTATTTCTTTATGATGCAAAATTTGAATGATAACAATTAAATAAGGAAATATTTGGTTAGTTATATTATATTTTTTTATTACGAATTAGCTTGACAATTGCTAGCAAAAATAAATGTATTCTACCGAAATGTCGTTAGAATAATATTTGAACTTTTATAAATATTCTCAATATTAAGGGAAAAGAGCTTTCCTTATTATCTTTCATAAGAAAAGATTTCAACATCAATTTTTCACTGCATCTCGAATAGAAAAATAGACAAAACTTGCAGCCCAATATAAGTAACCCAAAGTTGTCTGTTACTACAGACATTATATTCAGTACCTAAAAATTTTTTTTAAATAGGAGGTTTTAAAAGAAAAAAACACATTAAAGTGGAAAAGATGAAACATTACATGATATAGAGTAGCTTTTATACTTGTGAAAATTTTTAACGTTATAAAAATATGTAAATCCTGATAATTAATATAAAATGAATAGAAAAAGGTATAATACTAAATTATGTAAGTTCCGATAAAGGTGCAATTTATATTGTAATATATAAACACCATAAAACTTAATATGAAATGGAATAAAAAAGGTATATTGCAAAAAGATGCAAGTTCGCTCGAAAATGTAATTTTATGTATGCTACAAAGACACATATAAAATGCATTACTTACGAATATTTTATACATTTCAAATGGTAACTCTAAAATATGCCATGTCGACTTTATATTAAATATTCAGTTTTCTGATAAATAACTCCTTCAAATATGCCATTATCCTCAATATAAACAAAAAGAACCGAAATAAACAAAAAACGTTCAGAAACCAGCTTACGTTTGATTCTTTCAATATTATTAAAACAACACGCCGAAACAAAGTTGCTAATCGCATAGCAGTGTATGCCTGATAAATAATTTATGAGCCGCGCTTCTCCTCTTTTGAGAAAAATTTAAACTCGTTCAAAGGAAAGTTGAAGGGATAATGTTGTGCTTGTATTTTTATTTTAAGCCCGGGGTTCTTTGTTGTCTTTCAAAACTAACAGAATGTGGATAATTTTCTCCCGTGGCTCCTGTCGAATTCAAATAAGGCAGAGATAACGAAACTAGAATGCAGATTTAAGTTTTTAACAAGAGGTTGGGGATACAATTAAGTAAAAAATAAAACACTTTGTGGTTTCGCCTAATTTTTTTTTTTTTTTAGGCTTAATTTATTTTTCATGTAGCGCTGATGAAATTTCAAACTTTGTCAGATTTTTTAATCTACAAAGAAAGGAATAATTAAACATTTATTTAGACTGCTTCAATTACTTTTTATATTAAAAATGGGTTATGTGCATAGCAAAAAAAATATGTAAATGAGGAAGAGTTGGGATTAATTTAACTTTAAGAGTTAAGTTAAATTGTTCTAAATGTGCTGGAAAAAAATAAACTAGAGCTTGATAGAAAAAGTATAAATAAAGCAGTAATACCAAGATAAAATTTTCTATTTAAAAATTATATTTATGGTTAACATACGAAGGGTTGAGAATACAAAAAGACCAGGAGAACTACTTTCACATAATAGTTAAAAAGAAAACCTGATATTGTACAAATATTTTTATAAATGGAAAACTCAAAACTAGATTTTTTTAAAAAATAAACTCCTTAGTACATCAGTGTTCCGCTTACATTATTCTACTTAACAATATTTAGTAATCATATTTTTATCTCTCTTCTCTTTTTGAATCATATAAATAAAGTTTGGTAAATGGATGGATATCTCAAAAGCAGCACCAAGAAAAAAAAATGCAAGAGACCTGTGGGGAGGCAGCACGTAGCAAACACCTCATGATTAGACTGATATGTGCAGTGGAGAGTCGTGGGTGCAAAAAATCAAATCAAACTGAAACAACGAAAAAAATGGAGTTTTTTTTACAAATTGGGGTTACCTTGGTTTACAATACCTCTGGTATCCATCGTACAGATAGTCGGTGATTTTGTAACAAGATCTGTCACACTCGCTTGGTGTAGTTAATCGTCACTCATATAACACACTCTTTTCGTCGGAGGTCCCTGGGAGGTACTTAATCTTCCCAGGGAGTTGTATGACACACTTGGGAAGTGCCGAGGAGGGAGAAAAGGGGAGCTCCTTGGAAGCTAAGTAAGTCCCTGGAATATCCATGGGAAGTGCATCCCTAGGAGAAACATCTTATGACGTTACCTGGGAAGTGCATCCCTGGGAGAAACATCTGATGACGTTACATGTGAAGTGTATCCCTGGGAGAAACATCTGATGACGTTGCCTGTAAGTGTTTCCCAAGGAGAAATTTCTTATGACGTTACCTGGGAAATGCATCCTTGGGATGAATACTTCAAGGAACCTTAGGATTTTGATTTAACCTTTTTTATAAGAAAGCACTTAATTTTTTTACAATATTTAACATTTAAAATTTCTTTGATATACCATGTGAAACTATATTTTCATAAAGTATTGTAAATACTGACGCTAAATTTTCATGAACACCTGTAGTCGTATCCAAATTTTTGAGTTGCGTTTATAAATTTCATATTTAAACCAAGGAAAAATATCAATTCAATCGCTAAAAGGAAAAACAAAATGAATTAATTTTACATCTCGCTTAACATACTACTTTAATAAACTAACAACACAATAATTATTCTTAAACCACCAACACACAAATATCTCTACTATCACAAACATTTGATGATTTATATAATAAGGTTGTAGGAAAGTGTGAGTTATATGTGACTGGTAATGTTTGATTGTTGAAGATAACACCTATCTTAGCTCAATCATAAACTTTCTTAAACAAATCATACCCGAATAAACCTCAACGAAAGAATAGCAAGTTAATCTTTAAATCAAACAAATATTAAATATAATTACAATGGAAATTTTGACAGACATTCCTGTGACAAGGACATGTCTCACAAGAAGATTTGTCTTTTGGGGTTGGATAAAGAATTGGAATATCTCCGCTCTCAGTATAGGACTTTCCGAACATTAGAGATAAACAGGTTATCCTGGATTTGGGCTGACAAAATTGTATTTTCTTCAGAGATTCAACAGATTAAATTTCTTTGGTTGCCGCCCATATAGCACGCCGACAGCCCAGGGAAGTCCCACGAAATATGGTAAAAGCTTTCCTCTCCCGAAGAGGTCCTGAATTCTTCCCGCTGCACTCTGAGGAAGGACACCAGGAGCTCAAAATGTCCGCTTTTGAGGATTCCACAGACCTCGCACGGAGGACACTTCAAGAAATTTCAAAAGAAGAATTTCGGAAACCGTAGTGACGAATCATCAAGAGATTTTAAAATCATTCAATGAATCTTACTTATAGATCATGACATCATGTATTACCCACTTCCGTATTTTATTTAGATTAAAATATAAAACCAAATTTCGGATTAAAGTATACTTTTTTTTGGATAAAGACACAAAATTTTAATGTATAGTAGAATGCCATAGTAGAAAGAACACGTTTTTCCCCTCATGAACACACTGAATCTACCATTGTTTCTTAAATTGGGACTCGAACACGGAATTTCAAATCCCCCTACTTACCTCACCAAAAAATTCGCACTTTGTAACTTTCAACTATCCAGACCTAGTAAGTGGGAGGCTAAATACATTGATCATGCGTGATAGGTCAGATTAAAAATTTGCCGAAAATTGTGCAATAGAGCAGTTTGAACAAATGATTTAACAACATTTAATATTCTGTATTGTCTTGTCAAAAGTAAATATCTTATCTGTCATTTAAAATAAAGCGCAAGTGTTGATTCTTTAAATTTGAGTGTAAAGTTTTGCATTTTAATTTTTAGGAAGACTTTTTGTTTTGAAATATCTGTTGAGTGAATTCTTTTGTTATGTGTGTGCTATATTTATTTCAAAAGTATATTTTAAATTTAAAAATGAAGACATGACCTCTTTATTTTTACTATCAATAACATGATTTTACATCATATTCAAGGTTTGTTACTTTTCAATAACACTAGTCTCATTTTTAAAAAGAGACGGGGATTGATTGAATTTTTTATTTTCAGAAGATTTAAGAAATAGTTTGTTTTTGATTGTCAAAGGTGACCTAAATATTTTTTTTCCTTGGTTTAAATATGCAATCTGTAAACGCATTTTAGAAATATTTATACGACTACTATGTTCATGAACATTTGGCGTCAATATTTATAATATTTTATGAAAACGTAGTCCCGCATGAGATATCACAACAATAGTTTATAATGTAAAAATTTCGTAAAAAAATTAAGTATTTTGTAAAAAATAAATTAAATCCTAAGATCTCATGAAGTATTCCTGCTAAGGTTTCACTTCCGATGGAATATCAAACATGTTCCTCCCAGGGATGAACTTCCTAGGGAACTCCCTATGATGAGCCTTTCAGGGATGAACTTCCTAGGGAACTCCCTATGATGAACCTTTCAGGGATGTCCCAGGAACCTTGAACGGATATCCTAGGAGCTCCCATCTTATTCTGCCTCCACACCTCTGAAATGTGTCATCCGGAGTCCCTAAGAGGAATAGTACCTCCCATGGTCCTCCAACGGAAAGAGTGTGTTATGTGGGCTTTTAGTTGGCTAAGAATATTTTTTTTGTCTGGAATACAGATTCACCATCGTTTATATCTTCATGTCGCCTCTCATCAAGGTGTACTCCTTTTGTCTGCAAAGACGAATCACTGGCAAACCTTGCTCTGCACTCCAGTCCAACCTAAGTCAAACAATTTCTCCAAACCCGACATGTCCCTCCATGATTGGATCCTTCCAGCATTCACTCTTAGGACCTTACATATAACCCTTAGCTAACTGATTTCTCCTAAAACAACTGTAATGCTTAAAACCCTAACTGCAGGGCATAAAGAAATCTTGAAACTAAAATGTATTTCTCCAGTCGCCGATTTCCTATAAACAATTACTTAAAAATTTAAATTTTACGCAGTCAAATTGATAGGAGTGTCTTTTTTTTTTAAATACAATAGCAAAAGACAACCTCATTTATAATTTAAAAAATAAACATTTAGCGAAAATCTCAGAAATAGACAGAGGAAAATACATTTCTTTTACAAGCAATATAATACAAATATGTTTATTTTGTATTTACGATGTCTTTGTGTTTATATTACGATTATTTTAAGATAAGTTTTAGGCATTTAAGAATGTCAATTTTATATGCATTCAAACTACAATATTATAATGTTATAGTAATTTTTTCTTAAAAAAATCAGTTTTACTTACAGGCAATACTCAGCTGTGCTGATCCTTGGGCTGAGTCTTCATCATTTTGAGCAATGCACTGGTACATCCCTTTATCACTCCGTTCTACTGTGCTGATTTGTAGAACAGTTCTAGTGATGAGAACTATGCGACGGGACAGAGATATAGCTTTTTGATTCTTAACCCATTGAATTGTGGAAATGGGATGACCAGTCACTGAGCAGTTGATAGTCACACTAGATCCTGAGCTTATGTGTTGAATCATTGGCCACATTGAGACTTTGAGGGGTGCTGAAAATGGCAAATTAATTTAATATAATGCATTTAGAATTAATGAATTTACAATGCAATATAATTTGTTTATGGACGATATTTTTTAATATGAAAATAAAAGTACTAAGCATACAGAGCAAAATTTGACGTCTAGAAATTCTCAAATAATTTTAAACGGTTAAAAATAGAATAGGGATGAATGTGTTAAGAGGGATCTGAAGGTTAAATATAATCAATGATTAGACTAGCTTTTTTTAGTACCTTTTTTTGAGAAATAATTAATAGCATTAGCTATATTTTTGCCCAGCCAATACGACATTTTACATATACTAACTTAAACTTATTACTGTGCTTAGTTAAAAAAAAAAAAAAAAAAAAAAAAACTGTTGTGATATATATTTCTGCAAAAGCACATATATGTGTGTGTGTATTACAATATATAAAAGGGAAATATTTCAAAGCAAAATACAGAGTAGATCGTGAGAAAGAGAAATATTTACATGAAAAAAACATAATTCTGAATTTACACTTGTAAACATTTATATGTTGTATGATAAGTATAAAATATATGTTTCCATTGTGAGTTTTTTCTCTAAAATATATTATAAATACTTCTAACAGATGCTTTTCAAACCAAGTTATACCATTTTGTTAAATGATTTCAATCCTATTTTTAAAACTAAAAGAGATATATAAAAAAGAATAAAGTGCCTTCGAGTAAATTGAAATTGGCGTTTTACTTGGAAAAAAAAATAATAATAAAAAAAAAAAAAATAACACTAAACCTTTTAGAGCGGCAAATGACCGCTTTTGAGACTTTCATCAAAATTACCTTCAAGTTACCAAACTAAAAATGCGAAACTAAAAAAAGGACAAATGTCCCTCAAATTCAAATCTTCGCTGATACCATTATATCCATGACCAAATATCAAAGTAAGTGGGTATTTTAATTAATAACGCGACATTATTGAACAGAATAAAATAAAAATTAAAAATAAATAATTTTTAGAAACTGTAAGAAAGCTTTGATCATGTGATGCCATCTATTGAGGAATTGATGTTGAGGGGGATATTTGTCAACCGCGCGGCTAACCAAGAGCAAAGTAGCTATACATAGAAAAAGTCATACAGTAAGTTGAAAAATCAGAATGAAAACCTATAATTTAGTTATTTTTATTTAAGTCTCAAAAGCAGTCATTTGACCGATCTCATAGGTTTTGTGTTAATTGCAATCCCCTAGACTACCTTGTGAATTCACGAAAATCCTATGTACTATGAAAAATAACGCGTACCAAGATATTCGAACTGTATTGCAGAAATGCATTGATGCCGATGGTGGGCACATTGGCGAAACTTAATTTGATTTCCTTATGAAAATTAATGGTACATTCTTCGCATGTTTTTTTCGTTAGTAAATATGTATCATAAAGCTTAATCATCCACATAGCGTTTCAATTATGATGTAAGATTAATGATGTTATTGAGCTGGAGATCGTATTCCCAATTACATTTTGCAGCTTCTGATTAATTGTTCTTACGTGTAAGACATAATTTCATTCCGATTCAAGAATACTCTATAATTTCGTAACTTTTTTTGCTATCGTTCAAAGGATTTGAGATAAAATCTATAACTTCCATAAATGATTGCTCGATCTGTTACAGCCCAGTAAAAACACGGACGATGGCCGCTTCACGGCTAGTTGCCGGCAGTACTGGGTGGGTGATGGCTACGTAATGCCATCAATGGCACACTCGCGGTTCGTTACTGGGATACCATCAGCTTATTTTTTCTAGGCCAACCTCTTCTTGTCCGTTAATGGCCATCCAGCACTTTAGTAATATAACTGGTGGCAACGGTTACGTCATCGTGTCGTGCCTTCTGCTCATGCGCATGATTGTTTTGAACTTTCGTAAACACGACATTTTTTTCACTTGATTTTCTAGTAGCCATTGCATGCAGACAAAATTGCTTCGTTTGTAATATCTTCTGGTTTGGTTTGGTTGTTGTTTTATGGCGCAAAGGCAACACAAGGGCCAGTGATATTTTCTGCGTCATTATTTTTCTTTTATTACATTGAAAACGTGAACATCGAACAATTGTTTTTTTTTTTCATTGAAGAAAAGGATCGGGAAATATTCATCATGGAAGGAAATCGACGTGTAAGTAATACATTTTTTTTATACTTTTCTTTTATGTATGTTGTATTCAATTGTATTTTACATAGTTATACAATATGTCGTATATACATGAGGACAACATTTATGCACGACACAATGTATATGTGGTTCAGTATGCATCGTGTTGAGCGAACATTAACTAATATTCTAGTTTTGTTTCGAATGTTTTGATATATTTAATGTAAGTTATAGGTGCATAACCCAAACCACGATTCCTTCCGAATACTAGTTTTTAATTCTTTCCCTCCTTCGTGTTACTTATTTCCTATCTATAACGATTTTTGTACTGCAGATTAGAGCCAAAGATATTTAAAGTAATGTATATAGTCCTTGTATAAATGATTTGAATGTTGTTAGTCTGTTTTTTGGTTTTGTTTATACGCTTAACGACTTATTTTTGGGCATAATAACGGGTAATCAGGCCGTTAACTACAGCTTAATGTGGATTCCGAACCACAACGAACATCCATGCCTAATCCAGGATTCGAACCCGGCAGCTTTGGCATGCGAGGCCAGAGCGCTAACCACACAGCCACCAGGTCTACGTTGTTAGTTTGGATTAGTTTGGTTTTTAATTTGGAAGTTTTTATCTTGTATCCATCTAATGGAACAGTTTCGAAGTTGCTTACTAAAGAGTAAGAACTAATGTTACAGACGGCCGAAACAGGATACTTTTGTGCATCGGTTAGCTGTGGGGATAGCGCTCTGGCCTCGCATGCTAAAGGTGCCGGTTTTGAATCCCGGGTTAGGCATGGATGTTTGTTGTGATTAGGAATCCAAGTTAAGCTGTAGGTCCCGGTCTGATTAGCCTGTCACTGTGCATAAAAATAGGGCGTTGAGCGTACAAACCAACCAACTAATGTTACAGAATAATTCCTGTAATAAAATATTACTGATTTTTGCACAAAATGCATTATGATGTATGCTTATAATAATTTTAGGGGATGTTTCACTACTTGTTTAACATTTGAAGCTAGCAACTTAGTGAAAGGAATTTTGTTGGAGTAAACAAAAACTAGATAGGTATGTTTGTAAGGTGTCCAAAGACATTGCTTGGTGAAGTTACTCAAAAGTGAAAAAATTATTAATATTTGTATGTATAGGAATGATTTTTTTCAAAGTTTTAATTATAGCAGAGAATTGAATAACAAATGGGAAAATAACTGGTTGGTTGTTTTTAGATTATCTGGTGTCGTCAGCAACACGAGGGCTATATTGCGCCAAAATATTCGTCATTTGACAAGCCAACATACATTTACAAACATCCATGCCTTATACGTGACTCGAACCCGCAATCTCGTTGTCTAGAAGCTAGTATGCTAACCACTATACCAATTGGTCGGCGGAAATATAACTGGAAAAGGTATATTTCTCTATTATAGTAACTTCGTCAGGGGGTGACTACTATAACTAACGCCAAAATACGAGAATTTCTCTGTATATGTCATGGCAAAACTTAGTTGGTTTTAATTTAAATTTGTTTACAGAGGTTATTTTTTTAAATTTGAATTTAGATTCATTTGGCATGTGTTTCAAATGCTATAATGTAAAAACATAATAATTAGTGGTGCTATTAACCTTTAACTGCTGTAAGCGGTCTGACTGTCCTCGAGTCATTTTTTGTGGAATGCTTCCACCCCTAAAATATCGCATCTTTGACTTTTATCTTAATTTTTCTGATACTATGTTTCTTAACCTTTAAACCGATGTTCACCAATTTATTTGGAGCAGTATGAACCATGTGTAGCTCTTGCGCCAAAAACTTCAAACCACCCAACCACAGTAGTTAAAGTTTAAAACACCTAATGAAATAACTGTGAAGCTGATAAAATAGTTCCAAGTTCCTGACTTTCCTTACAAGTCATTTCGTTAATTGAATTAAATAAAAAGTTAATATTTTCAAAACTCATTTTAAGTAAGCAAAATTATATTGCAGAATCAATATATGTTTTATATTTTCAAAGCATTAGTGGAGTTGCACTTTGTTTTCCAAAGGGTATTTTATTACCTAGGGGGCCGTTCAAGTATTACGTAAGCACCTAGGGTGGGGGAGGGGGTTAGCGATTTGCTTATTTTTGCTGACAGGGGGGGAGGGGGTATGAGTGATGTTTACGTAAGCATTTAATAATCCCTTTATTTCTAAAAAAAACTGTGATATGAACTGGTATTCGAAGCACGTGCAAGAGAGTCAATACTTTCTACAAATTGTAAAATGCGAAGAAAAGCAGTGTTGCTCTCCTGCTCGTAGTGGATTATTTCGCATTTCAAAAGAACGCTTTATACCTCCACCTATCAAAATGGCCCAAACACCACACGATTTAATAACAAGTGAGGAAGGGGAATACCTGGAATTAAGTCTCCGGCTAAGCTTTAACCTGCATATCCCCCTGGGGGGATTTTTAAAAATGCCATATGACTATTTTTGTCCGTCCATCAAATCACAATTGTCTGCAAGGACTTGTGGGAAATGTGGTTGGTACCACGCTTCACTAAAATCGACAATTCGTCATAAGAAAATTGTTCATGGCGAAAATAGCCAGAGAGCCTGCCTAGTTCGGCCTATGAGAATTGCTGCTCGTCGAGCAAATGAACTGATGTGCGTCATCAATTATGTAGAAGGCATGGAAGATACCGAGTGGATAAGCGAAGAGGAAGTTTGCCCAGATTGCTTGTGTGAAACAAGTGATGAAGCAATAACATCAGATGCCAGAAACCCTATAATTTCAGACATTAAAAACTGGCTAGAGCAACCCTGGATAACATATGACTAGATAGACTTAATTGATTATGAAAATTACATTTATGTGCCATTAAAATTGTGATAAACTTAAGATTTAAAAATAATTAAATTTTTTTTCCCCCTTTTAAGGCGAGTTAAAGTTTATTATTTGCATTGAATCCTAACTTTTTTAGATTATTAACGTTACAAAAAAAAAAAAAAAAAAATCAGGAGCAGGGGGGGGGGGTTACCGAATTCTTACGTAATTATAGAGGGGGGGGGGTATGCGATTTGCTTATTTTTGCTGACAAGGGGGAGGGGGTCAAAAATTACCAAAAACATACTTACGTAATATTTGAACGACCCCCTATTTGGTAAAATTAAAATCCAACCTACTTAAATCAGTGGTAACTTTTCCATTATTCTTCCATTCGAGCCCCGTCCGAACCAACATTTAAAGTCCAAAAAAAAAAAAAAAAAAAGCGCGAAAATTAGTGGTGGATCGTTATTGTCTTTCTTCCCCCTCCTCTCCTTCCTTTCCCTTAGCGTAACTTGCTGCAAAACGCGCTTTTCAAATCGTTCAGAAAAAAAGTTTGTCTTTCTGACAACTGTTATTTTTAGCTACGCTATTTTTTAAATGCATACAGATAATTGATCCCGCTTTACTGAAACATCTTTGAACTTCGTTCTCTTGTCAACTTGCTTTCCGGGAGTTCCGGACCTTTCATTAGGAACATTAAGATTAAAAATCAATCTAAACATTAATTATTGAATTGCATGAATGTATTTTGCCGACCAAACGGTATAGTGGTTAGCGTGATAGCTTCTAGACCGCGAGGTTGCGGGTTCGAGTCACGTGTTGGCATGGGTGTTTGTAAATGTATGTTGGCTTGTCTAATGACGAATTTTTCGGCGCATTATAGCCCTCGTGTTGCTGACGGCGACAGAAAATCTGAAAACAACCAACCAACCATGAATGTATTTTATCCTAGTGGGCTCCCTGCTCTGTATGTAGCTTCACAAATATGAGTAAAATATCATTTTAAAGCTACTAAGTTTGAAAAAGCTGGTATTTTCAATCAGCACAAAATTTGAAATAGAAAGTTTTAAATGAATTACCTGAGATACATATGTTTTAAATACAGAGTTAAATCTCATACAAATCTGTTTTCTTCAAAAGAAGTTAATAATAATTGCATGATTTGATTTTGTAAAAGAACTTTTGACTTGGAGCAGTCATTGATACGCTGTTTCTTTTATGCAAACTTACTATTGAATGTTTAAATTAATAACATTTGTGAAATCACTATCATGAGTATGTACTTAATATAATAGTATATTTCTATTTCAGCTGCTATCAGCCAAACACAAGCTACGATTGGTTGGTTAGTTTATACGCTCAACGACCTATTTTTCTGCACAATGACAACTAATCAGGCCGGGACCTACAGCTTTACGTGGATTCCGAACCACAACGAACATCCATGCCTAATCCAGGATTCGAACCCAGCAGCTTTGGCATGCGTGGCCAGAGCGCTAATCATACAGTCATCAGATGGGCCACAAGCTACATAAATGATTAAACAGGCTGAGATGGAAGAGATACTTAGTTAAAAGTTGTGGCTTAGAACAGCGCTTGACAGGAACGGGAGAAGGTCACTCGCAACAAATCGAATAAATGACATTTTACCCTAATTTATAATAAATAACAATAAATTTAATCCACGAATTGAGAGCAAAGTGTCCTTGTTTTGTCTTTATTTAACAATTGCTGTTTTTTTAAGGTTCTTTCAATAATTGTTGAAATAATGGGATTTGCGAGGGAGATTATGTTGAGTATATAACATGATGTAAATTACTTGTAATTCTGACCAAAATTCATGATATAAGTTATTAATAATTGTATCACTACACATTTTCTACCCTTGATGTTTTGAATTATACTTTAAAAATTTGGATAATCTTTATGCAGGAGAACTTCTGAAAAAATTAAGTGGAGGCTGAACATAAATTGGAAAATTATTTGGTTGCAAAAAAAACCTTATAGATAGTGCTTGAAAAGAATAGTGTAGAAGTAAATGGAAGATATTTGAACATGGTGTGTTTGTTTCAAGAATTGACAAGTTCCTTCCAATAATTACAGCAATTAATGTAATTTGAATTATAGATCAACATAATGCAAATTTTCTAGTTTCATAATTCTATTATTCAAGATAATTATTATAAGTTACTGGTAAAAATAAAAGTTACAAAAAATCTTATAATCCATGCCACTCATTTAATTTGGGTTATATATTTTAACTTTCTGTAATGAGATTTTTTGTGTTGTGTTAACTAAATCTTTATGCTTATCTTTTTCAAGCCCAATTGATGTTCACTTCTCATTTAGTGCATTTTACATGAGCATCATCTTTTTGTTCCCTAATTTTATCCACATGTGGATAAAAGTAGGGAACAAAAAGATGATGCTCATGAAAAATGCACTAAATGAGAAGCGAATATCAATTGAGCTTAAAAAGCAGCCTGTGGAAAGCGAACCATTATTAGTTTGTCGTGGAACTGCTAATTTCAAATTAATAATATAATGCGAATCTTTAGCTGCTCGTTGTAGTGTTGTAAAGGGCATTCGACATTATAAGGCGAACTTTCGTCGAGTCGATGCAGGATTGCTGACAGCAGCCAGAAAACTTATATTGGGGCACTGTTGGGCCGTTGAAGGCAACAGCAATGTTCATGGCAATGTTTTGGCTAAGCGGCGGCTCAGGCAAAATTTTCTTCCACTTAAGGCTGTCAATTGTAGGGCCACTGCTGTACACTTGCGGTTTGGCCTGTAGTTGATGCAGGGGAAGTAGTGGGTAAGTGAAGACTGGCCATTAAGGCTGGGCAGACATCAACGGCCAATTGCCGGCCCTTACTGCTGGCCCAAGTGTAGGCTAGACGGTCACTTTTATGCACTGAAAAGTAAAGGCCATCCGCTAATGGTCCAGCAGTTTAGGTGATGGCCACAGTCAGTCGTCCACTGCTGGCCCAGACGATTTTTTTTACTGGGAGTTACTCGCATATCATAGAGCATACTTATAAATATATATATATATATATATAAATTTGTGCTTGTTCAAAATGTTAGCTTTATTCATTTAAAAGTTTTTTGAGTGTTTAAAGACACTAGTTTTGAAGTGAACTCTGTGGAAACAGAAAAGGACTAACATTTTATTGGCTCAGTAAAAATGTTGACAATTTTTCATACGTTGCTGTCGATTAATTTGCGTTTGTTTTTAAACTCGTTCATCTTCAGAAGAGTATATTTTAATATGTAATTATATGTACTATTTAAATAAATGTCTAATAAAAATAGAATAAGGGTAATTTTTAAAACTTTAAATATACGGGATTAAAAATAAAATAATTTTTGAACTTTTTGTTTTACTTTTTGAATCTTTTATAAAACATTTGACGAAATAAATTTATAATTAACTTTTGTTTTTTATATGTTTTATATCGTTTGTAATAGGTATTTTACACAGGGAAGTACTAAGAACAGGGGTAGTATCTGTATTTTTTAGACAAATTTAGTGATTGTTACCATTTGGTTCGCTGTAGTTTGTTCTACAAAGTGAGGAAGTTTTATGATAGTATCTGCACAGGAAGTATTGTAAAATTTAGTAAGTTAATCAGTTAGTTAGCTTTAGCTCCATGAAAATGTTAAACTTTACAACATTTTTTTTTTTCATTTTAAACTCAGTTGTAGACACCACTTCTGTGTACTATTTATGTGTATTGAATATATAAGAAGAAAATTAACTTTTTGCTTTTCTTTTGTAAAATCGGATGTATATTTTATAATTTCTTACTTTAAATACGTATTTAAATTAATAAATCGGTCGATAAAATTAATTATTTACTTATATTTGTGATTAATTTTAACGTATGATAACAATAGAATAAAGGGCTTCTAATATTTCTTATTCAGAATACAAATTAAATTATAGAGTTTTGATTAAAAAATAAATAATCGTATCATCACTGCAACACCAGAATAATCGTATGAAGAAAAATACGAGTTTATCGTTAGTATAATTCAATCAAACATAGTCCGACTAATAGAATTAAATATTTATTTAAAACAACGTCACATGTTATTCTATTATTAATAAGTAGTATAATTTTTAAAGTTAACATAAAATGAGCATTCATACAAAGATAAAAGTTACGTGTTTAGAAATAATGAAACAATGCATTTACGAAATTCTACAAAGAGAAAAATATCAGTAGCATAAAATAATTCATAAGATGTACGTTAAACGCATTAAATAATAAAATATAAGCACAGTAAAGGTAATCCATAAAGACATTTCGTTTGACGAATTAATCGCTTCGGTGCCTGAGTAACATCGAAAAGGCAATGATGACTGAGAAATATTATTAAATAAAAAAGGTCACAAAGGATAGATTATGACTGGAAAAAAACCACTTCTCTATATTTAGACGATTATCACGCCCTGTGGCTTTTTACATCAGCTCGCCGCAAGTATGTCAATTTTCTGCAAGCTCGAGTGATGAATAAATTAATAATCCTTTGAACGTTGTAAAATGAAGCATTTACTAAGACGTAATAGAATTAAGTTGCCGATGTGGTTTGCAATATTGGAAGCATAATTAGGAGTAGCGCTTTAGATTTTGATACAAATTAATTAGCAGTTGCAGTACCCACGTAATTAATTAAGGGCTGCTTTAATTTTTTCTGTCGTATTCTATTATTCTCAGTTAAAAGGGCCCCTTTGTCCATGTTCCCAATTTGGAGCGCCCCCATTGGCTGAACTAGAAGATGAGTAGGCTCTTCATTCGCTCCTGTAAAGTCTGTAAAAAGGATAATTGTGGATCTTCTGTTATTAATGACTTTTTCTTAGAAGGAAATTTCCTTTCTTGGAAGTTTTTATGTAGAGGTTTATGTTGGGAAAGTACATTTCTTTAATAATTGTTACGCTGGATGAAGAGAATGAAAGATGGAAAAAGTCATTACTAAATTAAAGTTAAAAAATAAATGGGTTACAAGTGAATATTTTTAATGAAAATTATTATTTTATTCCTCTTAGAAAAATGTGTTAAAGTGAAACTTTGTATAATGGATTTGGATAAAAAAGTTGATAATAAAAAGTAGCTTTTATTTTAATATTTTGTAAATAAAAGTATTGACCGCTAAATAGTACTTGTAGCTAAATAGTTTAAGATTCTTTGATTTTCAAAACAAATAGTAAACCTTTTAATAGTGTTTAAAAGAAAACAAATAATGCATTTTTTTAATTGTTTTGCCTGTATTTTTACTTCAAAAAATGCATATGATTCTTAATTCAGATGCTCCTTATTCTTAACATTTTAATAAGTACATTTTCATAGGTGGAATTAACATTTCACCATGTGTTATGCAAATAAATTTCAATAAAATGACCTATTTCACTTAGAGAAATAGTTAAATTTATTTGTACAAAAGAGTACAAATAAAATGAACTATTTCACTTAGAGAAATATTTAAATTTATTTGTACAAAAGAGTACAAATAAAATGAACTATTTCACTTAGATTATTGCTCTTAGTTTTAGTGTACAGTATATAAGGGTGGTAGAAACAATGTAAATTTTGTATCACAGAACCTTTCTCAAAATGATAAATATGATGCAATTTACTACCTCGGTCATTCAATTTTGATTTTTTGTTTGCATTTCAGTAATTTAATCATGTAATTTAAATCAGTAATTTAATCATATTTCACTCTTTCCAATATTTTATTTATATTTTATGTACATAAAAGAATAAAATACCAATTGGCCTAATCAAATTTCTGGAAGTTTTAACCTGCAATTATAAATTAAATTCATGCACATGGATAAGCTTTACGAAATATACATAAACACTTACTACGTTCGTTCGTTACATGTATCAACAGTAAACAGATGAAAGGTTTTGAATTTATTGACTACAATTCAAATTTACTGAAACATACGCCACTTTACGAGATCAATCGAATTTGTTAGATGTCCCATATCGTGCAACTCAAGGAATGGAAAGAAAGCAATTAAATTGATTGAGCAAACATTCATCATTTCTGAGTCCCCATCGCTTTGAAACTGAAAGATTTGTTTATTTTTATGTGGATTCAGAAGCTGCGTGACCGGGTATCATATGTAACTGAGATGTCATTTAGGTGAACATTTATTTCAAGGAAGATTAATCATTGAGTTACATATGATGGGGCATGTCATCAAGAAACATGTCACGGAATAATGCATAAATGGAAGTAACGGAACTTATTATCTGAAACGGATTTTTCTTAAATGGCGTGTAACGAAAATTTAATCAAGTTCATTGGTAATATTGAATTAAATAAATAAAATTATGAATTTAGTTTTGAAAAGGCAGATAATTAAAATGATTCAATGAAATGATATACTTTTATATAAGGTTAAAATAATCGGGAACGATCCTGATAAAATACACAATATGTGAATTTATATAAATGTATGAAAATATTTTTTGAAGGTCTATTAAAAATCGTCTCAGCCAGATACGGAGTAGCAAATAGAATTTAGGGTTGTTGTTATTTGGAAAAAAGTGTGTAAGTAAATGTTGGAAAAGTTCGCATGGACCAGTTCCAAGTAAAGCAGGTTTGGCTTCATTGCATGCCACTCCATAGTATCCATAGTGAGAAATGTTGTGTGATTGTATAATACTTAGTCATTTATATTGATTTTTTCAAGAATTACTGTTTATCTATATAGAAGATAGGGAATAACAGTTGTTTTCAAAAGGTGAGATATTATTAATTGCGTCAGAACATATGTGGTACGAAATTATGAAGGTAGGATAACTTTAAAGAGTCATTTAAAGCTGAGGTAAATTTAAAAAAAATCATTTTAACTTAATGAAGTTTGAACCATAGTTAGACGATACAGAACACTTTAAAACTTCATAACTTTTAAATTTTCTTAATAAAGTGTCAAATGAATTTTATTTCGTATTAATTTAGGACAGTTATAAATCTTAATATTTTTTTATGAATTATAATAAGATACTTGGAGATTATTTTAAAATAACGCCCTTCCCCTTTTCTTGCCCAACCACCGGAAAAAGTTTTAAACGACACCCAAACCTCTCTCCACGGAGCACTAATTTCTTAAACTTTCCTCTTTGCCGCAGTCGATTATTCCAGATACACTTTTGTTCTTTCAGTACTCCTACCCTTTTCTTTCCCATGCAAGAGAACCCTCATTTACATTTAATATTCATGTCCTATATTCAAATGTCCCTGTGATACTTCCACGTTATTTAGTCATCCAAAAAGTCATTATAAGGTGTGGCTGCTTCGGAACTGCTCTTATCGAGGAGCATGCCAAAGCCGTTTCGATAGCCAAAAATGAAGGAAGTGATTTAAATTCAGAGCAGTCTTTTTTGAAAAAGAGTGGTTGTGATAGATGGGGAAGGAAGCCAATTTCGGCATCAATCAAATTTTTGATGAAGTTTTTTCTGGTGGAAGTAAAAATTGTTTGCACCGTCTTGTACAGTACCCAAAAAAAAAACAGAACGATGGCTATATCTTCGATTCGAAGAATCTTACGGTTTGCACCAAAATGTTTTGCTTGCGATTTTCTATATATCTGATGCAATTTTTTTTTCTTGAGGGACCGTTTACTAAGTAAAAGTAACGCTATCTTCGAAAATTTCAATACGAACCCTTATTTTTTATCATTCCATTCGATTCAGAATACATCATTTACCCTATATACCAAATTTCAATGCATTATGTTGAAAAACACGTCACTTATGAGCGAAAATATTTCGACCATTTTTTGACCGATCTTCAGGGAGAATTTCCATAAAACGAAAGGTATTTTTAGGTTCTTCTCACAGCGGGAGAAATCGAACGGTCAATGTGGCGCGTTTCACGACGTTAAAAAATACAAGTATTTTAGTCTAAAATTGCATAGAAACTACTTGGATTTATAGTGTCATGTTTAAGATTAATACAAAAATAGCAAGTAAACGCAAAAGTAATATAATTTATTTACAACATTAAATATGTGCATTCTTGACACGAAATAAATAAAATATCGAAAACTGTAATTGCAGAAATATAACGAATACTACTGATAGTTAGAAAATCAATAAATATTAAATGTCGGCATTAGTAAACAGTATTTAGCAAAGCATGAATATTTTACAGAAATATTTCACTATAAACACAAATGTAACTAGATCGTTGAAATGATTTATAAAATGAAAAAGTCACATGATTCAGTAAAATTTTTAAAGGGTAACTTATTGAAATTGCTTAAAAAAATTTTGTTTTAAATAAATGGAATTTAAGAAAGCAAATTAAATAAAAAAAATTGATAGTTTACAGAAAAAATAATTAATAATTTAAAAAACTAAAAAACACGCTTTAATAGAAAATCAAACTAAAAAGTAAAAAATAATCAATAGATTAAAAAACTAAGAAACACGCTTTAATAGAAAAGTGAACTAAAAAGTAAAAGATAATTTTAAATAAGTTTGAAATAAGAATATAGTGATTAACAAGAAATATTTATTTTATCGTAAAAAAAGCGTGGGGTGCTTTTTAAGATATTTTCATAATGGCTTTACTTTTACTAATATCTGTCATTAAATATTTACAAAAATTGACATCAAGCACCCCACACTTTTTACGATAAAATAAATATTTCTTGTTAATCACTCTATTCTTATTTCAAACTTATTTAAAATTATCTTTTACTTTTTTGTTCACTTTCCTATTAAAGCGTGTTTCTTAATTTTTTAAACTATTGGTTATACGATAATTGAACGTTATGCGATTTTCCACAACTCTAGTTTACCTTGAATTAATCTTTGATAGTTTTCAAAAGTCGTCTACTATACGGTCCCTTAAAGTGAGCGTTTTTTACATTTTCTCTAAAAAATCGAGAACTAATAGTCAAAATGGAAAGAAAAAAATTATGGGGGGGTTTTAGAACATGGTAAATCTAATAAAAGCAAAAAAAATATATGTTTCTATTCAAAACATTTTTTTAATTTTTTTATTAATTAATAATTAATTATTAAAAAATAAATTGATTCAAAAGCTGATTGCTATTTATCTTTGGCCATTTACAAACTACCTTTTGAAAAAAAAAATTACTGAAATATATTAATGATTTAAGTATTTATGGCCAAAAAACCAACTTTTTTATTTAACATTAGTTTATCATTTTCTTTTTATCATTTAAATTACAAACCATTCATTAGAAAATTACGAATTTTTGTATTTCACATTCTTTTTTAATGCTGAATCCAAATATGGAATAATATTATGAGGTTGCTATTGAACTTTTTAAAGTTTGGTTCTGTTTTAATATGTAGATGACCCCTCATGATAAAAAAAACTACACACAATTATTAAAAACCTTTCACGATTTACAACGGTACCTTTTGTTTGTTATTTCAACAATTAGAACAAAAGATATAGCCATCGTTCTGTTTTTTTTTGGTACTGTACAATGTCTTAGCTAGTGAACATGCGCCTGATGCTACTAATGACTTTCACAATTTTAATGCTTAACTGTAATACACAAATATATATAGCATTTTTATCTGAGTTTTAGTACTAGGTAGGAGAATGTCAGCAATGAAAATCATAAATTACTGAAATTACGTCTTATAACTATTTTAAGTTTATCATTTTTGGAATTTATATTATGCATTGTTGGTGGAAAATATTTCATTTGATCATATAACCAAATATACAATACACATCACATTATGTTTGATACTTGAGATTTCTAGTTTAATTTTTTTATAAACTTGTGTTTAAATTTAAAATAGACGTAAATTAATTGAAATATTTTGAAACGAAAAATTAAACAAAAGAAAGTACAGAATATTAAATAGTAATGTATAAAATAGAATATTGCAAAAATATTTCGCTTATCTATTGAAAGGTCGATGAATATCAGAGCTTGGTTTATATGAGAAACATATATATTAGATGCGAATATAGGAAAAAAAGGTACAATAGTCCTAAATATTAGACTTAAGACATATTTAAACAATGGATGAATTTCTAAAAATGTTAATAAAAGTCTTTTAAATGGTTACTTTTAATATTCGCCGTATTTGGTTTTTAAAGCGTTAGTATTTATTTTGTGGGTATTAAGCAAATTACATCTTAAGTATCATATAAGCTATTATGTCGTTACTAATACATTTCCTGGCGCCTATGTATCTTCTTTGGTAAATGGTTTACGATAGCTGTACTGAAACACTCCCATTGTTACTTCATGATCGTCTCTCCAAGATATAAATCTTGCATTATTCTTTTTCTTCTTTCTTCGTCGCCCTTTCTTAATGATAATGCTTTAGCAATATCACACTGACACATAAGACTTATCGCATCCGTTCGTATTATTTATTTTGCTAACAATATAACACATATTATGTACTTTAATGTATTACTCTAAAGTTCGTTTTTAGGAAGATCACTTTTATAAAAGTGTGATTATAGAAGGTTTCATAACCATTGGTGATTTAAAAAAGTTAATTTGGCTATAATACAAAACCTTTTCCGGATTATATAAAGTACAAATACATTTTCATTAGAAGGTAGATAAAACAAAAAAATTTATAAAAGGTTTACACATTAAATTTAAACAAAAGTACGTCGTGATAATTTTGAATTCGTACATTTTGTATACGAGTTGAATAACTTAAATATTTATTATCCTGCTACTCAATTTTCGAAGTGAAAAGTATTACAGAAACTAATTACTTTGGATTGACTTTCCTGCTTTCTTCAAAGATATCTCAGGACTCTAACAACTAGGCTTTACTGATAACTAGACGAAAGTTAATCGGTAACATATTCTTTAGACATTAAACTTTTATATTAAGCTCGAATATTAAACTACTTAAAAAAATTGTTTGTTTTGCTTTGATGCATTACATTTTTTAAATTTGTCAAGTGTCATCAAATATTCTCTTTTCAATTACATTATGTGCATAATAAGGAAATGAATTTACAAATATTAATTTAAATGAATTATTGTGTTGATATATACAAGCCACGTATACAATATGTTTTGAACTTACCTCAACTACTGAATTTTTTTGACACAATACGAAAGGTAATAATAAAATTGCTCTTGAAATAGAAAAAAAAAAAAAAATAATTTCAAATGTATTTAATTCAAGTAATGGTTTTCATGGATCATATGTGTGACAGATTTCTAATATATTGGCAAACCAGTCGCATTGTTATGATATTTTTGGTTAAGAAACCACAACTAAATAATAAGCTCACAGTGACAGTCAAATGAAATTACTTTTCTTTTGAAATGTATAACATATTTCAAAAACTACTTTTGAGAAAAACTTAAAATTTTATTTCACAAAAAGTATTATGTTTTGAAGTATGCATATTTAATAAAATAGTTATTTGAAGAATGATAAAATGCAACCCACGTTAAATGAAAGTGAGAATTGAGAGACTTGGTAAATTCCTCCTAGTATCATTAATTTTATTGTGCTAAAAGGTCTAGTCGGTTGATTACTAACTGCAATTTCAAGCACAAACTGGTGTTATAATTTATTTTTCACTCTGACTGGAATGTAATTAAATTCCTAAATTCACTACTCTATTTAATCTTCATCAACTGAAGCGACAGCTAGAAACATCTTCTACGAAGACCTTTTTCACAAAATAGTGGGTATCAGGTTTTGAAAAATGCATCCCATATTCTATTCCTTATTGCTCTATTAATTTTGTACCTTAATGGGAGTTTGGAATAAAATACTTTATCTGGTTCCGGGGAAAGGAACCTATTGTGAGTAGCATATTGTGTTTTATCTAATGTATGTTATCTTCTGATATCAGAGTGTGTTAATAAAACCAAATTCAATTGTAAGACTCAATTTTGCACATTTCTCAGATGATTTTTGAATAACTTTATTTAAAATTTAATTCTTCTATCATATGTTTCCTAACATATGTTCGCCGACCAAACGGTAGAGTGGTTAGCGTGCTAGCTTCTAGACCGCGAGGTTGCGGGTTCGAGTCCCGTGTTGGCATGGATGTTTGTAAATGTATGTTGGCTTGTCTAATGACGAAGGTTTCGGCGCATTATAGCCCTCGTTTTGCTGAAGGAGCAAGATAATATGAATACAACCAACCTAACATATGTTCAATTTAGGAAAGTTTCCTTATATTTTGAACTAACATATTTTCTAATTTAAATATATAAATAACATGCTATATTGTCTTGTGCTTCAAAGTATTTAATATGAATTTTGAACATAACATTATATTTAAATGTGAAATGGAGGACCATATGATATTATGATATCCACTTATTTTAATTTGCGCAACTAAAAGTAATATTGAGCTTTCTTGTTGGATTGTGATAGATTTGGAAAGTGAACATTTTGGAATGTGAAAGTAACTGTCACTAATTTACCTCTTTTAAGCACGTTATCTTACGATATATAATGGACACGTAAGAACGTACTATATATAATGGATGAAATTGTAGTTTGTAAAAGTTGAATAACAAAAAAAAACTATGTGAATTCGGAGAAATGCATAAATAAAAGTGCTTCCAAGGTGGCAAGTTTGAAAATACTTAACAAGTGAATGTGCCACTGCATATTTCATTTTTTGGTCGATATTTCAGATCCAAGCATATAGATTTGACTAATAGAATTACTTTGAAATCTTTCTACCAGTCCAATTTAAGAGCACTTTCAGATATAATGTCCTAATGTATTTTACCTAATAATACAAATTTTATCCAGACCCTTAATTTCATTTATGACCTGTGTCTGTTGTATTTATAGTTTTGTCGGAGCTGTTTTTTAAATAGACTTTTGGACTCTATTTTTGGTACTTTCGATTAATTTATTTTTATGAAAAATTCCCTTCTTCAAGAGATCTTTTCTTTCAACTATTTAATTAAAAATAACTTTTATGTTTTCCAAAAGTTTGGTTCATACTTTAATACTTCTCATCAAAGTGTTATGTGACGTTAATTTTTTTTTTTTTTTTTTTTTAAGAATTTATGTGAACAACACAGCTCTTAAGAATGATGTAGTTATCTTTTCCTCCAATATACTAATATCCTAGATCTTACATTTTACCCTGATTTGAATATAAATGGCCAGGCTGCTAACGGACACATTAACTTTATAAATAAAAACATATCCTTGAAAAACTGATTTTGATGAAAAAACACTATACTCAAAAAAGTTAAAATCAGTTAAAAGCCATTGTTTCGCTTTCTCCTATGTTTTTCCTCTTCTTCTGGCAATGATCCTGGTTGACAAATTCCTTAAATAAATGATGATTTTTTCTCTAGGAAGCGAATCAAATCATTGCCATATGCCAGTTATTTAAAAAAAATCATAGCGGTTGAAACACCTATATTGCTTAATGTGCGAAAAAAATTAATAGCCCTATTTACTCTTGTGCTTAATAATTAGTAGAATTCTGAATAAGAAAATAGTACATCTGCAACTTTAGTTTTTTGATATTAAAAACCTAAAGAGGATATATTTATCCCGCTATAACCGCCTCATACAGACCTAATGTAGGTGAACAATTTCTTGGCATTTGCTCTTATTGTTTTAATGTATATGTAAACTGTATAGTAAATCCCCATGTTGAGTTTAATGATTTTGACCACATGAAGTCAAAATGCTTATCTTTAATAACCCATGTAGGAAATAGGCAAAACACTAGTTACTAAGTTCTAAACATAAATTGCCCGATCTTGTATTGTTGAAACCAAGTAAATTATAGACATATTCAAATGTGAATAATTTTTCTTTATGATAAACGCCAAATCATTAAGGCGTGCCAGACGTTTATAAGTGTATTTTCAGTAAATATAAAATTTCCATTCAATAGTGATTCCACTCATTGAACGTTGACTTAACATTTCATTTAGATAGTAATTTGTGATGAAGAGAATACTACTTAACCAGAGGTATAATTATACTTAAGGACATTGCCAATTAAAATAGAGTAATTAGAATATTTCAGTAAGTAAAATAATATGTCATTAACAATAAATGTCAGTGTAAGATGTTTTTGCTGAACAAATCAATTTATATTTTTCTTGTAATTATTTGTAATAAAATTGGGTGATAACATTCTCTTAGCTGTGTATTAGGCTGGATTAAAAAAAATGAAAAGTAAGAAATATATAACACCTATATGTAGAAAAGTTGTCTCTTACAAAGCCTATTATCATACAAAATTTCAGCTAAATCAAATAATATCTTTGGTTGCTCAAATAACTTTACATTTTAAGTTTTTAAACCAATTTCTCAACAAACTAGCCAAAAAGTAATGATGAAATATAATATATCTCATTTGAAACTAAGAATGGTTGAAATTAAACTTTAGAAAAATAAAATAATCAATGAATATTTGAATGACTTTGGATATCGAGTGATGGCCTTCAAATGTGCATTGCTAACGAGCATGCTCTTCTTACTCTGGCTAATGTTTTCTCTGCCTCACTACTATCAACTGCGTTCTTTGTTCGAGTTGGTTGTTTTTCTAGAGCGTTCTATTTAGTTTGTTTTACGTGAATGCTATAGTTTTTTACTTTTTTTTTTCATTTTTTCTGATGGGTGTTTCCATGTAATAAAATATGCGAAAAAAGTTCACTTCCTTTTGTATCGGATCAACAAATAAAACATAAATTAAGAAAATACCATAAACAAATATCGTATTATTAATAAACCTTTAAAAAAAGGAGTATACAATTTTTTTCAAAAAATATTGTGTCTTTTTAAAAAGTCAGCAGAGGAAATTCTGTTTGATATTTCATTATGTAAATGAAAGGACTTTCTAATCTGTAATTACAAAATTAAAGTATCTGTAGCTGAAAGAGCTTTTTTTACGAATCAAAAAACATTTCGTAGAATATTAAATAGAAATATTGATATGGGATGTTGATGTTGGGGATGTTAAATGTTGAAATGGAAAGAAAAAGCAGCAGAATGAAGTTAAAATACTCAAATGCGAAGTATTGTGGAAAATACAGTAAATAGACTATATAATTTTGATATGAGACAGATATCGGAATCTTCAAATTCTTCAAATGAAAATGAGGATACTGTTTTTGAATATGAACCACTTGAAATGAAAAAGACAATTATATGTCATGATTCCTCTTCAACTTCGCAAATGAGAACTAAACTTCCAAATGTAGCAAATGCTTGTGACAAAACTGGTGAGTTCGATAGATCATCATCAATTCTTATCAATGCCTCTTTGAACGATATGGGAATAATTACCAAAGAAGATTCTTCTAAAGTAGATGATCGTAGCAAATCCAGAAAGAGAAGAATTTAAAACCCCATTGACATGAAAAGGAAAAACACTCGTCATCAGAATATGCGATATATTTTGACTTAAATTCAAATTAGGGAGGAAAAGGACCTCTTTATCGTTTAAGCAGCATTTATAGCATTTATAAGAACTGACGCTGATCTAACGGACACACCAGTTCTGTAACAAACCTGTGCTATATTTGGAAGCTTAGTTCTCATTTGCGAAGATTAAGGAGAATCTTAACTTATAATTGTCTTTTTCATTTCAAGTTGTTTATATTCAAAAACAGTATTTTCCTTTTCATTTGAAGAATTTGAAGATTCTGAAATCTGTCTCATCTCAGAACTAGAAATTCTATTACCTGTATTGTCCACAATATCTTACACTTTAAAAAATTTTCTTCATTCTGCTGTTTTTCTTCTGCTGCTTTTCTTTCCGTCTCAATCTCTTTTCAATCATTTTGCTTGCTTTTATATCAACATTTCCAATTACCATTCAATGAAATGTTCTTTGATCAGTAAGAAAGGCTCTTTCAGCTACAGATATTTTAATTTAGCAATTACAGATTAGAAAGTCCTTTAATTTACATAATGAAGAATCACACAGATTTTCCTTAGCTGATTTCTTAAAAGAAACAACATTTCTTGAAAAATTTTAATATACATTATCTTTTTAAATATTTCTTAATATTACGATATTTCTTTATGGTATTTTCTTACCTTATGTTTTATTTGTTGATCCGATAAAATAGGAAGAGAAAATTTTTCCCTTAAGCATTGAACATATTTTATTAAATGGGAACACATCAGCAAAAATGAAAAAATATGGCATTCACGTAACACAAACTAAATAGAGCACTCTAGAAAGACAATCAACTCGAACAAAGAACGCAGATGGTAGTAGTGACGCAGAGAAAACACACAAAAGCACATTTGACGGCCATCCCGCGATTTTCAGGATCATTCAAATATTCGTTGATTATTTATATCTTGTAAAGTTTAGTTTTCCCCATTCGTAGCTTCAAATGAGAGATATTATACTTTGTTATTTCATTTTGGCCAGTTTGGTGAGAAATTGAGCTAAAAACTTAAAATTATTTTAGCAGCCAAAGATATTATTTGATTTAGCTGTAGTTTTGTATGATAAATAGGCTTTGTAAGAGACAACTTTTCCACATGTAGGCGTTATATATTTCTTACATTTAATTTTTTCACTCCACCCTACTGTATATGTAGCATAAAAATTTACTATTATAAATAAATCTTTTCTATCGATTGACAATGTAAAACCACTATGCAATTCGAAATGGGTAGAAGGCATTCCAGGGGACACATCAAAGGGTCCTACCAGGAGGCGTTATGTGACACTAATTTCTTATAAATTAACACAACTGCATTCAATGTCCATTACAGGCAAAAGATCTAATTCGATAAAGCCAAAACTATATTAGAAATCAAAACAATAATGCATGTACAGTTAAAAATGTTGAGTATTAGTAATAAGAGCAAACACTATTATCTCTATTTAAACTACAAGAATACTCATACTTGTTCCTGTATAGAATATTATAATTTAACAAATTATTTCCCGAATATATCAGATCCTATCACCTCCCATTAATTTTCGTAAAGTCCGTTACCCAATTTGGATGGATCAATCACTTAAAGTAAAAAGGTTGGGGTATCATCCATCATGAAAAGACTGTTCAAAATTGTATGATGTAGATAAAGTTGGTAATAGAAGCCATTCCAGTAATTGTAACTTTAATTATTATCCTCTGACGGGACGTATTCCTCTTTCAAATAAAAAAAGGAAAGTCCTTTACGAAGTAATTTGTCATTGTCACTGTGTGTGGTCTTTGTCAGTGAAAGATTCGAGATTGTCTCTTGAGAGTAAAGTTACATCCTTAAAAGTTTAACGTCCATTTGGGTAAATTTAGAGAATTTTGGTTACTGAACACACGGTTCCTTTGACATTGTTTGGTTGGGATATATTCTCTCATCAACTTGACAGGCTTTGCCAAATATAATTTAAGATATATTTCATGGTTGACAGTTAGGAAAATTGAACATGTGCTTACTTATTGATTTATGGGTGCTTAGTTGAAGGTTTTTAAATTAAATATTTTCTATTTAAATAATAACATTGTGATGTAGTGAAATATTCAAATACTTGAGCATTGAAGATTAGTAACAAAAAACAATAATATAATAAAATTGTGCATATTTTGAAAGGCATGTGTATATTTACTTAAGTGCAATGAGAAACATATTTAACATAAAGGTAATTTTAGTTGTTGTTAACTAACGTTTGGATATTTTTTTCATTACCCTTAATTATCTAAGACGTGTTTTAGTAATTCTAGTAAAGCTATGGTTTTTACTCATAATATAATAATTTAACTTTGAAAATGTATCAGGGAATTGATGTATAAAATAAATATTCTTGAGGGTGAATAGCAGAATACAGATGATCTGTGCCAATACCTGACTTCTGTATCTTCTAATGCGGCGTCATGGGACTATGTAATAAATGGAAACTGTTAATGAAGATGTATTATAAATAATAGCCTTCTGGGATAATATTATCAAGTATAATAGAAAATAGTTTTCAGAAATTTGTTAGAATTGGAGTTAAATGAACAAACTTTCTGTGTTCCTGATGGGATGTTTATTTTTTGATAGAATATTAAATTATCTCATTAAATATTAATTACTAGAATAAAAGAAATGAGCGTTACTTTGACAATATTGTAATAAACCAGCATCTAATAAAAATGAAATTTAATTGTAGCTTGGATTTGTAAAAAGTTCTAACTAAGGAAATTGTTTTTGAACTTTGATATTGATTGGTTTTTATTATTTGACTATTTTCAGTTAAAAACAAAAACTCGTCATTATACAAATTTGTAGAAAAAATTGCTTTTCGAAAATGATTATTTTCAGACTATAACTTGAAATGTGTAAATAGAGGGCTTTGAGTTTCTAGTGGAATTATAAGTACGAAAAGTTATGTTTTTAAAACAAGTGTTAGTAAACATTGTATTCAAAATAAAAAATTCAAATAATTTAAATGATTCGCAATAAACATGCATTCTAAAAATCTCAGTTAACACATTTATTCTGATGGTCACTAAATAATAAGATTATTATAATCTACAAGAAGCTTACAATTGCTAAGTTCAGCATTTAAAAACCAAAAGAAAAACAAACTAATTTAATGCATTAAAATTCCAATACTAGCTTTCTCCACCCGCACTTTCACCACGAAATAACATAAAAAATAGCATAAAATTACTAGGCGCTTGATGTGTGTTAATGTTTTGTAAAAAAGGGTCTCTAAATATATTAAATACGACTAGTACTTTAATACTATATCAGTTTAAAATTATATTTGGTTTTTTGTTAAATAAAACGCATACATAAGGGACACATACATAAGGTTTAGTTTACACTTGAACTTTGGACCACATAAATATTGCCTGTTAAAATAATAAGAACAAAACAATAATAATTTTTCTTGGAGTATAAACATTATGGTATTATTTCAAGAATTAATCTAAGTATTGAATTAAACTCCTTTCAGTAGTGATTGGAAGATAATAAATGAAGTACAAATTTTGTTCAATGCACTGTGCAATGCCCCTTACGAAGTAAGAAAACATGATATCGGAAAAGTAACATTATGAATAATTACATAATATCAATATAATACATCGGAAACTAGTTGGTATAAACACAATAAAGGGAAGGCAAAAATATGTGCTATTTCGTTATTACTTGCTATCCATCATAATTCATACTGTTTCGTATACGTTTTTTTTTTTTTTTTTTTTTTTTTTTATTATTATTATTTTTATTTATATTACACTTACTGTGTAATTTTAGTAAAATAGGGCGATTCAAATTAATAGTTTGATTATCTTAATAACAGTGAAACGTAACTCCATAAAACAAAATATATTTTTTTTTTTTTCTTTTTATAATCGTGCTGAAAAAGAACGTATAGTTAAAGCTCTGAAAGAAATCAAATAAACCTTAATTGCGAAATGTTTTATGAATAGCGTAAAGCCTTTCTTAAATTACATGCCTGCAAATATAAAGCATTTTTGAAATTAAATATTAAAGTGCTTTTATGGATTATAATATTTCCTAAAGTTTCCATTTCTTGCTGTGCTAGACCAAATATTTAAACAGATTAAATAAAGAACATACTGAAATTATTTTTATATATGCAGATGCTTTGGAGTGGTGCTCATAAAGTAAAACTTCAGTATTTAATAACACTTATTTTAAACTCTTTCAATTTTTATTAATTAAGTCATGATATTTTGATAAGAAGGCACAACTCAATGGAAAAATATTCAATATTTGACTGTTTGAATGTTACAAAATTTTATGAAATTATTTTAACATATTAGTGTTAACTATTCTTATAATAAGTGCATAAGTTTGTTACATTATTTTCGGATATTATTTTATGCAATATTTATCTGAAATCTTATATATAATTTTTTGTTTTGTAATAAATGTGTTTCCGTAGGACATGTGTAATTTTCTGTACTGATGTAATAGCTTTGAATTCAGTAATATGTTTCACAACTTATAAAAAATACATTGGAATTTATTTTTAATTTGTAAACGTTAGACCTGAAACCGTCATATAATGCCGAAAAAAACTTTGAAATATTAAAATGGGTTTTTTCTTTACTTATAAAACAGCTTAATGAAAGGACACAGTCCCTTATACCATTGTAGAGATCGAAAAATCCACATTAAGGACACTGTGTTTTGTCAATTTACTACACAAATGTGGCATGGTGGTCTTTACCCTCGGGGTACAAAAATATTTTTACAAAAACTTAAATTTCCATTTTGAATCAAAAGTATTCTTTTTTTTTTTATATTATGTTATTATAAACAATTATTTTTCATGCCAAATTAGAGTTATTCATGTGTTAGAAGAAATTTCATTATTTATTCAGCCGTCTTTTAATTGCTATTTGGTGAAACTTAAATGATATTCAGACTTATGTTTAAGCATCTGTAGTATAAAAGATGGAAAGTTCCTTTATACTCAAAGTCAGGACAATGTCATCTATGTTCTTAATATAAGATAATGATTGTATCACAATACTCAAAATTAAAGATTTCACAAACAACACTAATTTGGTAACTACTACACAACCTCTATGATTCTGTGAAGCGATTTTGTACGGAAATTTACTTAGTTATATAAAGACTTACTTTACTTACTTATAGAAAGAAGGATAGCACTTACTTGCACAACAGACTTGCATCTTTTAAAAGTGAGTCAAGTTGGTAATAAAAACTACTCCACTGAGGAAGTAATTAATGATTCAATTCGGCTCACTTTTAAAAGATGCAAGTTTTCGGCGCTAGAGGAGTGAAATCTTCTGCAAACTTCTTCAATAAAATTGAATGAATGTTTTTTTTTACAAAATATAAAGAATGAACATCATTTGGCAAGCTATGACACATTTCACAGTCAGATTTAATTCAACTCATTCAAAGTCGATATTTGAATATTTTCGGCCATTTTTGCCCCGAAAAACCAGTATATTCATAATCAACTAACATTTATCTACATTATATGAAAAATTCAGAATGATGTTCTATGGAGTAGTTAAACATACATTCGCCGCTCGACAATACTTAAAGATGAAATGCCTTCTGATGTCTCAAGGTATTCTGATAGCCTGATACGAGAGCTTCTGAAAATTGGTTCAGGACATTACCATTCGCATTCGACCAGCCATTAGATGGTACTCAAATCAGTATCATTAGAATATTACAATATACCTTCATCTTTACTCAGATTGCTTGGCATTACTTAGTTGATTATAAATTACTTGATTTTAAGATTTATTTAAATGTGTGTTATCTTGTAAGGCATGGAAGATGTAATTGGACATTCCCTTTGCATTCAAATCTAAATAAAGGGATATGCAGGTTCTTAATACTCGATCAATCAAGGGACTAATCTGGAGTATATTTCATTATTAATACTTGCCTTATTATCTCAATAATATGAAATATTAAAGCTATACGGTAAATTACAGAATTATTGGTGATGGAAACCAGCCCTATAATAATAATGTATCTTTAAAACATACTTAGCACACACTCTAGCTTTGAATGTAAATGGAAAGATGTTGTACTATAATCTTCCTGTCCTTACAGGCAAACACATTTAATTCAGTATTAAAATCAGCTAGTTTATTACCAACTGAGACTGACTGAAGAGAGGTGCCGGTTTAGAAATACTAAGTAAAGAGTGAGGTATATTAAATTTAGCAAATGCTACTAATTTGGATTCCGAGGCAAGTTGATCGAGAATGTCCTATCTGGATTCTTAGCAGAAGGTTACTTCAGGCCACCAAAGTAAGCATGTTGCTCTTTGTGGTCTCTTTTAGTCTCTTTGGAAACTATCAAGATCCACCCTTAAATGCTTTTAGACATATTAACCACATTATTTTTCGTTGAGGTTAGCCTAGGCTCTAAATTAAACATTACGGATTCACTATTTTGTGGATATGCAAGTTATTGTGGATAATATGTATTAATGTTTCTCAGACTTATTGCTTGAATAGCTATTCATTATCTTATTTAAACCTGGTATCTATATGCACTTTTAGAAAAGTTCTTAATTAATCAATTTAAGTAAGTATAGATATCAAATACAGGTGTAGTTTTAATGGAATCGAAACACAATGTATATTTTATAGTAGTTCTAAAGGCATACCGACGTATTTTATTGTTGGTTGGTTTGTACGCTTAACATATTATCTTTCTAAACCTGATTTTTAGTCGTAGTTTTTTCGTTATTTAGTTCTACATAATTTATCTTTTTTCAAAGGAATTGTATTATTTTGCTAGTTTTTTAAGGTTTGCTATTATAAATGGTAAGTTTCACAAGTATAAAGTTATAATTGTTTGCAAAATTTTAAATGGATTACGAAATAAAATTGCTGTTGCCAATTTATTTAAAAAAAATAATAAATTCATGTGGATTTAAAATTTTTATGGAAATTAAAAAGTCATTTTATAAATTTACAGCCAGAAAAAATGCCAAAAAAAGGGCGTTAAGAAATAACACTCATTGAAGTGTTATGGTACGATAATTTTCGTTGTACATTAAAAATATACATTTCGTAGGAAAAGTTACCGCAAAAGGCATTGGGATCGTATTATTAAATATCCACATCTGTATATTTTACATCATTGATTTCGAAAAGCCAATTTTTACTAAAATAATGATAAAACTTTAATGGCTAAAAATACATTGCATTAATCATATGTAATTTCTTTGCCTTGCTCGATGATGTTAAAGCATATCATCATTTACAACCTTCGCACCTATTCCACAGTTTCAGATACTCTGGAGATAATATCCTATTATTAGGCGTAGTTACATGTCTCCCTTTATTTCACACTTCCTTTTCTCCATAATAATCAATCACATTTATATTTCAAAGTAAAGTATCGTACTGCTTCTAAATTACAGTGTATAATTTTGAATATATCTAAAAATAAGACGAAACTTAATGGTTAAAAATAACCACCAATACTATTCCCGACTTGCCATCAATAATTTATGGTAATTACAATTGGAATATTTTTCTGTAGTTGCCATATGAATGTTAAGCTTTAAAATTTTAAAATTCATTTTGAAAATCTTTATTTTAGATAGTCTAAAGCTTTACGATTTTTCTGAACAATAATGCTCTTGTTTATACATTTGTTAAGTTAAAGTCAGGAAATTAAACAAATGTTTCCAATAATATATAATTTTATCGAATTTAGTACTTATATGATACATTTATATAACTGACCGATGCTTTTTCAGCAAGAAAGTGTAATTACAAGCAAGTTAATTGCAAGAAAACATTGTTGAAATTCCATTATTTTCAAGAGACGGCTCATTAGACGTTTAGGTCATTTTATAAACATATCCTATTTATAAAATGTTTTCAAACACGTTTTTAGAATAATTTTTTCACTGTAATAAAAAAAATTTGTTTCCATATTATGTTACACAATCTATAAAATCGTCAACTTTTAAGCATAAATAGTAAGCTTAGCTTCTTGAAATTTGGTAAGCACTAATTATTGATGTCCTATAACAGGAACCCCTGAATACATTCTTCATGTTCGATTGTTACCTACATTCTCTCCTTCAGACAGTCTTTTTTTTTTTCAGGAAAATTAATTTCATGTCCAATTGATCTTTCCAATTTAGTTAGTGCTAACTTTAATATTACTTATTCTCGTATCTATTCCATTTATAGTATTCATCTGGTTTTTTTTATTTTTTTATTTTGAAGTTTTCCCGTAGTCTTTTCTAGAAAATGTGTACCTTACAAGTAATATGATCCTGTCCGAAAATATACGTCAATTAAATAAATGCAACTGATAATTTTATATCGCTTGATTACTAAAATTAATTAAATGAAGTCGATATATTTTTATTGAAGCTTTTGGAAAAATGGATTTAAGTTCTGAAAATACTTTATCGACAAATGTTTTTTTTTTTTTTTTTTTTTTTTTTTTTTACATTTTGCAAAATTCATACTTTTAAAATTAACTTCAATCAATGATCCCATTAAAAAAATCCCAAATTGATGCATTAATTCCTAGTTGTTACACTTAACATGAAAGTAAATGCTAACACTTGAAACATTCACTTTAAGGGAATACATACGTCTCTATGTACCCCATGTTAAATTTAACTATTTCATGTACAAACCTATTTCATGTTTCAGAACGTATCAAAAAATAATTTAAAGTTTGGTACACTAATTTTTAATACTGTATTAACACTACTGAAAATATCTCTTTTCATTTAAAAAAAAAATTAAGCATATTTTTAATCTTAATACTCATTTAAATCACGTTATGCTTCTTTTTTACATTTTATGATATGAATAAAACATACAATTAATTTTACAAAAGCTGTTTTCAGTAAGTACCATATAGTCAAAGACATATAAATAATACCTCAAATTGATAATATAATTATTATTTGGAAAAAAAACGTGCTTCAAGATACATCTAAAGTTTCAGTATTGCAAAGCGGAAACACAAAAAAGAGAAATGTTTAAAAAAAAAGAAAGCGGAAACACAAAGAGAGGATTTTTTTGAAAAAAAATTAGAATTTTGAAAATTACAATGTACTTCTATCCTAAAGCTAATTAGGAAGAGTAAAATATCTTTTCCCGACGTTTTGCAATAAGGTGTTGAAATTACGGAAATTGGAATGAAATCCATAACTTAGAATATACTGAGCCAATGTGACTTGGGAATTTTTCTATAGGTAATTTGTTTTATAAAATTTTGTATCCATATTTTTAGGAATATACTTTAATTCCAATGTTTAGTGGAAGATTGTGAAATCGATAAAAAAGGTTCTGGAAAGGAGAAAGCGAGTATTACGTATAAAACCATCGAAATTTACTGAACCAAATTGAGATGAATTCTTTATTAGGTTTTTTGACGAAGCAAGATTATCGATGACAACGTATTTACTATTTGATGATTAGCATTTTTTCTTACGAGTTCATTTTTCAAAGAAAGGTATTCCCAAGCATGCACTTTTGACATTTCCAGAAACTTATCACTTTTCAATTTAAAAAAATTAAATTTACTATAGAATATCTAAAAATATTACTTTCATCAAATATTATTCACAACTTAGTGCCAAAAAAAAAAAAAAAAAAAAAAAAAACGTATGAAATTAGTCTAAAATAATACAAGATTTCAACATTGAGTATATAGATTTCACTCAGACGCATGCAATCACAAAAATATAAAATATTGGTGACATTGACAAGATTTAGCTACAATTAAAAAAAAAATAACATTCCTTAAATAGCACTTCTGTTATAGCTAGTTACAGATGCATTGAATCTGAGTAAAAGAGGGTCCTAGCCAAGATTTATATTTGGGATAAAGTATGTAATTATAAACCTCAAAACGCTGATTTTTATTAAGAATAATTTGCTCAAGCAAGCATAAATGCTGAAAACACTTAGCTCGATTTTCAAGGCGAAATTATAATACATTCGTCTGAAAATATTTTTACTTTTGGAAACTTTACCTTGTTAATATTAATATCTCCCTCAAAGAACTCTAAGCGTTATTATTTAGAAACACATAGAAATTACACTATTATCCTTTTTAATAAAAAGAGTAAAATCTCATTACTTGTATTAATTAGTTTCTGAAGAAGTTTCCAAACACTCGCTATGTACTGGTGAAAACATTATTATATTCGAGTAAATATTCAAAGGTTATTATTTGCTAGAGTTATAATTTCAATTTCAATGAAACAACTGATAATATGCCGTAATTATTTATTTTTAAGAACACATTTGTTATGATTATTTTTATTTATTCTATAAGCTTTGAAATTAAAAAGAAGTGTTTAGTACTTTTCGTTACTTCTAAGAAATTACTTATTTTAAAAATATATCTCTTTTCTCGTATATAACAATATATTATACTAAATATTTAAAATTTTACAAAACTGGATTGATTAATTTTTAATATATAATGTTTTTGCTGTAAATGTAGGATTTTACATTTCTAGACATCACGTTATGTTTTGACTTTTCATTTCAGTGCAAATAAAAAGTGTGCAAAATGGCAAATGCAATATCATTTAATTGAACGATGAAACAAAAACCGGGAGAAATAAAATAATACTTTCATCTTTATATAATAAAATGCTTTAGAGGCTTAAATATATTACAAAAGTTTTCGTAAAAAAACACTTTCTTCATCGCTGCCCTTTATACCCCAGTTATGTTTTATGATGTTTTTAATCTTAGTATGTATCCTAATATTGGAACATTTACATATTAGATTTTTTTTTTATTCTAGCAATTGATACTTTAAGTTATTTACGTTAGTTAAAATAAAAGAGTTGTGTTTAAAGTATCATTATTAGACATCTTCAAATTAGATAGTGAAATAAAAGGGAGGTAAGACTTCAAACATGATGCCATAATATAATTTGCCATAATATAATTAGCCATAATATATATTTATTCGGATTATTTTTTATATTTAATTATTCTAAATATTTCTTGAATTCCAAATTTATACTCAGGCTAAGATACGTTTGAATAAGCTGTGCATAATCCTCTTTTAAACCGTCAATCGGATATTTTACTCCTATTTTTGATCCAAATAGACCAAAGTACGACTTTCTTCATACTTGATTTTCAAAAGGATTTTTTCATATCTTGATGATTAAAAGAGATCTAATCAAAATATAATAAATGACGCATGTATCCAATTATTTAATTATTAGTAATTTTAAGTTATTCCTCTTATTATAATAAAAATGCAGTGTTAACAATTGTCTTTGTGGAAATCTTTTTAAGATTTCATACTTAAATTTGTAAAGCAAATTTGCATAAAATATAAATTATTTAAATATATAAATGTATAACAATATGCTTAATATTTGTTTAATCAACGTACTATATATTTCATTAAAGTAAAGGCAATACATATTCCAAATCCTATCAATTAAATACTGAAAGTCAGGATTTAAACTTCAATATAGTGTCACTACTTCTAAAGCTGAAAATAAACATTAATAAAACAGACTTTTACGAGCATCTAAATCCCCACATTGAACACCGAAATGTACTTTCCTGATAAGCCCTAAGGTATTGCGCCCTATGGAGAAACGCTCCAGTAAAGTCAAAGTACCTTAAGTAGCAAAAATATAGAGCGGAATAGAATACACGCACTGATACTTTTTATATTTATTTTAAAACGTAGAGAGATTCCACTTCTAGTTGTTCTCCCATTAGAGTAAACGGAAGAGAGTAAACACAATGAAAGTTCGATTGAGAAAACAATGTCTAGAATATTTAAAAATTGTTCGTATTAATTTTTTTGTTTTTGTTTTGCAGAAAAATGAAACTATTAAACTTATAAAAAATCATACATAGAAACAGTCATGTATAACTATAAGCATAATAGGTTACTGAAATTTAATTTATTTATTTATTATTGTAATATTTTAATGTGCAATATAATCACTGTTATTGAGTGTAGTTCGATACGATCACTGGTGATTACTTAATAATATGAACTTTAAAGACACAATATTGCCATAAGAATCATTAAATAGAAACTTGATTTTGCCTCTTGAGTCTTTTGAAAGGAATACATAATCAATTCGAGTTTATTGAATAGCTAACATGTTGTTTAAGTATTAATGACTGTGGATATGTTGTGGATAATTATAATTCAATTGTATGCTTTTATAACCATATGGGACATATCTACATGAAATTTTGTGAGCCTAATTATTAACACTATCAAGTAAATAATAAGAAAAAAAAGTCAATTTTTCTGTCTCCAGAAGGCATTGTAATGCTCTCTGTAAGAATTAGTTGAAAAGAGTTTTAGTGTTTATCGGAAAGTTTTTAGTTTAGATTTTTTTTTTTTTTTTTTTTTTTTTTTTTTTTGAAAAAGAAATATATCTAAAACAACTTAAAATATCTGTTACATATTTTTGTCTCTTATAAAACCTTTGGTGATAACTAAACTATTTTTTAAATATATATTGTATATATTAGTAAACTCCATAACCTTATATATAAACGATCGCGCAGCAGAATCACTAATATTGATGGATCACTGAACATTTCAGTTCATTCCATAACTTATCTCAGAGTTTATTTGGCAGGTAAATTGAAAAGTCTCACCTCTGACTGTCAGCTGGGTCTCTGCTCTCACTTCTCCAGCTTCCCCCTTCGCGACGCATATATAGAATCCACCGTCTTGAGGAGTGACGCGACGAATGATGAAAGTGCCGTTTATCAAGTGACGACGTTCGTCAGACGTAGATATGTCAACTGTCTGACCGGAAGTCCTGCGACTCCATCTGGGAAGAATAGTTGATAACGTAGAATAAATATTAAATTGAAAGAAGGTGTTGAAGAAGTGAGTGTGATGAGTGTGCATTATATCAATATAAATGTGTGTATATATTTTATTTTTCATGGAAGTACTGTTTGGTGTTACTTTAAAATGATATGTGAGTTACTTTGAATTACGTTATGCAAAATTATTTATGCCTTCTAAATGTGTTATAAGTTGTTAAATTTTAACAGCGAAAAGTATTTCAGCTGAAATTTTGTTTCTAAAACTGTAAACTGAATATTAGAAAGTTGTTTTGAATTTTCCTTTGTTCAATATCCACAAGGAACCTATATTGCAACGAAAATTTGCTCCTACGAGATTTAGTACGTCAACTTAGAAACAAACTCAGGATGGCCTTAAGAGGTAAAAAGCAGTGTACATGTCTCAATCAAAAGAAAACTACTAGTTTGTCATTATCCCCAACTTGTCTACTTTTTTTGAAATTGGGAGTTCATTGTTCATAAGTACTCATAGCGTTTCTTTTGCCTTTATATCATGATTTCAACAGTAAAGTTGAATAAAAATTATTTAGCGTTGATTTAAATAACACTAAAGATATGTAATATATTCTAATAAATGAAGTAAGCAAACACTGACTAATTTTAAAATAGAACTGAAGCTTTGCTTTTTAATGTTACATTTAAATTATATTGCATAAGTGAAACACTTAGGTTTAATTTATTTTTTAGTTGTATTTGAGATATGTAAACGAATGTATTTATTGTTGATCAATTCAATATATATATATATATATATATATATATATATATATATATATATATATATATATATATATATATATATATATATATATATATATATATATATCTTTTTCAATACAATGCACAACATCAAACTAAAATAAATCACGTTTAAAATGTTTTGCTATAAATAAAATTGTTTATTTTCTCAAAAAAGTTATTTCCTCTGTATTAAAAACAATCTCAGCAGAAAACTTAAGAAAAGTTTCAACGAACAGGGAAAAATGTAATAAAACCCTTTGAAGTTTGATTTCAAAGAAAGCAATTGCAGTTATGGTACCAATAAAACTCAATAAAAGGATGGCACTAACTCTATAAATGTTATTTTCTTTCTGCTAAAACTGTCTGTAATCTTCCAGCCACACTTCAAAAGATTTTTATTTCGATCCGATAAAGTTAGCGATTATTTCAAAAAATGTGACTTACAAGAATAACGCTAAAAATAAATAGTTAATATATGATTAAAAAATAAAATGTATCCCTTTGCTACACCTAAAAATATTGTATATATCTTTAATGATTAAAATTTTCTTAACTCAATTATATTGGAAATAAATATTAAAAAATATATTGTACTCTTTTTAAATATAACTGAACTCTTTTCATTGAGTAACAATATTTAGTTTGGGTTTGGTATAAAATTAATTTTTTTATAAATTTTTTAATAAAAATAAAATTCGTTGCATTTTTCATTATATGCTTGGGAATTTAATCATAATATCATTGTCAAAATTAATTTAGAGATTACTTGATAACTTTAAATATTTTTGATAGAGTTCGCTTTATGGATACCACCTTATACTCCACAAAAACAACAATTCGTCAAAAAAACCTGCAAATTATAATAATCATACATAGAGAAAGCAGTCTTTAGTGACTGTTACGTGACTTGTTTAGTTATAATATATAAGAAATCAAAAAAGCTTAAGTATCATTTACGTTCAGTATAAGTTTCTACAATATAAAAAAAAGTCCTTATACGATTCATGGGTGATATATTTTAAGCTAAACTAACTTTTTATTTTTATGAAGTCCCAAAGAAAAATTATCATACAAAAAGTGATTAAATCAAATTAAAGAGTAAAACTTAGCACTCTAACTTTAAAATTTACAAAAAAAGCATTTAATTCGTGACCTACACCAGTTTATTTGATGAGAAAAATTAGATACCATTACTAAATTAATTTTTAATTTTTACATTTGTAGTGTTCGTCAGATTGTAAATATTTCCATATGATAAGCAGTGTAAGGTAGATAAGTCTTCTATTTAGATTTGACTATATTTAGTTAAAACATAATGTGTCGAAATAAGTTTCAGCTATTAGTTTAAGCTGTCAGCCATTTATAAAGTAATTGGCCCATATTTGGACACTGCATATAATATGGACATTACTGTAAGAAAATGTATACTTCATAATATTGAATGCTGATGGTAGTATATACTCGTAAAGAAATGTTAATGAGATGAAGGAGTGTTAAGAGTATTTTTGTAATTTACTTTTACAATTCAATATGACGTAGATAAACAATGATGCAATATTGCTCATGACACAAATTATTCTTATAAAGTTGATTCATAAAAGTGTGCTTTTTATTTAAAAATGTCCTGCCTTGATCATGAATTCTTATTGAAAAAGTTAATAAGAGGTTTTTTTTATCTTTCAAATAGCCTTATCGTGATTTCTGAAATTTTGTCCATGACCGTATATTTTCATTATAGTGAAAATGGTCATCGAACCTATTATGGACACGGAAAGGGGTTCTTACATCGTCATTGCAAGGAATTTATACCCCCTTTGCTACTTTCTAATCTATAGATTTATAAAGTTAAGTTTCCATTCAAAAAATATTCTTCAAGAATTCGAGTTATTTATAAACATTATGTCTGATTCCAATAAGCACATTTTACCATGGTGTCTTCATATGGTCAGTATGCCATACGAAAAAGGGGAAAATTACAATTGTGGCGTAATAAATTGCAAAGCTTTTTTCCAAATATTTGACACATTTTTACTTTGTCAGCTTTCTAGATCTGAGTTAGTGAATCAGGAATGTCTGCTTCAGTTGCAGCTCTAAGCTTTGCAAAACCCTGGGTCATTTACTTTTGCCCAAAGGAAAAGGTGGTATATTACATAAGTAATAACAACTGTTGAATCTAAGCCGATCTGCAGTGGTATATCCAGTTCAAACGAGACTTGGTATTGTATACCTTGTCATCACGAAAAACAGTTAGACATGATATAGTGTAATACGTGCTATGTGTGGGTGCATTAATAGTGTTAAGGGTTTTGAGAAGTAAAGTAAAAAATTATATTTTTGTATGTCCATTTTGTGACGACTCTGATTAAAGTATTACATTGATTTAAGGTTTTGCTTGCATAAGTTTGAAGGGTGCCCATTTTAGGTGAAAGGGTTCCCAATATTGGTATAGGTTCTCAACATGGGTACTGTCATTATTACAACTATTTAATGTTTTTTTTAACTCAATTCTCATTTTTTTTTTACCCCCTGCAAGAAGAAGACACCGACCAATTTTCAAATTTGTATCTGCTGAAACAAAAATTAAAATAATTAAAATGCTTAATCTTCTGAATAAAGAAACATTCAGCTCAGTAAGAAACTAGTTATGATTCAGTTAATTTTAAAAATATAAGCTTAATGTGTTTTATAATAATACGATTGTATAACAAGAACACTTTGTAATTGACATAATTTTTCTGCAACACGTGTATAAAAATACCGTTTCATGGCTTTTCAAATAAATTACCTATACAAATCCCACAATCGTTTTATAGTTCCTTACTACTTGTTTGAGCATTTTTTTTTTTTTTTTTTTTCAATTTACACTGCCTTTCTTTAAAAGTAACCCGTATTAACCTTGATATATACTTTTCAGTGGTACTGAATAAACAATGAGATATTGAGCAATAGCAATAAATTTAAATTCTGAGCTTTCATTTAAAAGGTATGTTGAAACAACTTAGCTAAATTCCTATTATTCTTTCTTTAGAAGTTTACTTGTTTGAATTTCTTACTGTTGACTAAAAATAGGTTGTTATTTTATAAATTGCAATAGGTTACCTGGATTTTGTAAATTGTATCGAAGCTTTTGTAAACTTCATGGAAGATTATCTTCCAGAAATACTTATTATTAGATTGAGACCAATCATTTACTTCAGATAATTCTTACACCAAACTTAAAGTAAGCATAATAAAATTTATTATTTGAAATATATGTAAAAGAAGTAATGTACATATAAGTTGAAGTAGTGTTGAAAATATTAGTAATTACGATATGAAATAGTATTAGGTTAATGTATAACATAAAATATATTTGCATTAATGTAGTTTTAAGTACATACGTAGCATTAAATAAATATAATGTGAAATAGTATTCAGTAAATTTAAGTCAATGTTAAGTGTTCTAAATTATTCAAGAAACTTTTTAAAATGTTATGATATAAAAGCTCGCGATGAATTCATCTACGAACTCTTAATTGATTTTAAAATATATTTTTCTTTTAGATAATCTATTAATAAACAGAGGTTTGTGGAAAAAGATCCCAATATCTATCAATGAATCTCGCAACAAAAAATAGCAAAAAATAAATATGTCTTCATTATTCTTTAAAAAATCTACAAGGAAAAAATTTGCTTTTTAATTTAACTGTGTTTAATATGGAAATTAATTAAATTTATTAAACTGTAAAATGTGACATTTACATATTAGTATTAATTTTAAGTAATACCAAAAAATAATTGGAAAACACCTGCCTATGATAAATTAAACCTTAAATTTATTGTATTCAAGCTATTCTCTGTGGATTTAGAAATATAATACACTGTATTGAAAGTGATTCCCTTGTTGAAATAAAATCTAATTAAAATAGCAGATAGTTAGTATTTGATAATTAGTTTTTATTGATAAAGGTACTGCTTTAGAATTATTTTTCATTAACTGTGGAATCATGCCAAATATCTTCTAATTGAAAACTTGTGTTCATTTCATTCTTGCTACATTCTGATTAAAGTTTAAAGTGCAATTTTTGATAAAGTATTTAGTTTGAATAACAAATATTAATTTTTCACAATTTCGAAAAGTCGTTTTTTCATTTTTGTGTGGATAATAATTTGTGAAATAATATGCTCTAGATATCTTGAAGGGCTCCAGTTTCTGACTATTCTATACCAGACGAACATATTTTATTGATCATATGAATTTTTAAATCTAATCATTCAAATATCCATTAATGAAACATAAATTTAGATAAAAATACCATCCATAGATAGAATTGCTGTACAATAGTATTTTAAATTAATTTTTATTATTTATCGATATTCTATATCAGTAAAAATATTGAAGCAAATATACTATTTTTCTTACAACATTTTAAAGTTAAATTGTCTTGTAATGATAGATGTTTTACAATGCGTACAAAGTGAAATTCGACAAACCAAATTGTTCCAAAACTCAAATTCTAGTGTAGTTCATTTGAAAGCATTTCATTCTTTTGAAGAAAAGAAAAATTATGAATCAAAATTTCTGAAGTAAATATAGATCAGCTAAGTTAAACTATAAGTTATTAAATATAATTTCAAATTTCAGTGTCTTGATATTGGCATTTCCCGACTACAATTATTTATAATTAGATCTAAAAGATATCTTTATGGTTACACTCGTCCACGCTACAATGTAAATATCGGTGCTAAACATATCACATGCTAAGCCAGGATAAAGTTAATGGTGAAAAACGGCAACTTTTACCTTTATTTACCAACAAGAAAACTCCATTACGTTGGCTAGGTTAATATGAACATCGTTTATTCTGTAAATTTTCTGCACGATCAGCGAGAAGAGAAAAGCGTATTTTTCCGTTCTCTCAAGAGGCATCGTAGCCATTCGTATGGTAATTAGGATAGTGCCAAATATTTTTGCTGTCATTTGGACTAATGAAACTGAATGTCTTTTCGGTTTTTAAACATTTTTATATTGTACTTTGTAGTGAAAAAGAGGATGAGTGAACATTTTGAAAAAAATCTTAATATATTTTGTATTAAAGAAAATAATAGTGGAAAGCAATGGTGACGTTGCGACTTAAGTTGCTGTTTTCATTGTATTTATGTATGTATGGGGTTATAGTGTAATTTTTTAAAAAATTACTGCAGTATTACTTATTTAATTTCATTCAACAGTTTGAGTATTTTAATATACTTACTATTTGATTTGTAAATCAATAAGATTACATATATTAATATTGTTTTTAAATTTTTTATTAAAATAAAAATATATAAGCTTCCTTCGAATTTAACACAGTATAATTAATAATGAACATTAAAATATAATTCAGAACGGATAAACGTATACCATGATTAATAAACTAAATCTTAAACTGAAGTTAGTGATTGTCGTGATCTATTCATTTGTGCTTTGTGGCAACCCTTAAAGTATATCATACAATTGTCAAAGCTTTAGTTAATTATTAGATAGCAAGTTCAGCGGTTGACTTTTGATTTGAGTTTGCATGGTAATGTGTTTAGTCAGATAACGCTGACATAAACCTTTAAATTTTTTGATTTGCTATGTGAGGGTTCTCTGTTCCATAATTATTTTTCAAATATATTTCTGTATTTTCCTGCTTGTAAAATTTACGACAATTTTCAATTTCATTAAGCTAAAAATTTCAAATTCATAATTTTCGGTAAATACTTGAAAAAATATACCGAATGAAAATCTAGCATTTCTCTTGTTTAAACCCCTAGTTAACATGAGTTATTATAAATGCATATATTTTGCAATGCAAGATAATTTGTTTATAATGTAAGATAGTTTAGGCACATTGTACGTTTATCCTTAATGAAGTATTTCAAACATAAAAACACATTTTGTATTTTGTATAATAGAGCAATCTACCAAAACAAATTGTATACGTAAAATATACGATTAGACAAAACTGTGTTAAACTAAGCAGATCTACAGTAAGAATAAAAATTAAGAATACATTTATTCTTATAGATTATTATTTGTTAGAAAGATACATTTAAACAATTACCTCACCATCCTGTAAAATATCAGTTATAAGTATAACCACTTAAAAAAAAAAAATCTACCGGATCATTTCCCCATTTATTGCTTTTGTATAGTACCCAAAAAATAAATCGATGGCTATCTTTCTATTTAATTTTGGTACAGAGCTGTGTGCCTCTTTTGTAATTTTAATTGTTCTCTTTAGAAATTTATTACTTGAGGTCTTCTATTTATTTAGATAAAAATCCTGAAAACTCAAATACAAACCCTTATTCTTCTCAACGCGATTTTATTTATAGAATTGAATCACCCGAATTCTAAAATTCTATTGCTATATGTTAAAAAGTGCAAACGTAATTGCGGTTTGCATCAATGTACACTGTTGGTTATCAAGAAACACTGTTGGATGAGAGGAAAATGAATGACCTAACACTTAATATTGTTTGGACAGTTATGCTTGTATACTCCCTTCTATATTTGTATACTTCTATACCCTTCTATTTTCTAGGTATAAGACTTTGTATATTTTATTTTATATAAATACAAATAAATATGCATTACCTGTAAGTTGGAGCCGGATGTCCTTGAGCAACGCATGGAATTAAGACCATTTCACCTTGATTTGAAGATATTTGTCTGGATATGTGTGTTAATCTTGGGGGAACTTGGGTCTGTGGATCTGAAAAAAAAAAATGCGTTTAAATAAAGATATATACTATTCAAAATTGCGTTTTTTTTTTTTTTTTTTAATTTTTATCACTGGTATTTGTTGATTGTGAGATTCATTAATAATTAGACAAAATTATGTCCGCCAATATTTATAAATGTAGTTACAAGGAATTTTATTTTTTTAATTAATTATGAATGAAACATATAAAGAAAGAAACTTTTATCATCGAAAAATCATCTCTCTCTATATATATATATACGTAACTTGTCTTTCATTGAATTCTAGTGCTCTATATTGAATCCCTGGTATAGTGGTTAGCGTGCTAGCTTCTAGACCTCGAGGTTGCGGGATCGAGTCCCGTGTTAGGCATGGATGTTTGTAAATGTATGTTGGCTTGTCTAATGACGAATGTTTCGGCACATTATAGCCCTTGTGTTGCTGACGGTGCCAGATAATCTGAAAACAACCAACCTATATTGAATCCCATGCAAGAAGGCCTTTCTTAGGTATATATTATATATATTAACCCCTTGCCAGTGTTAACCAGGCCCACTTCGGTCAACTCACTCCCGCCAATTTCCAATGCATGAACTGACTTCAGGCAGGAGGAGGATCAGTGTTTCTATTCCGTTGATCGTCGCGGAATGGATTTAGTGTTGTCCTTGCGCTAGTAAACTCAAATAAACCAAACCAAACTATTCCGTATAGTTTGATTTGGTAACTAAACAGTCTTAAGTAAAATATGACACTAATCAATTAATTATCCACACGTATGTCAGAATATTAATTTTAGAAATATTTTGTATAAAAACTTAATTTTTGCAAAATAGCTTTTTCTAACCTTTTAAATGTTATGATACACAAAAATTAAAAATAAAACTAATTATAATTTTTTGACACACTCTCCTAAAATATAATCCAAAAGTAAATGATTAAAACTGTTTAAGATGATATTTTTATCATCCGTTCATCATGCATTTATATTAGTTTTAACAAGTTTTGTTGTTTTTTAGAAAATACGCTGTTTTAATTGACACTTCAAAGAATTTTCCTTAAAAAAGGCCAAACCATCATTTTTAAAATTCTTTTTCAAATTAATACATGCATTTTCCGTGTCATTTGAAGTTATCTATAGTTATAAAAAAATTAAGACTGAAACTTTCAATAGATTCTGAGAAAAATGCATCTATAGTTTGAAAACCTGAAATCTGCAAAAAAAATTGTTTAAAGGGGATCACGAGATAAAATTTTATTTAAATAAGGGATTTCACAAAATAATTAATTACACATTATGCTTCCAATAAATTAAGATAGTTTATAAAGCTGAAAAATCCTAATTTAAGAATTCCTAAAAAAGGTTAAAGTTAAAAAACTCATAAGAAACTGAATCCTATTTTATTCGAATCTCATTTAATGTTTAGGGTGCATATTTTTATTTCAAGTTATTATTAGTAAAAAAAAAAATCGTGCCTATAACATGCTTCCATTTATCAATTATAATTGAAGTATCTTTTTTAAATATAAACAATATTATTTTCAAACAATTTTTGGATTTACTTTATCTACAGATATTTTAATTAACTCTATAACTACAGTTATATCTAAGAATGCAACGTCGTTAGTTTTTAATTTTTAGATTATAGGCTATAACTCAATCAATTTCTTTCAAAGCATTTTCTAAAATGACGAAAAAAGTATTATTATCAAATATATGTCGGTTTGATTTTTATTAAACCCCTTAACTTTGGAAAGATATTATTTGTCAACTAAAAACTAAAAGAAGTTGTGTGGTGTTTGTTTTGTTCATTCTCAAAGTTTTATCTATAAAGAACATTCCGCATTCCCACAAAAGTGTGATGACTCCCATAATCTTTAGTATCTTTTTGGAGTTTGTATGGGTGGACGAACTATCTTGAACTTGCAGAAGGATTTATTTCTTCATTTTTTTTAACTATGGTCTTCATTTTATCTTGGGTAAAGATAAATAGTCTTAAAATTTGTCAAGTTGGACTCTTTTTTTTTTGTTTTTGTTTTGTTATTTCAAATTTAAAGGTCTAGTATATAAAATTCTATACTTTTAGAATTGTTCGTAAAATTGCTTGTATATAAAGAAAAATATAATATGTACAATTTAAATATAGATTAACATTTTAATATTTGGATGACATTATTTAACAATTGAAATGGAACAGGTGTTTTTATTTCTAAAAATATTATTATTTGTACAAATATGGTTTTTGTTTCTTTTTGTGATAACAGCCATTGAACCTTTTTTGAATTGTTTGTAAAATTGCTTGTATATAAAGAAAAATGTAATATGTACAATTTTAATATAGATTTACATTTTAATATTTGGATAACATTATTTAACAATTGAAATGGAACAGGTGTTTTTATTTCTAAAAATATTATTATTGGTACAAATATGGTTTTTGTTTCTTTTTGTGATAACAACCATTACATAAAGTGATTTTTTTTTTATTTTTTTTTTTTTAATTTTATTTTTAAACTAAGTATCCTTACTCAAAATCATTTCTATTTTTAAACACGTAACAAATTTATTTGATCAAAAAGTTAAATACTATTTAGCCTGGTTAGTTTGTGCGCTCAAAGACCTATTTTTATGCACAATAACGTTAAATCCGGCTGAGACCTACAGTTTAATGTGAATTCCGAAAGGCAACGAACATCCATGCGTAATACAGGATTCGAACCCAGCAGCAAATTTGACATTCGAGACTAAAATGCTAACGACCAGGTCCTCAGGAGGTAAAATTTTATTTATGGGGAACTTGTTTCTATAATATTTTCTAGGTCTGCCTTTATCGGAAGTAATATTTTTTTTTAATCTACTTTTACTATTACGTTAACTAGTACATAGAAGAAAGAAAAAAAAAGAAGGAAAAAAAAAAAAAGAAAAAAAAAAAGAGAAAAAAAAAAACAGTCATAAAATCAGTTTCAGTACTATTTATCTGCTCGTAACACTATCACACAAATAATGTAAAAAAAAAAGAAGAAAAAAAAATGTTTTTGAAAAAAATGCTTTAAACACCATTTCTTAAAATTAAAAGGAAAATCTTTTGCTAATGTTTACTTAGAATTCAATAAAAGTTTTTTTTTATTTGCTTAAGTTCCTTGAAAATACGACTTACAAAGTATTTAAATATTGATAAACATTTATCTTTTAAACTAAATGTTAGTGTTTTACATTTATTAACATTTAAAATACTATTATTCACTTGTATTTATTTACATGATGTTAGAGAATAGTCACCATATATTTTTAGACTTAATTGTCCCAGAAAGTTGTTTAGTGAAATAAATAAAATATTTCTTTTAAATAATATATGATAAATAATTTTAGTTGATAAAAACTATTTTCTATCTTTAAAATAGGCCCTACTATAAAAAATTTTAAATCAATAAGTCAAAATAAATTCGTAACATATTACATTTATATGAGAAGTTAAAATGTAACTTGTCATTGAAGGAAAGATAACTTTTCGAATGCAATATGCTGACAATTGAAATAAATAAACGTCATATTAGTTTCTACTTATTTTCTCTGCCAATCAAATGCCTACCTTATAAAATTAATTTGTTAGAAGAATGTCAGTTTTAGGAAATACAATTTTAACGGATCTAATAACAAAAAATAGAATTTAACAAGGTAAACAGAAGAGCAGCAAAATATTTAAGCTATTGCTAATTCACTCTCCAATTGAATTAATGGTGGCAGATTTAGAAACTTTATTTCTTATTTCTTTATTAAACTATTCTTTACGATTTATGTAGGTTGTCATATACCAAGGGTAGGCTGAATTTTCGGTGCCAAGAGACAAATATTCAATAATCACAATTGACATTTTTTTTTAAGAACCGAAAAATAGAAATACGCAGAACTAATATTATCTTCTATCTAAAAATATTTTTAATTCCATTTTTATGATTAAAACATTGTTTAAAATAATGGCAGATGGCTGTAGTTTATTTTGGTTTATAATGCATGCATTTCAGTCTATTCTTTCTTACATGCACGATTTTTCTCATCGAATTTTGTCTTCATTATTGACGAAATCGAGTCTTTCTTTCTTCTTTTTTTTTTAAATTTAGTAAATCAAAAAGAATAGGTAAAAGATGTTTTAACAGAGCACAACCGTGAAAGTTGCAATCAGTCGGAGACGAGAGAGCGAATAACTTCAACAAATGTTCGATGCAACTGAGACTGTAACGCATGATATGCGCAATTATATTGCTCATTCTGTTTGACTGTGAAGATACAAAGATGTGCTGAAGACGCTGATTTTAAGTTGCTCTTTGAGAAAAGTGTAACCAGTCCACCCAACTCATCTCTGTGTTTCGTCACACTTTCCTCATTTCTAGGGTTTTGTATTACTCAACAAGTTAATATTGGGTTTACCCACTCAAAACACAAATTTATTACTTTATCAGTTAATTTTTAGGTTGATTTTCTAAGAACTTGAAGAGCCATGAATGTGAAAGAGAAGTTCCGCATACGGCTCCGAAGCCGCGGCCTGCCAACCACTGTCCCAGTCAAACAAGTTACGGAAACTCAACCACCCACTCATGATAATAAAATGAGGAAAACATGTTCATAACTGAAATTATCCAATGATAAAACAAACCTAAATATTATTTTGATTAAGTTGAGAATGATGAGTGAAAAGTGCCATGCAAGATATAATGATTAAAAAAATAATAATCTTGCAACTGTTTACATAATTGCCATGACAATTCAAAGCATTATTTAAATACCATGCAGTAAAATTTGACAAAGTTTTACATTGTTTTCGCACTACTGTACATATATATTAATAACTATATTTAAATTCATTTATGAGTACTACTTGGGAAAATAAAGTTGTTCAAAGTTTCTAATTTTATCTACAGTTAAAAATTTACTATTTATATTTTTCTGCCAATAACATTAAAAGACAATTTTTATCTTTTAATGATAAAAGGAAAGTTTTTTTTTTATCAAATATGTAACCAACCTTTTTTTCCACACGTGCAAAATCATATGAGCAATATTAGTTATCAAATAAGTAGAACCTATAATGACATTTTCTACTTCTCCAAAAAATATTATTCTTATTAGCAGCAAGCTCATTTAAATCTGACGGTAATATATTTAACAAATGAACGTTTATATCCTTACTTACCAGTGAGGAAATTTCTGACTATTTACTATTTTAAAATAATCAATGAGTCATACATACTCCTAACCTGCAAAGCAATGTTCAACCTATTTATAACCAATTTAAAATATAGCTATTTCCATAAAGGTAAATTCTCCATCTTTCCTAAAAGCCCACGTAGGAATTTCGCACTTCAATTGATGTTGTTCCACCTCCTACATTCTTAAGGTGGAACTTCACCACCTGTACGATGAAGGGAATGTAACAATCCTTACAAACTGCGTTCTAACTAAGCCCGGCCAAGTGTAAATCATATTTCCGCCAAAGTTTTATTCTTTAACTTGGCAACGGAAGCGTAGCGCCACCTGCCGCAATCAGTTTCTCTAATGACGCAGTTCAGCGACTTTCTGCCGTTTCAGGCTGGGCTTGCAAGAAGTCATTACCATAAAATTTCAGAAACTCACATTCCTGCGTCGAAAATTGTACTTTTTGTTTACTCGTTTTGGAGTAGAATTGTTCCTTCGTGGATATTTTTATTCGTGTTTATCGTTAAAGTATAAACAAGTGATTAGTGGATCCTTCAGCCAATATGGAATACTTGTGCTGGTGCGATATTTTTTTTTTTTTTTTTTGATATTTTTCCGAGGTAACTTTTTATGCTTTTCGTTTCGAAAACTTTAACATTTTATTTTATATCCAGGAGAAGTGGTGATGTAACTTGCGGAAATGTTGGTGTAAGAAGCTTTCGAATATTTTGATTTTATTTGTGAAAATGTAGAAGATTTTTTATTTAAGTCCAACCAATAAAAGAGTTCTGATAAAAATTTACAATTTTGAAAGTTTATTTCAATCTCACATGTGTAAAAATAGCTTAGATTATATCTTTTGAAAAAAAAAAAAAAAAAAAAAAAAAAAAAAGGTATTTATCTCAAACAAGCTATGACTTTTAAAATGCATTAATTTTTATGCCATGAAAAATGTAACGGGAAAAAATGGAATTTCAATAAGCAATTGGATGTCTTTTTGACAAAAGATATAAAGTCTGTCTATTCAAGAAAATAAACTTTGTATATAGGGAATTTAGAAGAGAATACAAAATTTGAATAATCCGTAACTTAGAAAAAAAAAATTAAATAATACATATTTTTCAAAAAATATGCAAGGTGCATATGTGTATCTTTTTTTTATAATTTAGGCAAACTTTTAGTAAATAAAGTGTTCAGTTATTTATTCATAAAACATTCCATAAAACTTGGTTTTCAATCAAAAGTTTTAAGTAATTTCTCATTACAGATGCATTTTAAAAAGTACCGTTGAGTTTCAGGGTACAATTCTATATTATGTATTAGTCAATTTTAAAGCTTAGTAGTAATTACTAAAAAAATCAATTTGAAAGTAAAGTAACATAACATAATACAAAATATAACAGTTAGTTAGATAGCAGAAAATATAAGCGATAACAGTAAGTATCATAAGAGAAGTACATATTATTAATATCGTCATTAACTGATCACTTAAGTTTGAATTACAGTGTTGATTTACTATTTCCGGGTGTGTCAAGTTGACTGGGTGTTCATAGCCAAGCCATTTGTCTGGCCCTTTGTGCTTACACAAAGCCAGAAACTGAAATAATCAATTTATTGATGTGGAAATGTAAATGCACTAGCACAATTTTCATATATATTAGGACTTCAAATGCAATTGGATGTTCCGAAAAATAGGGAACACCTAATTATGATGTAAAATAGGATGAGCAAGCTCTTGAAGGCCACTTATTCTCTTTACTTCGTCAAATACCGTGTTTTAACAAGTCAGACGGCTGCTGCTGTAAATTTCATGACAGAAAATCATTGCGAACTACACGACGTGGAAATGCAAAACCATTCAATCAACTAAAGGTCCTAGGATGCAGATATTCCCGATGTTCCAGAATTATGAAGTTTATATCAGGAACATGACGAAACAGTTTTTCTCATTAATGATATAGTTATTTTAAATATTAAAATTGTTGCATAGAAGTATTTCCTTTATTTAGACTATTGAATCTTACTGATGTAAATTTGCCAAAGCAATAAGAAATATGTAGCTATTTTTATAATGCTATCAATTTATTTGGAAATCCATTTTTCAGTTTTATCGATAAATAATATATCAATAAACTGGAACTCTTTATTCCTTATCAAATTATTTATTTATATATCCTAATTCAAAAGTATTTTTCCTAATCAAACTATTTAAAATTAACTTGGAAACACTCTAAAAGATATTGGACAAAATGAATAACATGAAATAATACAGTACATGTGTTTTATTTTAAAAATATCTATACTTAAAGTTACCCTCTCTGTATCAGAATAATCCTGGTTAAACATGATGCAAAGTTTAGATTGATATGATTTTGATTAACTACCTGTAATAATGAGTCTGCCTCCAGTTGCACTTTCTTTCGTCTGCCTTGTCAACGTATTCCGTACTTGACATTTATATGTAAAATGGCTGTCACTGTACTCTACAACTCTGATGTGAAGTTCCCCGGTTGGATATACGACGTATCGGTCATTGTCTGAAATTATAGATAAAATATTTGATTAAAATATTTGGTAGGTCTTTAACTAGTGCTATGCGATAATTTAAATAAATTATTTTTTAAAACTTGAATTTGATTGCAAATAAAAGTGTGAATGTGGAGAATTTGAATTATTGAATTAAATATCGTTAATATTTAATGCAATGATTGTTTAAAGCGCACAATATTTACGTGTAATTTAATAAGTTATATATAATTAAAAAACTCATGTATTGCGTTGGAGTCTGCTATTTATACTCCATATTAAGAAGGCATTTTGAAAAGAACCCTTTATATTTATTTCTAATATTTCTCTTTGGTAGTTAGAAAAACAAAAGTACTAGATTATAATTTAATATTCAGATTATGTTTTCAATTTAGAACTACATTTTTAATTTGTATATTCTTAGTAAAATTTAAGAAAGAGGAATACGACCTTGTAATTCATTTTAATCAAATCATCAATATTCTTTTAACAAAATAACATTTTTTCTATCTTATTAGTTTTGAAGTAAACTTTTAATACAATGAGAATGTATCTTAAGTATACGCACCATACATGCTATATATTCTTATAAGGATTGCTAAGAAGAGCAATTTTAAAGATATTTAGGAGGCTATTTGTTTGTAGTTTGAATTGTACTAAACTCAATTTTTATCAAATATTTACTTCGTTTGAAAATGTAGCGTTGTATGATATTTTTTAATATTTCATATGATTTATATTATATAAAATTTCAGTTGAGCTAAACTAAATCTTTTAAATGTCAACTTTTAAATGTTTTCATATTTTATATTTTAAATCTCAAATTTATTTATTTCTAACTCATATGTCGGTTTTTTCTGTAATCTAACTAGAAGCATAACACATATCTTTATCATTAGTGTTACGGTATTTTTTTTTTTTTTTTTTTTACTTTAAAGTTGTTTGTCTAAAAATGTGTTTTTTATTTTTTAGTGTAAATTTTTTATTAGAAGCTTCCATGCATTTTAATATAATTTTACAAGAGATCAATATATGTCTAGGTACATACCAAAATAACCATTTTAAAGTGACTCGTATGATTAATATTTTTTTCCATTTTTGAAAACAAATCTAAGAACATATTAGAAAGCAACTATTAAAGGAACAACTTAAGGAAAACGTCTAAGAAAAAAAATTTCCTCATAAGTGTCACTGCAAGAATCTGTGAGAAATGTTTATTTATTACAAAGGTATGCCATTTACTGCTTGTAAATCTAGTGCCATTTATAGATTCTACTCTTAACTTTTTAAAGCATTTGTTAACCAATTAACCAGCATAAATTAATAATATAAATATAATATGAGTTTTGAAAACTAAAGTATCGCCAACAAATGGATATTATTTTATATTGTAATATGCTACAGTTTTTTATTTACCGTTATTCCTCTGTTGTAGAATAACTAAACCATCATCTCGTTTCCAAGATGTCACTTTAATATAATCTCTCACATGATTTGGCAAATTACATCTGAGGACTCCGATGTTACCCCTGATGACAAATTCGTCATAGACACGGGCTTCGAAATTTTGGTAGAGTACTGAAAAAGAAGAAATCAATGTATAACGTTTGGTTTTAAGAAAAACACAACACAGAAAAATAATGAATTAATAAATATCTGATTTTGTAGTAATGTATAATCTATTTTATAAAACACTAAATACAAAGATATTTATTTTGATGTTTTAGAAATGATTCAAATGTTTAGTACTAATCAAAACTAAGAGAAGGAAAATAAAATTGCATTCATGCTTTAATTTTTTTCAGATTTTAAAATGTTATAATTGTCTCACATGTCTTCTTCCAATTGATAACTCCTACTATAAAATGCCTAGTTTTCAAGGCTTGAAAAGTCTATAATTATCAGAGTAATAAACACTTATGCGAATTTATATTCATGAAATAAATATTTTCGTAAAAAATATATCTACTTTAATACATAGAAATGTAATAGCTATAATATATATATATATATATATATATATATATATATATATATATATATATATATATATATATATATATATATATATATATATATATATATTTATATATATTTAGTATTCAATCTTTACTTTGAAAATAATCCTATCTTTATCCATATTCAATAACTTCACATTTATATTTCGCTTCCAACAAAGTTTACTCATATTCTGCTGTATCAGATGCATAAGCAAACACTAAGAGAACTTTTCTTGTAACGGCAGGCAATCAATATTTCCTTCCCAAACCAGGAAAAGTCTCATTAAAATGACGATGCCCTCAACTTCTTGGACTCTATCTCAGAAACCAAAGTCACTACTCCCTGAATAAACGAAGCTTAAACTCAAAAAGAAATAATACCCGAACACAATAAAAATCTATTTCAAAGCACGACAAGAGAAGATTGGATATTTCAAAGACGCGCTCGTTCTTTATTAGCAGTTAGAAAATCCCATAAAACACCGAAGAGTATTCCCAAATCAAAACATGAAAAAAAAATTGGCCTGACAACCTGAAAAGCACACAATTTAAATAGAAAATCAAAACGTTAAAAATAAAACTCTTTCAAAGTTATCGTTAATATTTAAAGGAAAGAAGGTGCCTTAGTGATAATTAGCCTAGAGCGCACCTGCCTTTGAGGGGACTCCAATAAGATTTTCTTTAAGAGAAAAAGCTCTAATTAGGCATAGCCAAACTTCAATAAGCTCCTAATCTTCTCTTAGGGGCTCTAGAGAAACGGGCATGCTAATTATTTATTGCTTAAATTGCGAAGTACTCCTTTTGTTAGCTCTGGCGAGACTTACTCATTATTCAGAACTCAAAATTTTGCGGAACAGCTGGGGAGAGCTTTCTTCGTTTTTCTCGCACATCATTAATTTTTTATGCTTTAGTGGAATGCTTTAAATTTCTTTTTTACCCTAAAAAGTAAGTATATTGAAAGGAATGGCATCGGATTTCGACTACTGGTTATTTTTCTTTGTCTCTTCAAGGTATTATTTTCTTTTTTATTATTGAGTTACCTTAACTTATTGTCTAGATGTAGATGGCATTGTATACATTTAAAACTAGAATAGCCTAACACACAAGATAAATATAAAAAATATAACAAATATAATTTATTCCCAGAAGTAGACGTTTCAGCCGTGGTGAGCTCGTTGATTGTAAATTGTGAAAAACCTTCAAATGAAATAATAAAGTATATTTAGATTGAATCTGATCAGAACCTCATTGAATGTTGTTAAAAAACGCTTTGAATTGTTATTGATTACCACAATAATACACACATTCACTGCTTAAAGTAGTAATTACAATTTAACTGTATTGCAAAACTAATGAATGTTATTGGCCTGAATTTACTATTATTAGTAACGGAACTATAATCCAAAATGACCAGATCAAACAAATAATTTGAATTTTGGGTGAATTAATATGTTAACTAATGATGTAGATACTTAAATTATATGAGTATAACTCATTTTAGTTTATTTATAACTGTGTAACGAAATCTGGTATTTATACAACAAGAGTTTATATAGAGTAGGCATAAAAAAGCTGACACCATTTTGAGCAGTCTGGAGTATATCAAATGAAAAGAAGTTCACTGGGAATTACTCTTCAAAATAGATTTTGATCGTTTTCTGTTGAATTTGAAACTAACTTTCCAACAGTTCAGCCTGTAAATTTATACCCTGCGAAAGTCATTAAAATTCTAAATTTGTATTCGGTGGAGAAAAGCTGTTATATCAATTTTCTGTTTCGATACAATTTTTCCATATTTTCAACAGTAAGTGCCCGTTTTTATTAGTTCAAGAAATATGGAATAGCTAATTTCGGCAAAGGAAATCTATAAAAACACTGAATAACAAAAAATTACTCTTAAGATCAGAAAAAAATAATTCAAACAGCCGTAAAAAATGTAGCACTACAAAGAACTCATTACAAAAGTAACACAATCAGAGAGTAAAAATTGAAGCAAAGAAAGAAGTCATGCGAAATTAATTGGAGGCGAAATTATTAAAAATTTCAGGAATCGACATATTTTTATTTGCCTTAGACAAAAAAAAAAAAAAAAAAAAAAGCTTGCTTATGAAGCATCTATAACTTATTAATTAACAATGTTAAAGCTTTTCTTTTTCTTTTATTAAATTATGGCTATGCTTGCTAAATTTTGAATTTGTTGGGAAGTTGAATAAATAGGGATTTTCAACAATACTAACAATCAAACGGTGTTTTTCACAAAAATTTTATAATTTGTTTTCTGCTTCTACTTGTTCCACGAGGTTTTTCTTTTTAAAACTATTCACTTTGTAGATGAATTATTATTACTTTTTTATAATAATTTGTTTAGATTTGTTTTTAGTATATTATGCTTTATATTTTATTTTGCAGTAATGTTCTAAATTTTAGTTGGCCTAATTAAGAAAATGAATCGCCAGATTTTTGTAATTTTTTATACAAAACATTGCATTTTCAATTTTTTTCATTTGTTTATCATTTTAAATAGTTATTTAATATTTCACAAAGTTTCTTTTATATTTTATCAAACTATTTATCCTAATATATGGTCAAAAATACGAATTAGTTTTAATGCGGATTTTGAACTTATTCTTCACTTCCAGTTCTATGTGGTCATGCTTTAATTTAGAAAATTATATTTTATATTTTATAAGTGATTAAAAATATACTAATCATTTATTTAGAACTGTTATTAAAACAAATTGTATAGGTATGCAATATAAACAAATTATAGTATTTAACAATACTATACATTTATAGTGGCTTAAAAATTGTATTAAAAGACTTTTCCAAACCAGAATGTTTAGTGGCTTTTCTTGGAATGAATATTTCTGCAACTGTGTATGGCAATATTTCAGGCATTCAGGTTTCAGTTTTTAATTAGATAAGTTCATTAGAGCATAATCTTCAAAGATTTATACGGCATCAGGTTTTTCAACCTAGTATATTTCCCCATGTTTCCTTTCTAATACTCGAAGTGGATTAAATATTGTTGATATGCATTATAAGTTAAGTGTTATACTAATTCACATATATCAACTTCAATAAACAGTTTACGAAATATGTAAAAAAATTATAAGAAATATGAAAACAGCAATTAAAATTACTAATGTATGCTTGATTCAATTCAAATAAAGTAAACATTTGTAAATAAAGAACACTTTTTAAAAACATACCATTAATTACAATTTTTGGCGAAAAAAAAATTATACACTGAAATGCAAATTGTAAAACAAGGTATGGTATTGTATTGCAACGAAAATTAATTTCAAATACAATATTAAACCTGAAATTTATTTACTAATTATGTTATTTTAAATATATAATAAATTTAATTTTTTTTTTGCTAAAATTAACAAGATATAGTAAAATTATCATTTTTATTGGAACTTGTTAGTTAATATTATACGAAAATAATGAAAAATATATATAAAAAAAAAAATCGGCTGAAAAATTTAAGAAGTTATGATTTTGAACTGATTAGTAAATCAATATATCTATGTAGTATTTTTTTATGACAACACACATGATTTTTAGTAACAAAGTAATAATTAAATTTAAATTGTTTAAGATGAATAACATTTTTTAAATATACAATAACATGTTTGCGCATTCAATTGATATCTATATAAATCTTAATTTTTGAACTATTATTTATGTATAATAACAAAGACTAAGCGAATTCACATTGTCTACTGTATATTTTCCCAAAACAAACAAATACCCATTTATCCTCTGCATATCTTTGAAGATAGATAGCGATGAGTAAATTAATGGCTCCCTCTCCTATTGAAAGAAGTTCTAGACTGTAATGAGAGGCAATGTTGAAAAGATGGAAATTCATGGCTGGATGACGAATAGGAGTTTAAATATATGAAACATGGTATTAAGATCGGACCAGATGTTTCCGGTAATGAGCCAATTTTTCTGTAACCTCAGATCGATTGCATTGTTGGCATGGTAACGAGAGTCTCCAGAAATCTTAAGAATTATTTCAATACTTTCCCAAAATTTTCTTTTTCTGTGCTTTAAGTTTAATTTACATATCGGTCTTAACATAAGAAATTTAAATATTTAGAGACATGCATTTTGAAATAGATTAAAAATTGATTATATTATATTTATAGTAATTTTCTTTCTATACAAATGTAAATTGAGTTAATTAATTTATTTGTTACTTATTAATTCAAATAAATGATTATAAATATGTTCATTAAAGCTTTGAAATTAATCTCACTCTATGTAAAAAAAATATGGCATTATTAAGGTGTACATATACATTAGTAATCGTAAAATTTGACTCAAGTCTGCGTTTTTGTTTTTTTGTTTTAAAATATTCCCGAATTCATTACCATTAAAATGATACCATTTTCTTTCTGACACTCAAATTACTTTTTAAATTACAGTAGGTTTTGTAAACCTGTTTTGTATCACGTTCATTAGTGTTGTAAATTTTAAACGCGTTTTCTAAAGAATGACATTTTGGTGTTATATGACTTTACGCCAACGGTCATAACTTCACAATAAATAGTCCGGTTTACAAAATTTTATTTTTTTTTGTAGACAATAGTTGTGAATGTGTTTTCTATAGAAAATCTAAAATATATTGTTATAAACACATTTTTTATGCACATTTTAATCTTAATTTTTTGTTAAAAACTATGTATTTTTTAAAACTTTTTAATTAAAAACTTATAATTAAATAAATATTGAAGCCAAATTCAAAATTCTCCATAGTAACATGCGTCAATATAATATATTTTATTTGCAATAAAAATTGTACCTCTAAGTTAATTACAAGTTTATTTATGTATGTTCTAATAGTGTCCTAATTAGTCACTTTAATTGCAATTAACTGATTAAAAAATTGTCGGAAAAAAAAGTTTATATATAAAAATGCATCCTTTTTAATTCTGATATACTGCCATAAAGTTTGAAATTATAACCTAAAAATTAAAGAAAATCATCTCAATTGTATAAGTATAACTTAAGTCAAAATATGATTTAAGAAATTAAGCAATCAAAACGATATTTTTAGAATGATTCCTTTAAAACATTCTTTTTATTTGCATACACTTTTGCCGGTAAATTTTGTTACTGTGAACATTCAAGGGATCTGACTTGAAACATTTTTTTCTTATTAAGTTTTTCATATTTAAAATTATTAGCTTGTCTTCAACAAGTACTTGGAGCTTTTTTTTTTTTTTTTTTTTTTTTTTTTTAATAAAGGCATTACTAATGTATTTCATAAAAGTTAATGAACAGACGAAAATCATTGAGGAATCAAATATGATCATATGGTTAACCGTAAATCTATTAATATAAAAGCAAAAGTCTTGGCTTAGTTCCTTAATCACTCATCACTAATTCTTAATCATCTCTAATAGCTACACACGTGAAATTTTCAAAAGACAAAGTCAGCAATGAAATTAAAAAATAAGCTAGGCAGAACTCGATTTACCAAATTTAGCGGGAAAAACTCTCCGAAAGTAGAATATCCAAATGTTCTGCTTCGCATAAAGACAATTTGTCGAACAATTTTACTCATGTTTACAAAGTTTAACACAACAGCATTAAGTTAAAGTTTATTATTATTTTTAATAAAGAGTCGAGACACTGAAAGTTAAAACATATGTCTGTAATGCAAACACGCAAACAGAACGGCATGATGAAAACAATCCACAATTTTGCCTTTTACCTTAGTTGGTTGAGGCGATCAAATGGTATAGTGGTTAGAGTGCTAGCTTCTAGACTGCGAAGTTGCGGGTTCGAGTCCCGTGTAAGGAATGGGTGTTTGTAATTGTATGTTGGCTTGTCTGATGACGAATGTTTCGGCGCATTATAGCTCTCGTGTAGCTGACGGTGCCAGATAATCTGAAAACAACCAAACAACCTTAGTTGGTTGAATGTTGGAAGGGACGCGAATGCAATTAGATCTTAAAATTAGCAAAGTTGAATGTGTCAGCCACGCAGCAAGATTTCGAAATGAATTTTTATACTCTTGCTGTGCACTGACTTCCTCTGAAAATTCGCCTGTTCATTAAACTTTCTAGTTTCAGAATAAGATTTTTGAAAAAAAAGTAAAATATTTTGCTACCCTACCAGTTGCTGACTGAATTTCAAAAATATTACGACAAGCAGTTGGTGTTTCACCACTGGTTCACCGATATTTACCAGCATTAAAACACTCTGACGTATAAGGCAGAGGGAGAGTTTGTACCCACTTAACATCTTTTTTCAACGGCAGCAGTCCGAAAGACACGACAGTACGCCTGTTGCAAGAATTTCGTCCTAATTTTATTGTAATTACATGACTGCAGTGAAAACATGCTAAGAGTAGTAGTATTTTTTTCCCGGGAATGTTTTAGACATGTGGAATGCCAGTGTTATTTTTTTATATCTATAATAATAAAACAAGCTGCATGTCTATGGATCTGTGACTCTGTGGATCTATAGAAACATACTTAAAATTGGAGTAGAGCTCTGAAATTTTCAAAATAAGAAGTTTTGGCCTTCTAATTGTACATATGTCAAACAGAATGTTAAAATTTTAATAAGGTGTGTGTGTGTGTTTTTTTTTTTTTTTTTTTTTTTTTTACAAAGTGATTTCAAATGGAGATGCAGCTCTGAAATTTTCTACGGTTTTTGAACAATTTTTAATTGAGTTACTGTTCTGAAATGTTCAACACAAGTAGTTGTAGAATTCTAATTTGACTCTAATTTAATTTTGACAGAAATAATGTTAAAATTCTAATATGTTTATAATTATTTTTTTATTAATATTTTTAGTTAATATTTTCACAAAAAGCGACTTCTAATAGGCATCGAGCTCTGAAAGTTTTAACTTAAATAGTTTTAGCCTTCTAATTTTGCTTTCCACAAACACGTGTTAAAATAATCTTAAAGGAGTGCTGAATTATTGTATTAACGGGTATTTTTTTTTTCTTCTCTCGACAGGGGAATGGTTTCTAATATTAAGGTTTTACGAAGCAATTAGATTTTAGTGAGTGAAGCTATATTATGCTTTCGCAGCAATGAACCTTTCAGAGAGCAAAGCCATCTCATGCTTGCATAGCAATGAACCTTTCAACAAGTGAAGTAAGCCTGTGCTTATGTGTCAGTGAATTTTTCAGCGAGCAAAGCGAGCTCGATTTTGCGTTGCAATGATCCTTCCTTCGAGTGAATATATTATATACAGGCTAATGTATTATATATATATATATATATATATATATATATATATATATATATACATATTATATGTATGTAATTAATGAACTATGCATTTAAATTGCAAATAAAAATTCCTCATTTCATGTCGAAACATAAATTATAAACAAATAGCAGACTCAAGGAACAAGTATTAAAATAGTTAATTTATAATACAAACTTATGATAAAAGTAATATTTTTGAACAAACTTCTTTACTATTTAGAAGTTATTTTGTGTAAAAAAAAATTCAAAAGGCAAAAGAGTGTTTTTTTTCTTTCAATAAAAATTAAAAAAAAAAACAATTATCTTTTGATAAATAACAAATATAAGTTACATTCAAAGGAGTTAGAAAAAAAAAATATGTTAGTTTCATTAATAATTGTTTAAATAAATTTTTTTAAGATTCTTGCTTTTTGAAATTGTACTGTTTTAGCGACCATTCAGTTTTTTAGCAAAACTGTTCTGATGATAAAAATGTTTTAGAAAAATTAAAACTTTTAAAAGATGAAAAATATTAGCTTTAATAAAATTGACACATGCCTAGTCTACTGTATTAAAAATATAATTACACTTTTTACTGCCACAGATCAAATGACTAGGTTGTGCAACCAAATGCATCTACTTTATTAATCATTAAAAACATATCCATTGCACCATAGAGTTGATGAAAAAGAGAATATTTTCGTGTTAAGAGCGATGTGTTTAATAAGTTTTCTGCAATAGAAATATTTATTGAAACTAAAAATATCTTTTATAGCATTTTTGAGAAAACAAGACAATTTTTAGTTAAGTGGTTAATATCCACAAAGCCAACTGAAATTCATGTATAGTAGATTCAGTGCCAGTGAAATTCATAAATAATAGTTTCTTGTTAATTTAATTTGCCTTATTGTTGCTTTTATGTTTCTATAATTTTAAATTTTGCATTATTTTGTTTGCTTTAATTTTACATCCGCACAGTTCCAAAATATCAATAAAATTAGCATTATGTAAATGTGTTTCATCTTAAAAGCATATTGATCCTAATTTATTATAAACAATATAATAAATTTATACTTTTTTATAACATTAGAAAGAGATAGTGTGATACATAGATTATACTTTCTGATTTAGTTGAATTATAAAACTGTATTGGAAATTAGTAAAACAATTTCCAACTAGTCTATAAAAATATATCCAAATATAGTCAACCGTAATATATATGAAAATCCATTCTAAATTTGTTATCAGCGTCACTGGATTTTTAAATTGTGTCTATGATTTTGTCATTCGATGTCTCAGAGCTCTTTATACATTCACAACAATAAAATGCCTTGTTATTTTAATTCGAAAATTTAGGTAAATTTAATCTTGATTTTGGACTAAACAGTAAAACATTAATCTGAACTTATTAATTTTATGAAAAATATTTCATTAACTGGTAATATATATTTAAAATTAATAAAGATAAAGCATCGTCGCATTTTAAATTTTGAAATTAATTTATAATTCTGTAATAATACATGAAGTGTTACTTATATTATTTACTCTTAGTTTAATATTTAGCTTATATTTCTCATCAGTTAAAGTTTATATTTTAATGGTACCTTTTAGTTTATTATAAATTTATCTGGAAAACAAAAATAAAATAAGTTTCATTGATAAAAAAGATTTTTTATTTGTATTAATTCATAGTAGATTCATATCAGCTAATTTAACAATTTGATTTGTTTCGAATTTTGGAAGAATAGTAGGTAAGTGGTAAGATAAATTAATTCAAATACATAACATTTTAGAAATGCGAATACATACGAAAATTGCACTTATAGTTAATCTAAAGATAAACAATGCAACTATTACTCAAATAATTCACTGTATTTCTATAATTCATAATGCAAAGTTCTAATTCATAGTAAATATCTAGCAGCAAGTTTATCAAGTACATATATAGAAGTATAACATATTGGGAGACATTAAATTAATAGAAATGCATCTCATTATTAAAATACTTTTTTTAATACATAACAAATTCCACTTTCAATATCTCTAAAAAGATGCATAATGCAAAGATAATTTAAATAGTGCATTGCATTCCGAAATTAAGAATATAATGTATCACCCCCTGTGTGTGTTGCTTATTCTTGTTTATAAAATTCATAAATAATATACTACTGCTTTCAGAAAGTACATCACATTTAAATAAGAAAGCTATAAGTACAACATGCATGTGTTTTTATAGTACGTTTCAAATACGAAACTATTGTAAAATTCCATTATCTCTTTTAATTTTTAAGTTACTGTCGATTCGGACTATTATTTTTTTGGAATAAATGTAAATCAAATGTCTCTCGAGTGTTCATAAGTTGTCAAGAAAGAAGGATGCTTTCATAGTTTATTATGTTCTATTTTACTCACAGAAAATACAAGAACATTTCAAAACCTACTCCATCCCCATTGAAGCATTGTAGAGTGAAGCAAACTTAAGAAATATTCATGTATTTTCACTCAAAAGTTTGGATTATGCAGTGAAATACCGCCTCAAATGTATTTTCAAAAATACATCCGGAAACTATAAATGCAAATTGAAAGCCATTACTTCTTCCTATCCCGAAACGATAAATGACTTCTTTCAACGTTCGGAGAAACATAATCGAAACTTTCTCCTGATGAATAAAATGGGAAAAGATCATCACTCTAACAGCTTACAAAAGAATACGAAGACAGGAAAATGAAAAAAGGCATAATAAAAACTTTTTCAAAAAGTTTTTAAGCCTTACTTTCAAATAACAACTCGTTTAGAGCAGATTTACCTACAGTTGCTTTCAATGATTCTAAGAATTCGTAGCTGTTCGCTTGCATTTTAAAGAAACACTTACTTATTTTTACCTTTCTTAATTCAAATTTGAGGTTCACAGACAACTTAGTTGTCTCATATATGTTCCTTTTTTATCAAAATAAGAAAATACCAAGTATTTACTGGGAAATGCAACATATTAGATAAAATATTGATAATTAAAGCTATATTTATATGGAACTATTTGGAAATATTTAGTAAACTTTATTAATTAGGTAACAATAAAAAATATTACTGAGATTAAATAGTATTTGGTTTAAATCTTACACAAAATAAAAATTTTGAGAAATACATCATTATAAAAGCTTTAGTTGCTGTATTTTGAGTTGAATGTTTGACTCATATTATAAATTTCCGAAACTTAAAAAGTTCATTGATGTTATTGTATATTTGTCTTTTTCTTCTTTAAGTTTTCAATCAATTAATACATACATATCAATATTTCATTGATAGGGATTGTGTAAAGAAGTTATTTTAAATGTTATACATTCTACACAAAGGTAATATCTACACAGGTAAAGAACATACTCTATTTATGTATATTATGTTCTTGAGGGGAGTAGACGTGACAATTCGTTGGTCTATTGCATGACACCAAAGGTCAAGAGGATCAACTAAAGATTTACAACCTAATTGGGATTGGCTCCAAGAGAACCGTGGAAGAAATTCTCAAGGGAGGTCCTTATCTACGATTGGATACCCAAAAAAGTAAAGGACATACAATTATGGGAGTTAAAAAGTCTGGGTAAGGTCTTTAATGATATTATTGCGATGACTACAATATCTACTCTCGTTAATTTTCACGGTTTAACTGATAAGTAAAACACATTTACGTGAATGAAATGCAAAATGAATAGCAGAGATTCATGAACGTACATTTACGAGGTCAGTCGACATTTTTATGGTAGTAAGAGAAAAAATCTAAGACTGCATTTGACAGTCCAGAGACCTCCTAAGAATGTCTGATGATCATCTATCAAATCCTTCATGTTGACGCAGATCCATCAAGACCATTTTAGCATGTCATCAACCACGTAAATCCAACTATCAGTCTATAATTCACAATTTTCTTAAATTTTTCAAAATTTGATGCACATTAAAATCAAAGCGTACTCCACTTACATACAATTATTGATTTGTGAAAAAAATACATTCTGCACCTTTAACGTGATTCTTCCTTTTTAACTCAAATTCTATGAATTTGAAGATGAGGAATTTTGGTAATATTTTTTATTTTATTGTAAAAGTATTAACCACCCCATGATAATTAGTTCCTATGAATTCTACAGAATTACAGAAAACTGTCAAAATGACACTACAATTAATTTATTTATAACTATATAACTCGCTAAATGTTTTCAGTCAAGAATTCCTTTTCTAGGATATTTATTTATTTCATTTATTAAATAATAAAATATTTTCATTTTGGTTTTTCAAATCTTATTTTTTCATGAAAAAATACAATTAAATGCAAATTAAAATACATCTTTCACCTTTCTTCATTCAAAAAGTGGGTTTATATTTCATTTCTCAATACTTTCTATTCGTTTAATTCCAAATACGTCAAATTATCTCCCCCCCCCCCTTCTCTACCATAAAAAAAACCCTCTTTTTCTTCTACTTTATCATTTTAAGTACATTACACTTTGTCATTAGTTGGGTGTAACATTGAATTATATCTGTTGAAAAGAATTCAAAGTTAAATTTCACGACTGAATATGTCCTGAAATCGAGAAGCAGAAATTTATTGGACCAAAGGAGGGTACAATGATAAAAATTTTAATAAAAACTGATAGTTAATAAATAAATTTGTAGCCAAATTATTTAAATTTGTCTACGTTTTGGTAATATTAAGTAAGGCAATATATCTCTAAATTCAATTAATTATTGTGTTCTTCCTATTTTTTCTACCAATCTAAATAATGTTGTGTGGAAAAATTCACAGCTTCAATAGACGCTAAATTTTTGTTCAGAACAATAAATGTGTATGCACCATCAAATGTCAAGTGTAATTATGTATTGGAATTTTAAATGACAACTGATCTAGTTACGTTGTTAAAGACTGATTCATTTTTTTTTGTTTTTGCAATTAGTTTATTTTTCTATACAATGACTTGGCATTATACAGAAGGCCTATTCAATAGTATTTTTAGGAGTACGTTCCGGCAAAACATAAAATCAAAAGTTTAACAAAATGACTAGTCATTCCTTACAATTCCCAATTTATTACTTTGTCGGTAACAACTAAGTTAAATTTAATTTTATTTTTGTCAAATTTGCTTATTTTTAGTTTTTAGTTTTGCAAAATAAAGTATTGACATAAATATGAATTTTATACAATACGAAATTTTCCATTTCAATGTATTTAGAGAATATTTAATTAAACTGTAAAATATCTAGTTTATCAAACACAACAAAGAAGTTTTTTCTGATAAACATATATTATTTTTAAACCACTAAATCTTCTAAATTAGAAATTGATTATTTTAATCTTTTTTACATGACCATAACTTTTTTTGACTAACTTAAATTAAAAATTGCCAAGTTGAGCAGCACACAATTTTCGATACTCTAAAATAATTTATAAACAATTTATGATGACGATTTTAAAAACTTTATTTAAGAAAAAACATGTAGAAAACTACTTAGCATTTCAAACAAACTTTTCTTGATAACTTCGTATTCTAAAAGAAGAAAAACTTTTTCGTTCATAAGACAATTTACGAAAAAATATTTTTGCCAACTACATGTGAAGTTCCTATTTATTCAAATATAATGTTACTCTGAAACACATAAAATAGTGTTCCATAAATAGGTTTATAAATATTTATATTAATTTATAAAATAATAAGTAAAATGAAGTAATTCCACTTTTTGGTCACTCATAGCCCTTCACCATTCATATTCATCTATATAAAAAATAAATTCACAATTTTCGGACATAAATATGTTTACAAATCATGATTGATTTTTTTCAGATAAATTGATTCATGTACACATTTCCATTGCTTGTAGAGTAATAATATATTTTATTTTTATTACTAAAATATATAAACCAATTATATATACTAATGAAAATTAATGTAAATATTCTATCAAAATAAGGTAGTAATAATTCAAATATGATATGTAATATTTTTCAATTTTTAAATCATTGTATATTTTGAATTGAGTTTTAAGTATAAAATTAAAATTTATATAAACACTAGCATAGAGATATTTTAAGATTATTAATCATATTCATAATTTTTGAGAATCTTCTTAAAAATATATGAAACAATCTCACTCAAGAAACCATTTAATGTTATTTCAACAATTCAAAACATCGTCGCATCATCGATCAAATAACATTAAAATATAACTAAAAACAGGCACCATCATTATAAAACCCATATGTTAAATTTAGGTAAAGCAGGGAATCTTTTAATAGTTCTGGGAATAAAGATCTAGTTTCGCCAAGGAAAATGCGTTGCACGAAACACTCACAAATATTGCCATAAAATACAAACCACCCACAGTCTCCTTAAGTTGCTATTTAGGATTCAAAACTTATCTCATCTCATCCCGGGTCCGTCTCAGGAGCCAAATATTTCACCATCAATTTCTGGCATGCCCATGCTAGTCCGTACGAGGAGCATTTCCCTCGTGTAAATACATCATCCACGCGCAATCTGCTCTGGCCAAGGAAAGAAAAAAACATAATACTACACTATAAAATCTGAAGTAGACAGTTCGTTTCGAGGGAAAGGATTTATTCGCTGTTTTTCTACCCGCGCCTACTTCCAGAAGGGGCTTTCCCTGGTGCGCCTGTTTTTCCCATGGGGTGCCAAGAAACATTTTCCCATTTACTGACTGAAACTTAAAGGGAAGGTGGCGATGGGAAAATATAAGCTTTGCACGCGATAGAATTTGCTGGGACGTCCTTTTATGCTTTGTGGGAAATCGAGAAGACCAAAACAGGTGGAAGGCATTCTGGTAGTCCTCTGCCATTAATCTAAGGGCACCCTCGCAGGAAGGATTTTTCGCACAGAGCTTATTTCTTTCATTTTTTATCACCGATTTGTTTTCGCTTTCCATTTGTATAAGGTTCACAATTCTTTTGTCACGGATTCTTTTGGGGTCATAGATTTGTGGTTGCTAGCGATCTCGTTTGGATTTTTTTACTGCGTTTTCTTAGACATTTTTCGATTACGAGGATATTTTATGTATATGCACGTATACATTTCAATTTGATCCGGCAATCGTGCGATGTCGGATAGAGGAGAAAAACTATGTAAGCATATAATTTAGGTGAATAATGATATCATATTATATTAGTTTTGGTAATAATGTGTTTCTTGTTGTAACAATTCCATATTCATTTTTAGTGCAAGTTTATTTAAATATTTTTTTTTAAATTTATTTGAGGGTAACTAATAAATTTTTTAATATGTTTTTGTTATTTAGTTATAATAAAATAAAAAAAAATTAAAAATTAAATTTGAAAATTTATATTTTTAAAAAATTTAGGAAATGTAATGCTATTTTGAGGATTTGATTCATTTGAATTTAAATTATCTTGATTTATTTTAACGTTATATCAATGAGTTTCTCATGTTTAAAATGATGAAGGACAATTATCATTTAATTATTGCTGTTTTAGTAGTTTTATGAAAAGGAAGAAACTAATGAGGTATTTAAAAAAAATCTGAAATAGCATAGTAGTAAAATATTTACTAATACAAATATAAGAAACACTTCTATATACTTTTTTTCATAATTTATGAATTTGGTTTAAAGCAAATATCTTGTTTCGTATGTATCTCACAGCTAACACTTACATAATTACACAAAAACTTCGAAATAAAAGTAAAATTTTTATTTTTTTAAATGAAAACTGTATGCATTATTCTAACAAATTTAACGTGTATGTCCAACTTGCAACTTAGAAAGACCCACATGTATAAAAATTATACAGAAAAAATCATGTCTTCGTAAATACAACAGATTATGATTAAAAAAAAAAAACTATTGACACAGTATATTAATAAAATACAAAACATTCTGTCAACAATTTTAGATTTATGTAAATTATTACATTCCTTGAATATATTAATTTATTGTTCTATTTATAAATGCATATTATTTTAGGCAACATATATTATTGGCAGTCATATTTTGTTATATAAGTATAATTTTTAGTTTATTATATATATATATTTTTCATTTTCGCACTTTAATATGAATTTGATTTATTTAGCAAAAAGAGTAAATATTGTTTCCAAAAAGATAACATTGCATTTACTTTCACTTCCCAAATTTAAAAATTGGATTTCATTTTGTTATCTTTCCATTAAATCCTTTAATAACTAAAAAAAATGTCTGCTTCTTCAATAAATATTCAATAAATTTCAATTATTTTCCACAACTATTTTTTCGTATTCCTAACGTTAGGAATCTATTATCAAAGCTGGATTTAGAAGTTCACTAACATCTTACGAAACAACCGCTGGCAACATACGCAATGATCGATAGAACACATAAATAGAAAGAAACCGCTTTCATTCCATATATCCTTTAATCGCAAAAAGATCTACTAACTTAGTTTCGGAATAGCTTTTTTCCAAACGAAATTGCAGAGAGAAGCAATTTTAAACTTTCTGCTTAAAAAAAATCTCATGAAATCCTAAGATGTGTTTGCGTTTTACTACACATCCAAGTCGAAAGCTTTGTTCCAAAAATTGTGGAGAAAAACTTCATCGATCAGGAGAGAGGTTAGCAAAGAAAGCTTTGTACCACTGGAATCGAATGTCACCACAAGGGAGCATGTTGACATTTTCCTTGTGAGTATTTTCTTTTTCTAATCGAATTTAATGGTGTTTGCTAGGAACGAAGAACTTTGAATTGAACTGTAAGAGCTTTTTTCTTAAGTCTGATGCTTGGAAACTTGTGTTTAACTGTGTGGTGAACTGATTCTCTTTATAACATATTTTATACTGGAAGGATTTATATGAGTGGTAAATTAATTGAATAAAATCTGCTATATATATATATATATATATATATATATATATTTATATATCACTTGCAGAAATTTAATCTAATATAACTCTTCAGGGTTTCCTTTACAACTCCAGAACTTCTCGTTCTAGTAGACTCAATACAGCTCTATACACAACAATAGAGCACAAACAGCAATTAAACTTGACACACAACCGCTAAATCGCCGCAAAAGACAATGCAATACAGTTCGCTTTCGAAACTCTCTGAATGCTCGCTGACAGACAACCAAGTTAGTAACTCCACTCAGTCAGTATCGCAGTAATTCCAGTCAACTAACTGACTCAACTAACTCAGTAATTTCAGTCAACTAACGGACTCAACTAACTAACTCGGGCTTATATAGGGAAGGCGGCGAACCTTCTTGAAACATCTAGAGGTAGATATTTGGAGAACTTTCCAGATCGTAGTCGAAAAGTCCTATACATGTACATGGGGACCGAAAATGTCGTCAAATGGTCGCCAAGTTTGGTGACATTTGGCGATTTCACGTCTAATTTGGCGACAAAAATTAGTCGCCAAAACCTTCGCCAGCTTGACTCTATCTCGCCAATTTGGCCATTACCATATTGTTAAATGCCCTGCTCTTTGTAAAACTCGCTTCCCAGCGTTATCTCTGTAAAACTCGTTATCAAGCATTATGATACATATTTCGGGGAAGCCAACTTAAGACGAACTATTGCACTTCCTTATGCAAAATGTACATAAATTTTCCTATTTACAAAATTAACACTACGAAATATTTACAAATATACAAAAATTAGTAACAATATATATATATATATTTTCTTTTGTGTTTGATATTGATAATATATAGAATATTTTATTCTAAATTTCCGTTTAACAAAATTACTTCCTAACGTTAAATTAGTATACTAAAAGATTGCATTTTTGTACTGTAAAAATTTATTTGTATTTGAAAGATTAAATATACACTATTTCATGTAAAAAAGAAAAGGATCAATTTTAATATAAGGCATGTTCATACAGTTGGATTTCGTTTCCACTGTAACTCTTATTTCATTTTGAAATGATTGAAATTTACTGTTTGTTTGTAGAATACATATGTTTCTCAAGATACGCTTTTGACTATATATTGAATTGTGTTCTGTGACCCACAAAGTTAAAATGTAACTTTGGTTTCGAAACTAAATACTTTATATGAACATTTATTCAGTCAAAATAGGTAAATTCTCCAAATAAGTTAAAAAATATATTAAATGAAATACTGTTAAAATATATTAAAGAAACCTTATACACTTCTTTCATAAAGTGAGATAATTGAATGCTCATTGTTGTATTTCATGCAACTTAAACACGTTTACGTGCAATCTCCACATTTACAAACTTGGATGGAGATATTTAGATGGTTTATTTCATGTATAATATCTGTCCAAATACAAGTCATGTAAGAATTAAAATTTAGACGTTTGGCTAGGGTATAGAATTAGTTGTAAAATGTATCCAGTCTCTTCTGTAATTTATGTTGTTTTGTAAATAATTTACATATTTTTTTTTAAAGTAAAATTCGACATCTAAAATTGAGAGCGATATTCTCATAAGTAGAATATTTCTATTCATAAAATGAGATCTAAATATAAATTTCAATTATGGAAATGTAAATAGTTTAAAAACAAAATAACATTTTTAGATAATAAAAATTACAGCGAACTAATACAAAAAAAAAAAAAAAAAAAAAAAAAAGATTATGCCATGCAGTACAATTTATGTTAATTAAAATTATTTAATTGACTAATTTCATTTGTATATTAGGAGTATTACGCTCTATTTACAATTGCTACCCTTGCTTAAGAACAAATTACCTGTTTTTTCTTCTCTTCAAAGCAATTTCTTAATTTTTATTCTTATTATATTTCACATACACTTAATTTCTCTTGAGACGAATGTCAACCACTGGGGGAGCACTTTGTCAGAATATAATTGAGTAGTGGGCCCAAACTCATCTAGTATTCATTTTTTTATTCGTTAACCTAACAAAACAAATTTAATGCTGTTGAAGCAATTTCTCAGGAGATGTCAGTATAAAATATCCATTGAATTTTTATAATTTTTTTGTTGAGGATAAAATAACATCCTAATTTAATTGCCTTACTCTTTCGAATTTTATTAAATATTTTTAATGAAAATTGTTTCAGAGGAATTGTTTTAGCTTCAAATTCCAATATAATTATAAAATAAAACAAACAGCGATGGAAAAGTTGTTGTTTACTATTATAAACGATAAAATAAAAAAAATACAGTTGAAGGGGGAATACATAACAATCTTAGTAAAAATTATGTTTTCTTTAAATACACAAAGCAAATTCTGTGATATTATAATCGTACTTTTAAAAATACGTTGGTATACTTTATTTTTTTATTTTTTTTAAGTCAAGTGATATTAAGTAAATAAATTAGAAAATTAATTAATTAGACTCATTCAACACCGATTTAGTGTTTGAAAATCCTGAATGTGTTCTTGTTTAAATATTTCTCAGTTTGTAAAGTATGTAGTTGAAATTAAACTATTAAGTTAATAAACTTTGAATTTTTAATGTCATCTTTAATATTTTGGTAAACAAATTGACTGTTCAATTAAAAATATTTTTTTCCATAAAGTAATAGAGATAGTAAGTTTATTTATACGTATGTATTCCATGTCTTAAATATTGCGCTTATATCTAAGCTTTAATAGAATAACTGAATACATTCTATAAAAATGCAAAACAAAAATGTAATTTATTTCGATAACAGTGATTTATAAAATAGGTTATTGTAAAAGGGGATTACAATTATTATACACATCAAGGATTTTAACATATATATATATATATATATATATATATATATATATATAACTATGATATACAAATGTGTGAATTAAAACATGTGATTAATTCAATCATGATGGGGGTGAAATTGATTTTTCAATGCGTGTTCTTGCATATTTCACGCATTTTGACGTACTCTGTGGGCACGGTACTTAAATTTATTTTAAAAATTAACTAGGAAAGCGTACATTCTTAAGCGAGTCACAATCGATAGTTATAATCAGAGGTTGTCCTTTTTTGATATCACTGCATTTGTAGCTGCAAATTTTTATCATATTTAGGATTTTTTTTATTGCAAGTAAGTTATTTTTTGTTTTTGAGGTTTATGGTTTTCTACTTTTCAAAAAAAATTTTGGTGTACATAGTATTCCATTTGTAAACTGAGTTAAATATTATCATAATCGTATAATTCTCAATCTTTATATTTTTATTATATTCTTTCTTTCATTAAGTTTTTTTTTTTTTTTTATTATTTTTTTTTTTTTTTTTTTTTTTTTTTTTTTATTATTTCCAAAGTAATTCAAGTAGAATTCATTAAATTGAAAAATATTTATCAGTGTATTCGTACTTAAAAAATAAATATGACTTTGCTCACTTTGGTTTTGTGTTAACATTAATACTCATATGTTTAAGATTCATATTCACACATTTGAATTGTATGTTTTTATGTATAAAATATTAATTTCATAAGAAATATGGCATTTATATTTCATGCTAAGTTTATCCGAATTTAAATATTGTTCTTTTCGTTCATGTGAGTATTATAAAATTAGTATTTTATATATCTAACATATTACTTACCTTTAAATAAAATTTGGCCCACAATAAAACTAGTGCACATACTTTTATACTAAGGGTAAAAGCTCTCTTTTTCAAAATCTGTTGATATCAAGTTGATGTTCACACTCTTATTATTAAACTAAGAAATTTAAAAATAAGCAAAATATAAATATAATGTAATATACACACTCTTAAATTTAACAGGCATCAATACTAAACAAACATAAACAAAATTCTCCTGAAGCTATGTATGAACATTTTTCAGTCACTCTCACCAATTCATCAAGTTTCAGACAGTATAACACATTATAAGATACTTTGAGGAGAAAAATTACTTGGTTTAAGTTGACATAGTGCAAATACTGACATAATCCCGAATAATATTTATCGCCTTCGAAGAAAAGTCTGAACTATGGACAGCTATGTACATGATGCATTTTCGAAGAAAGCATATTAACCTTAATCCTCGATCAATCAATGTGTCTTGTTTTTACCCTAGTTTCTTGAGGGTCTTTCTGAATGGTATGAAAGCTCTATTCTTAGACATAAAGATGGAAAATCTTGAGGCATACTTTACTTATGTGTTATGCACAGAAACATGGATTTAAACGGAGTGTAAAACAGAAACGATTTTAAGATTTATAATTTCCACAAAATTCAACAGTAATGTCTCTGAAAAAAGTTTTTATAACAACTCTTAATGAAACTCGTGAATTTTAAAATTCAAATTTAATATAAAAAAATACATAAATAAAATGTAAACACTTCGCTTGTAAAACATGAATTATACATTAAAGTGTTTACACATTTTAGGTAGAAAAATAAGTGTAAATTGGTACTAACTCAAAAGATTAAATCAATTGAGCAGGACCTGCCCACCTGTGTAATATAGAGCCTGGTATATTGGAAAGTATGATAATTAATAACGTATATTTATAATGTATCCTGCTATCGTTTTACCTTTAATTTCTATTATCCATTAAATTCACTACAATCCCATTAAATATAAAAACTATTTTAACATTGGTAAGTTAACTGAGTAACATATTAAAGTTTTGTATATATGGAGATAAAACATTTTACAACTTAGATAACTTTTAATCAACATAACACTGAATGCCACCACTCCTATTATTCCTGCCACATAAATATAAATATATAACGAATTTAAACAAAGTCAATGTATGTATACATGCTAGAAATTTGAAAAGTTTCAAATAGTTTTTTTTATAACAGATGAATTCTTATTTATGATAGTTTTTTTTTTTAGAAATCGCTCAGATTTGAATAATGTACTTACTACATAAATAACTATCTAACTAACCTACTACATACTTACTACCAAACTAAACCAAATAAAATATAACCTATTTATCAATTATAAATACTAACTTATAGATAATATTAAAGATTAATTGCTTACAAGTGATTCAGGACAAGATATAAGTCTCTTGGATTGTTTTGCAATATTTACTCTTTTCTAAGTCTAAGATTGCGTGAATTACAAAACTGATCTTATTACAAGCGTAAGTTTTTCATAACCGATAACGCAACGATGTATTTATGCTGCATTTATTGTGTATGTAACTTCAAGTTAAAGGAAAAGCAATTATCGTGATAAGATCGCATTTTACTTTCAAGAAATAATTTGAATCATTTTCGCATTTGCATTAGTTTGTGCTACAGTAAACTTGCAAATGATGTTTTAATAAGCATTACATAACATTTATCTCAGCTGTCGTTTGTATTTTTAAATTTTAATTTGTGTTGTTAGTTTGTAAGGTAAGCAGAAACATCAATTTGTGTGTACACTCCAAAAATCTGGAGAGAAAAAAATGAATTTTAAAGTGAGGTAGAGAGAAAAAAAAATTAAATGTAAAACCATTTTAGTGTGTATCAAAAGTGGTCCTTTGGCTAGAAAATAGTAGATGCATTTTTGATTTTTTAACAATGTATCTTTTTTTTTTTTTTTTTTTTTTTTTTTTTTTTTAACATTTTCCTCTATTTATCAATTTACTCAGTTAGGAAACTTTTTCAAAACTACAAAAAATGTATTAACTCTATTTTTACAATTAATTTAATGCTGACATTACACACACTCCCCACGACATATGTATAAAACCTATTATAAGGTTTCCTTAGTTCATTTCTCAAAAGATATAAAACATTTCCAACATTTCTTGCATTCACAAATGTTTTGTTATATACAACTGCCAGAAGTTTTAACTCATCAATGTTTCAGTGAATTATTAAGTCTCAGATTGTTTCCTTACTCTGTACTGTACTATAAAATAGAAAACATGTCCGAAGTATATATCACTAGATTCTTGAATAATGCATATATTCTGTTATTTTATATAATTGCAATTAATACCTATTTTCTATAGCCTAGATTTTGTATTTACACCTATCAAAATAAAGATATTTAGAGAAATGTCTTCTAAATTTTATCTCCGATTTGACATTGAAGGCTTTTATTCGTAACTTCTCAATTCTGCTTAGTACATTCGTAACATCTTAACGTTCTCTCAAGGATTCGACTTTGGTTTACTGTAGGCTACAAATCATCACTAACAGTTGTATTGCTTTAATTTATTGATGATCAAGCTAGCGTAACAGGCATATCTAAACTTCATATATATTTCTAGTTATTGCAAAGATTGTGAGATTGAATCGTGTTTGTTTTGCTGGAGGCAAAGATCGATATAATTAGGATTCCATTACGAGAAAATATCAATATCGATAACATTTCGTCTGTAACATATTCGAGAGAAATACTTCATAACGCGTTGCTGGTTTGTGATTTACTTTTTCGTAGCTTAGTAAAATTATTTCTTAAAAATAGGTGTTTTATCATATTAAGCATTTATTTAACTGATAAATTGATAAAATAGCCGATGACCTGATATATATTCGATTATTCATGTAAAATGTACTTTTACGTGTATTTTTCTTATATTTCAATTTTTCAAAGTTTATAGTTCATTCATTAATCTGCAGATATATATATAAAAATTTCATTAATTCTTGTTTACATGTTTATAATTTATATTGAAACTTACAGAGACCATTCTTTGAACTTAATGAGGTATAGAATTTCTCACTAGCTTCGCTTTTAACGTAATAGCTATTCACTCTTATAATAGACAGGAATATTGAATAAAAAAACAATTTCATTACACATTTCTTCTTGTATTACCCAAAATTTACATATTTTATTCGAAAACAATCAAAGCAGTATCATCTTGAAAAATCTTAAATTCTATAAATTTTTAAATCAAAATTATCAAGACGAATATTTTTATTCTGCATAACAAAGCTACAATTCACTTTAACAATGCAAGAAGTAAAATTCAATGTTACATTTCATTTGTTTTTTCTTTGTTTTATCCTTATATGTATTAAAACATAAGTTATAAGGTTTCTTATGTATATTTCTATAAATAATAGTCACTTCACTATCCAAAACATATTCAAGTTGGCCCTTCTAAAAATATTATGGTTTTATTACATTGATAAATAAAAATTGGTTTTTAAATTTTTATTTCATCCATTCAGTGCAAGTTTCAACAGAATACTCGTAAGCACATACTATGGATTTATAAGACCAAATGCATCCAAACCGAAAATGGAAAAACCATCCAATTTTCCTTTTCTTCAGGGTGTTTCCTTTGAGTAAACTCACTTCTTTCACAGGCAAGGTTATATTGGACATTTGAAAGTGATTCTGATATTAGCTGAAGGGCAAAGGACAAGAGAGTTTCAGAATTATTTCTTTTAAATATCTATTTCTGTTTATTGATAGTTAGAAGAGTTATCTTTTTGAAGAACAACATTTGGATTGAAGCAAGAATTTACGTAACAACTTTTAAGGCCATGTTTCATGTTTTTTAAATTTACAATATTTTAAATGTATTATTACTATTTTTAATTTACAATATTTTAAATGTATTATTAATATTTTTAATTTACAATATTTTAAATGTATTATTAATATTTTTAATTTACAATATTTTAAATGTATTATTGATAATTTTAATTTACAATATTTTAAATGTATTATTAATAATTTTAATTTACAATATTTTTAAATATATTATTTAACCGATATTATTCAATGTAGAGTATTACATTTTTTATGCTTAATAGACAAAAGATTATTTTAGTATTTACTTTTTAACTGGGCTCAATAAAACTCTACAAAACTAAATGTATTAAATCTTCAATAAACAAGTTAATATTAATGCACATTCTAAATGAGAATTATCGTATTAATTAAATGAAAAGTTAGAATTTTTTACTGAATAATTTATAATCTATCTTTTTATATTTTATGTAAACTTCAATATACTAACAGATACAAGTCAAATAATTAAATTTTCAGTTAATATTAAAATATTCTTAATAAACTGTTTTGCATTGAATGCATACAATTTTTATAGTAAAATGTTGAATCCCTTTTCATTTAATGTGTTTTATTCCTACTTACTGTCAATAAACACTCTTTAGTCTAAACGTGTATTTTATTATCACATTTTAACTTAAAATAAAAGTAAAACTAACATTGAACTATGACTTTCACGATATTGCACACATATTTCTCATACTAAAAACTACATTTTAATAGTAATTGTAGTCATAAATCTCATTATTAGGAAATAAGAACGGATTTTGTTTTTTATTTTTGTCAACTAAATTTTTCCATATATTTGAGAATAGGTAAATAAATTAGACAAAAATTCCTTGATAATATTAAATAACTAATCCTCAATATAGTATTGCTAAAATTAAAATTACCATTCAATTTACATAGTTTAAGATTTCTTAGCTAATTAAAAGTACAAACTAAAATATAGATTTTCAGACATGAAATAAAATGCAAAATTGCTTAAAAAGGTATATCGATTAAACTAAATTTAGCAAATTATGAGAATTTAGCGCTATTTCCTTTAATTTATTTTGAACTTTATTTCAGTACATTTTTGTACAAGGTTTGTTACAAATACCTGTTTAGAAGATTTACTAAAATGATAAAAAAATGACTTACTTTTTAAATTATATTTAAATTTATTTTGATATAATTAAAACTCGATAGTTAATTTTATATAATTTTAAAATTAAAATACTAAAAATTATTAATTATATTTATAATGATTAATTTGGATATTACTTAAATATTATTTTTCAGTTTAAAAAATTAAATTGTGTAAATATTTTACTTGATTTGTTTTTAAATGATCCACAAAAGTAGTTTGAAATGAGGGAACTTTTCGAAAAAGGTTAAATTTGTAAACGTTAATTTTTTTTAGTAAGTTGACATTTTATTTGTGCAAAAGTTTTTGACTTCAGCCTACAGTACTATTGATAAATCTAGGTGATATACCATAATGCAGTTCCAGGTGATATGCTCTTGAAATATTGAAATGTTGACATTTTGCAGAACAGTTAAATACTTTTTCTAAAATTATAAAAACAGATTTATAAATAGAATAAATATCTCCTTAAAAACAAAATTTAAAATTGTTATGCTGTTCCTAAAATTTCTTTTTTATTTTGATACTTAAGAAATCAAATAATTTTTATAAAGCAAATATTTTTTTAAAAGCAGTAATTCTTACATATAAAGTATATTTTAAACCATATCACACGATAAGTTATTTTATAGACAACACATTCAACGTAATATGCTTAACTATAATTGAACATGGTATGAAAATATGGTGTTATTTCCAGTTTTTGGAATGTTTGTCTTCTAAATTAGTATTCTTATTTTATAACATATTCAATTACTGAAAATTAAAATAGTTAGATATTAATAGAATATTGGCACTCACAAAAATGTATCGGTACATAATTATTTTCCACACCTTAATTTACAAGCGAATACAGCTGAGTGTACCAAAATATGGAGGTTTCTATTAATCCTGCTTATAAATAGCTTTTATTGATATCTTTATAAAAACCATAAAAGCATTTTCCTTTACTAATTTGTGTTAACAACAGAGTATAACCAAATTTTATTTTTTATTTGAAATTTTAATGTTATATTATGAAATATAACATTAATTTTAGTAATACGGTCAAGAATAAAAGTTGGGTATTCTATATTTATTTGAAAAAGAACAAAAAAATATGTATTCATTAAAATTTCTTTTGACTGCATACTATGAATTGTGATTAAAATAACTAATGTTGTTTTCTATGAAATTACCAAAGAAATATAAGATTTATTTCACATATATTTTTGTAAGATTATTAAAGTATTCTATTTATAATAGACAAAATTGTAATATTGAATTGCAGATGAAAAAAAAGTCACAATCGTTATTGAATTTCAATAACAATTGAATCATATCTTTTCCATTAACAAGAATTCCCATATTTACTAATTTGTTACGCATTCTGACTTATTTGTTAACTACATGTCAAGGTGATTTTGGCAAATGTGCTTCGAAAATCTTTTTGACTATACGACTTTTATCCGACTTGAAAGAAAAACTATTTTGTTCTTCTCTGTTTGTTGCACAATTAGAGTCATGGATCAATGTAACAGCTTGTTCAGCAACATCATTTACACAAGACAAGTTTTTTAGCTATAATTGCAGTCCTTTTGATGTATTGCGTTTCGGATATATTTATAGAATCTTTTACTGGTACAATGGAGAAACTATCTTAAATTTTAGTTGCTTTGAAGATACAATAAGAAACGTAGAAATGATCCAATCTGAAAAAGTAATTTAAATCGATGTAAACTTGAACTCTATTACTTTTTCATACAATAAACTAGCTTTTATTTTTTCTCATCAGAAACAAGATCTGAAAGCAAGCTAAATGTTGTACGTTCTCTACTTAAATACCAGGAATGATGTCAAGTTAATTTTAATATTTTAATACTTTATTCTTTATCATAATTTTTTTCAAATTTTGAATCAGTGAGCCCTCATTAAGTATCAACTGATAGTATTCACATTGGAAGTATTCACACACAAACAACTTATAAAATCCTTGCATGCCTTGTAACTCTCATTTAGTTTATTCAAATCTGGCTTCATTATCTTTAAACAATAACAGCGTGTTCATTAAATAAATTCATGTTTTCATCAATAAAGAACACATGGTTTCCAAATAGTAAATTGAATATCTAATCCAATCATTAATGAACATTTAATTTAAAAACATTATGTAATCAGTCTTGGGTATATAGTTTTGAAACAATTTTCAACTAACAGAAAATAAAGATCTTTTATGTATGTTTCTATTATTATAGTGGTAAGCATTATTAATTTTCATGGTGGTTGAGCTAGAATCAATTTCCTTGGATTTTCTTTTTAAATAAAGAATTTTAAACAGTAGACTGTTTAAAACACATACTGAATGCATCAGGAAATAAAATATTGAATATCTGACAGGATATCTACAAAAGGTGTCTGCTTATATTTTTTTCTCAAAAAGAATACATGCTTCATTGAACTCAATTTGTGGTGCTGCTGTATCAATACATAATAATTACTTAGGATTCACACTTCCACGATTGAAAGAGATCCAAAATAGCATCAGTTTCTACTTAGATTCATTCAGGCAATAACTTAAAACACCTAGAAGCTCAGCACTTCCATATTGCAAAGAAGGAAATAGTACCGGTAAACGTTCAATCTTTCCTGTGATTTTTGATGACAATATGTATAAATATCTGCCATCCTAATGACAGATAACTTTGATGTTTCAAACTGTGTGTTTAATATTTCAGCAGTTTTACGGTGAAGACGTAGGAGTTTTCTAAAAACAATAACTTGCTTAAATCACTACGAACTTAACACGTGAGTCAGATGTTTCGGTAGAAAAAGAGCAGCCTGAGAAGAGAGTATTATAGATGCTATTATAATTATGGACTGGAAAAGTGTTGCTGTGCTTTAATCTATGACACTAGCAGCTCTTGAAGTAATAATGTATCTATGATTGCGTAGTTAAAATTAAATACCTTTAGGCATTGTATTATCATATGAATGTGAATATAATGATTAGTATTTATATTAAAATAAAAATATATAAATATTGTACGTGCTATTAATTTAATGAAATCGAGCAGATTAATAATGGTTGAAGATCATTAGAAGAGTAATGATCAGGAAAATGAAATATGGTACTCAGTTATATCTGTATAAATATACAATTGAATTAAAAATGCAATAAAAATATAACACGAGAGATGATATATTGGATAAACATGATGCATTACTTTTAAATAAATTTTAGGAATAAAAATATTTGAAATAAAAGGATGGTAGAAATTTCTATAAATGAGTAATTCTAATATCACCCCGTTTTTTTTTTTTTTCTTTTTTTTTTTTTCTATTGACTTAGGGGAATTTAAAAAATTGTGAAATTACTTTTTGTAATATCATATTTCAACAGAAAAACACATTTTTAGAGGATGAGACCTGTATTTGTCTGTCTCTCTTGGGACATCTTATTGCTGGGTGTAGTCCCTGTCGTGATGTGGGAGTATTTTTTATTAAAATATAAGGATATCAAAACTATTTAACTCACTCAGCCTCAAAAATTCTCAAAAGTCAAATTTCAGGATCTCAGCATATCATGAAAATGATCATTTGGTCAATAATAAGAGTGTCTCTCTAATATAAGACTGTGTCAGAGATGAAAATTGCCTTGTCTTAAGTAAAACAACTCGTCTCATCCCTGACCTGCGGTTTATTATAATGTTTTATCGATTTTGCGATTTATTGTAATGTTTTATCGATTCTGCGATTTATTACATCGTTCATTGTAAACTTATAGAAGGATCTGTGTAGGAGGTTTTTCCGGAATGTCTGAGTTTACCTCTTGACAATTACCTATGTTATTACGCAGAAATATATATGTATTTCATCGTAGAATATATATATATATATATATATATATATATATATATATATATATATATATATATATATATATATATATATATATATATATATATATATATATATATATATATATATATATATATATATATATATATATGTATATATATATATAATTAAAAAAACGGAAGACAATAGAAATATACAGTTTGCTGCATTATTCTTAAATTACCAGGGAATTTATTCTCACCAATTTTCAAAATTAGTTACAAAAGTTACCAACAGATTGTGCTGATGACTAGAAAAAATGCATTTCTGTCACTTGTCAGAACATTCCAACTGAAATGTTCTCACGGGCGTCTGCGAACTTTGTCCTCAGACTGCACCACGTTGTTCCTGCAAACCGTGGTTATTTTGAAAATATTGTTCTGTAGTTTCTCTTTGTCATCAGCGCCGTCTGTTGGCAACTTTTTAACTAATTTTGAAAATTGTGAGAATAAATTCCCTGGAAATTTAACCATAATGCAGCAAAACGCACATTTCTATCGCCTTCCGTTTTGGTTTTTCAAATCGTCGGTCATTTGTAGCCTATATATATATATATATATATATATATATATATATATATATACACAAAAGCACGTTAACTTCTTCACGAAACAACTCTTATCCTCCAATGTGAAAGATGCTCTCATCTCCTTATCCTAAATGCACTCCTGTACGATACTTCCATAAGAGATGCTTTTAGTGGAAGGTGGTCCTGTCGTTGTGGCTTTTATCGTCCGCTTATCATTCAATGGGTGGAGAAGCTATTGCAGAGTATCAGGTTACTCAAGCATAATCCATCTTTTAGGAAGGATAAAATACCGGATGCCACCCACATTAGTTGAATTGATTTAGTACTGGGTGACATTTTGTGAGTTATTGGTTGTGTGTAGGCTTCCGAGATATTTTTATTAGATTGATTTGTTTTGGCGTGTGTATACATTATGAATTTTAATGAGTCTATGTTTATATAAGTATTTTTTAATAAAAATAAGACCAAATGTTTCTTTAAATTATGGCGAATTTGGGAAGGATTATTTGGTATATTTATTCCTAAGCCCAAATAGAAAAAAAAATATTTCAAAACTGGGAGCTTAATATATGTATATATTTTGTAAAAAAAATATAAGAATAAAATATAAGAATATGCTTGAGGTATAAATCTTTTGATAAAAATATTTAATTTCCTGGTTCAGATCAGACGAATTTACTCTAAACATCAATTAGGTATTAAATTTTTAGCCTTAAAAGTGCGTTATTTATAAAATGTAAGTTACCTCAGAGTAAATTTTTATGAGGAGATTATTAGAATATCAAATTAGGAAAATTTCATTAATATTTTTTATGATAAAAAAATTTTGGTACATAAAAGTGGATTACATAATGTATCCTAAGAAACTTAAGTAGTATTTGTAAGAAAGATTTCAAGACATAAGACCCCATAAAAACCAAAATTATTTACTTTGTATTAGCTTTAAAAGTCATTTATGCAAACACAGAGAATAATGAAATGTTACATTGTATACCTAACGGAGACTATGGCGAATTTATTTTATAGTTTAATGTAAAATGAACCTATTTTTATATTGCATTCTGTAAATACTGTATATACTGCATTATGTAATGTAAAGTAAACATTTGCACTCTAAAATCATACATCTATACGTTACAAAATTACAGAGTGAAATTATTTTTTCTGGAAAGATAACCTTGGAATGAAATACAGTTAATATATATGTATATCATGAATGCAAGATTTTATAAAATTTCTGTTTGTATAAGAATATCATTTATTTCTTATTTATCAATGGAATAAAAAAAAATAAGTATTCATCAATTATTCAATATATTAAAATATATAAATTCTTTCCAAAAGCAAATACTTTGAAAATGAAATATCAAATTAAATTAAGCACTTCTTATTGAACGCCGCATATATTTTAAATATATTCAGTTCTTTAGAATTGAAAAATAATTTCTTTTAAAATCAAAGTCAACCCTCGGTGACAAATAAAAAAGAATGAGAAGGAAGTTTTCCTTGGAGTAACGTTTGACAAATAAAAAAAAAAAGTGTCCCGGAATACGTAATAACCCTCTACTTGTTCCTGGAATACCAATGAGGCCATTTGAAGCATGAAGGCTGAATTTTCAAAGCATTATTCCACTTGGGATTTCAGATTTCTATTTATTCTTTGCCAGTGTTTCCGGAAACAGGAAGGAAAAGTAAAGTCCCAAGCTGCGCTCTTCGGCGTCTTATTGTTTTCGTTTATTCCTCGGCGCTCAAATTTGTAGTTGACAGCTCCAAACACATTTCAAAGGCCATTCAATTGTTTTTGTAAACTTGTGATTTATAAAATATAAAATTGGTTCTTCAATTGTTTTAGGAAATTGCAATACTTTAGGATGTCATTGTGTTTCAGTATATCAAACATTTAATTGATAACGTATTTTGGAATTCTAATAAAAAACAGGCTTTTCTTATTGGATGGATAAGAAAAGTTAAATGATAGCAATGATTACATGAGTTTAAGATTAAATTGACTGATCCAATTTCAATTTAAAAAGTATTTTTACGTCACACTCTACTAGCAATTAATTGATTAAAAATTTTAGTTAAAAATTGTACAACTGCATAATTAAAATTTGGAATTCCATGGTATAATAAGGACATTTATTTCAAAACAATCCATTTATAAAACTTGCGCATTAATTTCTACATTATTTGTAAGAATTTATCAGTATTTAAAACACGCCATCTAGTCAAATATGTTATTTTTACCATTTGTGTTAAGTGTTTCATTTAAAAAAAAGTCGTGATTCTAATAACTGCTTTCGGATTTCAGCGCAAAAAGTCTTTTATTGTAACTCCAAGTCCTATATAAAGGATAATTTAGTTTATATTGCTTTATAAAATAATAATAAATAAAATTTTAAATTGAGTATATTGAAAAAACAAAAAATAATAAACATTACTGTCTAATATTGATTAAAACTATAAATTTTAAAACTTCGATGTGATAGATGAATCACTCTGGTTTTACATATTTATTTAGCTCTTATTACTTTATATAACTGGAGTTTACAATAGCAGACATTTATTCAAAAAAATGCAAATTTACTCTTTTTCATTCTTAGGATATTTGCAGATTTACAACAAAAGTTTTGCATGATATGCCTCTTACAGTTGCTTTTTTAACTGCTGTTAACAACAAAATAATCAATAAAAGTTATTGTTTTTACTTAATCATGAAAAACAAAGTTTCCTAAAATATCTATTACATATGGCTTTTTGCATCCAAGCTTTACAGCACCCAAGTTTAATATTTTACGTAATGGAGGGTTTTCGTAAAAGTATTCCTTACAAAACTCTCCACCTTGAAGAAAAATCTGCAATTTCTAAGCAGTGCAGATGTCTCCCAAATGTGTAATAAAAATAAGCCCAGCCATTTGAAGATTTTGTGATACGAGAAATCTTAAGTCTGACAGACTTAGAAGAGTTGTAAATAGATCTCAAGCCAATGAATCAAAACAATCATTCAGAAAAAGGATTTTCTTTTTATTGCAGTAAAGGAATAATAAACAGTTTGGGAATATTTTCACGGAAGTGTGCATAAAGGTTAAGGGATAGCTTAATATCACATTAAATTAAACATTATTTCTCGTGCGTGGAATCAGGCTGGAAGATAACAGTGTTTTGTTCAATTTACATAGCAGGACATTGATTCCTATTTTATCTGTATAGGAACCGAAGCAGAAGAGACAGAAAAGGGATGCTTTTCCACATCACTAATTTATCTCTTCTGTTTGCCGCTCAGCGTGATTTACAAAGTTGCATTGTAGAACAGAGATAAAATGGGGAATAAAACTTTTGTTAAAGCAAAAAGAAACTCTTTATACTATTTAACTGTCAGCGATTTCGGAAGCTGAAAACTCAGGAAGTTGTGTGAAATAAAAATGTGAGAAATTATGATTAATTATATCAATGGTTTTCAGTGCCAATGAAAGTTTAGTTACATTTTGGTTTGATGATTATTTAATTAAATACAGAAATTAAAATAAAACTATGATTAAAAATGCCATGAATTTTAAGGGTAAGTTTTAATATAAAACGATAGATTTTCTTCATATAATCAACTTTTTTTTAAAAAATTTAATAGATACAAATGTTAGTTATTAGAAGAACGCGTTTGAAAAGTTTTCCCATTTATATATATATATATATATATATATATATATATATATATATATATATATATATATATATATATATATATATATATATATATATAAGCCCAGTACCACGCTACTCGCGGGCCACTTGTGGGACGCGTCCCATGGTTTATGAACCGCTAGTCTAAAGTGATCATATCCAAACAAAATTAATTTTATTTTGGTGTGCCCTTGCGCTGTTAAACTCAACCAACCAAACGAAATTACATATGTGTTGTAAGTTGAAACAAGACTGTATACCAAAATTCAAATGGAAAGAGCAAACTGAAGTAATTTTGAAATGGTTATGTCAATATTGTAAATACTACATGCATGTGATATATACCAATAAGTTAATTTTAAGATTGTTAGGGTAATTAAAAATTCAATCCGAAATGCTATAAATTTTTCTGGAATTGCGCTTTCATAATATTTTTTCGGCAAATTCTTATATCTGTTCAAAACATAGATGATGTATTGTCACTTGGATAGATGGTGACAAGTTTTCTACAATTTTCCCTCTTAACTCGCAAACTTGGAAACAATTTGCTTATAAAACTCTCAATTAGGATATTTTTTTAACAAATATTATTGACTTTACAAGGAAAAAATTCATTCGATCTTTCAAATACGATACACCAAAATAAAAACAGTGTACAATTACCATTTTAGAAAAAGTAGTTTAGTTTTAAAAGTAGTAGAAAAGAAGTTAGTAGAAAAGTTTTTAAAAGTACTTTTTTACCTTATTTTAATATTTAATTCAAGGGATTTCATTTATAAAATTGAATTGTTCTTTAAATAATGATTATACGACTTTTGCAATTTAAAAACCATATAAAGGTTTAAATTTGTGCAGAAACACTTTTAATGTCTTATAACACATTTAATAAAAAATAATATTCAATGATAATTCCCAAATATTATTAATAAATAATCTTTAATGAGCATATTGTCTCAATAATAAATATCGTCGGATTGCTGCCAATGGCACCTAGATATTTTTAATGCTTCTACATAGCCCTAATATTAGGGCGAAAAGATTATAGGAAAATGAGGACATCGTCAAAACTTACCCTCAAAGTGATAAATGATTCCTTTCCCCAGTCATTAAAATGTTAACACTTCATTAAATTTGAAATTGATTATTTTAGAAGGGCTATCAATATTCGTACACGTCGGTGATTTCTTGATGATTTCATACTTCAAGACAAATTTCCTTACTATAGTTTCTATTTTTGATCAGGAACTTTTTTGAGATTTAATCTGTAACTGAAACGCGAGGGTTTTTTTTTTTTTTTTTTTTTTTTGGTTTTTTTTTTTTTTTTTTGTTCAGTTAATTACTTTGTGTGTCAGTTTATAGCAGACATGTCAATGCACCATTATGAATAAAATCATTTTGGAATTATATATTATGCAATGTAATAATATTGCGTAATCTAGAAATAAAAATAACATGCACTATTCCCAGTTATAATTAAATTTACTTATTTTTAAAAGTACTTTTTTACCTTATTTTAATATTTAATTCAAGGGATTTTATTTATAAATTTGAATTGTTCTTTAAATAATGATTATAAATCGAGATAATCACTCCAGAATGAACTTTACTGATTGTACTGAAAGTTTAAGTAAAAAATAAATGTGTTTTTTTAGCTTTGTCCAACAACAAAATTATGTGCCACTGAAAATATTTGCCACTAACTTATACTGTTATACTGTTCTGAAGTCAGGACAACGCGCCACGCAACTTGACAACATGGAATAATCTACGTACGAAATCTTCAGTTTCCAAATTTTTTAATTACGTTAACTAAGTGGTTCTTCCCATGGCACTGATTTTAACGTATAAATTGTTGTTGTATTTAATAAATATTTTGTTTACGTAAAATATATTATATTCGGGTATTAAATTTACTTAACTTAATTAAATATAATTCAACTTCAACATATGCCCAATAACTAAGTGTTCTTCCCATGCCGCTGATTTTAGAAAAGTATTGTTTTTGAAAAGTAGTTGTATTTAGAAAACATTTTGTTTACGTAAAATACATTATATTCCAGTACTAAATTTATTTAACTTAATAAAATACAATTTAATTTCAACATATGTCAATTAACTAACTGGTTCTTCCCATGGCGCTGATTTTAACGTATAAGTTGTTGTATTTAATAAATATTTTGTTTACGTAAAATACATTATATTCGGTTATTAAATTTACTTAACTTAATAAAATATAATTCAACTTCAACATATGCCCAGTTAGCACATTAGTGTTGGCCAATGTCGGAAACTGGGGTTCTGAAAGATTCTTGCTGAAATTCGACTTCTTTACTAAATAAAAGATTTTGTAAAAATAAGTGTTTCAAAACATAACGTAATTTGTTCTATATGTTATTTCTTATAAATAAACTATTTTTCAAAGAAACTGTACATCAACCTTTTAAAAATTCAAGTATATTTTATAAAGCATTAGGCTATATTGACCCATATATGTAACAGCGGGTGGTTTGTATCATTCCTCACTGGGATTGGTCAATGTCGGACGATACTGGATAGCATTGGTGTGCTACTGAGATGGTATCCAGTATCTACACATCATAATGATACAATAATAACTGATTTAATTAAGTTGGAGTATGAAATATCCTTATCCATACATGTAATTAAATAAATTATGTATTCAAAATATGACTAAATCAGTTACAATCTTGGAATACTATGTAATCGCAATAATAGTAATTTTCCAATCATAATTTCAAAATAGCAAAAGTTGCAAATTCAACAGTTATTGTCTAGCAAAAAAGTTATTTTCCATAGTATTTATATATTTAAAAATTACTTTTTACTGTACACAGTTTTTCCATAGACTTTAATGTTTTGTTGTGTTTTTTTTTTTTTTTTTTTGGTTTTTTTTTTAAGTATGCTCCAAATGCAAAAGTAGGAATGGAGACATAATTTGTTATCGATACGACGAACTCCAGAAATAGGAAATGCGCCTTGTAAGTACACGAGTTTTATTTTATTTCAAGGTATTGACGTGCAAATGAAAAATATCGGGTTCTATACATCACATAAGATGAGAGAAATAAATTATCCAATAAGTAAAAATTTGCGATTGAAAAAAAAAGGAGAACTCGATATAGGAATGTGCCTTCAATTTAATACGGCTCTGAGTATATTGTATTAGATTACATTTTCAATTCAAATAGTATATTTGTTATAATATATATATATATATATATATATATATATATATATATATATATATATATATATATATATATATATATATATATATATATATATATATATATATATATATATATATATATATATATATATATATATATATATATATATATATTTTTTAATTTTTTTTTATTTTTTTATTTTACTATTTTCATAAGTGTTTTAGAACATTCTTAAAGATCCTTATGATTGTCGGTTTGGCAGACTATCACAAATAAACTCTCACATATTCTTATACTAGGAAAACACTTCCGAATCCCAAAATAATGAAATATTCGGAAATCACTTGTTTTATAATAAATAATACCGTAACAAAATGAAGTGTTGCTCTTTAATTTAAAAAACCAAGCTGACAATTTGTTGATCATATATTTAATATTTAAATGTATTTACATCAATAAAATTGTTTGTTAAAATAGCAAATTAATTTATATTTGAGCTACGTATTTGAATGTAAGATAATCACTTCACTCAACATCTCTATCTGAATCCCTTGCAATTTGGTTACCTACCGTATGAAAGAAAAAGAAAAAGGGGAAAAAAAAGGAACAAGCTGCTCCATTAAAACACCAGTCTTCCCCAATCATGGGGAATCGTTGCCTTTGGGGGAAAGGGAAGCGCATTACCAGCTGTTCTTTCTAGCCCACTAACCCCCCTCTAGGCCCTACCAAAGGCTTCTCTCGGAATAGCCCGGTGTGGACGGAAACAATTATCCAACATCCCTAGATAGGAGAAAAAGTCTCTTTTTGTGAAACTTTTTCTTCTCCAGGGAAGATTCTACCTCATTTTACTTTTGCTTTACCCTATCAACCATCCCGGGAGGACACAGAAGAAAAAAACAAATTTCTGATAAAATCTGGGTATTAACTTTGACATTTTTTCTTACTTTTTGGAGGGTGGAATCGGAACTGGAATTTGGGGCTCTTTTAAATGGTGTTGTAAAACTATTTTATGTTCCTTTGAGTTAAAGGATATGGGGTAGGTAAATGGAGAATGCAGAAACGTAATTGCTTTCGAGTAAAAAAAAAATCGAGTTGTAAAGGTGGTTGGAAATGTATGTAGAATCCTGGAATGTGGAAAGTAATTATCAAATAACGCAAAGGTGTGTGCTATATATAGTTTAATCGAGATTCTAGAAATCGCATTGCCATAATTAGCAAGGAAATGAATGAATTTTTACGTAATGGATTTATCTTTATGCGTTTAATGGCGATTTCTTGAAATTAAATTCCAAACCATTTCAGTCGTAGTTATATTTTAAATTTGATATAAAAACTTGTTTTTTCAAGAGATATTTGAATGCATTTTGAAGTTGTGAATTACTAAATTTCTTAATCCAAAAATTTTCGATGAATAACTAATTTAGTGAATTAATATTTTTACAACATCATAATATTACATATAGAGCAATTGATTCTTTTAGCAGATAGAATATTTAACAAGCAAAACAAAAAAGATCTGATCTTATTTCAATCTCAAACTGTCCTTGAAAAATATAAAGAATTTTTACAAAAATCCATTAAATCAAAAATTTAATTTTTGTCTTAGCATAATCAAATAATACAATTATAAACCGATCGATATGATTTAGGATGTTCTAGGGCAATATAATGTAACCATTAAATGCTAAATGGTAATTTGCTGGAAAGATTCTCCATTTAAAGGAGCCCATTTTCATCTTGCGAAAACGGTTTTGGAAAATGATTAAATAAAGATCTTTAGAGATATAATGTAATATTGGGAAACAAATTACTCGAGGTTAGAGAACCGTAATGCATCATTAAATAACTCTCATTAATATTCAATAAAGTCGTATGTAAGATTCTACTCTTATTAGTCAGTGTATTGTGATTGAAAGTACTCTTTAAATTGAAAATTTTACGCTAAATATGCTCCTGTTTCTATTTTTCTCGGCACTTTCTGATAATATGTTACAAATGCAGTAACATGGAAACCAAGTTATCATACGCATAAGAATATGATATTAAAAAGTTTGTAAAAACTAATTTCTTATTTGTAAGATGTAACTTTACATGTTTCTCTTTACATGTTTCTTCTTTTAATGTTTCTTAGATGTAACTTTAAAAATTGTAACCATGGATAGAATTTGAAAACGTTGGCAATGCATTTTCAATAATTTCCCATTTAAATTTCTTGTCTTTCATAAATTAATTTTAAAAAAATAATAATATAAAATTACATGAAAAGTTAAATTAATATTTAAGATATTAACTGAAGTTATGCGAATATTTCTGTACCTCAGACTTCAGTATTACAGTAAAATAATGTTGTTATGGTAATTGAATAATTGAATTTAAAACACATTTGCTGTATGAAAAATGAGTAGTAAAGTAAACAAATACTAAAAGAATTGTTCCAAATTGAAGTTTTTTTTTTTTTTTTAATGTAATTGTGTTATGGTAAACTTGAGGACAATTGGATTGTTATGAAATTTAAGGTACATGGTGACTATAATTAAACTAAAGCTTTTTTACTCATCTAGAGCTTGTATTAGTTTATATATATTTGTTAAATTTTACATAAATATTTATTACATCATATTAAAATTACAACTGTAGAAAGGAATAAATATTCGTTTAAATTTTCGCCACTAAATCTTACTTCACCATTTTATTCTTATCTCCTAATGTTTTGAATATTTTCATATAATTTTTGTCTTTGAAGCGTGATGTGTGAAAAATTTTATTTTTTATATATAGTTCCATTTTCTTTGTGATACCTATACAATGTTTATGTATATATTTTGACACTTTACAATATTAAAATTACTAGGTAGTCTCTAGGTAGTTTTAAGCTCAGTTTTTAAGTTATACACGTTTTTCGTATCTTATAGATGAAATTGCACTCCGTAACTATAGATACTCATTATATAAATTTTACTTTTTTTTAAATAAATTTACTCTTTTTTGAATAGTTAAAGACATTTAACTTACCATGATCTAATTTCAAATAGCAAAATAAATTCATAAATTTTATTTTTATACATTAATACATTAACAACTATTTTACAATAATGAAAGAATTGGAGAAAATTGAGTAAACCTTTTCTTCTTAATCGCACCATGTTTCTTTTCAAATCTAGCTCAATATTAAGTTGGTTTCTCTCTCATGATTGGATTACTGGGACCTTCGAAAATAAGCTGTAATAACTGTGATGTATTGATCAGATGGCCTGTGTAAGTCTAATAGAGGATACCAATCAAGTTAAGTACATCCAACCTATGAGAAACTGTCCCGCGATTCCACCAAATGTCGGACGGTTGACTGAACTCACTGTAAATAATGTGGCTATTAATTCATTAGGGTTCTCCAGACGTGGCTGCAGTGTCATGCCTTTGATCAAGTCATGCATCAAAAAAGATATATTTAAGATAGAACTTGACATGCGCTGAAATGAAGGTAGATTAATGGAGGTGACGAAAATTTATGTTATAATGTGAGTACATTTGGAAAGGTTTCTAAGTAGAGTGATCTAAATAATGTTTTGAAAGCACTCCAAAACTTTACAGAGTCTTCAATGGTATGGGCAATTATGCGTTATAATGTTAACAAAGTATTCAATACATTTAACAAGTACACAAATAAAAAATGTAGATGAATATAAGATGCTTTAAAGTACAAATATGAAAATATTATTATTTTACTACCATCACTTTCTAGTTTAAAGCTAACTCCTTATGCAACCCGGTAATACTTTGCTTCATTAGTGAACAAAAGTAAATTTTTCCAAAAGTATTTATCTACAGTTGAATTGAATAGTAATTTTTTTGGTCATGTTATAACTTAAATTTCAAGTTATAATCACTTTTCTGAGACATAATGAAAGTACATAATGCAAGAGGTTTCAAAATAAAGACTGCAATATTGGTTTTCGAATTGAGTGGGTATGATGGGAATTCTGATAGATAGTCTCAGTTTGGTTGTCGAACTGCTTATTGGAATTTCCTGTTTTCTTTCTGAGATTTCTTCGAAATTTTTCCTTGAAATATCTCCAATAAGGCTTTCAAACCGAAACACAGACTACTTTAATTATACGGATATTGATCTAATGATGTTCTTCTTCAATCTAGTCCTCGAATAGTTGACTCAAGAAAAATGGAATGCAACCAATTAATGCACACAAATCCTGTGCTGTAGCATTAAAATTATTATTTTTTTTTCAAGTAAACTGAATATCTTAAAAAGATAACACAAAGAATACTTAGAATTTTAATAAACTTTATACTAAAGTAATATGCCATTCAATGAAAAGATTGTAGCAATAAAATGATGTGTGTACCGGGAAACTTGTGTACCTATGGTCACCCCATTTGTATTGAATAATATTTAGTTCTAAGTTTTTTTATTCGCTTGGGTAAGTGACAACACCCGATTGCTCTTTTGACAGTCATTTTGAAATCTTAGAGGAGGAAGCTGTGGCAAGTTATAAGTGGAAAACTTTTTTATATAATTACTTAGACTTAACTTATTGTCGGCAAAAACATTTTGCAGTTAATGTTTTTTATTGTTTTAGAAAGTTAAGTCAAATACTTTTCTTTGAATTATAGAAAATAATTTTGCTTGTAACATTAAGTACAAATTAGATATTTAAATAAGTCATTTCTATATGTGCATTTTTAGTAGAAGGCACTTTATATGAAATTTCCTAGTCGTGTACCTAGAGCCACATAGTTTCTTATTGTGTTCAAATTACCAAAACTAAAATCTGTTGGTACTTCAAAGTGATAATGCATGAAGCTCATTTTTTTTTTAAATCAGTTTTTCAAGTTATGAAAATACTTGTAATTCGCTAATAATGTGACAGATTGCAATTTATTATAGTTATTATATGATAAACCAATGACTGATAAATACTTGATATTGAAAATTCATCCGTGTATTTCGGTTTCCTATTAACCATGGACTGAAACCTCACTTAAAGAGATGACCCTATGTACATCAGCTACTATTTCTAGGTAAACGAGGTCTTTAAAAACCTTCAATTTGACAGAATCTATTATTTTAAGTTTTATATTAATCTCAATTGGAAGTAATTACTATAAAGATGTATGCAATTAATTTTCACATTTTTAAATGGCTCATTTTTAGAGCATTAAGAAGGGCGGCCCTAGGTACACATGTCTCCCTTATAGTTTTGCTTTACATTCCAATTCGTGCTAGTACTTTAACATATATGTATATATATATATATATATATATATATATATATATATATATATATATATATATATATATATATATATATATATATATATATATATCGTATACCAAATTTTGGCTTTTGCATAAAGTTTAATAAATTATTGAAAACTTTAATTTTCTACGATTTTTATTGATTTTAATTTTAAATTTTGGTTTCCAATTTCATATGTGCAACTGTATAATCATCTTACATTTAAAGTTGGAGCACTAGTTTTAAACATTGCCACAACCTTTTAAAAAACTGATTTGTTATGCATCATTATCAATAATTTTCAAAACATTATAGTACAATATATTAGTTTATAAAATATTAATATACAATCACATAAAAATTCTAATAAAGGAGGAACCTTATTAAATGTTAAACGTAAATATATAAATATAACATTTAAAACTATCAATGCATTTCTTTTATTTTACTTTTATGCAAACCCGCAGGGTGTAGAAACATGTCACTTACACACTTCTTGTTGACATTTTTCACAACAAATTAATAATAAAATTAAAATAACTTAGCTTGTTTGCTCCAACAAAATAACTTCATTAATACCTCTAATAATTATTATTTAGATTTCTTAACATTTAGTGTCAGCCCCAGGTATGTTGATTTTTAAGGTTATCTTTATAAAATGTCAAAAGGAACAGACTAAATTTTCGGTAGTGATATTGTTCTAGGCTGTATGTTACCATTTTATAACGAAAAAATCTTTCTAAAGTGTCAAGGAAAACATATTTGCTATCAAATATTATTTTAATTTGTTAGTTTTAATTGAATAAGCAAACAAATCAAAACAATATATATATTTTTTTAATTTAATGAATGGAAGTGTTTAATGTAAATAAATTTGATACACATATTTTTCATACTTAAAAGTAAGGTTTCTTGTGCATTTTAAATCATTCTTCCAAAAATTAATTAAATGTAAAACTGAAATTTCTTTTATTAGAGTTTTTATAGAATTAATCTCAAATCATGCTACAGGTGCAAAGTAGCTGAAGCAAATGAAATGAGATTAATACGAAATAACTGTATCCTGCTAAGTTCTAATTACCTATGGTTATCTCCCATAATAAACACAATTTAGTTCATTGTGTACAAGTACTCCAAAGAAACTACACGTGTAAGATATCATAACTTTTTCTAGCTGACTGAGAAGTTTATTTTTTTATTTTTTTTATTATTTTTTATTTTTTTAAGATTTACAATTTTGTTCAATGGCAACAAAATATTAAATCTTTGGATTAGAATATATTAAATAAGCCATCATCATTGTGATGATTAGCACTTTATATTACGTAAGGATGACTGTTCATAACCTCGACACTCTTAAATTATTTTTGAAGTAACGTTATAAGACAACATTATCACTCGTAACATATTATTTATAATACAAACGCATTTCCTGAAGCAATTTCAAACCTGTTTAGAAGCAGACTTCAAAATATTTCATGTGTCATGATATGTGTCTAATAAAATTAAATTATGACTGGAAATAAAAAAATAGACTTTGTAGAAAAAGCCCGCCAAGTAAAGTAATCAGTCGGAAAAAGTTGTGAAACGGATTTGGTGGTGGAACCCTGCCGTGTTCCCAAATTTTATCAATATTCAAATGGTCTAATGAATTATTATTTTAGAGTTATTTGAGATCTTCTATGTGGCAAACAATGAGGTAACATCCAATTTGTTTTAATTAAAATATAGTAGTTTCTAAATGGTACTGTATAATTACATGAGATCTTCAAATGTAAATAAATGGTAGACTTATTATATTATTTTTTGCTTTTGCTATTTATGCGAAATTCAGGCATGAAACTTCTTAAAATATGTTAATTAATATTATTTGATTACTAACAACTTTCCTCATTACACTCTTCCAATACATACCCGAAATAGTTTCTATATTGCATAGAATACATTCGATATTCTCCAAAAGTTTCTTAAAAGTCATTAGCCTTTAAAAAAAGCAGCTCCATCAATGTTGCAATTTCAGTATCCACTAGCTACATTTTAAATTATTCTAAGGAAGCAAATTGAGAAAAAAAAGGAGCAAATTACATTGGAAGTCACTTTACTTATAAAAAGAACTCTCTTCCACTAATGTATTTTCTTTCAGGATATAAAAATAACATTCCTCCAAAAAGCAACATTGGCGGCATAATGAAAGGCATTAATATCCATCAACGCACAACGCTCTTACGTTGTTTAAACATACTTCATTCGGATACGATGTTCAATGCCGAATATTGCACTTAATGCGTTTAGTCATAAAACATTTGGTGGACTATTGAATGGGGGTTAATTATGTAGCTGAAAGGACATTAGAGAAAATTTTAATTTGCATAAACATGAGCTTTTTAGATCGTGAATTGAATGAACTCAAAATTGAATTTAAAATAATAACTTCATTTCAATGCCATTCCTGAAGAAACAAAATTTAAATGATAATAAACTTGGGATAATTTTGGGGAATGAGAGATATAATAATTGCGTTTTGATAATCGGCTTAGTAAATTGTAATATTTTCTATGATGTTTCAGTGGTAACCTTTCATTTCTCATAACCATAAACTGACTGTTTCAGGATTAAAATGTTAAGTTGTGAGTAATATTCTAGTTATACAGTTAATCAAAAATATTGTGCATGATTTTACAATAATATAACTTATTATTATATTTAATAACCAATTTTAATTAAATTACTTTAAAAATAATTAGCATTTTATATGCTAAAAATAAGTATAATTTTAGCTCATGTATAATAATTTTTAAGATTATTAAAGATGGGAATTATTACTTCATGGTATAAATATCTAAATTGCTTTCAGTAAATGAGATGGAAATACATGCACGCAGAGAGCATTGATAATTAGTTTTTGGAGATAGCATTTTGAACATTTAGTCAAAATTAGACGGATAAAAAGTCATTAGCGTATTATTGATGTTAACAGGAAAAACTTTCTTGTGTTAGTTTTATAAACGTATGCATCTGATATTGAACCAAAAATTATAATTACTCTTTTTGTAATAGATAAAGCTTTAAATGGTTTTCCTTCCAATATAAATTTTTATGTGGAATGTTTTAATTAATTTTAAATACTAATTTAGTAGATGAAAATATTATTTAACCACATAAATGAAGCTAAAATATGACATATAGTTGTTTTCCAACAAATATTATATAGTGAACATGCTTCAAAATTATGTAATTAGTCAACATACAATTTTATGTATAATTATAAGCTATATAATTTTCATTTATAGCAAAAAAAATATGCCTCCAGGCCATTTTATTACAACATCTTTTGAGAATACAGTTATAAACATCATATAATTCTCCTCGATTGACGTTTCTGAAGTCCTTTGCTCCCCATTTGATCAATTACGAACAGATGGTCGTCTCTTTATATAGTATTTTAAAATAATTTTTGATTTTTTTAATAACCTTCTCCAGAATATTTTTCCTTTTTAAAGACAAAAATCTACCAAACTTTGAAATCATATTACTTTATATGTTTTGTTTTGTTTTAGGTAAGTTCTTTTTTAGACAATTACTACTGCTTTTTTTTTCAACATCACATTGTTTGATGATTAGAAGCAGCACTTTCGCTCGAACAAAAAAAGTTGTATATTGTAGCACTATGAAATGTTATATAATAAGTGAAACTGCATTACCAGAGGTAAATGCTTACCTGAGCATATTGTCGTAATAAAAATAGGGAAATATAGACTTTTAGTGAGGACATGGTGAGGACACTTTAACAGGCGTCTTTCAGTCGTCTATGGGTTCCAACGCAATCGCAAGCTTAGGTAAGTGTATGGACCAACTATCCTCATTGTAATGCTCAAATTAAAAATGAGTTGTTGAAGTTTTTCATATTTAACTTTTATAGTTGATAGTAATGAAAAGGGATGATTTTATTCTATCAGTTATGTATATTGGCTATCATTTTACTGTTTTACATTAAGATTTTCTATCAATTAATACCTCATAACCACAATGCAATTCAAAATGACTAGAAAACACGTCTTACTGACAGACCAAATAATCAGACATTATACTTTTTCTCAAAGAATTAAGAGAAAAAAAGAGAAAAAGCTACTTTAACCAGTGGAGGCAAGAGTGAACTATAAGAAGCTGATTTCTATATATTTTATACTTTTTATGGTAATTGGAAAAAGTTAAAATAAAAAACTATTTGGTAATAATTACAAATAAACTGGTTTTGCTATATTCGTTGTCCTTTATATTGAAGGTGAGATGTAGCAATCCCAAATTTGTGTACAACAGCATGGATGAATGTCATTTTAATGAAAAGGACATTACTTCCAAGTTACATACTATTAGGGTGTTTGGAGGACTGCTAGAAATCAAAATAATTTTTCATTTTAAATATTTGATGTAAGTTGAATTGAATTATGTTTAATTTTAATCCAAGTTTGCTTAAAACTTGACATTTTTTCTTTTTTTGCTCAGAAACTTTTCTGTTAACTTTCTGTAAACTTTTCTGTTAGACTAACATTGTATGGAAATATTTTTAAGCTATCAAACAATGACTTTTCAGAAAGGTTTTGTTAAGAAATTGCTCTATTCATTTATTCCATTATGAGATTAAAATGTCTTTGTTATCAATTTCATAGTCAAGTTTTTATTCAAAAGAATGATGAGAAATTATGGGGATATCTGTATTGAAGTTCATGTATACTTCCGTTCTCCAACCCCAGTTATCTGTCCTTTGGTTCAACTATCTCATCTCGGAGGCAGAACAAGGGTGTTTTACCAAGGGACAATTTTAGAGATTTACAATTTGATTTTTACAATTAAAACAAATTATTTAAAAAATTCGGCAATATATAATAACGTAGCCAGAAAAATTTCACTTCCAGCAAAATTGTACTGAGGTTACTTTTAGCAATACAAAAAATAAAAACGTAAAAGTGCACCTCTGGCAGGGAAGTCGCTCTTTCCACCTAGAAAACTAATACATTTTAGGGATCCATATTTTTCCTGATAATACTTCATTGTGAGTTATTAAAAAATCAAACTATGTTCGCATTGTATTAATAAAACACTATGGTTGATGGTAGGATGTTGTTAGAAAACTTAGGCATCCAGTTCTATGAATTGTACCGTTAGAAAATCTTCATTTTTTTTTTTTTAATTTTTTTTTATCTATCTATTCTATTGTAATTTTAAGTAATATAAGCATTAGAAAATATTTATATTTTTTCTAATGAAAATTAGTGATATAAATTTAACAAAATGTAAAATAATATTACTAAGAATAATAAGTACAATGCCTAATATTTTAAAAGTCCATGAGGTATCAACAACTGGTTGTCATTTTATAAGAGCAAGTGTGAATTCACTAAATTGCCCATTTGTCCACGTTGAACGGCTTTTCGTTTTCCTCTTATACTTGGCACACATCCTAACTTTTCTCTCGGTGCTTCCGAAGAGTTTTAATGATGCATTTTGAGGTTCGCTGAGTTCTGATTTTAGGTCTCTCTGGATTAATGAGAGACCATTTTTGCGTGACCGTTTGCTTTTCCGTGACTCGATTTTCGCTTTGTTATTTCTGTAAAAGGTGAGTCTTTAGATAAAGACCATTTAGTCCCTTGATGCGATACGGTAAATTTCTTCTTAAAGAAGTGCAAGCATGGGGTGTAACTTTAATTATAACTGTGGTGAGCATTTGTTATATGTAATGTTGTTTTACGAGAACTTCCGTCGTTCACATTTAAACTATTAATATCTTAGATGTTTTATTTCTCTTCAAAAGCCTAATGTTCAACTTAAAAATAACCAACACCATAGAAGACGAATTTATTTTTTATTTTCTGGGTAACGTTAACAATTATTTAGATAAATCATGGGGATATTTTTATTTAAAAAAAAAAATATTTAAAGAAAAATATAAGAACAACATATATAAACTAAAATTTAGAAATATGATTTGAAGTTAGTGGGAATAATGTGTCAGGCTAATATCTGACATTTTCCAGCCTGTGGAAGTATGTTTTTCTACCAAGAACACATGTTACATACACAAACTATAAAGTGAATATTTTAGAGGCAATATCTCAAAAGTCCTTCGACTTTTACTTATTTCACTTACTTTCATATATTATCCCTTCAATTATTATTAAAATGTGTACTTACTGCATGCTATTGTATTTCAGATTTTCACTTTCATCAGAAAATTACATTTTCAATCGATGCATTTTAAAATGTACCATTTGATATGACTGAAAATTGAATCGAAGAATCGTATATACTCTTTTATTTAAACATATGCCGTTGTTAGATGATGACTCGAATTTCGTGAATCGAATTGAATTTAATCAAAGAAATCTCCTTCATACTTCCAAAAATTGAAATTCGCAGTGCAAAAAATCACTACATCCATTTCTTTGAAACATCAAATCGCAGAATCGAGTTACAAAAGGAATGATTCCGCCCCGATTCTAAGAGAAAATTCATTTATATCTATCTGTCCTCAAGGAAGTTCAAAAATAAAGATCAGGTAAGAGATACGCAAATCATCAAGCAAACAAGATTTTTCTGCCTGCTCAAAATGAATTGAAATCATCTGACATCATTAACGTCACGTCTCGATTCAATTACAGCTGGAGAATCGGTAATTTCCGATTTTAAATGAGAAACACGCTTCATCTACGAGTTAAAGGTCGTTAAAGATAAGATGACGGGAGATTGTTCGCCGATGATTGGCTTAATCTTCAGTTCATTTTCTACGTCATTTTCACGAAGCAGTGAGAGAGTTCATTAAAACTGAGAAAGGTTTGGAATGCTATTGTTGAAAATGGAATTTGTCAGGAAAAACTGTTAATGAAAAGAAATCGTGTGCTTGTCTTTAATCGAATATTCAAATCTGTCTAGAATCTTTCTACATTTCCATGTGAGTAATAAATTAAAGTTGAGTTCATTTTTACTAATTTATATTCGTTTGATGCAAAGTAATTTGAAATGACTTTGAAGTTTGATAATAAATTATTTAATCATAAGAAAAATACCATACGTATGGATGCGTAGGTTGTTGGGAATTTAATGTTTTATTTATATAGGTTTTGTTCTCAGATGCAATCACAATGCAAACTTTAAATATTTATTATACTAGTTCTGTAAAGAAACTAGGGTTCAAGAACATCATAATACTCTCAAATTTAGTATAATATTAGTAAGTGCTTTAAAATTTGTTAACGTTTGGTTGTATATAATTTTTGTTTTAGGTTTTATAACAATCTCACCCTTATGACAATACGTATTTTCAGAAATCTTTCAAAGTAAAAGAATATCAATATATTTTTATTTGCTGACAATATCTTGATGTAGATGTAAAAAATGTTCTGAAATGTATCATTTATGTATAATCAGTGTTACTCAGAAGCATCAGTCAATATAATTATTACAATTTTAGATTAAGATTGATTAGATGCATTGGTAAACTTTGATTTATTTTTGTTTACTAGAGCTGAAAATTTCATTGCTATTTAAAGACCAGTCGCTGTTGGAAAGAAACATTTTTCAAGTCTCTAACAATTCTTTATATAAATATAAGCAAGGAAAAAAATTAGAATATCTGAAAAGGTTTCCTAGAATGATTTTTCCAAAAATTGGAAGAGAAGTATTTGGAAATTTGCGAAACTTAATTTTTTCAGTCACTGATATCTTTTATGTATGAACAGAAGGGGTTGGTCTGAAAATGGACAAAGAAATTTTTTTTAATCATTTTAGGAATAGTACAGAAAACTTTCCTAATAGGTCAATTAGAACACACACACAATTTTGTCAATTTCGCTCAATATCTACCCCCGCCCTTCTGGCATTGAAAATTCACTTTAATATAATTTTTTGGAGAAGTTTGGAACTTATTTTCAAAAACTGGCACTTATATAGCATGGAATAGTTGCCTAATGTATCAGTTGGAAGACATACAAAATTTCGTCCAGTTTGATCACTATTTAACTGCGCCCCTATTGCTTTGAACAAAAATGTACCTAAATGTCACAAAATCACAACAGATTGGATGTTAGGGGATGGGGGGGGGGTAATTTTTTTTTTTTAAATCGGTATTGAAATAGCGTGAAAAAGTTGCCTAATGGGTGTGTTAAATCACACAAAATACTTCGTCAATACTGTTCAATTTCTAGCAGCGCACTTCTGAAATTGAAAATATCCAAAACACACAAAAAATGCACATTTAAGCCAGTTTCTAGAATTTTTTTTAATTATTTTTAAAAACTGGCATTGGCGTAGCACGGAATAGTTGCCTATGTTTTGGTTAGAACACAGGCAAAATTTCGTCCGTTTTGCTCAATATTTAGCCGTGCCCCTCTTGCTATATATAAAAAAGTGTCAAATTGACACAAAATCGTAAGATTGGAGTTTATGGTGGATCACATTATTTTTTTTTCTTAATCGGTCTTGACATAGTATGGAAAAGTTGCCTAATGGGTCAGTTAAAACACACAACAAATTTCTTCAATTTTTATGAATATCTAACCACGTCCTTCTGACATAGAACATTAAAAAAATTCACTTTTATGCCGTTTTTTGAGCAATTACTTGAATTTTTAAAAAAAAACAGCATTTTCATAGATCGGAATGGTTGTATAATGGGTCAGAAATGGACATGCACAAAGTTTCATCTACTTTGATCAGAATCCAGCAGCACCCCTCTGAGTAAAAGAGTAAAAATAAGGACGAAAAGCAGCGGACTTGGAATGGGTCACTTAGAAACCTCATAAAAATGTCAGCAATGTTGCTCCATATCTAGCTACTCCTCCTGGCATTTCAAAAATCACAAAAATAAATAATTTGTATATTAAAAATTAAAAGTGTATTTACTAGTAAATTACTTATTCATAATTAGAAATTGAGAAATTCAAATATTATAAAGTAAAAATGAGTAGGTATAATGCTTATAAAGTTTAGTCTTCAGAATAGTAATGTCTCTTATTATCAAATGTTAGAAGCTCTCTTCTTGTATGAATCTCAGCCCGTATATTTAGCCTTTTGCAACATCACCACAAACTTTCATTAAAGCTACATATATGAGTTTAACACATCTCTTGAGTGCTTGCGTGTGGCATGGATACTTCTCAAATGGTATTATAAGAACCTTTTCTTTCCACATATCATCCAATTCTTCATATTTTATATGCATTGTAAGCGATGGTTCTGTTATGGTGTACTTTGTCCAGTCAATGAGGTCAATGTAATCAACGACATTAAAGTTGAGTTCGGTAGGCTATGAAAAAGTGTACCTATGTATAATATACATCGGTACCGAAATTCCAACCGATGAACTCCGTATAATCGTAAACTGTGTGATTCTGGTTTATGCTCCAATTTGGTTCGAAATAAAAATAAAACCACATTTAATGGTGGGGAAAAACATGTCTGGAAGATGATTGCTCTCTCAAGGCAGTTGCCTGACAATGTCAAAAAAATTACAGACACAAATAATTTCAAACAATGCAATTTTTGCCCATCCGGAAAATATGATAGTGGCAGTGCAAATGGATTCTCAATATCATATCCGGGAATTAGCAGTGAGGTGAATCATGAACATAAGGAATAAGAAATCCAAAGACATACGTTTTTTCAAACCTACAGAACTCAACCTTAATGCCGTTGATTGAATTGATCTCATCGACTGGTCAAAGTTTTCTATAACAGAACCACCGATTACAATGTATATAAAATATAAAGAATTGGAAGATATGTGGCAAGAACAGGTTTCTATAATACCATTTGAGAAGTCCATGTCACACGTCTCATATCTGAAACTTCAACAAAAAAATGTAGTGATGCCTAGAGACGGATATATACGGTCTAAGATTCAAGCAATAAGAGAACTTCCAACATTAGATAATAAGGTACAGTACTATTCTGAAAACTAAACTTTATAAGCATTAGGCCCACTTTTTTTTACTTATAATATTTGAATTTCTCGATTTCTAAATATGAATAAGCATTTTACTATACTTTTGATTTTTAATATGCATATTTTTTATTTGTGTGATTTTCGAAATGCCAGGAGGAATAGCTAGATATTGAGCAACATTGACGAAAGTTTTATGTGGTTTCTAAGTGATCCATTCAAAGTAAGCTGCTTTTCGTCCTTATTTTCACTCTTTTACTCAGAGGGTCGCCGCTAGTTTCCTATCAAAATAAATGAAACTTTTTGTGTATTCTAACTGACCCATCATGCTACCATTCTGTCCTATGCAAATGCTGGTTTATACAAAAAATTAAGAAATAGCTCAAAAAAGGCTTCAAAGTGCATGTTATGGACATTTTTTATACCAGAGGGACGTGGCTAGATATTCAACAAAAATGACGAAATTTTGTGGTTAACTTTTCCCAACCAATTAGGCAACTTTCCCATGCTGTGTCAAGCCCGATTTAAAAAAAAAAAAAAAAAAAAAAAAAAAAAAAAAAAATTGTGGTCCATCCTAACTCCCAATGTTACGATTTTGCGACACTTAGATACTTTTTTATTTGTAACAAGGGTGGAGGGACTAAATTGTGAGGAAATAACGAAATTTGGTGTGTTTTCTAAAAGACACATTAGGCAACTATTTCATGCTATACCAATGCGCCATGATTCGTATAGTCTGATGTACAAAATACTCGTATAAAATTTAAGCAATAAATTTAGAATCAAGCATTACTAAAAACCCGCAATTGCCACAAATTCTTTAATCAGAAACCAGTTTATTCAGTAGTTAAGTAAGTGATTAGCAAACACATTTCCTCGAAACGCTCACTACAGGTGTGAGGTTGAAATCCATAATATCAATAATTAAAACTACAAATAACAATTATTAAAAGTTGTTTGTCCTTCCCTAATGCGCAGCTTTATTAAAAACTTTTTTGTAGATTCTAATGGATTCTTTTGAATCCTAAACCAAATGTGAAGGTCACAGCAAGTACCGTTCTAAAGTTGTTCTCATATAGACACCATTTTCCGAAACTCGCTCTTTTGTACCTAGTGTAAATACCTTCGAAAACACTGAGGACCAATATGTCTAATTGAAATTAATACAGTCAATCCCGTTAACCCGAAGTCGATGGAACTGCTGAAATTGTTCAAGTTAAACGAATAAATTAACGTTAAGTTTTAAGTAGGGGACTTCGTGTAAACTTCGTGTTTTTACTTCGTGTAAAACGGGATTTCATGTTCAGCGATTTCGTGTTAACGCAGTTTGACTTTATATGCTTTTAGTTACAATTTAACAATTTTTCTTAAAGAAGAAAAGCTTATCACCATTAGTTGCTGCATTTGTTTGTACTTGCAATAACTAAAATACAACTCTAACTATACTGTTAAGTTAAATTAGCAATTACCTTAATTTAATTGAAAGAGTAAAAAGTTAATCAGCCAGAAAACATGTTTTTTTTAAATATGAAATCTATTTTTATAAGTAAGCTTTCTACATTTTGTCTTTAAAGGCTATACAGAAAAATGTCACAATATCAAAAAATCCTCACTTGTTATTTCAAAATTATTTATTTTATATGACTCCATTATTATTCCCATTAATAAAATAAATTCTTAAGAGAGAATTTCTGCTTTAATTACGTTTAAGTAAATGTCACTACAAAAAGTCTGATGAAAACTTAAAAAAAAAAAAAAAAATCATTTACTTCTTTAATCAAATATATAAAAAAAAACATTTTCTACTATTTTAATTCTTTCTACAATTGACAGCACGTCTTTCCTTCGAACAAATTGAGACTAAGTCAAAAGAGTTTTGCCGCTTTTAATGTCGGAAAATCTTTTAGATTCTTTTTTAGTCAATGTTAAATGTTTTTTATTCTTTCATTTATTCTGTGCTCCAAACGACACGACAAACTAATTCCGATTTTTCTTTTGCTCGCTATTTTAAAGGAAAGGAAGAAAAAAATTGTCTAAGTTGATTCTAATGCGTGGAATAATAAAGCTTAAAGTCTTAACATGGGTGATATATCTTGAAATGACTTGAACAAAAAAATATTTTTTAAAGTTTATATCTTCTTAGAATATTAAGAATCAGAGCAAAAAAGTATCCACTATTTTTTTATATGAAAATAAAAAATAAAAAAGTTGTAATATTTATAAAAAAAAACGTAAATTTATCATTGTTATTTAGTTTGCTTAAACTTAGTGTAGCGTATTTATATATAGTTTACTAAATTATAATGTATTTAGCATTAATGAAAAATAGCGAGCATATATATATATATTAAAAGCACGAAACAGAAATAGGGTAGCTGTTCCAATTATTTTAATTAATGCATTGTATTATTTTATATACTGTGTAAAGTGATATAATTTTAAGTATAAGTTGCATTGAAATTTCATTTTTTGTTCCTATTATCTGAAAGAGTATTGTTATTCTTGAAAATGCATATTTTATACACATTATTAAATGTTCTCATTAGACAATTTGAAGTTATTGCATGTGCCAAATATTTTCTTACCATGCAAGTTACTGGGTGCCTAAAACAATTATTTTACAATATGAATGATAAAGTGATGATCTTACATCGAGTTTCTAATGTATCAAGTTTTGACAGATGATCATGAAGTAAGTCAGGAAGTACTCCACAGTAAAAATATTAAATTGAAGAAACTGTTTGCTTAAATAAAGTTGTAAATCAAATAGCTTAAATCATCTGTTGTCTTAGAATCAAGAATCATGTAATCCTCTTTGATAGTATTTTTAAGTAGGCCGAAATAAAGTAGTAGTAGTTTTGTTGAAACTCGGTTTGAGATAATTTTTAGCACACGAAAAGAACCTAATAAAAAACAATTATTTTACCATATCATTTTATATAGCATACCTCATAACCTGTTTCTTCATTAGAAATTCCTTTTGAAAGTAATATAACAACGCAGGAATACCTAGTGAGATTACATATTAGCTGGTTTTAAAACTGGTTTGTACTTCCTCGGAAAAATCTGAAGCAGTGTATTTGATATTCAATAGTATTATGATTAACAATGAATTGCATTTCTGAAAAACTTCAAATTGATCGGAAATAATGCAAACAAAGTACAAATTAAAAATAAATCAACAACTGAAAAATAGCTAAATCATTAACTTTATAAACCTTAATTTACCTGCAAGTTAAAATTAAAATGATTAACCATGAATGCCTGAAACCTTTGAGAAGTTGGCAAACAAAACCGAACGTGTTCACACAACACCAATTGTTTAAAAGATTTTTTTTTTTTTTTTGCCGTTTAAAACTTACCTTTATTTACCTCCAAAATATTGTTAACCAAAAGTATCTCTAAACCTCTGAAAACAATTATGTATTGTATAAAAACTGCAATGCATATACAGCATTTTTAGAGCAATGTTTATTTTGACTTTCCATGTAAGGAACTAGCTTATGGATAAGTTCACTTTCGTTCACCAGCTCATCATTTTCTATAATAGCTAAGCATCAACTTAGTCGATACTATAATTTTGATCTTTAGAAACATGAATATCATTCATGGTATTTTATACAACGAATAGAAAAAAAAATTGGATCTTTACCTCCTCTTATATGAACCTCCCTGCTGGCAATACTTCCAACACTGTTCGAAGCGGAGCACCTATATGTTGCCGAATGCACATCCTGCCTATAGTCCTCTGCTCTGAAAGGTGAAAACACGAGGGACCCATCAGGGCGAATCTGACGCAAACCTGATATCGGAATGACTGTCATATTGTCTGTGGTCGTCCATATTACTTCGGGTCGAGGAGTTCCGTTCACCACACAAGGGATTACTGCTCCAGAGTTGTTGTAGAATAGTAATTTACTTGGAGGTTCATGGACAAATGTAGGGCCTTGGTATTTGCAGAAAATAACTGGAAACAAAGATAATATAAATTAAAATATGCTTGAACTACTAAGATTATCACTTTTTTTTAAGGGAACTTTAATTTTTGTAAGCTTAATTTTAAAGAATTGTAAGTAAATATTATGTACCCTGCGTCTTTAAATTTAATGAGTTTTTTTTTTTTTTTTTTTTTTTTTTTTTAATGGCAAAAAGTTTTTTGAATGATAAACTTTAGCTGAAAGAATGAACTCTCATGTGTTCACACATTATTAACAGCAATGTTAATGGTTAAACAATTAAATACTAAGAAAGCCGTATAGATTTCGTAATATTTTATATGATTATTTCTCATTGATCATAAATTAAAAGCACCATCTTTTCTAAAACATATAAGTTGTAAACATAAGTATTCTTGTTATCAATATCGGTTTATCACATTATATAGGCTGACAAGTAATATATCACGAAATGGATGTACTATGCAACCCCTAAATTTTCCGGTTCCCATGAAATTTATATTGGATATATGTAACTCATATTTGGTTGTAATAGGGTTGAACTAAAAGTTTTCACTTAAGGGGACATGGTACACTGAAATCAGCAAACATTACGTTTGTTGTTTGCACTCTATAAAAACTGCTAACGTAAATAGCTTTAATTTAGCGTTTGAATTTTTGAAATTCGATGATTTTATGTGGTAAAATCTTTATTTTAACTAACTATTTTAACGTATCGTACACGTGTTGGAAAAAATTAAAAATGCATTTATCTCATCTTCACTCTTTTACATTTTACGTTTGTTTGAAAAGCTCCTTGCGATTTATTTTTTGATAAATCTACCTAATTTTTTGTAGAAGTAATTTTTAATGTACTATACAAATAATTCACACATGCTTTTTTATGTCACATAATTTATTTTTTTCATGTTGGGAATTTGAAATATGTGCATTTTTAATGAAAAATCACCAAAGCCATGTTTGAAATTTTATTTTTGTTCAACTATAGCACCTAAAGATAAAAACATGCGTGAAAATGTTAATAATATATTGATAAACAACTTCAAATTTTTTTATTATGTTCTTTAAAATATTGTATCACAAAGAGCATTTTTAAAAAAGTTAAATTCGTATTATTTTAATGCATTTTTTTCAATTATTTACTATAGATTTTATATTATCTGCTAAAATTTTGTTTTTGTGTTATTAGTCACATCTTCTATGTTTGTGCTAAATTTTATTTAATTCTAAGCAAAACTAAAGAATTTTGGAAAAAGTGTCACATGTTCCCTTAACAGTTTATTTTATATTTACATTACCATACACTTTCTTTTATAGTTGTAAGAAATATTCTTTCTATAAGGGTATCCATAAGAATATAACAAATGGTTAAGTGTATAACGATTCGAAACAAATGTTTATTCATTCACTTTGAAAAATATTATACACATTATTTTTATTACTTAATCTTATGTGGAATTTATAGTAAAATAGTAAACCATTATTTTTTATGTTTTCCTAATCACATATTCCCTTTAAAAATTAGATCGATTATATAATTATAAAAAGTTGAGCCTCATGTTCAATAGCCCATTTAATAAATCTTGTAGTAACTTCTGATTCGAAAATGAATTCATTTCCAAGCAGTCCAAATTTTTTCCTGTTAAACTACATTTTCCAATATTCATTTTATAAATGCATGGTACTTTAAATAAATATTAAATTTTAAGTCCCGCAGCAGATACAATTTGTTAAGGAAATACAACTATTTATTTTAGAAAGCATACAATCAATTTCTCAAAACAATATTTTACTTTTTTTTTATTGAAAATATCTACGATATTCGTAAGAGACTAAGTAACGTTATTATACAGTTTTAAAGATTTGAAATTCAAATAACGATATCCTTGTTGTATATATCAAGGTAAAGAAATGCAATGAGAAAGTATATCCACCAGAAATTTGATGGATCGCCATTTTATATAAAACTTCTTTCAATTCTAAAAACAAACAGTAAAGTTGAAAAGGTAAACAAGAATATATTTTATGAAAGAGTATCATTTTTTTTTCATAGTATTTTTATTCATTTGTTTAAGCATTATTCTTTAATCTACAGATTATAAAATTAACTTTAAAGAAAATCAAGACAACAGAAAACTATATTTTAACAAGTTCAAATTAGAAGTAATTAAATAGGGAATGGCTTCTGTATGATAATTGTAAATATTGAAAAATAACAAATCAGCTACTGACTTAATAATCAACAAAATAGAGATAATTGATTGGAAAATTTTGTGTGTGACAGTAATAATATTAAAACAATGACAAATCAGTTACTGAATTTAGAACTAAGTTCTGTAAAGGGACATAATAATTATCTAACAGAATCTTTTTAATTTTTAAATTTACTAATTCATGAGTCTATGCTTAGATAGTTTCATTGTTTTTCTTAAAAGACTCAGTTCTGACATTATAAACAATCGGGATGCATAGGTTAGATTAAAGTAATTTTAATGATTTGTAATTACTTCATTTAATACGAACTTTTGGACAAAAAGTGACTGAAATAATTTTATTTTATTAATGTATGTAAATTATTACTTTATATGTATTATGGTTATATAAATTAGAGTGTGTGAAATATTCAAATTATATTATCCCTTAAATGATATACTGATGTAACTTAGTTTAAATTAAATGATAATCATGGAAGAAATAAATTATATATAATGTTCATAACTTGGTACTGAAATGAAAGTAATAAAGTATATATAATGTTTATTACTTTGTACTCAATTGAAGTATCTTAAAATGAAAGGAAAAAAGGCTTGAATACGTAACTACGAAATGGAAATAATAAGTTGTTTACAGATATATTTAATTAATTTTTTTAAATGCTGATTATATCCAAACATATAAATCCTTTTATGAAATTAGTAATTGCAATTTGCACACTTTGTGTTCAAGCATTTTTTTTTATTTTTTTTCAAAAATTACTTAATATCCCAATATGAATTGTATTTCTTACCAAAGTGTATTTTTATAAAGTAACTATTTTATAGTTAAACTAAAATTTAAAAGCTTTAGTAATAGATACACAAGTCTAATTTGTAACGTATAAATAACTTAAAAATTCTTTCATGTTCCAAACAACCAATTTAAAAACTGATAGTTTCTCTCAGTAACGATACTTAATGCACAAAATACTCCAAACATATCATTAAAAATGCAGTTTCGGAACGAAGCTTTCATCTTAATGCTTGTACTTGTACACAACTTCAAATTAGTTGGATCGTAACTTTTCTCAATGCACCTTTTCTAAAGTTGCGTGATACAGTTTTGTTTAAGATGAAAGTCGGAAGAATTTGTAATTCATTTATTTTGCTGAGAAGTAAAAAAATCCTAATGCTTTCATACTCTTTGAAGAGTTAGCTTTGTGCGCGTAGCATCGATTTATTTCAAAGTTTTCGTCTCGCATATTAGCACTCTCTCAAACAATTTTCGGCTTACAATTCTTTTTGTTTTATTGAATTTTATTATTTTTATGTATTTTCTTACTGCTCATATTTTAAGAAGCTTTCGTTACTTTCAAAAGATATTTCTGAAATCTAAGCATTAAATTTATTGTGCATTTTTTTTTTTGAAAAAACACTGCTTGTAGTTTAATTTATAAAGAAAAAGTTTAATTATTTATAATTTTTTTATACATTAGGAAACCTTTAATTCTTGGTGTTTTATATTTTCGGATTGTTAGTTTAAATATGTAGGTTGACTTTAGAGAAATGTGAAGTTGGATACGTTTTTCTTAAATATTGTAACTAAGCGTATCAATAATTTAACTACTTTGTGAACAGCTATTTGTTTTGATGCTCAAATTTCTCGTGATAAGGTATTTATTTTTAAAAAAAAAATATCTCTTTATTCATATTGTTATAATTTAATTCATTGAAATTTTTAATACGATGAGTCCTGCAATTATTGTCAGTACACATTAGCAAGCTTAAAGTGATCGAAAATGAGTTAATTAAGAATTATTCAATCATATCCACAATAAAAATACATCCGAGAAAAATATGTTATAAAATGTAAAAATGTTATACAAAACATAGTTATCGAGAATTAATTTGATTTAAAAAAGAACAGTTCAGTAAATTTTTTTAACTTTTCATTAATATCTCTAAAAATGTAATTTGTCTTAAAATTATTTGTTTAAAAAAAAAAACATTTATGAAATCCATTTAATTGTACATTAGTAAATGTAACATAATTTCTTGTGTCTCAAAAAGTAAAGCATTTTTAAAAAATACATTTCTGCAATTCAATTTAATTAACTTCATTAATTCCCCTTTAGTGAAATACACATTTGTTAGTTATTTTAATTTTCATCAGCACCTAAGCATCCATAAAATTACTTAATCCTTGGCTATTAGCTTAATTCAGCATGAAAAGTCACTTTCGTCATATCGGTGCTGGATCAAAAGTGTTCACAAGATAAATTCCAATTTAGCACCGTAAAGGAAAACTTTTTTTAAAGATTATTATTTTACAGTATCATTAATAAATTATTCATTCATTCATATACATTTATTATTTTCAGATATATACTTACATTATTTACGAGATGAATATTGTCATTTATTAATTAACATCTAAGTGATGATTTATTGTTTAATTTGTGTTGAAAAGTGCATTGGATTTCTCAACCAATATTTTATTCATTTAGAGAAAAGTGACAAAATTTAAAAAAAATATATATGTCCTCGTTACTTTCACATATTTTAAATATTATTAAATTAAATTTGTTTAAAGGTATTCAAATAAATGCTTTATATTAATTTTATTCATTTGGAAAAAATAAAGAAAACCATCAATGAAAATTATTAGTATAAAGATTTAATTAGCTTTGTTTTATTATTTTATTGTTTCTTGAGCATTTTTAAATTTTCACTACCTTTTTTTTTTTTTTTTTTTTTTTTTTTTTTTTTTTTAAATTACGATATAACACATTATAATATTTTCTAAAAATTAAATATGCATTGTCTTGCTTAGTTTAAAAGTCGAGAAAATCAACGTAAAACAAAATATAACTAAATAATCTTGATTGATAAACAGCTTATATAATTCCAGAAATGCAATAAATATTTATTATAAATTATTCCTAAAGTCCACTCCGCCTCACTTGCGATTGATTATTACGTTGAATTATTTTATTTTAAAACTCTATTTAATTGATGTTTTCTTTTAAACTTTTGCAATGAATCAAGAGTAATATATCATTTTTCCTAGCAAAAGTCGACTTTTATAAAATTACAATTGGCCAATTGTTTAATAAAAAGAAAATTGACAAATTACTTTCGTAATTTAATGCATTTGTGTGCAGTAGTTAAAGTATTAAATATTGTATGAGTACATACAACTAATATTTCTTAACATATACAAGATAATTGATGTTCGGAGTTTTTGGATACTTAGAAAAAGTATTAAAATTTTTAAAAATTAAAAATAAATTTTAATATCATATGTATTATTAATTTTTATACTCTATTAAGTAATTTTAAATTAATGTTTAAATAATTAAAGTCAGATGTGTAGTTCTCTTTTAAATATAGAAAACCTTTTAAAAATAAAACGCAATGGTTTTTTTTAAAACCTACACAAATAAACACTAAACACTTTTGAAAATAATTATACTATTCAGTAATTAATCAAGTTATAAAATAAAAAACTAAAAAGTTTACTTTGACGGTTACAAATTATCACTTCAAGTTTTAAGCATTAAAACTAGTATTTTTAAGTGAAACATACACTCAAATGTTTCTAAAGAGACGATTTCTTGATTTCTAATCCCAATTTTTATAAAAACAGTTATATTTATGATTCAATGTTTATGCATGCTTAAATATAGGAAATCTAAATTTATATTACACTAAATTGATTTTTTTTACGAAGGTTATTAAATTAAATTTGTTTTTTTCCTAAATAAAACACTTAATCTAAACTTTAATGGTTTTTTTTTTTTTTTTTTTTTTCACTTTCAAGTATAAAATAATTTTTTTCTACTAAAGATCAAGTTTAAAATGAAATTAACAAACTTTTAATTGCTTATTTACCAAGTAGTTTATATCTTCAACATTTAATGCGAATTTATATGTGAACACTGGTACCCATTATAGATTATATACTTTTGATTATGTGTTTCAGCAATATCTATAATAATAGAACAAGCTGTGTGTATGTCTGTGTATCTATAGAAACCTACTTAAAATTGGAGTAGAGCTCTGAAATTTTCAGTATAAGTAGTTTTGGCCTTCTAATTGTATGCAACAAACATAATGTTAAAAGTTTAATTAATTCTTTTTTAATTAATTTTTTATTGCAAGGTGACTTCAAGCAGAGATACAGCTCTAAAATTTTCAACATAAGTAGTTTTAGCTTTCTAATTGGAAAAATAGAATGTTGAAATTTTAATTAGTTATTTTTAATTAATTTTTTTAATTAATTCATATATATTTTACAAAACGATTTCTAATAAGGGCTACAGCTCTGAATACTACAGATGTACAGCTGTAATTTTGGCCTTCTAATTGGACTTTTGACAAAAAAAAATTTTAATTTTAATTTGCTTTTTAATTAATATTTTCACAAAGAGCAACGTCAAATAAGCCTAGCTTTGAAAGTTTCTAAATAAGTAGTTTTGGCTTTCCAATTTTGCTTTCCACAAACACGTGTTCAAATTATCTTAATGGGGTGTTGTATTATTGTATTAACGAGATATTAAAGGAGATTTTTTGTCTCTCTATTAAGGCTGTACGCTCATCAATTTTATTTTAGTGAGTAAAGCGAGCTTAAGCAGCAATGAACCTTTCAGCGAGCGAAGCGAGCCTATGCTTGCATAGCAATGAACCTTTCAACGAGTGAAGTAAGCCCGTGCTTATGTGTCAATGAACTTTTCAGGGAATGAAGAGAGCTCAGATTTGTATAAAGATGAATCTTCTTGCGAGCAAAGTGCCACAAACTGGGACCTATACACCAATGACGGATTTCCGCAACGCAAGGCCTCACAGCTTGCTAAAATATTGCACATTTTAAAATTTCGTAGCGAAGCACGGGAATTCAGCTAGTATTTAAATAGAATTTAAATAAACATTTTAACTCTCATAACAAAAGAAATAATTACACGTATATGCTTTAAATGCTAATTTATTTAAATTAAAAATATGCGAAAATTGACAAATAATAATCGCAATTACCTATTTCTAAATCTTTCCTCAACGAATTTACCTTGGAAGATGTAAGTCTAAAAAAGCTATATTTTTTGTTAGTAATCAATTGTAGATAAAGGTAAATTTAATTAAATAATTATGTCAAAATATTTTTTTTTATTGTTTCACCTTATGAATTATAACCGAAATAAGAAAAAAATTGCATTCTTATTTGTTATGAGTTTAAATATTTTATTTATAAGTATTCTTGTGAGTAAAGAAAAATTATAAAATAATGTTTAAACCTATAATGATACGTAGGTCAGTTGCGTTATCAGCTAGTTTTACAAAAACACTTAACCTTTCAATTACCTGCAAGTTGAAAGATATTATTTCAATTGAAACTTGCGATTATTAATGTTTTTAAAAAATCACATTTTAAACTTAGTGTAGTTTAAAAATTATTTATTTAGTTATGTTATGGGTCAAATGTTGATACACCGAACTAAAATATTTAGAACAACATCAAAAACAATCATAGCATTTTAGATTATTCTAAATTATACAATTATATACCTTATTTTATAGAAACTTCGCAAAATGGGTATATAATGTCTACGGTAAGGAAGGTTATAATATATATTTCAAAGTTTCAAGTTTATAATTCATTGTGTTTAAACTAAATATCACAATACTTTTATTTTCGTAAAAAGTATTTTTACTTTGCAACATTAATTGAAGTCAATGATTTATAAAACGTAATTTAAATCATTCGATAGAGGAGATATATTATATGGTAGGAATGAAATGTACTATTTTCATTAGATAACTCATGAAATCCCATCCATTTACATTCACAAGTCTTATACAATTATGATAAAAATTAGTAGAACCGTGTGCCATTTGCACAGTTAAGAATGCTTAGAGAAATAACTTTTGTTGGAAGTTCATCAAAGTTACTTGATGTATTCTATTGCTGTGAGGTATAATGAAACTTGATTTGGAAAAAATTTGGCACCTAGCTGGTCTATCTGGTGAAAAATCGGATCGGTCATTTAGTATCAAAAATAAATATTTAAGATTTAAGTTGAATATTTCAGCATGCAAGAAATGAGGATGGAATGCAAAAGAAAACAAATCCGCAAAAATTCAAAATTGAGCTAGAAATCGACTATTATTTTTCAGCCTCATTCCTATCTATTGTTATAATGTAAAAACCATTTCATTATAAAAAATGCACATCCAACACTTTTTTCAACTTTGAAAATCGGCTGTATGTGGAAAAATAAACTTCTTATATGCGTTTCAAGCAAATACAACATATCCATCTCAGCCAATGATGAGCTTCAATTGATTCCTGTACCTCCCAGAGTTCAACAAGTTATTTTTTTTTGGTTGCGTAAATAATACAATTGGAACAGAGATTTTGATGTTAAAGTATTGTTTTGATGTTAAAGTTTACATGCAGTTATACAGTGTATTTCAGTGTTATAATTGAGTAGAATATAATAGTCCAAGAAGCGACTGCAATTTTTGGACCTCATCAAACATCATTCTTAATTTTTTATAGAAATGGGAGAAAAGTGAGTAGATTACGAATCCACTGGTCTGCCGTTTCAAAAATGACCGAAACTGATCAGAAATCGACTTGGAATCAGTTGAACTAATATCCGATTGCCAAATATGTCATAACTTGCCAAAAAGAGAACAAACTTTTTCGTCGCAACCCTGCATTTTGATTTTCAATGAGAAAAAGAGCAAACGATTTTTGATCTCTGGCTCGGAAAATTTGTATCTTTTAAAGGTAAGCCAAATTGGCGACATTAGTTGCTTCATCAGTGACGAATAAACTTAATATTAAGTCGAAACTCGATGGATTTAATGTTAACTATCATTTTCGACCATAACGAAAAAGTTATTCTTTGCTGTAAATTTTGTTATGCACCTAACTTGAGTAAAAGAACAAGGTTGTACAATATAGCTAAAAAGATAATGGTAAATAAAAATGTGAGAGGATCGTTTTGGAGATCGTACTAGCAACAAATCATTAAGCAAAAAAGTAGCTGCTCGAGAATTTTTGAAAAAAATTAATGGCCAAGAAAGAAAGCTACTACAATCTGAAAAATTCTATGCAAATTTACTCAACCTGACGAAATTGTGTAAGATATACAATAATTATTTTGTGGAGTAGCGTTACAAGTAAAAAAGTCTAAATTACTTGGAGTATTTAATGGATTTATCTTTGGTTTCTTCATGAGGTTCTAAATAAAATGAAGTTAGTTAAGTTTTCTAATTTTAAAAAACTTAGTAACAGAATATAATTAATTATCATTCTAGTAATAAAAATTAGTTTTATTTTTCAGAGTTAATTGTTTATCCTTATATTATAAAATGCCATATTTTTTTGCGATCAAAGCACTATCGGGTAAGAAAAAGAATACGAAAGCCAGGAAAAATAAAACATATTCCAACGTAGTTCATACAAAAATAAACATATGTAGACAGTTCAAACAAAAAAACACATCCACATGTCCGATGCCAAATAACTAAATACTAACTATATTTTTTTACTAAAACTATTTCAAATTTTGATGTTAGATACAAAATGAAAAAAATATAATGCATTTTTATTGTTGTGAGATATAAATTAAATTAAATAATGGTTATTTTTTAGAATGGATTTGTTTGCTTTTGCGTGGCACCACCTCAAAGAAAGTTGTTAAAAACAGAGAACTACATCATTAAAAGAGTAATACCTGTTTCGTTGTTTAAATTACGATTGTACGTTTCCAAGTAGTACCACAAGCATAGTAATAGTATATAAAAAATTCATTAGAAGAGAAATTCTTGAGTTTTAAATTGGATTGTAGATTTCCATAAATTTTTAAAAGATCGTCGCAAAAAATCATTCAGAAACACTCAAGTTTATTCCTGATATGTAAAATTCGGATTTTTTTTTAGAAACATTATATAAGTTGTATACCATATTCAATATACTCCTAACATAATGATAATAATATAACAAAAAGTTTGTTTGTTTCTTTCTTTTCTAAGACTCCGTAGAAAGTAATATCCAATAAGCGTAGTGGTCTGAAATTTTTGATATAATTAATTTTGTCCTTCAAATTGTACTTTTGACAAACAGAATATTAAAATTTTAATTAGTTTATATTTTTAATGTCCTTGTTTCTTTACAAAATGACATCCAATGAACGTATAACTCTGAATTTTTAACTTTTGTATTTAAAATTTCAGAGTTACGTCAATAGTTACGTCCTTCTAATTTTGCTTTTCACAAGTAGAATGATAAAATATTCTCAGAGGTGTTTAGGGGTGGGTGTATTATTGTATTACAATGACAAAATTTTTTGTTTCTCGACAAAGGGCGGGATGGAGGGTACTAATAAACAAAATCTACGGCGCAACTAACATTTTAGAGAGCGAAGTGAAGTTATGCTTGCTCAAAAATGAACCTTTCAGCAAGGCAAGTGAATCTATGCTTGGTTAGAAATTAAATTTTCAGCGAGCGAAGCGAACCTGTTCTTAGGTAGCAATGAACTTTTCCGTACACGGAGCGAACCTGTCTTTGTTCATCAACGCAACTTTTGTCGAGAAGAGTGAGCTTGGTTTTGCTTAGCAATGAATCTTTCAATGAGCGAAACGTCAGAAGGTGGGACTTATACGCAATGATATGTCTGAACAACGCGGGAACACGCAGGTAGTACCTATATATGTATACATCAGTCGATATTGTTGACATCCTATGGATATAATTTATTTATTTTTTTTGGGGGGGGGAGGGGGGAGGAGGGAAGGGGGAAGGGGGGGGGGCATTTTGCATGAATTAGTTAATCTGTTTTCAGATTGCTTCAAATTTGATGCTTCACGTTATTTACAAATCAAAACATAATCTTAAAAAAAAAAAAAAAAAAAAACTAGACATTGTAAAATAAATCCTGCCTAAAATGGCTAAGCAGAAAAAGTTATGAAATCAAATATTTGCCACCAAGCTGCCGCTTATAATTTCTTTATGTTACTAGTACACAATGAACTATGGGAATTCCTCCCAATAATCCTTATTTATTTCATTGTGTACAAGTAACCCAAAGATATTATACGCGGCTGCTTGGTAGAAAACATTAGATTTCATGACTTTTTCTGCCTGATCATTTGACCTGAAACGGTGTTTTTTTTTTTTTTTTTTTTTTTTTTTTTTTTTTTAATGTTTTTTTTACAACGTCTAGTGGATTTTTGGGAGATATCAATTCTTTTTGTTGCGTTTGTTTTGTTCTTCATGAGTCGATGGATGATTTAGAATGAATAATCATATCGTCACATTAAACGGAAAAAGTCGTAACTGACAACATCGTTAAATTTTGCATTCAAGTTTTTGTAATGAGAGAGACAATAAATATCATGATTAAATATTGTTAACATCTTTGAAATCCAAATCCTTTTTGTTTGTGTCATTGTGTCAAGTAGAAATCATTCTAGCCAAACCAGAAAAAAAAATCATAATTAAAAGTATATACCAACTAATTATAACTTGAGCACAAAAACATGCAAATGCATACAAAAAAAAATTAATGATAAAAAGTAAGTTGGACATACAAAAGGAAAAAAAGAGTACTTGTTTTATAGACGAAATTGAGTTTTACCAGCTTTACATACCAATACGTATTAAAAAAAAATGTTTTTCGAAATAACTTTCATTTTAAGTTTGAAATACAAGACTTATTACTATTTTAAGAGGGCTCTAAGCTATCTTCGGTGGCAGTTCGATGTTAGATCCAAATCTTTTATTGATAAATTTTGTTTGCTTGGAAAGGCGTTTGAGTGTAAAACCATTTTTAATAATCTATCATGTGTGTCAATCTACGATAGTTCTCTATAAAAATGTAAAAGTTTCCATGGTGATTATTAACATGAATAGCCTACATATACTTACTACATAACATATATTTTATTTCTTAAAAATAGTAATATTGATTTGATGTGATCGATGTGTTAAGTGTAATTATTATGTTAATTGTGACTTTTTTTTAAATATTTTTTTAATAATTTTTAAATTAATTAATAAGTCGATATTGAAGTTGGACAGAAAATAAATAAAGTATATAAAATAAATTGGAGTAACATGCCTCGTTTTGTGATTGTGCAATTACCGTTAACGTTATGCCTATTTACCGGTAGATGGTACATCTTGTCCTAAATTTGTTTTGTTCTTAGAACATAATAAATGCATCAAAATTATTAAATATTAGTTAAGTTTAAACCATGATAATACTTATTGAGTGAAACCAAATACTATAAATACGATAAGTAAATGGATTAAAGGTAAACAGCACGATGTGGCCGTTTCTAAATGACTATCCTTGATGTCTGAAAAACTCTCGAAAAGTGTTGTGAGACTTCATGATTTACCAATAGATGCTACTCTTCTAAACTTGGTAGTAGTGATGGATATTGGAAATACATATTCTGATTTTTCTATCTGATTTGACTTTTCTAGATTTAGAAGAGCAACGAGAAGCTTAGACTAAAACTTTGTGGGTTTTTCTAAATACCTTTTCTGGTTTTATCTTAATATTGAAATGTTAATCTCGTGCAATATATAATTCAGAAATTTCTTCTTAAGGATTTAATTTGCTAAATTTTAATTGAAACGTTAGACTTGTATACCAGGAACTATGTATATGTGGCCATTGACCACTTTTTTACATGATATTTATCAATAGAAAGTTGAGAAGAGATCATCCATTAAAAAAATAATAATAATAATAATAATTTAAATAATTTTACCATCTTCTACAATTTGGAATACGAAATCAATTCAAGTGACAGGATCGATGCCAGATAAATTTACTGGTGATGCATAACGACTATATATTTCAACACCGATGTTTTTATGCTTACGTAACGTTCACAAAAGTTTTATCAAGTTATACGTCCCAATAGTAGTGATATCGCACTCTATGAATTGTTTTTGCTCTTTGAGCCTAACGTATTTCATTAACGATGATATGTGTTTCCGATTTTTAATATTTAATTTTTAAATATTAGTGAGTCTGTTTTTAAAATATTAGTGAAATACTTTGTAAATTTGTATTTGAATACATTGATAGTATATACTGATTTAATTAATTTTGAATTTGCAAAATAAGTGTTGAGTGTGTTTTTTTTCTTTTTTTTTTCTTTTTTTCTCCCCTTCTTTAAGTCAAAAATACAATTCTACAGCATATTTATCAAACCCGTCTTTACAATAGTGTTTCAAGAAAACGCTATGCAGAAAATTATTTTAAGAATACTATCTACAGAAAATTATTTCAAACTACTTTTGTTCTCACTTGGTATCTAACGTAATCATCTCATAAGATAGATAATTCTTAACCGAAAAAAACCTAATGAGTACTTTTCTTGTGTTGTGGACATTCTATAAATATTCAAAAGAGAATACAAATTTTATTTGGTATCGTAAAAAAGTATTTTAAATACCATATTCTTAATACAAATAAGTTTTATTGATTAAATATATAAATGATACTCTGCTGAGATAGTTAACATATGACTATGGTATTATAATGCAAATGGAGGTTTTGTTTAACCTTTTCTTATATTTTCAAAATAATTTAATAAATAAAAATTTACACGAAGAAGGCTGAAATACCTACCGGCAAAAATAGAAAATAACACATAGTAGTAGTTAAATAACACATTTATGTTTAGTGTTTCAGCAATGATGTGTTCGTACTTAAAATAGAAAAAGTATTATTAAATATAAGACTTTAAACGATTAGAAAGAATATTGACAAAACAAATATATATAAAAGGAGAGGAAAAAGGACGTAAAATATAATTATGAAAAGGAAAGCTAGAAGTTCATAAGCATAATTTGAAAACTTTTATTTTAAACCATAACAAGGTAATGCTTTTACTTTGAAAACTAATTGGTTTAAAAAATTAAGAAAATATATCGAAATGTACGTATTTTCATTGTACATATAAATAAAAAAAAGTAGTTACTTTTTCAAACTACACTTAAATTACAAAGATTGTAATTTTATTAAACCAAATTACGATATTAGTTAACAAAGAGTGACCAATGTATGTATGCAGAAATTTTTTATAGTTGTATATTAGAAGAGTTTATTTCCACGTGTTTTACATTAAAAAATCATAACCAATTGAAAAGTAAAAAATATTCATAGGACCTTACCTTCGTTGGCCATCATAAAAATCAAAACTTGAAAAACTAACTGACAAATCATCTTGAACTCCATAATTGAAACTTCGTTCAAACTTTCCAGAACCAATGATGCATCGAGGAGAAAACTGCCGACTACTTCTGAATGTGGATACACCACATCTGCCAGTAAAGGGAGAACGAGGAGAGAGGAAAGTTTGGGCTTTCCCGCCAAGCTGCACACGCCATAAGTCGCCAAATCAATGCACAACTACTTTGTCCTTTTACGTCCCATTACGTTCACAATGGCAGCAAATAGAGCAAGCAACAGGTTCGGGACCTTTCTTTCAACATTGTCAACTTTGCCCTTGTTTTATTTTGATTATACAATGATAAATCCTCAGGCAGGTACTGTTGATATATAACGAGCTTATTTTTCAGTTATTTTTTATTGACTAAATAAGGTACTTTCACTTAGTCTATTTTATAGTATTACTTGGTATTATAACTACCGTCAGGGAGTAAAAATTAAAACTTCGTATATTTAATATATTTATAAAAAGTGTTTTGTTAACTTTAAACATGTTTTAAAAATAAGAAACTCAAATAAGATTTAGCAGTTTTTAAAAACAAACTAAAAAAATATATGTAAAATTACTGAGAGTTGAGGAACAAAAATTCAAACACTGAAGATTCAACAACCTAAGAATTAGTTTGGTGAAGTGTGATGCGAGACAATTTCAGCTAATGGACAATGTGGTCACTTGCTATAAAAGCCGGTTTTAACATATACAATACAGTATAATTTTTGGACCATTTTCTGATTTTACTTTTACCTTTCATTTATTGCAAAAAAACTATTTAAAATGTTTATTTAAAAGAATGTATATGTTACGTCTAATTTCAATAATTTGGATATTATATATAATTATTTGGATATTATATATAATTATTTGGATATTATATATAATTATTTGGATATTATATATAATTATTTGGATACTATATATAATAACTGGTTATTTACAACAAAATAACTATTGTTATTGGTTAAAATGAAAAAACATTAATAGTTTCTTAATATTTATCATATAAACCAATTATCATACATCATAAAAAACACCTTATTAATGTAATATTTTTTTTTCATGGATTTAAAATTAATAATTTTAACTAACTACTATGTATAATAATTGTTAACCCATGCTTAATATGACTAAAACTGGATTCGGCGCTGTCCTATTGCTTACGTTTCCTCCGTTGTTTTTGAGAATTCGTTCAGTGATAACTATGCTTTGGGATTCTTATTTTTGAAGTTTTGTTTTTCATCTTATTTTAATTGGGCCCACAATTATTATATTTTATCATCAATAAGGAAACAAGTTTTAATGAAAAGGCTATGAGTGCATTTGAGAGTAAAGGTGAGAATTGTAAAATGCTGAGTAAGAAACAGTATAATGGATTGATTGAAAATGTCCGAGAATCAAAATTTAAAACCAGTAGAAAAATATTAGACATTAATATATATTTTCGTTATTTGATATTTTGTGTGTGTTTGCAATAAAACAGAATTTAAAACTAAAAAAGTTTTTTTTTTTTTTTTTTTTTTTTTTTTTTTTTTTTTTAGTATTGTTTGTAACAGCCGCATAACTTTGGTTACTTTATAAAATCAATATCTAAATTATATGTATTATTAAATTAATTAATATTAGCTTTTAACATTGCTCATTCTACAAAATAATTAGTAAAAGTAATAAAAAGCAATACCTTATCCTACTATTTTTTTTTTTTTTAATTTGATTTGCTATATTAACCAGTATTGTTAGTTATTTTATAAAATAACCAGTAATTTTTCAAAATAGCAAAGTCACCAAATTTGACCTAACGTATATACTTGCAAATTAAAAAAATTTAGTGGAGTTTGATTATCACCAAGATAGCCATTTTAAAGAGAATTTTAATTAACACTTTCCGAAAATATCGTAAAACTAGCAAAATTAAAATAATAATAATAAATTAAGAACAAAAGATAATATATTTCGAAATAAAAAAACGACGAGTTTTATCGGGTAATTAAATGTTGTAAGAAGTTATAACGCCTTATTTAAAATGTATCAAAGTAGTTTTCATTAACTTACTGAATAAAAATTAATATAATAAACATATTTCAATTTTTTTTTCAATATTAGGCAAAAGTAGTAATGATAATTTAAGAAGATGTGGTATCCTTCAAACATTTTTTTTTTTTTTTTTTTTTACCTAAGCCTTTAAAATTATAATTTTTACACATGTGGGAGTATTGCTAAGAAAAAGCTAAATTTATTAAAAAAAAGTTCACATAATGCTCTAAATTTTCAAAATTTTAAAAAATTTAAAACAATTAATCGAATTTCTAATTCTATCTTTTTTTCTTTTTTTTTCATTTTTCAATATTTTTATAAAAAAAATTTCCTAGTAACATACTCTAATTTTCTAGGCATAAGGTTTAGATTAAGTAAAATTGTTTTCGAGAAAAATATTAATTACTTTATCTATAGGTAAAAAAAGCGTAAAAAAGCGTATTTTTCAACTTTTAAATTTGTAAAAACAGTTTCTATTTTTATTTTATTTTTATTAAAGTTTTTATTTTATTCAAAAATCCATGCTTATTTTTGTCAAATAGATATTAAGAATGAACCTAAAAAAATGTCAAGTCATTTCATTCATATTTTCTGAAGTTTTAATATTTTGGATAAGGTGGGAATTTCAAAAATCACGAACAGAGGAAAATGCGTTCGAAATATTAAAGGAGCTATTGCAGCTAAGTTAAATTCTCCATAAAAATATAGTTTTTCTGCAATTACAGTAATTGGATCAGTTCAAAAACTTGCTTGAATAAGGAGATGGTTTCAAAGATTATAAACACTCAAAAACCAGATAATTTATATTTTTATTATTTTTTGTAAAAACAAGGGGTACCTAGTTCCCTTAAAAAACATGAATCTTATTTTGTATTAACAAAACTAATTTTTTAAAATTTTACTATTTCTTAAATAATTCGATTTCTACCTGAAGAATTGTAATACATTGCATCATTATTGTATTAATAGACTAGTTTATCTTCGTACAATGTTACTTTATACATTATTAATGCAGAATTTATTCTGATGCTTTCGTTTCTTGTTCCTTGTTTTTAAATACTTCATGCGTGAAATTGAATTCCCGCATTGTCACTTCTTGGATGGCAGTACACAGATACAATTCTAAACAAGTATTATTGAAGAATTTAATAGCCAATTTAAATATAATGCATTATTTTGGATAATGTGTAAAAAAAATTGCATGGTTTTGAGTAGTACTACTTTTTTATGACTTTTCAGGACACTTTATAGTTAATAATGTGATTAAATTTATAATATCCTTTAATTTTATCATTCTGAAGACAAACAAAAGTCGTTTAAAAGGCATGTTAAACAATTAAAGATATTTTATGTTCCTATGTTTAAGCATTTACCTATCATATTACATTTATGTATGTATATTTAAACAAAAGTAAATCAATACTTTAGCAAATTACACCGCAATATCTAAGAGCAACCGTTTTGCTACAAAAAATTGTATAGAACTACCAGGCAATATGAAATTTATATTCAATATTTATTTTGATGATGTATGACTCCCTGGAAACCAAAACAATTTATGACAGTCTCTCTCGAAAGTGAGATAAAAAACAAAAATTCAATCCTTCATGGTATCAGTTAACAGTGACAAAATTTCAAAAGATTCAAATAGTAATATCTGTTTTTAAACATCGCGTAAATATTCAGAGCAGACAAAAATCAAAAATAGAATTGGAACTAACTAGCGTATTGCATCCAAAACGCTGGATCAAAACACTAACAAAGAAATGACACAGAAGTGATCATTTACATAACAAAGAATAGTGAAACAGGGGTTACGATGTGAAAGCAGAAGTTATCACAACTCAAAATGGCAGTCACATTTGTAGACATCGCAACACATTCTTACAAATTACTGATGTAGGAATTGTGTTTCATATATTAATTTCTCCCTCCTTTTGAAAAGGTTCAATTTTGTTACCTGGAGGTGTAAACTATTTAGGTAAAAAAGTAAAATAATGTGGAATTTCAATGAATCATTATGCATGTAAGTGGTTTTCTGCCTTTTGCTGTATTTTGCTTGGTAGTTTTGATGCTATAGACACCGTTCCAATGCCAGTCATGTGTATTTTTTGCTATAATTATTTAGAAACAAAAGTGGGTGAGGCCATTCATTTTTAGAAAGTTTGTTACTGTAACTCTTACCGGCAAAGCTGATTCTTGTTGTTGTCTCAGTGTCGAAAACCTCATTGAAAAACCTCTATTTCATTTTTAGTTATTAAATTTTTATCCTTCGCAAGGCAAGAATTTCGTATGTCAACGTAACTGTAAGGTCACTTTTAATTTTAATAACTTATAATCTATTAAACATTGTTAAACGTTAGCACTTATGATTCCATTCACATTCATTAATGTATTATTATTATTATTAATATTTTTTTTTTTTTTTTAAATACGAAAAATTTAAATTGTTTTCTTGTTTGTTGGATTTTAAACTACAACCAATATTACTTGGAAAATGCTTTCATAACTTATTAAATAGAGAACTGATAACATTTAGTTACTCTCAGCAGACAATCTAGCAACCCATGCAATTCCAATTTTTTTTTTCAAAACTATTTTCTTGTTTTAAAACTCTTAGAATTTATGGTTCAAAGTATTTTGGCAGAGTTTTCAGTGCGCGAATAGACTGAGTTTCCTCATGCATAGCTAACATTTTAAGACAAAACATTTAAACATTTTAATTGCCTACAATACTGGTCATTTCTTTGAAATTTGAAATGTATCCACCTGAAACACTTTTCATAGTTTCATTTAATTAAAATAAATGCCATTTTGGCTAGTACATTGATAAATATTTTCATAAATAGTAACGTTGGTGAATTTGGCGGCATTTCTTGGAAAAAAGTAATTAGAAAGGCATAATTTTGTCTGAGATAATTGATAGCAATTTGATTAACTGAAGATGCAGTTTGACAATAAATGCATGCGGAATTTAAATTTATACATTTCAATTTTATGAGTACGAATTAAAATTGATTAGATGCGAATTCACGATTATCCTTGTATTTATTTCTATTCATGTTTGCAGAAAATTTCATTGTTATCTTCTGTTCAAAGAAGGCTGCCAGATTTGTGACAAAATTATTAATTAAATTAGTTGTATCTAAAGAGTTTCTATTTGATAAAACATTTATCAAATAAACATAAAAACAAACATCCATCCAATACTTATTTTCAGATACATTTTTAGATTGTATCGTTATCATTTTTACATGGACTATATATTTTTATTTCTGCCTACTTTATGATAAGCAGTGCTATGTTTCACCGGCTTTACTACGAAACACTACTCTGGATAACATGCCGCTAAAGCTCCTTTGGGGAGTGGAAAGCAAGAAGGGAATCAAGGTTAAAAGGCACTAGAGCTAAGGAAGGGGAAAAATTGACTGATCAACGCATTATACGGATGGTCAACCCAAATGAACTTCTAGTGCGTTGTAGCGTAAAGATTTTCGCTCGGATAGCACAACCATAGCAAAAGCCCCCGTGAGCTGAGCATCTTTCATTCTTTAGTTGTTTTGTTTTTATCATGTTTTGTGTGAAAGTTAATTATATTTTGCGCTTGTTTGTTCCAAGGAAATGATGAGTTCGGTTAAATGCTCACTAAACGATTTAGGGGCTTGCTGTTTTGGAGATGCAATTACTGTTTTTTAACTGTATGTGAAAAAAATTGAACATCAACGTTAAATTATAGTTTTCCTTTTGTTTTCTAGGGAATTGTAATTAGGATATTTTTTTGGTTGCTTTAATTTTGAGTTGAGAATATAAGCTGTCGTAAAATGGAAATTGTTACACTGACTTTAGTGAGCATTTACAATCATAATTTTTAGATTATTTAAGATATACATATACATTCGGAATTGTAAAATTTGACTCAAGTCTGCGTTTTTGGTATTTTGTTTTAAAATATTATGTAATTCATTACCTTTAAAATAATACCATTTTCTTTCTGAGACTCAAATTACATTTTAAATTATAATGGGTTTTGTGAACCTGTTTTGTATCACGTTCATTAGTGTAGTAAACTTTAAACGCGTTTTCTGAAGAATGACATTTTGGTGTTATATAACTTTACGCCGACGGTCATAACTTCATAATAAATTGTCCGATTTACAAAATTCTAATTTTGTTTTGTAGACACAAGTTGTGAATGTATTTGCTATTAAGAATCTAACATATATTGTTATAAACACATTTTTTTATGAATATTTTAATCGTAAGTTTTTGTTAAAAACTATGTATTTTTTTAAACATTTTATTTAAAACTTAATAATTATATAAATATTGCAGCCAAATTCAAAATTCCCCATAGGAACATGCGTCAATATAATATTTTTTATTTTCAATAAAAATCATACCTCTATGTTAATTACAATTTTATATACATAAATGCATCATTTTTAATTCTGATATACTGCCAAAAAGTTTGAAAATATAACCTAAAAATTAAAGAAAATCATCTCAATTGTACATGTGCAGATAGATCATTGCTTGAAATCCACATAATAGTAATTAAGTGATTATGATTGAAATTATATTTACCAAACTATATATTTTGTTTGATAATTTCGAGAAGTAATTAATCAAATTAACTGACACAATTACTCAAACAAATTAGTTTTCTTCTTCTCTCTAAATTGTGTTCATCAAATAATTTTCAAGCAATTTGATTATTTTTATAATAATTTTTTTTTTCGTTCTGTAGCATTTAGGTAATAAAGAGACATAATTAAATTATTTGCCATCATAAGAAACATTCAAATGAATATTTTTATTTCCTTATTCTTTTTCGAAATTTTGTGTAAATTTATTTATTAACAGTTGCTATGCTTTGAAATTCGATTATTTGAAAGAAAAATGATGATTATGAGACAAAAGAACATTGTAAAAAATATTAAAATATTATAAAACATATACAAATAATAATTTACTGAAATATTCAAACTATGGAACTCAACATACAATAAAACATATTACACAATAAGATCCAGCACATTAATTTATTTAATTAATCTTTTTCTATACTGCACTTTCGAAAGAATTTCTCAGATTTTAAATTTTCATTCAATTAATTATATTTGTCAAATATCTTTAAAGAAAAAAGAAAAAACTTTAATTGCTTTTGACTAGATGAGAGCAATGACTGATTGGGAATTGAATTACATAAAAACTTAACTAAAATGTCGATAGTGTTTGAATACATAAATTTCAAAAATTCCCATTTGCAATCTTTTTGAACAAGTATGTTTTCAAAGATAAACCAATTACATATAAATTATTTATTTTCTCGTAAAAACTATTTGTTAAGAAATGGAAGTTTTAGAATATTAAATTTTAATTAGATGAACGATTGAAGTTTGATTATAAATATCACAATTCTAGAATAAATCTCACAATTTTATCAATATAAGTAAGCTATACATATTTAATCAATCTTCAAAGATATTAATTTTGCTTCATGATTTATTTCCAAGAAAATATTTAATACTTTAACTTTCATTTTAGATTCATGAAACGGGGATGTGCAGTACATTTAAGATTTATAGAACTCTGCCTCGCATTTCTGATTTATATTCTACGTTTCACGAAACACATTCACATTTAAGGGTAAGATTGAAGTTATTTTTATGATTGTTTTATAAAATTGGTTTAATAAATATAAATTAACTTTCATATCTAATTAAAATAAAATTTATTATCTGTATTTGAATCAAACAAATTTATTATTGTTTGACATTTACATCTAAGTTATACGATTTCGTAAAACTCAATTTCAACATAATAATTGCGTCGAGTTAATTTAGTTAAATTTTATATAACTTGTGATTATGCATCAATCATATAGACACTGCGTATCAGACTCGAATCAAATATCTTCACATTTACATCTATAAGAAAATAGCTTTTTGAAATTGAGTATTTTACTGCAATGATAATTAAAATAACAAGTATAGTGCCGTTAGGTATTAAAACAGAATTTGTATTGCAACAGAATATACTGCCTTTCATAAATATATTTCTATAGTTATTTTAATAATTTGTAGACCAATGTTGTTCTTCCATAACATAGAGTAAAATAATGAACTGCAATCGCTAGCACGTATTTTTGTTTAAATTCGAAATATATGTACTGAAGTTAAGTTTGTGTATGAACAGGAATTATGCAACTAAAGAAAACATATTACCTTCGATTTTCATTCATAGTCTAATCCAAAAAGAAAAAGAAAAAACATTTTAAAAGTACTTTTTAAGAAAAAAAATCACAATAAAGATATAGTAAATGTAATTTTGGATTATTATTTTTTTTTTATTTTTCATTTTATTCTTTATTTAACATATTATACCTAATAACAGTAAATAATAAAAAACGGGTAACTTATTTTTATTATTACTTACTCGTTAATATGTGTGTGGGGCATGTTCCTTAGTTGTTAATTGCATTTTTATGTTAAACAACACGTAGCTATGGAAATAATTGAACTCATTTAGGTATTCAAAGGTTATCATGCAGATACAAGTTCCACTAAATTCGATTACGTAAATTTCCATTTGAATTCTGAAAAATTACAGGCCAAATAGAAAAAAATAACAATGTTGATTTCGGACGTTCTTATTCTAATGAAGCATATGTTATATATTTAAATTTTGATTATTCGAATTAAAAATATATTGATTATTTAAAGTTTTAAAATTTTTTGTTTTGATAAATAAATAAAATTTCCAAAATAATATAATCCAAAATAAACAAGGAATTTAAGTTAGGTTTGCAACGAAAATCTATTAGAACAAATGTAAAATAACAAACAAATTCATGCCCAATGCCTATCTAGTAATGCGTATTGAAAAAAAAAAAAAAATTAAATTTAAAATTTCAAGTCGATAACAAGTTGCCACTACGCTCATATGTTTACCAAAATTTTTTTTTAGTTCCATCAAAATATATTTAGATCTCCCGGAATGGACCTGAAGTTTGATTTTTTTTGACAAAAACGAAGATTTAAAAAAAAATAATAGAAAAAAAAAAATTTAAAAAAAAAGCAAATATTTATTTTCAAGTAAAAAACTATAAAGTTTATAATACTCATTAACAGTAAAACATTACAAATGCTATTTAACATTTAGGTCACCTAGAATCTATATGAAAACCTTAATTGTTTTGCAAAATATGCACAATTTTCGATTTTTAATGCATTCTTTAGATTAATTTCAATTATTACATTTATAGTCTAGGTATAGTAGTACAGCGTTTTGAAATATCGGGAATATCATTTTATGAAATGGCCTATACTAAACTCAAGTGTTAAGTCATGTCACTTTTGCATGACCTTGGAGGCTCCAACAAACAAAGACTAAGTTTAAGATATGAAGGTAACGTGATTGAAAATGATTCAATGTCACAGAGATCGAGTAATGAAAAAGTATTTGATAGTAAAATGTTTTTTACTAGGAGAAAAGCCAGAAAGTTCAATTATTTCAGTGAAACAAGGATTGTCAGAAAATCTACTCTCGTTTTCTAGAGCACGTGCTGTAGTGCTCCCTTTCAAGCAAAACCTCAATTGGCAAATGTTCTTTAAAGGATTTAAATGCTGTAAACCTAGAAAATTAAGCAGTGGTAATAGATAAATCGAAGAAGATTTATAGTTAAAGGGTAAAATACCATTAAATAATTAGTTCAATTATTTTTTACTTTATTTATATAATCGAAAGGATGAAGTAATAAGTATAGAAATTGTGAGTAGTAAATATGGTAACATAAATAACCGAGAAGAACACGTATCTCTGGTATAAGAACTATATTCAACATATTTCAGACGCCTAATTCTATCCAACGGTTCTAGAGAAAGCGCTTTTGTGTGTTCGAGGATGTTTTAAACTTTTTTCTATTACTAGCTCCTGCTTCAACTATGAACTATAACTCCTGTTTACCTAAGCCAGTTATGACTCGTCGTTCCATTATTATTATAGACTGCCAATCTATAAGATATATGTATTTTTTTTTTTTTCCCAAAATGAATTTTTGCTGATATCTTTGCGCTGTAACTTTGTTTGTAGAATTATAGGATGAAATATTATTGCAAACCATAAGGAAGTATACATTTTCATTACGAACTCATATATATATATATATATATATATATATATATATATATATATATATATATATATATATATATATATATATATATATATATATATATATATATATATATATATATATATATATATATATATATATATATATATATATATATATATATATATATATATATATATATATATATATATATATATATATATATATATATATATATATATATATATATATATATATATATATATATATATATATATATATATATTTCAAATAGGAGTTTGGATTAAGTAATACAATATATAAATGGGAAATTCGATTTGCCGTTTTCAGTCATTATATTATCAATATATTATATGTCATTATATTATATGTCAACGATATGGGAGGAATACAAAGAACTCAGTTCGGAACAGGCTTGAAACTGCGACCAAAGTTCTTAGGACCTTATAAAGTGACATTTGTGAAAGGAAATGATCGATATGAGGTAGTCAAAGTAGGTAAACATGAATGACCAAATATTACAACATCTGCTGTAAACCACATGAAACCTTGGCCTGAACATTAACTTTGACTCTTTACAAATTGGACTGTCAAACTGAACTTAACAAAATTTACTTTTCAAAAAACTGTTATTACAATCTTTTAGTGTCCTAAATGAACTGTATATATACATGTTTTCTTATTTTAATTTCAATTACTTTACATGTCTTTTCATTTCAGTTTACCATTATTTAGCATCGTATTAGCACTAGTAATCGAGGACGAGGATCTTGTCAGGATGATCGAGTTGTTGGAACCAACAGTCATTCTCCTCTCTCATAGTAGCAACGCCCTCTGGCGAGAAGGAGCAGAAGCACTCAATAATTATTAAACTCACACAATTCCTGTAGATCTGCCATGTAAGACACACGCAAGCATTAGGCTCTGTCAATATGATTACCTATTAAACAAAGAGACCGATTCACCGTCTCGTCACTTTCTCCCTGCCGGTACACCCATCTCCACAAAAATAAAAGTGATAACATGTTACAATATTCACACTAAAAATTTTAAACTGTTTTCACTGTGATGGGGCTTAAAATAGTATAAAAGAGTTTGGCGATTTTTGTCACAGAAGTCTAGAATTTTCAATATTGAAAATGAAAAAAGTTGAAGGAAAGTAACAGTAAAAAATGTCAGAAAATATCAAAGATTCAAAAGATGTGGTACAAGTCGTCTACTATTTATATGGTTCCAGTTTTCCTGTACAAGTAATTTTGCTTTCATAAATTCAAAGGTTTGGAATGCTTATGTAACGTGCCGCCAAAAAGTACCGAGATTTCTTTCGGGTGACAACTTTATAAATAATCCAGCATGGATGAATTTTAAAACCTGTAATAGTGTTTTGCATTCAATCATTCACTTGACATGTTGGAGCATTTAGTTGGTGTCACTGAAAGAAATGTCTCAACTAAGTATAGTATACACAAAAAATCTCTAACTGCCTTAACTCAGTGTCAAAAGGGTGGAACAGTTTGAAAAGTCTTACTCTAAACCCACTTACTAAACAACCACAGTTTGAAATATCCTTACATCCCTCGACAAGACCAGAAGACGACTTGCTGGGATTTTTTCCACAGGGCGAGTAAGGGCGGCATGGGATTTAAAGTGTTAAACCCCTAAATGACTTGAGGACCAGTGATCAAATTAAGCGTCGCGTTCCACCCGATGTCCGAGAACATTTCCTGGACAATTGGCCGGATTTGGTCAGCCCTATTGAACTTGCGAATAAGTTAGACTCTTACGACGAAGTTCGAAGCGTAAGACAAAAGGCTACATCTCAAGAGCCAAGGAGGAATTAATGTCCGAAGGGTCTTCAACGGGACGAATATAACCAAAATTCTATATCTGGTCCACATAAGATGAAAGCGTTTCATTCAAACCCTAGAAATAAAACTGAAAATGAGTAAAGACCAACTGTCAGTTGTTATGGTTGAGTTAAAATAGGAGTGATTAATACTAATTGTCCCACCTGTTAACCGGGAAGAAATGAGAACATTGATGTCAACTTCTTGATAAAATGTACACCTACCAAGCAACAAGCTCATCACTAGCTTTGCTTGACACCAACATATGAGGTGTGAATGCTCGAGTCTTTGCAGACCCTGGTGCCTCCAGATCGGTAGCTGGAGCGATCTTATATTCCTGTTTTTTGCACAAGGATGTGAAATTCCAACCCACAACAATTGCGATGACATTGGCAAAAGGATGCAAGTCCCCGGAAGAAGCGTACACCACCCCTGTGAACATTAGCATTGAAGAGAAATACATTACATTGGATATTCTGGCTCTGCTAAGAGCAAAATGGAATCGTACTCTGCTTTAGATAGACTTCCTGGAAAAGACTGGTATCGTACTCAACATGAAGTTCAGAAATTGGTTCTTCAATGAGAAATCAAAGTGGAAGATTCTCTTACAAGAAGATATTCCAGTTAGCATCTTACATACGGGTAGAAGCTGTTCCAGAACCAGACGTTTCACAACCAGTTCTCTCTGAACAAGGCGTCCTGCCTAAAGGCCGAGCAGCATCCCAGATTAATGAGGTTGTGCAACCATTCAACTGTAAACTTCGAGAAGAGGAAGGAGAAGGCTTATCCAATAAGCAGCGAACCCAATGAAACCATTTGGTAATGGAGTTCCAGGATAGCTTCAGTCCCGGGGAGACCCTACACCATATCTGGAGCATCGCATTGACGCAGGAAATGCACCCCCGGTGGCAACTACACCATATCGCATGCCACCTGCGCGCCAGGAGGTGCTCAAAAAGGAATTGGACTCTCTCCTTGCCTCTGGAGCTATAGAAGAATGGGACTCACCTTATGCGGCACCAGTTGTGCTGATCCTTAATCCAAATGAAGAATTCAGGCTATACGTGGACTACAGGAATTCAAATTCTCTCATGAAATCTGATCCGTACCCATCACCGAGCACCGATGATCTGTTGCAGAAAGCCTCAAAGACTAACTTTATGCCCACCATCAATCTAAAAGCAGATTACCTTCAAATCAAGGTGTATCATCTGAACCAGTATAAAACTGCTTTTGTTCGTGTCTTTGGAGCTCATCGCTTCATTCGAATGCCTTTCGGATTGAAGACAACTCCAGCAACTTTCCAAAAACTGATAGATATTTTCAGAAGTGGGCTAAAGGTCAATATATTTGCCAATTTGGATGACATAATTGTAATGTTTCCAACGTTTGTACAGCGTATTGAATATGTGCGCCTAGTCTTTAAAAGACTTCAACAATTTAAGTTACACGCAATTCGTGAGAAGTGTCACTTCGTTAGCCAGAAAGTCAAATACCTTGGACATTTCATTACAAGTTGCGGTATTGAAGTTGACCCTGCAAATGTGGCAGCCATTCTGGATATTCCTCCACCGAAGAATGTAAACTAGCTTCAATCTTTTCTACAGACCTGCAGCTAGTTTAGACGCTGTATAGCTAACTTTACTGGAATCGCAAAACTACTGAGCAATCTCACAAGAAAACAAACTGCCTGGACCTGGAGTTTGGAAGAGCAGAACCGCTTTGATGCCTTGAAGAAAAGCCTTATTTCACCACCAGTCCTCAGACAATTAGACGAGAGCCAACCGTTCCTTCTGAGAACTGATGCATCGGCCTACGCTATGGGAGACTTCCTTAGTCAAGGGCAAGATTCGGAAGAACACCCAATATAGTATGCCAGTCGTCTTCTTATTCTGACTGAGAGAAATTACTCCACAACTGAACGGAAAGATCTAGTCGTCGTCTGAGGATTGAAGAAGTATAGAGGATACATCGGAGGGGTTTAAATCCGGGTCGTTTCGGATCATCAATCGCTGAAATGGTTGTTGAGTTTAAAAACACCTACAGGATGTCTGGCTCGGTGGGCTCTATGTGGTGAAGTGGCATTTGGATGAGTGTTCTCACCCAAAACACTTCAACCCCTTTTCAGTGTTTTTTAATTAATTTGTGAGGTTTAATTTTGTGTGGTTTTAATTGTGTTTGCACTGGTGGTTGATGACTCAGTTTAAAAGTAAAGGGTCTGGTACACCCTACTGTCCTCTGCCTCGTTAAAACCAGATGTTTTTGGGGAAAGAGTTGTGTTCGGGGATTTTTGTCGGTCTAGGCTGGCTTAGAACGGATGCAAGTCGGATATATTTCGATCCTGAATGTCAAGCGGGATATGTTTATATGACGGAGGTCAGAGAGGTGAATTTCGCAACGAAACCAATAATCGCCTGGCCGGGCAAAAAGGGTTCAGCCCTGATTGCTTGTAGGCGTAGGTTATGGTCCAATGAAGGGCGCAGTATCTATAGCAAAGCTGGTAGTGCACCAATTGCATTCTGACCAAGTTTTTAAAAGCTGGTACAACTCTGAAAAATAAAGATTTCACGACCCTCTCTGCTCTGGCTACCTTGTCTACCAACAGGTGCGTGGGGGACGCAACGATCTCGCTCTGACCGGCTAACTCTAGGGTAGAGCCCTGAGATGATGTATTCCTGCATGAACGGGTAAGTCCTTCTGGCATTCGTTCTCGCTTGCACAGTAAATCCGCAAAAGTTTAATATGTTTAAAATTAATTTAAGTGTTAATTTAATTTAACCTTCTGAGGGTCACGGGCGTATATATCCGTCATTTGATCCCCAGTTTTTCCAGCAATACACAACCTTTTTAAATTTATAAATAAAATATAAAATAAAATATTTTTTAAATCTTTTTATTAGGATGATAGTTTAAAACCTACTTAAAACAAAATAAATAAAAAATAATTAAAAAAAATTATATATTTGGATCAGAAATAAAATTTAAAATTATTGCAGGGAAAACAACTGTATAATTTCGCCCATTCCCTTGACGCTCAGAGGGTTAAGTTTGGAGGACAGCTTTTTTTAGTAGAAGAATTTGTGTTTGCGTAGTGAGAAATGGCAACGTTTACTTTCTCAGTAAAATTAAGTTTAGTGCGATTGTAATTTAAATATAAGTGTGTTTAATTAAATAAATAACTGTCTAGTTTAATAGGTTGAATTAATGTGTATTTGGAAACAGAGTTTAAGTAGTAGTAAGTTCCGTTTTAATATTGTTATATGACAATATCACGAGTCTCTCTCAACCACAGGCGCCGTATTGTATTTGTGACTCTATGTATTGTATAAACCATTGTGTTCTCTTTCGTATTAATTTACAGTATTCAAAATAAATTATTCAATTTAACCTCAAACTGGACTCTTTTTTTATAAGAGAATCGTTCTTGGGTGCGGGATGTTCATTTCCCTTACAGGTAGGGTTCTGTTGCTGTCAATGCTGTCGTTGGTTCAGGTAAATTACTTTATTGTACTTAGGTCGAGAATTTAACTTAATGTGGTGTAACTTATTGATAACCCTTGTTTTCAATGAACCTTGCCCTAACACGTCCGTAAGATTTGGCGCTTATAACTTAAAACACAACGCAAACTGTCAGGAAACTATTAATTGGTTAATTAATTTAATCTATATGTATTTTTGGGCTAAAGTTAGCGGGCGTCACCTTACGACACTCTACAAATACAATCATTCAACTTAAAGTTTGACTACGTACCTGGGAAGCAAATGTATTTGCAGATATGTTATCTCGACATCAGTGTACCCATGGTTATTTAGATTGCGTGTCCTGTGCTGTTATGATGGACCTCCCCAGCAAGTCGTCTAGTGACATCAGGGAATAACAACTCAAAGATGAAAATTTTAAGCCTCAATTGGACGAATCGTGGTTACCTCATGGCCCAAGGAGTATTCTATAGATACTCACTAGATTCCGACTCGAAGGAAGCACAGCTAGTAGTTCCCAAATAAAAATGAATCAACATTCTAAAAGAACATCACGATGCTCCAACTGCCGTCAACTATGGTGAAAAGGGGACTTTTAAGGGGAGACAAGACTTAAAAACCAAAAAAAAAAATCGAATTTTCAATTCTTATTGCTTTGGATAGATGACAGCACAGGGAATCGATTGTTATCGAATTTGAAAAATTTGAATAATTATTTATTATTAAAAAAACTAAAAAACAAAAGTAAACAAATGTGCCACTCCCCCTTTTCACTGACAGCTGATTTATGGATGTTTGTTTGTAAAGTTTCTCTAGAAATATTTTTTAAACTTTAATTATTTTTAAGTAACTGTGGCTCTCAACTTTTCAATATCGATAACTACAACTGTAACTGAATATTGTTAATGTTTATTTAGAAAAGAAACGTGCTTATGCTTTATGCATTTTATTATTCTTTGAACTGAACACGGTTTTTGGTATCGGTGAAATTTCATTTAATTTTTCAAGTTCGATTTATTTATTTGTATATTTAAACAAATATTTTACCACTATAATGGTGAGAGCAAAACAGTTTGGAAAATAGAAATTTACTTGCAATCAGCATGTAAAAAAAGATGTTGTTGAAAATGATGTTTCAAAGGCAAATGTCAGTGCTTCTTCAAAGAAGATTGTGATAGATGACGCAGCTGATGAAAATTGTGCTTTGAACAACGTAATAATTTAGGTCGAAATACTGTCACAGCTTTTAAAGAGGAGTGTGTCTTGCATTCATTGCCATAATTCTAATTGCATGATTGCAGAAGAAGAATTTTAAGCCGGAGAGGTTTATGTGTAAGTGTGGCATTTAGATGCACTGTTTATGGTAACATGACAAGCACCATGTTTTCTCCCAAGACACAGGAAGGGTATGAAATTAATATCCGGATGGTGTATGGGATGCGATGCATTGGAAAAGGAAGGGATGCAGCAGAAACACTTTGCTCTGTATTAAATTTGCCACCTCCACCAACAAATTTCAAGTCCTTTCAAGGAAAACTTTTGAATAGCCTGCAGTGTGTGTCAAATAATTGTATGGTAGCAGCAACTGAAGAAACTGTGAAGTTGGGAAATGTGGGAAGAGATATTACTGCAGCGTTCGATGGCTCTTGGCAGAAAAGGGGTCATTCCTCGTTGAATAGTGTCGCGACTGCTACTTCATTAGAAACTGGGAAAGTTCTCGACTTTGAATGCATTAAAAAATATTGCCATATATGTCGAAGCTCTTCAGTGTCATGATGTAATCTGACATTTCCTACGATTTGCATGGGGGTTAAACAACTGCAACTATTACACATCCCCCCAAGTAAAGTGGTGTTAGTCAACCAATTAAAAGATGTGACGAGGGTCAGAAAAGGTCGGGAGAAAGTTGAGATCGAGGGAAACGTGGAGACGTTTTTCCGGTGTGTAGGAGTGAAGACTGTGGTTTTGGAGCGGAGAAGAGTTCTTAAGAGAGAGAGAGAGGATGACCCACTGCCGATGGCTTGCCCCTGAAATTCCATGTGAGTTGATTACCTTTCTTCCTCTATCCTCGGCCTGCTTCGATTTAAGTAACTATAACAATGCCTGAATTTAATTGCATATTTTAGTATTTATTGAATATTTACCTATTTGGAGAATTTTTACCTTTTATTTCATTTTAATTTTAATACTTGGATGCATGACAGTAAACTTGTGTTATTGTCATTTGAGGAATTTAATCTGTGCGTTTATAGTGTATATTGAATAAACTAGTAGATTGATTATGCCGGCCTGGTTATTTTGGTTTGAATTTTAAAATTATGAAGTATTTTAACTTTGGTTTATCTGATGTTGTTAATATTACTCTAACATCTTACGGTCCAACGCCTTTTACCAAATCACACTAAAGATCACGACATTATTTATGGTGCCTTGATCCAGTCTTCTATCTACGGTTTGTTCAGATACGCTATTAATGTGGAAACGTAAAATGAATTGTGGTTCACAATTACTCAAAGGGAAATCATCGAGGGTTTTTGGTAAGGTCAATAAAAATGGTTAGAGTCAAAAAAATCGAGTGCGCATACTTTTAAACGCAATTCTAGAAGAATTAATCGAACGGATAGATCAAGCGATAGAGATGACAGTGAATTTGAATTAAGTCAAAATTTAGGACGGGCGGTTATCACAGGAACGGCTATGGCAGAGAGTAGTCGAATCAATGGATTGGCATTACTGTCTACGTATTTCGAGGGAAATAACGAAGAAACTGAATACTTTTTCAGACAATTCGAGGAAGTTGCAAATATTGCAAATTGGAATAATAGAGAACGTCTGACTATTTTAAAAACGAGGCTAAAGGGAAATGCACTGAGGTTCTTAATTTCAGACCAAGAATTATCAAATTCTACTGACTACTCATTCGTCACACTTAAGTTAAGAGATTTTTTTAAACTAGAAAAGGGGATCGGTGAATCACAAATTGACTTCGCTAATTGTTATCAGAGAGAAAATGAAGATGTTAAATTTTTTGCGCACAGGCTTGTAGTTGCGTCAAACAGATATTTGGGAAACTCACAGAATGTTGTTTCGGAAAGTACAAGAGAAATTCTCGATAAAATGAGACTCTCAAAATTCATCGGATCATTACTACCGCAGCTACAATGCGATGTATTAAAAGCAAACCCAACGACTTTCCAACAGGCGGTAGATATAGCAAAAAACATTCAAGTCGCAATCAATACTGTCACAAAATTTCGAATAAATTCGTTACAAACGGAAGGTGAAAATGTGAATAGTATACAAAACCAGGAGCAAAGTCAGACACATGATATCAACAATATTACTTTACAAAATGCTACCCAACAGCGAATGGTTATTGATTGTATCTTTTGCGCCAGTCCGTGGCATTTATCAGCGAATTGTGAGAAAATTAAAGAAATAATAAATGCAACTCAATCCCAAAACCCTAATAATCGGTTTAGACAAAATAGCTATGATAGAGGCTCATATAATGCTAGACGTGGAAACTATCAAAACAGGGGGAGATATTTCCAGAACAATAACCAACAATTCAATCAGAATAGATTCGTACAACAATCACTAACGAGAGGAAACACTGAAAATGGCAGGTACTTTAGAGAAAATAATACAAGGAATCCAAATACACACAGAGGAAATAATTCACGTTTTGGAGCCAATCAGTCAGCTTCACAACAGGTTTTTTTAGAAGAAACGGGGGGCGCGCAAACACAGACATACCCCTTGGCGAACAAACTACAGTCAATAATATTGAATATAAATTGTTGTTTAGTGTTAATTCTCTTGATAACCCAAATACCACATTTAAAGGTAACTCCTATTTGCCCACAGTAATGATTTCAATTGGGAACACAAATTTAAAAGCCATTCTTGATACTGGAGCAAATTTGAACTTAATTTCAGGTGATCTATTTGATAGCATTAAAGAACATGTAAAAACAACTAACATTGCTTCTTGCGTTTCAATTAAAACAATCACGGGATCCACTTTACAATACAGAAATTGCATACAACTTTATATTAAATTGGGGACAAAGAAATTCAAAACTGTTTTTTTTTTGTATGTCATGGTATGCTATCAAAACAATTTGATGCACTGTTAGGTATAAATTTTTTTAAGGAAAATGCTATTAATATTGACTTACGTAATAATTCTTTGGGCTTTCCTGATAATTCGTCTGTAGAATTGATAGAGGATGACCGTGGATTTACACACGGTATTCATAACGTTTCTTTGGTCAAAAAGACTATTATGTTGCCAGGTGAGTGTTCTGTTGTTGATCTAAGATGTAAAGAAAACATTTACCAAAGTGCTACTGAAGTTTTATTCATGCCGAATATCAACAGAGAGGGTTTGCAGGTACAGATGTCAGTTAATTCAATTAAGGGTCAGGAATTTCAAACTTTACTTTATAACAACACTGACAGGATTTTACATTTAAATAAAAACATGAAAATAGGTGTCATAAATAGTGATTTTGAACCAGAAGGTGAATTTAATACTTGTGTTAATTTAATCCAGGCTTCAGATGAAGTACTTAGTTTGAGAAATCAGGAATTTAAATTAAGTGATTTTGATTTGGACCATTTGAATGATAACGAAAAAAATGAGATGAGTGGACTTCTTGAGGAAAATTATATGGTATTTGCTAAAACTTTCAAAACTTTGGGTCACACAGATTTAATTAAACCTGAATTACATTTTAAACATGATAATGCTTTGGCATGTAAGCCTTACCCCATTCCACATTTATTGCGAGGTGAAGCTAAGAAGGAAATTGATGCATTATTGGAAGCTGGTATTATTACAGAATCAAATACGAAATTTTTAGCACCTTTATTGTTCATTAAGAAAAAATCTGAGAGCGGGGAAAATAATTCTAACAATTGTCGTATTGCGCTCGATATGCGTCTGATAAATACGGCTATTCAAAAAAGTACACAAAATTTACCTAGAATCAAAGATCTGGTAATTTCTCTAGCAGGCTACACCTATTTTTCGAGTATTGATTTTATGAGTGCATTTTGGCAGCTCTCAGTTAGGGATCACAGTGAGAAGTTGGGATTTATGGCCATGAATCGTAGCTATGTATTTCAAAGATTACCATATGGAATGATAAACTCTAGCGCGATATTTCAGTCTCTTATGGATAAAGTATTTGAAGGGTTGGATCAACTGGGCATTCATTACTTTATTGACGATTTAATAATACCTTCGAGATCTTTCCAGGAAATGATGGATAAATTAAAAGTCGTCTTTGAGAGGATTAAAGAAAACAATTTGACACTTAGTGCAAAAAAGTGTAAATTTTTTAAGACATCTTTGACATTTTTGGGATATCAGATTTCAGAGCAGGGTATTTCTCCAACGGAGGCAAATACACAAAAGATCACTAAATTTGTTAGACCACAAAATATTAGGGAACTTCGACGCTTCAATGGGTTAACGAATTTTTATAGAGAGTGTATAAAAAATTATGCACAATTCACTACAGTCTTGGAAGAACTCACAAAGAAGGGTGTGCCATTTAAATGGGAAGCGAGACACGAAAATGCTTTTCAAAATTTGCAAAGACAGTTTTTTTGTAGGCCATTTTTGAAACAAATAAAAATTAGGGAAAAATTTTATTTGCAAAGTGACGCATCCAAGTTGAATATGAGTTCTACACTTGCTCAGTATCACAGTAATAAGCTTTGTCCGGTAGCTTATTTTTCAACGAAAAACAATGAGTATGAACAGAAACTTCCGGCAATACATCTGGAACTCTTGGCGATTTATAAATCAGTCTTAAATTTTAATGAATTCCTGTATTGCACGCATTTCACGATACTCACTGATCATCGACCATTAGAGTACTTTGGAAAATTGAAAAACAATTCTAATAAAATAATTAGAATTTTAACTGAATTAGGAAATTATTCTTTTAATATCCAATATATAAAAGGTACAGAAAACGTGATGCCTGACTTTTTATCTAGGACACAAATACAAGATGTTGGGGTAAAATTTGACAGCGATACAACGAGAGTGAAAGAAATATTTTCTCAGGGGCAAAGAAATGTACAAGATTTACTTGATACACTACAAACCAATGACACACGTAGCATGGAAAACCTACAAGAAGGGGAACAGCAGAGGGACACGAATTCTTTTTCAGGTCAGATTCAACAGTCAAACATACAGGAGCTACTAGAAAACACCCATACGATCAATAACATACAAGGTGAGGATTTACACGAATTAGATAATCAAAACATTAGGAGAGAGCAAGAGAAAGATGAGGGAATAAAGCATATTTCGGATATTTTAAAGGGAACAAATGTAAGATCCAAGAGAAAATTTAAAAATTATTTTTTGGACAATGGAACGGGTTTATTAATGTTTAAAAGAAAAATTAAGGAGCAACAAAATGTTAAGTTATTTGATAATATAGTTTTACCTCAGAATTTACAGGGACATGCCTTAAAAAGAGCTCATTTCACACACTTAGGTATTGCAAAAACTTTTGATCTCATGCGGAGAATTTATCACTGGAAAAATTTATATGCAAACATAGTTAATTATATTATAAGTTGTGATTCGTGCAACAGAATTAAAAGGTGTTATCAGAAAATTTTGCCACAAGGCATAGCGCCTATTCCAACAGAAATTGGTTCTGTAATTTCAACTGATATTCTGGGACCTTTGAAATCTGGCTATTACGTGATTACATTCATCGATAATTTTTCACGTCATATTGAATTGTATCCCATTGGAAACATCGGTGCTAAACAGGTTACTGAGTGTTTGTTGAGATATATATGTAGTTATGGCACTCCTAAACAGATCATTAGCGATAATGGAGGCTGTTATATATCGAACGGTTTCAAAGAGTTGAATGAAAAGCTGGGGAGTGAAATTAATTAAGATTCCCGCACTGACGCCCTTTCTCAACGGGAAGGCAGAAAAAATTAATTCAGAATTAAAGAATACAATTTTGGCATTGAAAGAATCTGGTATGGACTTTGAAATTGCGATAAATCTTCATAAAAATTGGTATAATAACGTTAAGCATTCAGTATTACAATATGCACCAAGTGAACTGTTTTTCGGTAGGGAAATGAAGCCTATATTTCAAGCGATGGGTTAAGATAACGTTGACTGGTTGAACTTGCCACACTGGTTTGAAAACAGGATGCAAATCTTGCAGGCTTGCAAGCAAAATGCTTATCATAACATTGAAAAACAACAGATTATTCAGCAAAATTATGCTAAGTTTAAATCAGTCAAGAGACAGATTAAATTGGGTGATAAAGTATTTTTTAAGAATCCTGGGAGATTTCAAAAGCGATTCTTGGGTCCCTATACTGTTATTTCTGAGAGATCACCAAATTTACTTAATTCTTAAATTAGACGCTGATCCATTTCAAGAGCGTACAGTGCATATAAGCAGACTCAAACTAGCTGATCATAGATTATCTAAGCTTCAGGACAACTATACACCGCTTGCTGGGACAACCCGCCCATCCATTCATTACAATTTGAGACACAGGAAGTAGCGTTGTCAACAATCTGGAGGGAGAAGAGAAGGGAGAGAGTGAAAGCTAGCAGGAAAGTTCGTTTGTAAACAAACATAGTGAAATAAGGGTTAACTTGATACTTGTGGGACACTGGGCTTGAAGTCAAATCCATAGGGGTTGTCCTGTTTCCGATATTTACTGTTTTATTTGGTTTAAGGGTTATGTGAAAAGACGCTCGTTATCTCCGATTAAACATGTGCTGTAAATAAAGTTGGCGTTTCCTGGGCTAACATATCACGAACGGAAACACCTTTGACCCTGAAGAGTCGTCCCAACTGGTTTTGGCATGGGGGGGGGGGCGTCACTTCTAGGCTGCTCTGTGGTTTTGAAAAGGACTCGGGGTCGGAGTTTTGGAAACGAGATCCGAGGTGGGTGATTTTTTTATCTCCTTCTCGTTTCGGAGGCGAGTGGATTTCTTTTTTTTTTTGTTTGTTTGTCTGGGGCAAAAAGGGGGATTTTTGTAGACCGTGTGCGGTGAGGGAAATGTTGGATGTCGGAGAGAGAGAGGATATCGGAGAATAAATTTTAATGATACGTGGGGGCGAAATTTGTTTTCGGCCGCTATAGAAATGGATAGGTTGCGAGATAAACATTTTGGCTGGGGGTTCTTGACATAGAAAAACTTTGATGGGTTTTTTTTTCTTTGGGGGTTTTGTGAACCATTTTTTCATTTTATGGATTAAAATTTAGGAAATTTATGTTGTTAAAAAACAGGAATTTTGAGTTTGAATTTCGATACTGCTTAGGGTGTGTAGGAAGTACTGTTGATTTCATTTAAATAACGTAAAAACTATGAGTTTTAAAGACATTAAGGATTCTAATAGAATTAATGTAAAAACTATTAAGAATTTTTTTTTTATCTGAGGTACTTGTAATTCATATTTGAAGTGAGCGTTTTGTTCACATTTTGGATTAATTATGGCATTGATTTAATTTAAGTTTGGCTGAGAAGTGGGGAAGATGGTTTTTCTACTTGCTGTAGATCTTCTTTCATAAAAACTAGTGGATTCTAGACTTTAGTTTTGCTGAAAGGTGGATTGGTGTACAACATTCCACTTTTGATATCAGAAATTATTGCAACTTCTGCTGGACAGAAATTGTGAGTTATATTTGATGTCTTGATGCTTGGCTCAAGGATAGAGTTCAACAGAGAGGGAACGATTTTCAAAATCACTTAAAAGCAGCCAGTTCAGACGAGCAGCGAGATCATCGCAGTTAAAAGATTGGCGGTGGAAATCACAAACCACACCAAATCTAAACCACCTGAAGAGTCTCAGTAAATAGCAGTCACAGACCACATCGAGAGAGGGACGCAAATCCAGAAAAGATATGACAAGAAGGACCAACACCGGGACCCAGTGGCGGCTCGTGGGTAGTAAAAGTGAGGGGGCCCGAATTAAATTAATGGGAAAAAAACCCACCTTGTAAATATCTAAATACATGAATTTCATGTAATTTTGTAAATGTTACTCAAATACACATACAAACAAAACTACAAGATTAATAACATAATTAAATCATCTAAATAAATCTTAATAAAATAAATATTTCAATAAAAGGAATTATTGTAACAAAGATGGCGTTTCGTTTGAGCATGGGGGACGACACTTTGAGTTATAAAGAATGCCTTTACACCTTCAGGACTTTTGAAAATTAAAAAATATACTGGAGAATTCATAGGAAAAAAATATCAAGTTTGGGTTTCAAATTATTCATTCGAACTTAAAATTAATGCATATCTATTTGTTAATATTTCAGTAAGAAATACTCATTCACGGTTGAAAATTCACGGTGTTTGAAGCATTAGACGCCTTTATCCTTTTGTATGCAATATACATCCCCTTATACATAAAACATTCCACAGTCCATGCGTTGAGGATTTAAATGTGAGACTTTACTTCCTCAAATGGTTACCAGTGGTCAATGATTACGACGACCGTGGACAGTGTTAATACTTTTAGAATTGCTCGAATACTACTGGGTCTTACTCTAAGATTGAAAAAGAGAGAGAGAGAGAGAGAGACAGTTGGAACACACCTTTTTGCTCCCTCCCCTTTATAACTAATCACCTCTAGAAATTAATTGAAAAACATTCTATAAATATTTTATAATTTTATTAGATTAAGAATATTTAAGAACAAATTAAAATGAGCTCATGTTGATGGGGAGAAGTTAAAAAGTTCAACAACCCTGAAGATTAAACTTTTTTAATGCAAGATACCAATATTTTTAACATCATAACATCATTTTATGCACAATAAAGGTGGCAGATTTAGATTTTTACAACTTCCGCCAATACTGTCGGAACATAAAGTTCCTTATTCATAAGGTCTTTGATAACTTCCGAAGTTAAACGAATTACATAAAATAAGTGAAAGTATAAAAACGATTCTGTATATATAAAAAAAGAAAGTCAAAATTTAGAAATAAATGTTAGGACTGAAAAAAATAAATTTAATAACACAATTAAAAATTCAGTAGAAAACCCAGTGAAAAAAAATTCTATTAAATATTACATGAATTATATATTAAAAAAAAAACCTCACAACAGCTATTTCCCTCTTCATAACTTTAAAGTAAATATTTAAGTAAAGAATTTTATCTGATTTTTAAAAAAAAAAATGAAGTAAATTATTTTTAAGACATCGCTTAAGAGATCTAATGAAATTTTTTAAAAACTTTGAATGTGCTATATTAACAAATTTGTAATCAGTTAAGTTATTATGTTGACCAGTAAAAATTTTTAAAATTAAATTAATACTTGAATTTACAAGGCTATTTGGAAAAAAAAAGATGTTTCGACAATTACGTGTGACGTTTATTTTTAACAGATCATTATGCGATGACTTAGTTCTAATAAAATCACTCATTTTATGAAGAATGAAACTTTTTATTGTCTGTATAGAAATTCTTCTGTTAAAGGTATCGAATTGAAAGTTACGTTAAAAATTGAATATGATGCTAAATATCTGTGTGAGTGGTAAGGCAAATACCCACTGCCGAACATTTGGACGAAATTTAAGTACTCAAACTTTTTCGGGGGAGAGGGGAAGGGGAAGAAATTATCGAAACAAAAACAAATTGCTGAGCAAATCATACTAATATATTTTGCAAAGTAAAGAGTGAAATTTTAAAAAATCTTCCACCCGAGAGCAGAGAAAGCAGGGGTGTTTTGGTAATGTGATACTCATGGTATCACATTACTAAAACTCATTGCAAAAACCAGGATGTCATACGAAAGTCGCAACCACGGTTTTCTACCCCCTATAGTTTCAAATTCAAGATCGTCCGAAGAAGGGGTCATTTTGTCCCCAAGCTGTGGGGGGAAACAAATATCCATTGAAGAATGAGGGGAGACAGGGGGGGGGGGGTTGTAGAAAAGATAGTGACTGATTGACATTTTTACGAATTTGTGACAAGAGAAATGTTGCTCTATCCACAATCGTCAACGTGGTGAAGCCGATGACTGCTTCAATAATAATTTCTTCAATTTTTTTTTTTTTTTTTTAATTCCACAGCCAAACAAAATAAATAAGTGGGACTTGGGTTCAAAAAAGTGAGGGGGCCCGGGCCCCCCCTGGCCCCCTGCAACAGCCTCCACTGCCGGTACCACGGAAGCAATGCAAAAGGGCGACATCACCACCGGCAGGCCACTCCCACAGAATGACATCATGGAGGGAGCAACTTAGCAAGACTCGTTTTAAAGGCAACAGCTGGTCGCCGATTAAGCGTCACTGCCCACAGAGGGGATCATCAATACGTCACAGAGATTGCACAGCGGTGTGCCAACAATCCGAAGGAAGAGAGCCAATCGCCAAATCTTCACCTCGACTGGCACGGTAGCCCCGCCTTCTTGGTTAAGATGTACCTATGTCAACACGTCGGATCCCAGGCAGCGAAACCAAGGGACGGAACGACTTCACATACTGAAAGGAAAAGGGCGTACCATCCATGCCAAATGGATAAAATCTCAAGTGGACTAACACAGGAGGAGGAGCAATGTAAAAAGACAAGAACTTTATCATTGACTCGAGAAACCAAATCACCTACTTATGACTGAGTGCGGCATCGGATATTCGTGGAAACTACCTAAACGGTAAAAATAAGATGTAGTTACATTTTTCAACCACACTGGAGATTGACACATGTGGGTAATAACTTTTACTTACTGACTCAGTGGAAGAAGTAATGAAACTTTATATTTCATACAAACATTTCAGACAATTTTTAGGAACTGATGGTTATTTGAACTTTGAAAATAACTTTTAATTTCCCGTAAATAATTTTTTATATCCTTACTTATATATTTAAGGTATATTTTGTGAAGTGTTTTTTTTTCTCTTTAAGTAATTAAATAGGTACACAGATCTTGTTTGCTATAAAATGCTAAATCATATGGTATATAACACTACATATGCTATTTTCTTATTTCCTGCATTGTTTTTTCTTTTAATCAAAAATAATTTTTTTTATGATTCTCGTACATTGTGCTTTTATATTGGTTACTTGTATATGAGCGATATTTTGTTTGGCAAGAGGTGAGGAAGGAAGGTTTCTTTAAAAAAAATTAAAGGTGGGGTGATAATGTCATGATGTAATCTGACATTTCCTACGATTTGCATGGGGGTTAAACAACTGCAACTATTACACATCCCCCCAAGTAAAGTGGTGTTAGTCAACCAATTAAAAGATGTGACGAGGGTCAGAAAAGGTCGGGAGAAAGTTGAGATCGAGGGAAACGTGGAAACGTTTTTCCGGTGTGTAGGAGTGAAGACTGTGGTTTTGGAGCGGAGAAGAGTTCTTAAGAGAGAGAGAGGATGACCCACTGCCGATGGCTTGCCCCTGAAATTCCATGTGAGTTGATTACCTTTCTTCCTCTATCCTCGGCCTGCTTCGATTTAAGTAACTATAACAATGCCTGAATTTAATTGCATATTTTAGTATTTATTGAATATTTACCTATTTGGAGAATTTTTACCTTTTATTTCATTTTAATTTTAATACTTGGATGCATGACAGTAAACTTGTGTTACTGTCATTTGAGGAATTTAATCTGTGCGTTTATAGTGTATATTGAATAAACTAGTAGATTGATTATGCCGGCCTGGTTATTTTGGTTTGAATTTTAAAATTATGAAGTATTTTAACTTTGGTTTATCTGATGTTGTTAATATTACTCTAACATCTTACGGTCCAACGCCTTTTACCAAATCACACTAAAGATCACGACATTCAGGAGCAAAGCCGCACGAGTGCTCAAAAAATTACGAAGGATACAGTGGATGAATGGAATCGGAAGGTATTTTGCAGATTTTCAAGAGGTCGGTTGACACTCGTGGTGTACGATTTTTAAACTATCTTTGTGATGGCGACAGTAAAGCGTATGAAAATGTGAAAAAAGAGGATATTTACGGTAAGAATGTCGTTATCATCAAGATGGAATGTATCGGGCATATTCAGAAGATGGTGGGTACTAGACTACGTACACTGAAAAAGAAACTAAGTAAAACAAAACTCTCAGACAAGAAATCCATTTCTGGACGTGTACGACTAACAAATGCAGAAATTTTAGTTTTGCAACGGTATTACATTTTGGCCATACGTAGCAATGAAAATAAGACTGTTCCGGATATGGTAAAGGAAATATGGGCCATCTTTTTTCACAAACTTTCCACGGATGAAGTGCCGCAACATGGCATGTGCCCATCCTACGTGGATACATGGTGCGGCTATCACAAAGCTTTGAATTTAGGGGAGGTGTATACACACAAGCACTCTTTGCCTGAATCAGTGATGAATGCCATCAAACCTATTTTCAGAGCACTTACAAATAAAGATCTTTTGGGAAAATGTTTGCACGGTAAGTCACAGAATCCCAACGAAAGCTTCAATAATTGCATTTGGGAACGTTTTCCGAAAACAACATTTCACGGGTCAACAACTTTGAAGTTGGGAGTTGTGGATGCTGTCGTCTGCTTCAACGATGCCGCTCAAAAAAGGTTGGACGTGATGAGACATTTAGGCATTAATCCGGGATCCTATATGAATGCTGCTCTTAAAGTCATTGATAAGCGACGAATTTACAAGGCCGATCAAGTCGCTAAAAGTACTTCAAAAGAGGCAAGACGATTAAAAAGAGCTATAAAAAGAAAAAGTGGCCGCAATGAAATGATGGATAAATACGATTATAGAGCAGGAGAATTTTGATGCAAATATTTTGAAGAATTTAAGGTAAATAATCGTTTTTTTGCGTTTATTTCAAAACCTATATTTTCATTACATTGGTACACTTTTCTCAAATACTATTGAATATTTTAATCTAATATTTTTCATCATAATAAAAACATTCAAGATCTATCTAGTGAACCTAAAATAATTTTTAAATTAGGAAAAAAAATATATTTTATGTGATATTTTATGTTGCGAAAAATAACAATTTTTGTATATGCAAAATATATAATTTTTTTTAATATAATTTTCAAGAAATATTAGGTAAAAAAATAGGTTACCTGTTTGAAATAGAGAGTTTACTTGCTATTGGTAAAACTGTTATGTAAATTTATTGTATATTTATTCTGAAAAGTGTACCGAGCCAAAAGTTACTATATAGTAATTTTAAAAATCTAAGTCTCAAATATAGGCTTTTTACTTAAATTATATATAAAATAAAAATAAAAAATGGAAGTGTAATAATGATAACAACTATGTTATTATTGACTGTATAAAAAAATAACTTATAAATATTGTATTCTAAGTATTTTAGAGCACTTTTAAGTTGAATTAAAATATGACTGATTTAGTTGTCGAAGACTCTTGTCTCCCCTTAAAAGAATCTCCAAAAGATATTTACTGGTCAAAAATAAAATCCTTCACGTTCGTCTATGTCAAGAAATATTCTGATTGCAGTAGATATAAAGCTGAAAATCAGAAGCTGGCTGTACTTTTAAGAACACCAGTTTATTCCCAGCAATTTGAAACTTTGGCAATTGTTCATTTTATCCCTTTTCCCGAAACATTAGATGGGAAGAAATGAATATTCATCGACGAAATGGGTAGAACTCTTCGCTTTATAAGATGCCACCGCCCGAGAGTGTGCCATAACTTTGTTAGAAGAGGTGATTTTGAGATATGGGCTTCCGAGACGTCACATCTCTGACATTGACTCGTAGTTCGTCAGTACGGTGATGCAGCAGATCTGTAATCTACTGGGCATTGCACAGATCCTTACACCAGTTTATTGTCCCAAGGCTAACCCGGTTGAGAGGAAAAACAAGGATCTAAAACCACGTATTGCTATCCTAGTTGGAAAACGCCCTCCCACTGCCTGGTCCGAAAACCTGCCAGTGATTTGTTTTTCCATGAATTCTGCTCAATACTCCTCAACAGGATATTCTGCTGCCTTCCTACAATTTGGTAGGGAAATGCGCACATCAGACGACTGAATCATGACTTACGCAGTGTAATCCACAACGACTACTTCATGGCAGAAATAACACCATACTTACTAAAGTCTGCAAATCTGAGTCGGGAGATACGAGACCAAGTGGAGGAAAAACAAGATCAGCGAAAAAGTATGCAGACAAGAGGTGCAGAAACGCAGTGCAGTACGCACCTTACGATAAAGTCTGGATCGCCACTCATCCTCTAAGCAGCAAGGCTAAAAAGAAATCTGCAAAAGTGTTGATGACCATATATAGTGAAAACTCAACTCTCGCTAACCAGCTATGAAGTGGCAAATCAAAAAAATCCAGATGTTCCTTTGGGAGTGTACCACATTTCAGCTCAACACCCTTGCTTTGAGTCTCACGACAACAGCAGCCATGTAAACCCTCTACGTAGGAGAGGTCGTCCCAAGAAGAACTGAAAAAGACATTCTTGCTGGATACTTGCCGAAGCTGCGACGAATCCAGTCTGTAGCGGGAATATTTTGAGAGAATTCCTTCATTTGCTGCTCTCTCGAGGAACATGTTCCTGACAACGCGTCTGACGCCACGCTTACCTGTGAACCTATTCTTGACGACACGTCTGACGTAACGCTTGCCACCTAAACAGTTGTATTTTTTTCTTTTGGAAGTTAGTTAAATTCTTAGCTTTGTGAAGCGCGCTTGTAAATATTAAAAGATTATTTCTTCGGTATCCTCTCGTTTATGGTTCACTTTAGTTAAATTACCTGACTATATATGTCAATTTCAAAACAAATTTAATTTATTCAAATGGGATCAATTTGGAATTGATCCATTTTAACCCATTAACCACCAAAACTCGAAATCCTTAAAAAACATGGTCAGTATTTATAACATTTGTGATTTTAAGGTCATATATAACATATTTAAAGAAAAAGTTAGAATATTTTACTTATCTTTAGAGAAAATGACCGTTGCGTTGTCGCAACGTCAGCGTAAAACCTAGTTAAAATCGGCGTTTTCAAGAATTTCATATTCCTTGAATGTTGAATATTCAACGATTATAATTAACCATGTGTGATATTTTAAAGCTTCTTTTCAAAAATATAAACTTTTTGTACTATGTAAGTACATACATTTATTTAATATGTCTTATTTTGTATGAAAATATTGACTACGTTCTTGATGTAAAGCCACTTCACAACTATTACAGCAATAAATAATTTGACTGTGACAATGTTTACTGAGAAGTCTTTTATTGCCAATTGATCGTATGAGAAAATGTCCGTTTTGATTTTGTACTACCAAAGAAAGACTTAATTGCTTGGTCTACCAGTAGTTGATCTAACAAAATCCATCAACACAATAACCATCACGTGATTCAAGGGTCCAAGTTTTATAACCTAATCATACAGGTTTTCTTTTTCGGAACATTTTTGAAGAATGTTTTCCTCTATAAGGAATCATTTGTTCGTCTATACTTAGGTCGTGTGTAAATATTTGAAACTATTAAAATTTCTTATTCAACAAATTTCACTCTTGAACTCTCACTTTGTACAATTTGTCAATATTGATGTTATCTGTCATATGGAAATTTTGTTTTATATTCCTGTACTGAATACGTAACATTGACTCCTTAGCAAACGTGACCGATACATCTTTATCTAATGATAAAAGTATTTCTTCTTACCCAGCAAATTGAAATGTCTTAAAATAAGACACAAAAGTGTCTTAAACAAGTGCCACTGTTTTAAGACGAAAAATGGTGTCTTAATCTCTAAGACACATGAAGTGTCTTAAAATGGGGTATTTTCAGGCATTTGGAGTGTCTGAATTGGGGATATTTTCAGACAGTTGATGTAAATGAATAATTTGTTTATGGTACCTTTCAGATGTTGGAAAAATTTTTACACAAACAATTCATATTTAATATTACAATTTTTTATTAAAAGAAAAGTAAAAATTACTGTTTTACTACCATGTTGCTCATAACTTTATGTTGACTATATTTCACCTTCCTGGAAAATTTAAGCATGAGAATGTAAAACAACAATTGTTAATAATATGCGCACAACTATTAATAAATAAAAGTAAGGGATAGTAAAAGGGACTTATTGTAAAATATATGTATTGGGATAGTAGACATTGTATTGTGGCTGAATCTCAAATAGAAAAGTTTTGGCTTCTAAGATTGTATCATAGTTTCAAGTTGCTTTTTTCATGTCAATTTCAAAGACAAATAACAAGCGTAATGTAAGCATGCACCTGGTTTATAGTACTATGCATTGCACTGGCAAATCTAAAAATGATGTGGATACTTTGTGGCAACATAAATTTATGTTAATGATGGATCAAGCAGTTGTAATCGAATTATTCCCCATTTGGGAATTTTACCTGGTTATAACATTCCCCTATAATAACACTACACAATAGCAATGGTTATAATACGATGATGCTTCAAATATTGTCGAATAGCTGAAGCAGATACAGGGCATTTAAAAAAAAAAAAAAAAAAAAAAAAAAAAAAAAAAAAAACAGAAGGCATTAGAAGTATGTAAAGAGATGTTTCAAAATATAGAGGTGGAGCAAATTAAATTTGAAAAATATGTGAGTTGCACAAACATTTTTTAGCGTTTCTGAAAAAGTCGTTTTACCAAATTTTGGTATGCTCTTAAAAAAAATATGCCAAGACATGCATTTAATTTTTTTATTATAATTAAATAACATATTAAGTGGATATTAAAACTAAAAAAATATTATTAAAATTCCTGTAATTTTGAGGATAGGACCTTTTTACAACAGTTTTCCCTGTCACTGCAACACTTCGTTAATCGTTGAGAAGCCGGAGCAGAGAGGGCATTTAAAAAATTTACAAAAATGTAAGAAAAGGGGGGGGGGGGAATAAAAAAAGGAATTAAAAGTATAGGTAAAAATGGCTGCTTCGTAATACAGAGGTAAAGCACATTAAATTTGAAAAACATACAAGTTATTAGAATTTCTATAGTTTTTCACGTTTCTTCAAAACATTGATTTTTCAAATTTTGGCATGCTTTGTTTAAAAAACTATGCAAGATATAGAATTGAAATTTTTCATGGCAATTACACAACATATAAAGTACCTATTAAACAAAAATATTATTAAAATCCATGCGATTTATTTTTTAATTATATTATTACTTTAAAAAATTGCAAATTTTCATACGTTCAACAAACTACACCATACATTTTTTTTTGTTTATTACTTTGTGAAATCTGATATTTAATGCAGCATATAGACATTTATAAGAAATAAAACTAAAATAAAGTTATTTTTTGCTTTATAAGATTTTTTACGAGCTACTACAATTCAACTCACTGTGGAAAATTTATTTAACCGACATACATTCAAATTTGTTATTATGATTAAATAACATATTAAAACTATAAAATTTTTAGAATTAATGTAATTTGAGGATAGGACCTTTTTAAAACAGTTTTCTCTGTCACTGCGACACCTTGTTAATCGGTTAGAATGAGTTATAAGCCCTCCCCCCCCCTTTTTTTTGTGATTTTGCGCCAAATATGGTAACCTGGCTCCTATATGGTTTCATTACAACTTGACATCCATTTTGGCAAACCTGTAGTTCAATTCAGTAGAAGTGTCAATGCAACTTGGCTGCATTTTGCCAAAGTCCCCTAAGTGCGGGGCATATAATACATTTTAAACATTTAATCGCTGAGAAGCCGAAACTTAGAGGACATTTAAAAAACTTCAAACAATTTAAGAAAAAAGGGCGAGTATTAAAAAAAAGGCATTAGAAGTATCTGTAAAGATGGCTACTTCAAAATACAGAGGTAGAGCACATTAAATTTGAAAAACATGCAAGTTATTAAAATGTCTATAGTTTTCTCAAAACTTCGATTTTTCAAATTTCTCATGCTTCGTTAAAAAAACTATTCAAGATAAAGTATTGAAAATTTTCACGGCATTTAAGTAACATATAAAACAAAAATATTATTAAAATCTATGCAATTTAATTTTTAATTATAAAATTATTTTTAAAAAAATGCAAATTTTCATACGTTCAACAAACTACCGCATAAAAATATTTTTTTTATTATTTTGTGAAATCTGATATTTGATGCAGTATATAGACATTTCTTAGAAATATAATGGTAAAAAACTTTACTTTAGTTTTAAGATTTTTGATGAGCTCCACCACAAATGAACTCACTGCTCAAAATTTAATTTAACCGAGTTTTAAACAAGTGATTATAAATATATTATTAGCCTATTATTACGAGCTTTTTTACTAAAATGTATTTTTAAAATACTTGAACAACATATGTACAAAAAAAAAATTCTTCATTTTGACAAAGTTACAAGTTATTTTGTAACGTTGATTTTCCTGATTTTATTGCTGTCATCGAGAACCAAGAATAAATTTTATTCAGATATCAAATCATGCTAAATATATTTTCAAAATAATTAATACTTGTAATATGCAACAAAACTAATCAAAATATAATTGAATATAAAAACAGAAAACTTAGAAGTCTGTTAGTGTCATTTAGAAATACTAGATCAATAAAATGTACTGTAATAAAAACACTGAAAACAAGTGTATCATTGAATAACACTTAGCTGTAACATGGTAACCCATTTTTCACTAATTCATTTAGTATCAAATATAATGCCAATCTAAATAGTTCAAAAAGGGATTCACTGATTTCTTGTAAGGCAACTTGCTTCGTCTCAAGAATGCTTCATGATGATTTCAAAAACGAACGCTTCCAAACAATTCTTAAGCTTCAAACAATTCTTAAGCTTCAAACAATTCTTAAGCTTCAAACAATTCTTAAGCTTCAAACAATTCTTAAGCTTCAAACAATTATATTCTTTAATGCAAAATCACAAGACTAAAGCATATTATCATTAAAATGACCGTTTTAAAATAACAAATGGCAGGAAAGTATTTGTTTTTTTGGAACTACCGATTGTCTATATCTGCCACTTATAAAGCAGGAAAGTAACCATTTTAAAATAATTTACACCTTGACCATTTTGTAATCGAACGCTACACGACTCACGAGAGAGACGCGAAGTATACAAACATTTGTACGTTAAAATCAAGCAAGAACTTCTTACACAGCGCATGCGCGTGCGCTTTCCCAAAAGCAAAACTTTTATCTCATTGGTTAAACATCCATTTTGAAGTTGCGCTATATAGTCGTATATTTCAGACGTTTTACTGTCTTACTTTCTGTCTTAAAATCCAAATGTCTTATTTTGACCATTCCGTTAGCTGTTTCAGACATTTTTAGTGACTGAATGGAAATTCAGGAAGATTCAGACGCCTTTGATATCTGATATTTATTAGCGCGTTGCCAAATAAGTCACCTAATGTGTCTGAAACTAACTTTAAGACACTTTTTTGTCTATATTTAAGACACCAGCATTTACAGTGTGTGGCAATGTATGGTATCCAGTAAGAAGAAGCAAACCAATAAACCTTTTTAGGTAACTCTCAGAAGCAAAAAAGTCAGTCCGATTATTTTGCTGAGCATATATATTAGTTTGATTAATGAGCAATGCATACATTTCAGAGTAAAAAAACTTAACGAAAATTTCCTCACAATTTAAATTTTCTAACTCTCTTTTCAGTTTTTCAACTTGGTGATGTTTCTTCATTTTTTGGTATCGATGTATAAAATAGGATCTATTTTATTTCATTTCAAAAGTGCAATATTTTTTTCTTTGTCTTTGTATTATCCATATTATTTTGATCCTTATTTTTCCTATTTCAATGGAATTTATCCACCAGAAATGTCATTTGGTAAAACGTTCCAATTACATATTACTGTATTGTCAGCTTCTTCCTTGTTAGCAACTTTGCCAAATTCTGGTGAAATAATAACAATATCCGTTTCATTGTAATCTGAATCAATGGTGTAAAAAGTATCCAGAGCTTCACTAAGCGAAAGATAGTGCTTTTGAGATATTTCAAATCAAAATGAAGCAGTTGTAATCACACACGGTGAGAAAAAAGTTCAGAAAATGTTGACCCTCTTTTCCGCTCCCTGACGATGCCCAAACTCAACACTAGTATTTCCAACATCGTTGCTCGAAGATGAATTCATCAAAACATGTTTTATTTGCGTGTGACTTTCAAATGAACTATGGAGCTATGAAATGTTATGTCTAATACAAATTATTTCCCTTCCTTTTTTTTTTCTATTTCGGAATCGATTTAGGAATGTCAGTCAAACTTAGAGAATTTCAGAAATATGTAAGTTATTACTACGAGAAAACAATAAGGTTTAGAATAATTTTTATTTTTCGAAATTAAAGTGTGTAACCTTACCAATAAACATAAACCTCCAAATATTAGTTTAAAATTTATTAAATATTTATTGTAGTTATGTTTTCTAAGCGTTGCGTGAACGCAACTCCAGCGTTTAATGGATTTAACTTATTTGGCCCATATATTGAAACACATGTTGTACTTAAAATCAATTGTGTATCTATGCATATTAAACTGTAAAAATAATAATTTCAAAATACAATTTAAAATTAACTTATAAATCACCTACATATAGAAAAAGTAGCAATAAGTAATTTTTTGTAAAACCAACTTTGAATACCTAAGAGTTAACTTGAACTTTGAAATAAAACAGTTTATTAAACACATTTGTCATTCATAAAATAATTAAGATTATCACAAAATACATTCAGAGCCTGATCGATAGAATGTTAAATAATAGATTTTTTCTTTGACTTAAATTAATTTGATTTGTAATACTAAAGTATAATATTAAAAATTAATTGTACTGGTTATAAATTACATACTTTTTCTTTAATATAGTGTGTTGAACTTGAAATGAAAAATATATCTCATTATTTTGGTCAAAACCAATTCAATCTTTGTTTTTCAAATTAAAACATTTTGGTTCAAACTCTTTAGTAAAAGATGGTGTTTATAGTTTTGATTAATAGTTTAAAACTACAAAATAAAACTAAAGAAAAATGGTTTAACTCCATATTATATAAATTTAAGTTTAGATTTCATTTTTTTAATTTTCCCAGAACTTGTTTTAAAATAACTAATTCTTGTTGTAATAAGATTACTCAGTGCTTGTAATTTGTAATTGTTTTAAAAGTAAAGATTATTTTAATTCAGTGTTTGTTTGATTTAAATTTTTGGAGAATTTTCGCTGGAAATTTTTTAAATGATTCTAGAGAGATATCTCTTTTTTCCCGATATGGATTTTGGCAATTTTTGTAATTATCTCTAAGATAATGTAAACAAATTAAGTCTTCTGAAAAGTATGTTGTTGGTGTTGTAGAAATTTGAATCAAGAGGTAGTTTAAAAAACTGCAAGCATATAAATAGGAATGTAAACACTGGAGTGGTACATAAATTAAAGTCTATTATAGAGTAAAATCTGCATTTATAATTAACTTACCAGCTCGAAATCTTCAAAAAAAAACGTAGGATGTTTTAGTTTGAAAACTTTAATAATAAAGTTTTTATGTATTTTTATACAACGAAATGGTATCAATAAGTGAATTTAAATCTTTAAAACGATCAGTTAAATATATTATATAATTTATTTGTCAATTTCATTCTTAAACAATTAGGTATTCATGCATGCATATAAGAACATATTAAAAAAGCTTTATTTTTTATAAAAAGATTTCTTTTTTAAAATGCCATTCAAACTCCTATTCATAGAAATAAAACCAGCACAACATTATCCGCCCTTTTTCCATTTCAAAGAAATATATCAGTGGACTCCAAACATTTAGTCAATAATCCATGAATTGAAGATGGTGACGTAGCTGGATATATCTTGATGAAATTTCTGGAATGTTGACTCACGAATTCAAAGGCACTATCCTACAAAGAAGAACTGGAAGTCAGATAGAGAGCGGGGTGAATGTCAGAGATACATATAGTCATCCATTCCTTTCACGCTGCTTAAATATTTACTCAAGATTCATTGAGCCATTTTGTGTTGAGTCTCACTTGTTTTGACAAGACATGTCCGCGGCTTAATTGCACAGAATCACTTAACTTTTTATAGATAGGGATATGTATACATACCATTTTTTTATTCACTTCTTGCTGGCTTTTTATTATGCATGAATACAATTAGTTTTCTCTCTCTTGAGGTATTTGTTTTGTCTGATTTGGTTTTATTCATTAGTTATCCTTAATGAACACATGTTGTTTTCCTTTTTATTGTTTCCGATTGAAGGAATTTGTATTTTTGCTTAAGCTTTGATTGTAATTGGTGCTTTTTTTTAATTTGTTAAGGAATCAATTGTTTTTGTTTTAAATTAATGAAATATTTTTATCCTGAAAATGCTATGCTAAAGTGATATTGTTAATCTAATGATATTACAAAACAGTTGTTAGAATATTTTGTTGCATGAAACCAAATTGATAGTTTTTCTCAAAGAATAAATATAAGAAAACAAGTCATTTTATCAATTGAAGAAGTTGTTTAACAGAATTTTACTTATAATTGAGATCTTTTTAACGATGGACATGTTTTGATTATTTTATTCGACAAATACAAGCTTGTTGTGAGTTTGGATGAGGTCTATTCTCTTTCCTTAAATCACATTTTACCCTTCACTTACATTTTTATGCTTCAGGATTTGGAATGTCATGATATAAATTAAGTGCACTAATAGAATGTTTTTATAACAAAAATGTCGACAAAAGGTCATTTGCAATTTTAATATCATTTTTGTTTTCAATGTATTCATTATTTGGGGAAACTTATACAGATGTCTCAAGTGTTCAGAGTTGGGCACCTTTCGGAAAGATAGCAACTCCATCAATCTATTTTAGAACGTTCTTTCTATTCAAATTAATAACATCAGTTAATATTTTCAAACACTTTTTGTATAGAATGTGTTTGCGGAAATGGTGTACCTTAAGTAATTTGGAAAGAATAGTTTTGCTCCATGTGGATGTGCGCGGTACAAAGGGAATCTAGTAAGTGTACCCGGCAAGGATGGTGGTGAATTAACAGATGATTGAAAAGTACTAATTTTCTTTTTGACAGTGATAGGTGTAAAGAAATGGAGTGGAACGTCATCGCATTGCTTTCAGTTAAGATTTTAACATTTCCTCTAACACCTCAGTGTTGTTGTTTTTTGTGGACATACTTTTTACTTCAAAATCTGATTATTTCATCCCTCTCTTTACATTTTGATTTACATTAACCTTACATACACTGTGAAATCCAGCATATACCTTAAAAAATTTATAGATATTTTAGAAATACCTTGTAGTTTTTGCTCTTTTTCAAGATGACAGTCAACAACCGTTGTTGACGGCATTCAGAATGGCTGACACTGATGTACTCTACTGTCACAAGAATGTATTATATTTAACGGTATTCTGCTTGATGAAGATGAAGATATTCATATGACGCCCTATTTGTTTTAACTTTTTGGAAAGTTGGTTTAACTTTGAAATCTTCATTAGGAAAGAAAATTAGCACTGTTTACAGCAATTATTGGATTGAAGACATTTTATACTTTTTAAATGTTGTGAAGAATTGTTAAAATACTAAATTTTAATACTCTAGCAAATGAAAATAAATTTTAAAAATTCACAACAAATACTCCATTACTATACAAATACAATTATAATTTTTAAAACAAAGAGATCAGGCAACCGTTTCACTTTAACTCACACATACTTCACTTTTTTAGCTTCACTTAATATCCATTTCAATAAAAATATTTACAAATGTACCAAAAGAAGTCTCGATAATTTTTTTTTCTTTCTTTTTTTTAAAGTTTTAGTGTGTTATTTGTTCCCTACATTTTTAATTGTTACATATGCATAACTGGTTCACACATATGTATATATTATTAGCCTCTTTTCAATTACTTTGCATTGGTTGAGGAATTTAAAATAAATATTTTATTTTTATACCTAACTTTCTTTATCAAATAATATGGGACTACTGTAACATCCAATTAAAGACAATACAGATAAAAATGATAGAGAATACACTTAAAATATACGTAGCATCTTCAATTCATTATTCTCAACAACTACTTCTTAATTCTCGATTATATTTCATCAGTCTTTTGAAGAAACTACTCTAATCTAAGAGAGGTTGCGTTAAAGCACTACGTTAGGCTCACAATAAATATGCCGAGGTTCATTAAGAAGCATAAAGAATTCTTAAGTCATTAAGCACGTCTCACACAATGACTAATTTCCCTTCTTTCGTTTCCGAAAGACACTTAATTAAAGGGGATGGAAATACTTTTTTTAAATACCGTCACCCCTTTATTCTACTATAACTTTAATTTTCAAAGATCCCTTAGTATGGTGAAGTTTATGTTTTTATTTATCCATTCAATTGAACCTAAAGGATGGTGCATATTTTGTCTCGCTTTTGGCAAATATCCTAACGTGTTAGCTCTGCTAATTAGTTTTTTACTTTTCTTTTATGTTTTTTATTCTTCTTCAAAGACTGTTAATGTACATCAATGAATGATTCACTTTAGAGATTTGAAAAATGCTATTTCTGAAGTTTAAACTAATATTATTTTATAAGTAGTAACACTCTTATTGAAATATAAACAAATAAGTCTCTTGAGTATACACATATCTTTTGTTTTCATACTCAAGTCGTAGGATATTATTTTGTAAGCAAAACGGTTTTTCTGCATGATAATGTATTTATGAATTCACATCAAAAGAATTTTTTTGTTCGGAAATATCTGTAAGTTGAAACTTTTTAATGATGCTAATGTATATATATATTTTTTAATTTACATTATAAGAATCTCTTATTAAGGTCAGGCATTTTTACTTTCAATTCCCCAGTGTTTACATAGGGTAATTAAAGTATAGCATTCGGTAATTTTTTTTTCTTTCTTTCTCCACGTTTCGGAACATCCTGATTTCACTAAGTGATCTAAATATCCCCAATTCCGAAATTCCCGTAAAAATGCGATAAACGTGAAAAAGTTGAAAAATGAGTTCCTTTAACACAGCCTTATTGGAAAAAATTATTTCACTCATCTAAATATAAATTACTAGTTTGGCTATATTTTTAGCATGATTTTTACATAAGAAAAAAAAATTAAAATAAGAAACTTAGTGAATTTATTCGATAGACACTATGTTTCTTGTGCATGAAACATAAAAAAATCAATCGTTGATGAATATCTTATACTGTACCGATATCTTAATACTGAAACTGGCATTGTACCAGAATTTTTTCCGGAATAAAAAATATACCGGCTTATGAAACACTGGTTCCCGTATGATACTGGATCTGGTATGATACTGGATCTGGTATGATACTGGATCTGGTATGATACTGGATCTGGTATGATACTGGATCTGGTATGATACCGGTTCCAGTGCTATACTGCAGCGTTTCTTAACCTTTCAGTATTCGCGGCCCAGTTTTCAATCATAATTTTCATCGCGCCCCCGTTTACAACAAAATGTATACAACAATAATGTATATTGAGTATTTTGGATTCTGTTTTTAATTATTTTTAACTAACTGCCAAAACAAGAGTAAAAGCGAACCAAGGTTGGCGAGAAACCACATCTGGCATTTTGTCAAGTGGGCAGTGAACACGACCGATGCTATCTCAAACATGCGCAGAACAAATGTTTTCTTATAGGAAGAAGCAAAATGTTCGACATCACAAGTTTCAATTCTAGCCAGTCTCATTCCAGGTGATCCTTCTATCGCTATCGAATCTATCGTGAATGCGTATGTTATATATATATGTTTTCTTGTTAATTGCAATTCACGATATTAAATATTCACGTAAGAAGTTTTATGTAGACTCATGGATAAATTTGTAAGCGGAAGCAAGCGAGCATTAGACGATAGTCAAGCATCAACAAGTACACAGACGAGAGTGGTTCCGAAAATAAAATCAAGAAAATATTCTCAAGAATACTTAAAATTTGTGTTTACCAGTACTGAAGTAAATGAAGAAGAAAGGCCCCTGTATATCATTTGTTCAAAAATATTGACCGCAGACCGAATGAAACCTAATAAACTTAAAAGACATTTGGAAACGCTTCATAATGAGTACGTCAACAAACCCAAAGAAGTCTTTGAATTAAAATTAAAATCATATAAAAAGCAAAAATCATTTTTAAAAGAAACTTTGTCTGTGATTAAAAAAGCTTTAATTGCATCTCACAAAGTTTCACATAAAATAGCCAGATGTAAAAAACCTCACACTATTGGTGAAGAGCTTATTTTGCCAGCAACAATTGAGATTGTAGACACTACGTTCGGAAATAATTTTTCAAAACAATTGCAGTCCATACCTCTTTCAAATGGTACTGTTGCTCGTCGAATTGGTGATATAGCTGAAGATGTCCAGTGTCAGCTTTTCTCGAAGTTGCTTGACATGCTCATTTAATTGCCTATGTTCGATTTTGTAATAATATGTCAGTACTAGAAGAACTACTTTTCTGCATACCAATATAACTCCAAACAACAGCGCTCGAGTTATTTGCTATTTTAAATGGTTTTATGAATGAGGCAAACATAGGATGGAAACACCGATGGTGCTCGTTCAATGTCTGGAAGATTCCAAGGCATACAAGCACTTGTAAAACAAAAATCGCCTCAGTGCGTCTGGACACATTGCATGATCCACAGAGTAGCTTTGGCTTCGAAAGAAATGAGTCCTGGTCTGAATATTGTGTTGTAATCGTAGTAAATTATATAAAAATGAGACCCCTGAAATCGAGAATCTTTTCCGCACTTTCTAAAGACATGGGTTCAGTACATTCAGCTTTACTATTTTATTGCGAGACAAGATAGTTATCACGTTGGACATTTTGGCAACGAATTAAGAGAAGAAATCGCCATTTTCCTAGAAGAAGAAAACAGACCGAAAGCCGAGAATTTTCGCGATGGTTTATTTGTGATGAAATTGAACTACTTTGTCGACATATTCGAGAAATTAAATAACTTGAATATTCAACTCCAAGGATCAAATACACGTATATTGGATACGAATGATAACATTAATGCTTTTTGTAGAAAATTGGAATTGTGGAGCAGAAATTTAAAGCAAAAAAAACCTAACAATGTTTGCAAATGTGGATGATTGTACTAATACTTACAGGGCTGAAGAAAAACATGTAAAAGTTGTTTTTGAAGCCATTGAAAATTGTTTAGCCATACTGACAAAGAATTTTAAAAAAAGTATTTTCTTAGGATTACAAACTCGTAGCAAGTTACGAGTGGGTTAGGGATCCATTTCTTAAAACTCCCGAAGGACTCTCAATTGACGAGGAAGAAAAATGTATAGACTTCACGACAAGTGTTTAAACCAAAAGACAATTTCGTAATAAATCACTATTTAAATTTTGGTTAGTAGAGTTAGTTCAGAAGTAGAGGATGATTTTTCTGTACTAAAAACAAGGGCATTTCGCATTCTATTACCATTTTCAACATCCTACCTTTGTGAACCTGGATTTTCTGTTGTGGCTTCTTTGAAGACAAAATATAGATCTCGGCTAAATATAGAAACAGAACTGAGAGTGGCTATTTCTAATATTAAGGCTTCCTTCGAAAAACTTTGCTCTGCAAGACAGGCCCAAGGAAGTCACTAATAATTATTAAATTTGTTTTTAATTTAGTATGTTTTGATTTATTAAGTAGTTTTACTTTATTTGTTAAATATGTCGAAATGTATTTTGTTTTCTCTCTTTCGGTATCATACCAGATATAATATCATACCGGAACTGGTGTTTCATTAGCCGGTATATTTTTTTATACCGGAAATAATTATGGTACAATGTTGATTTCAGTATAAGATACCAGTACAGTATAAGATATCCATCATCGATTGATTTTATTTATGTTTCACGCACAAGAAATGTAATGTCTATCGAATAAATTCACCAATTTTCCCATTTTAACTGTTTTTTTGTTTGTTTTTTTTTCTTTTTTGCTCTTGTAAAAAAATTATGACAAAAATATCGCCAAACTAGTCATTTTTATTTAAATGAGTGAAAATAAGAAAACGTTAAGTAGCACCATATCAAATTGTAATGCATTGACCAATATTATAGTGTAATTGAAAGTTGTGCGATGTTCCACACCCTTTTTTTATAAGAAATCCAACATTGCGTAAGAATTTTAGCCATTTTATCATATTCCATGTAAAATAAAATTGGAGAAATCACATATAGTAGAAAAACTTGTCAAACGAAGAATAAATTTTGTGTTTGCATTTCTTCGATAGCGGATAAAATATTCTAGAAAAGTATGTGAATTTATATTTCCTTTACAATAATACACATTTTTTACATTAAAATGTAATTATTTTAGCTACTTTTGTTATTTTCAGCAGAAAAAGAATATTTTTTATTGCAGATTAAATTTCTCGAAATTAATAAATACAAAGCAATTTCATTATTTTAAGAATACATTTCCTGTTTGAAGTTTTGTTATCATTCTAAAGAGGATGGTAAATGAAAAGTTTATAACTTCTTATAAATTTTTCTTCCAAAACAGAATGTTTTCTTACAATTTCATCATGATAAGAAGAGAATACCTTTTACAGATTGTTAATTAATAATATTAAAATTACGTCAATTTTTCTAATTTTTTTTTTTTTAATATGTATTGATTTTATGTTGAAAGAATATTAAAAACAAGTTCATTGTGTTCATACGGAATTATGTTCACATGGAGCAGTGCTTACAATTATTTACAGTCGATATAGGATTTTATATTCAAAGTTAATCGAAACTAATTTTCTAAACTAAAGTTGGTTGCAATAATATTAAAAATCATTTAAACTATTTTATTGAATCTAAAATACATTAAACAACAAAAGTAATATTATTTGAAATTAATAATCATATATTTTCCTAACTTTTTTTTTTTAAAGTGTGACTGTAAGTTAGGAATAAAAAAATTACAAGTATTTTTCAATAGTTTACTACATATTTTGCCACTGAGGTTACACAATAATACCACTTTTGAAATCTCATTTATAGTTTTCATTTGGTCCCACGTTCAATAGATGCTTCAAAATTGCTCTTTTTTTTTCAAACTAAGTAAAAACCTTGTGTAAAAAAAAAAAGAAAATGTGTTAGTTATATGTTCAGATTTCTTTCAACTAATTATGGGCTAAATTTAATTAATATTGTCCAACTTGTTCTTGGAATTTTGAAGTTTCAGTTGGACATACAAAAACTGATTCCAAGCATGTTTCATCTTTGACCATGAGAGTACAGAACACTAAAAACTAGCCTAAATAAATAGTTTTTCATGTAAATAATTATCATTTAATAACCCCAATTTAAAAGTTTTATTTAACAACTAGCAATGAAAAATTATTTGCTACCAGTGTAAGTGCTTATAAAGACATTTCCTGAGAGTTCCTGGCAAAGTGTTTCCAAATAATCAATGAATCATTCGCAATAACCATACACACAAATGTAACAGAATGATAAAGGTAAGCCATTTAAAGCTTTAAGTGCTTTAAAATTCCTTTCTTCAACATGATAACTTGTAATTAAAATTTCAACTTTTGGGAATGATGTAATCACACTGCAAAAGTGTTGCAATTCTTTTATCCAAGAAACAGTATTATACAAAACCTATAAGTGGTAACATTCCATCTCAAAACTATAGACACAGGTAAAAATTTCAATTCTAAAAGTAACGTAATAAATTTAAGAATGAAAGTCAATCTGTACTGTACAATTTTTTATTTATATAAGTTCTACTGCAAAAAATTAGAGATTACAATATTTAAGTTGGAAAAATTTGAAATTATATTGTCTCATAACTATCTACACATCAACACAGTTTTGACAATTTATATTTATACAACAATTAATGAAAATCTTATTAATATATAATCATACATACTTATTACAAATAACTTGATAGACACGATCTTGCATGGAACACATTATTTTTTATAAGAATTATTGTTGTATTTTTACCGTGCTTCCTTATGGTGGCTCTCAAGTTCTTTTTTGAGAATTAATGCATTCCATTTTTGTGAACTTTCCGAGTAAACATGCTCCATATATTTCCAAAAGGGGTTTAAGTAAGGATTAAGTGCTGGCCACTCCATAATATGTATTAGCTTTTGTTGCAACCAAGATTTTGTTGAGTTTGAAACATGGACTGATGTACCATCTTCCTGAAAAATACAATTATATTTAGAAATGGCCCTAAACTGTTATTAAGTATTTGTTGGTAGTCCTCAGATGTTATTCTTCTACTTGAAAATTCAAGTCAACTCTGTCAATACTGAGTACGAATCTTTGCACAATCCTTACAACTTCTTTAGATATCTTTTATCTGCTTTTGATCTTAAGACATTTACTATTTTCATCTTTGAAAATGTATTTTGCTCTTACCTTTATTACTACGAATTTAAAAAGAAGTAAGAGATAAGAAATCTCAAAATAAAATATATAAAAATATTACAAAGGCAGATGATGTTAAGTCAAAATAATGTTGTAAGATACTGACTTAAAAATAGTTATTAAAATGTCAATACGGAAGTAATAATTCATGTTATAACGCAATGTGAATAAAAATTTCTATGGGAGATACTATTTTTTTTTTCTATTGAAATAAATTAATTTTAATTTTTGGTAACATTTTTTGCAGAAGAATAAATTGTCTTTTATTGTTAAATTTATTAAGTTATTTTTACAATTGTAATTTTTTGCCTGGGTCGATAGTTTTGAGACGGAATACATGAACTTTTTCTAAATTAATTTAGTGTATCACTTCCAGTTTTATTGGATATCACTTAGAGCATTTCATATTCAACATTAAAGGTACTTCTTCTTATTGTTATCATGATCAGACATTATTCTTAAAAAATACTTTTTTATTTTTCTACTATTATATTATATAATTATTTGCATAGCTTTTATTCGTAAAAAATTGTAGTTTGTATAAAACTTGTATATATATATATATATATATATATATATATATATATATATATATTTTTACGAAATTCAAAAAGTAAAATGTGTAGGGAATTATCATAATTTGTTTCTTCTAAAATGAATGAAAGTGGATGGAAAATAACTGCAGTTATGTATAGTATATATTTAATTTAAATGTTCTTTGAATACACCACCGTCCTACAAATTAAAAAAACTAGCTAACGAAATATTTTCTTCTGATATTATATACACATAATATTTTTAAAAAAAAATGCTTTCAAAATGATACAAACTATTCATTTATCTATGATACGATACAACGTTGAAAATATTCTCGCAAGAAAAATAACGATTTTAAAATTTCAACGGAGCTACACTTTGATAATCAAATGCAAAGTTATTTGGCTTCTTTTCAATCATAACACCAGAGATCCCGAAGGGTTAACTGTTAAGTCTTTGGATCTCTCAAACCTCTTCTACCCCCCACCCCAGCCAATTCCTTTTGTAGTTGAGAAAAACAGGGACAAACAGAACGTAAATAAGTATAGAGTGTGGATGGGGCATGGAGAAGAGAAAATATATTCAACCAATGAGTAGATCCGAAGAAAAAATTCAAGACGATATTCCTCGGAGGGTTTTTCATTCCAAGAATCCCGCTCTTTCTTCCCTCCCCCGACCACCCCCTTTCCACACCAGTTTACAGATTTTATTTTTATATGTCTTTCAGGCTGACGTTCCAATTCTCAAGACGTTTACTGCGCCACGTGTTACGCTGTAAAAGGCGTTTTTTTCTTTTTTTTTCTTTTTTAAACTATTTTTCCTTTTATTCTCCATCGCATTTTTTGTTGCTGTTTCTACCTTTTCGCAAAAGGTTTTGAGATGTTTGTTTAACGCCTTGGGCATTCTCCTTCCATGTCAACCCTCTCCACATTGGTCTTTCTCAAAAATAAGAAAAAAAAGAAAAGGAATTGAATATTTTATTTGTACTTTTTATTTTAGTCAGTTATTTTTTTTTCTTTCTATCTTCTATACGATCTATCGCATAAGCAGCTTTGGAAACGAATTTTTTCCCTCCCAGCAGCCCCTCCAATTCACGCCAATCTTTTGACTCCCCTCCCTTTCCTAAACCAAATCCCGTTAAAGATGCGAATACTTTATAAGAAAGGCAAATGTAGGCGGAAGCAAGGAAGACTACGATGCAATCAGAAAATACACAAACAAGTCATTTATATTTTTTATGTTCCGAAGGGGATATATAGGATGGTATAGCTTATTTTGACAGGAATAAAAGCTTTTTATTTTTGTACTTGAAACTTCTGTCATTTAAAGATATCAATTGCGTGCTTTAAATATTAAATTACTGTATCTCGACTTAAGATTTTATAACCTTCTGGAAGTTTAGTAAGTAATATGTATTTATGTATCATCCTTTATTATTCATTAATTAAGATGGGTTTTTCATAATACATATTCATTGTCAAGTTCATTACCAGTTATTTGTTCTTGAAAACTTAAATTTATGACGTTGTCTTTATTTTAAAATTGTGTATACGTGTGTGGATTTATAATATGTGCTCTAAATAATACACAAAGCTTTTATTAACTTAATTAATATAACTTTAACTATTACACTTCTAATATCGTTAAAATTATAATATTTTTTTAAATGAAAGAGCACATTTAGAAAGAAATATATTTCATTTACAATAAACCGCATATAAAGGGATTAAATAAAGACGTACAGACAAACCTTCTAAATGTTTACAAACCCAATGTTCTACTTTCCATAATGCCAGAACATTGAAAATTGGTTCACATGATGACGGACCAATAAAAAAAACTAAACTACTACAGCCAACCACATTGAGTCAAATATCCTAAATGTGGAATATCCCACTATACTACTTGAAATAAAGTCAGAACTCTGAAAAATGATACTCGTGATACCAAAGCTATTAAAAGTAAAACGAAATTAGCATAGATTTCAATTGACTTATGGAATAGGAAAAAAAATAAAACGTTCCTAATGTGTGGTATTCTAAAGCACTACATTACATTAAGCTATGACCGTGAAAATCAGCATACGTTTCTATAGTTATAAATGGAAAATCTTTTCTTTCACGTTTGGATGTCATATGGATGTACGTAATAATATTACGCTATTACGCTAATGGTAAGAAAGTGGCAATTCTACTTCCAAGGCGGGATGATCGAGTAGTAACATAAGAGGATAACAGAGAGGTGTTGCCAAATGATCGACAAGGGTCATGGATAGGCAATGGATGGATGACGTCATAGAATAAGACATCACTGGATGCTGAGTTAAAATATAAAACCGATATAAACTATAAACTGACCTGTTATTAAACCAAAAAACATTAAAAGTGCTCTACCTTTAATGGATTTTCTATTTCTTATTATTATCCATGATGTCATTACTTTATTGTAGTGTTAATCTTGTATTTTAGTATTTTAGATTTGGCATCATCAAGAATTAATGAGTATGAGCTCCTGCCACAATTTAGTTTCGGAATAAGCTGCATTTTCGTGACATCATTGTGAAAATGTATAAGTCACATGTTTTGTTGGTCTAACAATTCTAATCCAATATTAAGTTTAGTTTTCATGTATGTGTTTGAATTTTTCCAACATGCGTGATTTGTGCATGCATGTGTTTGATTTATAGATGTATTTCTGTGTAATTTTACATGTATATGTTAATTATTTACACTCATTGCTTTTGAATTACAAGCATTATTTTTGCATACATGTGTTTACTGTTTGCACGCATGTGTTTGACTTGAGCACCCATGTGTGTGAGTTTAAGACGAGATATAAAATGTAAACTAGTTTCCATGTTCAGTCATTATTTTAAAATAATCTTAGATGATTGGTTATATTAATTTCTATCTTCATTCTATTCAATAGTATATATTTGTAGAGAAGAAATACATTATCATGACATTAATTTAAGCTACGTTTAAATGCAGAGCTCTTGTCATCATTTCTAAAAAAAATGATGGATTAATAATGTATAGTTCAGCTCAAAATGGAAAAATAGAATTAAGTTACTATAGGTTCTTGAATATACATATTTCTTTTACTTGTTTGCTCAATCATTTATAATTTGAGAGAAGGTAGTCGGACAATTATCGTTTTTACCTTGCGTGTAAGCAATTCAATGAATGACTCTTTTCTGAAAATGTTATGGGGGAACCCATACCAAACTCCGGAAAGAGTTGCAAGTTTTGGGGATGTCAATGCATTATATCGTGCTGGTGGTGATAAAGTTAACAAATTACTTCTTTATATGTAAATATAGAAACTATAGTGGTTATCTTCTACATAGCTAATGTAGCTGCTCCCTATATAATTCGGATGATTTATCGAATCGTAAATATTGGATGATATATTACTTTCACTTTTTGCATTGTGAGAGGGAGAGGACAGGAAGGAGAAATGATTAGAGACAATACAACACACCGCACTATTTACTTTTCAACCAGGAAACTTTTAGAAACAATCAAATGTCGTGGTTAGCTCAGTACCTAAACTGTAAATGTAGTGCCTCAATAACTAGTTTATAATAAAAACCATGGCCGCTCTGTGATCAAAAGGTTCGTTAGAATTGAGTATGGAAGACAAGCAAGAGAATCATTAGCAATTATGAAAAAAGAATTTATTACTTCACTCATTAACATAATCATTGAATAGCAAGTCAGATTTTACGATGCAGTATCAAGTTTGCGGAAGTGCAGGGTATAAATTAAGGAAGAGAGGAGAGTTCAACTTACGGCCTGTAATGGGAAAGACTCAGGTTAGCGTCTGCGGGTAACTTTCGTATGCTTGACTCTTCGGTCAAAGGTTCCGGGGAGATTCTTTGATCAGGTAGTCTGGTGGGATCGAGGCCGTATTTTAGGGTTTGCTCAGCGGTCTGGATCCATCATTTGAGAGCTCCTGGGTTCGCTTGATCAAGGGCTGCTAGATTCGTCCGATCACTCGGCTCTGGGTCCGGTCATTCGGCTCTGGGTGTTGTCAGTTGAGGGCTCCAGGGTTCAAGTGATCAAGGACTGCTAGGTTTGTCCAGTCAAGGGCTTGGAATCGCTTTTCCGTATGCTTACGCTCATTTATCTGTCAGATCCATCTCTCTATTCACAACATCCTTATGAAATTTGAAATTGTGTAAAAAGGTGGTTCTTGAATGCTTGCAAACCCTTTTACTTCGACCTGGGCTGATCTCTCTTTTCCATTGCATCCATTTGGATTTGAAGGTCCTCCTTCGAGAAATAACCTCATCTTCCCCTCTGCCCAATCCACACGAGTCTGTAAATTCACCCCTGACCTCTTGACTTAGTCCTGCCAACTTTTTGGTCAACCGGCATCAGCAAGTCTAGTCCCCTCTCATAAAAACTGCCCTTGCATCTAGATCTTTTCCACCCCCTAATACTTATAAAAATTGTGATTGAGTAACCTCACCATCACATCGAAATTGTTATAAAGACTTACAACGTCTCTCTAACGCCATTTCAACGTGGAGATTCATATGTGAAGTTTCAATTTAGACAGAAATCTCTCTCATGCATCATTCCACATAACAGTGCTGCCAACAACAGTTTAATGATAATATTAGCAACAGAAAACTATAGGAATAGGGAATAATTATAAAGGATGGTCTAACCAGAGAGGATAATGTTTAGGTTGTTTGCTTCGATCTTTTTTCAGAGTTGCAAGTCCGTAATTTAAATCCGGAGTTGAAGTTCCCGAAAAACAATTTTCATAGTGGTTTAGTTGTGTTGAATAGTGTTTCTCAAAGTAAAGATTTTAAATCTGAGGCCAAATGCCGAATGAAACAAGCAGAGAAATCACTTTTTAATAAAACCGCCACCAAGGTCAAGGTTATGACTGGAAAAAAGACATAACAGGCGAAAACAAATTAGGAAGTCTATCTATTATTTAACATTTTATCCATCCATACAGATAATACATTGAAACATTCTTAATTTATATAGAAGGTGCAAAGAAAAGTATGCTAACCTGTGAAGGATTCTGCAAAGATACACAACTTTATATGGAGAATCCCCTGAAAATGAGTTCTAATTCTGGATTGCAGACATGATAAAATCTTATAAAAGACAACCAAACCGTAGACAAGAGTGATCAACTCTATCGTCAAATTTTCAACAAAATTGTCTTATGATTAGTTTGGTGAAAATTAAATTTAAAATGGTACTCAATAAGTCATCATTTTGCTTGATTTCAAAAAAGTGGAGAAGGACAATAAAGTAGTTCTGGAACACGCTTCAGTGTTTAAGGAAATAAAATAAGAGATATTAGTTTCAACGTTCATTAATTAGTTTATTTTGAAAACAGACATGACGTAAGTCAAATTGCTTTTTTTTCGGAAGACAATTGTTCCCTAGACATATAACGTTTTTTTAAGAAATTCTTGAATTGGACGAAAGATCCTTATTCATTAATTTAAAACCTCAATCCTTAGAAAATTGAAAACTCTGTACCAAATTATTACCTAAACAAAGACGGATTATGTATGAAATTACTGTTATCAAAATTTGTGATTAGAGAAAAATATTTCATTTAGCAAGATGACGCTTAAGAAGAGAGATCTCAATAAATTAAGATAGTAACAAATATGTTCATTAAGTTTGCAAAAAGAAGAATCATTAGACTGAAAACTGCATAGATACCGTGTGTAAGTGTTGTTTATATACATTTAATGGAAACACTAATATCCACTAAAAATTTAACACAAGCACGCAAGAATCAAATATACTCGTATGCGTACAAAAATCAAACACATGCGTGCAAAAATTAAACACCTACATGTAAAAACTATATAGAAGTACATATAAAATTAAACACGTACGTACCAAAATTAAATGCGTGTTTTCAAAAATCAAACATTTTCACGTAAAAAGCAAGCACAGATATCAAAAAATAATTATCAAATTTAAATAAGAACCCTATACAACTCAACCCAGCAATTATTACATTTCATGATAACTTTTAAAGAGTACCTATTCCCAATCAATTTAAATTTTTAATGAAAATTCAAAGTCTATAAATAACAACAAAAAATATAGCTTTTCAATGTTGCTTAGCTTTTAATACACGAGACTTACCCCTAACTTTCCACAGAGGCCGTGAAGATTTCTATTTGAGATTGGATTTGTTTAGATTGGGATAGGATTGGTTGCATTTGTTAGTCTTGTTAATGAGTAATACAACATAAAGTTAGCATGAGACTGTTACAACTCAACGTAACACCTTTGCCATCCCACTTTATTGAACTTAATTTAGGGTTAGAATTGTTAGACTAACTCAACAAATGGCTTGCACAAGTCCATAGTGCGTCATGTAAACGAAGCTTCTTCCAAAACTAAATCGAAGCCGGAACTTCTACACCTTGATACTTGATGATGCCAAATCTCAAACACTTAAGTTTAATGTTAACGCTATACTGACGCCATGACCTTATTGTTAATAATAAATCCGAAAATCAATCGAAGGTTGAGCAATACTACTCAACCTAAAACAAGTCAATTCAACATTCGGTGGTATCAGATCCTCTGACGTCATCTATCCATCACCTACCCACGACACTTGCCAACCATCCGGTCACTCCCTCCATTCACTCTGCTGGTCGCAGCTTATTCCAAAACTAATTCAATGCATCAGGATCTATACAACTCAATACTTGATGATGCTCAATTTCAAACACTAAACTTCAAGCTTAACACTACAATGACGTCACAATGCCACTTATAATAATAAAACCAAAAATCAATCGAAGGTTGAGCAAAAGAACTCAACCTAAAAAAACACAACTCATGTCATATACACTGACGTTATTCATCCATCACATGAGTAAAAACCAAAAAATTGGATAAGGCAAAAATTCTGGAAATAAAAATTCTATTCACAAAAATACAATGTTTACTGAAGTTTAACTTATTGAAATTAATAATTCTGATGAAAATAATTAATAAGAATTAATAATAATTCAGAATAGTTTTATAAACCAATTTTATTATATTGGTAATACAACATGTTCATAATAAATCAAATGAATACTTTCGTCTGTCAATTATTGAGTTTTGTATTCATATTGGAGATTCTTTGGGTTAAAGAGCATACGAAGGTAACACTGACGTTTGATAAAGGTCTGAATAAAGAGGAAACACTTTCTGGGAGGTCTTTCAAGGCACAATAGGAAAATGGATAAAATATTTAAAAAAAATTATACCTTTTCATAAATGAGATTCGCCTTTTAAAATATTCTGATGAGAATTTAAATAGTTTACATTTACTATAGTCCAGGCAAACTGAATTTAAAATGCAGTGAACATGAAAAAAATTGCAACATAAGCTTTTTTGATTGATTTTTAATCAGTTTTTATTGATGAACAACATATCCAAAATCGGACAAAATTCATCCATGGGAACACCCCGAAAAACGAATTTCAAAATAAAGGATTCCATGCCACATGATGGGGATGCCTAAGTGTAGTTTTTCCCGCTCAGCGCCTCCTCAATCATGATATTTTAATTACAGATGTAAGCTTTAACACAGCAAAATGGTAGGTTATTATACTTAGAATGGCATGGAGCTTGTTTAAGAAAGGAGGACAAAACATTTAATAGGTAAGAAAGTATACAGGTACAAGTATGTGTACAGGTTTGTGTTTTCTGTGTGCTTTCGTTTTTAGAGTGTCGGTGTTTAAAGACGAAATCTCATTAGTGAAACATCGATTACACTTGAAAATGAGCCAAACATACATGTTAACTCAATAAAGGACCACAAATAATATTAAGTTGTAGTTCTTAGTTATTTTCTTGAAGTTACATTCCTGAATGGCTCATTATTATTTGAGGTGCTTCCAGAAATCTATAGATCAAATGCTGTGTTACACATGGTGACTGGAAAAGCATTTTACAGGGCGATATGAGGACACATGATTGTAGATGCATCGGTTAGTATCCTGCTGGTTTAAGAGTTTTTTCGTCATGATGAACATAGATCTCTGAGGAAACTTGTGATCTGTTCTATGATATTACGACCGGACATAAACAAAAAAAATAATGACTTAGAACTGTGAGACGCTTTGGCTCATATTGAGATTGCTTAGGAGACAAAGAAGAATCACTTGCCATCTTCCTAGAGAACAAGTAAACTTTGGTTGGAATACCAGCGAATGATCAGTGTTGTACGAACCTTGATAACAGCTCACAGGATAGGCTCTTGGGAATTGCACTTATATGCTATGCTTGAGATTCTCCCCAAAATAACAGCTGCGGGTCATGTAAATTATCTCAAGTCACTCTACCCATGCTTGCAGAAAATGTTTCAACTACATTTTGAAAATACAAAGGTTCATAAACTGTTTGTTGAAGGTAAATTTGTGATAAGAAGTGACAAATTATGGGGTGAACTTGGATCAGGTCCATAATAGAGCAAGTTCTTATGCGTTCCCTGAAAAGCAGAGGAAGACGAACGAGAGGAAGAGGACTTACCGAAAATTAGAGGGCTACATAGCTGTTTTGCGTGCCTTTTTGTTCAATTTAAAATTTAACAATGGAAGAGTATGCAGGGGTTTCCATGCAAAATAAGTGAACAACACAAAGAAATGAGACACAGCAGACAAAAGAAGGACAGCAATGACATTAAAAAAAAAAAACTGGTCAATGCACTAGAAAACATATCCCGATTTAATTCTGCTCTACTTAATATTGTTATAGGCGTAACAGCCGAATAAGAAGTTAATGTTGACGAGTTGTACTTATTTGGTACGAAAATCGTCTCAGAAATGATAATGAAGATGTATTAAAGTATTCTGCTAAAAGTTCAGATAAAGCGAAAACTCTAGGATCTGCTGGTGCTGTCTGTAGTAAAGATGATTCAGATATACAAGTGGATCCAGCACTACTTTTCCAAAGAATGAAGTCCGTTTCCACTTGTGCTGATATGAATCTTGTTGGTATCAAGAGTTATGAATTTTGTGCTTACCCTGCAGCATTATTTGAATCCCAAAACCTAATGAGAAAAGCAGACAAATCACAGTTAGTAGAAGCAATTGTTAAATACACCAAACATTTTGATAGTGAAGAATCTGACAAGGTGGAAAGTACGGAAGGTACATTTTGGATGAAGGATCTCTCTTGCATCGAATTTCGTAGTACAGCAATAACACTTACGAAAACATTGAAATGTTGTATGTTTAATTTACTCTGAAAACATATGGAAAAGCTGTCATTATTTTTGATGGCTACATTGGGTCCCCTATAAGCAAGGATGGGGCTCATAGACGAAGGTACGCAAAGACCAGTAGAGATGTTAATTTTAACCCATGCATGAAGTTCGTTGACAAAAATGTACATTTTCTAACCAATGGAAAGAACAAGCAAGCCCTAATTGCCCTCATTAGTGACTTGCTGTAGCTGACGAAACAAGGTTGTACTGTTCATAACACAGATGGGAATGCTGATTTGGACATTGTACTTACCGCAGTTTCATCTTCAGAACACGGTCATACCACTGTGATAGGGGAAGATACCGATCTGCTGCTTCTGTACCACGCCAAGGATAAGGGATTCAAGCTATATTATCGAAGTGATATAAGACAAGGATCAACTCCAAAGCCAGTATATGATTCCACATCATACAATATATATTAGGTCTTGAAAGCTGCAATTTGTTGTTGTGTCTGCATGCTTTTAAGGGCTGCGATACCACATCCAGAATTTTTTCAATTGAGAAATCCTCAGCATTTGCCAAAACGAAAAAGGAGACAGAGCTCCGCTCTGTTGCAAAAATATTTTGTTCTGATTCAAGTCAACATTCAGATATCACTGTCGCTGGTAGAAAATCAATGCTTCTTTTTTACGACAGCCAGTTTTTAAATTGCACAGACTAACTGTGACTTGAAATGTTAGTAGCGAAGGTAACTACAGCAAAATTATTTGTTGCACTGGAACGTCTGCCCCCGACCGATTCTTCAACAAAATATCATAGATATTGAACATACTTATAAATAAATATATGGGAAGATACTAAAGAAAGAATCAAATCAGAAGAATGGGGTTGGTATGTAAAAATTTACTCGTTCTACCCAATACTCGGCGACTTACCATCAGCTCCAGATCATTTACTCAATATGATACGATGTTCCTGCACAAAAATCTGCTCTACATTACAATGTGGATGCAAGTGTAATGGCTTGCCCTATTCAACAGTTTGTGGAACGTGCCAAATCAATGGATGTAAAAACCACAACAGTTATGAATATAATGAAAGTAAAGAAAACGATTAAAGGTTATTTTTCTGAAACATTTTTTGACATTAAACAAACTTTTAAGCAACAAAATGTAAGATATGTTCTGTTTAAGATATGTTTATTATTTAAAATACATCATGTACACCGGTACCTGTATACCTTCTTAACTGTGAAATGTAATGTCCTCCTTTTTTTTAAAAAAAAACATGCAATTCTAAGTACAATAACCTACCATTTTTGTGTGTTAGAGCTAACATTCGTGATTAAAATATCATGGTTGAGGAGGTGCTGAGCGGGAAAAACTGCGCTTAGGCATCCCCATTGTGTGATATGGAATCCGTCATTTAGAAATTCGTTTTTCGGGGTGTTCCCATGGATCAATTTTGTCCGATTTTGGATGTGTTGTTCAGTAATGATAACTGATTAAAAATCAATTAAGAAAGCTTCTGTTGCAATTTTTGTCATGTTCAATCACAAATTGCCTGAACTACTACTTAATTTCATGAATTAGTTATTTGAGGATGAGTAGCAGGAATATAGCCAAACTTACAAGTTAAGTAAATTAAAATAATAAGTCTAAAATACAAACAGGTGTGGTTGAAATAGTTAGAAACGACTTCAAAACGTAAGATATACCGTAACGTAAGATATACCGTAACGTAAGATATAAGATAAGTGATACCAAAAATATTTGTTGTAAAAAGTAAACAGTTTTTGAAAAACTAACAAAAATGAATGTTTATTACCGTTGAAATTAATTTCTGGTATGAGAATTTTTTTTTTTTTTTTTTTTTTTTTTTTTTAATTTCAAATATAATTTTCTTCAAAGGATTTTGTAACATACTTCAAGTAATATGTTTAGAAAGGCATCTTTATGAATACGGAGTAAACATAAAAAAAAAAAAAATAGTTCTCGTTTAGACTCTTTAAACTAAATCGAAATTTACCTTTTTGAACTTTTATTAAAATACCTATATTTATAGAGTTTTTTTTTCGAAATTTGATTTTTTGAATTACAATTTAAACAGATTATTTTTAAAATGTAGATGTAACAATAACTCAAACTTTTTCATAAAGATTTTGAAGTGTTGCTATTTTAGAAGTCAATAGTTAACTTGATTTTAAAAAGAACGCAGTGAATTTTTCCTTTTATTTCAGTCTATTCAGAATAAAATTACAATGGGTATTGAATCGAAGAAGCGAAGAATGGTTCTTGTAAAAACTTTTCCAATTACTGTGTCTTCTGTATTATCAAACATTTTAAGTACACGCCGAGAATGAAACATTTTTAAATCATGTGAACTATGAATTAGAATGTACCTGATTTTTTTTGGTGTTCACAAATATTCTAGTTAGAGACATCGCATTTCAAATAAATACTAATTAGTAATTCCACTCAATTTAACTTTTGAAGAAAGCCGATCCTATTTAGACCATATGTTTTAAAATAATTTATATTTTTTAAAACTCCCTGTGCATTCATTTTCAGGAAAATACCTTATTACATTTATGCTAATTTTAATGAAAAAAATGTCATTTCACTAAATTAATGAATTGTGTTGTGTGAGTTCCGTTTCCTTGATTGAATTATAACTTTCATCATAAACGCCAACAGTAATAAATCTGAAAGTAAATAAATGTTTTCATCATTACTTTAACACAATTAAGCGACATTAATTTCTCTTTATATAAGCAAATTTACCATTTTTCATTATTTAGTGTATTCAAAAGTCTCTTATTCTTCGTATTTTGGTTGTTCTTAAACATTCTTTTAGGTTTCTTAGGTCACAATCTTAATATATAATATTTTTGAAAGTTAGTTTATAAAAATATTAATATTAAGTTTGTGAAATTAAGAAATTGTTTTTTAGCTTTTCAATTTATGTTTATAATAAAAATAATCATAATAAATATTTTTAAGCTCTTTAACAACAGATGCTCTCCCTTACCGTTAATGAAATGGTAAAAAAATATGTTTTATGATTTTTCATATTGTAAGTTTCTTGCCAGATAGGCAAATTTTGGCAAGACGTGAAAGCTATTTATAAAACACATATATCAACTCTTTCTAACCATATAAAAAGATGGATGATCAAACTTGACCTTTGCATGCTTTTTTACTAATACATTTAACACATCGCAAAAAATGGCGTGTAAAATTGTAATTGTTTTTTAAAAAAAATTATTTAAAAAATAGATTAAACTCCTGTAAATAATAAAGCTTCAACAACTAATTCTTTAAACAGACATTAATTGGTTTTAGACATTCAGAAACATATTTTAATTTAGTTAAAATTGTAGTTTTTAGTTAATAATGGTTCTTAATGATCAATTTTAGAAAGAAATTCCGATGAAAAGATTTGATTTCAGACCGATTTTGGATGTCATCAAAGCGCATAACCGGTTCTTTGATAACAGGGGAACCTTGAGTACCATCAAATGTATTTCTTGTCTTACTAAACTATCACCCGTAAAGGTCACATTTATGCCCGCACAACTCTTTCTCAAATAAAACTATTCCCTTGGAGGTTTGAAACAAGATGTTCCAGATACTTGTAAACACACCCGACTTGTTAAAATCCGAAAAATTCTGTTCCACTTTGCAACCTTAAATTATAAAAAAATTGGAACTCAATCGAAGGAAGAACAAAACAACTCAACATAAAACCTCCCAACTTAGCAACTAGGTATGATGTATCTTATGACGTCATCCAGCAACCACATAGCCATGAACCCTGTCAATCATCCGAGCACACCTCTTGTCAATCGTGAAATTTTGTAACGTAAGATGGATATCAGCTAATAACATGAATTTATTTTTTATAATAACTTGCAAAAAATTAAACTTTATTTAGTAATTTTTAATCAGATATTGCGGTGAAAGTAGCACTTTACCACGAGGAATTCGGGAAAGTAACTTCCCTGCAGAAACGTGAAAAATTACTTCCCTAGCACCACGTGCTAAAATTTTATATAGCTTTGGTAGAGAAACTACATTTTTATAAAAACGTATAAAAAACTTCACTTTATTTAATCATTTTTTTATTAGAATTCGTGGAGAAAGTAGCAATTTACAGTAAGCAGTGCGGAAAAGTAAATTTCACGCATCAGTGTGAAAATATCTTTTCTCGCACGCTTCGTGTTCAATATGGTATATTTTCCGAAGAAATTCATTGACTGTAGTTGCCAGCTTTAGTTTTATGTGAATTAAAAACGAAACCTTAGTTTTTTATGAATTTATAATATGAATTTTGCCAACTTTAGTTTTATATGAATTTATTATGTGAATTTTGCCAATTTTAGTTTTACAAGAATTTATTTTATGAATTTCGCCAACTTTATTGTTATAGGAATTTATTATATTTTTTTTGCCAACTTTATTGTTATAGGAATTTATTATATGAATTTTGCCAACTTTAGTTTTATATGAATTTATTTGACTCGTGCTAATAGGCATTTTGCCTCGTTTGAAAAACTTTCATAAGTAGTTGCATAAATAACTCTTTTTAAAAGAGATCCATTGGTTGGAGTTGCTAACTTTAGTTTATTCATGTATTAAAGATATTTTTTGCATATGATTATAAAAAATAAAATATTGTATTGGGCATTTGGGGGATATGTCTCTATAGCACTCGTCAAATAAGCATTTTGAATCATCTGAAAAAAGTATTACTTTTCCAAATAGTTTTATAAATAAGTATTAATTTATATTATCATATATTATTTACTTTATTTAAAACTTTTATTACATTAAAATTTCTAAAATGCTATAGTTCTGCAATACATATAAATTAAATTAATGACTTATTTAATTTTCTGAATACACTCTGATGCCTAACGTAGGTATTTAATAAATATATCAAGGTTTTCATTTCAAACAAAAAATGGAGCAAGTTAAAATTTTTTAATTCATGTAATGCAATATTATTGAAAGAATGATTTATATTGGTGAAATTGGAATTTCTTAAATATATGTGAATTTTGCCGAATTAGAGATATTATTCAACTGCTTTATATTACATGAATGTAAAGTAATTCCTAATAACTGATTAAGTAGGCCCAATAAGAAATACGTACATATTTTATAGATATTAATTTATCTGTTATAACGTATACAAAATTATTGAAAATTTTAGTAGAAACATATATTTCGTTATTAATAAATATTTAATTAAAAGTGCTAATCCTCATGGCTTTTTGCACGTATGGAAGAAACTAAAATTAAAATTCAATGATGAAATATTTTATACTAAACTAGGAAAGTTAAATTGTAAGATTATATTAGTTCAAATTAAGAAAGTGTGATCGATGAAAAGATATATATGCGAAAAGAGATCGATGCAAAAGATATTTTATAGAAAAAAAAATGTGACATTTACAAAATATGTTTTACAAACAAAACTGTGCTATTAGATCATATTGTTTTTGTAAACTAATTTCGATGATATGTTAAAGCTTTGTAAAGTACAAATCCTTACATGATGCATCTGAACAAATTTCAAAATACATGAACTGTGAGTATCTGATGTTAGGAAACGTGCAACCCTAGAATGTCCTTTATCTGTCATGGCTACGTGACACAAATCGAAAATCCATTCCTTCCCCCATGTAAAACATAACAAAACTCTGAAATAGAAAAGCACTCAAACTTTCTTATTGTTAAGTGGACGCTGAAGCGAAAGTATCGTTCGAAAAGTGCATTGCTTTGATCGGGTTTTGCCTCTTGGAATTTACAGGAAAGCATGTGGAAACGTCAAATGCACTTTTTTTCTTTAACTGCTATTTGCTTTCAGCCTAAAGCTTGAAAAATCCGGGTTGACAGCTTGGCTTTGCATCTCTAGGTTGAATAAAAAGTCAAAAAAATGTTTGTACAAGTAGAATGGAAATTTGAATTTCTTCGAAATGTATTTTATATCAATCAAATATATGTGAGCTTTATTGAATTTCAATGAAATCAAATTTTAGTTTATATATTTATTGAAGTTGAATTTTGTAACTCCTTTTCTATTGGAATTACTAAAATGTCAATTTTCATCAAACTATGCGACTGACTATCCTATCTTTAAATATAATTCAATTTTTGCAATTTCTAATGTGACACAAATATCTAATTACTTTATCTTCGACTAAATTAACATTTCATTAATACACATTCTTATAAATATATGTCTATAATTTATACAATTATACAACTTTATATTTATTTTTGTTCAGCGTTAGCCACTACGAGGCGCTCAGACCAGATTTGGCCCGCGACAGAATTTTCTGAGGCGCGCCAGCATCCCAAAAGATTAAAAAAAATCAAATTTCGCATTACGAACTTTTTTTTTTTCTTCTTTTTTTTTTTTACATAATTGTAATTATGTGTTAAATATGTAGAACAGAGTACTCCACTACTTGCCCGAAGAAACTATATAAAGAAGATTTCAACAAGGTAGTTTTCAACAAGAATAAATGCAGGAATAACTTAACTGAATCTCATTTAAAAAATTCATATAAATTGACAGCCAGAAATACTTCAAAAAACATCGACTCTATCGAAAATCATAGTTGAAATTTCCAAATAGGAATATATATTTATTTGTATTAGCTTTTTTCGGAAAAACTTTAGTTACTAATATTTTTTTATTTTTTTATTTTTTTTTTATTTATAAAAAGAAACAATTCTTCTGGAATAATGATTTTTAAAAACCGCACTCCAAAAAAGAAACAAATGAAACTCAGTTTCAGTATAAAACAGACTTTGGCTCAGAACTTCTTTTCTATCTAATTGGAAGATCAATATATATGATGTGAACCAAGCATCCTTATAGAAACAAATACTAGAAAAAGAAGAAGGAAAAAAAAATCTCATCTACTGAAAATAGTATTTAGGTGACACCGAAAGTCCATACGTTCTGATTTGTCAGCAAAGATAGCATTGCGAAAGTAATTCGTTTATCTGCGACGCCGCGTGGACTAAATTCAAAAGGCTAGGATTTCTGCCTTTGCATTTCTCCATTACTGCCAAGCAAGATAAGAAAGACAAACCCTATATGAAGAGGAATGGTGGCGTTTAGAAATTCGTGGTTGTAAGCAGTTTAACTTTTTTTTCTTTTCTTTTTTTCTGGCTATATTTGTGACTTTCAATTGTACCGGACTAGTACTTTTACGAAGGACGAATATGAAAGGTTTAGAGTTAAGCCCTTTTTTTAAGTCATTTATGCTTCAAGTTGTTTATAAATATGGAATTACTGTTTAGAAGGAAATATAAAATCAAATGTTTTTTAAAAGCATGGTGTATTTTTAACTATTAGCATTAATTAAAATTATGCAATATTTTCTTTAAGAATTGTCTACAAAACTGTATAATAACATGATTACAACCAAGTATAATACACAAATATTTTAACTTAGTCACCAGGCATTAAAACACATTTATTTAGAAGTGTACGACCTATAAATTGGAGTATTTAAAAAAATCAAAATACTTTCTTTGTTCTTATATGGTAGCGCAAAAATAGCATTGTCCCATCACTAAAAAGTATACAAATCTTGCAACTATGAAATGACATCGATATAAAGTAGCAAAAATGTGAAAATCGGACTAAAAATGCTTAAAATACAAAAATGTGTAAATAATCATATATTTCTTTGATAGGTTTGCAACACTATTTAAAAATTACTAATTTGCACAACAACTCTTGTACAATATTTTAAAATTATAGAGTGATATCTTTTGCCCCCTCAACGGTACCAAATTTAAATTTTGAAAGTTAAAAGCAAATTTTTAAATAAATACACGTTATACTTACCCAACTTAATTGCCAACGTAAATACTATTCCTCCTTTCAAACATATCAATTACAAAAACCATATTGCTTTTTTTTTTTTTTTTTTTTTTTTTTTTTTTTTTTTTTTTGGATTCAAAATTTAGTATGCGTTTTCTGGATTCTAGTCTAGCTGTAATAAATTATTAATTACTGGTTTAATTATGTCACGAAACTTCTTAGGTAAGTACAAATATCCTTTGAAATACTAAAGGCGTTTAGCATAATTTTTTTGTGAATTGGTGATCAGACGTTTAGCGTAATTTCAACCAAAGTTAACAATTAATTGGACAAATGTGCTTGATGTAAGGCCCCTATGTAAGATGGAAGAGTTGTATCATACTTTGCTGAAATTCATCTAATCATGAAAATTGTATTTTTCATTTAGTATATCTAAAATAAAAAAATAAATAAATAATGAAATGTGAGTTTAGGTATTTGCAACTTACAACTACTTAGCGACTAAAAATATGTCTTTTAATGCAATATAATTTTAATTGCTATTTTAATATTTTTCCATATGAGCTGTTTCATTTTTCTAAATCATATTGAAGTATTTTCTCAGTCGAGGAATTACGGAAGCTTTGGAATTTTTAAACTGTTTATTTCAAACTAAATGTAAAACAAACACTACGTATTTAAAATGTGTGCTTTTGTCCTACTTGAATGTATTTCATGAACCATCAATTACTTTCCGTTTGACTTACCATTTTTTTGGAAATTCAGAATTTCAAGTTGATAAAAAGTTGCCACTACGGTCATATATTTACCAACAAAAATTTCACTTGAATTGAAAAAATATTTAGGTCTCCCAAAATGGAGCTGAAGTTTGATTAGTTTTGACAAAAACGAAGTTTAAAAAAAAAAAAAAAATTAAATACATGAATATAAAGCACATTTTTATTTTCAAGTATTAAAATGTAAAGTTTAAACTATAAATTAACAGTAATACAAAATTATATCTTCCTTTTAACATTTAGGTCTCCAGGAATCAAGATTAAAACCTGCATTTTTTTTACAAAATTCAGAAATTTTTGCATTTTCAACCCATTCTTTTGGCTAGTTTCAATTATTGTGTTTATAGTAGTACAGCTTTGTGAAATATCGGGAATATCATTTTATGCCAATCAGTAAGAACTATGTAGCATTCCCCCCCCCCCATTTAAAATTAATTTTTGTTGGTAATTTTACTTGTAACTTTGTAGACCTTTTTATATCCTTTGACCTGTTGGACATCGAATATGTTTCCGAGAGTCAAACAACATTCCCAAAAAGAGATGTTCTGGGATTATTATAAATGAAGTTCTTTGTAGAGTTTATTGAACAAGATACTTAAGGTCATCTTCTAAATACTCGATTTGTTGTATTATTATCTTAAAAATGCTTTTTGATGCATAAATAATTCTAGGATGATATATTGTAAACCATAAGGGAGTATAAATTTCCATTACAAACTCAGCTATATTTTTCAAGTGCGAGATTGGATCAAGTGATACAATATACAAACGTGACATTCGATATGCCATTTTCAGTCACCTTGAATGAGAGATGTTTCCAGGGTTTCTGCTTGCTAAACCTTGGGGGCTTTTGCTTGTTAGTACAGCCTGACATATTTTCTCATATTTCTGGTTGATGTTCAACTTTTTAAAATCAACTTCTGGAAAAACGCTATGTTATTGTATTCAACGACTGATCAATATCGGCAACTTGTTAAACGTTTTCATATTGGGCACAACATTCTTAAGAAGCAGTTTGTTTAAATGAAGTACACAAACAACTGCTTGAACTGGTTATTATAAAGTATATTCGAATAATGAAATTGATCAATAAGAGACTTCAGTATTTCATGCAGTACCACCATAACCAAAGCCTTGAATAGTTTTCTCATTAATGCAGCTTTCTTTCATAAATTGTAATGATGATACTACGTTTCGTTCAGAGCCACTGTCTGGAGTTGAGTGTCCAAAATGTGTTGAGTATAGTACTTATACCAAAGCTAAGTGTTATTCTCATTTATTTATGCAACCACATTCACTACCTACAATTTCTTTACTTATTCCTTTCGATTATTCATATAGAGTGACAATTTCTGAACTAATACCTTGATGGTATTTAACCCTTTCACGAACATTCACTTTATTCGCATTACCACTGCCTGGTTTTTTACTGTTACAACATTAAAATACCGCAATTGAGCTGTTGCTCTAATAGAACTGCTCTACGGTTTCAATCTCTAGAAAAAGATAATAGATTTTCTGGGCAGTCCTTACTTCACTGAAATAATTGAACTTTCTGGCTTTTCCATGGTCGAAGCATTTTATTATCAAATATACTTTCATCATTCGAACTATGTGATATTTAATCATTTTCAATAACGTTACCTTCATGTCTAAACCTAGTGTCTTTGTTTGGAGACTCCAAGGACGTGCCGAAGTGACATGACTTAACACTTGAGTTAAGTATTCACCATTTCATAATATGATATTCCAAATATTTCATATTGCTGTAATACTATACCTACACTATAAATAAAATAATTGAAACGAACAAAAATATTGGGTTAAAAATACAAAATATTCCGTTTTTTGTAAAAAAAAATTAAGCTTTTCATCTAGATTCCGGTAGACCTAAATGTAAAATAGCAGATATATTATTATTTTATTACTGTTAATTAATATTATAAACTACTTATTTATACTTTAAAATAAAAATATGCTTTACATTTATGTTTTTTATTTTTTTTTTATTTTTTTTTTATATTAAAAACCTTTGTTTTTGTCAACAAAATTTAAACTTCAGTTCCATTCCTGGAGACCTAAATATTTTTCGATTGAACTAAAATTCTTTTTGAAAAACATGTGAGCATAGTGGCAACTTTTACGGAATACAGAATTATGAAAGAACAATTTGGCTCAATGCTAATAAGCACTTGTATTGATAACCCACTTGCTCCAATGACAATTTTGAATTCATTATTGATATCTTTTTACTAACATTGTACACCAATTAATCTTCTAATTTTTAAAGGAGCGGGGTGAAAAGATAAATTCGACCAATTACTGGTCAAACAGCAACCCATATTTCTAGAATTATATTTAAAAAAAAAACATGTCATCGTAAAAATATCATATTAGAAAAACTTTCCTTCAAAAACCTCAAACCCACGGTAAGACATAAATGACAGCAACCCGTAAGACACCTAGTGGCATTTGATTCAACCTTCCTATTATAGAGCTTCTTTTCTGATGTAAAATGTTGAAATTCAACGTTTCTGGTTGACACTTAGTTAGATCTTATGAAAAATTGTCAAAACTATTGGAGGTACAAATATATCTAATAAGTATTTTCTGATCTACTTTATCTACTGATCCTGTAGTATTTTCTATCAGAACAAGATGGTGGCATATCAATGTCTGAAAAATCTTTTAATTTTATCACATACAACAAGTGGATGATTTTGGCGTCTTTTCAGGTTACTTTCATATCAGATGTATGATGTGAGACTAGAAGACTTGTCATCTATGTACTCAAATAGGTTTCTTAATGGCAATTCATTAAAGTGAATTAAGAAGATTGTCCATTAGGTTTATATCTAAAATTTTAATTCAATCCTATGAATCACCCTATTAACCCTCCATTATTCACAATCATGTCATCACATCCGAGAACAATTAAGTTTTTAAAATCATACGATAACGCAATGTTAACATAATCGTAAATGTTTCTGGATGTATGGAGGCTAAATCCACTTTTAAGTGTAATATGTAAACCTGAAACCAGGGTCCAGCGCAATACAGTAACAATCTTCTACAGTTTTTTTTAGAACTACTTATTTTCGAGTATTTCGATTGGTGTTTTGTCTTTACTTCTCTCTGTGATGAGGCTTGCCACTGATCCCAAGATTAAATCCAAACTTCGCATTTTACTCGACACAATAGCAGTCGAGGCTCTGATAGGCACACAACATACATAAGCTGTTTTATCCAGCACACACTCAAAGGAAGCTGCTGAAAATATATGTGTACAAAAATGGTATAAGTTGCATATTTGGTTCCCTCTTGGTATTCCACCGTCACCACCTTCAAAACAACCTCTACTTTAATTCTCCTTTATTCTCAACTGATTAACAACTTGACCCAGAAGCAGCAGAAACCTTTTTTGTAGAATAAACAGTATCCTGCACCTTCTACATTTGATATTTCTGGAGCCGTTTTGCTTCTGGAACATAGACGATTCCAATGGATATTTTTCTTTCAGTTAATGAGGTATGTCTGGTCTTTTTCATATACTTTGTTTTCTTTCCAAGGGATACATTTCTGAAAAATTGCGCATTGTCAAGTGAATATGTCAAAGACCCCCCCCCCCCTTTTTTTTTTTGCTTACATTTTAAGTATCTTAACATTTGCTCAAGAAGTTTTTCTTTTTTCGTAAGTTTTATACAGATTGTTTACATTTAAACATTAACTTTCAAAAGCAGTAATAAGTGGTGGCCAGAATTATTTGAAATTCGACCTGCATATACTCGAAGAAAGAAAAACGTATATCATTAGATTTTTTTTTTCTAATGCCATACTATTGCTTTTTGAAACCTATGATTTATTATACAAAAAATTTCCATTATTTTTCAAAATTGAACTTCAATTATAGACGCTCCGAGGTGATTATAATTAAAGTTCAACTTTCACATAGCTGTAAAAAAGAAACACTCATCAGAATTACGTCAAATTTGACCAGGATATATGCGAGGAAAGAGAAAAGTGGTGTGACATAAGGAAAAAAAAAGGTTTGAATTACCTATTTTTCTTTTGTCTTGCCATTTCCGTCTTTTTCGACTATATTCAGGTAAAATTTTAGCTTATTCTAACTAGTGTTAAATTGTTTGCAGCTTTTGTAAGGATCTTCAAATAAGGAATGATGTACTTCAATTATAGCTATCCTGAATATCATTGGTATCAATACTGGTATATCTTCTAGCGCTTTAAAAGAATTTAAGAAAAGTCTGATGTCCTTATGCGAAAGAGAACATTCTACAGTTTCTGACATTACAAAAAGTAAAGTATTTTGAAAAAGGTACATACGTTCTTGGATACAGCAGTATATAAAAATACTAAAATTTTTGTTACTACTGCTTTAAAAAAATAAAGTCACTATTTTAAAAGTAGTATCAATATCTTCCAAATAATTCAACAAGAAAAGAAAATGTACATTTGACCCAGCTTTATGAGAATTGAATGTTATAGTTTAGGATATGGAAGAAGGGGCATCTTCAATCTAAAAGCAAATGAATTTTTCTTGAAAACTTCGCAAAAAGAAGATAAGTTAGTGAAATATTTCTTATTGAAATATACTAACGAAATGATCATAAACTTTTACATCCACACAGTTTGACCCGCAGCAAACAAATACAGAACCCTTACTTACCCACCGAGATATGACAAAACCAACAGAAGGAAAATAATCCCAATGTAAGAAAAACAATATTCTTTCTTCATTTCCCGAGGTATATCTCGAAAAGAAACTTACGTTTTCTTAACGGAAACGCTCACATTCCACCAAGACTGTAGACTTAACTAAAACCAGAGGGGAATTTTAGCGTTGTATCAGGCACGCTATTTCCCAAGGCAGGTCTTATTTTTCTTTTAATGTTATTAGTCGAGAATTGGGAAAATACCCTAGTGAACAAAAAAATTCCCTGAGGTAACGGCCTTAATAAGATCTATAGGACGACGCGTATTCCAGTAACTTGCCTGTGCAATTGCTACTCGTTACTCTTGCTTGTTTGACGGGTATATAGGATCGTTAAAGGAGATGAAGGTAGCATACGCACGTATTACTTTCCTGACAGTGTTGGTTTACTACGAGGGGTTTATTATAGGAACAATGTGCTAGGAAATGTTTCTAAGAAAACGTGGCGTTGGCAGTTTATTTGAATACTTCGATTCATTTTATGTTTGGGAATATTTCTTAACTAATTAGTTAATAATAATATGATATGTAAGGCCTAAATGGTAGTTTATACGCAATTAATTTAAATGTGTATGAAAATGAATATATCATTTGAGATAATGCATTTTATTTTTAGTTGTTCTACGAACTAATTGCGTATGTGGAAGACTTTGATTTAATTGTGTTTATTGACATAGAAAGTAACTAGATAGATTGCTCAGGTCTGAGAAAATGCAGTTGTCAGTGCTCTTACCAGATTGTTGGATGGACGAAAAATACGACTTGCTGAGAGTAATTTACGATAATCCGCATTGTATATTAGCGATGCACTTGGTATTCCATGAACAAAATAAAAATAATTTACAAATTAAAAGGTGAATATTTCGACCCACAAACAAAACTGACCCAACTAATTAAAAGTGTAAACTTTTTACTCTTAGAACAAACATTAGAAGTTTGTTAATATCGATATCTCAAAATGTTGTTTAATCTTGATTTTTTCGATTCGAACTTAAATAATTTATTTTAAAGTGATTTAGTGATTAAATTTTCATTTATTGAAAATAAAATAGTCCTTATTTTTTAATGGTGAAAATGTAGTAAGAAAATGAAGGAATTCTCAAAAATACATTTATTCTAGAAGCAAAAACTAAACAGGTGATTGATTTTTGTAATTGAGATTTGATTTTTTTACATTATACACACAGTGAAAATTTTAATGTATCTATTTACGTCCTTATGTTGTAGATATGAAAAAATGAATGGATTATTTATTTATGCTCTTATAAAACATCAATACTTTCATTAAAAAAATTTCGAAAAGGTATGAATTACTTTATTTATTCCTGATGTTTAGAAATGTCCCTTCGCATTTGATAAAAAAAAAGAAGTTATACATATTATTTGAAAAAGAGGATATTAAACTTCCCCTGTTTACTTTATCAAAAATAGTGTGCCATATATATTTCCTCAAAATTCTTTTTTAATAAGAACAAAAATAGACTTTGAAAACGTGTACTAAAAAGTAAACTTGAAAGAATTCATTTTCTCCCAAAATATGTCATATTTTTTTAGATAAGCGCAAAATCGATACCAATCAGTACATGCTTAAAGGAGTTATTCATTAAAAAGTTAAAACTATCTAACTTATACTGTCACTTGAAAGATTAAATTATTTTGAAATCGTGTCTTTGATATGTGGCAAGAAAATATGCTGCGGTTTAATTAACCCACTTTTTCATCTTTATCAGCTGAAACTTGGCAGGTAGACTTGTTGATGATTGCAAAGCATTCTTTCAAGTTTTAGGGTTAAGGAAGTGTTAATCCATGCCACACTGATTCAATGCTCAAACACAATGAAAGTGGAGAAACTCTATGGAAAGTCAATCTGAGGTATAAATTGCTTACATAATTGAGAATTGCACATAAAAGATGGAAAATGAAGGTTTTACAATAAAAACGTTTGATTTTTTGGTTAATTTTTATATATTTGTAGTGTTCGCTCTTTGAAAAGTAAAACAGTGTTGGTTTTATCAGGAGCCAGGTGTAAAAAGGGGGAAGGCTATATTTTTAACTTTTTAGCGCAATTTGGTTATTATAAAAATGCCATTTATTTGTCATTTGTAGCGTTCAAAGTCAAAACCTCTATTCTAAAAACATTTCTGGTAAAAGCATTGCTATGAATTATATTAAGAACACTAATATAAAAAGCTTCATTGAAATAAAGCTGTATTCCTCAAGATAAGTAATAAAATGTTCAATCTCTTTATGAATATATTATAAATTTGTAGATTTTTCAAAAAGTAATATTTTCCCAAAAGTCCAAAAATATGCTAGCATTTGAAACTGCATTTTTTCACATAGAGCTTGTAGTTTATGCATACGAAGCTCCAAAATCCTCATGTTTATCATAAATGAAAATGGAGGTGGTATACATTTTTAAATGTACTTAAAATAAAATAACAAAAAAAAATCCATCCAGGGTTTTGCTGGTACATAACAGAATTGTCATTAGTAGACTTAAATTAATAATTATCTGCAAAGTATCTACTCTAGCATTTTTTAAAGTTACCGCCTCATTACCGCCCTATTATAGAAGTGAACCATAATTCAACAAATCGTCTACCCAATTGAAGACCCTTAAAAGTTTCCTCCTCGTGTTACAATTGGAACAGTCTCTCCAGCTGCTTTTTATACCAATGTTTTAGTTTGCACAGTTCTGGTTGTCTTTTTTTTCCACTATGAAGCACTTATCACAACCAAATACACCTCGTAATTTTGAACTACGAAAGCATTACCTGATTGGAACCGTATCACACATACTTCTCTTTCCAACCCCACCACACCAAGAAGAGGACATCGGGCCACGACAATGTATATCAGCAACCATTATCGTACACACCAGTATTCGGCGAAGCAGAACTGAACCCACAGTTTACCGCTCGTGAGATCGGTGATTTTACTTACTAGACCACTGGAGTTGGGGATATTTTGAGAAGATACTTTGTAGCATAGATGGTGCCTCACATAACAAAATTTTAAAACATCTCTACAGGTGGTAAGCGCAATTAATATGTTAGAGCTTACAAAGAATCTAATGTTTGTAGTAACATATTTCTGCTAGGGAAATCAAAATCATGAATAGAGAAACATAATCATATTGCATAGTGTAACTGAAACTCAGGTTTAACACTAAAGATAATTGGTGACCAGAAATAAACAAGATAGCTACATCTGAAAAATTACCAAATTTTAATTTAAATCCTTGAGGTTGCAAGTGGGGAAGGATAAATGACTTACCCTTTTTAAAACATAATCATGCACCAAATTGTCACAATTACGTGGCCTTGTATTAGTCGGGGAGAAATTAAAGCCATTATTGTCGTAAAGAAAAAGTTCAAAGGTCATAATCATCTGGAGGGATCTGATTTGCCACTACAGTCCCCCCCCCCCCTCCAGAAAGTTGGGAAGTTTGGCTGTGAAAATGTAAATCGTGTTGAAACTATTGTGCACAGCGCCAGACGAATATGAAGCAAAGATATACACTGAGTGGCCACATTATTATGACAACACCGGCAATGTAATGTTGAACCACCTTTTGCCTTGCACCTTTTTTTAATACTGCATGAATTCTTCTTGACATGGATTCTATGAGATGTTGTTAGGTGGTATAAGAAATTTTAGACCATATCCCATGCACTGCACTTTCTAATTCCTTAAGATTCAATGGTACTGGATCCAGCTACCTGATGAATTTTTCGACGTCATCCCACAAATTCTCAATTGGATTAAGGTCTAGTGATTGTACAGGCCAATGAAGCAAGGTAAATTCTCCATCGTTCTTATCGAATCATCAACGGATAGTGCCAGCTATATGACAAGGAGCATTGTCCTGTTGAAAGTATCCATCCCTGGCAGAGTACACCATTAACATAACAGGATGTACTTCATCTGCAATAACACTGAAACACCCTTGGGCATTCAGACGTTGTTACATAAGAATCAAAGGACCCATACAATTGCAATTAACATCCCCCTAACCAAGATATTGCTTCCACCAGATTGAAGTGTTGTGAAAATGCAATCGAGGTCTATGCTTTCGTCCTGTTTTCTCCATATTCGCACCATGCCATCTGCTTGGTGTAATTAAAAACGCGATTTATTGGACACGCGATCCTTTTCCCGTCATCTACTGCCCAAGCCTTTTTGCTTATTTGTGAACTGGAGACTAGGGTGGATCGTTCTTCTATGGAGAAAAAAAATATTATTATTTAAAACCTACTTAAGGGGAAAAGGTGTTTTAAGATACAGAGATTAGAGGGGAAATATTAAAAAAATTAATTTTAAAATTTTACATTGCTACAAAGGGGTTGAAATTTCGAAAAAAATGCAAAAAGTCTTAATTTTGGTTAGATGATTTTACACTAAAACTAATTGTTTTTTACAATATAAATCCTAAAAAGGTGATTGGGGAATTGACTTGACTTGAATAAGATTTTAAATTTTAATTACATTATTCACAGTATAAAAATTATATTTATTAACGTGAAAAAATGCACATGAATGAGATATTATAATAAACATGCATAACAATAATACAGAATTACATATAATGAATGAAGACGATGGGAATTAGTAAGAGTATAAACTTTAAATGGTACTTACTGAATAGACTTGATTTAACAGAATAAATTTGAATTAGTTTTCGATTGTAAAATAAGAAGCACCCAAAAAAGGGGTTTTGATTTAGTAAGCACCAATGATTTCAAGATGTCTACTCAACAGCTTCCGAATCGTCTGCACCCTCACAAGTTAAAAATTTAAATATAAAAGAACAAGTGGCTCCCTCTTCTGGCGGGCGGCGGACTTAACTCAACAGTGATAATTACTAAATAATTAGTAGTACAATGTACATTTCAACCCTAATATGCCCACGATTATGCTTCCTACGTACGAAAAACCTAATAAGGGGCGTATATTGGCATTCAAAAAGAGAAGCAAAGAACAGTGTATTTAAATCCACTTTTCTCCACGTGTCATTAAGTTGCAGGAATTTTAGAAGAGACCTGGAAAAGAGCTTTAATACCAATAAATGATCACTACAACATTTTGAGAACAATAAGCTCATACCCCGACAAATATCGCTCTTTCTAGGCTAGAAAATAAACTGAAAGCTATCGCAAGGAAAGCACATCATAAGTTTTGATCATGCGTCGACAATGACATAGATGTAACAAAGTTGTTAGCAATAATAAGTAGTCTGTCAACACAGGTATCAAAGAAGGTGTTATACGAAATATGGAACTGATTCTGAAGCGTCTACTACAATGGTTTGTGTGCCAGTTACAAGCTAAAGAGTTACCGTATGCGAGATACTACCTGTAGTTTCATTCACGTAAACCCAACCTTTGCGAACTGACTAACAAGAAAGACTTAAGTACTGATCAACTGTGAAGTTTTTTGTGAAGCCATCACTGCAGACAATGCAGAGAAGGGCTGTTGAAGAGAAACTCTTGTAAGATTTACCATTCAAGGTGGTTTACAACTTCCAACCATTATCTCATGTTCTATTTGGCATATAATAAGTCCAACCAAAGCTTTAGTGAGATTAATTACGTTCATCGTAAAAGTCTAGGCACCTATGTGATTCAAGATCAAAACCAAACAGTCAGTAAACTATGGTGCACAGCATTTGTATCAATTAAGCTTTCTATCACGTTGAAGAAATTCACTGATCCAGTAATTTTTGAAAAAAGGGTTTGGGTTTTCCTGAAAATATTCTGATATCAATGCTAGCTGATGACAGAAATAACATAATGAAATCGGTCCTACAAAGAATTTTGAATTTGCGCAAAGTCAAACGGTCTGCTGCAACCCAAACACTTTTAGTGAATAATATCCGTATCTTAAATATACCAACTTTTGACCCTTGTGTGACAGATTATGTGGACTTGATTAAGTGGGAGAATGTGATAGAATGATTTAGTGATAACATGATTTCAGGAGCAATAGTAAACCCAGCAATAATTTCTACGATAATACTACCTACTATCAAGGGGTATCCCTGTCACACTCAAGCTACAGAACGAATAGTCACAGAAGCATTTTCTGCTGTACGCGGATCATACAGAAGAGACGGGTTAATAAGATATAGCCTGGAATCAGGAAACCTCAAGCCAGTTTTCAACACCAAACGTGATTACTAAGGCCCCTATATTAGGAGAGCCGACACGAACGCCATTTTGTGTCTAAAGTTTGGCTCAGCTTGGCGCTGTACCATTGAATATGTTTCATAGTGTTTGTTTTTATCTTATTTGATACATTTTTGAAAACCAAAAAATATTAATTATTTCAAAACTATATTTCATGAAACCCATATTTTAAATATTTTAAAGATGTTTTAAATTTTTATTTCTTAATTTAACCAGCACAGTTTCTTTATTAAAAAGGTAAATATAGTTCAAATAAGGACCTTTTCTTCAAATCGGCAATTCATCATGTTTATATTTGGAAAATTCATGATCTATAATTTTGCTGTATATAGTCTTTATATGAAAATGTTGTATATATGGAAATAGTAAGTTTTAAGGTGTTTTTTAAATTCATATTTCCTACATTGAAAATAAAATGCAAATCACCTCTAACAGAGAGGCAATCCACTGATAATTCGTTAAAAAACGTACTGTTTATTCAATTTTCTAACTTCATGACTTAATAATTTTACTGCTTCTTAATTTGTAAAAGTATATATTCCATTTTACTATTAGCTTTATATGATTATTGCAGTGAAACCATTGCATATCAATGCACTTTTTAAAATAGATGAAGTGATTTTTATCCATGAATAATATTTAAAAAATCTCATTAGAAAGTGTTACTTCTAATTCAGAGAAATGTTTCAACAGCTTCCTTGTGGTGGAGAACAATATTTTACAAGGTATATTAAAATAAAAATCATAAAGTAAAAGGGGAAAAAAAAGCTCTACATTAATTAGGGATGGGATTATTTTGAAAAACAATTATTATTTTTTTAACATATTAATTTGCCATTCTTTTTCAAAAAATTACTTTCTTCTAACCTTAATAATAAACAGAAGGTAACCTTCATTCAGAACGTAAATGTCAGACTCGTTCCTAAATGGCAACAAAGGAAAGTGGTCTAAGGAAATCAAAATTACTTCAAAATAATAATGATAAAGAAAAAACTATTTAGCAACGCAAAATCATAGACAATTAATCGTAATAAATATTAAAATATAACTTCTGTTGCACATCAACACTTGGTGATGCGATTCACTTGTCTCGGCGACAATTTTGAATCCATCTTTGGCGTCTGTTTGCTTGTGTTGTAAATTGAAATAACCTCCTTTTCTTTTCAAAATCTTTGTATTTAGTCGCACTTGAGCAATTAGAGGACAAACAACAACCCATTTTACAAAAAAATATTATAGAAAAAAGACCACTTTTTAGTACAAATACCAAACGAGGAAAGGGCACATTCACCCAGCTCAAAACCACGTCGAAACATGAATTCCGGCAACCCTTACGACACAAAATGGCGTTCGATCTGGCCTTCCTTATCTAGGGGCTCTAGTGATTACCGTTCAATGTAATTCCGAATTTTTTTAGATTTTTCTTGATTTAATTCTTAAGAAGCTGTTATAGGTACCTAATACTTTTTTTTTCTTTTCCCGTAACCATTTAGTATATATCCTCTCAATGCAATAAACATTTAAAAGTACTAAAACCTTGTTTCACTTAAACAAAAATCACTTTAAGTTTTTTCCATTAAAAAGCTTAAATACCAAGACTTCACCACCCTTGCAAAGAGCTAACATATTATTATTATTATTATTTTATTTTTCCTTAATTAATGTATCTTAAAACATTTTTTAAGTATAGGTAGGTTTTGAAGTTCCTCAGAAAAAAATTCAATTGAATTAGACTTTTTGCTATAAAAAAGCTCAAATACCAAAACTTCATCTTTCTTGTGGCAGTATTGAACTTAAAATTTATTTATTTTTTATTATTTTTCCCCCATGTATCTATATACCATAGAACATCCTTTCCCCATAGGTAGGATTTGAAATTCTGATTTTTTTCTCGATCCACCGTACTGGAGACGTCTGCTCTTTCCGATCCACCCTACTGGAAAAATACGGTAGACAGTAAAGGTTTTCGAACAGCTCGTCGTCTTCCATAGCCTATATGGTGTAAAGTGTGGCGAATGGTTTGTACAGTGACGTTTGCAGTTGCTCCTTGATTAAGATTCCCCTCTACTCAAAGTACTGTTTCTCTTCTGTTGGACTGGTAACTAAGGGCAAGTATCCTTTCAGATCAAGTCAACAGTAGCCAGAGACGGCCACAAGCTTGACGTTGAGACACGGTTTGTTGCTTGGTAGTCGACTCTTGGTAAACATTAATAACTGCTGTTCTTGAACACTTTACAAGCACAACCATTGTGGTCTTACTGGTTTTAGACACTTCGAGTACCTACAATCACCCTATGTTTAAACTCTGTTAAATTACGTTTTTCGCCCACATCTTCGTAAGCTACACAGTGTAATTGATGGTTCATTTGTTCTGCATTCCTTTTTCATAGTTATCTCGCCCTAAAGCAGCAACACTGGGACGCAATAGCGCATTTGTATAAAACTGTCAGGTGATCATAATAAAGTGGCCACTCAGTGTATTTCTTACCTATATCTCTCATTGTTGCGGTCATTAGAACAGGCTAAAATGTGCATACTTTTGTACATAATCTTTAGACATCTTGTCTGGGCCGGTGTTCATCAGCTAAATTTGGTAACTGGAGATTTTCTCAAAATAATCAAACTTTTAACGAACATCACTTCTTTACAATGTTAAATGGGAGAACACAGTGCAAATTTAACACTTATGTTAAGGAAATAAATTCTCCTCTTAAATAGCAATTATTTATATTTAATTTTTTTTGGAAATTACTCATCTATACAGTAACACTTTGAGGGTATTCCATTCTTTATTATTTTATATAGTATACCCTTCTCCACACAATGGCATGCTTGATATTTAAAGTTGGAACAGTGCTATTTCAGTTCTGATTTCTATGTAAAATCGTTTCCTAGATCATTTAATTATTTGATCCACTTAAAAGACATTAGGGGCAAATTGATAGATGTTGAACCTGAGATAACTAATTATTCGTCTGTTATCTAATACATATATATTTCCAGTGTAGGGGATTGCAAATGTTCTCATAGCACAAAGTCCATCTCATTCACGGAAAAGTTAATTTTTGAATATTTCTATATATTATTTAATTTGTTTGAAATAAATAAAGAAAATATAAAAATATACTTCTTTTTAATCTATTATTCGAATGATTAGTTACAGAATAACAATAATTTAAGTTTAGTTACCTAGATTTTGTTTTTACACTTGAAGATAGTAGGAAGGTTAAAGTCAAAATATTAGCATTTCATCTTACCTAATATGTATTCCATCTGAAATATGTGTGCTAAATATGTAGTTGAAATTATATAAAGACATATTACAAAAAAAAAAATTATCATTTCTTTAAATAGGGCTTTCACTCAAGGCCGTACTCCAAGATCGTTAATTAACAATAAGAACTAACAAAACTTCTTTTTAGACAGTTATTACCATGAGCATAAAAGCGGAAACTGAGAAAAATTATCAGATCAGAAAAGTTGTGAAAACAGTAGCTTTAAACACTAATCAATAAATAAGTTTGCCCATAGGGTTGAAGCTAGCGGCTGTCGAAATTTCCAGTTCCCCGAATTTTACCTCTACAAATTATCGGAGAGATAAACTTTTGACTCCCTTTAGATGGATCAGGTCTGTGTTTTTGATTTATTTCATCTTTAAAATATCGTTTTTATTCTTCCCCTTCTCCAAAGTTTCATCTCAGTGATGGAGACAACGACTGTCGGTCGATTCAATCGTTCAACTTGTCAGACTGAAAGTCGCCGATTTTCTCTGTGCACCAGTTGGGGAATCGATTGCAGAAGGCATATGTCGAACGTATCTATCAGCGTTTATCTTTGAACGGATATTTTGCCCTTTTGGAAAATGATTTTGGGAGTAAATGTTGGGATTTTCTGGGTTATTGTTCCTGGGTAAAGCTATATTTGAGGTGGAATATTGTGTATATTTGTGCATTTTTTCTTCTTGATATATTTTATTAGCAGAAGGTTGTAAATATTAACGCATGATTATCATATTTCGACTGAAACACTTTGCAACATTATTTATATTATTTTTGGTGATTTGTTGGTTGGTTTGGATTTCTTGTGCAAAGGCTTCACGTGAGCCATACTACGCCGATTATTTGTCCTGATATTTAATGTTTACTATTGTTATTAATCACATATATCATTAATTCTATTTTGCAATATTTATGCTATTCGAATTTCAATAAACGTAATAATACAAATTGAACATAAAACCTACTTAAAAATACTTAAAACAAAAAAAATGTTTTATCATTTTCGTACTTATTAAAATTTATTTCTGATTATATGAAAATAATTTTACTAAATCCAATTTAAATTTTCTTTCACAGTTTACATAATTACATCCATTTACCGAGACTTTTATCATACCTTCTATTTAATGATATCTATTTTACATATTCTTAAACTTGATACTTTAATGCTATGATGACGATGGAGTAAACTTAAAAAACATTAAGTAGTTAAAGAAAAAGAAAAATTTACTTTTTGAAATTTTTGTCTGAATTAATTACAATATTTGTTTAATTTATTATATTTTATCTGATATCCAAGTAATCTAGTTAAAGTAACTGCAAACTAAACTACTGCTGGAAAGTTGTAGTAATTAATATTTATTTTTTTATCACTTGTTCTTACTGTTACATATATACTCTCCAATGTGTCGTAACTGATAAATAAAGTTTTTTTATCCTACAAATCTCAACCTAAAAAAAAAAATAAGAATCAAGATCAAAGAAAAACTTGCATCAACATTTATCTTTTAGAAAGCTTTATTTCTTGGTGTAGAATAAACTAGTGAATTGTCTTTACTTTAAAAGATTGAATTGGTTTTTGGGATTGAAGAACCAAAGAGAATCGACATATTTTCAAATATTACATGTCATGTAAACGAGATGATTTCTATAATATTTTAAGGTTGCACTGTTTGAAATGCGTTGTTTTCTTTTGGAGAAATAACGAGATCCTGAGATTGATATGCGGTTATATAAACATACTGCAGCTCTTCAAACAAGAATATTATATTAAATATACGGAAAGAAAAATAAAAAAAAAATTTGCGTTTGTGAAAATATTGAGTCAAAGTCAATAAATCTACATTTTGTGTTATAAAAAAATGATTTCCCATTTATGAAAAATATAATCTTTGCATTTTTCTCATGTTTGTTTTAAATTACTGTTTTTGCTACATGTACGATAAAAATAGTTAGCACACATTATTTCATACTTGAAATTGTGTCATGTAAAATAACTTCAAAAAAATCTTTATACACATTTATAAATAAATACCTTTTTTAATGAACTTTGAAAAAAAATGATAAATTATGTAACTTGTAATCATATTAAATTGGACTTTTAGAATGAGTCAAATATCGGGCAGAGAAAAGTTGCAGTATAAATATTTAAATCGTAAACAAATATTATATCGAAGCACAAAATTATTATTGACCCTGTAAAAGTATACTTTTTTAATGTTTACTAAACCAAAGTGCAATTAATCTTAGAATTAGTTAAGTAAATACTGTAAAAGTAATGTTAGCTATTAATTAGGTTTTTGTACGTTTAATATACCTTTCAAATTTCGGGAATGTTGCTTTAGTAATTTTTATTTTTGAAACTAAGAAGTAGTGATGTTATTTTAATATAAAATTTGAATTAAAAAAATTATTGTAAAACAATCAATATTTTTGGGGTTAATTTAAAATTCATATGCATGTTTAAATTTTTATATAAGACATAATCCATCATCACTAAGTAAAATTCATTAAAATTCACATAACGATAAATATTTATTTTTCAAATTTTACAAAAGCACCACATATTCTTCCATTATGTAATTCATGATGTTTCAAAATCCATCAGACGACTGTGTGGTTAGAGCTCTGGCCTTGCATGCCAAAGTTGCCGAGTTCGAATTCTGGAGAGAGACAGGAATGATTGTTGTCGTTCGGAATCTTCGATAAGCAGTAGTTCAAAATTCGATTAGCCATTATTGTGCACAAAAATAAGTCGTTGAGCGTACACGCCAATAAGCAAGTGATGTTTCATTGTAAACCAATCTTTCTTGGAGTATCTACTAATAAGCAAAGTTACTTTTCAAACTTATATTAAAGGTGATTACAATAGATTTGAAATTAAAAATAACTGTTTTTATTTAAAGTTGTATAAATTTTAAGAAAATAAATTTAATTTTGCCATTTCAAATTAATTTTGAAACTCTCTAAATTTATATTAGAAGTAAAGTAACTTATTATACATTCATAAAAAATAAAACTATAAAAGTAGATACTATAATTATTCTTATTTTAATCTGGTCTGATATAATTATTCTTATAATTACCTGATAAACTTCAATATTTTACAAATGAAAAAAAAAAAAAAAAAAAAAAAAAAAAAAAAAAAACATGATCCACAGCTGTGTAAGTGAAAATTCCCAAATCATACAAAACACAGTAGATTTTCTATTACTTCACACATTCAGGATAAATGCACCTCGTCAAATACATCCTTGATACAAATATCCATGCATTACTTCGGTAGATTACCAACAACAACAAACAGGAGCTGAAACTACTGCCAGAAGTACAAGTTTATGCTATATTTCTTTCCCATCCCTATATTTCACTCCTCATATAAGGCTTAACAGTTATTGACCGACTTCTTTCCAGCATCACTCCTTCTAGTGATGCGATATGTTATCGGTTGAAAAGCCTTAGCAGGTTTTGTTATTTTCCCTCATTTTTGGTTTCTTAGACAATTTCGTATTTTTCTTTCATTTTTTTGGCTCATTTCTAGTTGAAAATGAAAGAGGAAAACATTGCTGACGATGAAAATAAAACGAAAAAGAAATCCAAAGGGATGTGTAACTAAGAATCTGAGGTTATAAAGATGTTCATTTCTTTGGGTGACTGTTTTTTTTTTGTTTTTTTTTACTAGTATGATTTCACCGCTTTCATTTATTTCGATTTTCTCAAACACCCTCAAGTATTGATATCTAAAGAGTTTATTGGGATACAAGCTTATATTTAATTTAGTATTTCAGGAAAAAGACCTAAACATTTCGGATGATGAGACAACATTTTTAGAAACGTTTTTTTTTTTTTTTTTTTTTTTTTTTTTTTTGTATTTTAAAAAGTAAAATATTTGGCTGAAGTAACATAGAATAAAAATGCTTTTCTAGGGAAATAATGCATGTTTTAGAAATTCATTAACACTCCATCAAGATATTTTTTGTGCTTAAGCTTTATATTTTTTAGGCTATTATTTCCACTAAGAATATTAATGTATTCCTAAATTTGATTTTATAAGTATGATTAGTTCTTTTGGGGTATAGTTTGTTTAAATACATTTTAAAAGTCAACACTAATTTTTAAAAAAATACTTTGAAATAGTATTCATATAACTAATTTTTAATGGTTAGAAAATTTATTTTATGTAATTTCTAAATTTCGTTGCTTATTTGAGGATATATTTAATCTACTTTATTACAAATATCTTTATTTTAATGAGATTTGTTGTGCAATATTAAAGACGCAATTGTGTGTTTAAAACACAGTTTTACATTTTCATTTATGCTCAAAAATCAAACAATGTAAATAGTTAAGTTCATTAATCAAAAAAATAAAATACAGAAATGTAACAATAATGCATTTTAATACGCTTTAAAACAGATAATATAACTTTTTGGTGAAATAAAGTTTAAATAGGACGTAAATTGATCTACAATTATTCTTTGAAATCATTGATATTTGTGAAAACTTATTCATATTTCCTTAGTAGAGATTCAATAATACTTCCAAATTTTCCTGCATTTATTCTTTTTAATATTTTTTTTTTCAGAATATTTCCAAAAAAATACTTCGTTAATGTGCTGATAGTTTACATAGAATTCTGAAATAAATTTTAAAAATATAAAAACTTCTCTAAAGCAATTATAAAGAAACACGGACATTTTCTCATATGAGGTTTCAAGACTATAAGCAATATACCCATTTTAGTTCAATGTGTACAAAATAGTCCAGAGACATTAAACAAACATGTCACTTGACGGATATCAAATGGTATTTTTACTTAATGATATTTTTCTATGTATTAATGTTTCATTAAACAAATGTGATAAAAATCCTGTACCACCCACGTTATAAAGTAGAAGTTTAAATTTGAATGATATCAAAACCTAAAGCACAGCTACAGAAAAACACTTTATAAGGAGAAAACAAATTTCCCATCCCCTTCGGATTTCTATTAAAATTCAGGAAGTGTTACCGGACATAATTTCACCAATGATCCCTTCCTCGGATCAGTGAAGAAAATGATCCACAAAGAAAGTAAACTAACATCAACACATCAAACATCCCCCAGCAATTTTTGTCATCTCATTTATATTCCACTCGTGTGTCGACAAATGACTTAAAGCGGTACCAATAGTAGCATATATATATATATAAAAAATAAAAAAAACTACACACACGTAACACGTATTTAGTCTTCATCTTCTTAACACTGTAGAACAAACGTTGTGTGGTACTGAAACATGATTCTTTGGAGATACAAAAATAAAAAATAATACAAGATAAAGATTAGTTCCTTTGTTTTCCTTAATCTCTGTTGCAGGAGTTGCTAAGATCAACATTCTACGCGACGTAATCCTTATCAAACATAAAAAAAAGTTAGGGAAGCTTTGTTATAAGTACATAGCACTTTGGGCATTGGCTATGAATGTTTGGCCTACGTTTCATTCGTGATTATAGGTTATAAATGTATTTTGTCATAATTTATTGCTATGTTATACCAATTCTATAAATATTTAAGGAAATGTTACTTTCAAAAATAAAAATATATTGAAATTTAAAGTATATTAAACTAAAAAATACTAAGAATTTAATTAAAGTTGGATTACTAAAATATGTGTTGTTAATGAAAGTTTGATTAAAGTACGAATCACAAAAAAATTTAATATTTGCTTTAATAAATAAAAAAATAATGTTTTTGCAATGAAGATTTTGACATATATGAATTTCCATAACGTTAGATACTTTTAAAGTATGTCCTTTATTATTAAAAAAAAATAAAAAATGCATGTGTTTAAAAAAGTGAAAAATTACCTGGTAAAATGGATATATTTTAAGTGCAATATTTTTTACTCAAATTGTGATCTTGTAAAAATTGTTGAAAATTGAATTTAAATATTTTATTTTCAAATATTGATCGAAAAAATAAAGCATAGATTGTTAAAATTGTACTGTAGATCGAAGTAACTTTGGGAATTATGGGTTAACTTTGAGACATTTCATATGATTGAACTTTTGAATTTCTAGCCACTACCGCGCCTTAGGAATTAGCACGAACAAGTTTTAAATTTGTTTGAGTAATTAATTTATATTAAAAAAAATGTATATTCTTCCTAAGCAATTATGCTTTTAAATCGTGATATTTTTTAAAACTATTAATGTAATATTTAAAATTGTCATACACAATTGAAATAAAACCTTTTTATAAATGGTTCTTGCTCGAAACATTTGGGCAGATTGATTGTTCCCTAGTGTGTCTATGAAAAAATAGTACAGTCCCAAAGTTAGCCCAATTAATGGGGACATGTTTAACAAGCATAAATTATTTTTGGGGGTATCATTGGTCGCAGCATAAAATCATGTCTATGTTTTAGAAGAAGAATATGTTCGTTTAACACTACAGTCTCAGTACCCTAGCTGAATGTATGTTGATATGAGTAATTAAAAACATGAAAATTGTCCCAAAGTTACTCCAGTGGACAGAATATTATTTGTGAATCATCTATTTAATAAAATACTTTGAAAACATGAATGCAAGGAAATGCAAACAAAATATCATAAAGTGTATTTCTTATGACTCGAAGAATCATTTGTTGTGACACGTTTTGATGATGCCGTCGTATGTTTTTAATATATATTACTCATTCGTAATAAAGTATAGCAGTTTTTAACTTTCAAATAGTTATTTTTATAACTGTAATTGTTCATGGACTTAACAATTACACATATTAAAAATCACAGCATTCCAGAATCGATGCAGTTATTTTGTCTTGGCAATCACGGCTACAGCTAAAACCAAAAGAAAGTTCAAAGAAGTCTGTTCATTTTCTCATATATTTTTTCTTATTACACAAAATTCAAACAATGCACATATTTTCCCAAACGCACAAGTCTGTCTGAAATTATGTATAAACATGCATACAACCAATGTATTTAATATTTAAGGAGAAGGAGGGAAGAGAGTGAATGCATGCCTAATTCTGGTCATTAATTTGTTTCTTCCGTATAATATTATTATTACTATAGTTTCTTGAAATCGTCTTTTAAAGTGTCTACATTTTCCTCCTATTTAAGTATTTGCATGTTTATAGGTTCACTGTATTTTAAATGAATGTACAAAGAAATAATACTATAAACCTCTGGATCACGGGTCTCCTGTTTTTATTAAAAAATATTTATGTAATGTCTTCTCGTAAGCAAAAAAAAATTAAGTTTTTGTCAGGCTTCATGAAAATTTTCTTATAAGATATCTCCTTTTTTATCCTTGTTACTCTTTATAATTATCCAGAAAGTTATGATAATATGGATGTACAATTCATAAAAAATAATTATAATATATATAAAGGGTATCCTTATTTTTATTCATTCTTAGCTATTGTGATGAAAGTTGTGTCAAGGTACATTCAAGAGACCATATTTGCCACTCTGTTAAATAGCTTAAAATACGTAGTGAAAGTGTCTAATGCTATCGTTTCTACCTCAAAAACTATCAAAGTTATTAGAAAATAGACAGTTACAAAGTTCTAAAGATCAAGTTGAGGAGTTGATTTAGTAGAAAACATACATAATGCTAATAAAGCATTTTAAAAGGGATTTACAGAATTTGTTTGTTCAATTTTGTAGCAGTCAATTTTATTAGCATTTAAATCTCGAATTAAGAGGTTGTTAGGGTTTTGTGGACACCTTAAATGTATAGCTTCTATCAAAATCTAATTTTCTATTGTTGTAAAATATATTCAATAATAAAAATGAATGTTGACTTTCATGATAACATGAATAGATTTTCAAGCTTTCATTGAGGTTTCTCAAACTCTAAAATCTAGGGTATCAAAATAGAGGTGCAAAAGATATAAAGAACTGCATTTGACATTTTGTTAAATTCCAAATTAAGAAACATCCTTTTTTAATTAGTATAACTTTAAATACGTATAAAAATATGCGATATTCAATCATGATATTCCTCTTTAAGCAATGTATTAAATTTTAAACTATGTATTGAACAAATTTACATGATTATATGGAGTTCAGTTCTAAGCTACAAAATATTCATAGACATAATGCAAGATCTTTAATTATTTTTTGAAATTGTGAACGTCATTTTTGAAAATGCGATATTTAATAGGTGGTTAAATTCTGTATTTAATACGAATAGCAATAATGGGAAATTAATAGCATATAGTATCATGTCAATAATGTGAAAATATTAGCATATAGTATCATGTCAATATTAAATACAAACATATACATTGTCAATCTACTCTATTCAATGCAAGTTTAATTACTCTTGAAATAAAAAATGAAGCTTTAGTATAAGTCTACTAAGTCTGCCAATGATAATTTATACGAGCATCAATGTAGGCTAGATAGAGAAAGTTCACTTAATTCTAAGGATTTCCTTCCCGGAATCCCAAGTAATCCTCATCCTCTCCCTAAGCTCACCACTGCAAAAGCTACCGCCGTCTTTGGTGACGTAATATATAACTTCTGTTCTCGCAACAGATGACAGCCGCTTTCAATCAGATCCATGGATCGGAAATCCCTTTCCTCTCTTTCTTTTTTCCCCTCGTCTTTCTTTTTTCACCGGAAGAAAGCTGTGGACTATAAGAAATATCCTGGTGGTTTGGGAACGCATGATTGGATGGTTATGGGGCATGAAGAATTCCGTAGCGTTCCATAAGATCGTTACGCTTGTCACGTGACCGCACACATACACCAATATTGGTACATTGGTTGAAGCCTTTAGCATTGCTCACATGGGAATTCAGTCACGCAATACATTGGCTATTTTCCCTCATACTTCTTTCAAGTACAGTGGTTACGATGAAAGTACATTTTGGATCGAATATGTTATTTTCTGTTTTAAGATAAGTTTGCTTCATTTAGTCCAATTTAATATATATTTACCGCCTATTTTAGAATTTTTAAATTTACTCTTTAAAATTAAACTGTTGGATAGATTGTAAAATTGCTGGATTGTAACATTGTGTGTTTTTGCATAAAATGAAAAATTTCACACGTAATTCATAACACATCAGAACCGATTTTTTATGTATCTAGTTTGTGCCAGTATTCAGAATAAAAACTCTCGTATACCAATTAATACTAAATTTACACATTTATTCAACTCAATGTAGAAACATCACTATTCAGTGATGTTTCTACAGCTTTTATGACGAACAACATTTTACTTCATCTCTCTCTAATTTCATCATAAACAACAGAATAATCATTTATGAACGCTGTATATTTCTATTTCTTCATTTTCATTATTCCAAAGGCAACACAAGTGACAGTTTAAGGTTTCCTTTTACTTTATTAGAATATTGTATAAGATATCAGAAACATATTTAAACAGTCTATTGTTTTGAGCATAGGTTTGAGGAAACACTTTAAGATCAATCCACCAATATACAAACAGTGCATCGTTTATAGTGTCCAAGTTACTATAAATACTTGAAATAATAAAAATATGTTATGTATACAGAGCAATAGCATAGAAAATTGTTATAATTTATGATATCCCAGCTCCAATTCGATAATATGGTAATAGTAAAATTTGCGTGAAATAACAGTTGGTATTTTAGAGCTATGGAGGTAAGAAATAATTATCGACTTATACACTCAATAATTTTGAATTAATAATTTGAATTAATAATATTAATAATAAGGGATTATGAGTTTACAATGATTATATGAGAGAAAAATATTTTAATATACAACAATACATTTTTAATTAATATGCAAATACTTTTTGTGTCATAACTGAAACTGTTTTTCCTTTTGTATGCTAACATTTTATATTTCTCATTAATTAATAAGAACACACTTGGCGTTGAAGATACGAAATGTGAGCTAAAAAAAAGGTGGTTTTCAGAAAAACGCTTTTGAAAAGTTGTCCATGAATGGATTTTTCCACATTTGGCATAATTCTATGTGAATTTTGAGAGGGAAAGAAGGGCAAACTCAACATGAGAAAACATATCTGTAGAATCTGTAATGGGTCTAGATTCGTTTGTTTTCAGTCCAACTGATGAAATACTTGTAAAAAAATGAATATTTTATTGAAACACGTGAAATTGAACAGTTAAATCCTAATTGAGTTATATTTGTTACTAAAAAAGTAATGATATCTTGTCAGAAACACGCTTCAAATAATTTATCATACAATACGTCTAAAAAAACCCTTTCATTTAAAAAAAAATTAAAAATGGTAGAATATATATATTGTGATAGGAAACTTTGTTTCTAACATTTTTTGTAATAGTTCATTCAAAATATATGCATTTACAACATACCATAATATGTATTTTAGTTTTTAACATAAACTTAAGTAAAAATTCATATGTGCTTATACAAGTTTCTTAAAGGACACATAAAAAAATGTGTTTGAAAGTGGTTTTAACTTATCAAAGCATGTAAAATCCATGCATTTATTTATACTTATTTATGCGTCTTTTTAGTTTAACAACTAGGAGTACCTATTTCAGTTAAATTAAATACTAGTCATTTGCTTCATAAATATCATTTTACAATTTTTAATAAACATTTTCTTTTAAAATCTGTATTTATATTTCACTGGTATAAAGTCTTGTAATGTAAAAAAATATCTTATTTTTCATCGTTACATTTTTACTAACTTTATTTAGTTTTGGTGTCGTACTTTTCATGTTAATTTTAAAGTGGAACTTGACTTTTTGTTTCACAAGTAGTAATTAAAAATATTATTTTTATATATGTTTATCATTACTTGTAACATAATATTTCTTGTATTAAATATTTTACAATATGTTATTTGACAATATTTTAAATGTGTTCGGTCTATATAACCTTAATTTTAAAAAAATTGCAATCATATAATAATATTTTTTTTTCTATTCTTAAAATGGAAATCCTGGAATAATCAACAACTAACCTTTTAATAATTAGTGTTTTATAAATGTATATACACATCAAAAGCTGAAAAAGATTGAAAGTTTTCTGATATGGGAATTAAAAGTAACTGTTTAAAATTTTAGCAATATAAACAGTTTTTAAACAAATTTAGAAGATGTTTTAGAATATTTAACATAAAGAAATAATCATGTTCATTACTAGCTTTACAAAATAAAACATTAACAGAAAGAAACTTCAGAATTATCTAAATCCTTTCATTATCACAGAATTTGACTTGCAGTACCTTGGCTGTCAAAAGCAAAATTCTTTTGAAATGAAAAAAATAAAAATATTTTACTTAATTGAATATACTTCACGAAACTAAAATCTCAAGAGTAAAAACAAAGTGCCATCTAAGAGAATGAAAAGAAATAGAATTTCGCGATAATCAGTAAATTTGCATCGCAAATTAGAATTTCCATAAAACTATAAAAGTGTCGTTTGAAAAGTATTGCTAGTGAAAATTATTCAGCTTCAAAGGGAAAAGAAACGTCGCTTCAGTGTCGCAATAGTAGTGAAAAATTCCCTGTTCCTTTGATGTAGACAAATTGCAATTACTATTTTTATTTGGATATATTTTTCTTTAAAAATTGTTTGATTTTAATTTAAACTTGTATTATATTTAAGGGATTTATTGTTGAGATTTTTCAATTATAAATGAGATAATCAGATTATTTACTTTCATTGCAAACATTTTCATCACATAAATTTAGAAAGTAATAGGCTAACTAACTTCATATTACAGAAATGTTCAGATTAGTAACAATAATATACTATCTTCTACAACATCTGTCTTATGACTTTATTATGTAACACTAGTTTTAAATAACGTATTTGATATAAAAGTCAACTTTAACTGAATATCTTACTATAAGTGTAGTTTGGAATTACATTTCAATCGGTCGGAAAACCGGTAAGAACCTAACGAACCGATAAAGCATTAATTTTAGCCCATTTTTTTTTCTAAATTAATACTTCGAACGATTTCTTCGATTTGAGATGCAAATTTAACGTAGTATATCTTGATGAAATTTGAACAAGTTACTTAATTCTATATTAATAATTATAATGTACAAAATTTATCAAACTAAATGATCCCTGCTGAAATATGATGAAGGTTTGGCTTAATATCAAATTAGAGATAGTCTGTTTAATGCATGCTGAAAGTTTCATAGATGTATATCCATTGTAATGTGGTTTAGTAAAAAAACGACAAACCCATTTGCGAAGTAAATGAAATACATTTATGAAGTTATTAAAAGAAGAAATTTTGTAAAATATCACATTACGTATTAAGGGGAATTAAGCTTTGTTAGGACATTTTTGAAAAATGACATTAATGGTCGTTGTTGAATATGTATTGTCAGTCCATTATTTATTTAAGAGTACACGCTCAAAATTAAATCAAACTAGTTTAGCCATCAAATTAATCACGACCCTTGATTTGTTAATTTAAGTTTTAAAATTATTTTTACATTAATAAATATATACACCCCAACATTTAAATATACCGTACTTAAATTTGAATATAAAAATACATTTTAAACCTACGTGTATAAGCTACTTTCAAAGGTGAATTTTCAAGAAACAATTTCGATGGAGAGATAAAACTTTTTGTTCTTACTATTTAAATTTGAGAGACTAGAAGGTATAAAATACAAAGTCGACTACCACATTCATCTTAAAGATATATTTTGGAGAACAACATTAAAATAACAAGTTGTTATGTTATTTTATTTGTTAAAAGTGACTCAGTATCAAATCAATAATTTACAACCAGTAAGCAAATCAATAAACTATTATTAACCCTTCAATGATACCCAAGAAATAATTTCTTATAAAACAACGATACCTCACCATTCCTAAAACTGATTATTTAAGAATTCATTTACATTGATAAGCTGTGATCACGGTTTCTTAGCATATCCAAACCTGCTATTGGAAACACACAAAAAATATCCATCGGGGGAACTTCTTTCAAGGCATTATAGCAGGTGATGAAGACATAATTAATTGAAGGCTTCCATGTCCAATCTTGCAATCACGGCTTCTAGCAGATATTACGTTAAATGCTAAGGATTCCGACTTCTGATTAGATGTCTGGTTTCCATGGCAACTTTTGCAATTTACTAACAGGGTTAGAAGAATCTTACTTAAAGTGCTACCGATCTTATCAGTTAATTAAGATATAGATTGATAGATACCTTGCATTTTGTGTGGAGCAGAAACAACACTATTTGCAGGCGTTGTATAAGCGGAAATTAGTGTGAGATGAGATATTAAATCAACAGTTCAACCATTCTGTCTTCAATTTTATTAATGGAAACTGTCTAAGAATTTTTTAAATAGATGGCAGCTTAAAAACATCAATCTACAATTACGGTTACGACTCGTTTAATATTAACTTTGCACTAAACTAATTAAACTCACTTATACAAATTGTAGTAATATTTTCATAGTTCTTTTTAATACAAAAAAAAAAAAAAAAAAAGCGTATGCATAAGTATGTATTAGCTGGGTCGAAAAAGTCGAAGTTTCTTAGATCTTTTTGCTGTAGTGGGAAAAAGTGTTGTGCTCTCCTTATTAAAAAGTGTGTAAAATCTTATAACTCTGAATTGATATCTTCGGACGCATCAATGGGTAGAAAGTTGTGGAAGATGGAGTAAAAATGCTTAAAATTCAAAAATTTATAAATAATCACAGATTTCGTTCATAATTTTGTGATAGTGCTTAAAACTTATTATTTTTTGACAACACCTGAAAACAACTTTTAGAATTATACGTTAATATATTTTTCCGCCTCAGCGGCCCCGAACTTTGGAAATTGAAAGCATTGTCTTAAATAAAAACATATTACACTTACCACATTATATTGTGAAAAGATAATTTATTCCGTCTTTCTGACATACAAAAATTTACAAAAGTATTATTGCTCATAATCTTTTTTGAACCCACATTCTGGCAAGTGATTTCTGGATTCTTGCGTTTTTCTAATAAATCAATCCCTATCCTGTAGTTCAACATGGGAAACACCATGGGATGTTACACCTAAAACTGTATATATAGTCTTGATATATCCAAAAGATTTTATGAATACGTTATGTAACCAATGCGTTATTGGATGATTTTAGTAACCTTATTCTTCTCATATGTGACGGTACAGTCATGGAGCGTTTAATGGTATAAGTCATAGGCTTGGATTGAGACTTTAGAGACCAATCCAATGAATAATCTTTTCACTTTATTTCAACGAGTTTCCATTATGCCACCTATTTGAGTACACAGACGACAAATAATATGGTCCCACGTATTTCACAATATACATTGGATGGAACAGGAAAGGATGCAAAAAAGTCTACACTTGCTGCTTTTAATAGTATTGATTCCATTACCCAGAGTTCTGATTAGAAATAATTCTTAGACATTTGCACAGCCATTAGTTCCGCTCTAGCTAAGCATCAACCAGGAATCTTGAATTTGACCCTCTAGCTGACAACTGCCTATTGTTCACTGGGGTTTTATATATCTACATCATATCCATCAATAAAGTTGCTAACTTTAGTTGCATTCATTCTAAGAGTCTAACTACCATCAAAATGTCAAATTAAGATCCCTCATTTCATAAAGGACGGTGGCATTTCATCAGATTATCTTGTTACGCTCTTAAGAGTTATGTTTTTCCCAACGCTTAATTTTCTTATCCAGAAAATATGCTTGTGTCCATTTTAACTGATGAGGTTGGTTGTTTTCAGATTATCTGGCGCCGTCAACAACACGAGGGCTATAATGCGCCGAAACATTCGTCATTAGACAAGCCAACATACATTTACAAACACCCATGTCTAATACGGGACTCGAACCCGCAACCTCGTGGTCTAGAAGCTAGCACGCTAACCACTATACCGTTTGGTCGGCTCTTTAACTGATGAGAGAAGCAATATTTGGATCTTTACAGCTATACTGATTATCAAAGCAAGGGATGGCCCAGATGAAAATTGTGTCCATAGATTCCTTATTCCTGCTGTTAACCTTGAAGTTACAAACTACACAGATCTCATGAAATTGCAAATTTTTTTATGTGACCATGAGGCATTACCTCTAATTCTGAGAGAGATAAGTTCTTATGAAATTTTGAAGATGATACAGGACTGTGCCAATAGACAGCCAGGATTGTATTAAATATCCTTCACCCTCACACAAATAGTCGTACAAATTGTAAAACTAAACACTGAAGCCTTCGGAAAAGAAGTTGAAACTCAGAATCGGGATGGAGCAACACTATAATCCAGAAACCACATGGTAGAATTTCTAGTAAAAAAACTCAGAAAAAAGCGAAAAAATATTATAATCAATATGCTTTTGTAATTTGTATTTCTGAAAGATGGGTAAGTTTATTTTTGCAATTATAATGAGGTAAGTGTTATGTGTTTTTATTTAAAAAATTGCCTTCAATTTCCAAAATAAAATTCGGTGTCGTTGAGGTGGCAGAAGATATTAACGTATAATTTAATATTTTTTTAACAGGTGCTGTTGTTAAAAAACAGTAACTTTTAAGCATTACTGCAAAATGATGAACAAAATATAAGATTATCTATTAATGTTTGAATTTTAAGCATTTTTTGTCAAAATTTCACAATGAGGCTACAGAAGATATAAATTCAGAGTTATAAGATTTTACACACTTTTTAGTCCACAACTTTTCCGCACTACCGCAAAAAGATCTAAGATACTTCGACTTTTACGGCTCGGGTCTAATATATAGGTAATATTTTGTCTTTTGAATATTTTTAATTTTCAAATATATAATTTAGATATATTAAAATATATTGCTTTGTCATATTTTACTTTCATCGCGTTAGAAATAAGCTTTCTTGTTTGCAACACAAATATAAAATTTTAGATAGCTTATATGTATCACCCAGTTTACCTGACTTTTATCAGACAATGATAGCATTTTAATAATACTTTTCAGATAGTTTGATTCTGACCAATGATTTTAAGAAGTATTTTCGGAATTTTTTTATATATGAATGTAAATAAAATGTGAGTAAATAAAAAAAGTGGGAGGAGGGAGATAATTTATCCAGTTATCACAAGGTATTTTGAACTAATAATCTTATTAATAGGAAAACAACATCAGGAAGATAACTTTAGATTAACTCAATACTCAAGTGTAAGAAATTACGAGTGTAGATAATTAATATTATTTTAATATTACTAAAGATGTGTTGGTGAGGTTACACCATCACAATTTTTATGTGTATTGGGGGATTGAGAAGTCCTACCCTAGATGTAAGGGCAATTTTTATGAGAGGGAACTAAACTTGCTGGCGCTGTTTGTTTCAAAAGTTGGCAGGACCAGGTTTTAGAGCTCAGATGTGAATTAACAGTCTGGTGTGGATTGGGCAAAGGCATAAATGGGGAGACTTCTTGGTGGAGGACCCTCAAGTCCTATTGGATGCCATCGCGAAGTGGGATCATCCTAGTTCGACGTAAAAGGAAGAGCAAGCGATCAGGAGCCCCTTTTAGAAACTTTCCATGTTTCCTGAAGATGTTGTAATTAACGAGACGGTTGCAGCTAAATTGGACCCCATCGAACATCATTCTGAATTGTTTATAGAAATCGGACACAAGTGAGTAGATTACGAATCCACTGGTCAGCCGGGGCAAAAATGGCCAAAACTGATCAAAAATTGACTTGGAATGAGTTGAAATAAAATCCAATTGCCAAATATGTCATAACTTGCCAAAAAGATAACAAACTTTTTCGTCTGGCAACCCTGCATTTTGATTTTCAGAGAGAAAAAGCGCAAACGATTTCTGATCTCTGGCTCGAATAAACTTGTGTCTTTTAAAAGTAAGCCAAATTGGCGACATCAGTTACGTCATCAGTGACGTAATGTTTAATGCCAACCTGGCTCCCTTTTAATACATGCAAGTAGACCGTCGCCAGATATCTGAATCGTCTGCAAATTTCTTAATTGAAAATTAAAGAGTGAAGGTTACCAAATAAAAAAAAAATTCTCATTATTTGGCAAGTTATGGTGCATTTGGCAATTGGATTTAGTTCAACTTATTAAAAGTCAATTTTTGACCAGTTTCGGCCATTTTTGCCACGGCAGACCAGTGGATTCGTAATCTACTCACTTTTCTCTAATTTCTATAAAAAAATCAGAATGATGTTCGATGGGGTCCAAAAATTGCAGTCGCCTCTCAGTCTATAAGTATACAGAAACGTCCCAATGCGATTCCCACAAATCCTGCATGACCAGCAATCTTCAACTGAGAGGAGCCTTTGGCCCAATAATTCTTTAGAGAAATTTTAGTTAATAAAGACTGTATTTTTTACCCATTGATGATTATCTTCTTTTTTCTCCCAGATTCAATACTAAACTAACCTTTTCGATTGCAAATTTTGCCATATTTTTTATGAATATTAATTATTGTGGGACAACATTCACATTTGCAGTACCATTGACCAGACAATGGAGAGAGCAAACCATGACAGATTTTTTTAGTGATATAACCACGACAAATGAGAAAGGATTTGAAAAAATGCCCATACAGCTTACGTGGAGGGTGTTTCAAAATATGTCAATTGAACATTAGATAAAAGTAAAAAATTGTCATTTACTTTTGTACTTACTATCATTTTTTTTACACAAACTACTAAAAAATTATCAACTACCCATATAGCACACAGACATCCCACGGAAGTCCCATGGCTCTCCCTCATGCTAAAGGCCTTCCTCCCCAGGAGCGCTCAAAATCTTCCCGCCGCCCGCCTAGGGAGGACACCAGGAGCGTAAAATGTCCGCTTTTAAGGCTCCCTCATTCTTCCCTAGGAGGTCACCACGGGGAACTGCCAGGGAGCGATATCGGAAGCAGTAGGGAGGTTTCAAGGTCAACCAACCTGCCGTATCGTACAGGGTTATCGTGCATGGATTTTATTTATTTTTTCAGTTAAGAAATCTAATTTAATCATTGGGAGTTATATTTGCTTCCTAATACATCTTTATATATCAAAATTACACTAAGAAATTTCACTTCCCGAAAGTTTCTCGGCACATAGATGGTTTTTGAGCCAATTTCTAAATACCCCCATAAAATAACCTAGAAAAATGAAAACAATTATGGAATCTAAATAATTAAAAATTCTTTTCATACTAAATTGAACCAATGTTTGTATTTAAACTCACATCTACTACAGTATTTTTAAGTGTGAAGAAATGCACTTGAATTAATTTCATCTTGAATACATGGCTCCACCCAGAAAAGAAGTTTTATTTGAAAGAATTCAAATCTAAAATTTGTAGGCTAAATAACCTATGAAAAAATTTACAAACAACTTATAAATAAAATTCACTCTTATGAAAAAATTTTCAATAAGTAAAATCTACTTAATTTTTTATCCTTGAATTTTTATGTTAAGCAAATTTCATAAACGATGATATAACAATAAATCAAAGTAGATTTTATTTAAAACTGCACCCACTATTGTATTTAAATATAAGTTTGTAAAATGTATCTTAATTATATGGTTTCACCTGAAAAAAAGTTTTTCTTAGTAAGAATTGAAATACAAAATTTGTTAACTAAATACTCTTGAAAAATCTTGGTAAACAAGTTCACCACCTAAATAAATGAAAATACCTTATGGAAATAGTTTTCAGCTCTTAAACTCAATTCAATGAATATTAAAATAAAATAAATAAATTTAATGAAAATCACATCCATTCAGATATTTTAAAAGAAGTGTGAAAATTTATTCAATACATAGTTTTACCTGCAAAAAAATTTCTGTCAACAAATTAAAGCATAACAAAATTTGTAAATAAAAATTATGTTTATTGTGTACAATCAAAATTTCTCTCTTCTGTTACACAGCTACATCTGAATAGATTTTATCAGCTCGCTTGGAGTTTTACAATGGAAATGTCTCAACAACTAAAACAAGAACGTTAAAAAAGGAAGCAAGCTTAAGGACTTATTAGTTATTATTATTTATTAAAGAAATTTTAAATCACTAAATCAATACAAAAAGACAATCTAAAAATGTTCTTGACCCAACCATGGTAGAAAAGCATCCATACTAACATTCAGTAAAAAGTTGGGTGCATATTAGGGTTTGGAGTAATTTCTTATTTTATTTAAATTAGATACCAAAGAATAGTAAAAAATTAATCAAATTGAAACAGAATATACATGATTTTCAAGGTCCCCATTCAACTAATAAGCAATAACAACAGATTATAAATAAAACATGGCAAAATTCTGTCTGGAATGCTTTCAATTTTAGTTTACTTAAAACATACTTCCAATTTTAAATTGAACTAATAAATTACTTATAAAGGAATAAAAAGTATATTATGTAGTCACAAAAGATTTCAATTGGGCAAGTTGAGAATGAAAGAAATTAAAAGGGTAAAATAAATTGCTTGTTTACATATACTTTTTACCAGGGTTGGAAAAAACCCAAATAAACCATTTTTTAAATTTTTTTTTTTTTGGGTTTATACCAGGTTCTTTTTGGTTTGAACTGTTTTAAAAAATATTTTAAAATAAAATTTGAAATTAACTAGAGTAATTACTGTTCAAATAACTATATAATAATATTCCTTTTGAAAGAAAATAAGTCTGAACTAAGTAAATAAACAATTGTTACTTATGTGGACATTCAAATTATAATTTAAATATTTTGAGATACTAGTTTTTAAATTCAATGTATACAGTATAATACAATGGTAATTGTTTACTACATAATACATGGAATGTTGCTCTTAGATTCCTCAGTAATGGTGATAAATTATTCAAAACGATATTTTTAAGATTTAGAAATAAGTTGTTAAAACACAAAATCTTTATTTTAAAAACAAATTTAAAATGCAGACTATAATTTAAGTTAAATAATTTTGAATAATCATAAAACATTAACCTATCTATTACATTAATTTAAAAACTTATTGTTCAATAGTCTTTCAATGCAAGATTTATTTAAAAATAGACTAGATAAAATAGATATTATTCATATAATTTTTCATTTACAAAAACATCACTCAATCATGTTTTAGTACCGAGTGTAGATATTTCATTTAGTGAATTATTTTCTTAAAAAATAGAAAGAAAACTAAATTCTTTTTTCTTTATTTCATTTAAAACAAATTTTGGATTTAATATTTTGAATAAAAAAACAATTTTTTTATATCATTTCCATGCATTCACCATCATTCTCTAACTGTTCTGTAACTTACAACATCAAGTAATTTGATATATCTAATAGTAAATATATAAAAATACAATTTTAAATTATTCTTTAAAAATACCAATTGTTTTTTTTTTGAGAAAAAAAAACATATTAACCCTGCTTTTTACTTTTTTTCAGGATTATGTTTATCATTTCTAACTTACTACAAAAGAAAACAATGAAATCTTCCATTCCGCCAAACTGTTAATTTAATAATTAAAATTCCTGATGGTTGTGGGGTTAGCGCTCTGGTCTCACATGCCACAGGTGCCAGGTTCGGCATGGATGTTCATTGTGGTTCGGAATCCAAGTTAAGTTGTAGGTCCCGGCCTGATTAACCGTTATTGTGCTGTGGGGTTAACGCTCTGGTCTCGCATGCCACAGGTGCCTGGTTTGAATCAACCCGGGTTAGGCACTGATGTTTGTTGTGGTTCGGAATCCATGTTAAGCTGTAAGTCCTGGCCTGATTAGCTGTCATCGGGCATAAAAACAGGTTGTCAACAAATAGTCAGTTGGTTGAAGTTATTGCAGAGGTGGGTGAGCACAAACAGCATCATTTCAGAAGCAGGGACACCTAATTGTTGAGTCCACATATCACAAACTCAAGATCAGAATGTAGAACGAAGATGTGGTGGCGTTACTCCAATGTTGGTGATGTTCACCAGTGGTGGGAAAGATGAGGCTGATGTATCTGGTTCAATCCTTTCCCATCAAAGACTATGTTTTCTCCTTCAAGGTGCAGTTTCAATTTTTTGAGCTCCTTGGTCAAAAGAAAGAAAATTAAACAAAATTGATATTAATCACAAAAACTTAAATTATAATGTAGTTGTGGCAGAACAATAAAATTAGGGATGCACCGAATATTCAGTATTTGGCCATTGAACCGAATATTCAGATTGGCCGAATATCTGGATTTTAGGCAGCCGAATACATTTTTTTCCTTTTTATTGCCAATTAATCATTATCACAGAATACCACTCTATAGAAATATGATTTTATTTTCATTATACAATATTTTTAAAAATGTCAAACCATATAAGGCACATCCACAGCAATTTTACGTTTTTTTCTTCTTTCTTTTTTATGAATTTCAGGGAATGCATTGACCCTTGAATTTTCCTACGACATAAGATGTGCCTTTTTGAATAGTTTTAAAGATACAAGAACAGTTGTTTTTGTTAGGTAACCTTAAGAAAATTGTCATTCATGAAGGTCCAATCATCTATGTTTTTATAATATAAAATAATCCTATTTTTTATTATAAGTAGTAAATAATACAAGTTTTATATGAAACAATACATCAGATATTCGGGCGGCTGAATATTCAGTATTTGGCTTGTCCATAGATTGAATATTCGTTATTCGGCCAAAATAACTGTTCGGTGCAACCCTAAATAAAATAACTGCAAATTTGTAAAAAAATGATGTACATCATATCAAGAAATATGTAGCATACCAGGGAGAACAAAAACTGAAGTGTATCACAACATTATGCTACTTCTAAATTGATAGGCGTTGTTAAGTTTATAGGGAAACCAATTTGAAATTTTCTTAGATTGCGTCATTGTTCCACCATAGGGTAAATATAATGAAAATATTAGTTGCTTTAGATTTTTCTGCCACACGTGCAACAAAAGGTTTTTAAATGTTGCACGTGCAACATTTAAAAGAGCAGCCAATAAGAGATACATCCATAATAAAAAAAGGTTACTTAGCAGAACAGACAGTCTGGTTAAACTAAGAAGATCTTAAAAATTAATGTCAGTGTGCGAAGCACTTGACCTCACAAGATGAATTTGTGTAAAGCGGGTATAACAGTCATAATAATAGAACTTCTAACTTCCTATATGGTTGAGAGAAGGCTAATCCATGTACAAAAATACTTTATTTGTAGACTTTGCGTACCATTTATTAACTGTAATAAATAAAATTTTCTCTGAATTTGAAACATTTAATTCTTTTAATACCAGAATTACTCAATGAAATTTAATTTTTTTTTTCTTCAAAATAATTAATATTACTGGAACACATGCAGCATAGACATTAGGCAATCAGAAAAATCGTCGAAAAAAACAATTAAAAAAACCATTCAAATATAAATAATAATAAAATTAAGTTAAAATAAAATCCGTTGCCAGAAAAAACATTTATCAACAATAAAAAAAATACCAAATAAAATCACACCTAAGAAATTTCCTATATTGCATCTGTACCATATTTGCAATTCACAGCTGAATAGTTTCATTTCATTTTACTACAGCCGCAATAAAGACACTTGGTTATTTGTAAGGAATTTCAGCGGCTAATTTCTAACTGTAACTTTTCGATATTCTCAGCATTGCCAGAGACCGCATTTATCAATAATAAAAAAAATTAAAAAAGAAAACCCGCAAAAATAAAATCATGCTCAAGAAATGCCAGATATTACATGATAGTACCGTGCTTGCAATTCACAGCTGAATAGTTTCATTTCATTTTATTTGATTACAGCCGCAATAAAGACACTTGGTTATTTTAAGGAATTTCAGCGACTAATTTCTTGTTGTAACCCTTAGATATTCTCAGCATTTCTAGAAACCACATTATCAACACAAAAAAAATACAAGCAAATAAAATCACGCTTAAGAAATGTCCAATTTAACATCTGTACCATATTTGCAATTCACAACTGAATAGTTTAATTTTATTTCATTTGACTAAAGCCGCAATAAACTTGGCAGTTTTTGAGGAATATCGATGGCTAATTTTTTTTTGTAACCTTTTGATATTCTCACTTTCATAGCAACAACCAGTTATTGAGTTCAGAACTCGCTGCTTCATTTATTCATTTTCTGTCACGATTGCATTTTTAAATTCCTAAAAAAAGGTTTAAATAACAGGGACGGGGGAAAATCAAGTAATCAGGATATGAGCAAATGGAGTTTCCAAGGCAAAAAAGTAATTATGAAAGAAAAATGAACCATTGAGCACGTAATTGTAGAGCCAACACATGGACATTAATAGGCCTCGTGTATAAAAAATAACATTAAATTTGCCTTTTGCATTCTAACTAAACTTAGCTCTACAAAACACTCAAAACAATAGATAGCCTATAGATCACATAATTAGCTAGAAGATTTCGATCTCATATTCTTCTAGATGCTCAAAATTACGAGACGTATTTGGCTGTGTTAAGCACTTTATAAGTGGCAGAAATAGACAGTCGGTGGTTTCAAAACAAAACAATCACATAATTAGATGGACGTGATAATCCTTACATACCAAAATTACTGTTAAGAATTTTCCTAAAATGAGTTTCATTTATTTGATGAATGAACATTCATAATACATGAAGTAATGTTCATAATACTGTCGATAAAAATTAAAACTGGAATACTTACCTACTTAAAAAATACAACAATATAATTAAAGGGTAAGCCTTTTCTGTTCTTTCTCACTCATTTCCTCGCCGTCGGTGCCTATGTTTTTGAATTAAAATAATGACTTACCCTAGCAGCAATTGAGATATATTAAAGGAAGGAAAAATAACATTTACTCACCTAAAAATAATCTGTAAACCAATTCAGAAAAAACATTTTTAAAATTCTGGTTCGCTGGCGAGGTGAAATGGCGAATTGGCAAAGTTGTTGAAAACCATCTGCCAAATTAGGTTGCTATATTTACAACAAACACAGAAAAGAGCGTAGCCGAAATCGCCAAGTTGCTAGTCACATTTGGCATTTTTACGCACACTTGGCGCAGTTAGACAATCTTTTATATTCAAATTTTTTTCATTCTTAAATTTGAAATAAAATGTTTTATCGCAAACACTTTTAAAATGAATATGAACCATTTTCAAAATGAAAATGTTCAAACAAGTATATTTAAGAAATATTTAAAGATATGTAAGCATTACACTCTAGTATTGACAAATTGTTTAATTTTGTCACAGATTTGCCAAATTGTTTATCACAGATTCACCAAGTTTTATCATTTTTTTCATACAAACGGAGTAGTTGTTTACCAATGTGCGTCAATTTCCATCATATAGTCTTAGGTTATTTTGAGTCATAAAAATATCCTAAAATATTCAGTTTAATTGAGCTTAATAAACACAATCATTTCCACAAACAAGGGACAACCCAGGGAGAAATTCGGGATGCTGATCTCAAGGATATGCTTCCCTGGGAGTTCCCTAGGATGAACATCCCTCGGATATACCTCCCAGGAATCTACTTGGGATGTTACTCCCTAGGACCTCCTTTTGCCTCCCTCCCTAGGACTTCCCCAAAGTGTCATTCGGAGTCCCAGGGAGGAATAGTGACTTCCAAGGGACTTCCTTGGGAGGATGTGTGCTATATGGGTAATATATATGTAGGATTTTTATTATCCCATATCAATTGTTTACCGTACATTTCAATTTCCTCTTGTAAAGACAGATGGCACTGCAAGACGATGTTTTTTTTTTTTTTTTGTTATTACGAATAAGTATTCGTACTCCGCGATTTTATTTTTTAATCAGAAGCACACCGGATCCCATTCGGGAACAAACACGCTGAACTCTGTCCGCCAATTTTGGGTGCACTCAACTCACTTCGCTAATTGGGTAATGTACTAATTAAACACTTAGTTTTCGTCGACTTGTGCTGCCATTTGGCTAGTAGTACTTAATAATTTCCCCCCCTTGGTTTTGTTTAAAAGTGATTGTGATGTTTCGTCTAATAAATTTAACTGTACTTTCCGTTTCTGATTTGGAAGTTTATTTCTCTTTTATTTCATTTTTGCTTCCCTAAATAAATCCCCTAGACATTTGAAAAACCGAACCACTAACCCCCACATATTTTTGGGGTCCTCGGCCTGGATTAGCGAAAAGGAATTTTTAAAGGGGAATTGCTTCTAAATTTTTTTAATTTCGAGTAATTTTTGATTTTTGAATAAACCACGTCCTTGTAGCGATTCAATTTTTTTTTTGTTCGTTTTCAAAATTATTTGGTATAATAACAAGTGTATGCCTAGTAACCTGTTTCGTTTTGGTAACATAAGTTCAGTAATATTTTTCATGAGTGCACCCGTTTTAATCGAAAATCACCCTTATTCCTTCGAACCCCTCGAAGATGAAATTTACAATTAAATTAATTTAAACCCGTTTTAAAGAAATTCTTAAAAGTTCCAGTCGTCGTTCTTAGCCAGAAAGCATCCAGCTTCAAACGAAATTCTTCGGCAACGAGTCTTCAACAAGCAGCGTGCCATTTCCAACTGGTGTCTCAACGTCTCATCAGTGTTCGTCTTCATCAGTGTTCGTCTAAAATTTTCCAATCCTCAATCCCGAAGTGCTGAAATTTTATCCGAGGCCCTTACCGGATAATTTGCTAGGATTAGTGCTCTGTGTTCCGAAACCATCTACATTAATTTTGTGTTCTAAGCAGTGACAACCGACGTCTTCAAAGCCAGCAGTTTATTCCTTCAGATAAGTTCTAAATCATTGATACTTTCTTTTTCTAAGAATTGCATACTAGTTTTTTTTATTTACTTTTTTTTTAAAAACCTCTTGTTTGGGTAAACTCTTCGCAACACAGATAAAGAGAAAGAATAAAAAAAAAAAAAGGTCTTATCTATAACCGGAAGTGATACCTTGAAGGATTTGATGTTGCAGTCTTTTATTTATATTTTCATTATTGTTCTAAGAATAGCTTACATTTAAATTGTTTTTATATTCCTTTTTATTCTTTTTGTCTGAATTAATACAAAGAATATTATTCAATATACATTATTTTGACGGATAACTTTGGGTAATAATTCATTGTTTACTTTTCCAAATGCAGCTGTTATTTTGAGAAGTTAGGTGATTTAAGTGAGGTAAACTTATCGTGTTAAAGTGTTCTTTTTATAAAGTATCCTTGGGTAATATTTTATTTTGAATACTTAATATATTATTCGCATCCTTTTTCATAGTTTACTTTTCCAAATGCTGCTGTTATAATTTCTTATGCAATTAATTTTCTATGCAATACAAAGCATAACTTATGCAGTATTATGTTTTAAAATATTATGCAATACAAAGTAAGTACATTATTATAAGTTAGTATGTTTATCGTGTTCTTGTCCAAGTGAAAAAAAAAAATATTTTCAGTAAAAAATTTCTGACGACTTGTTCTCATACAAAAGTTCATGAAATTCTAAAACCTTTTTCTTACGGTAGTACTCTTTTACTTTTTTGTGAATTATCTGATTGACCGAGAGTTGATTAACTTCTACAAAAATACATTTCTTCATTTTTAAAATGTATCTTCGTTAATACTCCATTCTTTTTTTAAAAGAAAAGAGGAAAAGCACACAACATAAATCTACAAGCTTTTTCCTTTTAGTCGTTATTTTTTTTAATTTCATTTTTACGAATATCACAAAGTTCACTGGATTTCCACCAAATTTAAAGATCACCATGACTTTTCTTCTAAGAAGTAAAAAAGAGGATCTGTTGAACTTAGCCACGGAATTAGGCATAAAGATAACCGCTACCATGACCAAGCCGATCATCAAGGATTTAATCTTGGGAAATGAGAAGTATGACGAAGATGAAGTAAAAGCACTTCTCGAGAGCATCACCGAGGAGAGATTGCAAGAGCAAGAGCGTCAAGAGGCCATCGCCATCGAGGAATGGAAACGTCAAGAAGCCATCGAGGAACGGAAACGCCAAGAAGCCATCGAGGAACAGAGACGAGAAGCAGAGTTCGAGCTCGAGAAATTACGAATCCAAAACCAGAAGGATTCATCTTCGAAAAACGTCACAACAAACCAAGTACCAAGCAGACCTTCACGTGATACCTTTCACAAGTTCGATATGAAAGAAGATGTGAATCTTAACCTCATCCTGTTCGAGAGGCATGCAGAGCTGTCATCGATCCCTAAAGAAGAATGGGTTCAGCACCTCATAGGCCTACTTCCAGTCGACGTTGCACACTTAATTGCGCGGGAGTCCCCCGACAAGTCTCACGACTATGATCACGTAAAGCAGTTGCTGCTACGAAGGTTCAAACTGTCTCCAGAAAGACTTCGCCAGATGTTCGTTTCACACCAAAAATCTCCTGAAGGAACTTGGTTGGATTTTCTCCATGAATTGCAAACCTACTTCGATGGATGGGTGGAAGGTCTTGAAGTGAAAACTTACGACCAGCTTCGTGCCCTCATCATAGCAGATCAGATCAAGAGAAGAGCTCCGTACGAATTCAAAGAACATTTTCTAGATGAATGGACACTCATCAACTCGACCAGAGAGCTGGCCCAAAAGTTCGAAAAATACGAAGATGTCCGCAGAACGTTAAAGTCAAAGCAGTTCGACTCCTTGCCCAAAGGAAAATATGAGGCTAAATCGTCAAATTATGGGAACCCTTCCCGAAGAACCGACTGTCACCGATACGAGGCCGGATCATCGAATAATCGTGGAAGCCCTCCCCGAAGAGCTGATAATCGCCGATATGGACCAAACCGGTCAGAAAAGAATCATTTCAACAGTAATCGAAATACCGACACTGTCAGGCCTAGACAGTCACTCTGCAGTTATTGTAAAGAACCAGGACACTTCTACGTTAACTGCGACAAGCGCCGAAAAGATGCAGAATCCAACAATCCTCCGAGCAATTCTGTACCGACATGTACAATCATCCCATCAGAAGAGTTGAAATTTAAAGAAATCGTTATGGGAAACAAACTCATCACCGCACTCGTAGACACAGGCAGTTCACTCAGTCTCGTTCGAGACGACATAGCCAAAGAAATCATCGATGAATCCAAGCTTTCGAAACAAAGAAGAACGCTCTCAGGCTTAGGAAATTCCCAAGTCACAACGAAAGGATCATTCGAAATGAGTTTCACCACCGACGGAGAAGAATTTTCTCTAACATGGCATGTAGTGCCGCAATCACAGTTATCTTTCCAAGCAATTATCGGAATGGATGTTACGAATCAAGCTACATTTACAACGTCCAGGAATGGTATGAAATTTCATAAAGATGAGCCAGCTGATTGGTTCATGCACATCTCCGAAACAAGTCCTAATGAAGAGATAGAGTTGGCCCACATAAGAGACATCAGGATACAGAACGAATTGAAGCAAGTTATCTCAACTTACAAGCCTGACAAAACTTTGTCAACAGACGTATCTATGCGAATCATCCTGAAAGACGACGTTCCAGTCTACCAACCTGCGAGACGATTATCGAGTTCAGAAAAGTTAGAGGTCAATCAGCAAATCGACGAATGGCTAGAACAAGGAATCATAAGACCAAGCTCGTCAGACTACGCCAGTCCTATCGTACTAGTGAAGAAAAAAGACGGTTCCACCCGCCTCTGTGTGGATTATAGGAAATTGAATAGAAAATTAGTCAAGGATCGGTTTCCTTTACCTCTGATAGAAGATGTTCTAGACAAGCTACAAGATGCTCAAGTATATACTACACTCGACCTCAAGAATGGATTTTTTCATGTTGAAGTAGATGATGAGAGCCGCAAGCTAACCTCTTTCATCATCCCCGATGGACAATTTGAGTTCAACAAAGTACCCTTTGGCTTAAGTACCAGTCCCAGTGTATTTCAAAGGTACGTGTACAACATCTTCCGAGATCTAATGAGAAAAGGCATCGTAATAATCTATATGGATGATTTGGTAATTCCCTCAAAGGATGAAGAAGAAGGTCTAGGAAACTTACAGTCAGTACTAGAAGTTGCATCAAAATACGGCTTGGAGATAAAATGGAAGAAATGTCAATTCCTGCAACGGAAAATAGAATTTCTAGGACACATAGTGGAAAACGGTACAATACGACCATCGTTGGCTAAAACGCAAGCAGTAAAGAAATTTCCCGTACCCACAACCGTGAAGCAAGTACAAAGCTTTCTCGGACTCACCGGCTATTTCCGCAAGTTCATACGAGAATACTCCAAAATAGCAAAGCCACTAAGCGACCTGACTAAGAAAGAAACTCCATTTGCGTTCAATCTACCTCAAGTCGAAGCGTTCGAAAAACTCAAGAAACTCCTTACAGAAAGTCCAGTCTTAAGTATCTTCAGGCAAGGTCAAAGGACAGAATTACACACTGATGCCAGTTTACACGGCTATGGAGCTGTACTACTGCAAGAGTCCACCGACGGAAAGATGCATCAAGTCCAATACATGTCTAAGAAGACAACACCAGCTGAAATGAAATACAGCAGCTACGAGCTTGAAGTGCTAGCTATTGTAAGCGCATTAAAGAAGTTCCGCGTCTATCTTCTGGGAAACCATTTTAAAATAGTCACCGATTGTTCGGCATTCCAGAAGACTATGGATAAAAAAGATCTAGTTACTCGCATAGCTAGATGGGCATTATCCTTAGAAGAATTTGACTATCAGATCGAGCATCGACCTGGAGAAAGGATGAAACATGTAGATGCTCTGAGCAGAAATCCAGTCTTTATAATTGAGAGCGATACAATCACAGCTAGATTGCGCAAAGCTCAAGCAGAAGATGAAAACATCAGTACTTTGAAGGCAGTCCTTAACAACAACGGGTCGTCAGAATTTTGTGAAAGAAACGGAATCCTCTACAAATTCGTAAATGGTCGCGAATTAATTGTAGCACCGAAGGACATGCAGACGGAATTAATCAAGCTCGCGCATGAGAAAGGACACTTTTCGACCTCTAAGACGGAAGACGTTATAAAACAGGAATTCTTCATTCCAAATTTAAACGCCTTAGTCCGCAATGTCATCAACAACTGCGTCCCATGCATCTTAGCTAACAAGAAGAGCGGAAAGAAAGAAGGATTTCTAAATCCAATTCCGAAAGAAGACGTTCCTTTAAGTACGTATCATGTAGATTTTATTGGTCCAATGCCCTCTACCAACAAAAAATATCAGCACATATTGACTGTTGTTGATGCATTTACCAAATTCACATGGCTGTATCCAGTGAAGTGTACTTCTGCGGAAGATTTAATAGACAAACTAAGGTTACAACAAAAAACTTTCGGAAATCCCAAAAGGATACTCACAGATCGAGGAGCAGCATTTACTTCGAAAGCCTTCACTGATTTTTGCACTGAAGAAGGAATTCAACACTTGCAAATTACTACCGGAGTACCTCGAGGAAACGGTCAAGTAGAAAGGATCCATCGCACTCTAATACCTGTCCTAACCAAGTTATCGTTAGACGACTCGACAAAATGGTACAAATATGTCGACCGACTACAACAAATACTCAACAGCACGATTAATAGAAGTACCAAGTGGACACCTTTTGAACTCTTAACAGGTGTTACCATGAGGAATAAGGACGACTTGAAAATACGAGACCTACTCATGGAAGAGATAGAAGATGAGCTTCAGGAGCAAAGGAACTCATTGCGACAAGAAGCAAAGAGGAACATCCAAAAGATTCAAGCCGAAAACAAACGGACCTATAACAAGAAACGCAAGAAAGCTCCGAACTATAGGGAAGGGGATTTGGTGGCAATCCAGCGAACGCAGTTAGGTTCTGGGTTAAAACTAAGACCCAAATTCCTAGGACCCTATAAAATTACAAAAGTTAAACCCAAAGATAGGTATGACGTACAAAAAATAGGTAACCAGGAAGGGCCTAACATAACTTCTACATCCGCTGATCTAATGAAATTTTATACTACTAAATAAATTAACACAAACACTCTTAAAAAAAAAATATGTAAACATTGCCATAATTGTCTTTCGCCCAACGTCATTATTCTTCATTTTATATGTCATTGTTGATTTTCAATTTACCATGCAACTCCAGCCATAGCATAGGACCCAGCCACTGATGCAGTTCCTACCATTTTCAAATAGACTTGATCCTGAACTTTTCGAACAATTACAAATGAACATTGTGATCTTCAACGAAATGTTTTCATTTTGTCTTAGTTTTATATTTTCTTTTACTTAAGTATTATCACATGTCTTGCCCATTTCCATGTGTTTCATCGATGAGGTCATCGATCTACAGGATGGCCGAATCTGTAGGATTTTTATTATCCCATATCAATTGTTTACCGTACATTTCAATTTCCTCTTGTAAAGACAGATGGCACTGCAAGACGATGTTTTTTTTTTTTTTTGTTATTACGAATAAGTATTCGTACTCCGCGATTTTATTTTTTAATCAGAAGCACACCGGATCCCATTCGGGAACAAACACGCTGAACTCTGTCCGCCAATTTTAGGTGCACTCAACTCACTTCGCTAATTGGGTAATGTACTAATTAAACACTTAGTTTTCGTCGACTTGTGCTGCCATTTGGCTAGTAGTACTTAATAATTTCCCCCCCTTGGTTTTGTTTAAAAGTGATTGTGATGTTTCGTCTAATAAATTTAACTGTACTTTCCGTTTCTGATTTGGAAGTTTATTTCTCTTTTATTTCATTTTTGCTTCCCTAAATAAATCCCCTAGACATTTGAAAAACCGAACCACTAACCCCCACATATATATATATATATATATATATATATATTTTTTTTTTTTTTTTTTTTTTTTTTTTTTTTTTTTTGCATAATTGAAGGTTATCCAAGTCAATTAGGATAAAAAACTAAACGAAAAGAAAAATGATTAAACAATATTCATTTTTTTAAATTCTCACTGAAAAGTTCGCAAAAGAAGCATTAATATAGAATGCAGAAGTGAAATATTGTGTAAAACATAACCTTTGAGAAGCTTATTGAGGCTAGTATGTCCAAACAGGTACTGTTTGTATAAAAGCTCAGTTGAAAATGTAAATACAATATAACAGTGTTATCTTTTACATTGGTTTACGGTTATAGAAATCATACAAAATGTTTTATTTTTTCTGCGTATTGTTGTTTAACTTTATAAAGTTCAATTACTGTGTAGATTATCTGGCATAATCTAGATACCAGGTGTAACATTTTTAATCATTAAACAATTTTAGTGCTAATATAGTAAATCTTAAAGTGTTTAATACTGAATATTGTGTATATAATTTCCAACATATCGTATCAGGGAAATATAGAGATTGTTATCTAAAGTCGAACTTAAGATAAGTAGTTTGAATAAAAACATAATTTATACGGATCAAATTATACTGTAAAAGTTCTGAAAAATAATTTATTAATATAAATAAATAAAGAAAATATGATAAAAGGGAAGAGCATTAATGAAAAACCTTACTCAATTAGTTTATCACACATATATTTAATGAAATTACTTTATATGCATTGGATTCTGATAAAAATGAATTATAACACTAAATAGACAAGCCATTTTAGATAAGTTTGTTCAACAAATGCATAATTTGAATAAATATTCCTTATTTCACAATTCCCTTGTAGTAGAAAGTAGAAGTAATAACCCTAGAGATTTATTTCCCAAATGAATGAGATCCTAACATCTCTACTGATCGTAAGTTTGAAAGGGATCATAGGATTAAGAACGAAACATTTAGTTGTTGTTTTTTTTCAACTTGCACAACCGATGTTTTCTAGACGTAAGATCTTAGTTTTTTTTTTCTTTCTTTTTTTTTTTTTTTTTTTTTTTTTTATTCAAATGATCTTTAATATAAATACATACCCAATCTCTTTAAATTGCAAAATGTTTGTGTATAAATTGCAAAGGATATTAAAAAAAAAGTTTGCTTGAGAACTTATTCAAGTTTGCTTTTGTCTTTTGTATTCTATTACTCAATATTACTTTCCTAAAACATATTTTAAAATTATTTTTAAGCAAATACTAGGGATTAAGCCTTGATTAAGCAAAATATCTATATTGAATTTCCTTTATCTATTTAAAACGTAAAAATAAACTTAATGATGTTATAGTATGAAAATACCATCAAATGAGTTTAGTGCTATCGAATATAAACTTTCAACATGCTTGTCGGTTCAAATAACAACACTAACAAATAATTTCTCATGCACCATATGTTAAAGACACTCGAAGTTCATTAATGGCTGTTTTTACTGTACGTTGCAATGAAAGAAATGTTTTGTTTAATTATAATACATTCGAATCGAAATAACCCAGTGAAAACAAATCAGCTAGGCCAGTATTGGGTGACTGACAGTGGGTATCACCTGAACTGCTGGGCCATCGGCGGAAGGCCTTTGCATTTCAGTGCATAAAAGTGATCGTCTGGCTTACAGTAGGGCAAGCAGTCATTAAGTTGTTGGTGCCAGAATCGTTTAAAAAGTATCCCAGAACCGGCTTGTCTAAAAAATTAGCTTGCCACTAGCGAGCCAGCACTGGTTTAGTTGAAGCTAGACTTATTCATATGGCGATGCGAACTATCGTGCATTAGATAAAATAAAAACAAAACTTGCAGTGAAGAGGATGTGTTCTTACTTAAAAACTAGCACTTCGTGAAGATCAGTTGAAAACAGAAACGCAAACGAAACTCAGTGGCATAACAGCTCATTCAACTGTTCAATATGTCGTTCATAAATAAGAGTAGTTTGAGAATGCGCGAACGGTATATCTGCAATATGTTGCGTCAGCAATAGTTCATTGATGGCGAACATATTAATGGGCTATTGATGACAACTAACTGCTAATTTTTTGACGTATGCCATCAAATAAACTAAATGCTGGCAAGCCAGAAATGGACCTACACGTAGCCAATGTTAACAAAAGACTGCCTACTCTTTTATTTACCATTACCAGCATCCAACCGTAAAGCGGCAGCATCAGTGTTTTTACTGGGAAGAGTAATATCGCAAGTAACACATATTATCTATGTTATTTAAAAAAAATTCGAAAGTGGAATAAAAATATACAATACAATAAGAGGATTTATTTAAATAATTAACTTTGGAGGTAGTAGTTAGCTATTTAAAGTATACTGATATTTTTTAAAACTAGCCATTATTTATAATTCATGTATACACACACTTCATTTTCCGAATACATCATATTCATTAAAATTGCATTTAATATTTTCACATTTAAATTAAATACGAAATATGATACATTATCAGTTAAAAGATATGTATTTAAATATTTATAAAAGTAAGCAATATAATTTGCTTAAAGGAAAATCAGCTACCCAAAATTAATTAACTTGAATAAACTTGTTAAAACTTCTCTTCCATGTTTGATTACTTTTACCTCTATTTCAATAACACCGTACCCTTTCTTAACAACAAGTAATCAATTTTGTTTATCCAACTAGAAAGTTGATCCCTTTTGAAAAATCGCAACAACACTAAAAAAAAACTCCAGCAGGCGTGCTTTAATTTTACAGCATTTTAATGGAGTTTCGGGCACTAAAAAATGAACTTAAGCTTCAGGCATCCATTAGTTATATAACATCTAAACGTTTTGCCAGTCTCGGAGGAGAGTCACAATTATTTTTTCGCCTCATCTCTGACCTAAGTGACATAAAGTAACGTTTAATTTATGTACTTGGTATTAGTCCCACACCTTTCCTCCAAGAAATAAAATATTATTTTTATGTTCTGTTTAAATACCACTTATCAAAAATTAATTAACCACTCGGTTCATGCTTTTTTTTTCCCACAGTGATCTTTTTTAGATTTAGCTTTTATATTTGAGGGATAATGATATAAGTTATATGCTACAATATATATCATATTTCTTTGCCTTGTGACATGAGTAATAGAAAATGAAGTTACCTATTTTTTAATTTTCAATTAAAAACTATTTGTTAGATCTTGATCTAATTATAGCATTATGTATAATATACAGTATAACATGAATAAACAATATTTTAAAAATGATGTAAATGTGTCATGTATGCTCATAAGAGATAAAGAATTTTATATATCTCGTACTACAGTACTTACAGTTTTAAATATAAATTTATCACATAATTTTAATCTCCATATTATATACTAAGTTATTCTGAACTGTTATTATCCCTTAATCTTGGAATACAATTTTTTAAGTTATAATATTAGCACTTTTTAAAAATGTGTCTTGTATTTAAAAGAGTACTTACAAAAACTAGTTCTACCAAGAAAAATTTTCTACGTCTTCCCACTAGGACTTATACAAGCTTAGTATTCAGTATTTTTTATCATCTAAGTATTGAAGTGGGGGTAGGAGAATCATTATAAGCCATATCTTTCCATAACTCCTTGAACAACTCGATTTGAGAACCCTAATTTTGGGTTGATTCTGAATTTGTAGCAAATCCTTTTGAAATTTATGAAGCAGTTGTAATATATCTTTACCAAGAACTGAACTGATTATATCATGTTTGGAACTTAAGCAACAACAACTACAAAAATTAGAGTTATACACCGTACTTTTTTTTGTCTAGGTTACATTTAGATCATGGTTGGCATGTTAGTAACTTGTATAAATAATGGTTTACTTTGGTTTATATTTAATTTAGTCAAACCATTGTGCCTAAAATACATATTATTAATATCCATAATACTAGAATGAATAATTTCATGAATGGGCAATGATTTTGACAACCTTAATAATAAAAAATACAAATAACCTTTAAACAGCAGAAAAAATATATTTTTGATAAACAATGTTACTATAAAAATTAGTGCTATGAGAATTAAGCGTTAAGTTTTCCCACAAGGTAAGATGCTAATTTTTTTTTTTTTTTATAAGTAATGCATCCTTTAACAAAATATTATAAATGTTTAAGAACGAAACTAATTTTTATTCTCAGTTCAATTTCTTAAATTTTATAAGCACAAATTAAAACTCTATACTTTGGCATATATCAAAACTTATTTCCAAACGCTTCATCCGATATTCATATTGAAATCATCACTCTAACAGCACCTTTAAAGACTATCCCTACCATAGAGAAACATTTATTCTATAGCCCTGCTTACAATAACCATTCATGCCTGAAATGCCAAGTCCAAATTCATCCAACAAATCATCAAGAGCTCTCTCTCCACCACCGCAATCTCCGATTAAATTTCCGTTCAAACGTACTTCGCCTGGAGGCATCGAAGTCGTAAAGTGGGGAAATGCACCTCAAGTGTTTCCAGCTATTAGTCTCTGTTAGAAGGGAATTAGTGAAATTGGCTGAGGCATTGCAACTCAGCAAGGCGTCCGTTGCTTTTATTCCGACGGTAATGAGCGTATCTGAGACAATGTGCTTGCTTTTGGTTTGACATAGATGCAGGCGGGTGTGGTAATTTGGATGGGTGATTGGCTGCTTTTACCGGCTGTGGACATAAACATTTCATAAATACTTAAAAGCGTCAAGTTGCTGAGAATTCTGTTATAGAAGTCGGGGCTTAATTGCTTGAGAAATGTTTGGAGTGGATTGTTTCGGTGATAGCTTTTAGTCCGTAATGTAGATAAGGAAGATGGTGTATAGAAACTTTGAACTACTGAAAATACTACTTTTATTACATTAATTCTTATATCCACCAGGACAAAGCATCTATTCCTATTTTAACTTGTTGTAGTGCTAGAAGCTATCAGAAAGTAAATGGGTAATTGTTTGCACTTCTAAGTAACTTGTTTCTGTGTTTTCAATTACTCTACATTTTAATTATTTCTCCCTATTTATTTAAAGTATTCTACTAAAATATATTCGCGAGGTTATGCGAATCTCAACGCAAAAATATTAACTTAAATGCTAAATGCAATTTTCTTTAAAACTCATTTAAATTTATAAATTAAGAAAAAAGAAAAATATGGATTTCTTTAAAGGTTATCAAATACATAATCGTGATCGTTCTTAGGTGACTTAGATGTTCTTAGGTTAGGTATTATCCCCAAAGTCATTGAATTTGATACACATTGTAAATAGTAATCTAATTTTTCTTAAATTCTTGTTCTACTTTTATTCTACAATCTCATATACCTACATTGCTTATACACTTGTAAGATTGTAAATGACATAAAAATATAACTTCTAAAGTATCGGATAGCTTTATTTATGTTTCTAGATTTTCGTAGAAAATATTTAGCATATAAAAACCTTAAAAGAAAAGGATCAAACGTGTTTCAATTCAGTTCAGTGTGTTTACGTTTCGGAATTGATCTGAGCTGTAGATGCAGCTCTGTTTTTTCGTTTTGCAGGGAGTTTGTGTTTCCATTGAAGTTAAGTCGAGATGACTGAAACGCTGGTATAAATATATTTAGAATATGCCTTAAATGAAGGTAGTTGTAACATATTTTTTTATGTAAAAATATACATCTGTATTTGTTTGCCTCACTATTACTGTGAGAAAAAAATAGTAACTGATTGAAACGACTCAACTCCCTTAAAAAAGCATATGATCCATTCAGAAGTTAACGTCCAAAGTAAAAAAAAAAAAAAAAAAAAATCTCAGTATAATTTTTAAATGAATCATTTAGGTATATTTTCAAATTCAACAAAAATGAACAACGCAACAATTGTTATTCCTTTAATAACGTTACCAATAATAAGAAATTAGTAGAACTATATTCAAAAACATATTAATATCAAGATACTTATAACAAAGAACACACAAAACTTTTTGGAAGCATAGTGATTTCCTTTTCAGTTGTATTCAATACCATACGTTCAACTTCAACCTTGTGCATAAAAAACTTCAATAACACAACTAACTCCATCAATTCGCATTTGTTCTTAGCGACACTTAATCGATGGCAATCTGATTTGGAGAGCAGGTTGCAGATGAATCAAGTCACACGATAACAAGCTCACTCTTTTTATGGGTTTCCTCCATCGATTCCCATTTCTTTTATATTTTTATCTCTTTTTGTCTCTTCTCCACTTTATCCCAATGGATTATCTTCAATTGATCTCGTTATCAGACGGGGGAGCCTGCAACTCTAAGTTAGTCTTGTAGCCTTTCGCTCGTTTGTTCTTCTTCTATATACATATATATTACAGTGGCCTGTCTGAAATGGGAAGTAAAATATGTCAGACAACCTTCTTGCAGAATGAAATCCGATTACTTAACGAAGGATTCGAGTTTGGAGATTGAGCTTGTAAGGAGGAAGAGAGATTTTTTAGGAAGACTGGTTCAATACTAGTTTTGTAATGATGATTGGATTTAAGAGTATTTTGATTAAATGGGTATGTTGTTAAATTTAACCTGATTTGAAACTCGTGTAATGATTTAAACTTTCACAAAGTGAATTGTTACGAAGTTCCAAGTATCTTTATCGAATGTAACTCTTATTTAAAATAAATTTAATAGCTCTGGTTTTACGGGAAATATCAACTACTAAAATTAAGTAATGCTATATTATTCAAATTGAATGCAGGGAAAACTCCAATAATCAAAATAAAAGATTACAATGATATAATTTGTGCATTTCATATCCCCGTAATTACCATACAATAGTTCAATGTTGTTTTTTAAACCAATTTAATATGATACTATATACCAACACATTATATCATAAATTTCTTACAACAATGTTTATCGAATCATAATCACTATTTGCATTTTCTTCTAATGTATAATTTTGAAAATACTATCCATAGTAATTACTGATCATCATTAATGTCTAAACATAACATAGTCAAATATTTAAAGATATTGCATTGTAATGACTTCATCAAATCCGAATAGATAGCGCTCATCTATTTGAAGGAATACATTTTAGTCAAGTCTTTTAGGGACTTCCCCGATATCGAAAAGGACAATTGAACTGAACAGCGGACTGTTAGGTGTGGTAAAAAGATGCACGAATGAGAACGTTTTAAAACTAAAGAATGGACTGTTGGGTGTTGTTTAATGATGTAAAAACGTTTAAAAAACTGTGAACGATTGTGTATTGTGTGTGGTCATCAGGAATTTAAAAATTAATGTAGAATCTTGTATGTGTGTTGTCGTAGAAACAAGTATGTGTGTTGTGGATGTTGTAAATTAAAGAAATTTCCAAACATCGCTACCATTTTCTTGTCCAGACATCACAGCATGTTGCATTATTAGCTTTCAAATAATATAATCAATAAAAAAAAGTTTTTAATATAAATCCTTTATATGCATTGTCAATTTTTATATTCATTAACACAGCACCGAATCTGTTCTGTAAACAGCGTGTGTGTTTGATGTTTGAATCTAATTTTAGATATTAAAAACATTTCTATCAGCAAAATGTGAGGCAAACTGAGTTTCAAAATTTATTTATTAAAAATGAACATGAACTTATGCACTCACATCCAAATTTCTCTTATTTATTCTGATTAAAACATTTTTATTATTGATTTAAAAATTGGCAACTGAAAGAGTTTCTCCAATGGTGGGTTAAATGCTTTTTAGAGTGATTGGTTGCGGCAAGTTGTTAATTAGAATTCAGTAAAAGTGATCTTTTAGTAACAGTAAAAGACCCAAACTATGATAGAATGCATGGTCATCGACATCGAATCTATCTGCCACGTTTTAGTCCGATTAGAAGAAGGCAAGGGGGTTAATTAGGCATCCGCATTTTAAAAAGTTAAACTTCACTAATCACAAAGTTTATGTTTTTTAAATCTGTATTTTGCTTGAAGATTATTTCTTTTTAATGGAATTGTAATGAATATGACTTTGAACAATGTACCCCAAATATGATATGTATACATATATATTTTCAATATTTTCTAAAGAGAATAGTTTTTCAGTAATCGAGCAATTTACTTTTCGTACTCGAGAATGATAGTAAAATTTATAATCGGACATTTTTAAGTTATACAATATTGATAATTCAAATAAAAATAATCTCCGAATTTAGTAATTGGAAGATCGTTTTGTGAAATAATTGCAAAATCTAATAACATATGATTTTCTAATTATTATTATTATTATATTTACGTTATGAAGAACTATGTTGTATATTAAAAAATTATTTTGTGAAAAATGTAAATTGTGTCAATTGTATAAAAAGTAAGACAACTAATTCTTTAAGAATATTTTAAATCCAATAACTTTTTGAATATGTTTGAAACTTAATAACCCGTCCCCATTTCTTCTTTTCAAAATCAAACTCCAATAGAGAATATAAAATCTAAATGTTGATTAGAAACTTCTAAAGAACTAAACTACTTAAATCTAATTCTTTCAGTTTTCTACAAATCTAGTTACACATTGACGGGTTTCTTTTCTGATTTATTTTAAAGAAGGATTTCAGAGGATTTGATTAAAGAAACTACGATTTTCCTTTTCAAAACTATAGTAAAAAATACTAGATAGTTTTTCTGAGAATACTTTAATTTAATCAATTAGCGTAACGATTGAAGAGACATGCTGCTTCTTTAATTTGCTATCTCAGTCATTTTTCTCTTAAACATGAGGAAAAGAAAACAATCAAGTATTTTATTAATTCTAAATGACCTTCTGTTTCCTAACGACATTTTGATTTAATTTTAATGAACTGTGATGATATCTGAAGATGTTTACTCAAAGCTATTCATTCAAAGACTGATGATCTGTGTAAACGATTCCTTCAATGTTTTGCTGAACTATATCCTTAAAATACAAATTATGTTTTAAATATTAAGACAAAATTTAACATAATTACTTGAAAATTGTTATTTTGTGTTTGACTGCAGCAGTTTTATCATCACAGAAAGAAAATCATACCAAATACATTTAATTCATCACTGTCTGAATCCATTTTTTTCCTTCTTTTTCTATTTATTAAAACTCCAATTTATAAAAGGAATAAAGTATAAATTAAATTATTCCTGTTTTAGTAAACATTTGCACTCAAATATAGCACTCAAACTTACAAAAAAAAAATTTCAGCATTTCATTTTCCCTTTAACTATCTAATGTACTGAACTAACAACAGTTTAACCTTAAAACTTTGTTTATACATTTGAACAAAATTATTTCTACGGAATAGTGTTTTGATGTCTACGGAATTTGAAGTCTACGGATTTCTAAGGAATTGTGTCAAAGATAGAAAAATAAAGCTCCATACCCTAAAGGCAGATTCTAGCTGTCTAAAATAATGTTCATGAAATAATGGCCTGTTCTTACGAAATAAATCTATATTGCTGACATATTTATGGGCAATATATGTTTTACTTTCCAACACATTTAGTAATTTCTAGCTTCAGCCATCCTATAAAAGAAAATAAATCGTAAAATATTAGATTTTTCCATAAATTCATTAATGTGTCGTAAAGATTAGAGTCTCATATTTTCCAAGTTTAATTAAAGCTAACTAAAATTAAGATTTTTAGCAATATTATCATACAATATTGCTGAGTATCAAAACAGGAACTCGGTTACAAAACAAACAGTAATTATCACATTAAACATTCAAACGGAAAATGCTATATTTCTTTAACAATAAGTAAATGCGTAGTTCCTTTTATTAAAATGATTTCGTTGTCAGAATGGAATGTATATATTAATTAATAGTCTTTAAACAATGAACTTTTATATTTAATACTATAGTGAGTGCAAATCTCTTTAAATTCAATTCATTTAAAAATGTCATACAACATTGAAAAACACAGAAAAATTAAATGATTGTATTTGGTATAAATTGATCAAGTATTTTGTTAATTTTTCAGCTATTATTACACACACGTATTGGGGCAATCAAGATAATTTCTTATGATAAATATATAGCTAAAAATTAGAGATGTTTAATATTATAAAGAAAATGTTTCTCCAGCAATGATAAAGAATATTTCAATGAATTCATTTAACTACGCAACGCTTTATATGGTAAATATCTTAATTAAGTTTAGTTTGGTGCAACGAGTTAAAAAAAATTATTATTTTAAAATATATTCCCTTGTTTATTGGCAGTGTAATTATTATAATTCACTAGATAATTGCTATTTCTAAAGAAATATTACATTTTGTATATCAAAATCAGCACATAAATTAAATTACTTATAAATAATTGTCAAAATGTTCGTAAACACATTAACTCAAAGAAAATATGAATAAATATATTGAAATACTGTTTACGTCACAAATGAGAGTGCAAATTGACTCTAAACTATCTGCATAAAATGCAATATAACTGAATGCTGATATTTTAATTGACATAAATGAAAAGAGATTATCATGTTTCAAGAACCATTACCGAATGTTCTTGGTGAAGTAAAAAGTATTAACTATATTAAAAAAAAAGTTTAAAAAATATTTTATTTAATATGGTAAACATATTTCCTTAAAAAATTATTACGATCTTAATTAAATGCAAAGTTTTTATACAAATATAAAGCAAGATTTGAAATGCAAATTAAAATATTTGACACGTATAAACTGCATCTAAAGAGAGATAAAATTTTGGCTTCAAATTTCATAATGCAGATTTTGTATCTTAATTAGTTGCTGATTGCTTTATTAATTCAGAAATTTAAAAAATGTTTATTAAACACTTCTAAAAGAAAGTAACAAGTATACACTAATTAAAATCGTGTCATTATGGAAAGCAAAAAAAATTTAGTCATATTGTGCTGAAATTAATTAAGCAAGATATGCAACTTCTACAATTTCGTAATTCGTAAAAGAAGTAGATGGGCTAAGATATCAAAATGTTTTAATTTTAATAATAATAATTTTAAGACGGATGATATTTTAAATGTATAGAAATATTCATAGTTTTTCAGGTAAAGCTTATCTTAAGGATATACATTATTTTCATTTCAAATTTTACCTATAATTGATAGGTTTTATGGCAAAAGAGCATATTTTCAGTTTTTCTAAAATTTTGTTGAAAGTTTTTGTGTTGTGTTTATTTGAAGTGTTTAATATAGAGCTATCATATAAGTCGTCGATATAAATCCAATAAAGAAAGATGCACAGTTTTGACGGACGAGATGTACACACGAAAATGTTATTTTTTGTCTTCATTATGTATGGCAATTTTTATAACTTAAGCATAGAGTTATTAGTTATACTGAAACAATTTCAGATTAATAATATCTTATCTTAAGAATAATATCTTGATTACATTTTTGAATTACAGGAAATGTAAGTACAAATTGAAATTTTTATGTTTTCCGAGAGTAACATGTTAATATTTTGATAGAAATTGGGCGTATTGAACAATTAAAGATTTTATAATGTATAAATGGAAACATTGTTGATTTTCAATTTTTAAGTGAGATGATTTCTTTTTAGGATGTAATGCATATATATAGTTACTTTCGTCTCGTGTGTGAACTATTCTGAACTATATTTTTTCTGGGTATATGAAATATATATAAGTTAAAAAAAATATACGTTAAATCAATGCTTAATGTTTTATATATATATATATATATATATATATATATATATATATATATATATATATATATATATATATATATATATATATATATATATATATATATATATATATATATATATATATATATATATATATATATAATTATCATTATCATTATTATGATATTTTTAGGATGATTTAGTGACATTCAATATATTTGAATGTCTATAGTGTAACATATAAAAATGATGTTATGTGGAATAATAATAGAATCTACTTGAGAAAATATAAGAATAATCTATCAATCAATTCATTTTATAATCATCGCGTCAATATTTTCCCTCATTATAAGTTGCGCTTATCAGCAAATGATTAAGCAAGTCCCGTGATCTAAACATATGTTAATGTTAGATTTCTTTTCAGATGCGAAGGGATATTTTCCTTTATCTATCGATAATTTTACAAGATGTGATTTAATTTATATAATTCAGATAAAATTATATATATTGCTTTCATGTGCTATAATTTTAACATCTATGCTCCCATTAAAAAGCATATTTTATCTTTTTGTTTAAGTTTCCCTGTAACAATTTTTATAGTTAACTTCAGCAAATTTTTATTTCTAATAAAGGCTTCAAAGCATTCGAATATTTCAATGTTGTATCGTATGTACTGTTACGTCATACATTACTTATATACAGTCAAATCCTGTTAACAAGGAATCAATTGGGCCACCGAAATTGTTCGAGTTAACCAAATTTCATATTAAACGAATAAATTAACATCAGGTTGGATCTTGAAAAGAGCGGGTCGTTTTCTACTTTTCTTCTCATAGAAAGAAACGAAGCAAGTATAAGTTCATAATAAATCTTACTCGCAGATTTCTTATCATCTTTAACTTTCTTCAATAAATTGCTATCAACTTCAACTTCCTTTTCATCTGTTACTTTGTCATACTTCTTTTCCATTAACGACAGTCACAGTTTAAAATTTAGATCATTGATTTATCCAATTCACTCATTTTTTTAGTTCATAGTAATCTAAAATGATATTTGATTAAATTAATAAGATTAAAATTTTAAAGAAAGAATGTATAAGCACAGTTAAAATCTATTACAACAGCTAGTAAATTAAATTTTAAACAAGTAAGATAGAATGTATAGAAAATCATAAATTATTCATCATTTATGTTCTAACAAGTAAAATTATCATTTAATTTTTGGAGCTATTTACTTTAGTCACATTTTTGACATGTAAAGTTTAAACTGTTGAGTACTAATTTCTGACTTGTTAAGTATATATAGCTTACATAATTATTGAAAATAATTACTTTATTTTCACAAAAAAATATATTTCAACATAAATCCAAACATATGTGTATTATATGAATAAAGTATATATTAACATTTTTAAATATATAGTTTTATTTCAGAAAACTAAATTGTGAAGTTTTATGTTTGATATAGAAAATACATTCCTACTGATTTTTCTTAAGTGTTACATTGACCTATCATACTTAACCTAACTTCAAGTAACAAAAGAGAAGGTACAAAAATGCAAAGTACCTCTCCCCTATGCTTTAAATTCGTTGAAAAATAAAAATTTATCTCTAGTACAAAACATGTTCTGAATCTGATTTATATGAATAATTATGTTATTTACCATCATAAATTGTAATTCTACAAATCCTTTGGTTTAAAAGTTGGAAAAGGTCGCAAACATTTGCTGGGAAAATTCTACTTCGCTGATGTTACCTGTTACTATCAAGAAACTATTCATTATTTCAGTTTCTTTTACTGGTGTATAATTTTAGGTATGTATTATTTAGCATGAGTAATAAAAGTTTTGTTTCTTCCTTTGAGGTGTGTGCATTCATAAATTTCATAAAATAATTAAAACTATTTTAAACGTATTTAAAAAAAATTTAAACCATAGAAAATATCAATATCTTTTAAAAGTGTTTTCCTTAACTTCAATTATTCTTGACTTCAACTACTTAATGTGTGCTTCAATTAGGAAAATATTGAACACAACTTCTAATAAAATGTCTTGTGAGCAACAAATTCCTTTTTTTTTCTTTTTTTTTACAATGAGTTCGTAATAAAATAGAAAATTCTATCTTTAAGTAATTTTATATACAATTTTTAATAGCAGTTTTAGTCGCGCATTTTATATACATTGCATTTTGAATTATATTATTTATATTATTATTATTATTATTTTATTATACAGTTATTAGCATTATAGCAGTTTTAGTCGCCAAAATTTCACCTGTTAATGAATGTTATTCAATGTTTTAATTAATAGAAAGGTTTTTAAAGTAAAATTGAACGCATCAGATCGTTGTTATTATACTAATCTCTATTTTCACTTTAAATAAAGTTTAGTTTGTATGCAAAATAAACATTTTGATTTTGAATGAATATTTTGTAAATTTTATAAAATATTTTAAACCATTTTCAAATAATAGTATGTTTTACAACTTTTCTTAATAAACTTTATTAAATTATACCAATATGAGGCAATCATATTCTTATTTATTTCGTTGAATCAGTGTTTAAAAAGCTTACTTAGCTGTACATAAATATCAGAATTATCGAAAACTCTAAATATTTATCTTCATAAGCATGGATTGAATAATAATTGACATAATTTTTTCTTGTCAATGTTAATATGACTTATTCAATAAAATTCAAGCAAGCAATAATAGATTTGAACTCTCCATTGATATATCATTTATTCTATCTAAGTGCAATATCTGTGTATTGTAAGTGAAAATGTATTGTTTTATTTGCTGTAGAACTAACACTCATTAATTTATAATAGGGGTAACTGTGAACCATGTATGAAATTAGCGGCCTAAAAGACTGTAATACGACATTCATCTTCCTAGAATTAGACAACAACGGTACAATGCCTTCGCCTCTAAAAGATCATGTCAATGACAGACTTTTGATCTTTTTGCATGCTGACACTTGTTGATACACCAGCATTGGAATCCGCTGCTATTTGTGGAAGTGTTGCATTTCCATCTTGGTTAAAGATTCTCCTTAGTCGTCAATGGCCCCGTTCTTTCAAGTTCTTTTCTCGACAGCACCCATATTTTAAATTTGATGTTTTACCGGATAATTGATGTTCATGGTTAAATTTTGATAACCTGCCATTGTAGCAACAGGAATCGATCTAACAGCTTTGTCAGACACTTGTTGGCTTATATAGGTGCTTCCGATTACATTGCATAACGCTGATTGATGGTACACCTCCGTTATTGACAAAAGCACACCTATACCAGTTTTCTGCTTCTTCAGTGTATTAATAGTTCTCTTGATTCAGTTTAATTTGTGATACTACAATCCGAAAAGATTTTATGAGTTGTATAACTTTTTGAAAAATATATTTTTATGGAAAATCTGAAAAGGTATTCATGTTACATATTCATTGGCAATTTATTAACGGCGTTAGGTAGGCCCCATACCAATAATGTTAAAAGTCAAATTTCTTATGTACCTTTTCTAAGTAACTAAAGCACGGATACTTTTGACTTTTTTCCTGAATATTATTTGAACCTTCATTCTAATTTGAAGTTAACATTGAAAAAGTATATATATATATTTTAAATCTCAATTGATAAAAAGCCAAAAATCTCTAAAAAACGTATTATTTTAAGACAAAATGCTTTTTTAAAAAATAAATAATCAACATTTTTCTAAAAAGTTAACGTCAGATTAATATTTGGTGCAAGGCAAATATAGTGTAAAAATTTTATAAAGAAGCTAGTAGTCGTTTTTTTTTTCAAAAAAGATAGACGATTGAAAAGTGACATTTTGAGATAAATGCAATTTTATGCGTTTAGGGTTGTGTTTATGGTTTATAAAACTAACTTTTTCTACGGAACTAGAAGTAGTACAGGCCAAAACTATTACGGTCGTATGTCTACTATCAGCCACCCAAGCTTTTTTACCGTTCCAGTCTTATGTCCGCTCTCTGCCATCCCAACAAGGAACCATACTAACCTTTTACTGGAGTATGTAGTCTGACAGACCGCGAGTCATTTTTTGTGGAATGCTTCCACTTCCTAAAATATTTCCTCTTTGACTTTCATATTAATTTTTCCGGTGCTTTGTTTCTTAAATTTTAAAATGCTGTTCACAAATTTGTTTGATGCAGTATAGATCACGTGTTGCTCTTGTGCCAAAAACATAAAAGGACCCAACCACAGCAGTTATAGTTTGGTACGGTTCCTTTCTGTGGTAGCTGAGAGTAGACATACGATTTCAAAGGATTAATGTTCCACGCTATAGTATAATGTCCTTTTTAAGATCTCGATGCATTTTTTTCTACGAAACGAATCGAAAACAATAACTAGCACATCCTCTGATTTAATAAGCAAATATTGCTGCTATCATTTGTTGCAATTACTCGTTTTTGAACAGAATCCACGATGAATTTGGAATATCAAAGAATGCAATATCGGGATTTTTTCCCTATACCCTTTCATTATGTTTTAACTTTACATAAATTCAAGAAAATTTTTTAAATTGATTTCTTAAAGGATTTATGAAAAAAATTATGTGTTGCATAACAAATTGTAATTAATAACTCTATGGTTATGAATTAGAGTAAATATATATATATATATAGGTAAAGTGCGGCAACTTACATTACTAGTTGAAATTTTATTCATTTGGTTGTTTGGATACAGGAAAAGTTCAAATCCCATCAAATAAATATTTTTTACAGGATAAATTAGTTCATGTAAGAAATATTTTTTTCTTAACTTACGTAAAATTTCACCAACACTATGAAATACTGATCGGAAATAAGAATATGCAAATATCCTGTAAAATTCAAGTACAAATATTTTAACAACAAATTATCTAATGCATGTAGTAATAAAATTTCTTCCAACTAAAAAACTCCTTAAAATGTACTATGTATTAACAAATGTGTGAATATTTGATAACTATTCACTAATTAACAGCTTACGTGCGATAGGGATATACAACAATACACCTTATTAACAAGTCGTAACCATCCTATGGCACTAACATTCGCTTACACGCGATAAGGACATGCGTCACAATAGCATCATTAATCCCTTCACAACAACAACACAATAACAATCATAATCTACTCCATACAACAGGCTGATAATATTCATGGAGTCATTTTAGTGCAGAAATCTCGTATCCCGTTCGAAATCATTCGAATCCATTCAAAATCCATAATCCACTGATGCAGAATTCTCATTTTCCCCCAACTTGTATATATATATGTATATATATATATATATATATATATATATATATATATATATATATATATATATATATATATATATATATATATATATATATATATATATATATATATATATATATATATATATATATATATATATATATATATATATATATATATATATATATATATATATATATATATATATATATATATATATATATATATATATATATATATATATAGAGAGAGAGAGAGAGAGAGAGAGAGAGAGAGAGAGAGAGAGATAAGAATTTGCTTATGTATGTGTATGTATGTTTTTTCATAAGAAGCTACAGTTTTATTCCCATCTTGATGAAATTTTGGATATTTAATCTTAGAAACAATAGGAAGTTTCCTGGCTAAAAAATTACTTAGAGTATATTAAAGTCATTGTATATGCAATAAAATATAAGAAACAATGAACATTATTTTAAAACTTACGTTAATATTATTCAGAAAGGATGAACAATATGAATATTGCGTGTCTAATTAGACATCTATTGTTATTACTTTAAGTATCGATGGTAGTCTTTTATTTTCACATGAACTATTACTACGCGTTTTCCAGAAACACCAAATGCAACTAAATATATACATTTTAAATGTACTCTCGTAAAAATACTTTTCAATAAAAATTCAGTTTAACTTTTATTTTCCTATCTGGTGACACTCAATGTTATCATTAGAGTTAAATTGTTTTCATGATAAAGTTAAAAAGTTGAACAAAAAGCCAATACTTCTTCGATTGCACTTTCAAAAAGAAAAAAAAAGGTAATTGATTTCTAATAACATCTGAACTGATTTTTAGGCAAATAGCAGATATATTCATTAATTATCTCTTTTACGTGAATGGACCAAATTTATAGCATCAATTAACCGAATTTATAACGTCAATAACGCTCAAAAATGCCCTTCTCATCTATTATTCGGATAATAACGACAGCAACGGAAATTTCCAACGTTTCATTAAATGTAATTGCAACAAATACTTATGTTCTTAATTAGGTACTATTATATTTATTTTAAAGAAACTCTTGTTTAAAAGTAATATGTAGTCCTCAACAGTTTTATTTTGAAATGGTACATATTTCACATGAGTCATTGTAAATCAGTAAACACAGTTCTTTAAGTGTTTGCATATATTTTATAATATATTAAGTTAAATAGAATTAATATTAATAATAATATTAAATATTAAGTTAAAAAGACGTTTTTAATAATATATTTAAATCATTTTTAAGAACAGATTGACGAAATTTAGCGATATATTTCCTAATTCACGAAAGAAATTATACTTTTGAAGAAATTTAAATTTATTTCAGATTACTAAGATTACTAAGTACTAGGATTACTAAGTGAAATTGCATGTTTGAAGCATTTTTATTTATAACTATTTTATAATAAAACTAATAAAATTCTGTAAGAATTCCATTACTTATTATAGTTTACTTATAATGATGTTTTGTTTTTATTTCTCAAAATATTTATCGATTTTTGCATGCTATGTCCATCTTCACAAAGTTGCTACATCTAGGAACGCAATAGCATTATGCTTCACTAAATTCCACCTTCTACACTCCAAATCCATCTTTAAAATATGCATTGACAAGCCAATCAGTCAATACCACAAAATTATTTTATGTATATGAATGAGTAATGGAAATATAAAAAAAAATGTGTTATAGATTATAAAATAACCAATTTAACACATCTTTTCCGAATAAATGTTAATTTTAACAGGGACATGTAAAATAAATATTTTTTAAATGTTTTCTCTTCACCATTTTAATAAGTTTTTATGAAAAAACAATATTTACATAGCATACAATTTGTTGAAAATGAAGGATTTTTTAAATTCATATCCATTATGAATATGAGAAAATATAGTATTAATATGAATACAATAGTTTTAAAAATATTCTTATTAAAAAGATTTTTTTTTTCATTTTCATGGTAATTGATTTTAGCACAGTTCTATGCCATAATAAATATAAAAATGTACATACATACGCGATTCTTTTTAATCTTAGTTCGAATGAATTGATTATTAATTATCTTTTTCGGACTAATATTTAGTGCCTACTAATTTTTAAAACCTCTTAATAAATAAATTTAATAAAGTATCATTTTCTTCGTGTTTACTTTGTATCATAACATTAATAAAATTAAAAAATTACATGAGAAATATACCCAGAAGTGTTGCTTCTTTTTTTTAGTACTTTGAAAATTACTTGTTAAGTTCCCTATTTTATCTGCTCTATTGAAAATAAGTCAATTGAATTTTCGATGTAAAAAAAATGTGTGTTTTATATGTAGGAATATTAAAACCTTGATGTATTCATCAAATACCATATTATTATGCATGTGATATGTGTTTAATTAATATTTATGATCATGTGCATGCTTAATCAAATCTTTTGCACTGATTAAAGTCACCAACTCGTGTTTTTATCCTTTCCCCATCAAGGAATTAAGTGACCTGTGTCCCTTGGGTATTGAGCCAGACTGATGGGCACTAAATCTTACGAATGATGTGTTTTATGGCTAGAAAAACAGAAGAAGTTAAGACACGATGGAAAAAAGCAATCCCCCACCAAGACCGTAAATTTGACAAAAAATGGCTGATAAAAAAAAGACTGGTTTTCGTTGCCAATATATAGGTTATTTGACTATTTCTCATTAAATAAAAGAAACCGGTACCATATTGAAACTTGAAATTTATTATTACTAAAAAAGGTAACGTTTATTTTCATGTATACGTGTAATGAACAGAGTATTAATTTCTAAATTATAAAATCTGGTAACGTATCTGTTTAATTCATTTGCAATTTATCTGAAAATGAGGTTTTCTGTGTGATTGGAAAATATAAGAAGAATAAATGTGGCAAATCGAATTTAATTTTATGAACAGTAGATATTTTAAATAAGTGTTTTCGTAATTATTTATTTTATGACATAGAATATATTTTATGACAAATATAAAATTTAGCAAAAATATACTACGTAAATCCTTATAATATTGCTTGAAGGAAAAGAATGTTTTCACCATACATTAAAATAAATATCAATATTGATATGATAATTTGCCTAAATGAAAAATAAATAATGTGTTAATTTGTTCTTCATTAAGGCAAACACAAATGCTAGTATTTTACTTATTTGGAAAGTACTTAACGTATACATAGCTTCTAAAAATCAAATAAAAGTTTTCCCAAGGAGATGACAATGAAATATTTTCACTTTTTTAATAAAAGTTTGTGGCATGTTAAAACATGTACACAAATCATATACTTTATAATATTGACAAATATCCTATTAAAACAACATTTCATTAATGATTTTAGTAACTCATTCATTTTTTTAAATCAAAATGTAGAATGTATTACTTTTGTAATGTACTAGTGGTATAGAAATGGGATCTTTAATATTATTCTCTTCTGAACTGTAAGTAATGGGCATTAAAAAAGGCTAATTAATAAATATACACTTCTGGTGTCATATTTAAAAAAAAAAATTATATTAGTGTACTGGAAGCCATTATAAATCATAAAACTCTACAAGAACGTATATTAATAAATGGTATTATGATCCTTCAAAAATAACAATAACCTCAAAGACTGCTTGCCAACATTTAAGTAAAATTAGATAAGTTACACAAATACATTTATGTAACATTAGATGCGTTACATAATATCCATCTAAATTCTTCTTAAAACATAATACTTTCTAAAAATTCAACTGGTAATCACGTTTTTAAACAAACACTTACAAAGAAATTGGTATCTATAAAGCTGCATAAGATTATATTAGCATTATATTTAAAAAATGCAAATGCCACTAATTACTCTAAAAGATTAATACCCACGTAAACAAACCTGGAATAGAGCTTAACCGATTAGTTTTCGAATGCAGGAAAGCACCAATTGTAGTAAATCATTATTTTGTTTCTTTTATTATTTCAAAAGTGCCATAAATGTTTTTATCCGATTACCTTACTAAAACTGAGTGCTTAGTATCAGCTTAATACATATTATACAAATGTGAAATATTTTTATTTCTTTTAATTTTCGAATAAACTATACAATATAATTAAAATTTAAATAAGGAACAAATTAAAAAAAAAAAAAAAAAAATGACATAAAACAGTTGACTTACCTGTTGCTATTTTACAGTATTCAACAATATTGAGCTATTTTGGGCTAGTATAATTTGGATAATAATTTGAACAAATTTCAAATTAAAGGTTGACATTTTAAAATGTTTTATTAATAATAAAAGTTAAAGTAATTTGATGTAAAAAGATTATTTCGCAATTTAACATTAATAAACGTGTCTAATAATGGCATGATAACTAGCTAGTCTTATTTGACATTACATTTTACAAGAATGCAATACGATGAGTTATTCTAATTCAAAAATATAAATAGTACAAAAAAATGAATTTATGTTTGTGTAAATTTAAGAAAACTGATTAAATTGATATTTTATTACATTAGTTCAGAAAACTAATTTAAATATAAGATGGATGATAAAATAAAGTGCTAACTAGGGGGCTCTGCCCTCTGCTCGCTAACTCTCGCCAACCCCCGGAAATGCTGCGCAATTCCCCTTGGTTTGCGAAGCGAACCAGGCTCGGTTCGCTCGCTTCAAAGTGAGGCATTTAAAATATGCCCTAGCAAAAAGCTATTTCAGTTGCATAACCCAAAATTTTTTTGAAGAATGACTTTGTGTCATGAAACTGAAAAAAATTTGATTATTTATAATGAGCTACAATACTTGTAAATCATAACCTGAATGAATATTAACATAAAAAGTTATTTTTAAAAAAATTGTGGTTTATCCAGGATGCTGAAATTCTTATTCAATCTACTGTGAATTTTCTGCATAGAAACCTTAATATTCTTAATGGAAATTCCGTGCTCAGTTTTTATCGGTATACATATTCGGAAAACGTTCACGTATAAATATGGATAAAACTTTAAAGTACAGTACAGATTCTGCGCCAAGAACTGTTTACATAAAACAGAGCCAAATTATGCGCCATAGGCAATTCACTTGTTACTAAAAAAAAGGTCGTCGGATGACATTTGTTGGCAAAATTCTTGGCGCAGAATCCGTACTCGACTTGCCCAATTTAAACAGACAATTTTTCGAAAAAACCTGGTTTATTTAGAATTTTTTTTCCAAAAGAAACGTACACATCTTGCATCTATTATTCCGGCATCAATGTAAATATTAAATCCATACGGTTTAAAAAGGCAATAATTTGTATCAGTAAATAGAAAACAAAATATAGCCAATTGAAGTTGTTGACTGATGCCAGAAGTCAAATTTAAAAAAATATATTGTGATATGCTAGATTGCTGAATTTGGAAACTCGTGCATAAAGCACATTTAGAAAATGTGTGATTGGTTGTTTGTAGTCGTTGCCATTCTGCTCACAGAAATACAGCCGAATTTGGGAGGCACGCAAGGGAATTATATAAATAGATGATCAGTTATTTCAGTCAATACATTCTTTTTTTACCATATATAAGTTATTGCTAATGTGTCCACTAAAATTTCAAATATCATTAACAATGTCATAAAAAGTTGAAGTGGGGTTCATACTGTTTGTGTGCACGAAGATCATGTTTATGTAAATTTTCAAAAATGGAAAAGTATGCCTAAACCCTAAAAAGTATGCCTAACACATATTTACCAGACTGTGTGTGTTTTTACACAAATTCCGGTATGCTCCAATTTATTTTTGATATCTTCTTGGTTGGAGAGAGTCCCATAACTTCAACAGGTAGTACTATAAATTAATAAACAATGTCATTCATAAGTGGTCATGTGATACGTTATTATTATCAAGATGTTTAATTTGATTATCATATTAAGATTGTTTGTGTACAGTTAAGCAGGTACCTTATTATTATATAGAGAAAGTGACATGCCGTGTAAATGTCGGCTCTATAACAAATTGCAGTACTGACTGGATTGATTATTGAAATAGAGTATAAGTCTTAAGTTAAATTAAGAGTAGAAGAACATATTTAGATAATTTTTAATTAATTTGTAGAAAAAATGTAATAATAAGTATTAAAACAATTTGATAAATGGTAGTTGAACAACTAATTGTCAGGCAAAAATATGTTTACATTCTTTTTCATGTAAACGCTTTAAAATGTTTTACCTGTTAAATCTGTACTAAAAACTATTTATTTTAGAAAATGAAATGCCTTTATAAACGAATTTCATTATAATAAGTAATTAACTTTTATATATTAGATTTACTCTAAATAAAAAAAATATCACTCTTCATTAAAAATCAAAGTTTTTGGGCTTTCCTAAATGATGAAGCTTTTTACTCAGGCAATAAAATAAAAATGTCTAAAAAATAAAAGTACCCTCTTTTCGAAATCACCACTTAAAAGCAACTTCAATTTGCAGTGCTGTCCCAAAGGAGACCTAAAGTGCTTTCTTTTAAAAGAACTATTTCCTTAACCTATTTCTGGAAGAAAACTTTTAAAGTATTTTTCCCAACACCGCAAAATTTTACATCCAAAACGTATATACCTTTTTGTTTTTAGTGAATCTTGGTACTATTTCGCAATCATGTTTGTGATACTTGTCCCTTATTAAAAAAGCAATTTACTGGCATAACTTTTGATACAAATGAAAATTCTTGTAATTAGGGTTTCTGAAACTTTGAAATACTATCCTTTTGCTAGAGTTCATAACATGAATAATCTTAATGTACCATTGATTAAGCGTAAACGTTATTTATTTTTGCACTTATTTTATTAAGATTGTTTCATTCATATATAAGTGAGAAATTTTTTTTAATTCTATATTTAGTTTTTGATTTATTATGTCATAATAAAATTAGCATTTCCCATTTTATTACAGATATTCTTTCATTTTTAATTGAAAAGCTTAATTGTAAAAGTGGTTCAAACTACTTTCAATCCAATTGCAAGAGGCCAGCTACAAAAAAAAAAAAAAAAAAAAAAAAAAAAAAAAAAAAATCACACTTTAGCTGTGAACTTGAGCTTGAAAGAATTTGTTCACTCTAGTGAGATTCTTGAAAACTATTAAGACTATAATTCAATGTTGCTTTGTTATGGGGTGTACGTTTCATACAATGAGTACTTTGGAAAAAAAGAAAGCAATTTTAAATATTAAAGATTAGAATGATTTGAAAAAAATCACCTCAATTCATATCTACCAACATTTTACTTTGGAAACAGTACATATCAGTATTGTTTTTAGCCTAGTTCATCGGTAATATTTATTTTAGAATAAGTTTTTTAGAGTTAGAGTGTTCTGGCATTTTATTACCAAACAATTATTATATACTTAAATTTTTAAAGATTACTTTGTACTTTATTCATTTACAGATAATACTGCACATAACCTATAGCTGAAGGATTTTAATGATACAGTTTTCCTCATAAATATATTGTATAAAATTCTATTAACACATTTATAATGTATATTTCACTTTCAAAATGGTAACATTCTTCCTATTATTAGATTAATATTCCTATTATTAGATTAATCAAGATGAACAATTAACTCAACCAACTTACAATTTTAATTCATTATAAACGAACATATGTTTTCTCTCATCATGATTTCGGCTATAGGTTATGTACAGATAATACTGCACATAACCTATAGCTGAAGGATTTTAATGATACAGTTTTCCTCATAAATATATTGTATAAAATTCTATTAACACATTTATAATGTATATTTCACTTTCAAAATGGTAACATTCTTCATATTATTAGATTAATATTCCTATTATTAGATTAATCAAGATGAACAATTAACTCAACCAACTTACAATTTTAATTCATTATAAACGAACATATGTTTTCTCACATCATGATTTCGAGACCATTCTTGTAGTTTTACTACATATTCCAGAATTCGAAACTGGCATACAATTATATTAACAAACTACTGCTATTAATAAAGTCGAACGGGGACTTTAGTAATTTGCAATATCATGACTAAATTAGATAATTTCCATTATACTTTGCTTAACTCTATTACCCATAGCTAATAAAAATTATCCCTTTGGTCTTCAAGATTATAATAGCTATGCGCGTGTGTCAACGACAATTCCTAAGAAACCCTATACTCAGAATTAGTACAAAATTCAGTTACATAATATTTTGATCTATAATTTACGACATACATATACACAACATTAATACGCCGAATATGTTTTCTCATACTTTCTTTCCATTACCTGAACATTCCATTTTTTTTTTTACCTTTTTTTTATATATATATTCAACTTTATTACAAAGAAAATTAAAATATCAATTCACTTAAGGTCTTCAATTTAAGTGAGTAATTAGTTAGAAATTCACCAAATTGAAATAAAATATCTTGAGGGTTACAATTTTTATTCGAACGATAAATGTTAATCTTACCAACACAACAAAATAAACAGTAAAATTATTTTATGAATTATTTTGCCATGTAAATGACGGATGAGCAATTTCGAACCATGTTAAACTAAACATAGTCCCAAAATTTAAGAACACTAAAAAGCTGAAACATTACGCAGGAAGATAAATTATATTAAATAACATTGCAACTTAACTAAGATGCCTTGAACATTAGTGGATTCGTTTGCGAATACATATTAAGAGCAAAGAGAAGTCAATATTATTTTTGGTAATGGTTTGGGTTTTAGATTAGAAACTTTGCATTTCTTGTCACATAAGAATTTAAATGGGTCGTTGAGTGGCTGTTGTAGACCTCAAATAGATTGTTGTCTCCTTTTCTCATGATTTTTTTAACTTCATTTGTATCATCATTGGGTCAATAAAATACTTTTCTGGAACTTGCCTCATTCAACTTCTTCAAGTTTGCTGGTTTTACGCTTTTGCCTGACGTAAAAGGCATGGTGTAAATGTTGTTTAGTTTTATCGAAATCATTACCGTCTTTATGATATATTGTTTTCATAAACTCACTGCTTTGTTGAGGTGATAACAGCTAGTTACTGTGACGGTTGCTATGACAGTTGGCATGTTCTCTGAGTACCCTTGCATTATTCCATATATGTAACTCATATTTGATATTTTGCAACTGTAAAACAATCTGTTTCATTCGCTCTGTACCCACCCGAAATTCCACAAATAAGCATCTTCGAAAAGGTCAGATCCAACATCTTGAAAAATAAACTATAATACTAGCTAACGTTAAGTTATCGATTTAGCCATCATGTATTTAGTAATGTGTGTTTCAGGTACCAATCGAAGTATGAGGCTAAATTTAGATGAGTATAAAATTACAGGTGTAATAGCTGGGGTAATACTATTAAAAATTCTCTTTGTGGCTACTTGCTTGTATTTGAGTTGCCCTCGAAAATTGGCATTTTAAGATGAAATAAATTATCATAGTATACATTCGATAAAAAATCAGAATGAAACAAACAGGCGACTCACATTGATTTCTAGTACAACTGTTGTCAGCAATTTGTAAAGCCCTGGTTTCCTAGGAAAGCGTTCCCGTGATACAGCGTTCACATGAAAACGGGGAGTGACGTCATGAACCGGTCAGATTTTCGACAGAACGTGTCGTTGAGCATTTGCTGTAAAGCTAGAGACCGCAAAGCCACACGTTACGGTGCGATAAAAAGCGCGGAAAATGGACGATCTTGATTTAGCTCTTGTAATCGTAATATTTTTTTAAAAAACGAAGTTTTCAAAGGAATGGAAAAAGAAAGAGAAATATTTACACGATGAAAAATAGCAGGCACTTACGAAATTTTAATATGTCGTCATCTACAAATTAATGAAGATAAATTTAAATAATATTTGGGATTGACGTCTGTGCTATTTGATTATGTCCTGAATTGCCTCAAAAATTAAAAACGTTTCGTACATTTATTAGAATCTAATTATAATTAAAACAAATTCTAGTAGTAATGATTGAAATCAAAAGAAAAAATTTAACACACGCAATGTCACTGATTAAGTACAAAATTCCACTAATGACTATTACTAAATCATGCTATCACAAATAGAAATTGACTTTCTCTTTAACTAAAAACTGTCACTTTGCCATTTATTCTGAAAGAAAGACTCTTCTGTATACTTATTAAATCTTTCAATATTCTGCCCAACAAGTACAGATAATAGAATAGCAGTATAATTAAAGAAAAAAATTACACTGGTCAAAAGAAAAACTGGCGTTTCCCTGGTATTCACTTTTTTTGGTTGGTTTTAAATTTTTATTGGCATGTTTCATTAGCTTTTATTTTGTTTTTCATGGTAATTCTTCTAGTCCCCTAGTCTGGTCTAGACTTACTTTTATTTATATCTCCCTCCCTTTCCCCCCCCCCAAGTATTATATATATATGTAAGTATTATATACATCTAAAATTGAAAAATTAATAATCATAAAATTTTGGATTCAGAAACTTATTTGGAAAATATAGGCAGGAATGGAAAATTAATTTTGTCAAAGTAAGTTATATGGAAATTTCTAACCCGAACAGCCCACAAGTCCATGTTTTCAATCCATATTATACCCCCTTCCACTGCATCGATTTTTTTTTTTTTTTTTTTTTAGATTTCTGTATTAATCACATTCATAAAAAAATTAAAGATAGAATTGTCTTTTGTTGGGCTTGTTAAACACTTCATGTGTCAATATTCTCCACCATGTAGAAACATTTAATACTTCAGATCAATCAATACTACAATAAATTATATAAGTAGTTATTATTATGTTCTCATACATAAAGTTCATTAAAAATAAAATGTTCCATACTGAGTATTTTAAAAAGACTTTATTATAAAAATGACAGCTATCACTACAGGAAGCAATACATTTCTCAAATTTTCAACTTCAGCCTCTTTAAAGGGCCAATTTTGGGCCTTAATCTGGTTTGCTCTTATAAGACCACATTGGTCGTTATTTTAGCCATCAACATCACAGAATGAGTTGTTTCGTCAACTTTATTCTTCAAAAGCTGGAGGAGCACTTGAGGTGATACGCATCTTCCTTGAAGTAATTGAAGAATCCAAGTCTTGAGAGGGATATTGAGGTACCTCCATCTTACTTTCGTCATAGTACTGCATACCCTCAGTGGACACAGAAAGAGAATTTCCACTCCTACCTTCTCACGGTTGTTATTAGTACTGAAATTCAAAATTCAGCCCTTAAATACAAACAGCATTCATATAAAATTACAGTAGAAATGCAATACATTCTGAAAAGATAATTAAATTTTTAAAATAAAAAAAAGTTAATTTAGTTATGGATGGTATGACACAAATAATATCTTTGGAAGATATTACTTATTCATTATAAATAATATCTTTGCAAGATATTATTTATAATGAATAAATAATATCTTGCAAAGGTGAAAAAATGTGTAATAAGCTGTTTCAAGTAGGGTTGCTTGGATAAGTCACAATCCTTCATCTATCCATTCTTGATGAGTTCTTGCTCTAATTAAACCTCATATTATGTGGCATGAAGGCTTCTATTTTTAAACACAGTAAGGAGTGTGAACAACTTTTTATTTTTTTTATTTTGTGTTTAAAACCCACTAACATACAATGAACTTAATTTTATAAGCTCAGCAAATGTTATTTTTACAATTTGCTGAGCATATACCAAAGACTTATAACAGTAATAGTTACATAGCACTAGGCACATTTTCAAACCAACTCAATATTAGTTAAAATTAAAAAAATTAGGGAATAGCATCATTACCTTAAGTGACTTTAAAAAAAAAATTACAGTAGGAAGCATTGCACAATTTTTATTGAATTACAGCGTTCGTTATATGTATAAAACATGAAATTGACAAAAATATTAACTTTTTTAATTTTATTTTTCTATAAAAAAGGAGCTTTTTGGTTGAAATTGACCAATATTTTGTCAAAACGGCTAATGTTGTAAAAAAAAAAGTCTTACAATATATTTTGCTTTACTTTTTACTACATGGTTCTATGATATTCATGAGTATAATGATGAAAATTAAGTTATATTTTCAAAAATAAAAAATATATAGGCTGTTGTATAAGATTACACATAAATTTCAATATTTTTACAACATATTATGTATACATAGTAATAACTTTTAAATAAAAATAGGTGTAATAAAATCTGTAGACCATTATACTCAACATAGTATAACAAACAACTGTATAAAAAATTATAACTCTATCATAAATACATTTTGAGGTAGAACAAAAGCCAGTTTTGGTTTTCAGTTTTAGCGAAAAATCGATTCTTTAGAAAACACGATTTTGGAATTTCTCTGCATGGATTTTAGTATTAGCAACAATTTTTGAATTACTGTAACTAAACTTCTATTTAAAGAACAAGAAAAACACAAACTTATTTGAAAAGAGAAATTTTCAATTCATATGAAAAAAAAAAAATGAAATTTTCATTGATTTTGCCATTTTAAACGTTGTCAGGCACCTTATGCAATTAATTACAGACTAAAGTTCTTTTATTACACTAATGATAAACACTAATCAAATTAGAGATGAACGAAAAGTGCTTCATTAAATATAGAATATTCTGTGTTTTGAAACCGACTTTTTGGTGCCAGAATATGTAAAGTGAAGTAAGTGTAAACAAAATATTTCCAAATTTTATTACTAAATTTGAGAAAAACATGATTTAGGATGCAAATGAAATTTTTAAGGTACGTCTTGTTATTATAAACTTAAAAGACAAGACTTTCTACTCTGCTATAGATTTTCCGCCAAGTCGATTAATGTCAATAAATGGTAGCATGCACCATTTTTAGCAAAGGAAAGGCGTATGGTTGCTGTTACTTGCTAATTTTATGTAAACAACACTTGGTGCAAAGTGCATAACATTTCAGTATACAGAAATTAAGTTGCTCTTCCGCTCAAGAGTTACCAGTTGGCACTAAGCCTATATGTTTAAATGATCGCCAAGCCGCATTGTTTACAGTTTGTCACAGGGATGCTATAAGAACTCTATAACGGAAAGTTACAGAAATTAAAAATGATTTGAAAGTTGTTAGTTTGGATGAGATATTGCTGCAATTAGGTTGTGGTAAATTCCTAGTTGACGTTTATGGGTTGGCGCACTTTTGAAAAAATTGGCGACAAAGCCAGAATGTCGCCAATTCGGAATTCTAATATGAAATATTGAGAAACGAACCAGCTCCATGATTTGTGGTACAGAAAGGTTGAAGCCAAAGCGCGTCAATAAAAAAAAATAGGGTTGCCAAATTTCGAACTGTATCGCCTACAAAACAGCGCCAAATCGGCTTGGCGATATTTTAACGTCAACTAGGAATAGACCTTAGGTTGTTTTTATCTGGTACCAGTCAAATGGAAGAGTACTGAAATTAGTATGCATGTTTAAATTTTATATGCCTTTAAGACCCTGTTAAGTTAGTTCACAGATTTTTTTTATTGAGTGTTAGACTAAGTTAGTTCCTAGTAAATTTCTTACCTCTTTTTTGATGAAGTGAAGCCATCCCAGAATGAAAGACCTGATCTTTTTTTCGGCGCCTTCCAACAGGAAACGGTACCCAGCTTTTCTTTTCATTCAATATAATAGTTCCACCTCATACCACATTCAATATCTGGGATTAATAAAAGAAAATATTGTAATCTGATATACAGGATTTTATATTACATCATTTTTAATACACCAACCACAATTTTATGCTCTGCCATTTGCTCTGAAAAGCGACAGAACAAAAAACTTTAAGGATTAATATACATTTACAAATTTTATTTTCCTTTTAAGTTTTTAGCCACTGGAGTAATTTCGGTCACCTGCTTTTCTGTTCCAGATAAGCCATTTCTTGATTTGTACAATTGTAAAATAAGTTTTGGTACTTTTCTGTTAAAGGGACCATTGCCAATATCTAAATATGGTACGGATATTGACCAGCTTTTTTGTGTCTTTGTAATATTGACATATTTTTATAATTACACTCCTATAATAAATGTTACTATATGTTTAACTGTAAGCATTTACATATTTAGAACGTAATTAAAAAAGTATTAAACACTTTTTGGTTCAAAACGGATGAAGGTATACTTAGGTTAACTTAATAGAAAAAAAATCTAAAATGCACAAACTAAAAAATTATGTTGTCTAGTTATACAAGTTTTTTTTGTATATTTACTGAAAAAAGCATATTTTATTAAGCGGTAATTAGAAGTAAGTATATGGTTATCGGACATAACACTAATTTAAATTAAGTATTATGGAGTGAGGATATTTCTTAGCTATTCCCCATTTAACTGTTTTTCTGTTTGAAAATCAAACCTGATGCAGTTAAATGTCAGATTTTTTTCCAGTTGAATAAATATACATTCTCATAAAAATATAATAAATTTGAAATGGAAACAGCAATGGAAATATATTGAATTTTTTTAATAATATGCTTCCCTTTTTTTAAATATCAACATCAACAATAAAGCATACACTGAAAATATATTCAAATTCTCTTCTCCATCAAATAAAATATAAAACCAAAATAGGAATAAATCGATCCTGAAAAAGTTTTTCATTTAAAAAAAGCGTCATCACCATGTTTGCAAATCGTCTCAGAAACATCTGCAATTTAATTTAAAAACTCCGAAACCAAAGCCCGCTATCAATCCCATTGATTCTCCCATCACCCAATTGAAGTCTATGGTAAACTAGTAAACTCCCTCTACCATCATCTGCCTGGAATTCGGCTATGCGTGTTGTCACTTGTCAATGGGCCCACCCTTTTCATGTCCCTTGCAAACGACTCCCGACTAGGAATGTTCCAGACATGATTAGATGCCCTGGACCACCCCTACAATATCACCATATAACCATCGGGATACTCCATGGAGCCGAAGTCACTTTATCTTATCCATCTCTCACAGATTCTGTGATTTCTTCTTGGACTTGTTTTATTTTTTCGGGGGAGTTTTATTTCTGGTTTCTTTTACCTTTTTTTTATACTTTAGTTCATCCCTGACAGGGAGAAGATATAAAGCTATTTTGAAAAATTATAGGTCGGTTTTGGATCAATAAATCTTGCAAAATTGAAATTTTATTCTAATGACATAATCAAAATATATCGAAACTGTGTTAGTTTTAGTTTCTAATATCCATAATATTAATTACATATTTTTAAAATTATTTTTATGCAGTATTATTTTTTTAAACATCTACCTAATACTAAAGAAAATATAAAAATGATTTTTTAAATTACCGATTTCTTTTAATCTCGCTATCAAATTTACTAATATCTATGGTAAGAATAAATTTAGAATATGTTGATGAACATGCTTATGGTTTTAAATTAGTACCTAAAAATAAATCTTAATTTGACATTGATGAGCACCAAATTATTTTTATTTAACGAATAATAACACTATCGTCTTCGTACGGAAAAGAATTAAAACATGTATTAATACATTTAGTAGTCAAATTTCAAGACTATACAAAAATATATATGAATTGGTTTTACAAAAATGCAACATTTTAAACAATATAATCAATATTAGTATAAATAAGTACCTTTTGTTGCAAAAATTGAAACTCGACTAATTGATAATCTAACAGGTTGGTTTTGATGTGTAACGTAATAAAATCAAATTTTAATACATAAAATGCTAAATAATATTATGTTTGGTATAAATTATTGTAATTTTCGAATTTAGAGAATACAGTTTAGATTTAGAAGACACTTCATATATCTAGAAACTATATAAAAACTAACTCTTATATTATTGTTAGGCTATTTATATAATATTGTAGAGAAAATAAACTCTTCAGTAAATTTCATGTTTAAAAAAAAGAAAATAATTGTAGTGATAATTTTTATTGGATATAGGCTATTATTCTAAGATAAATAACCGTTTAGTTTCTAAAGCAGTATATTAAATTTAATAGTAGTGTCTTCAACACTGAAGAATGTTTTAACTCTGGATTCTCATTATTTCTAAAATCGGTTTTCCTTGGAAATTATCGATATTACCCAATTTATAAAGGCGCATTTACTTTAGGTAAAATAATTTATAAAGACACTCCATCACAATACTATTTATGGTTCACCCCTCCATGACCAATAACGATTCATAAAGTCCCCATACTCTAGATGACGCTATTTATTCTTTTCTGCCATAACTTTTCCCGCATCCAAATTGGCTTGTTCAGTTTTTTTTTTTTTTTTTTCCTTATACTTTTTTATTATCTCGGCTTGTCACTTAAGAAATATTGCAATATATTAGGGAAGAAAATCAAATGAAGGACAACACGACGGTTTTATGGCGTAGCTAGCACATTCATTATTTTTATCATCATTCTTTTTTATTTCTTTCTCCTTCGAAAATAATTTATGTAAGGTTACCGTTGAAATGTTGTGACCCTAGTGATAAATTGAATTCTCAAGTAAAAATTAGATTGTCGGTGAATATTTTTTTGCTATAATAAATTATTTAACATCTGAATGAAAATTAGTTGGAAGGAATATTTTTCATCTTTTAGAATTATGTGTAAATTTCAATGACAAAAGAAAGCAGTTCACAAAAATAAAATAAATTTTTTATTCAAATGAATCGTAAATATATGTTAATACAAAAATCAATAACACATTCAAGTGTCGATGAGTAGTTTAAAAGATAAACTTAAATATTTTATTGTCAGAGTGAAAAAATGTACGGTAGTTTTTATTGTACAATATATATGTGATAGTGGTTTAATATACATTTTATTTAAGTATCTGTTATGAAAGATATATATGTCAAATTATTATAATTCATTCAATGCATTTTGATCGAAGTTGTGTATTTTCATCAAACACAAAATATATTTCTTTATGCTTTAAACTACACCAGTACTTTCAAGATATTTATACGAAGTAATATAATTGTGTTGCGAACGTCCTTTTAGGTGCTCAGAGAAATTATGATTACATTCTACACATAATATTTAAGTACTGTTCAATTTTAATTTTCAATACATGTTGATGAAATACACCCATTACCGAAACATTCCTATAGGTGATTTTTTTCAAACACGCTAAAATAGAAATTTATAATTTAGAGTAAAAATAATTAAGATAATACGTTATTTAAAGTTAAAATATGCAATGTGAATACATCTAGAATAATATTTCACTAGCTGTGGAGCTGTATTCGTAGAGTTACATGCTTTATTTGATTTTTTTTATGTAGCAACTAAAAAATATTGTTTGGGTGACACCATTTGATTTATTGTTTAAAAGTTAAATTATCACAAATGCAATTTTTGTCTGTTAGTAAGGAAGTTATACAGCGTATAAGTAAAATAATATTTGCTAGATTTATTTTTAAATAATATATGGCAGCCATATTTTTTTTAAAAAAACAGCTCAAAAAATTTTTAGAAAAAAGAATAACTATATCCTGACTTTAATAAATTATTACAACTACTTAATAAACCCCAAAATGGTATTTTTTCAGACGATAAATCCTTAGTTCTTACCTTTACATCATTAAAGGGAGTGGGTACCCAAAAATTAATAAATATGCATTTTGAGTTGATTATTGTTTATCAAAATTTAAATTCTCCCCTTTATAGGGATACCTCATTTGTAATAATACCTCAAATGGAAGTTTTTTTAATATTTTTTTAACACAAATTTGGTAACTATTAGTGTAAGTGAAGTTTTTTCTAAAATGCGTTTTTCTCAAAACTACATTTTTCATTATTCGTATACCTTTTTCTCAGAAAGTGTGCAAAAAATCTTTCTAAAAATTTTATCATATATTTCTTTTATGTATCTATATACAGTGAAGTGATATTTTGTTGTTATTTAAAAAAAAAAATTCTGGCGTTTTTAGGCAAAATAAACGTGTGATTTTTAAAAAATGTGAGTGACTTTCACCTAAAATCAGTTAAAAAAAAAAGAAATGAATCACAATCAAAAGCTAACTTAAGTAGAATAACAAGTGTCTTTTAAATGCACTGACCAAAAATTAGGCTTCTATGTCTAATATTTTCTGAGAAAAAGGTACATGGAATATGCCAAATTAACATTACCGCGGTATAGAGGGTACAAACTCCCCTAAAATGTAACTATTACAATGATTTTATTGATGAATTCAACAATTCTTACATAGGATTGATGTGACTAACACCCCGCTCTACTTGCAATAATGTCAATTCATTGACATAAATGCTCCTACATAGTCAAAAATGTTTATTTTTATGAATGAAACTAAATGGTTTTTAGATAGATAAAATATTGTCATGGTAAAATTTAAACTTTTGTAAAATACACTTTAAAAAACTACATTTGGAAATTGACTAAATATTATTGATTTCTGGCATTGGATATATTTCTTTTATTTTGATATGCCATTGTTTGCTTTTTTTCTTGGAAAACTCTTTCTCTTTATTTGGTTAAGCAAAAAGTTTTCGATTTCATATGGGAGGTACATTGAAATAAAGCTTTTTTAATAATATTTCTGCCCTTTTTTTATGTTTTTTTTTATTTTTATTGGTATCATTATTTACTCTTTTCTTTTTTTCTTTTTTTTTTAATCCATATCAACTTTCAGATGTAAAGAAAAACTTAATTATTGCTTAGTATACAAATTTCTTCAATGAATGAAGTGGTCTTTTAAAATAATTAAAAAAAAAAAATAATAATATTTACGAAATGTGAAAAAAATTATTTAGCAAAACAAAATTAATATATTTAGTATTTTTTTTTTTTTTTTTTTCGAATTCAATTTTATCAGTAATAATCTAACAATAGGTGCTCATAAAACTAGTGTGCAATGAAAAAAATTCATAATAATGAGTGTTATTCTACATCAGTTATCAAGATTTTAATGGAAAAAGTTTTTAAAAAAATTGCGTCAATTTTTGCCAGAAAAAGGGCAAAATTATATATCTCTTGAAAATTTTTAAATCTCTCCATAGAAATAAATTGTTATAAGTTACTGTATTTTGAATCCCTCTAACATAAAAGTTGAAGGATTTCAGCCAAATGACACGTCGGGCAATAGGTAAAACTTACATAAAGGCTTATTGCGGGTTTTTCTTATAATTGTAAATTTTTCTTTAGATTAAGCTTACTTAACATGAGTATAGTAAGAATGAAAAAAATAAAAACAATTACATTATTAATATTTTTTGAACAAGAGGCGTCGGTTCATTGACAGATAGTACTTGAAGTTACTTACAATGATCCTTTCAATAACAATTTGCGGTGAAACGGATTTGAGCTTGTAAAATAAATTCTCAACTCTGCATAAACAACTCAAAAGTGTACTAAAAATATGAATTACGTAGGCAGCAACGCATTTCAGTGGCCATTTCGGACGTTCGGCAATCGGCGTTAATCAAATGACTGAAAATTCGGCGATACTCATAAAAAGATCAAATAAAGTATATTTTAACAGAAAATGTTTCGAAACATGCTAAAAGAAATTCTGAATTGTATGAGGTTGCAAAATATAATTTCTAATGACTAGATAGTATCAAACTAGTATCTAAGAAAGTATACAAATAAAAAGATTTTCTACAAGGCGACATGTCATCCAAATGATATTTAACTTTTTCTGCATTTAAATTAAAACTTGCAACTCTTGAATGTAGCAGATACCAATCTACCTTCTTCGATTCAATGTAAACCTTTATTTGAGAGGCAACTCTTAATCTTGATAAAACAAGATATAGTTGCGAAAATACTGTAGTATTTAAATTAATGCCAACGTGATAAAAAGATGATTGACCTTGAGCCATGTTTATTGCATTGGTGTACGCAGGCAGTATCGATTTAACAAATTTAAATCTGATTTAATCTTTTTAACAAAATACAGATGCACGTGAGCTTTGAAGAATTCTACTGCTTAAATTTATTTAGATTATAATGCGTTTATTTGTTTCTGCATTTTTATTAAACTTCAGTTGATAACGTGTGCCTTGTATATGCGATCACTATCTAAAATTTTCACCATACCCCAACCAAGCAGAATTCGGCCATACCCCAACTTTCTCCACCGGGGAAAACTTTTGACCATTCACATCGAAGTAGGCGTGATTTCCACATCGGCACTCGAAATACCAGTGGTCTCCTTTCGATCACTGTTCAAATGATTGAAGATGTCCCCTCTCCCCCTCCCCCCATCTCTGAAGGCGAAATCCGAAGTTTTTAAATTACAAGTTGTAATTACGTTCTTATTGCATTTTTTTTTAATTACCTCATACAAAGTTTACATCATGTCGGCTTTTATAACATTGAAGTAGTGTAGACAGTCTTAAGAAGCAAATTATAGTTGAAGTAAACAAAAGTTTATTGCCAGAGAAATGGTAGGTGAGAGTGACGTTTGGCACGCGCAAAGAGTTCATTATTCCAAAAGGCTTGGTCGAACGGAAGTATAGGGCTTTTATAGATTTCTCAGTGACGTACGACGAGACTCAAGGTGTTTCTCGCAAACTCCAGAAAATACTAGAGAATTCTAAAGCCAAAATAGAAAGTCCCAATGGGAACACATTACATGTATTTTTTGGAATAGGATGTACTATTTATTTTTTGAATTAATATTAATTTTTACTGATGCATATATATATGTGTATGTGTGTGTGTGTGTGTGTGTGTGTGTGTGTGTGTGTGTGTGTGTGTGTGTGTGTGTGTGTGTGTGTGTGTGTTGATAATAGTTGAAAAAAGTAATAATATAATAATATAATTATATATTATAATTAATAATATTTATATTTTTTTAAATATAATTTATATTTTTGAGTCAACATCTCAATCATAAAATATATACCACACTCAGATATGTAAATTGGAACACAACACTCTTATGCTAAAATGATATTTTAATAGGTTGGATAAAACCAGTTGTATTGTTACCAGTGTTGAGTATTGTAAATCCTCAATTAAACAACTAACTGTACCTCTTATCCTGACATGCACATTACCACTTGGGAGAATAATTATTCTTAAAAGACAAAGATTTTGAATACGCAATCATTTCCTTGAATCCCTAAGATATTTTAATGCATGTTAACATATTTTTGTTTTTTATTTTTTTTAAAGTTTTATAAGCATTTGTTTGTAGTGATTTTTTCTAATTTCGAAAACAATATGGTGGAAGTTGACAGAGATTCGCCATTTGTATATGATGCAAATGAAGACAAAGAAATACACCCTGTCTCAAAAGTGTAGACAGAAGCATAAAATACAATTCACAGTAAAATTAAGAATGGGATGAAATTTTTTTCATATGTGTATTTTTATAAACACTACATGGATCACCAGTTAGGATTAATTTATTAGAAAAAACAACAAATGCTGAGTTTATTTAGAAAAACAGAAAATAGGGTGTCCCATAATTATAGACAATATTGTTTTATGGGTTATATTTAAGATTCAGGAACACATTTACAAATCTTAGAATATAATCATGTTTTCATTACCTTTAATAACTTCAAATACATGGTTTTCCATCTAAAGTACTAAGTTTTGCATTACCTCTCTGTACTATCGCTGCTTTAAGGTCTTTGGACAAAAAATATTGGGGTCCATTTTCATATAATTTCGTGCTAGATGTCTCCACTTGTTCTCCAATGGATTTAAGTCCGGACTAAGCGATGGCCAATCCCTGACATTGAAATTATTCATGTTGAACCACATATTTGTCGAGTTAGACACATGAATAGGCTTCTTGTCTTGTTGAAATACACAGTTTCGAACTCCCAGCAAATCCTGTAGTGAAATAAAATTGGCCTCTAATAATTGCTGATAGTTCTGGGAGTTCATTTTCTTGTTACAAGTTGCCAAAAATGTTTGTCCATTAAATACAAACCCATCCCAAGTTAGTACTGATCCTCCACCTTACTGTCTACTAAAAAAACTTCTTGTTTCGCTTTTAAGGCTTATATCATGGGAGTAAAATTTATATCCATCTGACCCATCCAAGTTCCACTTTTTCTAGTCATTAAATATTTTTGACAACCATTTATCACAGTAAGACATCATTTTCTTAGTCCAGTTTCAATGTCCAGTTTTGTGGTATACTTTTAAGGCTGGTGTCTTCAACATTTTCTTGAAAATTATTCGTTTGGATTCCAGTATTATTCTGTAAATGGTATTTTTTGACACTCCAAAATTGGATGCAATTTGTCGCAATGACATATTTTTTCTAAATGTCCTGCTGAGAATTATTCTGTCGCAGCTCATAGATGTTATTTTTTGTCAACCAGGTCTTTTCTTTCTGGACAATTAGTTGCCATTATGCAAAATTCTGTAAACACTTCTTAATGATCTCTGTAAAATCTTGTATTTATCTTTCCGTTTATTACCTTTAAGTTTTAAATCCAAAACTTTGATGATCTCCTCTTTCGAAATCTCTTTACCTCTAGGCATTTTGTCGAATTTGAGAAAACATCGATTTATTAGTCGAAAACAAAAGAAAAATTAGTCCAAAATAATAGAAGTCAGAAAAGCAGGCAATAAATACTGTTGCACAAATTGTCTGTATATATTGTAAATAGTGACGTATTATTTCAAAATTCTATTGTAATTTATTTTTATCTTATTTTATTTATTAATTAATAGCGATTATACAAGTTAGAAAAAGGTGGCAACACCTAAAGCAATTGAGAAGTTTCGAGATATTTCTTTTCCGATGAATTGGCTGGAAATTTCAAGAATGTCTCACGCTCTTGGATATAAAAGACTGGAGAACGGGAAAGTTTTCAGATTGACTTTGGACTTCGATGAAAGCTTATCGCTTTGTTTACCTATTGGAGCGAGCTTGTAGAATCGCTGTATTCGAAGTTGTTTTTGCTAAAGCTTGTGTTGAAACTTGTGAGCGATTACACTGTTGCCTGTGAATAAATTTTGTGAGTTTTCTGAAGAGAGAATAAATATTTTTATACTGTAAAAACTGTGCCATCATTGCCTCAGTGGAAAAATTCAAAACAGTGGTGTCAGAAGTGGGATCAAATCATCTTGAATGCCGACTACTAGAGGAATGATGGAAGACCAAATGAAGCAGTTGATGGAAATGATTGCTGGAATGAAGGCCCAACAAGAAACTGCCGCAGCCGAAATGAAAGCCTGCCAAGAAACTGCCGCATAAGAAATAAAAACCGGCCAAGAGTCCACCACCGCCGCAATTGCCGCTACATCATCGGAGATTAGAGCTTTAGCCGCCAAGTGTGAAACAACATCTGCAGCAGTGAATTCTGCAGCACATTCAACATCTGCAGCAAAGAAGAAATGAATATAGAGCTAGCCTCAATGGTGGAATCAACCATAATAGAAACTACCTCAAATGTTTTGCAATCCGTGAAAGAAGAAGTATTCAATGCAGTAAGAAAGGAAGTCGATGAAAAGTTTGAGGAGTTCAACGGAAAAGTGAACAACTTAGGAGACAAAGTTTCCATCATGAAGGAGGAACAGGAAAAGTTTCAAGACGCTGTTGAAGAAAGGTTTGAAAAGTTTCATAACGCTGTAGAAGAAAGACTACGGGAAATAGAAACTCGCGAAGCTGCAACCATTGCAACGCCTAAATGGGATAATGTTTCCACTCCCTTCATTGCGCCACGTTCCAACATCAAAGTGGCCACTTTTGATGGAAAGTCTTCCTGGCGCGTTTATCAAACGCAATTTGAAATGATTGCTTCTGCGAATGGTTGGGACGATACTTCGAAAGCATTCCATCTCGCAGCATCTCTTCGAGGTGAAGCTGCTGACATTTTACAGACACTACCTGAAGAGAAGCGGGGAGAATTCGTGGCGCTGGCAAGTGCGTTGGAGTTAAGGTTTGGTGAGCAGCATCTAAAGGATTACAACTGACTGCAATTGAGAGTGAGACAGCAGAAGGCCAATGAAACTCTTCAAGAATTGGCATCGGATGTAGAAAAACTCTCGCTCTTCGCTTTCCCTGACTGTCCCTCGGATGTACGAGACGATCTTTCTCTGCAGTATTTCATCGACGCTATTCAAGATCCCGATGTGCAGCAGGCGGTAAGGTTATCCCAAAACAAAAACCTGAAATCAGCCCTTGTGTACGCGGAAGCCGCACAGCTAGCTTCTGGAAAAGACCGACGATATGTGTGTGGTGCATTAGCCGAGGATTCTTCTGACTTTGTCACCAGTAAGCTTCGAGAACTGGAAAGCAAAATTGATAGAATGATGAGAAGCTATCCCGGAGCCAGGGATCGAAAGACCAGAGTCATTTGCTGGCACTGCAAACGGGAAGGGAATCTACGACGTAACTGCCTTGATTTGAAAAAGAGAAGGAATAACTCTACCACGGAATCTCAACAACTGAATCTAAGAAGATGCCATCTCGCAGGGCAGAAGCTGCAATGTAGAACAGGTGAAACCCCCACCAGTCGTTTCCACGTTTCATCCCAACAAGGAGGAAACCAGGGTTTATTCGTGAAGGGGGAGATCAACGGAACTCCATGTCGTCTAATCGTCGATTCGGGAGAGAACGTAACGATCGTAAGGACGGACGTGGCTCGTCGCCTGAACAGCCGACTCCTCTACACAGCGCCCTCTGTTTCGCTACAAATTGTGTCCGGTGGTAATATCTCTGTGCATGGGAAATTGGAAGTGGACATTGCCCTTGGATTTAACACCTACAAGCACACCGTTTATGTTGCCGAAATTGTAGATCCGTGCATTCTCGGACTAAACTTTTTGAAGAAAAATGGAATTACGCTGAATTTTGAGAAAAGCAAGCTGCAAACATGGAGAGGCGAAGTTCCTTTGCACGATCTAGACATGAAAGAGCTGTGCGTATATCGGATTATGGCTCATGAAGACAATGTCATAGAGAATGCTGAAGAGTCCACATCTATGAAAAGTACCTCTCCAGCCTCGGAAAGTGAACCGAAGAAAGCGACGTTGATGAAACCCTCCCAAGAAGTGGTTCATGTGGAAATGGACAAAGTTAGTGAAGAGGGAATCGACATCCGTGCTCCTGTTACAAGCATAGAACGGAGGTCCCGGGATCTAACAGCTGCACCCGCGGATGATTCGGACGCAATCACAGAAAATCTTACTGAAGATGATGTTCGGTTGAATGGGAGTGGGAACGAGAACGCTCTTTCCGGAAGTTCATGTCCGGAGAGCAGACGACATTCATCTAAAACCGCAGTTCAAATCTTATCAACAAACAATCTCAAAATCATGTAACCAGCAAGATGGGGATCAGAAACTTTCACCGCTTCTGTTGGCATACGGGAGTGCAACTCACGAGACCACCGGATTTTCTCCATCTCTAAAGATGTTTGGAAGAGAACTTAGGCTCCCCTGCAACCTCCTCTTGGGACAACCACCGGACACTCCTTCCTCGCCTGTCCAGTATTTAGATAATCTGCAGGCACGTTTGGAAGCCGTACATCGGTTCGCCAGAGAGAGAAACAACATCATGACGGAGCGCATGAAGATCCGGTACGATGCCAAGGCCACGGACCGTTCATTCCAGGAAGGTGACAAGGTGTGGTTATGTAACCCTAAACGTCGGAAAGGACTCTCCCCTAAGCTCCAGACGAACTAAGAAGGGCCGTATGGAGTCCTTAAGAAGATCAACGACGTCGTGGTGAGAATTCAATGGACACCTTCCTGTAAACCTAGAGTTGTACATTACAATAGGCTAGTCCCATATTATAGTAGAAGTCATTGAATGGCTTAAGGACTTCACTGCCCGGGACGTGCAGTCTTTAAGAAGGGGGAAATGTTGCACAAATTGTCTGTATATAGTGTAAATAGTGACGTATTATTTTAAAATTCTATTGTAATTTATTTTTTATCTTATTTTATTTATTAAAAGCGATTATACAGGTTAGAAAAAGGTGGCAACACCTAAAGCAATCGAGAAATTTCGAGACGTTTCTTTTTCGATGAATTGGCTGGAAATTTCGGGAATGTCCTCACGTGCCTGCTATAAAAAGACCGGCGATCGGGAAAGTTTTCAGATTGACTTTGGACTTCGATGAAAGCTTATCGCTTTGTTTACCTATTGCAGTGAGCTTGTAGAATCGCTGTATTCGAAGTTGTTTTTGCTAAAGCTTGTGTTGAAGCTTGTGAGCGATTACACTGTTGCCTGTAAATAAATTTTGTGAGTTTTCTGAAGAGAGAATAAATATTTTTATACTGTAAAAACTGTGCCATCATTGCCTCAATGGAAAAATGCATAACAATACTTTCAATAAAAGTTAATAAATAATCTTCTGCTAAAAATAAATATTTAACAAATGATATTTATAAGGAAAGTCAGACAATGTCTATATTTATGGGACAGGCAATTTCTAATTGTTTTAAAATTTGTACACAGTTTTTACTTATTTTCTAATAATTTTTACAATAAAACAAAATGGATCAATTAAAAAATATATCTGAATCATTTTTGAAAATACTTGAAAGGTATTTTAGCTTGGGATGTCATTTTTGATCTGTGTCGATATTTTTGGGATAGGCTGTATAATCAAATTAAAAATTTGAATTAAAAAAGTATATTTTTATAATTATTACTACTTGCCAATATTTGGTGGGTAAAATTTTAATTAAATACTCCGATTAGTTTCTCTTCATCAAGTTAAGGGGACTTGATAACCCTTGTTTTCACAAAAAATAATAAAAATATAAATTTTCTATTTTTTGCATGTTTATATTGCAAGTTTTTGATCTGATCCGATTTCTGCGATTGCAGAAAAACTATATTTTATGGTGAATTTAGCATTGCTGCAATAGCTCCTTTGATTTTTCGAACGCGTTTTTCTTAGTTCGTGATCTTTAAAATTCCCGCCTTACTCAAAATGCTAAAACTTCAGTAAATATGAATGAAATGACATGACATTTTTTGTGTGTCATTCTGAATCACTGAACTAGAATTCTGAACTGGAGTAACTACTCCCTGTCACTTAACAAGGAACCAGGTGTTGAAAATTGACTATCCAAAATAATTGAACATTCCACCACCAGATGGCAGACCGCTTTTCAGAATAATGTAACTGTTTAACAACTTACTTCTGTAACTGTACTTGCTTTTGTATGTAGTGTCCTGTGATCGTCCTTTAAGAAGTTTAAGTAAATCCAAGTTAAAAGCATCTAGACTCCTACTCTTGAATAATAATGAACTTACTTTTCATAAGTGTAGATGTGTGAAGCAGCGGATTTTAGGTTCAACTCTTGATGTCAAGTGCCAACCCGATCCGATAAAGTGCGCCAACTGCCCATCCGACAAAGAGCCAGGTAAGATTCTTACCTTTCTTTGAATGTATCGAAATTTATAGATATTTATTTCATGGTGCCGAAACCCGGGACAGTTGGCGTTTTTTATTGTAATTAAACTTTTAAGATGGCACCAAACGAAAAATCTCAACGTAAACGTATGTTAGAGAAATTGAACCGAAAAAGAGAAGTCACGCGACGAATTACTTCCACACTTTTGGATGAAATTCTGAATTCTACAGATAATTCTGTGGAAGAATTAGAAGAGTTCCTTGCGCAGTTGAATGCGAAGGAATCTGAGATTCTTGAATTGGATCAGAACATTGAGGACGAAATTCTTGATTTAGATGAATTGGAAAAAGAAATGTTTCAAAAACAAGTATGGAAGGATAACATTATACGTGCAAAAGTAAAATTAAATAGAAATATCAGAAGTCAAACTGAAACCGATAGTAATTCACGGAACTCAAATAGCGAATCGGGAAGGCAGATCATTTCGAATTCGTTTGAAAAACAGTGTAACATTAAGCTTCCCAAAATCGAAATTTCTTCGTTTAACCGAAGAATTGAATTATGGCATTCAATTTGGTCCCAATTTGATTCGGCTATAAATGCGAACGTATATTTGAGTAAAGTTGAAAAAATGAATTACCTTAAAAGTTTATTAACTGACGCAGCATTAATATCTATTCAAGGACTTGAAATATCAGAAAATAATTATGATGTTGCTTTAGAAATTTTGAAAAATCGTTATGGACGTGAGGATTTGGCAATTTCTTGTCATTTAAACAAGTTGTTAAAATTGACTCCTGTCAAAAGATCTTTTCATCTAAAAGAATTAAGAAAACTGTACGATGAAAGTATTATGCAAATACGCAGTTTAAATTCTTTAGGAGTGCAGATAAATAGTTACGGAAATTTATTGTATCCCATTTTGGTTCAATTAATACCGGAAGAAATTGTCCTTGATTTCAATAGAACACAAAATGACAAAAATTGGGATGCCACTAAATTACTTGAATTTTTGAGAATTGAGCTAGAAAACCGAGAACACGCAAATTTGATTCGAATAAATGCAGATGATAGGTCTCACTTCGAAAATAATAACCACGCTATAGGTTTTAAACATGATAAAACTAAAGATACAAATGCGAAACATTTTCAAAAACATAAATACATTCCGTCAAGCTCGGCATTAAATACAACAAGTAAATAACTCTGCGTGTTTTGTTCCGATGAACACGGAGATTTAGAAAACTGCAAGTTAACTATACCGGAAAAGAAAAAAAGTTTATTGCGGCAGGGCAGATGCTATAATTGTTTGGTTAAGTTTCATACCAGTAAATCATGTTATTCAAAATTAAGGTGTAAGAAATGTAATCAAAAGCATAATTATCTGTTATGTGATAGTGACAAAAATCAAACCGAAATTCAAGCTGATAATGAGAGCCCTATAACTTTGGTCGCTTCAATGAATGATGCTAAACACGATATATTATTGCAAACGGCTACCGCAATTATAGGGAATGGCCAGACTTCTATGCAAATTAGATTAATTTGTGATACTGGTAGTGAAAAAACTTTCATTAAAGAGAAATTATCTAGAAAACTAAAATTAAAAGTTTTAGGTGAGGAATCACTTATGATTTACTCATTCGGTAATGAAAATCCTAAAAAACATATGCGCAGACGGGTTGAAATCTGTTTGAAAAATCCCCGGGATAGTAAAAAAGAAATTACCGTTGAAGCTATAGAAATCCCATGTATAAGTTCTGCTCCAATTCAAGGACCTTCGAAACAAATAAAAAAAATCTGTTTTGAGAAAAATATGGAATTAGCTGACCTTGGAGAAGAGCGAATAGGGTGCAATATTTATGATGATTCGAATAGAGTATCCGTATTAATCGGTTCAGATGTATATTGGCGTGTTGTTTATGGAAACGTGAGGTGACTTCCTGGCTCTTTAACCGCGATGAATAGTGTTTTAGGTTGGATTTTAAATGGTCCATGTTATGAAAAGTCAATTAATCATCAGGATATAAATGCAATGAAAGTTCTTGCAAGGCGAACGGAAACTTTTGATGAATCTGTTTCCCATACCATTAAACAATTTTGGGAATTGGAAAGCTTAGGGATTATCTGTAATAAAAATGAAAACTGCGATCAAGATTTAATTCTTTCGGAATTTGAAAGGAATGTAAAGTTTAACGGAATCAGATATGAGGTTAAATTACCATTTAATGAGAATGTTGTTAATCTTGATGATAATTATTTAAATGCTAGGACGCGTTGTTCGAAATTAATAAATAGATTTAGAAAAGATAATTCTTTTTGTGAGAGTTATAAAGCAGTTATTTTCGAGCATATTTTGGAGGGCATCGTTGAAAGGGTTGAACCAAAATTCGTTCCAGTGAAGGGTAACTATTATATGCCACACCAAGCAGTAGTTAGAGAAGATAAAATCACTTCAAAAGTTAGAATAGTTTTTGATGCTAGTTCAAGTAAAACAAATGAGATTTCACTAAATGACTGTTTGAACTCAGGCCCAAATTTGAACCCTGATCTTCTGTCTTTGCTTTTAAAATTCAGATGGAATGCTGTAGCCATCCTTGGAGATATTCAACAAGCATTTTTAAATATTTCCTTGGCTATTGAAAACAGAGACTATGTCCGCTTTTTATGGTTTGAAGAACATTCGAATCTGCAAGATAAACTTGAACCAGATATCTTCAGAATAACTAGAGTCCCCTTTGGAGTGACATCGTCTTCATTTTTATTAGCTGCCACCATTAAACACCATATCAAAAAATATGAGCAAAGTCATCCTGAAGCTTATCGAATGCTGAATACAGAAATGTATGTCGACGATTTAGTCAGTGGTCAAGACTCTATAGAAAATGCTTCTAAGACGCGCGAAGAAGTAAAAATAATATTGCAGGAAGCAGGTTTTAACATAAGAAAATTTACTACAAATGTCGAATATTTCCGGGAAGAATGGATGAAAGAAGAAACCATAAATTACTCGAGTAAGAACAAAGTGCTGGGTTATGTTTGGGATGCTGTAGAGGACCAGGTGGAATTTGAAGTCACGAAGGTACCAAGTCTAGGATCCGGAACAACAAAAAGAAATGTACTCAGTGTTGCTGGAAGAATTTTTGATCCTGTTGGATTTATTTCTCCATTCACCGTGCGACCGAAAATTATGTTTCAAGAAATGTGGCTGAGAAAATTAAGGTGGGATGATGTGCTACCTATCGATATTATGAAAGAGTGGAGTCGTTGGTGTGATAAACTTCCCCTCTTAGATAAAATAAAGATCCCTAGACATTACTTTGAAAAATTATCTTTCAACGAAGTTGATAATTTGCAGTTTCACTGCTTCGTAGACTCAAGCAAAAAGGCGTATGGAGCAGTGATATATCTCTGTTTTACCAATAAGAAAAATGAAGTAAAGTCGGTAGTTGTTTCGTCAAAGACTAGAGTTGCCCCTATACACCCTATAACTTTACCGCGTATGGAGTTGCTGGCTGCAGTCGTAGGGGCCAAGCTATTTGACTTTGTGCAACGAAGTTTACCTACTTCTCTAAAGATAACTCCATATTTTTGGACTGACTCCATGATAGTTTTGCACTGGATTAACGGCTGCTCAAAAAAATTAAAAACTTTTGTTAAGAACAGAATCTTTGAAATAAAATCTACAACCAAAGCTTCAAATTGGGGACATTGTTGCAGTGAAGAAAATCCAGCTGATTTCTTGAGTCGAGGACAAACGCTTGAAGCCCTCATAAAAAATCGTTTGTGGTGGTGTGGGCCAGATTGGCTGAAGAAACCCAAAGACCATTGGCCGACCACTTCAATCGCTAGCTGCCAAGTTCCTGCCTCTGAATTGTTTCCCGTATTCTTAACAGTACCATTGACCTATACTATCTTCAACATTCAAAAGTATGGAAATTTACATAAAACTTTAAGAATCACATCTTGGATCCTAAGGTTCATTAACAACATCAAGAAAAATCAAGATAAAATTTCGGGAGAACTCTCAATAGATGAACTGGTTTCTGCTGAAAACTATTGGATAAAGAAAATTCAAGAAAGCTCATTTACCAACGAAGTGGAATGTCTAAAGAATAGAGGGAAAATTGAATCATCCTCGAAATTGTTTTTATTTAATCCATTCCTTGATGAGGAGGGAATATTACGAATAGGAGGTCGTTTGCAGTTCTCTAATCTTTCGTTGGAGGAGAAACATCCGGTTATCTTGCCTGACGAGGATCACTTTACTGAAATGGTCATTAGTAGGAGCCATCAAAGAACTGGACATGCAGGTGTTTCTGAAACACTCATTGATATTAGAGAGCGCTACTGGATTTTGAAGGCAAGGCAAAAAGTGAAAAGTTTTATCTTCAAATGCAACTTGTGTAAGAAATTTCGAACAAAACCGGCTACCCAAGACATGGCCCCCTTGCCACCCGATAGAATTAGAGAAGCGTTTCCTTTTGAAGTTACTGGGTTAGATTACTTGGGTCCACTATACGTAAAAGAAGCAGAAGGAGTTTCTAAGTCCAATGTGTTGCTCTTTACCTGTGCTGTCACACGCGCTATTCACTTAGAGCTTACACAGGACTTGTCTGCAAGAGTTTTTTTGCTGGCATTTAAGAAATTTATCTCGCGCAGAGAACTGTGTAAATCCATATATTCTGATAACGCCAAGACGTTCAAAAAAGCAAAAAAAGAACTCGATTTATTGACTAAAATTTTGCAAACTGATGTAGTGAAGAGCTATTTCTGCAAACAAGGGATAAAATGGAATTACATAGTTGAAAGGGGGGCATGGTAGGGAGGATTTTGGGAAAGGATGGTTCGTTCAGTGAAAATTACGCTTAAAAGAATTCTGGGAAAATCATCTTTGCCATTTCCTGATTTAGAAACAACGGTCATTGAAGTTGAAGCCATTCTAAACTCTAGACCTCTCACCTACGTTACCAGTGAACAAGATGACTATGAGTCCCTCACACCTGGACACTTCCTTATCGGAAGAAGATTAATTTCATTACCAGGCTCTTCAACTAAACCATCTTCTACTAAGTCCGCTCTACTAAGAAGACACATCCATCAAAGAAATCTCGTCGAAAGTATTTGGAAGCGGTGGCGTAAAGAATACTTGCTGGAATTAAGATCAGCATTCCTATCACCAACAGCTAAAAGTCCAGTTTCGCTTGCGAAAGGATCCGTGGTGCAAATTCAAGATGAAAAGCTTCCCAAGATGATGTGGCAAGTGGGTGTTGTCACGGACGTACACCAAGGACGTGATGGAAAGCCTAGAGCGTGCACTGTACGTCTTGCGAAAGGAACTGAATTGAAACGACCAGTTCAGCTTCTCTACCCCCTCGAACTTTCAGAATGACTTTTGAACTTTTTTGGGGGGGAGGATGTTGAAAATTGACTATCCGAAATAATTGAACATTCCACCACCAGATGGCAGACCGCTTTTCAGAATAATGTAACTGTTTAACAACTTACTTCTGTAACTGTACTTGCTTTTGTATGTAGTGTCCTGTGATCGTCCTTTAAGAAGTTTAAGTAAATCCAAGTTAAAAGCATCTAGACTCCTATTCTTGAATAATAATGAACTTACTTTTCATAAGTGTAGAGGTGTGAAGCAGCGGATTTTAGGTTCAACTCTTGATGTCAAGTGCCAACCCGATCCGATAAAGTGCGCCAACTGCCCATCCGACAAAGAGCCAGGTAAGATTCTTACCTTTCTTTGAATGTATCGAAATTTATAGATATTTATTTCACCAGGCGAGCTTCCGCGGAAGCGCATTTCAGACCAGCCAGATAGGCAAAACATCTTCTTTCTCCCAGTTACCTAGCGCGTTATAGTGAAACATTCTGCGGTTTTCCGCTTTTCAAGCTATGCAACTAAATTTATTATTATTATTATTATTATTACTATTATTATTACTATTACTATTATTATTACTATTATTATTACTATTACTATTATTACTATTACTATTATTACTATTACTATTATTACTATTACTATTATTATTACTACTATTATTATTACTATTACTATTACTATTAATATTATTATTACTATTATTATTATTATTATTATTTTAGAATGGTAATTTCTTGTTGAGCATTTAATTGCAGAAACAGATGGTGGAAAATTGTTAAAGGATGGATCGGAACTTCAATTTCATATCTTTAAATTTAATCACGTAGTGCGAGCTTTTGTCTTTTTTTTACATTTTGGATATTAAAACTAACTTCTAAGGAATAGTTTTTTGTTTTTTTAGTGATTGTATGAAATTATCATTCATTGTTTCATACCTATTTATTGTTCAGATACTTTTAGTGACTGTTTAATACACGAATGCTTCTTTTATGCATTCATTTACTACTTTTTTCCGTAAATCGAATGCTAAATATAATTAAGAAATCGTATTCTGCTCTTTAGATATGAATATTTTCACCAAAAATCTGTTTCGCCCAAATATATGCTGTAATATTGGAACCGAAAATCAATCGCCAATATACTATGTGCTTAAGCTTTACATGTGATAAACTTTTATGTTCAACTATTTTGAATTTCACTTGTATATATAATTGAGCAACCACACAGGAATGTACAGAGTGTATAAAACTATGGAATTTACGCTATGATTTTACGAATCAATATTTTTGCTACGATTTACGAATAAAGCTCATGATGCTGAAGGAAAACTACCAAACTACTATAAATATCAATTTTAAATTAAAAATTATAGTAAATGAATTTATATTAACAGAAAAAATTAAACTTTATCATCGAATTGAAAACGAAGTGTGTTTTGAAGACCTTCACAAGTCACAAATGACGAAGCAATTTATAGATCGGTATCTTAGATTGTGTTTAAAACATAATGGTAAAAATTTAACTTTAAAGGAAATATATAAAAATAATCTAACTTAAAGACAGAAGTTGACAAATTCTCTCTGGTATAGTTGCTTTTCAATTTGACCACATGAAATGTAAATATTTCAGATATGACACATTGTAGGGATAATCAGGAATTTGAAAAAATACTTGCTTGAAATTCTGGACGCTTTAGTTTTATTTAATTATTGTTTAAGAAATATGTACAGTTTTCAAAAGCATTTCTTCCAAATTAACTATTTTTAAACTTCTCTAGCAAAAATAATTATAAAAACAGCATGACTGAATTGCAATTGCTCTCCGTTTTAGAGTTTAAAATATTTTGCACAACCAGGGGGATAATGTTTAATGTCTTACAGCATACCTACTACAGTAGTAATACAATAATTTGTTTCGCTTATTTAAATTGCCTCACTATTTCAAGATGCTTTTATATATATAATACTTAATAACATTTCAAAAATAGCTACTTAGGAAGATATCAGTGACTCTACTTTTAATTTACAACGCTATGTTTCTTATTAAAAAAATATTCATTTAAATCAAAAGAACTAAATATAAACATTTGAATTTGAAATTTCATAAATATTGAAAAATAATTTAACTTTGCTTTCCCTTCACGGTGATAAGACGTGAAGAAAAATGTCCCTTCTTTTGACTATTTGCGCACTCACACTTCGGAATAGAGGGTGTGATGCGGTCGGCTCGCGGAGTCCACACTCCAGTCTTAGTTCTTTAGCTCAGTGTTCTGAATATCTATCTGATAAAAATAAGCATGAGTTTTTGAATAAAATAAAAATAAAAAATTTTACAAATTTATAATGCTGAAAAATGCCCGTTTTTAACTCTTTTTTAACTTATAGGTACAGTAATTATAGTTTTTCTTGAAAACTATTTTACTTATTCTAAATCTGATGCCTAAAAAGTTAGAGTTATATTACTAGGAATTTTTTTTTTTTTTTTTTTTTTTTTTTTTTTTTTTTTTTTAATCAGGAAAAAATATTAAAAAATGAAAAGAAGATAGAATTTGAAATGTGATGATATATATATTTTTTTTTTTAATTTTGAAAATTTAGAGCATTATGTGAACTTTTTTTTAAATAAAATTTAGTTTTTACTTTGTAATACATCCAAATATGTAAAAATTATACTTTTAAAGGCTTAAATAATGGACTGACATGTATTGAAATGATATTATAAAAGTTCAGTTGTTGATCTTTGTTGTACAGTAAGCTAAACATAAACAGAAATAATGGTATTATAAATTAAATTTGCAAGTCGCAAGTTAAAATCCAAACATTGGTACTATAAGATAATTGCAGTTAATAAAATAAAATTCAGATTAAATTGATTTACCTTAGCAGTTTAAAATAGATTTTGTTCAATACATATCAACAGATTCAGCTGTTAGCTTGTGTAAAATATTATTCTCCGAATTTATCACTGTAACTGGTGTATGCATTAAACAATTTAACATCACATTAGCGATATGTCAGATTGCAGCCAAGCTCATCACAAGCAGATTACTTATGATTTCAATTACTCTTCAGTGACTAACAGACACCTTCTGCGTGTGAAATCCTCTCCACATATTTCAAAGCTATCACAAGCACTGTCATAACTATAAAATGTTCGGCTGTCAATTAGCATGCTAAATTGTCTTTCGATGATCAATTTATCAATATGCGCCATTCTGTCTCGTCTCGAGTATATTATGCTGTGGCGTTCTAAGATACTGAATGAATCTCAGTAACAGATATTATAGATGTCAAACACGAAAGCGATTGCTGTTTGTTGATTAATGAGGCTTAGAAATGTTCTAGTAGTGTGGAAGAGGGTTTTAAGGTGACTATTTGAAGAGGTTCAACTACCTTTATTTAGAATTGCATTATTAAAAGTAGTATTCCTCATAAAATCAAGAGTATGATGTTTGAAATAAACTCATACATCATCAGAACAGTGTATTTTGAAATAAAGGAGAATTTATAATTTACTTATCTTGAATATTCACAGGATGTTCTTATTGTTTTAAATAAGAAATATGCAATACAGCGTGATCGATTGAAATATCCTTACTTTCAAGAGTCGATTATGGAAAATCTATTAATGATACATTGGCGGCATTAGACAAACTTGGTTGCTACATTCTTAAATTTTGGCGAAAAAATTAATTTTCCGTTTTTATTATCCGTGGTTATCCAGATCTTAGAAATCCAGCCAATGGCGGATCCAGCCAGGGGGCGCGGGGGGCGTGCGCCCCTCTCTCAGGTTGAATCTATTTTTTTTTTTTTTTACAATTTACAAAAAAAAAAAAAAAAAAAAAAAAAAAAAATCAATATTTCTTTTCAATATGTTTACGCAACAAACATATTTCAACCTTCATCTAATTTCCGAAACAAGCAACACATTAAAAGCTTATTTTGGGACTTTGGTTTATTTTTATAGCCTTTTCCTGTCCCATTCAAACAGGCTTTAGAAGACTGCACAAAATACTCAAACCTCTAATCCCTTGACCTTGAAGACATCTCCACGACACTTTGAAACACATCCCTTTATATTAAAAGTATTCTGGGATTGAATTATCAATAAATACTCTTCCCGTCTTGCAGGACCCCTGATACCCGATCACTTTTCTGTCGGGTGGGAAAAAGAGATTTTGACTCTCACATGCATAATGTCCAACGCCAAGGGAAAAAAGTATAATGAGAGGTTTACAATTTAGGTCAGGACTGGAAACTCTCAGATAGCAGGAATCGCCAACAGCCCATTCAAAAATCGACAGATCTCAAAATCAAGAAAATTGCTAAATGGGAAAATATATAGCCAAAAACCAAATATATTAGAAAAAATATGTTTTTATCAATAATATTGCTTGTCCAGCCTTGGTATTTAGCGGGTAATGTTGATCGCATTATTGATCGATTTGCAAAATCAAAAACAAGGAAGAATGGAATTAGCTTTGTAATAACTGTTCAATATTTAAATTGTATTTGTTTCTATTACGTTATTAAAAATATGAATTATAATTATTAGTAATACATTCTCTTTGAAAAACAATTTTTTCTCTGCATACTTTAGATTACTCGAGTAGCAATGGGTTATCCAAAAAAACAACGGTTTTTTTACTTATTAAACTCACTGCATAAATATATTACGAAAATGTAAAATTTTGATGAACAATTACTGATTTTCCAGTTTGATGTAAGTATAGTATAGGATATATACTTAGTCAGTTAGTCCAGCGTTTCTCAACCTTTCAGTATTCACGGCCCAGTTTTCAATCATAATTTCCAGAATAATCGATATCTCCGAGGGATGTAGCTTGCTGAAATGTGTAAAATGCACGGTACATTTTTAATACAATTTATTTTAGAAATAAAATAGGTAATGAGAAGAAAAAAAAAAAAAAGAGAAAAAAAGGACAGTTTTAACCACATTACGCTAAGATAGCAAGTTAGAAATGTGGCGAAAGAGACTGGGACGAAAGCGAGTTGGTCTATCAATGGATATGTATTATCTTAAAGCATATTTCTTAGGCACTGCATAGATTTTTGTTATACTTTTTTTAAATATTCAATTTCATCCAGACTGAGGCATGGTGTTTCGCCCCCTCCTCAGGAAAATCCTAGATCCGCCACTGAATCCAGCCCACGGATCTGGTCGAGGATGATCAATTACTGGCCACCGAAACTCTCCAGACAATACTTTTAAATTTCAGGGATACGCCAAATACAATGTCTTCTCAAGGAATATCTTTAATGTTGAAGATTTCTGTACCTCAATAACCGCTGCTGTTGCTAATGTGAACTGAACTACCAGCTGGTTATCCTCAGATCTACTAAATGAGTCCACGTGGAAGAGCACTAATTTTTTTTCTAAAAATATTTTGAGTACTTTTTATCTAATTGTAAATTGTTCCTATTCTATTTAACTTTAAGTTTAGTGGCGAAAAGTAGTAGTTGATGTTTATGAATTTAATTTCACGGATTTAACCGGGCTTTGAATTGAAGTATGGATAAATGCATTACAAATATATATTAGATATTTACTATGAAAATAATTTCAGCAAACACAATTTCAATTTAATACACACACTAGTGTTTATCGCACTTTACCATTTTACCATTCTTTATTACCACATATAATAAAGATTGGCTACATTCTAAAATCTTGCACAATTTGCGTATGTACTTGAGATATTTACACAATGTCGATAAATGTTAATGGTTGCAGAAGCCATCAATTATAGAAAAATGAAGGATTAATTTTTAGATTCTTAGTTATAATGTGACAATTTTCAAGGTCTAAAGAGATACATAAAATTAACACTATTTTATATTCAGTAAAGGTTATAGCCTCAACACTGAAGATTAAAAAAAATTCAAACTAATAATCCATTTAGAAATTTTTGGTCGTTTGAACTTTTTCAAAACTGCAAGGAACCGATCGTTTTTAAAAGTATAATGGCCAGAATTACAGCTTTAACTTCATATTGCAATATTTCACGTCATATAGTTATAAATGGAAATGGGATTTGCTAAAATTTTCAAACAAATAAAACCTACGACAAATAAGTAAATTCTATTCATAATTACATTTAGGCCCCCCCATATAAAAGTTACAATTTAATTGTTAGCATTCAATTGAGAAATGAGGTCTAAAATCTTGTCTAATATATAAAATAGATCTTAGAACTAATATTATGTTCCCATTTTTCCACCTTAACTACACCTACGGGCCATAATTTCAATTAACGTTCATAAAAGTATGCCCCAACGGAACAATATGAAGTCTTCGGAAATTAAAATATTCCAGTTCATTTGGATAAAATATCTGAAGGATACGCCAACACTAACTATGACTAATGATACAATTCCTCCGCCTTACTCACTATGAAACACCTCTTACGAGAAACATTAAATCTTTGTAATGGTTATCTGGGAATTGTAACAGTATCCCTTAAGGGTAATTAAAGTAAGAAATTATTGGAGTTATCCTTCATGTGAACGTATTAGTCACGGCGAATTATGATTTTCATTATTGCTCTCTTATTATCGAATATTCAATGTGAAACACTCGCTTTTGGTAATGAATATTTCAACCCATCAACTGAGTTAGAACGAAAACTAAGATTTTCAGGATACCTTTATTGAGCTGATGCAAAATGTTCTTTTGGGAATGCGTAAATATAACGTAAAGTAATATTATATAAAAGTTTTACATTATTTTCCTCAAAAATTATCACTTATCTTAAAGGAAAGATAATTCAGGTCAGAACTGCGCTTTTTAATCTGTAGTTTTTTTTTTTAAATAAGGTATTGGGCATTTTATTTGGTCGTAGAATTTTTTTTTTTAAGTTCCTTGTAATCAACGACAATGCAATGATACAAGAGTCCTAAGCGGAAAGTATATTCGTGTATGTTTCTGATTAATATAAGAAATATAAAGTTGGTAAATGTACCACTTTCTTGACACTTATTCAAATATATATAGTTATTATGACACAAATACAAGTTCCTTGAAATTTTCATTCAGAATTTTTTTTTTAAAAGCAAAAAAATAACAACATTTTTTTATCAGTTAAGATTCAGAAACATGAACAAAATTAAGATGTTGGTAAAAACACAAAGGAATCTTTCAACAAATATGGTGTTATCGTTGCTTTGAAAATCTACTGGGATACAATATTGAAATTGAAATATAGTGCTTTAAAGGAAAATAATAAAACAATAGATAATAATTAAAAAAAACACTATAACTTACATGATATGACCTGATAAATATTGACGAAGTTGAATTATATTTTAACTTACACATTATGATTACATGTTGTTACTTAGTTACACCATTCAAGAATTTAATTGAGTAATATCTAAAAATAAGTAAAGATTTAAAATTGAAAATCCAATTTGCAAAATAGTTTTAAACTTTATTAAAAAATACTTTCGAAAAATTACGTATAGTAAATTGGTAAAATGTGACAACACTTTTAGTAAATATTCGCTTTCGTTTTCCTTTATGTCGAAAAATAAGCATGTAATTAAATTATAAGTTACATGTCGTTTTATATTGCAGGTTTACAAATCATTCTATTCATTACAAGAGTTTTTCAAAGATTTGAAGATTTACGATTCATTATAAGATTTACAATTCATTAATTACATTAATTCATAATTGAATTATAGGTTGTTTGTCGTTTTATGTTGAAGATTTATAATTCATCATAATTTCACAAAATCCTAATGAAAAGAAATGAGACCAAGCATTTATTAAAAGACCCACAGCAGAAAATGTCACATAGATTAAACTGTATATTTAAAAGCATAAAAATATGTTAATTATTTAAATTATTCAATAGATATTTTATTTTCCAGAGTATATAAAATAAAATTATAGAAATGCAATTTTGTTTTTAATCTTCCAGATATAACCGTATGTAACAAGACATTTTAAATAAAATAAATAATTTGCTGTCACTAAATAATGATCTCTATCAGATAATAGAGATCGTAAAAAAATAATAACTGGAACTATATTTTATCAGTACAGAAGTTTTGTGGTTGTGGTGTAAGCTTGTTTGGAAGAAACTGAAAGGCTTTAAGTGAATGAAGTGGTATGTGACATTTTTTAAAGGATATAAGTTATTTATAATGAGAGAAAGGGTGTATTTTAGTCTAACATTTAACATTTAAGCTGAACCTCTTAACTGCTTCGCAACATATATTTTGATTAATAAAAATACAATTTACATTCAAAAGATTAAAAAAAGTAAAAACTTCAAGAGGAAATATATCAAAAACTGTTTATCATTCATCTACTTACCTCTCCAATGGAAAAGTATGAGTGACCAACTATTGAAAAGCCTTCAGTTAGAGAAAAATATCATTTGTAAAAGTATGGTTACTGTACATATCAGTATCAATGTATAAATTAAAGCAATATGCAAATAATTAATGTTTGTACAAGTTTGGAAAATCTTATCTGAATCGTTACCATAATGTTTAATGTGTTGTATTCGTTCAATGATCAAGCAGTTCCAGAGATTTTTATATCTCTGGATTTTTATATCACCACTTAAAAACAACTTTTGACCGTTTCAAGATCCTTTGAATCATTTATACATAGAATAATTTTTTAATAATAAATTACAGTAAACTATACCCTGATTTTCAGAATTTTGTTAGAGATTTTCTAAGTTGTCAATATAACTTAATGTCTCTGCTTTGCTCAAATTTGAATATTTTGATGAACACACAGCACTAACCTTAATTTGACAGCCCACTTTGCCGCTCTAACTGGACCTGACTACAAAAGGTTTTCCACACATATATAATATACCAAAATACTACAATATATATATATATATATATATATATATATATATATATATATATATATATATATATATATATATATATATATATATATATATATATATATATATATATATATATATATATATATATAAGACATGAAAACTTTATGACAAAACTTTCATCGCTAAGTGAAGGGCCCATAGAATGACCATATGATAAATTTTTTCCTACCCTGATAACTTCCAAGATTTAGAAAAAAACAATTTGAATAAAATATTTAATATTTTTAAGAAATGGATTAAACATCAATGTAAGAGAGATATTAAACATCAATGTGCTAGATTTCGTCAATAAATTTAGTGCTGCCATCTTTGAAGATATATGATAGTTATTCTCTAGTCGGTATTTCAGTAATTGTGTCTTGTAATATAAAATTATTTATGGCACACGTATTGATTTTGTAAAAATTAGTTAAGAGGTAGTGTGCTTTTACATATGTAACATTAAATTAGTAAGAAATACTAATTGTTAAAGCTCGTCAATGAGCTTTTTTGTTTTATAGAATCCATCAATACAGACTCAGATAAATGCAGACATAAATTTGATACAAATAAATACACAATGGATGCAATACATTTCATGATTAACAGTCACAATTATATTCAACCTCAAAAGAATATGGATTACCACAAATTGCGAATAAAGTGGGGGTTAAAAAATTAACAAAATTACCACATTTGATATTGCAAAGTCGAAAATAAAAAAATCTGCATTTTTCTATTTTTTCAAACCTTTATATTGCAAAAAAAGCAATTTTTATTTCATAAAGAAACTTTTAAACATTGATCTTTGATTAAAACAAGTTACAATGTGTGAATAGTCTCCTATGTTAATAATATAATAATTCTATACTAACCGAGTTCTTTTCTCAGTATTTTAGTTCGGAAACCAAATGACATCCAAAATTATTATTGTAGTGGGTTTTTTTAAGCGTAATCGTTTGGTATCGGTAAGCTGCCATACCTTTTTTATGGAATTCAACTTGAATAATACACAAAACTATACATGATAACGAAATTATCTTATTTACTGTAGGAAATACTAATTTTCCTTTCTGTGAATAAGTTGCTATATAAGTATGAAAGTTTATGATTTCGATTATTAATAATGGTATATTACAAATTTCTATTCCATTTTTTTTTTTTTTTTTTTTTTTTTTTTGCAAGGAGCACGTATTTGTAACAAATAAGATTTTACAAAATCACAATGGTATAACTTTCTGAATTTTAATATGTTGGATTCTGAGCAATTAATCATATTATATTTGAAATGTGTGACGATCCCTTTTCGATCATTGATACTGAATCGAAATTAGTAAATTATGTACCAATTTATAGGACAAGACATCCTGTTCTAATGAATAGTTTATTTACATATTGTGTTATTTGCGTTCATCACTTTTTATTGAATTCGATGTTGATTTAATGTCTTTGCTTTTCTCGTTCAAGAATGTCCGGGTTATAAAGGCTCTGCGATAAAGAAGATGTAAATTTAACCCACTGTCTGTACATAGAAATCCAAAATCCCAAATCATCCCTCTCTAATTTAAAATCATAGAAGGGTGTTGTTGTTGTTTTTAAAATCTGTACGATTGCTTTCAGTAAAATTGTCACTAATGACACAAAGAAAATGTATAGTTTATAAGTTTCTTGCCAAGCCACTTTAAATGACCAAATTGATGTATAAGAATTTGTCTTCCACAATTTAAATACATATTTTTTAAACACCATGTTTTTCGAAATTGCTGTTGATTTAAATATATTTGCTTTAGCATCACTGACAGGATACCTACATTGTCGTGTAAGTCATGTGAGGAAAAATAAATAAACATTTGATCCAATACTCACCATCATCATTTAATAAAAATCTTTAGAAATTAATAGGGATTATTTAAAAATGTGGACTCTGCAGTTTTTAGCTCACGTTTTTTATTAGCAAAGCAAAAATTATGAATGCATTGTACAATAGTTATTCACTTAACAAATATTTTTTATTACACTTTAACTGTCTAAAATTAATAATTATTTATTTACTTAATTTAATAATTGCCCAAATTTTATTTAAAAACAATTTTTGTGTGATTGTTACTTTTTCAGTTGTTACTTATGTAAATTAAAAAAAAATTATTACAAAGCATTATCGTACTTTTTTTATTGAATATTACTTGGTTTCTATGGTTGCTTGAAGGATTTTAATTTCGTTCGTTTTTATTTTAATTCGTTTAATTTGTTCGTGAAATATTGGACTTTCTGAAAAATCAAACTTTGCACTTTTATAAAAATTATGAAATACTATTCACCATTTTATAGATTTTCATTGCTTTTAAAAGTAACTGGTATGTGTGGAAATTAAAAATCTAAAAAAAAAAAAAAAAAAAAATCATAAAAATAAAAAAATAAAAAAAAAATAAAATTCTTATAAAATAACCTCAAAACTATAAATGATTTCTTTTATTTTGATATTTTTACAAATTTATTTTGACAGATGTTCTAATTTAAAATCGATTAACTGATATCTAAAGAGAATGTTGTAGAAAAACAGGTATGTTTTATTTATTCCATGTATTTATTTTATTTACCTTTTACTTTAAAAATAACGGATAACGGTTATAATATTTCGTTATTTCCTAATAATTTTAATGTAACTGCAGTAATTTAACAATAACTGTTAAGCTCATCCCTATTCCAAACGTGCCTGGAGATCATCTAGATACTGGACAGGCGACAAAGGGGTGTCCGGTGGTCGTCCAAAGAGGAGGTCGCAGGGTAGTCTAAGGTCTCTTCCGAAAATCATTTGAGATGGTGTATATCCGGTGGTCTCGTGAGTAGCACTTCTGTAGGCCAAAATGAACAGTGGAAGTTTCTGATCCCAATCTTGCTGGTTCTTGGAAACAAACAAGGAGAGATGATTCAGAATCGTTCTATTAAATCGTTTAACCATTCCATCGGATTGTGGGTGCAGGGGAGTTGTACGAGTCTTTTCCATGTCGAGCAAGTCACACAGCCCAGTGAAGACGGCAGAGTTGAAGTTCGTCCCCTGATCGGAATGTATCAGCAGGGGCACGCCAAATCGGGAGATCCAATTCCGTACGAGGACTTCTGCTACGATTGTGGCTTCCTGGTCCGGAATCGCGTATGCTTCTGGCCACTTGCTAAAGTAGTCCATGACAACTAGGATGTATTTGTTGCCATTCGTTGTGTGAGGTAGGGGGCCTAAGACGTCCAAAGCAATTCTTTCGAATGGTGCTCCTACGTTGTAACGTTGCAACTTTCCACGAGTTCGGGTCTTCGGTCCCTTCCGCGAATTGCATGCATCACAGGACTTGCACCACTTCTCCACGTCGTATTTTGCTTTGTCCCAGAAGAATATCTCCCTGACTTTCTGAAGAGTTTTCGTGACACCAAAATGTCCTCCAATAGAACTGCTGTGAAGTTCTTCTAGAACGTTGGTAACTCTAGAACTTGGAAGGATTAATTGCCACCGGAAGCTTTTGCCATCATCGGACTCCCATCGACGGTAGAGTACTCCATTCTTCAAGTGCAAAGAGTCCCACATAGCCCAATATCTCTTCATTGTTGGGCTGTAGCATGCAATTTCCTGCCAACTGGGTTTTCCGGTAGCTGCTTCCATGAATTCAATTAAAGGTTTCAAATCTTGATCTTCAACCTGACTCTTTCGAACATTCTGGTCACTCCAAGGGTCCACGTCTGAAGTAATTGACTTGGTAGTTATTTTCCGAACGGCCGATGTGTTAACCCCAAACTTAGACTCGGCATTGGAACAAAATCGACAATTCTCCGGACATGGTCTTCTAGAAAGGGCGTCTGCATTCCCATGGAACGTTCCTTTTCTGTGATGGATATCCATGTCGTATTCCTGCAGGCGCTGAATCCACCTTGCTATTTGTCCCTCTGTATTCCTGAAATTTAGCAACCAAGTCAGAGACGCATGATCAGTTCTTAAAAGGAATTTTCGGCCGTACAAGTAATGATGAAAGTGTTCAATGGCCTTTACTATTGCCAATAACTCCTTTCTTGTGACGCAGTAGTTCCGCTCTGATCTTGACAGGCTCTTACTAAAATAAGCGATGACTTTCTCCTGTCCTTCAATTTCCTGGGAAAGAACGGCGCCCACTCCCTCATTGCTGGCGTCTGTATCCAGAATAAAGTCCTTGTTAACATCGGGAAAAGCCAAAACAGGCGCGGATGTTAAAGCGTTCTTCAGTTGATTGAAGGAGTCGTCACAGTCGGCAGTCCACAGGAACTTCTGTTTGCTCTCTGTTAGTCGATGCAAAGGTCTGGCGATCTTGGAGAATCCCTTCACAAATCTACGGTAATATCTGCACAGGCCTAGGAAGCTTCGCAATTGATGAACGTCTTGCGGTCGAGACCAAATTTGCACAGCATGGATCTTGGCTGGATCTGTGCTCACTCCATCGGATGAGATGATGTGTCCGAGATAACTGACTTTCCGCCTAAAGAGCTTACATTTAGATGGACTAAGTTTCAAGTGGGCTTCCCTAAGCTTCAAGAACACGTTCTTTACGTTTTGCAAGTGCTGATCAAAACTCCGCCCGGTGATAATGATATCGTCCAAATATACCAGACAGGTCTCGTAGGAAAGTCCTCTAAGCACAGTCTCCATTAGTCGCTCAAACGTAGCCGGTGCATTACACAAGCCAAACGGCATAACTTGAAACTGCCATAATCCTTGTCCGGTAGTGAAGGCCGTCTTCTCACGATCGTCGGGATGTATCTCCACTTGACAGTATCCACTCTTCAAATCCAAAGTTGAAAACCACTGGTTCCCCGATAGAGTGTCCAAAGTGTCATCAATCCTTGGCAGAGGGTGGCTGTCCTTTTTCGTAATTTCGTTCAGTTTCCTGTAATCCACACAAAACCTGGTGGAACCATCCTTCTTTCGAACGAGTACGATTGGAGAGGCCCATGGACTTGAGGAGGGTTCGATAACTTTATTATCTTCCATTTCATGTAACAGTTTCCCGACCTCCTCTTGTTTTGCGAAAGGAAGTCTTCGAGGATGTTGTTTAATAGGTAAATGGGTCCCAGTATCGATTCGATGTTGAGCAAGCTCTGTTCTTCCTACATCTTTCGATGATATGGAGAAAATGTCTTGAAATTCTTTTATAAGGTTTCCGACAATCTTCTCTTGCCTTCTTTCTAACCGAGAGTCCTCGAGAAGCTGGTCCACTAAATCCGCGGGTGGTGCGGTCGGAAGCTCCTTCGATCCTCGTTCGATGCTTGTAACAGGTGTGCAAGTGGCAATTTCTTCTCCTTTCTTGATAACTCTCTTAGAATCACCGATGTTGGCCATTCTTACATGCACCACCTCTTGAGAGAGATCCACAAGCGTCGCTCCTACTAGCACTCCTCTCGGGACGCTATTCGCTGATGGGAAGTCCGTTACTCCAAATCGGAAGGCCTTCGGGAGCTCTGTTGAACCTTTTACAACCAAATCTGTCATGGAAGGGATGGTGATGTCTTCAAGAGATACTATTCGATATGCACACGGCTCTTCCGAGTCCAAACCGAACAATGGAACTTCTTATTTCCCTGTTTGAAGCTCGCCTTTCTCGAAATTCAAAGTAATTCCATTTTTCTTTAAAAAGTCCAATCCCAGAATACATGGGTCAATAATTTCAGCGACGTAAACGGTGTGAGTGTAGGTGTGAAATCCAAAAGAGATGTTGACATTTAATTTCCCATGCACAGAAATTTTGTCACCAGTCACAGTCTGTAGTGAAACTGAAGGCGCCGTGTAAAGAGGTTGGCTGTCCAGGCGCCGGGCTACATCCGTCCGTAAGATGGTTACATTTGCCCCTGAGTCAACTATTAGACGACAGGGAGTTCCATTGATCTTGCCCTCCACGAATAATCCATGGTTTCCTCCTTGAAGGGATGAGATGTGATAGAGGCTGAGTGGGGCACCACCTGCTCTACACGGCGACCTCCGCCTCGCGAGATAGCCGCTCTTTAGTTTAACTGCTGAGGCTCGGACGAGGGTCTGTCCCCTCTCCTGTCCAATTCAGGGCAATCACGTCTGAAATGTCCTTCCCGGTTGCAGAGCCAACAAACCACTCTAGTTTTTCGATCCCTCGAGCCAGGAATATTTCTCATAATTCGCTCCATCTTGTTTTCCAGTTCTTGAAACTTCTTCGTGAAAAGTTCAGAGGAATCGTCTCCCAATGTTCCACGTACGAAACGCCGATCTTTTCTAGAAGCTTGCTGTGCGGCTTCTACTCTCATGGCATAGACGAGGGTTGACTTCAGATCTTTGCTGTCTGACATCCTGGTAGCTTGCTGTATGTCGGGATCTTTGATGGCATCCACGAAATACTGAAGAGACAGGTTATCTCGTACGTCCGAGGGACAGTCTGGGAAAGCGAGGAGCGACAGTCTTTCTACATCCGATGCCAATTCTTGAAGAGTTTCATTGGCCTTCTGCTGTATCACTTTCAATTGCAGTCTGTTGTAATCCTTTAGATGCTGCTCCCCAAACCTTAACTCCAACGCACTTGCCAGCGCCACGAATTCTCCCCGCTTCTCTTCAGGTAGCGTCTGTAAAATGTTAGCAGCTTCACTTCGAAGAGATGCTGCGAGATGGAATGCCTTAGAAGTATCGTCCCAACCATTCGCAGAAGCAATAATTTCAAACGCGCCAAGACGACCTCCCATCAAAAGTGGCTACTTTGATGTTGGAACGTGGCGCAATGAAGGGAGTGGAAACATTATCCCATTTAGGCGTTGCAACGGTCATAGCTTCCCCCGTTTCAATTTTCCGTAGCCTTTCTTCAACAGCGTCATGAAACTTTTCCTGTTCCTCTTTCATGGTGGAAACCTTTTCTTCGATTTCATTCCTCACAGTCACAAGATCTTCTTTCATTGTAGAAACCTTTTCTCCCAAGCAGTCAACTTTCCCATTAACCGCCTCAAAACTCTCACTGATTTCTTTTCTTACTTCACTCAGAACCTCTTCTTTTACCGATTGTAGAACACTTGTAGTAGTTTCTATTATAGTAGATTCCACCATTGTAGTCCGTTCGGATTGCACTTCTTCTCTAATCCCAATTATAGCTGCTGATGTGGATTCTCGGCAGGTGGTGATTGCAGCGGCGAGTTCAGCATTTGTCGTTTCTTGACTGGCTTGACCAGCAGCAATTGTAGCGGCGGTTGATTCTTGTCCAGCTTTTATTTCGGCGGCGGTGGTTTCCTGTTGGGCCTTCATTCCAACAATCATTTCCATCAACTGCTTCATTTGGTCTTCCATCATTCCTCTAGTTGTCGGCATTCAAAATTACGAGACCCCACTTCTGACACCACTGTTACGAATTTTTCCGCTGAGGCAATGATGGCACAGTTTTCACGGTTTAAAAATATTTATTCTCTCTTCAGAAAACTCTCAAAATTTATTCACAGGCAACAGTTTAATTACCCTCAAGCTTCAACACAAGCTTCAACAAAAATAACTTCGAATTCAGCGATTATACAAGCTCACTAAAATAGGTAAACAAAGCGATCAGCTTTCAACGAAGTCCGAAGTCAATCTGAAAACTTTCCTGATCTTCCGGTCTTTAAATACTAGCGCGAGAGAATATTCGCGAAATTTCCAACCAATTCATCGAAAAAGAAACATCTCGAAACTTCTCGATTGCTTTAGGTGTTGCCACCTTTTTCTAACCTGTATAATCGCTATTAACAAATAAAATAAGATAAAAATAAATTACAATAGAATTTTAAAATAACACGTCACTATTTACAATATATACAGACAATTTGTGCAACAAATATATATATATATATATATATATATATATATATATATATATATATATATATATATATATATATATATATATATATAAAATATATATATATATAAAATATATATATAAATATATAAATAAATATATATAAATATATATATATAACTGGACATAACTTCTAACTGGACAATGGAAAAACTGAATTTTAAATTTCTGTTTAGTTCGTTATTAATTAATTTTCTAATTAATTAATATATATTTTACAAAACGATTCGTAATTGGGCTACAGTTATGAAATTTTCAACACAAGTAGTTCTGGCCTTTTAATTCGACTAACAAAAAGAATGTTAAAATTTCAAGTTGTTTTTTTAATTAATTTTTTCACAAAAAGTGACCTTTAATAGGCCTAGAGCTTTGAAAGTTTCAACATAAGTAGTTTTGCCCTTTAATTTTGCTTTCCACAAACACGTGTTAAAATAATCTTAGATTAATAATAATAATTAGATTTTAGTGAGTGAAGCGAGCCTATGCTTGCATAGCAACGAACCTTTCAACGAGTGAAGTAAGCCTGCGCTTATGTGTCAATAAACTTTTTAGCGAATAAGCGAACTCGGTTTTGCGTAGCGATGAACCTTCCTGCGAGCGAAGCACTAAAAACTGGGACCTATACACGAATGACAGATTTCCGCATCGCGACGCCTCGCAGCTAGCTAAAATATTGCTCATTTATAATTTCGTAGCGAAGCACGGGTATTCAGCTAGTTTTAATATATTTGCGAAAAAATATTGTAATTATTCACTTTTATTTCATTATTTCCCAAATAATATCTTCTGTACTTAAAAATTTAATGCTAGTAAACACATTTGTAAAGTATATAAAAAGTCCATTAACTGAACCTCTGCTAACAGATTACTATATATCACCTTTGCTATATTAATAAACTGCATTTTGCCTTATTTATAACTATAAAATATTTTTTTTTTCTCAAGTCAAGTTAGATTAATACGTGGTATATATTTTAACTATAACAGGAGAGTTAATCATTGAAAAAGCAAATTGCATCCAGAATGAAAATAAAAATAACCTGTAATCAATGAAAATTAACTGAAATACAAAACATTCAAACATTTTTCCTAATATATATATATATATATATATATATATATATATATATATATATATATATATATATATATATATATATATATATATTGCATTGTTTCCTATTAACGAAAATAAGCCGTAAAAAAGTTTGGGGTGGCCTATACATATTCTGTTAGATCCCAAATACTTAGAACACATGACTTCTCAATACAATGCAGATACCTTCTAATAAATCTATTTTTCATAAAAGAACGTTTCAGGATTTCAAATAAATTTTGAAAGAATAAAAAAGAACACATTTGTAAAAATTTGAAATTCGAAATCTAATTCGTCAATAGTCAATTTGCTTTTCGTGCATAAGTGGTGCTGCCATCTATTAGGCAAATAACAATACTTCAAATTTGAATACTTAATCCCATTCAGAAGATGGGGATGTGATGGATATAATTAAATATTTTAATAATTAATAACTTTACTGTTATTTTTTTTGCTGTTCAAAATGTTTCACGATTATCATGAAACATCAGGGATTATTGAGAGTGCCAGCCCGTATGTACTTTTTCCTCGATATAAGATGTGCCTGAAAGGAAAGAGAAGAGCAAAAAGTAAAAGGGGTACGGACGGAACAAAACAGGACGCTGAGTAAGAAAGTTCATTTAAATTCATAAAAATTACCACATTTTTAATTGTGCCATGTATTATTAATTGTATTATATTTAGGATTTAATTATTTTTTTTAAAAAAACGTGCGTAAAATCAGCATTAAATAAATTATATCAAACTCCTAAAAAAAAAATTTTTTTTTCATATGTTCAATAAAATAGCATTAAGGACTTAAAAGTTTCAATACAATGTATTTCTTTTAAATAGGATGACAGAAGAAAAGTTTAATAGATTTTTTTTTTTTTTTTTTTACTTTTATTACACTATAATTATATTTTATTGGTAAATTTTGCGACAAATAAGGTAAGTGAACCAGATTATTGAGAATATTGCTCCAAAAATCAAAGTGATCACGATACACAATTTATATTAATAAATGTTTATTTCTAAATTTAAAACAACAAACACATTTACTATACCAAGATGGTCAACATATTTTCTTTTTACCGAAAACTTGTATCATAGCAAATAAACAAAAATTAATAATGAAACAAACTATTTGTATAATTCCAATTTGGACATTTTATGTAAATTACTAGATATATGGATTGATTTTTATTGGTGCACTTTAATTTCGAATAATTTGCAATGCTAAATATAAACAAGTATTTAATTTTGGTTTCGTTTATTTTCAAAATGTTTAATTATCTTGGTAATCTGTAGTTGCGAAACGTTGATTCAAATTATTTATTGAAAGTGTTCAAGTATACTTTTTGTTAAGTATTTAGTTCCATAGATGGAGGCACTATAAGTCAGTGATTGTTTTTGTTTCAAAATCATGAAAAGAGCCAAAACGTGTTTTTCTATATGAAATTAGAAAAGAAATGATAAATGAAAATAAAAGAAATACAAACCTAACGATACATTTCTTTTCATTTCTTTTCAAATTGTAGCTAATTAGTAGCTTTGAATATAATAGTAAGAAACTGACTTTTCTGCAAAATTGAGTCTTGATAATGATGTTTTATTTAGCCGGTCTCTTTACTTTGTCCTCGAATATTGTGTCATTTCGATTACGTCATCATTTTTGAATTCGAAACCGTAACTATCCAAAGTAAACAGCTGAACTTCTTGCGTTTTAGTGCAAAATTTGCAATTCGCCCATGATCAGGTTAAGATTGGCGTACATAATTTTATTTTTCACATTATTATCGATTGATATTTAGTTGATACTTCGTGCGTGCATCTAGTATCCATCATTTCGACGACGGTCCATTTTTAAAGTTTTAATATTCTGAATATTAAACTGCTGACATTAATAACCCAATCAACCCAACCATGTTTTTTCAATGTAGTATCAACACTAAATACCAACATGCATAATGTTGTTTCAACGTAGAACTGCAACGTTGTTTTCCCGAGAAAGTGTTCACTTTTAACAAAGTGACTGCAATGTTGAGTGCCAATGTTGTTTCAACGTGGATGTGTCACATTGTTTCCACATAGTAGGGTTCACTTTTGCCCATGTGGTTTCAACATTGAATGTCAATGTTGTTTCATCGTGGATGTGTCACATATTGTTCCCACGTTGAATGTCAATGTTGTTTCAATATGGATGCATCACATTGTTACCAAATGATAGTGTTCACTTTTACCAATGTTGTTTAAATATGAATTTTCCTCATTGTTTTCACATGAGTTCAATCTTGATTCATGTCAGTATTGTTTCAAGACACACATCCCATAATGCAGTTTTTACAGCTCTAGTTCTTGAGCCCAAGAACTAATAATGTAGAAACAGTTTTTCTGGAAAGTATCTCTTGAAACAACATTGGCAATCCTCAAGATTAAACACTCATGTGGAAAATATGTGGAAGATCTTTGTTTAAATTACATTGGTAAAAGTGAACACTATAATGTGGTAACAATGTGGAACACCCACGTTAAAACAACATTGGTCAATGACTTTATACTTGCCAATATTTCTTAATACAAATATATTTGCCAATTGTAAACTTGTACGCTTTCTCTCCTTTTATCCAAGACTCCAGAGGATGACCAGGAAACAGGGAAACGTGTCGATTTGCTGCTCCAGGGTGGCTATTTCAACCTCACCCAATTGGCAACAAACTGTAGGGTATTGGGATCGCGTGGAATTGAAAGATATAGAAGAATTAAGATTAACTACCATTTTATTGATAGACTAGGGTATATGATTTGTCCATATTTACAACGAAGAGTACGATGTGAACAGATACGTATCTTCTTACATATAGCGTCGGGCTTTTCGCTCTCAGACGCACAGCACCATTCACATTCGTGAGTTTAGCTCAAGTAAGTCTTCTTATTCGGGTTCACAAAAGTAGAAACAGGTTTTGAATATACAATAGGGAATCCTCTGGTTCGTGTCGCCCTCTATTGGCGAGACCTAATATTAATTAATATATGGATATCTGTTACATACTCCCCCTCTGGTTCTGCCGACGTCCCGACAAAGAACCAGCAAGGAGTTTTCTGGGACGCCCACGCTTTCGTAAAGGCACCAAAGGTGTGGCATCGGAATCGGTGCACGGTCTAAGGGCTGATGAATGATAGACTCCCATTGATGTCTCAGGAGAGTCTGGATTTGCAACTTGGAATGTTGTTGGCGACCTTTGGGCGACCACTATATAGGGTCCATCTCTACGAGGCATGAATTTGGATGTTTTGTTCTTTGCCGCGTTACTTGCAAAATGTCTATTGACCCACACTTTGTCACCTTGGCTAAGTTGAGGACCAGTTCTTCGGGTTTTGTCAGCATATCGTTTGCGGTCATCTTGCCTTTGTTCTACAATGTCTTTGACCTGTTTGGTCATTTTGACGAATTGTTTGAGATATGGAATTATCTCTACTGCAAAGTTGTCATTAGAGATTATACTCCGCATGTCATGTGCAATGTCGTCGGTTGTTCTCAACTCCCGACCGAATTGCAGAAAAGCAGCGGTTTGGCCAGTTGTTTCGCATTTTGCTGTATTCATGGCAAAACGGATAGTTGGCAGTTTCTCCACCCAAGAGGTATGGTCATCACCAACGAGAATTGCTAGTCGTGGTTTAAGATCTCTATTTTTCCTTTCTACTGGATTTGCTTGTGGGTGGTATACCGGGATCAATACCTGATCAATATCCAGCAGAAAGCATGCTTGTTGCATGACCGAGCTTACGAATTGAGATCCGTTGTCGCTTATGCACTTCCGAGGTAAGCCATACCTCATGAAAACTTCTTCAATCAGAGTGGTGGCGCATTCTTGAGCTGTAGCATTAGTTAAAGCGAATAACTCTACCCATTTCGTGGAACAATCTTCAACCACGAATATCCATTTCTTGCCATCCTTGTTTTCTGGAAGTGGACCAAAGAGATCTATCGCAAGAGTTTCGAATCTCTGCGCATAAACAGGCGTCTGCAATATACCTGATGGTTTCTGATTGGAAGGCTTGTATCGATTACAGTCGGTGCAATTTTTGACATACTCACTGATGTATTTCCTCATTCCAGTGAAGTAGTATCTTTTAGCGATTCGGTGGTATGTTCCCTCAGCTCCGTAGTGTCCAGCGGTTGGGGCATCATGGTACTCCTTCAGGACTCTTTCGCGTTCTTGTGCTGGTACAACTAGTTGAGCCTCTTCCGATTCTGAGTCAGATGCGTAGCGGTAGAGTACTCCTAGGTTCATGATGTACCCACGTCTTGTCCAGTTGGTGAAATCTACGTCTTTCATTTCACTTTCGAATGAATCTATAACTTTCTTCAGTTCGTCATCTTTAAGTTGCTCCTCCCTCAGCTCCTTTGGACTTCGGCTTGGTAGATGAACAACTATGGTGCAGAGCTCGCACTCATTTTCGTCATGAGAACAATTTGGTCTCGATAGCATATCTGCGACCACGTTGGATTTTCCGGGAATATATTCTATTTTCAGATTATACGATTGCAACTGCAGGGCCCATCTGGCCAGTCTGCCAGATGGAGATTTGAGGGTCATCAGCCACTTCAGAGGCTGGTGGTCTGAGGCCACAGTAATCTCTGTTCCTTCTATATAACCTCGAAATTTGTTCAATGCCCAAACTACTGCCAGTGCTTCTCGTTCCGTAGTTGAGTAGTTTCGCTCGGCAGGATTCAATAAACGGCTAGCATATTCTACCGGATGTTCGTCACCCTCTAGACTTTGGATTAAGACGGCACCTAAGGCAAAATTACTCGCATCACAGCGGATTATGTACGGCTTCGTTTCATCAGCCTGTTTTAGAATTGGTGTGGTTACCAAACATTTCTTCAATGCTTCAAAAGCAGCTTGTTCATTATCACCCCAACTCCACTTGACCTTCTTCTTAGTGAGATTACTCAGAGGTCTTGAGATGTCAGCAAAGCTAGGTATGAATTTTCTGTACCATGAACATGTTTGCAGAAAGGACTGTATTTGTTTCACATTTCTGGGAGGTGGAATGTCTAAAATGGTGGAGATCTTTTCAGGGTCTACTTCCATACCACTTGGTGTTATCCAAAAACCCAGGTATTTCACTCGAGAACATGTGAAATGGCACTTTTCTCTATTTGCATTGAGATTAAATTTTCTCAATCTATCAAAGACGGCTTGGAGGTCTTTGAGATGCTGGTCAAATGACGTAGAAAGCACTATTATATCATCCAGGTATACTAATATCTTGATGTTTGGAAGTCCTCTTCGGAAGTTATCCATCAACCTCTGGAAGGTGGCTGGGGCATTACGTAATCCAAAAGGCATCCGTTTGAAACGGAAGGTCCCATACTGACAAACAAATGCTGTTTTGTCTTGATCCTTGGGTGCCACACTGACTTGATGATACCCTGATTTTAAATCGATTGTTGACATAAATACTGTATGCTTCGCGTCATGTAACAGGTCGTCCATTCTTGGCAATGGGTAGGTATCCGGAACAGTGATTGCGTTCAATTTTCTGTAGTCAACACACAACCTCACGCTACCGTTGGGTTTAGGGACTAAGACTACTGGAGATGCATATGGACTTTCACACTCTTCAATAATATCTTCTTCTAGTAGGGCATCCAACTCTTTCTTCAGAATCTCTTTCTTGACTGGAGACAGTCTGTAGGGAGGACCCGATACTGGAGGATGGTTTCCTGTATTGATATGGTGCTCAATAAAAGTTGTTGCCACTCCCCCTGGCTGAAAGTTTACTTCATTTCTTTTCAGTAACGAGTTCAATCCACTTCTCTGTGAGCTGGGGAGGTGTATCCCTTCTTCTTCTCTTAAATGACAGGAATTGAGTGTCTTCACCTCTGTCTTCTTGACTGGTACAGGTCCAACTTCTGCAAATGGATACTTTTCTTTCACTTCGTCATCGAAATGCCATTCTCTTTTCTTCATATTTAGAACAATTCCGGACCGTTCTAGGAAATCGGATCCCAAGAGAGTCTTGTTGTCGGTAGCTTCTGGTAGTACTATTACAGTTGTTGGGAATGATCTTCCTTCCAATTCAACTGCAATTTCGGTCTCGTACACTTCCTTCTCCGATTTTTGACCATCTGCCAAGGAAATGGTGTGGTGGGTTGAGGAGAACTCGACATTCTGTTCTTGCAAGTGATGATATAAATCTTCGCCGGCAATTGAGTGAGTTGCCCCAGTGTCAGCACAAGCGGTTCCAAAGATTCCATTGATACCTACTTTCAATAATGCCACTTGAGGTGCTTCGGCTGTATAGGAGTGTAGGTTAACACTACTAAACTGGACTGGACCGTTTCTCATAGATGGCTTGCACTTTGGACATTTAGACTTGATTACTCCTGGCTCGCCACATCCAAAACAGTTTACCATAGGGTTCCCCTCTCTGGTTGTTTCAGGTCTTGGTTCTTCATATCTTCTTGGTTTGAAGGGTCTCCTCAGATTTCCATTTCCTGGGGTTTCATCTTTGTACTTATGAAAATTCTTTCTTTTGAAGTCTGGAAGAGGTTCTCTTCTTCTCTGGCTTCGCAAGCTGTCGAACGATTCCAGCTTGTCTGCAAGTTCATTGGGAGGGATGTATTCGCTCCAATCATCCAAGAAATGCTCCTTCACTTCTGGCGGGGTTTTCCTCTTCATCTGATCTGCTATCATCAGATCCTTCAACTGCTCAAAATCTTGAATATTGAGCTCTGACAGCCATCCCTCGAAGAAGCTCCTCAATTCAAAGTAGAAGTCGCGCCAGGTGTTCTCGGGCGTCTTCTTGTGTTGACAGAATAACTGTCGGAACTTCTCCGCACTTAGTTTGAATCTTTTCAGCAGCATCTCCTTGATGTGTCGATAGTTTCGAGATTCCTCTTCGGGTTCCCTAGCTATCAATTTGGCTACGTCTGCTGGCAAGGCACCTATGAGGTAGGCTACCCACTGTTCTTCTGGGACCTTCAGGAATTTAAGTTGCCTTTCAAAGATGTTAAGGAACAAACTCATGTCATCATCTTTAGGGTTAAAGGATGGAATTAGCTTCCTTAGCTCCCACTTTGGTAACTCCACTTCTTCTCCAGGTCGCGAGGATGATGCAGCCACTCCTGTTGGCCGTGCTTCCAATTCCAATCTTAACTTTTCGAGTTGGAAGGCATTCTCCTTGTCGATCTTAATGAGCTCGTCTTTTGCCTGTTGTTCGGCTCTCTGGGTTTCTTCCCTTTCTTTTCTGTCAGCTATAATCGTTTGTAACAATTCTTTAGCAAAGGCTTCTTCATAGTCGGTGGATTGTAGGATGATGCCTTTCAACTCTGCAATTCGGAGATCTTCACCCACGACCTCACCTAACTCCTCTGCCAAGATCCTAAGATCTTCCCGTCTACCTTTGGCCAAATATGTCATCGTAAATTTTGACTAAACTAACTGAACTTACCGTGTCAGAAGATTCCCTTTACAATTTTTATATATATATAGTCAGGAAATATATGAAATCTAATAAACAGTTTCTGAACACACTAAATTATACATATGCACAATACGATAGCTATTTACGTGTAAGAAACATAAAAATATGATAATTAAATCAGTACTTCCCAGGTTTTCACCAAAAAAATCAACTTGTAAGGTAAGTCAAACAAATGCTTTCCGTTGATGTTCTTTTTTTTATTTTTCAAAAGAAAACCAACATAGCTTTGAATTTAGACTTTAATCTGAACCAATACTCAACACTTTGGTTGTAAAACTTAGGTATCAAACTTTCATTTAAAACTGCCTTAGTTCCTTAATTTTCATCAAAAATTAATTTTGAAACATGTGATAGTTCAATGTTAGCTATCAGAATGGAATCAGTAAAATTCAATTTCCTACACTCAGTCTTTGCATAAGTGCGTTTACAATAAACTTTAAATTTTCTCTCCAAATTTTAACTTTCCTTTCACTATTTTATTTCAACAGTCTGTTTTCGACTTTATCAGTGAATTAATTACCCAAGTTAAACTTCTAAAACTTGTTATCAAAATACTATCAAGGTAGCACTCAAACTAATGAAGGTCAGTTGTAGTATAAATTATGATTACTACAATTCAACATAATTTCAAAATCAATAATTCAATTCAGGTTTATGCAATATTTTATAAGTAGTTATACTCTTGATAAATTTCTATCAGCGGTACTATTATTTTTAACATATATGTAATACACTTATTCTCATAACTGCTACAGACCATCTGTTTAGCAATTAAAGTGTCACAATTAAAGTATCCGCTTAGAAAACCTTAGTGTTGGGTTAATTAAATATATACTTTTACTAGTCATATTCTAACCACCAATAATCCTAACACTTAGAATAACCTCTATTTGACATTCACAAAATCAATAATATGCAACTGATAATTAAATTTTGGATCACTATGCAAAAATAAATTCTTTACATTAAATCACTGTTTACTTTGTAAATTAAGAATTCCCTTTCTACACAATAATATGCTACTAACATTCAATATAAAACACTGTGCAAAATAAATTTTTCCACCAAACTGAAAAACTAGTCACTTAGGTTAAAGTAATTTCCTTTAACAATGCCAATAATTATATCCATTTAGGTAAACTTTTGCGCTCTTGGCAATAAAACATTACAAAACATGCAGTTTTCAAATTTAACCTCGTAAGGTTCAAAGTAAGTTACCTATAATTATCGGTTAAGCGTAATGCAAAATTTAATTCATTATAAAATTCATATGTACACAATGCAATGCAGCATTTCCAGGTACTATCAAAATGACATTAAATTATATTAGCTATCTATTCCTAGTTTTCAATTATGAAATTATTTACACAAGTACAATTTTGACATGCAGTTCATTTTTTTTTTATAAAATTCTTATCTGGGATGCGAGGGACCATCTGTATCCATCCGTGGGCAAGGCTTCCTCCGGGATCAGCACGAGGCTACGGCTCTTAATTCTCCTCATCAATCCAGGCCATCAAGTTGGGCAAGGCTTCATTCGGGATCAGCACGAGGCTACGGCTCTTAATTCTCCACATCAATGCAGGCCATCAAGTTGGGCAAGGCTTCATTCGGGATCAGCACGAGGCTACGGCTCTTAATTCTCCACATCAATGCAGGCCATCAAGTTGGGCGCCAGTGTAAACTTGTACGCTTTCTCTCCTTTTATCCAAGACTCCAGAGGATGACCAGGAAACAGGGAAACGTGTCGATTTGCTGCTCCAGGGTGGCTATTTCAACCTCACCCAATTGGCAACAAACTGTAGGGTATTGGGATCGCGTGGAATTGAAAGATATAGAAGAATTAAGATTAACTACCATTTTATTGATAGACTAGGGTATATGATTTGTCCATATTTACAACGAAGAGTACGATGTGAACAGATACGTATCTTCTTACATATAGCGTCGGGCTTTTCGCTCTCAGACGCACAGCACCATTCACATTCGTGAGTTTAGCTCAAGTAAGTCTTCTTATTCGGGTTCACAAAAGTAGAAACAGGTTTTGAATATACAATAGGGAATCCTCTGGTTCGTGTCGCCCTCTATTGGCGAGACCTAATATTAATTAATATATGGATATCTGTTACACAATATATTTTTCGGAATGGGTTATGAAATTAAAATATCATTAAAAGTTGCAATTTCAAACCTTTTAACAACTTTTTACAAAAAACTTTACAAACTTTTTAATAAATAAAATATTAACAAACCACATCCAGTAAATGGATATTTTTTTTTATACATAAATTGCTTTTACCAAAACTTTCAAATAATATGATTCTTGAACAGGATTGGGGCTTTCCAAAAACCAACAGACATTTATTTAATGTATGGTTGAAATATCATATGGGTACAACATTCTGATATCACATCAGAAAAGAAAAGAAAACAAAATTCTGACTTTATTTTTACTAAACAATTAAAACCACACAAAATAATATGAACTAAATTGATTTCTGCTAATATCAGAGATAAAATATCATCTTCCGTAAAAAATGCAATGGAATTGCACATTGATACAATGTGGTTACAATGTGCATTTCTCACTTTAAACGTATCCACCAGAAAACCACATATAAACAACATGAGTGTGTTGCTTGGAGATTACATTGACATGTAGGTTTATTTATGATCGCACATGGTCCTCACATTCAGCAAAGACTTATCCCTACGCGATGTAGAAAGGAATTTCATCGTTCCGGATACGATCATTCCAGCGACATCTCCAGAACTAGCACCCTCGTTGAAATGACTTTAAGCGCGCGCGATGCAACCTTTCTATTAATTTCTTTTACTATTTTGAGTTTATGATATTTTGAAGAAAATAAAACGAACATAGAAAATACTCGAGAATTTTGAAATTTAATTTCAAGATTCGTTAGCCGTTTATTAAGTGTTCTAAATCGCGGTAGTAAAAATGCAAAAACCATAAAAAATATGGTCTTGTTCATTAAAAATTATGTTATAATACTATTAAAATCTTTAAAAAAATAAGAAGAAGAAATAAAAATACAGAAAATTCTTTATGGAACAATATTTATTTACCATCACGTCACTTTTGTCTGGATTACAGCAAAAAAGTTTAAAAAAAAAAGTTAATACCAGAATTTAGTTTGCAAACTCGGAATTCCTATAGAAAATAAGTTTAATGAAAGAAATGAGGAATAACAAACAAAGCTGTTTGCAAGAAGTTTCAAAATCAAAATCTTGATGAGCCATATTTTCCCGTTTCGTGATGTTGATCCTTTTAACTGCTCTTATGTATTAAATAATATAAGATATGATTTTTACGCAATCGAAACCCTATCATTGAAACATGTAGTCTTTTCAAATAAATTGAGATCTGGTTTGTACTGATATACATCTATCATTTATTCAAGAATTAATAGTATTATTGATTTAATTTTCCATTAGTTGTGCCAAAATAGGAGTACATAGATTTGGTAATATTGAAAAACAACTTTGAATTATTTGAATATTTTTTAAACTATATAATTCGGAAGAAATGTAATTTCTAAATCCTATTTATTATTTAATTTGAAATTATCTGCATTCGTCAAAAGATTCACATTCAGTTGTGTGAAATCATTTGCCTTGAGTTCCATTCACTATGATTACCAGTTAAACTATTGAATAAATTTTACAGAAAAATATATTTCCTTGTGATACTTTAAATGGAAATATTTTAACCATAAATTAATAATTGAAGTCTTGTTAAGTATAATTATGTTTTATAATTATTAGACATGTCTTTATAACTTTGCAAAATAGGAAAACAATGTTAAATATTTTAAGAAGGATTAAAGTACGACGTTTTTAAATCCTTTATATTAACTTCGATTTCGTTTCTATGTGTGTGTGGCCGCTGGGAAAATATGCGGAATCCTAATTAACCAATTTGGCGTTATCTGATCAAGATGAAACTTGGCAGATAGATTCGAGTTCGATGACAATGCATGCTATCGAGTTTTGGGGGCTATTACTGTCACTAAAACATCTCTTTTACACACGTTTCTACAACCGTTTTAGAATACTAAGGAATTCCATTTAACCGATCATTGTTAAAACTCTTTCCTGTTGCCAAAATTGTTCAAATAATAATAAAGAAAAAATATTTAAACGTGAATGCATAAATTAACATTTATTTTTAATAAATAAATTTTGAAATGTAGTTTGTAGCATATATTGCTAATGGAGATGTTTTTAATATTCAAAGTTATATGTTTTTAATATTCAAAATTTTATGTTTTTATTCCAACACCAAGCACACGCTAACAACATTATCGGCGCAATTTTAATGTATAGAAAAATCGAAAATGTATAAAAAGAATTTATATTTAAAACTTTTTTTAAGGGTTATATAATTTTTCTGTTCAGTAGACATATTCTAGTTATTATTTGAAAGCATTTTGCCTATACTGTATTTTACAATTTTTAAATTATATTTATTTGTTAAATTTAGTTTAAAACTGCTCTACCTTAAGTAACTGGTTATGATACTTTTCAAAGCTTATTATAAATGAATTAATATAAAGCTACTTAGCAACTATAAAACACAGTATTTTGATATTGGATTTTATTGAAAATTTCATGTTTATGATTTATTATTATTAAATATGTTGATCTGCAGATGGAGTCACTAAATGCCAGCGACAATTTCTTCAGTATTCTGCTGCCATCTGTTGAGTTACATCATAACTTTTTATTTTTTATTTCTTAGATAAATTATTTACTGAATATCTAAAAACAATTAGTATTATAAATAAAAATATAAAAAAATAAAAATATAAAATATTTCGTTGTGACTAATCCTAAAGCCAAAATATAAGTTTTATGCTTTAGAAGTTTCTTTCTTTTGTATTTGATACATTTGAAACATCTAATAAATTTGTAATACTTTAATGATTACGTTGTAGGATTTGAAATATGTCTTCGTATAACATTACAACCAATGGCTTGAACCTCACTCAGCAATACAGAAAAATGGCTCATTTATCGTGAGATGGGGTGATATTTAAGTGATGTTGACATCGGAGCTTATTTTCTGAAATAACTTACGGTTGGGCTTATTAGGAAATAACGTATCATGATTTGATTTAGAAACTTGACAGTATTCTGCTGCCAAATCGTAACGTAAATACTGACGAACGTGATCAAGTATATCATATATTGACAAATATTTATCTGGTTTTCAAACCCCTTCAGTTCAACTTCAACTACTCTGTTTATATTAAACAAGGGAACACAACAAAATACTATTTTGGAAATCACCTAGGTAACCATAGTTTTTTTTTTTTTTTTTTTTTTTCATCTTCTTCATCTGCTTTCAATTCTGGTTGTATTTAAAACTTACGATCCCCTTATAGCCGGAATGAAAGTTTCTTTATGAAAGATAGTCTTTATTATCTCCAGAAAAGTATCTCCGAAGAAAGAATTTTTAGGCAAAGAAAAATGATTGACAAAAACACGTCTTCTGTTTTGAAAGAATTATTTATAAAATTTACTTTGATATTTTAAGTTACTCTCGTAAAGTGGTGTATTTAGAAAGAGATAAAATTTACTGATATGTTCAAGTAAATTTTATGCTTACAAATGTTTGAAAAAATTATTCAACTTAATTTCATACAAAACTTATACAAGGTCCGGCTATTAATTTCCAGGACTGACGTAATTGTAGGAGAACGAAAAGCCGGAAGATGGTGCTAATGATTGCATATTGAAGAGCCTTTTCTTGCGCATGTGCCGTGCAATCGGCGTCATTCTGAAGTAAGTGGTTCTCGTGGAAAGGCGCATTAAAACGTAGCTCTTAAATTCCTGTTGTCGAAGTGAAAATGTAGCAAAGAATTAACATTAAATTTTGCTTCAAATTGGGCAAGACAGCTGCGGAAACCTACGAAATGTTAAAACAAGTTTACGGCGAGGAAAAATTATCCCGCTCAAGAACTTTTGAATGGTTTTAACGCTTTCGGGACGGGCGCGAAAGTGTCGAAGATGATCCACACACGGGTCGGCTGCAGTCCGTACGCACGCTGGAAGCAATTGAAAAAGTTCGCGATATTGTGAAATGTGATTGTCAATTGACTATTCGAGTACTCGCCAATGAATTGAACATGGACAAAGAGACGGTTCGGCGAATTTTGACGCAAGACCTAGGCAAACGCAAGATTTGTTCCAAATTCGTTCCTCACGATTTAAGGGACGAACAAAAGCAATTGAGACTGGACGCATGTGGCGAACTTATCGACAACGCTGATACTGACCCTGCGTACCTGAATAGGATACCCAATTTGTAGCAAAATTTAATGTTAATTCTTTGCTCCATTTTTACTTCGACAACAGGAATTTAAGAGCTACATTTTAATGCGCTTTTCCACGAGAACCACTCACCTCAGAATGACGCCGATTGCACTGCGCATGCGCAAGAAAACCTTCTTCAATATGCAATCATTAGCGCCATCTTCCGGCTTTTCGTTCTCCTACAGTTACGTCAGTTCTGGAAATTAATAGCAGGACCTTGTACATTAAAATTCTTTTTAAAATACGTACACCAAAGTTGTGAATGAATCGGGTTTAAGACCTCAATTAATCCTATCTTTGACCTTTCATCTTTTTGTCTATTTCCCCGAAAAATCACATAACTCATCCGGTTTAAAATAATCGGAAATGTGTTCTTGCGCCAGTAAATCCCAACTAACTTACTGATAAGAAATGTTATTTTTCAAACGAAAGACTAAAATTGTCGTTTGAATGTATTATTATTATTATTATTATTATTATTAATTTTTCTGCAAAGCAAGTGTTCCTAAATCATATCTACGTAAACAAGTACTTTTTATTTTTATTTTTTTATAATGTCATTGCATATGATCAAACTAAAATAAAAAGGTAGATATTAATATTTGTGAGTTAAATCTTTTGGTGTGGTAAATAAGAACCTTATTTCATGTAAATAAATCGACACTGGGATTTGGGGTAAGTGTAATAATATTTATAATACCTATTTTTTTTGGGGGGGGGGGGTAGTAAAATGTATTTTAAAAAAATGTATTTATGAAATGTGACTTATAATGAAAACAGTTTTAGAATAATTACACGTGAGTTGATTAGGATTTTTTTTTTTTTTTTTTTGTAACGCAAGAACTAAGAAATTGCTGTACTGTGGCAAAACAACGTTAGATTAAGTTCAGAACTACTCAAATTAACCACGTGTGAAAAGTCTTTCGGCAGATCTTTCAAGGAGAAATTCATCAGCAAAAAAGTTCAAACAGGATGAAATCCAGAAAAAACCCATCAAGCATTCCAGAAAAAGACATAGGATTATCTGTCATAATCGTTACCATGTCTTCTTAGAAATGGCAAAGAGATAAAAAGATTAAATAAATCCCGAGATATTTTACATGCTAACTTTTTTTAGAGCGTATATCCCAGGGAAACAAACTTGTATAAAATGATGAATGAACCAAATTTCTATTTCAGCAATGCTGCACAAGTAATTAGAAACATGTCAGCGTTTTAATTCTAAAACTAAATGAGATTTTTGAATCTGATACAAACAATTTTAAGGTATTAAAACTAATTTCATTTACAAAATTTATGAATAATTATTTGATTTCACCAGTCGTGTGAAAACTATATTTTTCACAAATTTCCTCAACAGTAGGTTATTCTTTTATAAACTAATGAAACTTATCTAAAAGCACGTCAGTGTCCCGACAAATTCACTGTCATACATCTTTTACCGGAAGACACTCAGCAATATTTTGACCTCTCATATCTCCGTATTACAGAAAGTCGTAGAGCTGATTTTTTTACGGGTAGCTGTTAGCTACTTTAATAAGATCCCTAAGTTTCAAATCTCTAATTATATTAGTGGCCGAGATAATAAAATTCAGAAATAGCAGAAAACTAGATATTTTGAAATTCACCCAATGCTCACTCATTGATGATCATCAAATTATGAAGGTACATCTAGCAAAGCTATAACTGTTGGAAGTAATCGCACAATGCGAGTTAACCACGACTTTGATCGAACCTCTTAACTACTTCTACTTTCATTTCGTTCTTTGTATATAAATACATTCCTGTGTTAATAAATCTTATATATCTCTACGATCCAGGCTCCGAGTTAATCATTCTAACATGGTAGCAGAGCGTAGTTAAACGATTTGCTTTGCTGATACGCTTTACTTTCGCGAGAGTTCTAGAAGGAACCTTTTTGATATTAACATGTCTGAAATTAAGTTTGAAATTAAACCTTTTGACGGAACGAACTTTTCGTTGTGGAGTAGGCGATTGAAAGCGGTGTTTGCAGCAAAAGAGTTGGATTGTTATCTAACTAACGATTTTGATTCTACGAAACCAGAGTTCGTCCTTCAAGCTAAGAAGGCGTATGCTCTGTTGACGACTTTGCTGGGTGATAATATTCTTGCTTCATTACACGGAGAGGATACAGCTCTGAAAATATGGACAAGATTAATTGCAACGTACCTCAAGGAAAGTGCGGTGAGTCAAGTTTTGACTCGGAAGCGTTTAGCTACTATTAAGAAAAGGAAAGAGACTGATATGCAGAGTCATATTGATGAAATTCAAGGACTTGTATCGGATTTGCGTACGTCGGGTGCAGCGGTTAATGATGTGGATATTGTTGTGTATCTTCGAATGTCGTTGCCTGGAGAATATGATGCTGTTCGAGCTGCAATAGAAAGTCAACCTACGGAGAATTTGAAGGTTGATTTTGTGACAAAACGTCTCGTAGATGCAGAAGCGTTGATGTCTGAGGACAAGAACAAAAGTGTAAGTAATGATTCTTCAAGAAATTCCATGACATCTTCGGGTGACCAGGTGGCATTTCCTTCATTTAAAAAAGACATTGTCTGTTTCTGTTGCAAGAAGAAAGGTCACGTGGCGAAGCAGTGTCTTAAGAAAATCGTCTGTTATTCTTGTGGACAGTTCGATCACATGAAAAGCGACTGCGTGCAAAAACCAAGGAAAACCAGACAAAGCGAGAGGGCGGCAGTAACGTTTGCTGTTGGTGACTTGGAAACTGACTGCTTTATTGTTGATTCAGGTGCAACATCACATATGAGCTCTCACATTGAGTGGTTTTCTGATTTGAATCCATCATCTGTTACAGTTCAGAGTGCTTCTAGTTCTAGTCGACTTGAAGTTAAAGGTATTGGTACTATTACTGGTATATTAAGAAATGGAACAAAAATAACATTGAAAGACGTGCTGTATGTTCCTGGAATAAATAGTGAATTAATATCTGTGAAAAATATTGAAAATGCTGGTTCTCAAGAGATTTTTAAGAATCAGTTGGTAACCATACGTAAAGATGGTAAAAGTATATTTTTGGCTAGATGTAACTCGCGAGAACTATATGTTAGTGACTTTTCGCCAATTATTAATAGTGCCATGTTGACTCAAGAAGATGCAACTCTATGGCATAGACGTTTAGGACATTCTTCAAATCAAGTGTTGCAAAAGTTGGGTTTACCTACCTTGAAGAATTTTTGTAAAGAATGTGTGCTGGCCAAACAATTAGCTGAACCGGTTGGAAAAGGGTCAAGGCGTCGGGAGAAAGAACCAATGAAAATGATACATACGGATGTTTGCGGTCCAATCACTCCTTCTACAGCTAATGGTGAAAGATACTTTATGAGTATTATCGATGACCATTCTAGGTTCTGTGAAGTGCATCTTCTCAAGCACAAAAATGACGTTGTAGAAGTACTGGAGTTATTCTTTAAATCTAACCCTAGTGTTCAAAAAATGAGATGCGACAATGCTAAAGAATATGTGACAGGGAACCTTGTGGAAGTTGCTAGAAAATCGGGAGTTATCATTGATCCTGTACCACCATATACACCACATTTAAATGGGTGAGCTGAGCGGGCGAACCGTTCACTGCTCGATAAAGGAAGGGCTTTGATTTACGAGTCCAAACTTTCTAAAGTTTTCTGGGGATTTGCTGTACAAACTGCAGCTTACCTTAGAAATCGAATTCCAAGTAACAGCATAAATGGTGATACTCCTTATTTACTGAAATATAATGAAGAACCTGATTTGAACAAGATTAGAGTGTTTGGTTGTGATGCATATATGAAAATTCCAGAGGTTCAACGGAAGAAGCTTGATCCCAAGTTAAAAAAATGATTTTTGTGGGTTATTCAAGCATGGGTTATCGTTTATTAGATCCTGTGACTAAGAGAATTATTGTCTCTAGAAACGTTAAATTCAACGAAACGAAAATATCGATCTCGAATTTGACTGAAACCAACAACGGCTACCTTCGTAACCCACCAGGTTAGTTGGAAACTGAAGAGGTAAAAGAAGAACTTGGTACAGAACTTAGTGAAGAACCAAGAGTTCCCGGGAAAGTACAAGATGTAACTTGCGAAGTAAGAAGGTCGCAAAGGAACAAGAAGCCACCTATAAGATTTCCGGAAAGGGAAGTTTACCAAGCGATGATATCTGTTGAAGAAAATGATTTGACTTGTGAAGACATAGAAGACCTACCAACGGAGGAAAAAGTGCTGTGGAGAAAGGCAATGGCCGAGGAAATTCGTGCAATCGAGAAAAACGAAGTATGGGATATAGTGGAACTTCCTGAAGGACAGCGTCCAATTTCATGCAAGTGGGTTCTTCGAATCAAACGTAGTGGACAACGTAAAGCTCGTCTTGTCGCACGTGGGTTTATGCAAAGAGAAGGACTAGAATACGAAGAAACTTATTCACCTGTAATTGGTATGACAGCATTGAGACTTGTATTCATTTTAATTCTCCAAAGAGAATATGAAATGTTTGTATTGGATGTTAAAACAGCCTTTCTTAATGGCGAGTTAAGTGAAACTATATACATGAATCAACCCCAAGGATATGATGATAATAGTGGGCGTGTTTGTCTTTTACGGAAAAGTCTTTACGGACTCAAGCAAGCTCCGCGAAAATGGTTTGAGAAGTTTCTGGAATTCATACGCAAATGCAAGTTTAAACAGCTTCAAAGTGAGCCGTGTATTTTTGTCAGAGAAACTGGAAACAAAGAAGTCATCATGGTGCTTTATGTTGACGATCTTCTCATTGCCGGATCCGATTCAAATGAAATAAACATCATCATAGAATTACTAAAAAGAGAATTTGAAATGTCAAAATCTGAAGTTGCAACAGAGTTCTTGGGTCTTCGTTTAGAGTATACTCAAGATAAACTGGCTCTAGACCAAGAAGCGTATATTGAGAAGCTTTTACAAAAGTATAACATGTCAGATTGCAAACCATCGTCTACCCCTATTGAACCCAAGTCTACACCAGCTGATTTCGAGGAGGAAAGTTATTTCAACGGACCATATCGTGAACTTATTGGTTCCTTGCTTTATTTGGCAAATTTGACAAGACTCGATATTCTGTATGCAGTTAATTGCTTAAGCCAACTGCAATCACATCCTACAGATGCAGCATGGAAGGGGTTAAAAAGAATCCTAAGGTTACTTAAAGGAACTTTAAAACATAAATTTGTTTACCTTAAGAACTGTCAATTGCCTATTATTGAATTGTTTGTTGATTCTGATTGGGGTTCAAACCCTCTAGATAGGAAATCTATTTCAGGTTACCTTAGTAAGATATGACTGCCCAGTAGCTTGGTGTGTGAAGAAGCAAAATGCAATCGCATTGTCTTCAACTGAGGCTGAAATCCTTGCTTTAGGTAAAGCAGTTCAGGATATTATTTGGTTTAATCATTTGTGCAAAGAGCTTTTGTACATTCCGAATATTTTTATATTTGAAGATAATCAATCTGCTATTAAATCTATTTTGAATCAAAATAATTGTGCTAGACTTAAACATATCAATAGCATTACGAATAAATTTCAATTTGATATTGATATGGATTGTATGAAACTTGAATATGTATGTTCAAATGATCAGCTTGCAGATATGTTAACAAAAAGTTTACCTAATCAAAGATTGATATATATTAGAACCAGATGTAATGTGAGGTGCAATTAAGGGCGGGTGTTGGAAGTAATCGCACAATGCGAGTTAACCACGACTTTGATCGAACCTCTTAACTACTTCTACTTTCATTTCTTTCTTTGTATATAAATACATTCCTGTGTTAATAAATCTTATATATCTCTACGATCCAGGCTCCGAGTTAATCATTCTAACAATAACTACATGTATACAAAGAAAAAATTTAAAAATCAAGATTTTACCCTCCGAATCCCTTTAAGAGGACAATGATCGAAACATTTGAATCTCAATTGTAAATACATTTTGAATTATAAAACTTAGAATACTGTTGTTGTTGCTTATCTCACACCTGGTCTGACGAAGTCAGACCAGGTCCATGAATCCGTTGACAAGAAGGAAGTCAATGACCAGAAGAGGGATAGAATAGATGTCTTCCCTAACCAGTCCCAAACAGTCCAGGATATGCTGAGGTGAGGCCTGATGTTGGAGGCATTTTGGGAAGGCATTTTCTTAGAATGCTAGTAGCTCTTAGCATATATAAATAGAGGAAAAACTCACCACTCACTTCAAAGCCTCTAAAATCGAGAAATAATAAAAAAAGTGTATTTGGCATTAAAAATTGACTATTGGCGATATTTTATCGTCTACGAAATGATCGCCAAATGTTATTTTTCTTTTTTCCAGTTTGCTAACCTTTTTTTTAACATTTGAATAAACTATTTATTTAAAATAATTTTACATTATCATCCGTCATATTGAATGCATAAGTACTTCATAGACTGAGGTCCGGTAAATTTAACTTTCTTAGAAAAGTATCGTGTAATTCTCCGTTAATTGGATGTTGTCGAGAACGTTTTTTAAAACTTCCTTAAAGCCAAATAATAATTTAAATAATAAAGGAGTCGGCTAATTACATAGTTCTCGTTGTTGGCCACAAACAAAAAGTTTGTCAATGATCAACAGTATAATAAGTACCAGAAAGAAAAAAAAAAAGAGAAAAAAAACCTGCATGCTTAACCCTTTGAATCACAGGAAGTTTTCTTGCAGGTTTAAAATCTATTAAAACTAACCATTTTAAGACTAGTTATTGTTGCCCAAAAGAGTAATAAATTAAAAATTAGTACCTTAAAAAAATAATTGAAATCCCAACAAAAACATCTCTGTAAAAAGCAAGTTCTTCATGCAATGATTATGGCCATGAAAAGTATTGAGATCTAAAGTAGAGCCAAGTTTAAAGTTGTTGTAAATTACGGACGATGAAAATTAGTAAAATTTTCTTCTCAAAGTCAAAATTCCCCAGCATTGGCCTAAATATCTAGCTACAAAAATACTTGTGTGACTAGGTTATTACGCGTCAGTAAACCAGAATACGTAACGTCCAAGTGTCACAAATATTTTTGCAGCTAGATATTTAAGTTAATGCAGAAGAGTTTAGTCAATCTAATGCGTTTTAAAATTCAATCATTTTATATCTTTAAATACACATCTTCATACATTCCAGGCCGAAAACCGTTGAATAAATTAAATTGATCACTTTACTCAATTTTATGAACCACCTGCCTGAAACAAATAGCTTAGTGAGATCCCATTTCCCCAAATAAAATTTTGTTTTAAGTTTAGTGATGGTAAGTTTCAAGACATGCAAGTGAGGAGAAGAAGCGACAAGGGAAGAAGTGATAAAATGATCCTTTTAAGAACTCACTCTAATTGCTTTCTGGTTTCTAAGATAGTTTCCTTCCAAGAAAGTCAGTCTCTTGGGACGGGATTCGTACTAAAAGTTTCCCGAATGTAAATAATGTTTATGAGTGGAATTGCAAACTGTGTGGAGATAAAACAGTTTTAAATCTAATGGCTTACCATAAAATTGATTGTGATGATGTGAGTCCCATGTGAGAAACCGCACTGCACTGTAATACTGTAATTGTCCTAGTGCGTGTTTATGCATCCATATAATAATGAAATATTAAGTTAGAGATATAATTATCAAACGTTATTCTGGTGATTATTCAAGAAGATTTCGGAATTGTTATGTAACTCCCCCCCCCCCCCACCAGTCCCCCCCCCCCCCTCTCTCTCTCTCTTATAAGACATTAATAAGAATTTCATTTTCAATGTGTATATAAGGCCTACAAGTAATGTTTAGAGTGTATTTAAATTTTAACTTTTTCCCATTAAGTATTAAAAAACATATAACAGGATAGTTAAATTAGGTTTTTAAAATTATGAAAAAAACATAATAAATGTATTAAAAAAGGAATGAACTATCTAACTTTGTAATACATATATATTTCACGGTTCAGAACAAATGTGTACAAAAACTAAAACTGTTATGTTTTAATTTGCATTTTTTTACTCGATTGCTACAGCTTTAATCTTTTAATCAGTTATGTATCTTTTACATTTAAGTTTCAAACTTTTTAAAACTTATCACCTAAACTTAGAAGAAAATATATTCTAGAAAACCAATGCAGTTTGCAAATAGATTATAACAAATCGATGCAGTTCACAAACTAGAGGATTTAAGCATTTTTGCGACTGTAAACGTTTATCAGCATACAGAATCTTATGCTTGTACTTTAACATGTTTGAACTTTTATAAAATGTAATTATTTGGTGGGGAATGGATATAAGCGCCGAAGGCCAATGTGAAGAAATACGTCGAATCTCATGGTCAAGAGTGACTGAGACTAGAGGTCGGCGATATATAGATACGACGATATTTGTATCGATAGTTTTTATTTTAAATATCGATAGTAAATATATCGATACAAGTTACCGACATATCGATATTTTCAAACACTTTTAGTTTTTTGATGATTGTTTTGTAGTTCCATGAGTTTTTTTCAATTTTCTTGATTCCCTTTTCAAAAACTTCAAAACTAAAGTTTGAACTTGGCTGAGAGACAGTTAAAATGGCACTCTAACCAAAAAGAAAACATAACAGAATGGAAAGAGATAAGATTATTTATTAGTAGTCATTAGCATAGCGCCGTTTCTGTTGCCAGCGTGTACCTAGAATTTGCATCTAATTTTAAATATTAAAAACGTATCTATCAGCAAAATATGCGATAAACTACTTTTCAAAATTTCTTCTTTAAAAATAAATAGGAATTTATGCAATGACACCCAAATGCATTTTATTTATTCTGACTGATAATATAATTTATTTATTAAAAGAATTTTTATAATTTATTTATTAAAAAAAAATTTATAAATTATTTACTAAAACAATTTTGGCATGAATTCATGAAAAGTAGAAATTTGCCCCAAAAAACTTCGTTTCTGGCACAATTGAAAATCAAATTAAAAAAAAAAAAATAGTAATAATAATAATCATCATGTATAGGTGTATTTTCCTATGTAACGATATAATATAGATATTCATTATGATTGATATTTCCGACCTCTAACTGAGACTGCCAATTATTGTATGTAGACGATTTTTTTGCACATGGGGTCCATTTCCGCCAAGATCACGAGTTAGGGTTTAAGCTCATCAATGGCAGAGAACTACTTTTAGTTAAAAATAGCTATATGAAATAGAATTTCTTTATGGTTATATAAATCTATTAAATTTTAAAACTTTGACTGAGTTGGAACAGAAAAATTAATCAATTTAATTCATTCTTAAAACTGGAGATAAACTAATCATTAAATGGAGTGTACAAATATTTTTTTTTTACATTTATATTTAGATGTAATTTTGATTTAAAAGAACTCTATTATTGTTTCAAAGAAATGTATACTAAAATATCACCGACTATTGTTTTTATGATTTGTTAGCAAAATCTTCATTCGAATAGAACGTAGATTTAGTTCATCACAGGCAGAAGAGTGAAACTAGGACACTGAGAAACATTGTGTACCGATATTCTGTCTTGGAGATAAATTTCAGAAAATGAGCATTATATTTTTTATTGATAATACAGTTGAAAACAGTTTTTAATCCCTGAATTCATAAATTTTTAAATATATTTTCTTTTATTTTCATATACTATTTTATCAACTGCCATGAAATAATTCTTGTTCTGTTTTTCGTATTTCTGATTTTTACATATGTAATATTAAGGGGGTCCGGCACATGAAAATTTTTCAGATTATGAATTTCGAGTTTATTACTGTTTATCAAAATATACATTTTTCTCTTTAAAATGATGCCATATTTGTGATTATATCTGATTTCAAAGTATTTTTAATAATTTTTTGAAGTAAACAAAATGTAGGTATTTAAAGCATGTTTTTTAACTTCAAAGTCGAATTTCTCAAAATGCCGTTTTTTCATGTTTGGGGGCACATAGCTTAAAATCTACGTGACATAAATGCTTGAAATTTTTTTTACATGTTTCTCTAAGGTATTTAAGTACTTTAACACGAGGAATTATTGATAAGTAGCAAATTTTTTATTAAAAAAAAATAGTCAAAAATTTAAAAAAATTTCGTAAACATATTTTTAAAAAATCATAATTATTTTAATTTTTAAAAATTAACAAAAATCTCGTGTTAAAGTATTCAAAAGTATCTAAATATTATACTGTGAAAGCTTCATAATGATTGAAGAATCGGTTATTAAATGAGATGCCCCCAAAGTTGTTGAATTTAACATAGGCTCCTATGGAGGTGCCGGACCCCCTTATTTTGTCATAAATTTATATTTTACTATCAAACATCATATGACATTTCAGTTTATCTAAATGTTATTTATATCTATTAATAGATTATATGAATATTTATATAAAATGTATAGTAAAAAAGGTGACTTTTTTTTTTCTTTCTTAACTGAAAGTAATTAGTTGCAACATTTCTGAGTGGTCATTTACTTTTTTATTGAAATAACTTTTATTCACATCCAGGAATACAGTTGTAAAAAAACTTGTTTCTTGTAGTTTATGTCATATATCAGTCAAAAATTTAGTGTGTGGTGCACTAAAATTACCACTAGAATATAAATATTTATTTTTTGTAAGAATTTCTATTACTTATCATGAAATCAAACCCATAGAACTCGTTTGCATAAAATTTTATTCACAGAATAGAAACTTCCAAATACATGCTATTGTTTATCAAAACGTAGAATCTCATCCACTAATTAACATTTGTCTTCCAGGACTGGCACAATTATCCAAGTGCTATTAGCCACTGCGAAACATTTGAACTAGCAAACGAAGTTTTGATTTTTCACAGTACTAATTAGAAGTAATTCCTTTAAAACGTTCAGTCGGAAAAGTTACATTTCAGAATAAACCCAAACGCCCTTAAATCATTTGGCAATTAAAGTAATTGGTAAAACTGCTATACATGTAGGCGTATTGGCATGGGTGTAATTGCAAATAAGTAAGAGAAAAAAAATTCAAATGATGAAAAAAAAATATATATAAAAATAGTTAAAATTCAGATGAGAAACAAAAACAAAATGCTAACAGTCAAACTTAAAACATTCGAACTTACATAATTATATTGCTAGTTTTAACTTTATTCTAAGTTCAACTATGGATAATAGCAAAATAATATGCGAATATTATAAAATGATTTTTAAATTAACAAATTCTATCATTATTATACAATATTTTTTAAGACAGCTATTTTCTAGAGATTAGATTTTAATATATTTTAATTCTATTGAAAGTGTGTAATTTTTTATTAAAATGGTTAATAAGGTTAATCTTTCCCAATTCAACGCTTCAGTTATTAATCGCGTCTTTTATTTTGTGTAGTTTTTCCTTAAAAATTAGTGTCTGCCTCTTAAAGACCTGAGAAACTAATGTTTTAATAACAAAGAAGAAAATTAAAGACGAATTACACTGTGCTTAAGTTTAAATATATTTTTTTTTAAATATATATTTAGAAATCAATTAAGAAATATATTGATAAATAAAATATTAATTAAAAATACAGTACAACTAAATTACTAATAAGCATATTTTTCTCTCTAATAATGTGTTTTCTTAAATGTAAGGAAAACTGATAATTTTAGAAACACGTTTAAAAAAAATAATACTGTAACTGCTTGATAATTATAAAAACTGATATGTTGCTCTTGCAAAGTTTATTACATATGCTTTTTTAGTAACAGTAACTGGTGAAAGTTTCATTTTTAAATAAGATTAGTCATTTTCGTCTAGTGTTATAATAGTTGTAGATACAGAAGAAAAATTCATAATATTCAAATGAGGAAAAAAAGCAATGTGAAAAAAAAAGAGATCAAACTATTTTTAGGTTTTATTGATACATCGACTTCAATATAATACATTTTCCTCGTACATGTAAATTTATTTTTATCTTTTCCTTTTGAAATAATGAGCTCAAACTCATTTAGCGCCTAATTGAGCAGTATAATCTATTGTTACGACTACGTGGCATTTAGATCTTGATGTGCAAAAATAACAATAAGAATGAAAAAAATGGCGTCAAGAGAGACTCTGAACTTTATCAAACGATGAGAAGTTATACGATAGAAACAACAAAACTCGCTCCAATTTAGCAGTTTGGTAAATATTAGGTTTAAAAAAAAAATTATACTCATTTGGCGAGCTAAAGGATAATTTTAGTGATATAAACAAATTTGAATTTTTAGTTTTGAATAAAAATTTTGCCTTGTTCATGATAGGTAAGCATAGCATTTATATAAGCTGTATTAATGTCAAATATAAAAAATTAAGTTCATTGGAAAAGTAAATAATCTTTGACAATAGAAAATTTAAATAAAAGAAAAGATTTAACATTTCATATAGATTTTGTCCGATTGTTTTCTTAATTCATACCATAACAACTATTACATTCCATGACTTAAATCATCGTTTCATGGTATCATTGTTTCCTTATAATAAAATTGAAACTTTTTGGACGATTAGAAGACAATGTACATTTGATTGAGTAGACATAACAAGTTTTAGGCAGTCAATTTTTACCAAATAAAGAGCGTTTGTCTTCCACTTACAATGCATTTGTTCTTAGACCAAATGTCTTGATCGGTGACTCTTCCCTTCTTTCATCGGTGAGCTAGGCATCCGAAATCTTGAAAGGCCATACCCCGATGTAAAAGAGGATACAAGACCATGATCTTGACGCCTATGGCTCTTGATGTGCCCTGACATTCTGGAAATTCTTGCCAGGCACCCCGACAACCCTTTTCGGAATCTTCACTCACACTGTATCATTTGTCACAGTAGGTGCCTTTTCATTACATATCACGCTCAGCCAGTAATACTTATCATAGCGTTAGAATAGTACCAATTAAGTGTTTGAACTTTGATGCTTTAAACTATGTCAGCGTCTTGAGTATTTATTGGGTTAGAAAAAAGACTATCATAATAAATGTGTTTTTCTGAGTGTAAGAAATGTTTGGTTGCTGCGAGTCTTTTATATTATTTGAATATTATTAAATACAACGCATATTTCGACAAATGTGACTTTTGTACCAATTATTCCACGTCCGACATGGCATTTATAGCTACATATTAATACTATTAATTAGGTAAAATATAAAAAAGTGTAGTCTTTAAAACTTCAATTTTCTGACAGTAAAAGTATTCTGCGTCCAGAATCAATAATTTACATAAAAAAGTTCATCCTAAAGCTTAAATTGTACTTTATTTCTAAAGAAATTAATTTCCAATTACTACATTAGGAAAATCTATCATCCCCTTAAGAAATGTTGAAGTTACAGGTTCATTAAACTACTTCTAAAAACGATCAAATCTTGTATATTCCACTTAAGTTACTACTATGAGAGATTAATACTAAAAAAATTGCAACCTTACTTTAGCAAGATGAAACGAGGGAAATGAAATGCTCAAAAAGTAAGAAATAAACAATTATCAAACGAGCGGGAAAAAGATTCCGGGGACCTCTTTCAATCAGACTGTCGTATCGCTTCACTGAACTATAAATTGAATCAGTAAAAACTGGATCACTAATTTAAAAAAAAAATCTGAATAAAAGTTGCCTTGGAAAGAAATCTGCCAGGTAATTACTTTTTGATGCAATTTCAGACGTTCAGTAATTCAAAGGTGCCGCTCAACCAATAAGAAAGTTCTACGAGCCGAAAAAGGTCGTCATTTGCTCCAGGACTATCGCGTTGATTGGAAGGCAAGATAGGCTTAGTGGGGATGTGACGACGTGGAATTGAAATCGATTGCAATACCTCCCACTCCCCCTCCTGATAAACCCCCTTGTCTTTTACTGACATTACCAAGAACAAGTAATTTTCTTTAGCAGACAGTAACAAATTTTTGGGTTTGATGTGTTGATTTAGTTATTGGGGAATTTGGAGCTAAAATTTTGGTTTTAATATAATTTCTTGTAAATGAGGTTTTGATGGAACTTCAATGAAACCAAATAAGTCAAGAAAAATTAATAGTTCCGCAATGAAAAAATTGTCTAAAAAATAATTAGTGTTTTGAATAGTGTTTTTGAAGGCTAAGTACAAGAAAAATAAATTAAAAATTTCATCGAGTACAGTTTGATGTTCAAATCGAAGATCAAATGTGTGTAAATTTTGTGTATTTAAGAGCGATGCAAAATTACTTAAAGGGTCTTATTAAATATAAGCATAACTTTTAAATAACATTTTGCTAGATATAAATTCTAACTAAGAAAACAGTAACTATTACTTATAAAGCATTTTCTCCTAAACTGTTAAACTGTCTATTTTAACATAGCACTGAAGCCAGAGAAAACAATACGATTCATTAGCTTGTTACTACAAGTCTATTTATATCACACCTCCCCACCAACCATCATTTCCATTTCCCTATCCTGAAATTTTTCTAACTTCCATCAATGTCTTAGTTCAGTGTTGAACACGGGTTAAAATTTACGAAATTTATGAAGGAATGCTTTTTACTTTTAATTTGAATTGCGGTTGAGGAAAATAGCTGAATGTGTTAATTGTTTCTGTTACATTTGTGGGTATACAGTAAAAGTCCCCAAAACAATATTTCAGAATTGGTTAAAAAAGAATACTTTACTTATTTTGGTATAAAATTGGGAAATCAAGACTAACATTGAGTCCCGATCAAAGTTTTCTTCGTTTGAGAACAAACATTGACACACTGATTTAAAGGTAAAACAAAATATCTTCGGTTTGTTTATAAAATTATGGTTACAGAAATTAAAAAATTCGTATTGTAGACAGATGCGTTTGTAGCTTAAATGTGAGAGATTTCAATTTAGAGAATCAAAAAAGATATCCTACCCTTACATCCCACCTGCCTTAGTATGACTATAACTCATGGACTTCATATAAGTATACAAGGTTCGTCCCCTCCAAATACATTGAAGGTATGGAAATTTTTCAAAAGAGAACAGTATGTTTGTCATACGACCAAGGGAATACGTCGTGAGTTCGAAACATAGAGAACTTTGCCGAGCAAAACAGGCCATATGGTGGAAAGGTGAAGTGACACAGGTTTAAAGACAAGTTTTTTTTATAGTGTACACCTAGTCATGTAATAAGAAGGCGTGTTTTAATTTTTGTTATTCTTGAGGCGGAGTGCGTCCTCTGTGGGACTATCGCCTTTTTCTTGCCACCTTTCCATTTAGGGAGGTTGGTTTCCATAATGTTTATGTGATGTTTTTTCCTTTTATATTTTTGTATCATTTTATATTGTTGTATTGTTTTATGAGATTGTGTTTCCTGTGATATTTTATGTTAATTTACACTGCAAAGCATTAAATATGTTTATATACGTATCTGGTTTGGTCTTTTTAGTATCGATGTTTCTTTCTTTAGAGTTTGTGCTAGTTTATAAATGCACGTCTACGATCACGCCGTAGTGAGATGGTTCAGGGAGAAAAGTGCGATTCTTGCCTCCTTCCGGGATCCTCCCACAACGATGTCTATGGGGAAGTTATGATGATGATATAATACATATGACACCAGCAGCTATGAACTCATTCGTATATGATTCGTACCCAATCTGAATTGAGAGATTTAGTCAGAGACTTAGACATTTTCCTAATGAATTGACCCAAGTTTGTTGGTTCCGGTTTGAAGGATATAAAGTTATTGGCATCTCTCTGGTACTTAATTTTTCTGTTGGTTTGGCTGGTTTGTACGCTCAACGACCAATCTTTATGATCAATGACGGTTAATCAGGCCGGAACCTACAGCTTAATGTGGATTCTGAATCACAACGAACATCCATGTAATTTTTTCGAATTTCGGAACAGAGAAAAAGAGTGTTCTGTTTTTCTCGTGATGACAATGCGTATATAAGACAACAAGCTTCTGAAAAAGCTGTAACATCGATTCCTGTTTCTTCAATGGCAGATTATGAAAATTAAAGGGAATTTGACCATGACGTGAGAGATGAGAAATAGCATATCCGATGTAACGATGAAAATCAGATTTTCTCGTAAGACCATTTTACGTGTGTACTGAGGTATTGAGTAAAACATCCTGATTATCAGTCCTAGTGCATACAAAATAGGTCGTTGAGCGTACAAACAAACCAAACCGATAAAAAGTAAAATATTTACCATTGGTGAGAGTTGAAAAATGGGATTATTGACGGACTGACGAGAATCCTTAAACGAAATATACGTGCAACACTTCTTCAAATTGTTACGGATTTCAATCTCAAGTGAAAGCGTGCGAACTGTTTAACGGACCATCATTGATATGGGCATTAGAAGCCGAATACCCACTCTTGTGCCATTTTTTAATGCAAAGTGGCTCAAAGCTTTATGCCTCTCTTAGGCTCACCAATACCGTTATTGGACTGTTGTTGACTGTGTGGTGTCACCTTCAAATAACAGATAAAACTTCTGTGCACTGGAGTACTCTTTTGCACAGTGGAAAAGTATATGAAAAGAAAACCGAAGGTCCTACGATCGAGGCCCGGCTTCCGCAGAAAAGCTACTGTGCTTCATTGGTGACTTCGGATATCTAAATAATGCTGTCATCTATAGGCTCTTCTGAAATAGAAAATTCATCGTGGAAAGCCATCCAAACACGGGACCTAGCAACTTGCGAGCTCCATGATGCTACAGATCAGGCGCTGATCGATGCAACAGTATCGCTCCTTCATCGCTGGATGGAGGGTATGTGGTGTCATCTTCGAATAACAGATAAAATTTCTGTGCACTGGAGTACTCTTTTGCACAGCGGTAAAGTATATGAAAGGAAAACCAAACGTCCTACGATCGAAGACAGGTTTCCGCAGAAAGCTACGATGCTTTAACTGGAAACACGTTGCTTGGACTGACGAGTCTTTCCAATTATATCGAACGGATGGAAGTTTACTTGTATATATACCAATTCATGAAAGCATGGACTTCACATGGCTACAGGGGACTGTTGAAGACGGTAAAATCTCTGTGATGACATGGGAAGAGTACAGTTGGCGTGATATGTGTCCCCTAATACATCAGAGATGGCTCTGGCAAATGACAGGTACGTACCTGTCCTTTGTAGCACTGCATATGTCTATCTTGCTCACTGCATCCTGTCCAATTATCTACAAACATTCATGTTCACTGCATATTTTGACGGACATGAAAATTTCTAGCAGGACAAAACGAAACTCTACTCTTCGAGAGTTGCTAGCAACTGGCTCCTGGAAAACTCTCCTGACATACATTTCCATTGGTCATTTAATTCGGCAGACATGCTCACAAACGTTCATTTCTGGAATGCCATAAAACGTGTGTTTTAGATGAAATATCCACCAATCGCATTCCAATGAATTTGTGGATTTCCCTGTTCATGGTGGGTATTGCCTCCAGGATGCCTTCATACACTAGTCGGGTTCACGTCACTTCGTGTTGAGGCACTCCTACGTAGTTGTGGGCACCCAACATGATATTAGGAAGGCGTACTAGTTTTTCTGCTTATTCAGTGTAGATATTGATTGATTTTGAGATGATTAATTTAGTATATAAACGCAATACGTTATGAAACGTATAATTGATTGGTGAACGTATAATTGAAATAAGTTAAACAACTAGATTACTATATTTTAGTGATGTTTGAATGTATATCGATATTTTAAAAAAATGCACCCATCAATTTTGTGATTCTTACACAAAGTACTTTATCTTGTCTATTAACTCTTTTAGCTAAGATCATTCGTTTTATTCTTATTTTTGAATATCCTTTTGAGATATTCTTAACATTGAAAAGCTTTTATATATGTTCGTTAATATAAAAAAAATTATACAACTGCCGTTTATAATACAGTAAAATCATATTCATTATTAATATACATAATAGACACAATATGCCAATAACAATACATCGTGAATTATGTTATTAAACATTTAACTTCGGGTAGTAAAGTTTTTATCTGGATGTGTGGAAGGCAGCAACAATTCTTTGCTTTTTAAAATATTAATTTTATTGTTTGTTAGGTGAAATTGCTGTGAAAAATTAATGTTCTTAAAAATAAAATATAGAGATAATTATTTTATATGATGTAATCTAAGTATGTAAAATTTTTATTTAAGAAAACATCATTTCAGACAAAATATGCTGTCCAATAACTACCAAACCCAAGCTGTTTTTACTTTAAAACAATCTTGTTTAAATAAAAGCATAATCGTTCCAACACACATAAATCTTTTAAATGCAGGATAAGGATACGAGAAAGTAAACATCCGTTCTCACATCTAATTTACAAAGACAAAAAAAAAAACGCACATATCCTCCATAATTTGTTGTCACCACGCAAAGTCCCATGCAACTTTAACGATCATGGGGATACTTTTCACACCAAGTTGATTATCTGCACGTCCTAATGAGACCATAATACCCGGAACACGGATCCCGAATAACCCAAATAAATTACTTCTTGATAGGATCGTCTTCTGAATAATGAATATATTTTGGACAAGTCTTCCATTCGTGATTTCGCATATCATTTCCGCTGGCGACATGTATTATGTATGTAAATATGTCCCTGGAATTAGTTGGATCGGAGGATAACGAAATTATTAGACCCAGTCTTACATCTGTGTTCAGAGGAAGAAAGCACCAGGGTGGTTTGTTGTTGACTTTGATAAAGGATAATGTCTTGCTGATAAGGGTGTTGTAAACAGATGGAAAAGTTTGAGAAAGTGAGGTAAAAGTGTAAATTGCTGACGACGGGAGAAAACGTTTTTCTATTTATACATCTAAGTGCACCTTGCTTCAAAATGGCAGGTGTTTTAGCTATAGTTTAAAACTTTATAATCATTTTACAGTTAATGTTATTCGACTGTAACTAATGGATGGAAGTTTCCGTTACCAACTCAACAGTTTTTTAAAGAATTTTAGAGGGATCTTAAACCTATCACGGCCACATAGACCTAATGATTTATATTTTTGGTCACAATAATATGACAGGTATTATAATAGTAACAAAAGAATCTTTCTCAAATTTGAAGTTAAATATTTTGAGATAATGCTTCAATATTTTTGTATGCATTTTATTGTTTGTATCCAGACACCCACGCATGACAATTTGGTGATACTTGTATGAAATCACCCTCCGTTAATAATGGAGACATAATAAAATGTTTGTGGTTTAGATTTTGTTTGGAAATTAAAATATTTCTAAGTTTGTGAGTTTAGTGATAACATCATTAAGAAATTTGAGACAAAATATTTAAGTTCTACACCGATATTTCTATTAACATTATTCAAATTACATTTGACTCAAATTCAGTGCGATGTATTTAAGTTTCCAATTTTTTTAAGTGGTAACGTCTACTTATTATTATTAATAAAATTGCACAAATGAATAGTTTGGAAATTTTGATAATGATCAATAAAAAAAGTTCTATGAATACTACTAGTTCAAAATATACACACCAAATGATGTATAAAGGATGCATTTCCAACATTTATGCCAAAATAAAATACTCACACTACCCCCTCTCCCTGAAAATTTTAAGTAAATATGAATTATGGTAAATAAGTGCAAAATAGATGTAATTTGTTGAAGTCTACTTTTGAATTTAGGCAGTAATACTGATGAGAGCGGGGTTTACCATCTAAGATTTGTTTTTATTTCCGTTTTTTCTGCTTTATTAACTGTGTTTCATGTTACATTCAAAATAAATTATAATTCAGGACACTTCCTATTTTTTTCATTTTTCGAAATAATTTATGATTCTTTTAATCTAGTATTTAAGCCAATACCTTGTAAAACTATTTACTTTAATGAAAATGCGCATAAAGTAGGGAACAAGCAACTATATAAAAATATAGTCATTTCTCATAAAATTTGGTCAGGAACTCTATTCATTTCCCAACTTTAAACAAACTTTAGATCAGCAAAGAGATAAAGTGCCTAATTTTATTAATGCTGGATTTTTAACTTTTGAAATCCACGTATTGTAATATTCAGAATATATCCGCTTATATTGCTTGGATGCATTGGAGACTTTTTGGTGTAATACTATACGAGTTAGATACTACACCTGAAAGTTATTAGATAAATATCTGAACAGAGAAGGAATGCTTCTAGGAGTTATTTCAAGAGAAAACTGCTCCTCATTTGTATCTTAAATCCGAGAAAACCAGAAAAACTCTCTAACAAATAGCTTATCAGGTATTGTAAGATAACCAGTTAAAATTAGGTAAAACATTGCTGTCATTGTAAGAGATATACCACTTTTTGGTATATCTCCATCAATCCAAAAACATTTTACATATACCCACATCTTTATTTCGATTAGTTGACCTTCACGTTACTATATATTAGGGTGGACCGAAAAAACTTTTATTCGAAATTGGTTTTGAATTAGCTCGAAAAAGTTGCCTAATGGGTCAATTAGAACACACACAAAATTTCGTCAACTTTGCTCAATATCTAGCGGCGCGCCTCTGGCATTGAAAATGTAAAAAAGCCCCCAAAAAATGCACTTTTAAGCCATTTTTTGGAAAATTTAAAAAATTATTTTAAAAATAGGCATTGGAATAGCATGGAATAGTTGCCTAATGTATCAGTCAGAACACACAAAATATTTGTGCTCAATATTTATCCGCGTCCCTCTTGCTTTGAACAAAAATGTGCATAAATGTCGCAAAATCGAAACAGATTAGATGTTAGGATGGCCCAAAAAATATTTTTTCGAAATCGGTCTTGGAATAGCGTAGAAAAGTTGTGTAATGGGTCAGTTAAAACCATCGATATAGATAAACAACTGGATAGTCTGCCTAACGGTGAAGAAACGAGCCTTTTCTCCCGCGGAAGCGAGATGCTTGGATGGAGGAAATTGTATTGCCGATGTGGATTTTCTTCAATCTTTATGATATATTCGCGTTACTTTCGATATTTAGCAAGCAAAAAAAAAATTAAGAATAAAACATATTTGAAGAAAATAGTTAAACCAATAAATATAACTAATCAAAATAATTCTAAGTATAGAATTTGTATATTTAGAACAAACATTTCAGATTAGTTACTGTCGATATCTGTAGACATGTTTGATCTTTATTGAATCGAATTTAATTCTTTAAATTTTAAATTACATAAATCACATGTTTAAAAAATAAATTATTATCTACAAGTTATAAGAATACAATAAACAAATGAAAATAGACTTTTAAACTATATTTATTTTAGAAGTAGAAATTAAAAATAATTGAAGAAATACTCTAAAACAGTTGAAAATATGTAATAATTAGATTGCAAAATACAAATTCATACATTCAATACACCAATTCAAAGAACAATTTAAGTTTCAAAGGCCAACTATAATACTAAATTTTTATACTCAATATTATTATATAACTTATGATTTTAAATATATAAGTTGTGAAACTTGTTTATTGCAAGTATTTGGTCCTATAATTTTGAAATGAGAAAAATGTAGATAACTTTATCAAAACTAAATAATTTCAGGCATTGTTCATAATAATATTACAGAAAATTGTTTTTGAGGATTTCAACTTAAAAATCAAATAAATTACATATTTTAATAAGCAAAAATTTAAAAGGAGGAAAATTTTTAAAAGTAGTCGGAGAGTTTTTCCCAAGGAAAAAAAAATGGTTTGTGGTTAATCTAGATCTAAACATTGTTAAAAAGGACCAACTTATTCAGTTTATGCCTGATGGTAGTTTTGTTTCTTTGATGATCTAGTGTTACTCTTTTGGCATTCGAAAAAAGTCTAATATTGCCATAAGTTCTGGCAATTAGTTTTATTAGTTGCGTTTGGTGGAAATCCTCCACAACAAATTCACCTTCAGTTGAATGCATAAAACCCAATGTATTAAATTTTTTAACAGTGTTACACTGTGACAAATACTTAGAAACTGAATAAACAATGTAATCTAAAGGTTTTTCCATATTTGTTTTTTTTTTAAATTTGACACATAATGACGAAATAATTTTTTAGTTTGTTGCACAACAAACAATACTCCATCAAAAGCACATTTTAATCCACCTTTATTTACATTGCATGTAAACGATTTGGCAATTTAAAGGTATTGCGTATCATAATTATGGCTATTGCATTGACCAATTTTTAATTTAGCTTTTGTATACGATTGTAAGAGGAGAGACAATTTATCTCTAAAATTCAAGGGTTATATTTATAAACAGAAATAAAACTGAAATACAAATTGCTTTCCACAGTTTGATTTGACTTCGGATTCCAACAAACAGTTAAAAACGACTTTGTTTTTAAAATAAATACGTAAGTAATAAAGAACCTGATAAAATTTTCCGTTTGCAGTCCGCAGTTTCGATATTAAATAAATTTACATCAGAACAATGCATTTTGAATTATTGTTTCTCATTCCAACCCCCTTTTTTTTATTTTATTAATACAATTACTATATGTTCATGAAAACGTATAAAAACATAGATTAATTAAAACGTATCGAAAACAAATTATCCAGTTATAAATAAACAGTGTAATAATTTTAATTATTAAATGAGTGTAGAATAGAACAATAACAAGTGGAGTTTTAGTTTCGCTTTCATTTTCCATTTCTTTGCCAAATGCCCTTGAAAACGCATAAAAACAAGGATTAAATAAATATAAATCAAGTGTTTTATTCTAGATCCTAATGCTATTTGTTCTGAATTTAAAATAGATTATTTATGATATGAATTGTCATGTAAGAGATCAACCATTAACCACGAGCGATCAATGTTAAAAGGGTCATTTTAGATATTTTTCAATAATAAATAATTAAAAAAATATATATTTACATATTTGAATAACTATTTTTTACTTACCGGTGAAAACTCTTGTTGATATCTTTCCGATTTGCGCTGTTGTTGCAATTATATGCAATACACGAGTTAACCATCATTCAGGAAATCTTCCCACCAGTGGCAGGAAAACAAATATTACTGCCGGCGCGTTTTTCGCCTCGCGTTGCCACCGGAGCAGTCTATCCAGTTGTTTATCTATATCGATGGTTAAAACACGCAAACAAAATTTCGTCAATTTTGTTCAATTTTTAGCCGCGCCTTTCTGGCATTGAACATGTCCAAAATATACAAAAAAGCATTTCTAAGCCAGTTTCTAGAAATTTAAAAAAATTATTTTTAAAAACTGGCAATGGCGTAGCACAGAATAGTTGCCTAATGCGTTGGTTAGAACACACACAAAATTTCGTCCGTTTTGATCAATATTTAGCCACGCCCTCTTGCTATGAACAAAAACGTGGCTAAATGTCGCAAAATCGTAAGATTGAAAGTTAGGGTGGACCAATTTTTTTTTTTTTTTTTTTTTTTTTTTTTTTGAAATCGGTCTTGACATAGCGTGGAAAAGTTGCCTAATAGTTTAATTAAAACAAACAAAAATTTCATCAATTTTGTTGAATATCTAGCTGCGCCCCTCTGGCATTAAAAATTTCCAAAACATACAAAAAATGCACTTTTAAGTTATTTTTTGAGCAATTACTTAAAAATTTTTAAAAACCAGCATTGGCATAGCATGGAATGGTTGCATAATGGATCAGTTAGGACACACCAAAAGTTCTATAGATTATTATCAGTATATAACGGCGTCCATCGGAGTAAAAGAGTAAAAATAAGGATGGAAAGCAAAGTATTTTGAATGGGTCAGTTAGAAACCACTTAAAAATGTCGTCGATGTTGGGCAATATCTAGCTACTCCTCCTGACATTTCAAAAATCAATAAAAAATAAATAATATGAATATTATAAATCAAAAGTATATTTACTAATACAATATTTATTCATATTTAGAAATCGAGAAATTAAAATATTATAAAGTAAAAATAGTAGGCGTAATCCTTTTAAAGTTTAGTCTTCAGAATAGTATTGCCCCTTATCATCAAATGTTGGAAGTTCTCCTCTTGCTTGAATCTTACCCCGTATATAACCATCTCTTTCAGCATCCCTACAAACTTTAGTTGAAGCCTCAAGTTTAACACATCATCTTATGAATTTAACACACACCTCTCGACTGTATGTGTGTTACATGGAAACTTCTCAAATGGTATTATATTAACCTGTTCTGTCCACATATCTTCCAATTCTTCATCTTTTATAACATTGTAAGCGGTGGTTCTGTTATGGTGTACTTTGATCAGTCAAAGAGATCAATGTTAAAGTCGATGATATCAATTTAATCAACGGCATTAAAGTTTAGTTCAGGAGGTTTGATGAAGTGTATGTCTTCGGATTTCTTATTTCTGATATATATGCATTGTGTGAAATCATTTTTGTCGTAATTTTTTTGACATGGTCAAACAATTGCCTTGAGAGAGCAATTATCTTTCAGATTTGTCGGGCCCCACCGTGAAATGTGGTTTTATTTTTATCTCGAACCACATTGGTGCATAAACCAGAATTACAAACTTTACGATTATACGAAGCTCTTCGGTTGGATTTTAGGTACCAATGTCTATAATACATAGGTACACTTTAATGCCGTTGAATACATTCATCTCATTGACTGGTCAAAGTACACCATAACAGAACCAACATTTAAAAAGTATATAAAAGATGAAGAATTAGAAGATACGTGGAAAGAATAGGTTCCTATAATATCATTTGAGAAGTTTCTATGTCGCAAGCAAGCAATCGAGAGATGTGCTAAACACATATCTGAAGCTTTAACGAAAGTTTGTGGTTATGCTGCAAAAGACGGTTATATACGAACTATGGGATTCAAGCAAGAAGAGAACTTCCAATATTATCTATTCTGAAGACTAAACTTTATAAGGATTAGGCCTACTCATTTTTACTTTACAATATTTTAATTTCTCAATTTCTAAATATGAATAAGAATTATATTAATATGCTTTTGATTTTTAATATGCATATTATTTATTTTTTAGTGATTTTTGAAATGCCAAGAGGAGTAGCTAGATATTGAGCAACATCATCGACATTTTTAAGGGGTTTCTAAGTGACCCATTCAAAGTACTCTGCTTGTCGTCCTTACTTTTGCTTATTTACTCAGATGGGCGCCACTATATACTGATAAAAATGGATGAAACTTTGTATGTGTCCTAACTGACAAATTACGAAACCATTCCGTGCTATGCCAATGTTGGTTTTTAAAATTTTTTAAGTAATTGCTCAAAAAATAGCTTAAAAGTGCATTTTTTGCATGTTTTGGACATTTTTAATGCCAGAGGGGCGCAGCTAGTTATTCAACAAAATTGATGAAATTTGTTGTTTGTTTTAATTAACCTATTAGGCAGATTTTCCACGCTATGTCAAGACCGATTTCCAAAAAAAAATGTGTTGGTCCACACTAACGTTCAATCTTACGATTTTGCGACATTTAGGCACGTTTTTGTGCAAAGCAAGAGGGGCACAGCTAAATATTGAACAAAATGGATGAAATTTTGTTTTTGTTCTAACCGACACATTAGGCATTATACATTCCATGTTACGCCAAAGCCAGTTTTTAAAAATAATTCAAAATTTTTTCTAAAAACTGGCTTAAAAGTGCATTTCTTGTATGTTTTGGACATTATCAATGCCAGAGGGGCGCGGCTAGAAATTTAACAAAATTGACGAAATTTTGTATGTGCTTTAACTGACCCATTTAACAACTATTTCTCGCTATTCCAAGAACTATTTCATAAAAATATTTTTTGGGTCCACCCTAACGTCCAATCTGTTACGATTTTGCGACATTTAGACACATTTTTGTTCAAAGCAAGAGGGACACAGCTAAATATTGAGCAAAATGGACTACATTTTTTGCGTGTTCTAACTAATACACTAGGAAACTATTCGATGCCATACCAACGCCGGGTTTTAAAAATAATGTTCAAAAATTTCCAATAAATGGCTTAAAAGTGCATTAAATGTCACTTTTTACATTTTCAATGCTAGAGGGGCGGGTCCAGATATTGAAAAAAAATTGAAGACATTTTGAGTGTGCTCTAATTGACCATTAATCAACTTTTCCGCACTATTTTAAAAATGACTGTGAAAAAAAATGTTTGGCCATATTCGGCCCACCCTACTATATATATTCATAGTGAGTAGGTTGTTTTCAGATTATCTGGCGCCGTCAGCAACACGAGGGCTATAATGCGCCGAAACATTCGTCATTTGACAAGCCAAAATACATTTATAAACACCCATGCCTTTCATGGGACTCGAACCCGAAGCCTCGTGATCTAGAAGATAGCACGCTAACCACTATACCATTTCGTAGGCTATACTCATGGTGAGAGTTTTCGTATTTAGGTGAGGCTAGATGTGAGAGAACCTTGTCATTTTTAAATATAACTTTTATTTATAGTCAGATTGTTTTAATGCGACAGTATTTTTTTTCAAAATAAACTTAGTAGTTAAATAGCATTTTTTCATGTTGAGTTCAGTTGCAATTTTTTTTTTTTTTTTTCGTATTTGCGCCATAGTTATTTCCATTTTGTTGATTAATCCATCCTAATGTTTTAACTATATTTTTCTGATTCATTTTTAAGTATAACGTTTTAATGAAAATAAGAAGAGAATTGAAGAAATATTTTTATATCAAAATATTTCTGTATAACATGGCAAAGTGGCCTTATTTTTCGCGCACTGAATTAGTAAAACTACTTTATTGTAGCAAGATACTTACTGCGATGTAATCTAACTAAAGAAATAATTCGAATCAGCTAATTGGTATAATTAAATTAATTTTTTGTTTATTATATCCCTATTCCTAAATATTTATGTGAAAGTTATACAAATTGAGTCAGCCAATTCACTTTTACTTTTGAGAGAGGTCGGAGTACTTCTCTGTTCGAGAATTAACGTTATTTCAAAATTGCTATTCGCATTAATGTATGAACAAAAACTAATGTGATTATTCTTTGTTGAATAAATATACAATATGATTTTAAAGTAACCAATTACTTGAAAACTTGGTTATTAACAAATTTTTAAATGTAGCCTAATGGGATTTTCACCGACGTGCTCAAACTTTACCTAGTGTTTTTTTTCCAGTAAAGAAAAAATATATAGATATTTCCTCTATGTATATAGATCTGAAATAAACTGGCCATTATCATTTATATTAAAACTGGACTTTTAATCAATAAGATGTTAGTGTAGAGCAACATGCTCTGAGAAAGAAAAAAAAAAAAAACATTGGTTTCATCACTTTCTGTGAGAAAACTTACTTTTACTTAATCGGAAAATTTCTGAGAAATACCATTACTGCACTCTCAAATGTTCCGAAATAATAGGTTTTCACGTATGCCCTTTTTCTACCGAATCATTCTGTAATGTCCGTTTAAAGAAAATAAGCATATGATCGGTCGTGGTTAAATTAAGCGTATTCAAAGCGAGCGACTCCGCATTAAGTACATAGTTATTTTCGCAAGTTGATGTAGATCGTAGATATTTCTAATTCAAGTATTAAATGACTCTCTCATGTGCATAAATAATTGTATAATTTTGATGTGTTTATCTTCTTCTAGAACATTGGTAAACATAGGAATAATGGATGATTCTCCATATAATGTACAAGTGATGGTTATCCGATATCCATGAAAGAGAAAATATCTCCAGTGGAAATATGCCTAGAATATTTTAGATGTAATCATTGGCCTCAAATCATACAAATTCTGAAAGACATTTTTTTTTTTTTTTTTTTTTAAATATATCGAACACAATCATTTAAATCACATCTAAAATTATAAATTATTTCAATTTACATCTTGATATTACTTTTATTGATATTATTATGTATTAATACTTTAAAAAAAATGATGAAATTCCATTAGGGTTTTTGTCGCAAATGGTTTTCATGAACTAAAGTTGTTTCTCTCCCCTCCCGCTTTCACTCCAAGCCTGAATTTTTAATTTCAGGAGAAAAAAATATTTTTTTAAAGAAAGTTTCAACAATTATCAAAATGAGTTCAGTTTAATGTTAAAATTCAGGCGAGAAATCATTAAAACTATTTGAAATAACGATATTTTATCCAATAAAACATTCAAATATATTAATTACATGCATCTATACCTATACAAATAAAATGTTTTCACATTTTTATCTAAGCCAACTAAATGTTTGAAGAAGACCCTCAAGAGTTAATTTCTTCGCAAACTGAATATCGAACGTTTCCTTCTCAGGGAAGTCATATTCTAGAGAACAAATATTCTCAAGCCACTCCAATTGTTCTAGTAACTAGAATTCAATTTCAAACTTTTGCAAACTGTGCCGTTCCAGAATAGAGGACTTCCACTCACCATCCTACAATGATAAAAGGACTTCTGAGCCAAGTCAATACGAAGGATACGCAGAGTGCTTACAAACTACTTAGACTCAACATTTTAGTGATGCGAGTCAGTTTTCGGTATGTTTGTACTCGGATTGTTTAAAAGTGTATAACAAACAGTACCATCAATGGAGTTTTCAAGTATGATATTTGTTTAGTTTATTAGATTTATGGGATGATAAACAGCTTTATTATTTATGTTATTTTTAATTTTTCTTACTTTCGATTAAATTACTATTTTTAAAAAATGCATGTAAAATTCAACACTTTAAAAAAGCTGCAAATCTGGTACAAGAAACATTTTTTAAGGAGTAGGTATTTAATATTTCACAAGTTCTTAACTAATTACACTGTCTAACAAAACAGTATTTACCTAAAGACTTCACGATCCGGTATAATTAATCTCTGGACGGCCAGAGCTGAAGGGTGGCTTCAAAAATTGTTGTATGTATTCTATAGAATTTCTTAATATCTTTAAGCTGTTTTTTAAACTCATTGTCTTAATTTCAGTACATATGTTTAGCACAATGAAGAATTCCTAAAACTAAGAAATTAGAAAATGCCTCAATTCTAGAGAACAAATAATGTTTTGTTATGTCCCTTCATGATTAAATAATCCCTTCAGTACACTTACTGGAAAAAAAATGTATATTAGTAAGATAATCACAAAAAATTTTGAGTAACAATTTAAAAGAAATATAAATGATTCTTGAAATAATAGGCAATGGTGTCACTTTTTCACCCCTAGTTTTTAACTTTTGAATACTTTAGGTGATATTTATACTTTTATTCGTAAGATAATGCAGAAAGTGTCCTCACATGCAACTTCAATGATGTTTCTATACTGTTGCGCACATTTTATGTGTCTGTCAACATTTTAATTACATAAGGCTTCGTCATTTTAACTCAGCCTAACCACCTTTATCTACATTTTGAAATCCATCTCCTTACTGTAACCTTTTTAAGTTTTTAATAGGAATTGGCTTTTACCATCATATCTAAAGATTTTTACTCATAAAAGCATTTTTTTTATTATCTTTTTTGACTGGTGACTAACTACTTGATATTTTTGGCTCAGTATGGTCCTAGTGGAGTACTTGTACAAGGAAAACAAATTCAACCAACCATTCAGAAGATAATGGAGTTTAACAAAACAACTTTTAAAAAATTATAAATGATCTATACTTACGAACGGTTTTTTATATCCTCAATAAAGTTTGGAAGTAATGGAAGAAGGCGATTCAGAGTTTTAAAGGAAGCAGACTTTTTCAGCGTAACTAAGATTTATTCATCTCTACTTCACATTAACGTAACTCGGGCATATAATTTATATTAATCGTCGAATGCAGTCAACCAATAAAAACACAAGCATAAAATATAAATATTGCACAGTAGTAGATGTCTCCTGTAATCTTCTTCTCGCTCCTGAGAGGAACAAAACCTAGGATTCAAGAACGACCGAAATCCTCCAAAAAGCCAAGAATCATACCCATTGTTCGTTGTCGTATAGCTGTAATGTATTTTACAGAAAATTGGCGTCACCAACTCCAAGGACTTTCGAGGTGTAATACTTATCTTCGATGAGAGTGGATACAGGAGTGGTGCTCTTAAAGTTAAAAACCAGTATTTATTATTGCACCAATACGACATTGCAGAATAGTTGACAAGGAGCTCATATAAGGTTTTTCAGTTGAAATCGTAACACAGGAAATACTTGTCTCAGAAAAGAGGGTCCAGTTTCCATCGATGTTTGTCGTTTTCTTCACTATTCTATTTTTCTTGAAATATCGCCGACCAAACAGTATAGTGGTTAGCGTGCTAGCTTCTAGACCGCGAGGTTGCGGGTTCGAGTCCCGTGTTAGGCATGGGTGTTTGTAAATGTATATTGGCTTGTCTAATGACGATTGTTTCGGCGCATTATAGCCCTCGTGTTGCTGACGGCACCAGATAATATGAAAACAACCAACCAATCTTCTTGAAATATCGGTTTTCAGTATGTATTGGCCTTTGCTGTCACATGATTTCTAGTCGGCATGATTAGTGTTCAACACATTTCAGCAGTGTTCCGCCTTCTTAACCCACTGCTTTTTTGGAGCTTCCAATGCTTTTCCTTTTGTAAAACATGCATCCCCAACAATGTTGAAATATTTTCCTTCATATTTACGTTTCAATTCGATTCTTCTAGCTTCTGTAAAGAGTTGCTCTTTAGCTTTCTTGATCGTGAACTCTTTGTCTTTAAGACGGTAAAGGATCTGTAATAAATTATCAAACTCTGCAGACAATCGACGAATAAGTTGAAAGAACATCAGTAATTCTAGCATATCAAAACCAGAGTCCTTAACTTTTAGTTGTTTTTCTGAGACTTTCTTACTGAATATCCCAACAGTTTCCTTTTCTACGTTGTATAGTATATAAAAAACACATCCACCAACACAGCCAATCTTGTTCACAATCAGGGCTCGAAGTAAAGCTTTAATGTATCCCACGCAGTCTTTCTGTCCTCGGTGTCTGAAATCAGGGTATAAAATGTCCTCTCTATGCCTTGATAAATGGTAGTGAAGGCCCTCTATTTACGCAACAGATATGTTGCCATGTCTTTTGCATACGCACTTTCTTGGTACTGTGCATCAGTTCAAGTAATAAAATCCCAGCAGCCTCTATCCATAAGTATAACTTTCATATCACTTTCCATGATATATAGTTAAAGTTATTCAGTTTGGGGAATAAGAACGTTTCACTAGGAAGTTCCATCTTTATCAATTTTAAAGTTCATGATATTTTACTTTAAGATTTTTAGAATGTATGCCTTCTTCGGGTTAGGCTCCACCCATTATCCCATTGTAGAGTTTTAAAGGAAGAATACTTTTTCAGCGTAGCTAAGATTAATTCCTCTCTATTTCACATTATCCAAAGTTGGGCATAAAATTTATATTATTCGTCGAACGCAGTCGACCAATAAACACAAAAGCTTAAAATATTGCACAGCAGTCGAGTACAAAACCTAGGATTCGAGAACGTCCGAAATTCTCCAAAAAGTCAACAATCTTATATATAAGACGTTCCCAAAAAAGAAAAACATAAATTTATTTTGTAATTGTTGTTTCTGAAAAATGAAACTTAAATTGAACATTGGCAATCATTTAAAGTTTATTAGCAGATTGGTATAAAATAAATAACGCAAACAATACATCACGCACAATAAAATTTCAATTTCAAACATTCGTCACTATACATATGAAAACATCAATGGGAAATTATCTGGATTACAACAAATGAAACATTTCTTGTGATTTATTGTTATACACAAATTTGTCCAAGAACAAAAAATATGAACAACGAATATCGAATATTTTAAATCCTTTTCCATACTAATAGTGCATTAAGAACTCTAAATAAAATATTTGTTCAATAGTATCAAATCTATAGATATCCATCGAATAAACTCTCTACCAAAAAAAGTATAGCATCAACTCCTTTCTTGGATATTTTTAGAGTCATGCATACTGATGACGTCACGGGCAAAAAATGCAGTCTAGGAATAAGATGAAAATCCGTAATGCATATAAATTGATAGATAAGCAGTCTCATATCAAGATTCTTTCACACTACGTGCAAGAGGCTGAAGAAATTATACAAAAGCCTCAGTATTATGTACTCTTTTTTTTTTTTTTTTCAGAACTCTTTTTGGTTGATAGGTTTTTCACTGTATAGGCAATTTTTTATGCTGAATATTTAGAAAAAAAAATGCAAAACAAATTGAAAACAAATTATTATCGTTATGGAGTTTAAGTGAACAACAATATATCGTATTGAATTGTTTTTTACATCGAAATATGTTGTCCAGTTAAAAGTATGAGTTTAATTTTGTTTTCTTAAAAAATAATACATTGCTTTTAAAACACTCAAAAACATCACTATGAGATATTTTTTTAAGGAATCAAGAAAAAGCTTTTCTTATATGATAATTAAATTTTCATATTTGGTCTTAATAAATTTAACCAAATTGACATTGATAGTATTATATATATATATATATATATATATATATATATATATATATATATATATATATATATATATATATTATATATATATATATAATATATTATATATATTATATATATATATATATATATATATATATATATATATATATATATATATATATATATATATATATATTTATATATATATATATATATATATATTTATATATATATATATATATATATATATTTATATATATATATATATATATATATATATATATATATATATATATATATATATATATATATATATATATATATATATATATATATATATATATATATATATATATATATATATATATATATATATATATATATATATATATATATATATATATATATATATATATATATATATATATATATATATATATATATATATATATATATATTGTAACGTATTGTAATTGTTAATTGCTGTTGTAAAATATAGAGGGAGCCACAAAACAGTTATTTGAAGATTGTATTTTTTATGTTGTTTTTTGATTAGTCTCCTATGAGAGACGAGAGAGGTCAGACGATGCAGAAATGGAATACTAACACCTGCTCCTTGTGAAGTTCTTAAAATAAATGTGTTTTGTTTTCGTACAAAATGAAATTTTTACTCGACCACGATACCACAGCTAAGATTGGTTCCAGCGGTGCGATTTTTGAACCTGAAACAACCGTTGTTTTGAAAAAGAACTGTAAGTTTTATTTTAACGACGAAATGAATAACGACCGTTATTTTGGCGCGAAGAGTACCTGATGGACATCCATCGTGTGGAATATTAAGCAAGCCTTGCTTATATATTTCTTGTGTTTGCTGAAACCTATAAATGTCCGAGTATGGACACTCGTCGTGTAGAATGGTAAGCATTGCAATTTGCTTATTAAATTAACTGAAAAGCCTCGATTCAGTGTGGACATCCGGTCTACAGATTTTGATGGACATCCGTCCAGATTGATAATTTTTCTTCGTCCTGAAGATCACCAGTGACATCCTGTCCTGAGAAAAGAATAAACACTTCAACCTGAAGATATTGTGTTTTTTCTTTTAAGTGTGGTGTTTGTGTTTCGCTGTCAGCATTAGTGAATGACAAGTTCTGTTTCTACAGATTTTGATGGACATCCGTCCAGATTGATAAGTTTTCTTCGTCCTGAAGATCGCCAGTGACATCCTGTCCGGAGAAGAGAAAAGAATACTTCATTTTGAATATTTTGTTGTGTTTTGATTCAAGAGTGGTGTTTTTGTTTAGTGCTTCGTGAATCATAAGTTCTGTTTTCAAAGTCGTCAATGGAGTGCAATACTTCAAGATTGGTGATACGTTGCGAGTTTCAATGTTTGTAATTCAAGTGTAATTTATCGAAAGTGCTAATTTGTGGTTGGTATTTAGTGCTTGAGTTATTCAAGAGGTGTTTAGTTTCGATTCCGAGCAAGGTTCTAGTTTCATTTGTGTGCAATATTTCAAATGAAAATAATGTAATGATTACTTGTGGAGTGTGTACATATATCATTTGTGTGCAGTATTCAAGTGATTAATTTGCCTCATCTGACGTGAGTTATAATTATTTACTCGTCGTAGATCAAGAGTGATTTTAAAACTGGTGGTGGAGCAAGTCCATTTTCTGGTGAAGAAAATAAAAGGAATTATCCGGCCCTCGGATATAATTACAATTAAAGTGAAAATAATTGTATTTTATGATTTTCAGCTTCATAGTTGATTTTAAGTTCTTTGAAATTTATTTAAAACTAGTTTTGTTTAGTATCTGGTACATGCATTTAAATAATGATAGTATTTGAATTTATATCTTTTGAAGGTCTTCTTTTAACATGGTATGAATTTAATGCTATATTTGATTGTTTGTGCTAATATAATTATATATATACCATAATATAATATCTGGTAAGATTCTTGTAACAAGAACACTTATTTAGGTACCAGTTATAACAAATGCTTTGGGTTTGTGCTAACATTTCAAAGAATTGGAAATTACTAAAACAAAAGTAATTTGAATCTAATTTTAGTTACAAGTTGTAAAAGAGTTAGTTTTAAGTGAAGTCTAGTTCTAGATATTTTTTGTTCTTGATCTGAAGTTTATTTCTGAATATTCTATTTCATGTTCTCTTTTTAAAAAAAAAATGTGAGTGCTATATACTTAAATTAGATGCAATTGATTTGATTTGAGTTTTAAAAATTGCAATTGCTGAAATTAAGTGCTAAAAATGTTGAATTCTTTTTAAAACATTTATGTTCCTGTTCTATGATAAATTTTCATACTTGAATATTTTGTAGTGGCTAAGTGGTATAAAAATTATATTATATTTACAAGAATAATTATAAATTTGAGGGTGTTCTGTGTTGGGTGAAGAATATAAATTCTCTAGTAAATTATTACATTTAAAAATGTCTTTTTTGGGTCGTGCTAAGAAAGAAGATTTGAGGGTGTTAGCAGAAGAGTTAGGTGAAAGAGTAACACCTGGTCTTAAACTGGTAGATCTTAAGAAATTAATCACTACAAGTGTTAATTATGACGAAGATTACGTTAAGGAACAGATAATTGTAATAATGGAGAGTAGGAAAGAACGTGAGGAAGCAGAACTACAAAAAGAAAGATTCGAAAAAGAACAAGAGAGACTGAAATTGCAACGTGAACATGAAAAAGAAAGAGTCGAACAAGAACAAGAGAGACTGAAATTGCAACGTGAACTTTAAAAAGAAAGAGTCGAACAAGAACAAGAGAGACTGAAATTGCAACGTGAACTTGAAAAAGAAAAGTTTGAACAAGAACAAGAAAGATTAAAACTACAACAAGAATACGAGCTGCAAAAACTCCAGTTGGAATCGGATAGAGGACCTATAGTTATGCAAAATGATCCGCAAAGATCAAGAGTTGAGCTTCGACACCTCATGCAAAAGTTTGATGATAAACAAACCGACATCAGTCTGTATTTGTTACTCTTCGAAAGGCAAGCAGAATGGGCTGGAATCCCATCGACGGATTGGGTATCTCACCTGATAGGACTGTTACCATCTGACATAACCCAATTGATTGCCCGTGAGCCATCTGAATTGGCAAAAGAATATGACCATGTTAAAAAGCTGCTTCTTAAGAGATTTAAGTTAAGTCCAGAGAGATTTAGACAGATGTTTGTTCGACACCAAAAAAATGCAGAATCTACATGGAGTGACTTTGCATATGAACTCCACAATTACTGTCAAGAATGGGTGACTGGCTTAGAAATAACTACTTACGAACAACTTTTGGGTCTTATGGTGGTGGACCAGTTGAAGCGTCGTGTGCCTAACGAAGTGAAGGATCATTTCGTGGAAGAATGGGGAAACATAACTTCTCCTATAGAATTAGCTTCAAAACTTGATGCTTATGACAACGTTCATGGGAACTTTAAGAGAAAAATTCCCGAGAGAAATGGGGAAAAGAATATTCCTAAGTGGCAAACAAAACTTCCAGTTGATTCCAAAGCCAGAATAGAAAACTCTACTCCCTTCAGAAATCAAGTTCAAGGTAGTCCAGAGATTAAAAGAAATTCCAGGAATGAACAAAATATGGAAACACGAAGGCAATTACGTTGTTATGAATGCGACTCAACTCAGCATTTGAGACCAAATTGTCCTGAATTAAAGAAGAAATCAACCACAACTGCTTCTATAAATAGAATAACTTTCAGTTCAGAGGACAAGTTATTGAATCCTTTTATCCTGTCTGGAAAAGTGAATGGGACAGACATGTCTATTCTCAGAGACACTGGTTCAACTATTGATGTGATCTGCCAGAAGTATGTTACTTCAGATATGATGACTGGAGAACAAGTTTGGGTGCGGCATCTTCTGGATGAAAGTATGTCCTGCCTACCGATTGCTGAAGTAGAGATAGAATGTGAGTTGGGGAATATTCTCACAAAAGCAGCTGTGATTCAGAACCCATTGGATCAAGGCAGATATCTGTTAGGAAATCGAACTGCTGCATTGCTTGAAGGTAGAAGGAAATAAATTGGAATTAATCCTGAAGAAGTTAACGCCATCCAAACCAGAGCTCAGCGAAGGTTGAAGGAAATCGCCAACCGAGAGAAAGAAGCTGAAGCTGATCTAGGAAAAGGAGAAGACGCCGAAGCAGATGAAGTTTCTACACCGGAAAGTTCAGTGCTAAATCTTAGTAGGGATAACGAGATCATGTTACCCCCAGTTCAAGTTCAACAGGAACCTGCACTTTCACTCCTGGAAGTGAAACCTTCTGATTTTGCTATGGCTCAAAGAGAAAGCCCAGAGTTACAGCCGTTTTGGGAAGAAGCTTCTAAAACCAATAAAGAAGGATCGTCAAGTGATATACTCATCAGTAAGAATAATCTTTTGATAAAAAGGAGGACTGATAAAACAGGAAATGAGAGGTTTTTGCTGCTTGTTCCAGAAAAATTTAAAGAACGTTTAAAGGCTCTATGCCATGAGGGTACATCAGGTCATTTAGGAGTTACAAAGACCAAAGATATTCTTTCCCGATATTTTTTTTGGCCTAACTGTTATAAAGAAATTGAAGACTACGTTCGCAGCTGTGATAAGTGCCAGCGTGTGGGGAAGCCAAATGACAGAAAAAAGGCTCCTATGAAATTAGTTCCAGTTATACAAGAAGTTTTCTCCAAAATTAATGTTGATGCGGTTGGACCCCTTCCAGTATCCACAGGTGGAAAACGTTACCTAATCACTGCTATGTGCCTATCATCAAAGTACCCTGATGCCCTTCCTGTGGCCGATATCACTTCTACATCAGTAATTGATGCTTTGATGCAAATTTTCAGTAGAATGAGGTTTCCTAAACAACTTCAATGTGATCAAGGGACTTCATTTATGAGTGAACTTACCACAACCTTTCTAGAAAACACTGGGATTAAAGTAGTACACAGTTCAGTGTATCACCCACAGAGCAATCCTGTCGAAAGATTCCATAGAACAATCAAACGAATTCTAAGAGTTTTGTGCCTTGAAGCCGAAGCAGATTGGGAACAGGTGATCTGTCCTGCACTCTTTGCTCTTCGAACTGTTACACATGCAGCTACAGGATTTACTCCTGCTGAACTCGTTCATAGGAAGAACTTACGAACACCGTTAACCTTACTGTTCGAACACTGGATGGATCCTGACGAGGAAGAGAGCCCTGTGACTGAATATGTATTTTCTTTAATCAACAGATTGAAACGATGTCAAGAAGTAGCAGTAGAAAACATGGAAGCTGCACAGCTCAAGAACAAGACATGGTATGATAAAAGAGCAATCAAGAGGGAATTTCAAGAAGGGGATTTGGTTCTCGTAATGGCCACTTCCAAGGCTAGCAAGATCGCTCCTCATTGGCCTGGTCCAGGAACTATTTCAGGAAAAATTTTTGAAACAAACTACCTTGTAGAATTACATGGAAAGAAAGATGAAACTCAAATTCGTCAAGTAAACCCCTCGGAGATTAAAATCGAAGCCTTTACGAATTTCCCTGTGTCTAAAATGGAAACAGCCGTCAGAGCCTTCCTGGGAGTTGCTGGTTACTATAGCCGCTATATTCCTATGTTTTCAGTTATAGCTGCACCTTTGACTGATGCACTTAAAGGAAAAGTAAGAAAACGGGAGATCATCTGGACTCCTGAATGTTACAAAGTGCTAAAAAAATTGAATTATTATTATTTGGATGGACAGAAATTTGTGATGCAAACTGATCATAACCCATTAACATGGTTACGAACAAATGCTAGTTCAAATTCACATTTAATGCGTTGGGCCTTAGCACTTCAACCATTTAATTTTAATGTCTTTCACCGAGCAGGCAAGCTAAACAAAAATGCTAATCCGAGTAGTTTTAAATTAAACGTATTCCTTTTATTAGTATTTTTTTGTACATTTGGTTTATTGATCAAGTTTATATTTTTACATATTCTTTATGTTATTATGATTATGTTCCTTTGTTGTAAATATTTTACAAACTTTTCTCCTTTTTCTCTTAGAGAAAAGTTTTCTGTGAGGGGAGGAATTAATAGCTGTAACGTATTGTAATTGTTAATTGCTGTTGTAAAATATAGAGGGAGCCACAAAACAGTTATTTGAAGATTGTATTTTTTATGTTGTTTTTTGATTAGTCTCCTATGAGAGACGAGAGAGGTCAGACGATGAAGAAATGGAATACTAACACCTGCTCCTTGTGAAGTTCTTAAAATAAATGTGTTTTGTTTTCGTTCAAAATGAAATTTTTACTCGACCACGATACCACAATATATATATATATAATCAAGTAAAACATTTTAGGTGATGCGGAAATAAAAAAATACAAATGTAAATTGGGTTTCAATACTAAAAAACATTTAAAATACTTAAATATTTAAAAATGCTTCTTGCGAAAAATACTTTGAATGCCTAATATTTTAATTATATAACTTTCATAAGTTAAAAAAGAAAACAAGTGTTTAAAATACATCGAAAATAAAATCCAAATTACATTGTGATATATATTACTAAAGTAAAAAAAAAAAATAATAATGCTGTCAAATCTACTGTTTCTTTACAATTTAATTTGTATTATTTTTTAATGAAACAAATATGTAGTGATGCTCGCCTAGATAAATACATACAATTTTTCCATTTAATATTAGCATCTTTAATTCGTATCGTGAATTTAACGTATCTAAAACACCAGATCTAATACAGTCCTAAATGGCCAAATTTTAGAATAGGTAAAGTCAGAGGAATGGCAGCAGGATCTGGATCAAGATTTAAACAGCTCATTTAATTACAATAAGGGTTACAAGATTACACACAAATCGGACTTGCCCCTTTTCGGACTTGAGGAAACAGGTACGTGACCCATCACGGTCGGAATCAAAATTAGAGTACATACTGAATACAGGCCTCAAAGGTCTTGAGAGGGAGTCGAGAGTCTAAGGTGACTGCCAGGTGGAGAGTCTTAGAATATGAATGTCAAATGTCAAAACCTTTCAAACACTCACTTACTGGTCGTATCGGAGAGAGGTGTGTTCCGTACTTACAATTGGTCCCCTCTAAGAATAGAAGGCTGTCGCAAACACGCCTTCGTATCCTCTGGTTGGAAAAGCTGTTCATCTTTGTAGTGGTGGTGTGTTGGTGTCTTAAATCCTTAACTGTCGAGAAAGTGTTCAAAATGGCGCCAATGTCTAGCTATGTCTGGTTTCCCTGACAACTGGATATATGATACATCCTGATAAGGAGTGAGTGTTACGTTTGTTGATCCGACGCCGCGTCTACAAGTAGTAGTAGGACTGGCACGAAAGGGGGAGGGAATGTCGTAATTTCTGTTGGAATCCCCCTCCTTGAATTTCCAATGTGATGAACATAGCTTCATCACAACATTGATATTACTTTTACTTTATTTCTAATAGATAATCATACAAGCTTTCAGCTTTCCACCTCTAGGAGCTTCTTATATACTTATTTTTTAATGTGCCATTACAACGAATGCAATTTAAATGTGTTGTGAATTTATGACCTTCCTCGTTTTCATTACCGACTTCTTCATTTTGATCATCGCCATTTTAGTCATCATCGTTATCATTATTATTGCTAACATTAATCTATATTTAAGTATAATTCTAAGACGCAAGAGCTCATTGGATTGTTTTGTCAAATAATTTTTTTTATAGTTTTATACGAAATGGACAAATCTTGAATGGGTGGAAAACTTATGATAAACTTACGTATTACAAAGGAATGAGTTTCAAATGTTAAACATTTAAAGAAAGAAAAACATAAGACAATTATTATAGTTTTTGTATGGTCTCACTATTGAATTTGCTCTTACTATTTCATTATGTATTCTTTCGTAATATCATCATATTGTTGCCAAAGTAGCTTATCTATTTATACTTTTCTGTGTTAAATGAACATGGTTTTATTGTTCCATGACCTCAATAAGTAATCTAACTCTATGTCTTCAGTACTAAAATTCAGTTATAGATTTAACTAACAAACAAGAACAAAATGTTTTTCTAGGTTGAAAAGTTAATGTCATAAATACAAATAATTTATTGCACATATTTTCTTAATTTAGAAAACTTTACAGCAAATCGGCCAACTGACTATTTTCTTTTAACGTCATAATTTAATTTAATACGTATAAATTGTTCTCTTTTTTTAAATGTAAAGTTCACAGTAAAACGTACATGTATTTAATACAATATTGAAAATATGATTTACCAATAAAAGAAAATTGTGGTTAAAAGCATTGAAAATACTTGAAAAGAATACTTTTATTTATTCGTTTTAATAATTGATATGTGTTTTCTTTGTAAACTGCCAAAATAGTAAATAAACCACTTCAGTATATTTATTATCAAATGCCTTCTTTAGATCTTTTGCGATAAATTAAGGAGTAAGATATATTTTTGTAAAGACATTCTAAATAATATTTATTATTTAGCTGTGCACACTTATGTATGGTATAACAAGTACATTTTCACAAAAATTTATTTAAATTTAAGAGACATTAAATAAAATTGTTACAAACATATTTATATGAAAAGTTCAACTTCAGAATGTTTTTAAATTTAGAAACCGCACTTTGTATTTTGATCTCTAAGTAGTCAAATAAGTTATAAAACTAACATAATTCAAGTAGGAAATTTGTAAAATTTCAGCATAACAATTTATATTATTACAACAATAACAAAAGTAGAAGTTCTAGTCGTAAAAAAAACACTAGATATGAATATGTTCTGTTCTACCAGCAACTGTCTACGATACCTTTTTAAATGTTATGCACCCTACAGACTATATATAAATATTTACTATTCTGCCGTTTGTTTTATTCATCCCAAAGATATTATACAATTTACATAAGATCATTGTACAAAATGTGGCGTGAAATCGTTTTTTACGCTAAAGTTACAATTTAGTAAAACTGGAAGTTTATACACTTAATATCTTTCCAGTCAACAATATGAAGAACAAATATATCATTGGGGAACTTTATTATTCCTGTAAGAAGATAAGTATGGAAGAGTGTAAAACTGCCTTCTTTAATAGCACATTTTTTATTCACAATTTTTGCCTATATTTGAAGTATAAAAAACTTGAATATAACACATCAATACATCACCTGTTATTTAATATTACATTAAATATTTAAAATATAAGTAGAAGCCAATATATTAGTATACATTCAACTTCCAAATGTTTATTTTAACAGAGTAAAATTTTATTTTAAAGATAGCTAAAATGAAAGAGTAACGTTAAATTTAAATACGTGTGTGTCAATAAACTTCTTGTACAATGTGTATATGTGTATGTTTTTTGTTTTTTTTGCGTGAGTTCTACAAGTTCGTTTTTAATAAGAAATATTGTATTAAAAATTTTAAGGTGTTGTACTATAACTGAATACATTGTATAATTGAATTTAAATATTTTAAATTCAGCTATACATTTTACTATAAATGAGAAGATATATTCATATTTTTAAAATTAAACAATACTCAGAATGCTCATTATTCATTATACATAAACCCTGAATTGAAAGTTAACATATACTTTAAAACTTACGATTTAAATTTCAGAGTAAAGAACTTCAAACGATTAGTAATAAAAAATTGTTTTTAAAATAGTTTACCTACAAGTCAAAGTTTTGCAAGTAAATATATATGGGTTGTATTTTTAATATCGATAAAATATCAATTCAAAGAAATGGCCGACATATATTTCTAACTTTTCTCTTGCATCAACTAAATAGAAAGGTCCTATATCATGGCTTCAAATATTCATGCACTCTGGTTTTCAAATTTCTTTACCAGTCATAGGATATTCTCGAGTTCTACCGTACTCCTACTTTCAGGTCACGTTGTGTCAGAAACTCTTTTTTCCGCTTGAAAAAGAGGTTATAAAACGAGAAGGCAATACTGTGTTACTTTTCAGTGGCTTTGAACTGAGTTTGTCTCCAGAATCTTAAGTCAGAAATTCATGTGTCAGATGTTAAAAATAGCTACTAAGGTTCTAGTATTGCATATACAAGTATATCTGATACACATCATATTTAAAGTAATAAATACATGTATTTTGGAAATAAACGGTGCGTTTTTAAGGGAGTTGTGTTTCATTTCTGGAAGCATAATATTTTTTTTTATAAAATGAAAGTGAACAAACACAGTGATTATAGAGAAAAGTTTACATATGATACCTAAGAAAGAGAAACATGGTTCGTAAATATCGTATTTCAACTAGGTAGTTAAGGATACGTATGAGTAAAGCAGAATTTACATAAAAATAAATATTGTGAAACATTTAAAGAAGACATGTTAAAAAAAGATCAATATTTTAATAATACTTATTATACTGTTCATAATTTTATCGATTATTATAGTAAATGTATCCGTTCCAATTTTTTTTCATTCGAACTGATATTGAAAGTGAATTATAATGGATTTATTACTTTATATTTAAACATAAATACAAATAAATGTAAGATGTGTGTTTTCATTGCTAGAGTTTTATTTTTTTAGATGGATCATTCCATATCATAAAATAAATATTTCCTACTCTCATTAAAATTTCGACTGTTTTGTTAAACTAATTTTTCCAAATACTAATATTAAAATGTTATGAAGACAATAAATATATTTTTCGTAATAATTTAAGTAGACAATAATTAACAGTTTGTTAATTAATATTTATAAATATGTTAGCAAGAAACGCGAATGGGGCGGTTGAAAAAGAATATTAACTGTTAATCCTATTTCTAAGAAATTTCAGATATCTGAAGAAAAAAAAAAAAAAAAAAAAAAAAAATTGCATTTAAAACAAGTTGTTTTAAAATGTAGATTTTTTTACACCTAAATTAATTCTATTTTTTTTTTTTTTTTGTTATGCGACAAGTTATTCTTATAATAATTAATTGTCCTTAAAGATATTCCAAGTCAAAGTATGCAAATGTGGCACATTTAAGCTAAACAAAATCTTATATGCGATTAAGATACCAATAGTAATAAAAAATGTATGTATTTTAAATACTGAATATATATTTGCAGTTATTCAAAATAAAAAAATAACTTGGTTATAATGCATAGTTTAAGTGGTTATAAATACAGTAGAGCATCGTTTGTTTGAATACCTATCAACCAAGTATGTATTGATTAACCGAACACAATCTCGACGGCAAATTCAAGTGTTTTACTTCTTTTTATAAACTTACGGCAATGCAAGTACAGTTATATAAGTTTATTTGTAAGAAGTGTAGTACAAAGTATCTACAGTTTTGTACTTAATGCCACTGTTTCTTTGTTTTTACTGTTCCTTTGAAAATGGTAGAATTTTTTTCGTAAGTGATCGGTTATCGGAGATATCAGTTACCAAGACACGTCCAGTCCCCAATTGTCTCGGGTAACGGATTCTACACTTTAATATTTATTTATTTAACATATTATAGGGAACATAAACTGTCCAAGCATTTAGATAAATTCAAAAAGATATATTTTTTCACTACTTTAGTGTAGCTGTATGAATTGTAATCAACAGGATTTGAACTCTTGGCAATCCATAAGTAACTTGACGGATGTAATGCTGAAAACTACCTTCGCGAATTACTCAGATTGTTTATGTGAACAGGATTTTTTTTTTCCTAAAAAGAATGTAATCATGTCTCAAATATGAAGATTTAATTCGATGCGTTTTATTTTTATCATACTACTTAATTATTTGTTAAATTTTTTGCCCTTATTTTTGAATTGTACTATAATTACAATTTTTCTGACTCTACATTATTTTGTTTTTACATAATAACTCTTTCAGTTTCTAACGTATCATATGTAAACTTTATTGCCATTTATTGCAGTAACATTTACCATGACTTTTCCCATTTGAATGTTTGCTATTTGTTTTATGAAGATAATTGACTTTCATAGGAATACCCTTTGGGATTTACGAGATAATTTTTTGGGAGAATATTCCTGTTCCGATTGAAAACTTTTTTGTGAAATGCATAACTCAATTCTAAGTGGTATTTTTTGGAATTCATTTTATAATGGTTCGGTAAAACACATACACTATTTTATGAATATGTATTGAATTTTACATTTTCGAAACAGCTACAAACAACGTCATTTAAATTCTACCTGCCTCTATAAACAAAAAAGATTACTTCTTTCTATATATAAATGAAAAAGTAAAGTAAAGTACAATTAATACTATTATAAAATGGATAGCTTCAATTATATGAACTTTATTACAAAACCAATATATTTTCAATATAAAATGTGTTTTTAATTACATTTATTCGATAAAAAAACTCATCTAATTTTGATTTTAGTAAATTTATTAAACTATTTTATTTATATAAAATGAAATATATAAGGTTTTTATATAGTTTTATGCAATCACAATATACCAGTTAAAATCCTGTCAATAAACACTAAGAAAACATTGATCATACTTTATAAATGAATCACTGTTATGCAATTTTTATGTTCTTTTAGAAAGCAACTATATAATAACTAAAATATCATAGAGATGTTTCACTAGATAAAAACAACATCTTTTAGACGGCTATATTTTTAAAAGAAAATATAAAAAAAAGTCAATGTTGTAATCACATTGCAATGAAGTATTAAAGACAAGACCAAATGTTGTCAAAATAATCGAAACAAGAAAAATATATTGTAGCTAAAGAAAACAATATTTCTTGAAAAAGAAAAAGCAACGAAACAAAGCAGTGAAACACAAAAGGAACGAAAAATAACAGATATTTTCAAAGAATGGGATTTTATTTTACGGAGCGTTAGATTTCATTTTCTGCAGGTAATATCAAAAAGTTTCCCTGTTACTCCTCTTGAGATGTTTTCTTCAGAATGGAAGTTTTCAGAGATTGTGTAGAAAGAATAGAAGGTGGTTTCGGAAAGCCCTATCAACAACACTTGTTCTGTAACAACAAGCTGGTTAAAGCAGCAAATTGTCTGAAGTCGTCTCCCTCGAGTTCTTAGAAGAAACATGTTTCCCTCCCCAAACGGGACTATCTAAGTATTGAAACTCTTACAATATTTACCACTGTGATTTATTAAGCTGACAACCGAGAAGAAGGGGTTGCTTTATGAGTGTGGTAAGGAAGCCTAGTTTTCCTTGATTTCTTTTGATATATTTAAATAATATATGAATTAAGCTAAAAATAATATGATTTGATGGTTTGAGAAGAATGCAAGAATTATTTTAAGAGTGAGGAAACTGGTATATCAATGATCGGAATTAAAGAGTAAGTTTATTATTTGAATTTTATCATAGATTTGCCATATTTGATTTTCGCAGAATAATTTAAATAACATCGACATCAGAAAACAAAATATTTCATTCGAAGTCGCATTTCAAATTACCAAATAGCTTTAATAAAAATAGCATTTAAAAGTTATGCCACATGTATAAATTTATTACTATTCATTTAATGATTAGTGTCACAATGTAAAAAGTATGCAACTTGTACACAAAATAAAATAAAATCATTATGCTTAAAATATATTTGAACCCAAAAGTTGTTACATTCATGTAAATGTGAATTAAAAATTCAAAACAAGGTTTAATATACAAATAAACTTGATTGTCGTGAGCTAAGTTATATTGAAATTTTTTTAAACACACCATGAATATTGAATATATATCAACATTTTATTAAATAAACTTATAATAGCATTCTTTTTAAACTCTAGAACTAATAATTTCTTGGAAAACTCTATAGATTCTGCTTATTGTTTTAACATTATTGTAGGCTTACTGGTGAACTTCTACTAAACGACTTTGGCCAAACGCTGTTTTTGATTTTCTTCCATAATATTCAAACTGGCCATCAATTCTATATAATAAATTACCTCAGTCTTGAGTTTTGTTAATTTTTTTATCGAATATGGCAACCTATATATTTGCTTATAGCCTTAATTTTATTATCGGGTTTGAAAAGTATATATTGCTTATAATTATCTTTTTTTTTTTGTTGTAAGTATTTATAACATCCAAAAAAAAAAAGATTAGAAATATGTACATGCATAAATCAAAAAGGCCTTCAGTCTAAATATGTGAAAATTAATGCAACTACTTTTATAACATCTTATGATATATACAGTACGTAAATTGCACAATCACACGAAAATATTCCATAACTTTTCTTTACTACAATCGCATAAATTTACTAAAGCTCTCATTCTGATATCTACCAAAGCAGTTTCCCTGCAACTCTCATTACCAAGACGCACCCGATAATCATGTGATTATCACCTGAGAGAGAACCATATACGACTGCAAACACGCCTTGGAAGCAGCAACGGTTGGGGTGACTATAACAAAGAAAAAAAATAGGTGAATCTCCACATAGTTTGCCACTCCAGATAATGCTCCCAGGAACAGACTTTCCTTTCTTTCCCTACAGATCGATTAATGACCCCCAGTCTCTGTTGTCGCCCAGCCTACCTTACTTTTCTTCCCTTAAGGAAGTAACAGATAGAGAAAAAAAAGAAATAGTAGGATATTGCTTTTGAGGGAGGCTGACTGCAGACAAACGTGATAGGAGAACAAGACCAAGAGATCTTATTCGAACGATGCCACTTAAAAGAAGCAGGACTATTCCCTTCACTTTCTTCGTCTGGAACGTGCTTGGCAATGAGAAAAAGGACCTTCGGTCAGTAAAGGAGGGGACCTAAAGGGGGGTTGGCAGGATTAAAGATGCCGCTCAGGGGTTGGCGGTTCTTTGCGGCAAATTAATTGCGGGCAGACGTCCTTTTATCAGTATCTTTAGAGCGTAGAGGGAATTAAATTGTTTATTTTGTTGTCTTTTTTTATGCGTCCTATGAGAAATGGGGGAGGTTTTTCTTATCGTTTGACTGCTTTCGGAAAGGATTTCTGACTTGCCTTTGGCCAAGAAATATATTATGAAATTAAATATGAAGTATCATGTAATGTTGTATGGGCAAATCTATGCATTTGCCTAAAATGGCTGGAATGTTAGCAAACTAAGAATTGTCATAACCTGTAATTAGAGTGTTATTTTACTAAAAGTTTTTAATACCATTGATGACCTCACTAAATCAACACTGTGGAAGAGATAAATTCTGATCAATTATTCCAAGGGGATAAATAAAGATATAAGTGGCCGCCAAACACACTAAATGGTTGTGAACTGATGAAAACCAATTACTTGTACTTAATGAGAGAATGGCGACTTGTCTAGGTGAGAGATTAATTTCATATATGAATATATAGCATTGGAGATTTACAGGTGTGAGAAAAAAGGGCTGTCATGTTAAAAATAAAGAAGGGTGTGTACTTCAATGAAAAGGTGAAAATAATTTCAAACAAACCTTTTGTAATATTGCATGTATCCAACTTCGAATGGAGAACTTACTCACTGCCAGTTGTCGAAAACGTACAATTATCTTGGCATCATTTTTATGTTTATACATGTGAGGAGCTGTTTATGTCACCCAATAGAGTTTCTCAACTACAAGTGCACTAAAATCAATCATATACAGAATTTTTTAGCTCAAAATAGGAATCAATCAAAATTTACAAGGCTAGGCGTTGTATTGTAGTCGCAGTCACCCTGATTAATTCAATTCAGTTTATCTCGTAAACTATGTAGAATGTATGTAGTACAATACAAATTGCAAACTAAAATAATATATTTAAAATTATAGACATACAAATGTATGTTTCTGTTATGTATTGAGTTTTTGGAGAAAACCAATTTACTGCTCTGTTGATAGAAAAAGAGAGTGCGTAGTAATATCAAGTGAGTGATCCTGAGTTAATTCATATTTAAAAATACTGAATACCTACACGTGCAAAAAATTATAAATGATATCAGCGAGATGATTAGGCTACATAATACTCTTTACACAATATAAAAAAGTAAAATACCCCTAGGTAATCCTAATTTAACTAGAGTATACATTGTTTAAAATTAATCACTTTCATAACGCTTCATTTTGAATTTCAATTCGTTATTGAAATTTGATGAAACGATTATTTATTTTTGTATAAACGCTTCAATAAAATAAAAAAAAATGCTTCTTTAATAGTGCTAAGGGCAATAGTTAAAATGATATCTTCAATAGTAAAAAAAAAGGCTTTTTCAATAGTGCTAAGTGTAATAGTTAAAATGATATCTTCAATAGTAAAAAAAATGCTTTTAAGTAATAAGAACACACTTTTTGGGAAAGATTCATTGTATAGGTTTAAAAAATAATTTTACATTGTCAGGTTCATTTATCATTTCAGTTTAAGGTACCACTTCAGATTAATGCTTCCCAGCGTTTCTTTTAGTTGTATTTAACCAAGTGTCTACGTAATGACTGGATTCACATCAAACTTTCTTGACTCCTATAAACTGCATGTAATTTTTTAAAGTGGTGTAATCCATTTTATTTATGATAATCTATTTTCAGATAATTTAGAGTATTCTTTTTTTTTAAATCAATAGTTTTCTTTCTAATATTATAAGGCTTTTGAATTATGTCCTATATTTATAAATATATTAAATTAATTGCATTGTGTTTTATTAATAAAAATACTAATTCAAGTTTTTGTATGAAATTATTTTAACATGATATAAACACTGTAATTACTTATTAATTATTTATAGAAATTTGTGTTTATATTTAAGGAATACACTCAATTTAAAATAACAGAAACTCAATATTTTCTATAATTTTAGTTAAATTCTTCGTGGTAATGATGTGCCGATTGTGTCTTGTTCAAACTTATTGTTTTCTTATTCAAACAACATATATACATTTAATGTGCAAGTGACAAGTTGCAAGTTAAACAGTTCCAGTAAGAAATAGTGTATACACATAATTTGTTTGTTAAATTAAAATTTAAGCTACACGTACACTTTAACTTTTACCAATTCGTAGTTTATTCTGGGAATTTTGTAATTTATTTTATGTGTTGCACTGAAAATTAACAGGTATAGTAAAAGATAGATTTTAATAATGTATAGAATAATACTATTTATTATTTATATTTAAATTTCAATTTAATGTCGTATTTACTGTGCAACTCTCTGTCTGAAGTGTGGGAAATTTTACACTCTTATGATCTTCTCTCGAAACAGTATATTGTGATCTACACTTTGAAAAATGCTCTCCTACTAAAAAATAATAGAAGTGAGTTTTTAACTAAAGCAGATTTAAACTCTTAGCACCTTTTTCTGATCACTTTATTGTTAAGTCTCGTGTGAATGGTAATTGTGTAAAGATCAGTTTTTTGTAACTTCTCTTATTATGTTTATATTACAGACACAATTCTTTTTGTGAGTACATGGCATGTTCAATCTTCTTTTTCTACTCATAAATAGAGTAGAATGATAAAATTATGATGAATCTACTAGTTATGCTTTTGTTTGATAAATTTTAGTCATTGACAAAGTTATATGAAAACCTAATTATTTTGATTAGGCCAACCACACATTTATAAGACACTTACGCACAGAACACGTCCTTGTAGAGCACACCATTATTATTCAAACATGAATTATCAATAAATCGATCAAAGTAGGATGCTATGAGCTTAAATCTGCTTTAGTTTAAAATTTCCTTTTTTTTCTTCTTTTTTTTTTAAATCAGGGATGCACTTTTTAAAGCGAAGATGGCAAGATGCCTTGGAATTATCGTAAATGGTTTTACATCATTTGTTTGAAAGAAGCGTTGCAAAATAGATGGATGTATTAATGTTGCGGCTAGTTTTTCCAATAAAGAGATTTTAATCTTGTGTAAAAAGTTTTTGTGGTCTTTTATATTTAAGGTTGATGTGCCTAAATTGAAGGTTTTACATATATTACCAGATTGTGGTTGCGAAATTTATGAATATTAGTAATATATGTTTTTATAACTTTTTAAATTGAGACGTTTTTTTAGTTTTTCTTACTGTACATGCCTTGAAGATTGCCATTTTAACAAAAATTTCCCATAAAACATATGATATATTTATTTTTTTAACTTATGTATGTAGATATTTGATTCTAGAAAGCAAAAACGCTATTGAGAGTATAAATAAAATTATGAGACAATGTATAGCAATACTCTTAGAGTAAGATATTATATTAATTAATATGTCTTCGTTTCATGAAACAAAAGTTATAAAATTAACTTAAAACTCGTTTAAATATTATAGTTAATTCTTATTCTTAAAAAAGGAAAGAAATCCATATCAGTAGAAAATTTATCAATATGGAAATTATGTAATTTTGTATGTATTTTAAGTTTATCGGATTACGAAAACTAAGTAATTTTTGTCTTACAATTTGGTATTGCAATAAAAGCTAAGAGTCATTTGGTGCAAACACATTTCCCTTAGTATTTCCTTAGTTATATAAATATACAAGAAATGGTTAATATCCCTAGTTTAGGTGGAACTTAACTAAATATTGTTTTTCCCTGTACCGTAAAATTTGTGTAGTACTTTAATACTACTCTAGAATAAATATTATGTAATCTAACCACTAAAAATGAAACGTGGCTCTTTTGGACAAGAAAATTACTCGTAAAATTTACAGAAAACGGATTCATTGACAACTTATCTGCATTTTTCTTACATATGCAAATAATAGTTGACTTGCTAAAATATAAAAATTTACAATCAAATAAGACTTAGTGTGTAAAGGCGTGACTTTGCTCAGCATATTTCTTTTAAACATAGCGCTACCTGTCGGTTTTTAGCAAGTATCCAAGGTTACCACTGAGAGCCTACAATGTAATATTCGGGTTACGTAAGAGGAGTGGTTTTTGAATTGTTTTGAAAGTTTATGTAAAATTATTTAGGTCATATATTAAATTTGTTTATAGTCATAATATTCTTTTTAAAAAATAATTAAATTTGTAGTTGACAAAATGTAAGTTTTTTTATTTACAAATTATTTAAGGAGATACATCTACGCTTTCATGTATTAGATTAACGAGTTATGTTATTAGTAAAAATAAATGAACACTTTACATTTCTAGATGATAATCTATTCAGCATTAAAACACTTTTGCAACGAGTTTAGCAAACCTTCAACTTATGTATGTTAATTAAATATACATGCATATTCTCAAGTAGATCATCTACATCTATCATAAAGTTTTATATATGATAATAATCAGCTCAAAAATAAATTTATATCTATATAAAAAATGCTGTTCGATAAATTAGTATTGAATTACTAGTTTAAGAAAATAATTAAATAAGTTTTCAAATAAATGTTTCAGATATATTTCAAATGAAAATGCTCAATGTTTTCAATAAAAGTTTTCATTTAAAATGAAGCTAATTTTTATGATACGATGTAAGATACCATTTTCAATCAATTTATATTTTCCACGTGAAAAGAAAATATTGTATCTTAGCTTGAACCTATAAATAAAATATTCAAATTCTAAAATATAATTAGTTTTGAGTGTTTATTTACCTTTATCGGTTGACATTCTAGAAACTTTTGTGACTGTGTTCAAGTAGCATAAAAATAACATTAAAAAAAATTGCTTTATTTATATAAATATAAATTAATATTTATTTTGTATTAAATAAACATGTCTAAATTATGATACATATTTTAAGAATTTTCTTAGATAAAAAACAGTAAAAAATATTCTATTTTGCTAAGTTTTAATACATTACTTGTCAAAATAAAGATTTTTCATTGTGCAAAAGATTTTATGCTTAACAAGTTTAAAATCATTCTTAAGAGAAAAATATTAATAAATAAAAATGTATAAATAACAACGTATAATAGCCCCCGAGTGTTCTAAGAATCTCATTAAATCGAATACATAATTATGTTTTAATTTAAGACTGTGAAATAGTTCTTAAATTAATTTTTTCTCCATATTACCTTTTACTTTAAATGTAGCAAATGGAATTGGAGTTATATAAAATTCTAGGACCTTACTCATCATCAACCAATAACAAAAGATGTTTAATTGAATCTACATCGATCGCCGAAATTCATTTACTTAAGGAATTACGAAAATGAAAAAAAAAACTTAAATAAAAATGATTTACACTATGGACTTCTTTTAAAATAGTTTTATTTATTTTTCTTTTCTTTTCCATCCACATTCTCAAGTTTTTTATCACTTGGCTGAGATATCGATGCTTTCTGTGATACATAGAACAAAAAGGAATCTTGAGATTATTATCTAGCCGCTCCCGGCGGCCATTATAAAGTATTACGTTCAATTTTTTCTTGAGAGCAGTCAAAGGTTACAAGGATATCATTTGTAACCGCCATTTTTGTTCTTAGAGAAAAATTATCGAGTCGATTTTGTTTTAAATAAAATTATACAATGCATTGTTTCACCATATGAAAGGAGCTTTATTCTTAGATGACTGAAATTATTTCTTATTGATTAAAAACACTTAAGATTTTATTTCCTTTTTACTTTCAATTACCCGTAAAATAACATAAATGATGAAGTTATTGCATTAGGTTAAAAAAATCATAATTTCTTTCACGCTTTGGAACATCGCAAGTAAAAAAAAATGGTTAAGTAAAAGGGTCTGTATATCTGTGGTCAGCACAATTTTCAAACTTTTGTACATGGTTCGGTTGTGGTAATGGGACCTGCCATTATAGTTATCTTCAAGACACCAACTTCGCATATCAGTCTTTAAAAAATATGTTTCTACACAATTGGCAAAAAATGTAAAGAACAATTTTGATCAAAATCTCTGTGGTAATACATTTTAAGTTGTTCTAAACATCCTGACATTTCTGTTTAAATTCGAAAAACTCACAGAAGTAGAAAAGTGAATTCCTTTAACATAGAGTTAAATTCCATTCAGAAATGCCCCATCAACTATTGTCTCTCTTTCGTTTCACGTGGTAGAAAGAAATAATGTAATTAGTATAGCCAAACACGCCAAGTTGGCGAGAATTTATATAATGTAATTGAAAGTTGTGCGATTTTCGGCACCTTTAGTTATTTTGTTTAAGTTTGCAATAACACACCAAATTTGCAACAAAAGCAAATTTCAATATCTTTAATTGTTGAACTTAATTTTATATTTGAGATATATTTGAGTTTTTTGCAGATATTGCTATGAATGACAGCATACAATATATATATGGAATGAGAATAATTGTAAATAAGTACACTGTCTTCATATTAATATCCTATAAACAAGAGTTGTATCTGTATAATATATTTTAAATATGAAATTTAACTCTTTTATTCCTATAAGTATGACTTGAAATTGATCAAAAACGGCATCTTTAACAGTAAATCTAACCTTTCATCTAACGAAGATTTTAAAGACGGACATAGAAGTACCTCGTATCTCTTTCTATCCTTTTCAGGTTTACAGGATAACTGTTCAAAGATGAACGTGTTCCCATTAATGTTGGAGGAGTCACGTCGTTCAAACCATTCGTGGCTTCAGCCTCTAACAGGTTCCCTATCCTGGGATTCCTGTTTCTTATTTCATTTCTTTCCTATTTCTTTTTTCGCCTACGGTGATAGAACAATGCTGTGGAAATTGCTCCCGAGTAATAAAACGGGCTCTGGTCAAAATGGAAGAGAGTAATTTGGGTCGGTCGTATTTCAGGGAACAATGTAAGGGGGCAATTAAGTAGGGGGAGATCAATCGTAATTGAAAGATGTTATTTTTAGAGAGAAAATTGCAAATCCTAGAGGGTGAAATATCTTTGTCTTCAGAGTAATTTGATTTCTGGAGGGAAGGGAGCGATCACAAAGGGGATCCTGGGCTGCTTTTAATGAGAAAACATGGATTTCGTCAATCATTTATTAGATATTTCGAGTATAAGCTTATAAAAATATATAATTAAGTTTGGTTGAAATTTTTGTAAGTATTAATGATATATTTCTTGTATTTTAAGTAGTACTATAATGCATTTTAAGTATTTTTTATGATTTAAATTGTTAATTTATATTGGAAGATATTTCTAAATGATATCAAGCCAAATAATTTGTTTAGCATTTAATCAATGTGTTTCTTACTTAACAATTACTCGATTATTAGTACCTCGATAATAATTTATTTCGAACAAGTTAGAACCAAGCTTAAAATAAAAATTATATAAAAAGGTCTCTAGTATAAAAGGAATTCCGAGAATATACACTGTATTGTATAGGAGTTTTTTATTTCTAGAAATTAAGTTAACTTTGTTATTATCTGTTGACTCTAGATTTTATCTTCTTTATAACATTTTAGAAACTGTTTTTATTTATAATAAAATACTAGAGTAACATTGCATTCTAATGGCATTGCATGAAAATGTATTATGTACTCTTTTACTAGAATAACTTTATATATATTGAGGTTCAACTACAATAGAAAATTTAGTTGGGCATTTTTATCCATTTGGCATGTCATTAAAAGTTGTATATTATTCTATATTTTACCATGGAAGGGATTTTATCAAACATATTTTAAAATTCCAAATTTAATTAAAAAAAAAAAACTTTTAAACAAACAACATTTTGTTTCAAATGTATTTTTTATAACATTATTTTCATTTGTAACTATTTAATTTTAATTTTGTAATGTTCATCGCATTGTAATATACTAGCTGGACGATTCCACGTTTTGGAGATCAATTAAAATGTAAAGACAAAACAACAAAACAAGGTACATTTTTAAACTTGTTATAACTGCAATTTCTATTTTTTCATATAAATATACTTTTTTTTTTTTTTTTTTTTTTTTTTTTTTGATAAGGAATGAATACCCATGAAAACAATTTAAATGAACAAAAATCTCCTTGAAAAAACTTTACTGGAAACTGTAGTTAACTTTTTATGTTAAATCTGTAGGTTTGTTCTGACACTTACGTTTGAAACAAGGAAACTATCTAGTACATGCTTTTTTAAAACATCTTTTAAAATATTTAAATAAAGATAACAATATGCCATTCAATGAAACCAGAATGCAGCTTCAACTTTAAAAAACACTCATTCACGAGCTTTTTCCATACACATGAACCTAACACAGCGTGAAAAACTTAGATCTTGAAAAAGAAATCGTATACATGCCCGAATGGTTTTCCCAGCTTTATTGCGCCTTTTTTCGCATTGCAAATTTAAATGAAATTCTTTTCTTTTCCACCTCAAAAATGTACACAGGGTGGTCGCCAAGAAAAACATTCTTCCCCCAAAAGCATTTAATTTTCGCATTAAGGGGAGAAACCAGTCTCTAAGACGATAAAACTTCACAAAAGTGTTTATTATGCGTAGAAAAGCAGAGATAATTTGTAAATGGATGGAGACGAAGTTTTGGAAGCTCTCCAAAAGAGTGACTCTACCCTTGGCCTTGTTTAAAACGCTCTCATTAGTTCCCCCTGACTAATTAACAGAACTTACGGTGTTGGTGAGACAAGTTTTCCGACGGACCCTTGGCATCAGGATCTGTGGGAGATTGGGAGTATTTCCTGACTGCTGCTTCTGTTACCCGCCAACAAAGAAACGAGGTGTCAAAAGAGAAAAGTTGTGTGTCTCCTATGCAATTTTTTCTTTTGACTTTACTTTAAAAATGATTATTTGTTTCAAAATTGTTTTAGCGTGGAAAAATGTATTTAGGTTTCTAGCTTTTCAGTTATATTTACATATTTTACTTGAAGAATAATATACATGAAATAAGTTTCCGTTAACAGAGATTAATGAGAATTTTAGTTAAATGTGTTTATGCAAAAAATAGGATAGTTACTTATTTCAAGTACTGAGCTTATTTGTAATTTCTGAAAATTTATAGCAGCATAAATTTCAATTACATTTACATTCTAAATAAATTTAAGTTTGGTTCCTTATTTTAGTTTCATTACTTTTCCATTTAACTTTTAATTTAAATAAATTATTGGCATTAAAGCAGATTTACATTGATTGCTATCCTATAAACCAAATTTAAATATTTAAAATGTTTCTTAAAAAATACTTCTGTTTGGTCCTGACATTTATAAATAAATATTTACCCAACTGTAAAAATTTTACATGAATAAAATAAACTGAAAAAATTAAAATAAAGAATAAGTAATTAGTTCTTCATTAAATTGAATATAACAAACAAGCTGATGTTGTTTGAATTGGGACTGCCGTCAGAAGTAAAAAAAATAACAAAATACAATTATAAAAGTCATATTTATTATCAAGTTTGTTTACTTTTCTTGTATTTTTTTTTATAAAAAGGTTTAGAAAAAGAAAAACTTTGATTATTCGTTGTAAAAAACGACAGTGTAAATAGTGTTCTACATCCCAAACAAAAAAATAAACAGTGAGAAAGGATGAAACATTCTCCATCAGCTTAATGAAGGGACAAGATGTCCTTAACTAAAAAAAAACGCTGGTAAGGAACCTCCCTACAATATTGATACTTTCTTTTTAAATTATTTGAAGAGTTCTTTGTGTAAAAGATTCGTAGTTTCGTTATTTTTTTATTTATTTATTTTTTTTGGTTTACTTCTTCAATTCTCTATTTGAGGTTCTTTAATCTTAGGTTTCTCCAGTTTCCAAGGTTAGCTGAGTAATATCTCTATATTTCTCAGTATTGTTTGAGACAAATAATTTATTTACAATCTGTTAAAGGGTAAGGGACTCAAAATTCCAAAATCTTTATTTCTGGAATTATTTTTCTGAAATTGTTATGCAGTATTAAATTGTGCTTTGAAAATAAAACTGATGAATAAAAAAATATGCTTCAAAATTTTAACATTTCTAAATTTGATATATCTAAAAAACTGTTTTAAAAAATAGCTTCGTTTTTGCATTAAATTACTTATAATTGTATCACAAATTGTCTTCATGATTTGTAAATGAAAAAATTAAAAATATATTTTGTGCCAAAACTATATAAAACCCATAGTAGTCTCAAAAGCTTTTCTAAGACAAATTAATAAAAAAATATATGAAAAATAATTGTGGAAAATGTCAGACATTTTTAACAAGTAGTTTTTAAGTTATATCCATTTGATCTCAAAAAAGTAACAATAACCATTACCGTGTAAAATAGTTTCAAAGTTTCACGATAGTAAATGCGAGAAATAGTTGTCTTGTAAATTCTACTAATGAGAGAAACAATTTATTTTGTCATTTTATTCTAAAATATTTGTGCTATTTTTTACAATAATAAAAATGGAAATTTTAAAAATTTTGAGTACCAGACATCCCTTAAAACTTTATATTTTGAAATAAAATATATATTTTTGAGTTACATCTTTAACATATAAACATAATTGTTCATATTTTATATGAAAAATTCAAATTATGAAATTCTTAACTGATAAATTTTAGTTCAGGTAACTAAACGCAGTATAAAATACAACTAAATTGAAAAAAAAAAAAAATTGAATGAGAAGAGAAATGCATCGGATTCATCATTAGTTTAAGTTATTTCTAAATAAATAGCATGATATAATTTTTTAATGTACTTTATATTTGCCTTAATGTAAAAAGTTTTATATTCGTTTTGTTTTACACGTTTGAAAAAAAAAATTTCGAAGCTATAATACAAACTTTAATCTGATAGAAAATAGTTAAAAATTCAAGAAGAAATTTCTTGCTTTAGTAGGTTGTTTTTCCAGCCAACCTATGTCTTTAAAAGTTTTCAATATTTGTTGCACTACCATATATCACTAAGTTTAATTCATGAATCCATTTTATTTCATACATCTTCAGTCGAAACAAAAAACAATATTTTTTTTTTTTTTTTTTTTTTTTTTTTTTTTAATTTTGAAAATTTTGTTTGTTTGAAGGATTTTAGTTCATACTTATGTTGGCTGTAACTTTTAATGGCTAAAAATATTGATAAGTTTAAAGCTTGTTATTATTATTGAAAAAAGTTTAATGGCTTGTATTATTATTGAAAAAATTTTAAGAAAACTATAAAAAGATAAAAAACTATATTGTTATTTATGACTTAACGTATACATTGAAGAAAACTTATTTGCAATATGTTGTCATTTGAATGTAATCTACATAGTTAATAAATTTAATTGATAAATCCTATGTTAGTGTTGTATAGGTTATTTCATTTGTTCATGATAAAGTTTATAACTGTACTTCTAATCTCGTTTTATTAATAATTTTCCATATCGATGTCACCAAAAACTATTAATTACATTAAAAAACTTGGCTATTTTGAAGGGTTTTCTGTGAAAAGTAAGTAACATGAAATTTTATTATCAGTGGTTAATAAAATTAAATATATAACATAAAAATAACATGTTATAAGAAACATATTATGATTCGTTTATTTGAAGTTAAGATATTTCAAAATTTGATTTTCTTAACTGTCAATTTAAAACCATTTTTACAAGTGAAGATCAAAAACCCAACTCGGAAACAATATAGTATTTTAATAAATATTGATAGTCACTCACAGAAAACGTAGTCACTCACAGAAAACGTCTCGAAGTTTCTTCGAGAACAATCCTTCATCGCCAACCTCATAACACTATTGCGACGCGATGACAGTTTTAAGAAGTTTTCAGAACACAGAAGAGAGAGCGAAAGTGCGAATTGATCTCTCACCTGACATTTTGACGTCCCACAAAAGGCAGCTAAGTGCTTCTGCAACCCGGCCTAAAGTGGACCTGTCATTTCTCATAATATTGATTCCCCGCTGCTGTCTGAAAGAAACGTTAATGCGATGAGACTGAGGCGAAGGTTCTTGTGGGTAACTTGACCGTCGTCGTCTAACGAAAGTGTTCCCGGAACAATGTTAAGAGAAAAAATCCAGATCTTCTTTCATGGTGAGAAAAAAAAAGTCTCACTACCTGAAGATGATAAAAGAAATTCTGAGCATTTTTATTGCATAGCTATTATAGTTATTATTTTCCATCTCTAGCTGTTTGGCCTCTAGTAAGGAAACTGTAATATAATTTTGACTATTTTGATATGTTGCGGACTGAGGATGTACTTTCCGGACGCTCTTATGATGCATTCCACCTGCTCAAATCTTTATATCTCATTGCCAAATTTGTGCTCTAGTATCTGGAGAAAAATTGAGAACTTGAAAGAAGAAAATGCTATTGACTCTGAGATATTTTAATGGTGTTAGTGTTATTTTCATTTAAATATCGCTATTTGTAAACATTTGTAGAAAAATAAACTTTCTTGTCAACGTTTTTTGATGGGTAGCTGTTTAGGTTTTAAATCTTTTTTTTTTTTTTTTTTAATTCCCTAAATAAGTAGTTTTCCGTGGATGAAGAGGCATATGCAAGATATAGTAGCGAAAAATATATCAGTCACTCTTTATTTTGTTAATCAAAATTTATTAAATTGTAATAAAATATATTTCATATTTGTGTTGTCTGGCTTTCTCTGAAGTGCAAATCAATTCAGAAAACTCATTCAACAATGTTTTTGTCCCGAACATTCATTTTTTGAAGTAATATGCACCTAAATCAAGAAACCTTTTTATTCCAAATAAAATAAATCTTACATATGAGATAAGAAACTATACATACATTCAGTGATATTACTTGATGTTTTTATACTAAAAAGGAGCATACTAAAAGGAGATTGATATACATTTCGATTGCTTTCACAAACTACTGGGAGATATTGGGTGCACACGGACGACTTAGAATCACAAGCATCCAGGGTTAGAAAACATTTCCTACGCGATAAGAAGCGGTAGAGGCCACTTTAAGCCAAAAAAAGTCAATATTGGAGCCAATTTTTTTCTGTACACTGGTAATACCAATTCATTGGTGTTTAATATTCACTCTAGCTGTGGATAAAAACTGGTTGTATGCATCGCAGCAACTAAAGGTGAATGGTAAAAGTGACGTCTAAATAGTATTACCTACAACATCAAGAAAATGTGATTCTTTGAGGAGTTTCTATCCTTGGCAGAAGTTATCCCAACTGAATCCTACTCCTGTGAATTTATTTTATGAATGTTCCTTATCTTCCTTAAAATGTAATGAGAAATGTGTATTAACATGCAATGGCATTTGTATGTGTGCCATTGTTTGGGTTTAATGACGTTTACTAGTTTTAGTGACGCAATAATTACACGATGTCTGTACTAAACATTTCGAAAAAATTATATACGTTTGTAAAAAGAAATAAGATATTAAATGTGTTATACTAACAAAAACACATGGGTATTTTGATGCATAAGTCATTCATTACTAAACTTAGAAATAACAATGGAAATGATAATAGGTTTATAAACTAATTACAGTGCATTTCATTTCTCTAGATATAATAAATTATAAGAATTTTTTTCGTAAAATGTATTCATCCAATGAGAAAAGTAAAAACTTATAATGAATGTATACCATCGATCTTTCAGTAATGAAAAAATACAAAATTCAAATTAATTTTCCAAGAACACGCAAAGCATTTTTTATAAATACTATCAGCAAAAAAATTATTTTTCTTTTAATCCATTTATTCAATTAAAACATCAGTTTCAACAAACAGTGACTTTTATTTAAAATCCTTTTTTTGTGTTTCCAAAAAAAATTCCCGAGTCCCGTCAGTACTAATGAATGCACCAATAGGAAGAGAAGATAAGCTAATTATACTTTAATTAATTGAAACACGCTGAGATTTAATGCAATTATATCGTCTCTGAATTTACGATTGATCTGTACATGACTGAATTCCTTGTTTCTAGGTTTCACCAGAGCTAGACTTTAAAAAAGAGACATGCTAATTGTGTTATCTCTTTTACCATAGGACTTTGATTTAGACTTCCTAAGAAAAAAATTCATTTAATTTGATTCGTCACCTTTTGATTAAAACGAACAGATAAAAGTTTTAAGAAAACAAGAGCATTTTCAGCAATTCAAGACACATTATTTCTTTAATTATGTGATTGGCATTTTTTTTTTTTCTTTTTTCAAAATCGAATTATCTGAGAGAATGTGCTTTGCTTTGTTTTTTTGTTTTTTTCAAAGAAAATAAATATATAACAAATTATACAAACCAATATTATAAACACTATTATAATATTTAAATTCATGTATCGAATTACTTCTTAGACTTACTATATGTATTTTTTTGGTTTTCAAACAAATTAGTTGCTTCAACGGATTTCAACTTTCCCTATCTTTACAGTATGCATGGAAATATAACCTATAAAAAATTCACCATTTATTACTGTGATGAGTAGTTTTCAAAATAAAGAACTCCTAAAACATGGTAAATGCAAATTTTTCAGACACATCAGTATATCATAATTATCTTAATAGCTGTCAGTTTACGTGATGAGTCGGGCAAAGCGTAAAAGATTTATTTCACATTTACTTTTTTCTTTTCAAAGGCAATTAATTTTATTAATGAGTTTTAAGTTGTTATGCTATGTCCTAACTGTATTAATGGTTTTATTCTTTACAGAAGAGTTGTTTTAGTTTGTAATCTTTATTTTATTATACCTGAAGTAATATTTCGAGTGGTGGGTTTCATGACACGTTATCATAACCTGAACAGTAATTTAAAATAAAATATAAAAAAAGTTGAATTATGTAAAGTTAGTATATTTGAATAATGATATTTATGTCAATTATACTTAATCATATAATAAATAAAATCGTAACTTAAATCAAAGGATTAGTTTATACTGGTGGAAGAGTTCATGACCATAAAATGCATTGGGATTGATAAGTACAGCTAATAAGAAGTTGCATTTTAGAGTGCGAAAAGTAGCCTATTGGTGTTTTATTAATTTATTGTATTATTATTCATTTATCAAAAAAGTACCAAATTCATCATAAATAGTTTTACACAAACATTTCTATAGGTATTTTATCTATTATTGTGATATATATTTGTGTGTTTTCTCTGTGTAATCAAACACATTATACATAACCTTGAAGTCACCGAAAAACTTTACATTGCCATAAAACAGGATAGTTCTATCATCCAATTGAATTATAAAATTTTAATTTAATCTCCTTTTGACCAGATTAAGATGGTGGTCCAAATAACTCATGTTATATTTTTTTAAATTTCAATAGATACTGAAGTTAAATAAAATCTGTTACACACACTATCATCATGCACACAACCACATTATATTACTTTGTCTTTGCTTATAGCTCGCCACTCCTAAATGGCCAAGTCCATATAGGTCATTTCCATCCCAAGAACTCTATTTCATTTATAGCCACTTCCTCATGTATTTCTTGGACTTCTTTATAACTTGAATTAACTTTTCATCAGATACCTTACGAGGCCCATTTCAATTGAGCATTTAGAGGGCATCCTGGGAATGTGTCATATTCAAGACCATAATAACTTCATTAAATCCTGATTCTGTAAAATTTGTGGAGTATATTATTTGACTCTAAATAGTTTTCAAAGACGAAAACATTTTATACTTTTGCAGTACCTTGAACTCGATATCATCTATTTTAATGTGTTGCTCTCAATTTTATATATACGTTTTATTATCCGTCAAATATTACCTTAAATTAAAAACAAAACTAATTCTTATATTCATACAATTTATATATTTCGCTAATTATTTTCTAAATAAAATAACAGTTGTTTTAAAATCTATACTTGTTAGTAGTCCTTTGACTTTAAAATACGAATAATAATAGCATTAATATTGGATTTATTCCAGCATCATTCAAACAACTTATTTTGAAACCTTAAGAAGATTCATTCCTTTACAAATAACTTACAGAAGCCTGTCTCTTTTAAATACACCCATTACCCCTCATCTGCAAACCACACACACCAAAAAATAAAGCATTCCATGACATTAACTAACGAGCGATTCCTCCATCTAAATGTTAAAGCAACCAAACAATCACTTCACAAACTTTATGTTTATTTCCAACAAAAAGCGAAATCCTTTTAAGGTCAGGAAGAAAGTATTTCAAAAGATGGCATTCAGAATGCAGGTTTTCCCTCAATGTACTTTTACCCCTCTATGTTTCTTTTAAGTCAGCAAGATGGATACATGCAGACCCATTTCAATTCTAGTTGGGCAGGGTGCCAAAGACCCTGAGGGTTTGATGATGAGGACGAAAGCATAATCATTAACTAGGATGATGGGCTGCGACTCCATATCAAATCAAAAAATAAGATTACATAGTTTGTTGAAAGGGTCGCTGGAGAAAGACGATGTTCTTGATGATCGTTGATGATATATGGCATCTGACGTGAACCAGATTGAGAATCCCTTGCGATCTAGGTATCGTGAGACGGAGAAGTTTAATACTTATGTCAAATAAGTTAAGCATTTTAGGTTTATGACACAGAATAGATTGCCTTCTATCTCGCTTTAGTTGCTCCAAAAGTTTCGTTATTGTACCTTGAGCCTTTTAGTGTTTCGTTATGTCTTGTATAAATTATTTGGCAGGTTTCCCAAGCAAATTACATCATTGATGGAGATACCGTTCGTATATATTATTTATTTTCTTGTTAGATGGAAAGACATTAAACAAGATATGAAAGACTCGTATTTTAAAATTTAAATTTGATTCTTTAAATTGTACTTTTAACTGAATAATTTAGAATTGGTTTATATTTATGCAGTAAGAGTTGATACCAAAATAATAAACACATGATTTTTAAATACATATTACTTAAAACATTTGATCTGTCGTAAGAATTCTGTATTGATTAAAAGTCAATAATAAACAAAAATATCAAAAATAGCTAAATAAAATGAGGTTTCTTGATATTGATTTCTATTGGGGATAAAATGTATTATAATTGAGTCATTCAAAGATAATAACATAAATCAGAAATATATAAAAATGCATTCATCAAAAATAACTGCCACATAAGTGTAAAATGTAACTAATCTTTTATTTAAAAATATCCGACTTTTAGATAGGCAAATCTCTGCTAACTGGGCTTAATATACATGCATTTATTGATTGTGAAGTGTAGCAGGTATGGTCAATTTATAGCAAAATAGTGTATGCTGAAATTGTGTACAGCGTGTCCCCGTATAACTTGGCCGACCTTTATTTTCGACACCGTTGGTGCTAGATGCATAGTCCCAATTGAAGAAATACTTTAAATAGTTAAAATATTTTGACTGAATAGTTTTTACATTAGCAAAGGGATTGGTATACAAATTACGGATTGTAAATTTTTATACGGTCCCCAGTTCTCCCAACTCATATTTAAAAAAATGTTGCCCATGAAAAAACATTTCAAATAAAAAAAAAAAAAATTGTTTCGACCAATAGCAACGGTGTTATTAGAGTTTAAAGTTTTAACGCTATTTGAGTGGCCCGTACATAAATTGAAATGAGAAAATATCGTCTTATCGGAATAAGAGCAAGCTTCTAGACTAGGTTTGATTACGGCAAACAAGTTTTTGTTCATCGCCTAAATGCTCGAAATGTTTGCCTTCGACTAAAATACCTAAGCGCACACGTGATTCAAATTCATCTTCAAAAATTGTTAACATTACAGGCGTAATATACCTGGCAGCGGATAAAGTTCGATTCGACAAATCTAATAGACTCGTCTTTTTTTTTTTTCATAGACCTTGTTTTTCAATAATCCCCAAAGAAAGAAATCTAAAGGACTTAGATCTGAATATCTAGGAGGCCATTCTACCGGACCTCCATAGCCTAACACGACATGGTCATCCAGAAAGTCAGATAATTTTCCTTGTAACAGGTTCGCATACTTTTTACTTGTTAATGTATCAGCAAAAAAGAAAGGTCCTACTAACGCTTCCTTCCATATGCCACACCAAACATTAAAAGACCATCGCAGTTGACGCTTGTTTGGAAGGATTACATAGGGATTTTGCAGGGACCAAAAGTGAGTGTTTTGAATATTTACTACCTCAGTTATTAAAAATGTGCACTCATCAGAAACTAGAATGTTATTCACAAATAATGAATCCAACTCTAGTTTGTTCATGAGGAAATTGCAGAAATCAAACCATCTATTTTCATCCCCGGGCAAAAACTCTTGCACCAATCGCGGGCGATAAGGATGTGCACCGTGTCGATTTAAGACTCTCCACACATGGGTTTTTGAGTATCCACATGCTTCACTAATGTCCTTGACACTGAATAAGCGAAAGCAACAGCATAGCCTAAAATACCACTCTTGAATTTTCGGATCACGGACGTCTTCCTATTCTACCCGTTCCTGGCAAACGCTGTACAACATTTAAAAATTTGGAAATTTTTAGAAATTTACCATTGGAAATTAAGCATTTGAAAATTTAATTGCATATTGTCTTGCAGTCACTCGCCTATTTCGATTACATAGTAATATTAGAGAATAATTTTCCAAACGCAATTGCTCTTTCCCTGTATTTCATTTTGTGTACATGCCCTTAAAATATGTTAATGACCGCGGGTGTAAAGTGGTAAAAGTCACTAAATTCAATTTTTCGTTTCTCCATGAATATTGGTCGTACAAATTTCGATTCTCTTTTGTTTGAAATGTTTTTTTCATGGGCAACATTTTTCTAAATATGAGTTGAGGGAACTGGGGACCATATAAAAATTTACAATCCGTAATTTTTATACCAACCCCTTTCCGAACTTAAAAACTGTTCAGTAAAAATATTTTAACGATTTAAAACATTTCTTCAATTGGAACTATGCACCTAGGACCAACGGTATCGAAAATAAAGGTCGGCCAGGTTATACGGGGACACGCTGTATATAGATAGCCTAAATCGTAAAAGCCACACCTTCAGATGAAAGTGCCAGCATTTAGTTATATCCCCAAATAAAATACAAAACGAAACCATTATTAAGAAAATATCACTATAAATACTAACAAATACTTAAAATTGTGAAAGTTCTGTGGTGGTTAATGCGGTGGCATGCGGATTAAAGGAACGGTAAGCTTCTGTCGTGTCTTCCATTGGAAGCTACGAAAATTGAAGAAATAAAAAAATAAAAAAAGTACACACGGGAAAATAATTTCGCATTCAGAAAGCAAACTTTTCGAGAAAACCAAGGTTTAAATATCAACCCAAGCCTTTCACGCATGTGCAGCTTCACAATCACATTTTATTTTGAAGAATGTAATAACTGCTTATCTCAATTTTGAAAGTTAATGGTGTGAGTATTACAATAACCATTGGGAACAAAGAATAAGAAATACGTTTGGACTAAGCTGAAGATGACAAAATTTTAAAATATAGAGACAGATAGACATACAGGTGTTTGCACATTACATACATTATTTTGATAATTTAGGATATGCACAGCTTTGTAAATGTGTGCAGCTTTTCCTATTTTGAACCATACTCCATAAAAATCAAAATCTTACACATACTCATGCAGTTAAATTTAAAAATACATACACAATTTCTGTGGCTGCACAAAATAACCTACTTGTTGCATTGCTGTGCAAATGACAAATATATTTAGTTGAATTATTATCAAATTATTCACTATATTCATTTGAAGCTCGAGAGCAAATGCATTTTGCTTTTCATAATACATATTCAGAAACATAGAAAATTGGAGAAAGTGAACAAACGGATTAATTATCATTACATGTGAAGCACAAAGGGTGCTCAAACCGGAAATAAAATTATCATTTATAGTATTATACATTATATTTTGTAGAGAATATTGCACCTTCTCACATGACCATCTTTCTGATTGACGGCACCTTTTTTATTTTCCAATGCTCCCCGTATATCTAATCTAAAATATATTAATGTTTCTTGGATATCATCATATCATATCATTGCCACGCACAACTTTAATTATTTTACTATTATCAGGGGAAAAAAAACATCTCATCTCTCATAAAATGAGAACGCTTAAACTAAACTTTTTATTTCTAATTTACTAATTCTCAGCATCTTACACTAAACATAGTTGCAGTACTCCATCGTCATCATGAATCGAGACACTTCTTATTACGTGTATATGTGTGCACATTATTTTTAATTCAAAGGGAAAAAAATACATGCATGATGTACTTGATAGTTTTTGGCTTAGAACTTAATATCCAATGTATTTTGTTTAAATACTTGTGCTTCAAATGAAGCATTTTCCACGACATGCTTTATACAAGTAAGGACTCAAGTAATCTTTAACAATTGAAGGGATGATTCAATGCATTGGCGTGACATTTGTGTGATCCATTCCAAGAGTTAGAACTAGTCTTGTATTCCTAGGAGATTGGGAATTGTGGTATGTGTTTCCCTGCGATTAAATTATACGTAATGCTGATTCAATTGAAACCCAGTGAAGTTTGATCTCTGATAACAACATTCAGGACGTATATTTGCCATTAGAGTAGCAATGTGGCATGTTGGATATGTTATTCTACCACAATACAATAGGGGATATGTGCTATCAATATTTATTCACATAATTTATAATTCTATTATTTGCTAAAACATTAAAGTATTTCACTAAAATATGAAATAAGCCATTAATGCAACTTACAGAATATTCTAAAAATAAATTATTATGGAACCTATGCAGTTCATTGTACAACACGCAAGAAAAAAATTCGAACATATCTATATCTTGTACTCTAATTGATGAAATAAAAATAAAAAAAGAGAAAAGAAAAGAACCTTTGTAAACCGTGGAAAGAATTGATTTTTTTTTTCTTCTTTGATTTTTTTTGTCATAAGGGGTTATATACATATTAAAACAGAACTACACTTTAAAAAGTTCAATGGCCACCCCACAATATTTTGCCATATTTAGATCTGGTATTCAAAAAATGACAAAATACAAAATTTAACAATTTTCCAATAAATGGTTTGTAATTTATATGATGACTAGAAAATGCTAAACTAAAGTTAAAAAGAAAAGGTTTTTTTTTTTTTTCCCCAATATTATTTAAATAATGAATATATTGTATTGTACTTTTTGTTTCAAACGATAGTTTATTAATGGCAAAATATAAATAACAATTAACTTTTGCAGCAAAAAGTTTTTTTATAATTAATTCTTAATTAATATTTAAAATTTTTAAATTTTTTTTAGAACATAGAAAATACATAGAAATAATAAAAACATTTTTTTTTTCATTAGATTTATCATGGTCGAGAATTTTTTTATTTTCCATTTTGAAATTTGCTTCTCAATATTTTAGCAAAAAATTTAATAAGCTCACTTTAAGGGACTGTATGATAGATAACGTTTGAAAATATTTAAAGATTAATTCAAGTAAAAAATATTGTAAAAATTTGTAAGTATTTATACTATCTTTATTAAGTGTAAAAATCATAGATGATAAACTTACAAAATTCCATATTTTAGTAGCAAATCAAATGGTCACATACTTACTAGATGTCCATTAAAGTGCAACTTAAAAAAAAAAAAAAAAAAAAAAAAAAAACTTATTAAAGTGACTTTAAATTTGATATAAATAAGCTCGAGGAAAGGGGATACTTTATAACATTAAAAAATATTTCAAACAATTTTTTTTTTTATATAACATATCATATTTTCCTTTTCGCTTTTATTCAAGTAAAATTTTAGGTTATTTTGATGAAAGTTTTTTTTAAATATTTTGAAAGTCGAACCTGAATTATAATCACACCGAGATGGTTGCAGTAAAAATCAATATTTATAAAGTATGATTTCAAATGCATAAGTTTTTTTCTTATATTAGATCATGACTTCAAACAGCCGGAATATGGCCGAAGAAAAAAAAATAGCTCAAAATATTTTTTATGCCATACAGTATCCTCCTTCTTCAGGTATATACAGAGAAAATTCCAAGTTATCTTTACCATTTTTTTTTTTTTTTTTTTTTTTTTTTTGAAACTTGAACTTTAATAGTGAGCTCCTGTATTATTAAAATATGCTTTGCATTTTGAAAGAGATAAGTTTTGATAAGTGTGCGTAAAATTAATTCCTTATCAGATTCAATCCAGTGATCGAAGCCAAACTCCTGGATCAGAGGCAACACAAATATCTAGTATGTGAAACAACACCTGCTCACTACTCGCCTTCAGCGCTCTTGTTGAGAAAAATTAATAGACATAATTGTGAAATCAATAGGGTATTTGACACTATCAATAAATAATTGCCAAATATGGCATACATACAGTATTTAACGAAGTAATAATAATACAAGAGTTTTCTGCTCAAAATAATTGCTCAAATTCTTATAAATCGAATTTTAAAAAAGGTTTTTTTGATTGCATTGTCATGTGACCAGACACGAACGGATAAGAACCTTAGAGCAGGAATAGTGGGTAGAGAGATTGAAACCCTATTCTCCCTGTTCTCTGGTTGTAATCACGTGACTACCGTCAGTCTTCTGAGTCACCCCTTCCACACCTTTCCACACCTTTCCACTTCTTGTAATGTTATTTCAATGGCTGCCTTTCGTTCTACGAAGAACGTGCTGATATTCGACTAGTGTTTTAAGCTGCAAAATGGTGTCTGCATGTTGTGCCTTTGGCTGCTCCGAAAGACAAGTTAAAGGAGGACCAATTTCCTTTCATAGGTAAGTTCGTTGATTATTATTTCAGTTTATATTTGAAGCTTTTTATGTCGTGTTATGTAAAGACCTACGGTAAAACTGTGTTATCACAAGAAAAAGGAGTTGATTTTTATGAAATCTGCGTTCAAACATTTTTATTATGCATCATATCTACGTATTTCGTAATCGTTTGAAAAAAATATGTCAGAAATAATTCTTTTAGTTAAGTTTTAATTGGCATACGCCGTAATCTCTTGGCGATATTCAGTTTTCGCCAAATGGTAAAGCAGGTCAGCGAAAGGAGCATGTCTGCTCTAAGTCGCGCTCGTAAGGAATATTTTTGAATTGCAAAATAAAACAAATTGTTAAATTTATTTGTTAGCTTCCCAAATATTTTTCCAGTAAATCCTATACAACGAACCAATATACTAATATTTCTCAACTTTCGACGCTGATTACAAAACATTAATATCAATATTTTAAAATATTTTGACACCTTAATGAAAAAAAATTTTAGATTATCTTAAGTTTATTAAATTTACTTTAATTAAATATGTAACAAATTATTAAATAAATATATCGAATGAAGTTTAAAGAAAGTTAAAATTATAATATGTGTTTTTTTTATGTTTATTATTATTTGGATGAAAGTTTATTATTTATTGACCTTTTATTTTAGCTTTCCAAAAGATGAGAACCGAAGAAAATTATGGGAAAGGAATATTCGCAGAGAAGGTGTTCATTTACAGTATATGAATTTGATATAAATATTTCTATTAAGAAATATTATTTTAAATGTCAATAATGTTTATATCAGGTAAATGGGTTCATATGGCTCATCATGTTTATTAACAAATAAAACATATAAATAAATATACAATTTAAATAAATATTTTCTGTAAAATGCAATAAAAATTTCTTTGAATGAATATTTTCTGTGAAATGCAATAAAAATTATTTTCATAAGTGTTTTATGGTTTAATTTGTTAAATTAAAGCATGTATGGAAATAAATATTTACTAATTAAATGTAGTGTCATTTAAAGTACTATCCCAAGTTTATTGAAGTGATAAAAACATTACCCGCCAACATTTAAGAATAAAAATTATTTTAATGAATATTTAAAGAATAGGAACATTTTAAAGGTTTTCAAATACATACAAAATAGCCAAAAACACTAAGTTAACGGCTATTTAAAAAAAATCAAAAATTTATTTTTTGAAGTTTAGTTACACATTTTCTTCAGATTTATGTCTCAATCATTGCTATAAATTTAAAGGATAAATCTTAAGAAGTAATTTGGCATTTGTTTTATTCAAATATCTTCATTAGTTTATAAGTTATGAGGGGAAAGTGCAACTACGGGCTTACCTTATGGCGGCTATCTTTGATCCGCCATTTTGAATGAAGCGTAAGTCTGACTGATGACGACTTTTGATTTTTTATTTCTAATGACATTTAGAAGCTATCCTCCAAAATTTAGCTAGTTTAGAATTATTCCGGTAAAAAAACCTTTATTTCCTGGGCTAATAAGGGTCAAAATAAATTTATTAAAAATATTTCCTATTCAAATGATAATTCTAATAACTTTACTTGACATTTTTCTGCTTGTTAAGTCAAAATTGTTAAGACATTTTAAAAAGCATAATAACGAAACTTTTAAAGAAGTTATAAATTTCGTAAATTAAGGATACGAAATCGCCAAATAACAGCGAACAAAGATATCCCGCCAAATATAGCTGCTCTTTGACGGCAGTCACGTGGTGCAGTCTTTGCACCAGGTCGGGAGAAATTCCAATGGGACTGATCTCTCTACCTACTATTCCTGCTCTAAGATAAGAACACATCCCGATTGCACAATTTCGCTTGAAACCTGTAGTTGTTTACCATTCACGATACTATTTGGAGAACAGTGACATCACTCAGTCAGATTGGTTTTTGACTGCTTTTGAGGGTAGAGGCTTCTTTTCGCATTTTAAAATGAAATTTTTGCATTTATTTAAACAAAAATATAAGTGTTTATTTTTTTTGTTCATACTCTTTATTTAAAACATATTTTGAATTTCGTCAAATACCCAGATTGAAACTCTCCCATTTGACATTCAAATGCAAAAATATCCTTTAAAAGACCTTTCTCTAAGCTATTATCCCTTTAAATTCAGACTATTATCAATAGTCTAAGTGTTGCGATATTTTAGTGCATTATCCTCTTCATTTAGATATTTTTGCGCCAAGAAATAGAGCAATGCAAACAACATGTGTTCGAAACCATAATTAATTTAGATTTCAATACAACGAATAAAAAGATGAAAAAATATAGGGTTTTGGATTGCAATTTTGAAAGATAGAGTTAAATTTACAGACCCTATAAGATTTTTTTTTTTTTTTTTTTTTTTTTTTTTGCGCAAGACATAGAAAATCGTAAAAAAACTATTTTGGTAGAAATCGCAAATTTCTACGATAAATAGAACCGAAGTTATAGCCATCGTTCGATTTTTGGGGGGGGGGGGGCGGGTACTGTACATATGCAATACGTATATTTTATACACGAGATAATTATCTAATTAACAATAGCTCTAAAATACATAAGATTATTGGCTTTCCATAGCTTCATTTTCTGATTTATTATCTACTGTGAAATGAAATAGAATAATATTTTGATATATTTTTTATGTAACGTTTTATTTTATGTTATTATGTTCATTATAAAAATGTGAAGCTAAAATTTAAAGATATTGTATCCATGCAACTTCATGGGATAGCATCAAAAAAAGCTTTCTGGTGCACTACATTTTTTATAAAATGGAACATTAATGCGATTTTAATAATATTAAAACATAGCCACACAAATGTGGCTAATTTAATTTCAGGGATGGGAATATAGGCTTGCAAAACCTAAACATTTAAAAAGTTTAAAAGATTAAAAAAAACATGTTTCTGGTATGTTGGTATGTCATGAATGTTACTGAAAAACGATATTTTATTTTTGTAATTAACTGTTTTAAGAAATAGATCTACATGTATCCCTTTTTTGCTATTTAAACTTTTCAGATAAAGAAAATTATTCCAGTTTTAACAAAATTTTTTAAACATTGCTATGAGTCGAAATGAGCTTTAAATCTTTCTTTTTAATTATCATAATATATAACAGTATTTCATAAAATGTATTAGAAAAAAACAAAAAACATACAACATAATATTATTTCTTAATTTTGTATTAAATATACTGAAACGTAAAATCAATCAACAAAAAAAAAAAATTCATTACAAAAACGTTATTTGAAACATAATTTGAATGCTTTCAAGCGTGAGAACTGTTTCCAAAATGATTTGAATAAAAATTTTATAAGTAACAACATCAGATGATTTTATGAGCTAAGAACCTTGTAACTGACTTTAATTTCCAAATTATACTATAAATTACTTTAAAAGAAGAACCTAGAAATACTGAAATTCAGCAAAATATTTTGCCCCAATATCCCCTGAAGCATTGTCACTATTTTATCCTTGCCCCATACCTTTCGAATTCTGAGTAACAAATATCCCAATCTCATTTTTCTGGTTCGGAGAAATTCCGGCAGTGTCGATAGGAGCAAGTTAAGGTTTCAATCATTCAATTTTCTACCTCATCTTTTCTCTCCTCTCTCCGACACATAAACTTCCGATCTTCTCTGGATAACGATGTGATGCGTTCCATCGCGCAATGTGAGATTGAAAAGAATGAGATAAACGTGATGAAAAAATAAGGGATTGTGATGGGGGTGTGATGGCATGTTTATCGTGAAAGGACAAATCGATTTCAATGTTGGGGTATGGTCTAAATATTGTCACTATTACTGTTTCTATTTCATCGTCATTAGGTATCTGTAGGATATCCTAAATTATATACTACACATCATTTGTGAATCATAACATTCATACAAATGCATACGTTATGTTAAATAGATATAATGATTAAAAAACTTATATACTATTTATGGGTGTTGTTTTTTTTCTCACGATCTAATTTCTCCCTTTACACAAAATGAAAATTAATAAATAAAATTTATTTAAAAGCTAAGATCTCCGCATCCAACAAATATGACATTTACAATTACACATTGTGTTATTTGCCTGAAAATCGAAGTTTAAACACCGCACAGTCCGAAAAATTGGGGAAGTTTTAAAAGTATACAGTAGATGTCAGCATTATATAAAAAAATCCATGTAGAGCACGCTGAAGAAACCTAAGAAATCTTTCAGAAAAAAGAATATAATACCAAACTCTACAGATTTTCCAAAAATGTAAGTTCTCTAAATAATCTTAATCTGCGAAAGGCTAACTCGTAGTTATTAATGGATATTCTTGAATTTAAGAAATATAAACTTACTTATTGCGAATATATATATTAACAAATTTAATAAATATAAATATACGTGCGATAAAATTTTCATCGTCTCTTGGAAATAGATTTAGAACTGGAACAGAAAATGTTACAGCTATCGGCAAAACATAATTAGAACCTTAACAAATCATTGATTAAGTTAAATAAACAGTTTTCATGTGCTTTGTTTTCTTTAGCGAGTAGTTTGTGATATGTAGTCTCACTATGAGTGTGTTATTTACGAAAGAAATGCTAATGACTACTGTCATTAAAAATTGAAAACCGTAAACAACATTATTTTTTTCAGTTTTTGTATTATGATAATTATTATTATTAACTAAAATATTATTTCTTAAAAAGCTTGGTAAAATATACTGAATACTATTTGAAATATTTTGTATTACATTTTTAGTATTCAATTTAAGTGTTATTATCTAAATGAACACTCATTCTATAATAATCAATAAAAAAATTGCATAAAATGTTTTGTTATTACTATTAATGTGTTGTGACATAGTTAATATTGTTTTCCTCAAATTTTTCTAGTAAAATTGTGCTCACATCTTTCTTCCAAAGGCATCTTCTTAAAATGCATTTATTTCAGTATATTATTTCATAAAATTTTTAGAGAGTAAGTATAGGAATTGAAAATGCAATTTCTATTATAGTTCAAAATTGCATAATTTTTTTTTTGTACGTTGGCAAAAGTCGTTAGTATTGAAGTGTTACTAATGGTAAAAGTAAGATGAATTTTTTTTATATCCTAAATTAAAATCTATTTTGTAATTTAGTTATTATTAATCTTTATTCAATTGAACTGTATAATGTAAGATTTTAAACATATAGCTCAAATATATTTACAATAAGTACCAGTTTAACAACCGTAAATTTTAATTCTGAAGAAAGCTTTAAAACATATATTAAATTTGATGTTAAACGCACTCAAATTTAAATATTAGCTTGCATGACAAAAAAAAAGAGAAAATTTTTCATTCATAACACAGTTATTGGAACAATATTCCGTAAAATTTGTGAAAAGAACAAAATTTATTTTATTCAATACAAATCATCTCCAAATTGCGAAAATTAAATGTTGGTTCTGAATAACTTCAGTTATAGAGCACATTATTGGAATCGCTGCCATTTCATTTCGATGACATACTCTCTTTTTATACGGGGAAAAGTTCCAACCAGCCCCAAAATAAATAATTTTTTTACTCTCTTCCATTGGCAGCGTTCCCAAAAGACTCCAGTGGGGGGTATTCTGAATTTCATGAGAAGAATAAAGCAAATATCAGGAAAATAATCTATCTTGAAAGACATTTCTGACAAATGAAAGAACGCAGCAAAAAAGGGCCCAAGCATTGACTCCAGACCACAGATAGGAAGAAAGAGGAAGATTACGACGCATCGAAATGACTTCAGGTCGTTGGATCTTGGTATCCATTTTGTAATTCACTCTGTCAGGACAAGTGTCACATGACTTTGGACTTGTTTCGAGAGAGAAAATTCATTTTCTTTCATGTCTCAGTTGTAGAGGTTTAGACAGTTAGGGATGATGGGAGTAAAAACTGAATGTGAAACTCTGACCGAATTAAATTTTTTCAATATGCATAACGCATTTGCAGAGAGTTTTTGTGAAGACAATTCTAATATATGTGCTTTAAGTTATTGTAATTTCATTCGGTTTTTTTAATATTTGGAATAGTATTATTCTATAGGGTAATGCGATGATGATGAGATTCATATTATATATTTATTATTTATTGAATATTTACTGTTCTTCAATAAAGCTAAAAGATTTTACAACAAAGTATCATAGAATTGAACAGTCTTTGTACAATTTATATCATGTTATGTTTTGTAAATAACTTAGAAGAAACCAATAAATTGCAAAAGTAGATTATCAAATGTTTTGTTTTCGTGGTTTTTGAATTAGTTAATGTATACCACAACATAACAATAAACTATATTATTAATATTTAAAACTTACTCACATTTACCTATTTGTGGATTCAGAATAAATCCAAATGTTTTTCTTGGAATATCAACTATAGTTTAAAATTCATTTATGGAAAAATGTAATTAACGAACTGACCAAAATGTCCAGGACCGTTTTAAAAATTAAATGGGCAAAATGTTTTGAAAAATAAAATATTCAACAAAATTATATACAAAGACAAGTCTCTTTTATTTATTTATGATTTTTATATGTTTGTTACAATGCAAATGTTAACGTTTATATTTAAATGTGTTTTTCTTATTTTTATGTTTATATCTAAATGTGTTTTTCTTATTTTATGTTTATACTTAAATGTATTTTTTTTATTTGCTTTCAAGAAGTTCGTTTGCATAATATTGAGAACTTAAATGCACAACTCATTATCATGCCTAAAATTAATTTCTGAGTGGTATAGTGTGTCGTTGCTTTATCACATTTGGGGGGATGTTTTTTGGTTTTTTTTTTTCGAAAATGATTTTTTTAAACAGACATTTTAATCGCTGTACTTAGTATACGTATATACAAATAAAGGTAATTATTTTATATAATTTGTTTTGAAATGCTATAAATAATAAATAATAATTAACAATAATAAGTAATTATAAACAATAAATAAAATAAATAATAATGAATAATAATTGTTTTTATTCATTACATATTTTTTTCCAAGGCAAAACGAACAAATATTGAAAGAAACTTGTATAGATACACGATTTAATTCCCAATTTACAAAGTAAGTGCTCAATGTAAGTTATCAGTAGTTATACAACCTAAATAATATTCATACATTTAATTCCACAATTACTCTTGAAGCCATTCCCAACACCAGTTCCACCGTATCCATCTTTGTTCTTCCACCATTACCCTTTATCATAAAAGTTTCATCTATACCACAGACATCCTTCTGACACGAGTTTGCGTCTTTCCTCTAAATCGGCAACCATCTGAAACAAGATAAACCAGATGCTCCTGACAGCTTTCAAACACCTTCGCATCATGGATACGGGATCTCTCAGCCAGCTTCAGAATGGATCGAGTTTGGACGGAATATATTACGTGAACTTCTTTTGTTCGTGTCTTTTTGAAATCATCATTCGCCCTCGGAAGCATTTCGGACAGCGTTACTGAGAGAAATGGAATTCTGCCTTTGAAAAAATTGTATGTTATGTGTTTACAGTGAAATATCAATATTACCATTAAAGTTTGTATCGAGAAGATTGTGCTAAACTCAATTGTTTTATGAGTTCAATTTGGTATGCTGTGAATGAAAACACATTCGAAATATATTGCTAATCGAAATATGTCAATCGAAAAAAAAATTCTGCCATTACTTTTTTAATCCCACTAAAAGGATTACAAATAAGGTTTATTTATAATTATACATATTTTTTCATCAGTGTAATTATTAAGAATTGAAACATCCATGCATACTTTTCCGAAATTCAAAACAGACAATTATCTCACAACGGACACTTCCCACATTTTTTTTAAATTTTTTTAATTCAATTCTAAGTGTTTGGAAAGGGCTATAAACACAAAAATTTCTGCTCAATGCGTTTTTTTTTTTTTTTTTAAATTTGTGATCAAAGTTACCTTGTTAGACGTTAGCGAGAAAACGATTAATTCCCCTGGCATTGAATGTGACGTCACTGCTTCCCAAATATCTTGGCTTGAAATGCAGCAGCGGAAATCAGATTTGCAAGCTTCTTGCAAATCACGTCAACCTCTACGGAATATGGCAATGATCTACCAAAGCCAACTTTTTAGCAGAAACCTCATGATAACAATAGAAACTGTAGGAACCTTGACGTCACATATTTCGATGAGTGTTTTGATCGGACTGGTTTTGGCTCGGTTTTGAGGCATTTCCTTTTCTTAACATTTAAATAACTAATTTTTTTAAAGTACTTTTGTTTAAATATTTGAAATCAGAAAGAAATTGTTCATTAATATAAACTAATTTCACTCGTTTTTAAAAAATGCTGGAAAGGTCCATTATTGGAATCATACTTTGCCAATTACCCATGTATATAGCACTTAATAATCTGATTGAAATGTTTACTTAATGTGGGAGCGAGAGAGCAAGCGCCATGATTCACGTAGAAAGAACCTGAGTGCGTGCTTCCGAAGAACAACTTAAAATAATTCAGAGATGGAGTTTGGCTGAAAGCATATCAACATCTAGCTGCGGAAGTTACTGATTGCGATCAGAGAATTAGTGCTGAGGTATTCGGAACTGGAGCAAGACTGAGTAGATGCCAGGGGACTGTGGTTGAATCTGTTAAACTATATCAGTTCCCATGCAAATAATTTATCTAATATAATATATTACGAAACCCTACACCGAGTTTGATCATTTTCCTCCCACAACTTGGGGGTCGCCGGGGTCTGTCAACACCGTCTCCACAGAGACGGTGAGTGAATATTTGTTTCATTTATTGCAAGAAATAATTATCTGATAGGATAATTGTTCTGCGAAACTAAACTGAAGAACCCCTAATTTTCTTTCAAATGCTAGAAAAGCCGATTTGATACGTTTAGCGGATGAGTTGGAATTAGAATTACCGCCAAATCCAAAAATTGTTAGTTTGATCAAATTAATTTCAGAATCTGGCAGTTTTAATGCAGAAGTGGCACAAAATATGCTAACTGAAATTGTTCTAGAAAGGAAGGAAAGCAAGAACCTTGAACTTTTGCTCACGAAAAAAGAAACCAACAACTCTTCAGAAAATTACTCCTCACAATGAATAAGTTTCGATGTTAAAAAATTTTAGACAGATTTTGATATGTCGGGTGACATTGACATTTATTTATCATTGTTTGAAAGCAACTAACACATTTTAAAGTTTCAAAGAATAGTTTTTTTTTCTCCGAATTATTGGGACTGGTTCCAAGGGAAATTGCAGGTATTATTGCAAAGGAAACTGATGATCTCACCAACGATTTTGAACATGTTAAAAAAAAATTACTGGAACAGTTCAGAATAACTAACGAACAATTTCATCACAAATTTTACATTAAGAAAAATGGAATTTCAGTTTCTTGGCGAGATTTTGCTTTTTAGACAAACCATTACTTTGAAAAGTGGATTACAAGTCTTAAAGTAACAAAAATAGAAGAATTAAAAGATTTGATAGTTTGCCAACAAATCCAAACGAAAGTTTCCCCGGAGGTGAGCAAACTCCTAATAGACGAATTGCATAAGATCAAAACAGTAGAAGAATTAATCACAAAGCTAGATTAACATGATGCAGCCCGGTCGTTTTTAAGACGCCTCACAACCGAAACAAAAGTAAAATGGCACGGTTATAGCAAGCATGATTCCGGTAAATCTAGAACGAATAAGGATAGGAACGATAAGTTGGATGAACCAAAAAAGAGGAACCTTTGTGGAAATTGTTTCGAAAAACACTACATTTCTGAGTGCCCCAATAGAAGAATGTCTTTGGGCACAAATCGTGCGAATGCTCCAAAAATAAAAAGAACAGTGCTAGTATAGTTCAGATACAATCCTTAAATAAACCAAATATTATAAAATCTATAATGCCCATGAATAAAAAGAAAGATACCTTTACAAAATCTAATTACAGAAGTGACAAGAGCTCACAGAATTTTGTTGCAAAAATGGAAGACGAACAATCCGAAGACAATTTTATGTCTGAAGATCAAACGTATGGGGACTATGGAACTGACTTTAATGAAGGACAACAATCCGGATAAGCTAATGGCGACGAGGAAGATCAAGGCGGATCAAGTGGGGATACCGTTTCGTCTAGAAAATCGTCTTCCGAAGAAGAAGTAGAAGATAAAATACTTTTTATTGGAGGAAAAACTAGAGACACTTACTAAAAGGATTGAAAGTAATACTTTTCCACATTTGGTGAAGACACAGAAGTAAATATCAAAACAGACCCTATACTAGCGGTAGATCAAGAGTTTTTGCATTTGTAGCTTTTGCTAGCCGAGATTCTGTCGATTCTGTTCTGCAAAATGCACCTCATAATATTAAAGGTAAACAAATTAAAGCCAAAAGAGCTAAAGTTAGGAGAGCCAAAGTTAGGCCTGGCAACAACAAAAAATATTCGTTGACGGTATTGAATCCAACATGACAGAGTCAGATATGAGTAACTACTTTGAACATTTCAGAAAGGTTGAGGCAGTTGAGCTACCGTTTGATAAGGTAAAAACCAAAGGAGGCAACTCTGCTTTGTCACCTTTGATGATGAGTCTAAGGTTGGTCAGGTATGCAAGCATCTATGATTGAAGATTTAGGGCAACAAAGATGCATTCATCGTAGCACTGTACATAACCATTTGGTTTTTCTTGTTGCTGGTGATTTTTGTTTTTATGTTATTGTCAAATCAACCTGGAATTGAAGTCATGCCGGGACGTCATGAAGTCAGGACGGCTGATTGTGGGAGCGAGAAAACAAGCGCCATGATTCACGTTGAGACAATCTGCATGCGTGATTCCGAAGAACAACTTAAAATAATTCAGAGATGAAGTTTGGCTGGAAACATGTCAACATCTAGCTACGGAAGTTACTGATTGCGATCAGTGAATAAGTGCCGTGGTACTTTCAACTGGAACAGGACTATGTAGATGTCAGAGGTCTGATGTTGAATGTGTTAAACTTTCGCTGTTCATATGTAAATAATTCCTCTAATATAAAATATTACGAAACTCTACTCCGAGTTTAATAATTTTCTTCCCACATTAATAATTTATATAACATAACAGATATTCGTATTTAAAACATTTCAAATTTGTATGTTCTGTGTTCTCAGAATTGATTATTTCTGAGCACAATGGACAATTCCCGCATTTTTTAAAAACGAGTGATATTAGTTTATATTTATGAAGAATTTCTTTCTGATTCCAAATATTCAAAGAAAAGTTCTTAAAAAAATTAGTTATTTAAATATAAAGGGAAAAAAAATGCCCCAAAATCTAGTCAAAACCAGTCCTATCAAAACACAAAACAATTCTGTGACGTCAAAACTTCCTCCGGTTTCTATGGTTATCATGAGGTTTCTGCCATATAGTTGGCGTTGGTAGACCTTTGCAATATCCTGTACAATTTGGCGTGATTTGCGAGAAACTTTCAAAACTGTTTTCCTCTGCCGCATTTCAAGCCAAGAAGTTTGGGAAGTCTTGACTTCACATTCATTTCGAGCCGAATGAATCATTTTCTTGCCAACGAGTAACAAAGGAACTTTTATTGCAAATTAAGATAGAAAAAGCGCACTGAGAAGAATTTTTTCTGTTTATGGCCTTTTCGAAAAATTTAGAATTGAAAAAAAAAAAAAAAAAATTTAAAAATGCGGGAATAGTCCATTAATAGCATACATCTCTAGCAGATATACCTTCTCATTTCAATAAAGCCTGCATTATCAAGATAGTTCAGTTAGAGTTCAACAAATAATGTAATTTAATTAGGCATTTTTTCCAACTAATCAAGCTACATTACTTATTCCTATAGTCATATGAAACATTTATATATAAAGTGAATGGTTGAAAATGAAATTTAAATCAAATTTATTAAATATTTCTTTCGAATTAATAACTGTTGAAGTTTTAGTATAATGCATATAAGGAATGTATATAAAGTAGAACAAAGTAGTATTTCTATGGCGTTTTAATGTTCTTGAATTTTCACCGAAAATTTACATTTTAAGAGCTATCAATAATACAAAGTTATAGATAAGAAGTGCCAATTCTCAAGTAACAGTACAAAATAATAATATTTATGTTTCCTGGAGTATTACGAACTATGATTCGACTACAAAAAAATTAGATATTTATTAAAAATAATTGTATTAATTTAATAATTTATATTTTATCATACTTGATACATTAATAGTTTACTGGATTCCTCAAGATTTTCTGTAATTGTCAAACTGTAAAGTTAAAAACACTTCATCTTCAATATTTAAAACAATGAATTCTACTTTATCCTGGAATATTTTTCTGTAACAAAGTATTCGAGTTTAAAATGTGAGCATTATGCATGACAAGTTACTTGGCAGTATCCTATGAAATATCATATTACCAGCGCTATAGCAATCATTACATGGAGGTATGGCTACGATGACATTTCCATATCTCATTGAATATGTATGGAAAATTCATATCATTTCAGCTTTAGGGAAATTATGGTAAGCGAAATATTTTTACTGGATTTATGGGGATGCTTGAAAAGGAATTGAAACCACATTCGCATTTATTATAAAATATGCATCATCATTCAATAAATATCAGCTGCAAAATGACTGACTTCATTTAAAGATACTTTAATTGCATAGGAAACACATTCAGATTGAAAGTATATTTCTGATAAGAATATTGAGTAAAAGGTTTGATACCCATCCTACCTAATTTACCCACTTCTTTAATGTATATTAATACTTTTTTCATCAACATATACTGCGGCAAAAATATAAACTTATATGTACTCTTTATAGCATAAAAAGGTATCCACTTATAGCAGCAATATATTAACGTGACAATATTTTTATTTAGAAAATTCAGTACAAAACTCTAAATTATTTTTAAAGGATTTAATAATATGTTGGCGATTGCACAAAAAGAGCCGATACAACTTAATGACTTCTACAAGCTTTAAAAATGATGAAATTTAAAAAAATGTAGCTTGCCATTTATTATGCATAATAAAAGTATTGCGTACATCTTCCCATCTTTTGGTTAAGTTCAGCTTGAACAGCATACAAATATATGCGTACTTGACAAGTAGTGTTCATATTCAAGAATGATTTTCGTTCAATTACGTGACTAAGATTTTTTTTTACGAAGTCACCTCAGTAAGTTTAAAGCAAATATTCAAATAAATCTCATGGACTTCTAAGTTTTATATCAGCTGGACTTTCATCTAAAGACGGTTTATAATTGAATACTTCTGTGATGGTTTCCTATTTAATTATTCCTGTTTACCCAAAATAGTTTGTTCATTGTAAGTGTCATATTTTTAAAAAAAAGTTTTTTCGTACCTTACATTATGTGTAAGGACTGTCAATTGATGTCTTGCATGTGATAAGTGCCTTAGTTTGCTTACTGATTTACAAGTTTATAATACTTCGTTAAAATGGATGTTAAAAGATACTTAAGATTTCTTATTCCTATTGATCTTTAACCACATCAAGTATTGCTATATAAATTTTTATAATTTCCCAAGAAAATATACCAATTTTCTTTTAGAACACTAAACAAGTAAACACCTAGGCCAAGAATGAACATCACAGGCAAAACATTTAACAACCATCATAGAAAGGCATGACCATCTTATATCACCTTTACAATTCCGTTGATGGTCTTTACATAGTTCAATAACCTAAGACCAAAACACTCGGAATGTATTAATTTTACTTAGGAAAAGCATCTGACAACACCCTATTTCTGTAAGAAAATGATTTTTCTATCTATTTCATCCATGACTTTAAGGAATCATCTTTAAAAGTACTTTATATTACAAAAAAAAAAAAAAAAAAAAAAAAAAAAATCCAATTGACTACTAACTAGGGTATCATGCTGGAATTTTTTTTATGTCAAAAAGTTGATCTAGTTGTCCCACGTTAATAAAAACGAATTTAAAATAACTTTCCAACTAATCTTTTAGAAAGACAATTAAATAAAAAAAAATAAAAAAGAACAGTCGTTCGTTTTTCTGTTGAATAATTTCATTTCGAAATTCAACTGTGTGTGCTTGAGAATCCATTTTTAATCCATTAAAACTATCCCTTCACCCCTTTTCTTCCAATTTAAGAAGGATATTCAGGAATGTTTCGTCTTAAAAGGTCTTTCGTAAGTTGCCCCTCTTTTGAATTATTCTAAGTTATCCACAACCTGTTTGAAAAATTGTTTTCCAAAATCGGTATCTCGTGTAGGTTTTATATCATGTATGTGCATTTTAAATTGGTGCATATTTCTTTCAATTTTCAACAATAGACCTATTGTTTCTAGTTATTGTAGCTAAATTCTCTTTTTTCAACTCACAAAATATATGTGGATTGGCCATCTTTCAGAAAAAGCATGTAGAAAACTGCATGTTAGGAGGTTGTATAGTTTCTTTTTTTATCAATGTCGAAAAATATAGCGTGTGCACAAATTTTGCTGAGGTATGGGGATGCATTTTTTTGACAAAAAATTGCTAAAGTGATAGTCATTACTCTTTTTTGTTTCTTGTTTTAGTACATAAAAGTTCTGAATTGAAAGATAACTGTAGAGTAAGTTCATTTTTAAGCTGTAATATCATTAAAAAAATTCCTTTGTCTGTATAATAAAAGTAACATACTGAGTTATATTTCTCCTTTCTGTAGAAAATGATAGAATCGGTTAATGATATTTTTCATACTTTAAAGGTGTCATTTAATATTTTAAAATTATTTTTTATATGTTATCCAAAATTAAATTAATGAAAAGTAGGAACCAGGTACTTTAATTAACAAACACATTAATTTAATTCTCTTAGAAATAAAAAAATATATATATTGTATAGTAATATTGCATTCTAAGTGTAAATTCTTCCGAATAATGTGTCATAACCTAAATGTCTCTTTTAAGTTCTCATTTTGTATCAAAACTCTAATAGTATACTTCAGAAGTGTTTAATTCTTACTACTCATTAGGGTTATTACAAATATTCATAACTATATCATCATAAATTACATTTTCATACATTCATCTTTACTATACACACACTACACAAAGTTATTTATTTCATTTATAAAATCCTACCAAAATATAACCAGTGATAATAACTTTTCAAATAAAACCGTTTATCTTATTTAAAAAAGCAATCTTTAAATATAAATCCTAAACCAAGTTTTTTTATGTATATAACGTTTTATTGAAATTTTATTGGTTAAAGATATAAATATTCTAAAAGCTTTTCATCCTAACGAAAAAAGTAGTGAATTCAACTTTCCACTGATGATGATTTAATATATATCAAATTTTAACGATATAACAAATATTTAAAAGAATCTAAGCGAATATATTATTTCAAAATGAACCAACACTAATATCTCTTTACCTAGATAATTTACGTTTAAGATAGACTTTATGGGAGTCACTTTTAACATTACGCTTGCATAATTGAAACCATTGCCCTAAACTTTATTAAATTAATACGAATGCACCAACCTCTTGAGTGAAGTAAGTATGTAAAAGTAAATTATTTAAATTTAGTGTAGACCATATACATAATTAGCAGAATGGGCAAAGCAACAAGGGCTTGAAAGTTCTAAAAGCATTTAGCTACTAAGATTAGGAATGCAAGACACTTATTAATTTCCGGATCCGAACATTGAAGCCCCTACATAGGAGTAGTTTAATATTGTTATTGATATACAAATATTGTTTTTATGTTTACTTATTGGATTTGCGAGTAAAAACCTATAATTTAAGTAGTACTTATTGTCACAGATGGACAAGAATAAACTTATATTATTTTGATTATTGAATGTTGTAACTAAACTTATTTTTTAAAAAGTATAATTTAACCTTAAGTAATGTATTAAAATGGTATGTTCCGTATTATGCTGTATGATTTAGCCAATTTCAATTGCTTTTAGTAATAAAGTTGAGCATTTTGAACTTAAGAATAAATATGCTATATTAATGTTGAATTAATCAAATCATGATATATATCGACATATATATTATGATTTGGAAGAAAAAAAACTAGAGAAATATAAATGTTTCTCTAATTTTTCAGTAGAGCAGCATATGCACATGAAATTCACATCAAATATAAATTTTTATATAATATAAATGTCAAGGAAAACAAAACAGTCACAAAAGAAAGTGGAAAGAATATTGTAGGGTGAAGAGTATGGACTACCACAAGAGTGAAACTGATACAGATGCAATCTATATAATAAATCACACAATTCAATGAGTTGAACTGTAGTAAGACATTATCAAACTTAAATTGCCTAAAGTAACAATGTGATAAAATATGTTATAAAATTCAATAAACACAATTGCAAAGTTAATACATCATTACAGACTGCATATAGTTATGAAACGTATTGACAGTAACAAATTATAAGTTTAATCTCATTTACTTTCCTAGGGTGACCAATACAGCAATCCATTATGTTACATATCAAGCCCAAAATTGATGTACCAGCAAATTCGTTTTTTTAATTGGCATTTACTACATAGTAACATGCTCCGAGTTTTCTGTAAACCATCTAACGTAAACGTCCAATATTATGAGACTGAATACATTCCTTTCAGTCTCGTGTGTAATGCTTCACAAGCTTTGTTCTATTACTAAAAAGTAATTAGATAAAATCTGGTAGTGCACTAATTTTCAACATGAGTGTGATTTGGTTTATAGTCTTGTAATATTGTTCTCGAGTTGTTTAATGTTGTGTCATTGTTCATTGCATTATCGATTGATACAACAAACACTTGAACTACTTCATATTTTTCAATAAATAATAATAATATTTACATAGTCTAATGATACATTACACTTCAATATGCAATTACTTATTTAAATGTTAAGTAAAAAAACTAATTTAAGAAGACATATTTATATTCAACAAATATTTAGTTACAAAAGTAGATAGTTGATTTCTATATTAGGGTGTGAAGAAAATTTAACCTGATGAGACAGACAGGTGAATACTGTCTTTTTATAGCATATTCTTGGTATACGTAATGTTGACGAACATTTTTTTTTTTTTTCGTTTTATGTGTACACGACTCGTACTGCAAAATTTTACACAGCAGCATGATCCGTTTTTGAGTTAGGTTGTTTACAAATCGACACTCATAAAGACGCACTATTCTATATTTTTTATCAATGCATTACTATCTTAAACATACATTATATATGCAGCACTCGAGAGTAACAATGAACCATATAAGATGCAAACACATTCAAAGACAGAGATACAGAATGCTACAATTTCAGCAGCTTTTTTGTTATAAATACATAAATGCGTTTAATTTGAAAATATCACTGAGCAAAATTATGAAGGAGATATATATAGTGTATCGGATAAGAGTGAAAACTGATAAGCACTAAAATATGTTGAAGTTTCCAGGAGAGCTGAAATACCTTTTAAAGTGATAATTCAACATTAGAGTTCCGATTCTTTATTAACCATTTCTAATAAATTGAAACCAGTGGTAATATTTCAGATTTTACCAATCGATGTATTCTCCCCTATTTTCAAATATACCAAAAAGTTATATCAAACTAAAGGTAGAGCTAGTACCTTTCTCTTCTAAACCAATCGTAATTTAATATTTGCAAGTTTATTTGGGGTATTTATTGTGGTGTATGTTAAACACAATGTTAATTTCAATAATATACCTGCTATTATATTTCAGTCCTTCAAGAAAATCATAAAAATAGCAATTGAAACTATTTTTACAGATTTTCTATACATATTTTATTTTAATAGAAGTTACATGCAAATATGCATGTGCTACCTAGTTATGTCTGAAATGAATATTTTAATGACTATAAATTGAAAAATTTTAAACAAAATATAAAAAAAAAAAACGTCACAGCAATATCTTTATATATTATATATAACAATATTTTATCATTAGACACGATGTCTCAAAAAATGTTTACTTTCTACAAAGTGCGACGCTTACAGCGATGTACGATAATAATTTAGGACAGAAAACATTCAAAATGATTTATACAGCATAGATGTAGAAATTGCACATGGGATGTTGGTTTAAATAACAATTTAAAGCATTCTTCATTTAAATGGGAATTTATATTTATGACTTATTTATTATACAAGGCCACTATTCATTCATTTTATGACCTTGCATTTTTGAATTTTTAGAATTGGATGGACGATTGTAGAAAAATGTTTTCAAAAGTGAATTAATATCTTTTTAAAATGACTTAGTTTTCGGGGTGTCAAAATTTATTTATTAGTAAACGCTACAGAAATGAATAATTCTTAACATTGATAATATTTACAAAATGTTCATTTTAATGTCAGTTCAACATTTCATATCTGGAAGTTAAATATTCTTAAAACGCTTACGGCATTTTGGGAGAATAAATAAACCTAGATGTTATATCTACTATCTTGAATATTATATAAACATTTATGTGCACCATATTTAGTTGTACAGATAAAAGTTAAGATAAAAAGGGTTTCAGATAAAAAGTTAACAGGATAATTAGTTTTGTTCATAGTAATATTTTTTGGAAATTGAAAATCAGTAAATATAAACTGTGAAAATTATTATGATGAAGTTTTCTAGTTTATAATAATACTTATCAATAATATAATTGAGTAAATTTATTGATACACATAAATTACTGATTAATTAGGGAATGAAATATCGGAAACAGGTTGGTATTAGGGCAAAATAGCCCATTGGCATTTTTTGGCAAACAAAACTTAAACTAAAAAGTTAGGTATATTATTTGCAAGTCTCAAGTTTTCATACTGCAAGGTCCTACCTAAATTACTTAAAATATATAATAGATTTTCAATTTATACTAGAACACTGCATTAGTGGCAACTTTAAATGAACTTTGAATTTTGAGTCAAAATATTAAAATATAATTCGAATGCAGATGCTAAACTAATAATGTTGCACAAATGTTATTAACAAGCTCTCAATACACATAATAAATGCCATATTTTCACGATTTTGTTTTCGTATGATGTATATTTGAAAGAGATTTTAACTCCTTAAATGTCGTCAAATTTGACATGCATGGCATTCTACTTCAAATGAACTATTTAATATTCATCTGCAGTAAATGATGAGCATTTTTAACAGTCCCAGTTAGGTAGTATTTGCCGGTGAAATCAAGTAGGTAACCTTTTTTTAGAATTTTGTAGAAACTAGTTAGAAATGATAATATTTAACTATCGATAGTTAATTTTGTGGCAGTAGAAAAAACTAAAAAAAACAAAGATTTTTTTTTTTTTTTTAATCTAGCCAGAAAAATGCATATTTTCTCCTTACGCTTGTATAAAGCTCTACGAGAATAAGTTGATAAATGCATAAGTATTTGCCTGAAATTCAAGTTTGTGAATTCTTGTTCATAGATTAGTTGTATCGGAAATGTTTTGTCGCAAGAGCTACATCTCATATATACTGCACCAGAATAGCTCGTTAACCTAACTTAAAATTATAAGAAACTATAGGTAAATTTAAAATATGAAATACTGATAAATTGTCGAAAATATCCTTAAGGTATACATATACAATTGAGATGATTTTCTTTAATTTTTAGGTTATGATTTCAAACTTTTTGCAAGTATATCAGAATTAAAAATGATGCAATTTTATATATAAACTTTTTTTTTCGTAAATTTTTTAATCAGCTAATTGCAATTAATGTGACTAATTATGACATTATTAGAACATACATAAATAAACTTGTAATTAACTTAGAAATATGATATTTATTGTAGATAAAATATAGTATATTGACGCATGTTCCTATGGAGAATTTCGAATTTGGCTGCAATAATTATTTAATTATAAATTTTTAAATAAAAAGTTAAAAAAATACATAGTTTTTAACATAAAATTAAGATTAAAATATTTATAAAAAGTGTGTTTATAACAATATACGTTAGATTCTCCATAGGAAACACATTCACAACTTGTGTCTTCAGAATAAAATTAGAATTTTGTCAAATCGGATAATTTATTATGAAGGTATAACCGTTGGCGTAAAGTCATATAACACCAAAATGTCGTTCTTCAGAAAACTCGTTTAAAGTTTACTACAGTAATGAACGTAACATAATAACTTTAATAAAGATGATTTAACTTAAAAAAATATTTTCAATTATTTTCTTTTTTACTTTATTAGGAACAATACTTTGAATTCTAGCTTTTTTTACTTAATTTTAGTACCGATCATGAAAACTTGTTTATTTTTAATTACTTAAAATTTAAAATTGCAAAATATTTAAATTTATACCACATTAACAGCGTGAAGTAAGTTGACCCATATTGCTTTATATAATTTAAGATTCAATAACGCATTTAATACGAAGTATAAGGATCAAGGGTTTTGGCATAAAGGAAGTCGCTTGCAACTCATATCCAAAGTTTTCTTATTAGTTTTTGTATTGCTTCTCGCCATGAAGCAGTTAAAAATGATGTATTGATAGGAATAACACTGGCCATTTGTGAAAAGGGTGGGAAAAGTTGAAAAACTATACTCGAACAAATGCCGAGACTGTCAAACTACATACATTATTAATAACTATTAGATAATTCTACACACATTTAATAATAACTATTACATTATTCTACGCACATTTAATAATAACTATTAAGTAATTCTACTCCTACCTGAGAGCTTCATATTTTTGGATTGTTCTTCCTATTCATTTAGATTTCCGAGAAAAACCTCTCCAAACCCCAATCAAAAGAACTCAAAGGATTTCCAAAATCAAATGATGTAAATAAAAAAAAAAAAAAAAAAAAAAAACTCAAAGAACTTAATTAGTTGGGAAAACCTCTTCATGCAAACTATTATTTTGCCTTCAATCTAAATTTTAATTAAATTTATTAGGAGTAGTTAGCTCTTCCAGACTCCTGTAATGACAGATTGGATAAAAGAACTTACTTATTCGGGGAGATTGTTGAGCATATCATTTTGTAGACGGCCAGATGACCAAACGGTAAAAAATTAAGTCAAAGGAGATTGTGTTATTTTTGCACTGAATGTGTTTTTAAAAACTTTATTTTGTCAGTACTTTCATTACTTTTTTTCGCCATTGCAATGCCTCTTTCTTTCACTCAAATTCACCTTATAACTTTCCCCGTTCGACTAGCGAGCGTCTATTAAGTTGAGATCCCTGCGCTAAACGCAGACCTTTTGTCACAAAACTTCTTCAACTTCCGACGTTCCCCACTTAAACAAATAACTTTAGACTTGACTTGATTGTCTGTGTTATTATTTCTTTGATACTTCCCAGGAGAAAGTTTTAAATATATTCCTTTTACTAAAGTTTCTAATAAAATAGTCGACTATCCTTATAATCTTGTTTACTTTACAGCACTTTACTCTCCACGTACTGTTCGCACGTTTCATGTACCGATTGATGCCCTGACGATTGGAGTAACTGCTTCTGTCTGTCTGGGTACAGATGGTATAATTCCATAAATAAACAATCTAATCGAAGTGTTTGGAGTGACAGTTGGGAACCAACTGGCTACATCACCACAATCTTATTATTGGAATTTTCTCCTGCTATAAAAGTTCGTTAAGGAACAATAAGAAAATGTATTTCTAGAATTCATTCACAAAACACTAGGCGATGTTGGTCTGATCCTATATATTACATATTTTTTTATTTCTTACGAAGCTCATGCATTGTACCATTTCTGTTTGTAGCATAACTTTGGCAACATGTTGGCTAGAATCAATTATATTTCCTTACTCAAAATATGCTTTATCCTTACACAAAATTTGCTGCTATTATAAATAATGAAGAGGAAGAAAAGTAGTTCAGAAATATAATAATCAGAAATCAGAAAAATAATTCAGAATAATCCATATACATTTAGGAAAAGTATTCTTATTTTATTTTTTTTAATTTATTGATTTAATGTAACATTTTTCTCTTCTCACATCATCAAGTTGTGCTTTTGGGACTTTCTTATCACTTATAGAAATTACTTTTTGTATCACCAATTTCCTTCCTCACAATATTATATCTCTCTTTCTCGGAACAATTTGGTTTAAGTGCTTGCTAAACATACAGTCATATGATTCCCTTTGGAATATTCAATGGATACCATAAGTATTCCCTAGACTCTAATTCAAGCAAGATATTTTTTTTCTTTGTTTCCAATTGCAAGAGTATGTGCTTTCCATCTTAGGGAATCGAGTTTCACTTTGTGATTTAACTGTTGACCTTTTAAGGAAAGAGAGTAGTATGTGGATGCAAGTTATCAGTGACTGTTTTACAAAAAAAATATCATCAAATACGCAACTAGAAATTTGAACCTACAATTTCTTTCTTCACAGTATTGTTTTTAAAAGAGCTTATTGCGAATTATAAATGAGAAAAAGTAATGAAAATGTGATTAATATCATTTGTTATAGCATCTTTCATAAGGATAAAACTCTTTATAATTGCAATTGTCAAGTTCTAAATTAAAAAAAAAGATACACGTAAATTGTGAAATGGCCCGTTTTTTTCTCGTGTATATATATATATATATATATATATATATATATATATATATATATATATATATATATATATATATATATATATATATATATATATATATATATATATACATATGTATTAGATACAATTTATAAGTAAATCAGTATAATACAGAATACCATAATTTGATATTTTATCATAATTTAAATGAGTCCCTCTAGCTTAGTTATAAAGTTAAAATGGTATGTTTATGAAAATGTGCTTTATTACTGAATATTTGAAAATTAATTTTAAACATTTATCTTTACAGCTTGGATTTTCATAATTTATATACATTGGTGAAAAAATAACTTCTTCTTTATAATATACAAGTAATACCTCTAATTTGTGTTATTTATTTAGTAGAATAGTTGAGTTTCATCAATTTTAGCAAAATAATATAATACGGGAACTCGGTAACTTTTAAACTTTTTTTCTTATTTAAGAATTAAAATTATAATTTTTACATATTTAAAAGTATTACTAAGTGAAAACTATTTTTTTTTTAATTCATCAAATTTCAAATTCTATCTTTTTTTTTTTCATTTGTCAATATTTTTTTTTTGATTTAGAAAAAAAAAAAATCTTAGTTATATACTCCAATTTTTTAGGCATCAGATTTGGAATAAGTAAAATAGAAAAACGATTATTACTGTACCTATAGGTAAAAAAAGAGTAACAAACAGGTATTTTCAACAATTAAATTTGTAAAAAAATAAAGTTTTTATTTTACTCAAACATCTATGGCTATTTTTGTCAAATAGATATTAAGAATGACACACACAAAATGTCAAGTCATTTCATTCGTACTTGTAGAAGTTTTTGCATTTTGTGTAAGGTGGGAATTTAAAAAATCATGAACTGAGAAAAATGCGTTCGAAACATCAAAGGAGTTTATGCTAAATTCACCATAAAAATATAAATTTTCTGCAATTGCAGTCATCGGATCAGCTCAAAAACTTGTAACAATACGGAGAAGGTTTCAAAGATTATAAACAAGCAAAAAGTAGAAAATCGATATTTTTATTATTTTTTGTGAAAACAAGGGGCTCGACTTAAATTTTTAAAAGCATTATAATGTATTTTTTTCCAATGGTATTACAAATTCAAGATGTAAACAAAATCCGTCGGTTTGAGATTAATATATCCAATTATACAGATACGTTAACGAAAACACAAATCAACTACAGAATCCTATGAAATTGAACTCTTGGTAGAATATTTAGTTTACTAAATTCGGATAAATAAATTGGTATTTATGGTGCTTTTAAAAGAACAATTTATGAAATACATGAATAACTCATACAGATATTTAAGTTACGAATTTAAATTTTTAAAGTAATTTTAAAAGTCTGTATAAAGATGGTAGTACTTAGACGTCTGTATTGTGAATTTTCTGGCATAACACTGCAAGGTAACTTCCGAAACAAGATAATATTAAAAAAAAAATAATCAGGATATCTTACTAATAAATAATGCATTAAATATTTAAATATTGTGAAATATATTTTGTCACTCGTAAAAGAAAACATTGTATTCTACTGTTTGTTTATTTCACATGTTTGTGCTTACTATATTATGGAATGAATCGCAATATCTTAATACATTTTTCGTCTCTAACCACTTTCAGTATTTTGTAAAATATGTACTTATATTTTTTGCTGTTATGGCTATATACGTTAAGTTAAAACCATCGTGTTGAGTTGGCATTTTAAATTTCAAGATAAATAAAATTATTATACTAAATAATTTTTAATTAATGTTCTTTTAACTGTACAATATATAATAAAACACATGGAATTATTTTCTATTAATTAAGGCCCTACCTCTTATTGTGCTATGTTCATTTATTAACTGAATTTGTGTCAGAAAATGTATTACTGTGTTCTATAAAATTCTTTCCTTATTGCGTAAATACGTTGTATTTCCCATTTATTTTTATTTCTTAATTTGTATTACTCAATGAATTCAATTTACTGTAAAAAGTTACAAAAAGTTCTGGACTAAGAGAAGAAAATGAATTTTCTGCAGAAAGAAACTTCATCAAAGTACTTGGAGACAAAAAGTTATGAAAGAACATAAAAATGACATCAAATCAAAAGTATGTGCTGATATGTCTGTTGGGAAATGTTTCCTTTTAACAACAAATACTTTCATTTTATCAAAGCATGAGGTTTATTTCTAAATGATTTTTTTTCTGATGCAGTTGCAGTTTCTTTTGATGTCAGAACAGTCGCTTGGGTAAAGTTTCTATAATCAAGAAGCCGTACAATAAAGTGAAAATTTAATGCATAGTTCATTACGTTTCTGGAAATTTATTTAAAGAATATTCTGCATATGTATTAAATTAGTATTTAGAATCAATATGGTTGATATGTGAGAGCATATACTGTAATGTAGATCTAACTGATGTTGTACTAAAATTTTGTTTTCATTTTATTGTATCTTGTTACATTTTATTATGTCAAATGACTTAAAACAAAAATAAAGAATTCACAAAAAATAAATATTTATTAAAAAAATTATTAATATAAACTTATATGTCTACTGTAACTTATATTTCTTACTATTGTAAAGTATAATGACATCAAGTACTGTTCTCATTAAAAAATAATTATGAAACATTAACTATGAAATGTATGTAAATGATCAAGATTCACAGATATTTTTCAACAAAGAATTCTTGAAAAAAAGAGTTTCAAGGAGGTAGTTTTTGTTCTAACAGATTATAAGAACCATTTCATTCTTCAAGGAAAGCTGTCATTTTTTATGTTATGCATATTTAATAGGAGTAATTTGTTTTTATTAAACGTTTATTATTTTCACTATTTACTACAACTTTTACTATTTATTCATTAGAAATGTAACGTTAATTAGAGATTAATGCGTCTTATTGTTAAATTTGTTTTAATTCCATTTTCAATCAGTTCACATTTCAGGAAATTTCGATAAAGGGCATAAAATTTCTTAAAAATCCTTTAAACTTGTTTTGAAACTATCAATCTAAATTATAAGCTGTTAATCTTTATAACCCCTTAGGAATTTAAATATAATACAACACTAACACCACTCCACAATGTACTTCAAATCCATAACAGAATAAATATCTGGTAAAAATATCTCAAAACGAATATCTTATCATTCCTAACTCCCTCCTACTTTAATTCATCTCCATAATACAAATTTAAATAAACACAAAGCTGCTCTCGGAAAATTTTACGCAGCACTTCATTTGATCTTCACTCTGCAAACACAGCCCATTCTCCATGAATAACGAGAATACACAAATCCTATCTTGAAGAAAGAGCAGACTGTTTTGACGTGATACATAAACAATAGGAGTACCGACTACAAATCCAATATTGTGTTACTGACAATGGAATATTTAGACTCTCTTGAAAAGTGAGCTGCACTTCCGAAACGTACGTGAGTGCAATTTAAATGAGACGCGCAATTTCCTTGCATGGAGAATCATTCTATTTCTTTGACTACTTTTATACATTCCTTGCCAATTCAGTGCCAACTCGCCCCTGCATCTGAAGAGTTGAATTTCAATCTCCGTGGAATAAACTAAATTTGAGCTTTTTCAGGCCCCATTTACACTGCACATACTGTATTTTTCCATGGATATTCCACCAGCTTTTCCTGTACATTGATGCTTTTTAAATTCCACGAAGGATTTATATTCCATTCTGTTTATATTTGATTTTCTATGTTAAATGACTGGGATGGATAAACTAAATATAAGTATATCTTACACCATTTGTAATTAAGGTATACATATACATTAAGAATTGCGAAATTTGACTCAAGTCTGAGTTTTTGTTTTAAAATATTCCCGAATTCACTACCATTGAAATGATACTATTTTCTTTCTGAAATTTAAATTGCTTTTTAAATTACAGTGGTTTTTGTGAACCTGTTTTGTATCACGTTCATTAGAGTAGTAAACTTTAAACGAGTTTTCTGAAGAATGACAGTTTGGTGTTATATGACTTTACGCCAAAAGTCATAACTTCATATTAAATGGTCCGATTTACAAAATTGTAATTTTGTTTTGTAGACAATAGCTATGAATATGTTTCCTATTGAGAATTTAATATATATTGTTATAAACATATTTTTTATGCATATTTTAATCTTAATTTTTTGTTAAAAACAATGTATTTTTTTAAACTTTTTATTTAAAAACTTATAACTAAATAAATATTGAAGACAAATTCAAAATTCTCCATATGAACATGCGTCAATATAATGTATTTTATTTGCAATAAAAATCATACCTCTAAGTTAATTACAAGTTTGTTTATGAATGTTCTAATAATGTCCTAATTCATCACTTTAATTGCAATTAGCTAATTAAAATATTGACGGGAAAAAAATTTATTTATAAAAATGCATCATTTTTAATTCTGATAAAAAGTCCAAAAAGTCTTCAAAAAAGTTTAAAATTATAACCTTAAAATTAAAAAAAATCATCTCAATTGTATATGTATACCTTAAATAAATCCATCTTATCGAGTTTTTACAGCACCTAGTTTTAAAGGTTTTAGATGGAGCATATATACCTTTGAATCATAATAAATTAATTTAAGTTTAAGACTCAAAGATGAGGTCTCAATACATTTTTAAGTAAATTGCAATGTTTTTAAGTTTTATGTGATATAAATAAACCATATATATATTAAGTTCTTTTTTTTTTTTTTTTTCAAACGTCACAAAATAGCATAACTTCTATTTGGAAGTTAAGAACTAAATCCTTTAAAACAGATAACAAGTTCATCTCTGCTTTATATAATTGAAGAATTTCATTTAATCTGTTCAACTAAGGGAATACCTCTCTGTTTTTGAAAAGTAAACCCCAAGGGGACTTTTTAACTCCTTCACTAATATTCTGATCGTATCTATCTCAAAAATAAAATTATAAAGCTAAGTGAATTTATTAAGAAAAATGGATGGTGAATAAGATTATCATGTTTGATTTTCAATGCGATAGTCGTTTAAGAATTTATTAAATAATAAAATAATTTTTGCAAATTTTTTGCTTAAAAGAGATGTTTTGGTTCATGTACAACCCATGTCATAATTTGCAAAGAAGAAATCTAATTTTAAGAGAAAATTAGGTTAGGCATGATAGTTATCTACATCGCTGTTTTTCTGAAAATTCAGTTTAGTTTTTGAAATATAAAATATCTAAAAATTAAAAAGAAAACCCATCAAATATGCTTATAAAATAAAAACTACTTGTATATGTACATTATATTTATAACTGTACATGAGTAATTAATAAAGAATCTGTTGAAAATATATTTTGTTCAAAATAGAAATCATACAAATAACATGAGTAATTTAGATTACTGACATCAGTGTATAGGGAAATTAAATGATGGTAAGTGATTAAAGTTCAACTAATTACTTCGCCTCTCAGTATTTTAATTTACCTTTCACTCACATATAGTTTTATCTTTAAAAGGCATGACGAAATTATTTTATTAAATGGAATTTTAATATATAAACATATAGAGGAGAACGTTAGAATTTAGGGTTTCATTTTTTTCACAGAGAGTAGAAAAGATATTCACAATGTTAAATTAATTTGTTTAGTGAGTAAATGTTAAATTTTTTTTCAAGAAGTACAAAAGCCATTATTTTTCCAGCTGATCAACATACAAAATTTTGGGAAAATTATCTTATCCTATGGGTCTAAATAAATATCCAAAAAAAAAAAAAAAAAACTCAAACCAATATTATTCCCAGACTCAATCATACTAGCTGTTGAAATGCTCGTATTCAAGTTAACATGCAAATAGAGTTTGAAGCTAATTATATAATTCTGTTAAATAATAAGAGGTATTTCAACTGCATACCTTGGTATTGTAACTAAATTCAAAATTAATATTTCAATAGATTTCTCAAATATTTTAGGATACGTAATAAATTTTTTTTTTGACATTTTGAAATTTCAAAAAGTAATATTCAAAAAATTTCATAGGATTTTGAAACATCTAAGCATTTCGTAATTTGCAAAGTTTTTCATGGAATTTTGGATATAAAACTTATTAGAAGAATCTATCTTAAAATGTTTTAATTGTTTTATTAAAAGTCTTACTCAATTTAAGCCAGTTGTTCTCCGAAAAATTCTAAATATACGTACACATACAATAGCACGTATCTATGTATATACAAGTGTAACACATAATTTTTTAAAGTCCATTAACAAAAATTATTGGTAAGTATATCAAGAATAATATACAAGACTCTATTAAAGAAAATTTTGAAATCATCAATTCCAATTCATTAATAAAATGAAATATTTTAAATCGTTAAATTCAGTTCATGCTTTTTTTGCTTTATTAGTGCATGTAAACATATTCAATTGAGATAAAAAAAAAATATTCTAAAAAAAAAAACTTTAAAGATTATGAATAAAATATTCATGAAAGTTCGTTCTACACAATAGCTTGCATTATACATTCCAGCAGCACTTAAATCCTATTATCCACCGATGCCCAATTTACGAAATTTATCTGAATCGTAAATTTTTCTAAACCTTAGCCTCTTTTAAGTCTACAAAATCAATTCAAGAGCCAATAGAGAGGGGGTAAAGGCGGAGTGGTGTAACCCTCTAACGCATGCAACTCACATTCCCAGGCTGAAAACCGTCAAAGTTTCCTGGATAGGCGCTACGCCTATTCCGAAATTCCCCCAGTGGACAGGTTAGAGGAAAAATGCAACTTCACTGCAAACTCAGAAACAAAATAAAGCGAAATGCCTCCCGAAAACTCTCCTCATGAAAGTCCAATGAAGAGTGAAAGGCATCTACCATCCCGAGCGTGGCACCTCTAGTCACTTTTATGACATCTCACGGCCGCTGAAGAGATTTCGTTGGAGTATCTACTAGATATATCTATATCTAACTATACAGTATAGATATATACGCATATACTCACACACTCGACATTTTTTTTTTTCAATGTTTATCGATTGATTTTTTTTTTTTGCCTTTTTTTTTTTTGTATTTTGTGATAAAGATTTTCTTTTTTCCTACTAGTACATACTTTTCTTAGTCATTTTATTTTGCGTCTTTTTCTTTCTTCAAGACAGAAGGATCCCATTGAGATTTGATGTGGCTAGCTGTGGAGAGGGGCATAATACAATATACCGTCACAGCTGTCACTGATGTGGGAAGAATGAAAGGAGCCAGAGAATAAAAAAGATTGTTATAGTGCACCAACAGGGATCAGAGGAGGGATTTCTTGCTTATCCTTGAGCGTCATATTATCGTGAGTAGAAAATGGTAGCATGAAATGGATATAAAATATTATTTGAGTATCAGTTATTTACTTGAGTTTTCTAGGAGCTTGTGAAGTTATTTTCTGTTAAACCCTAAATAATAGTATTTCTTATAGAGTACTTGTTACTGATATTCACTATTTCAGAATCGGACTTGTTGTAAAATAAAAGATTTTTTTTTTTTTTACCTACGCTAAGGCATGAATATTTATAATTTCTCAAATTTGTAATTAGAATGGATAATTTGTCAAGTTCTCAATAAAAACGTTGCGAGTATTAAACTAAATTTTCCTTTTTATCCTTAGCTTAACTATTTCATTTAAAATATCATTAATGTAATATCATCACATGAAAAAAATATGTAGAAAAATTGTATAATTCATGAATAATGTATATAAAATTATTACATTTTCATTGATATTTATATTAAGTTAATTTCTAATTTTGCTTTAAATGTAATATGACGTAAATTAATAAAATATTGTTTATAGAAAATATAAATTAACACCATATATATTTTTTTAATTAACTGAGGTATTTTAGGACATAAGCAGTATTTTTTACTAAAAAGTTTATTATAAAGTCTCAAAAATACTACAATAATGTACATCATGCTACTAGTATTGCATTTTGAAAATAAGATAAGCACATTAGTTTGTATGGTATAGCACGTACTGCCTGAATTATTCTTTAATTTCTTCTTATATTTTGCTACGTGCTTTAATAATGAAGAAAAATCAGTTCAGGAATGTTTCTAACATATATTATTTAACAGTGTAAAGGTAAACTTGGAATAAATTTAACAAAATAACTATCTTTGATTAAAAATAAATGTAACTATCAAAATTCATAAACATGAATTTCAAGCAAACTTAATTATCTTTAACTTAGAAATTTAAAATCACATGCTTACTATATATTATTATTATTCGAAGCTTATTATTGATAAATAAATGAAATGATATTAAAAATTCCGAGAAAATACTTGAAACGCAGGATTAAATCTGCATACATAATCACATTCAAATAATCTCCCTGTTTCTTGGAAAATGCAAAAAAAATGCCATGGATTAAATTTCCAATAAACTTTCTACAAAGCTTTAATTAGCAAACTGTGAGCTTCTTCTGCAATGGACGGCTTATCATCCATTAAATGAGACAATAGACACTTAGCAACAGAAGGGAGAAAAACAAAAGTGATGTTGCATAAAAAACGTATCTCCTACAGATGATATGAAAGGATTTTGCATTTTTTCCCTCACATGCAAAGCATAGAATAAAGAAATTCCCTGGCAGGGAATATTTATTCAAAGGCTCTATTTTTTATTTTAAAATTACTTTGTGGTATCTTTTGTAAAATAGGAGATTTTTTTTTACTTCGCTTATCCGTTCAAGATAGGGCACATAATGGATATCTAGGTAAGCACTTTTTGAAATTACCATTAATCTTTTTAGAAAGGTGATGTTTCAATGCACAAATATATCGAATGTGAATAATGGAGAATTATTTTTACAATATTTTTAATACTTAAATGAAATAAATTCATATACTTTTATACTGTTTCAAATAACTAATGGATAACTTAAAATTATGTGTGTTTAAATTTTACTGAATGATTTAAATCCACCGTAAAAATAGATTTGTGTGTTTATATTTCCCAAATGAATTACTTTCTGCAATAATGTGATTCATTTAGTACTTTTGTACTATTAAAGCCAAACGATAAGTTATTTATATTTACATAATTAATCTATGTTGCATTTCGCTATACTGGAATAAAATGAATGTGTTAGTTTATATTTTAAAACATTTTTAGTAATATAATACTCATTTGTATACCTTTAAATTAGGGTAGTTAATCCATGCATAAGTATAAAATGTAAGGTCAAAGTATGTTGTATTTCACATTTTTTTTATAAAATCGACTTTTAAGATTATTTAGGAAAAAAAAAAAACCAAGTCCAGACCAAAAAACTTGACATTTCTTAGGGGTCCAATCTTGTGATTTATTTATAACCCCTGAAGTGACCATGGCTGTCTTCAAGATAAGTTGGTTTCCCTTAAATTTTTCAATGTTACAGAATATTAAAACTAGAAAGTCCTTTTACTGTTGTTAGAATTACTTAAGATACGTATAGTTATAAGATATTACAAAAGTTTTAAGCATCACCATCAGTTATAACGTGATTGACGAATAAACTTTCCTTTGTTCACCTCGGATAAATTAAGGTATTTGCCTACATTCGGAATACTTTTTAAAAAAAAAACTTTATGTAGGAATATTTTAAGTGCCTTTTTAATTTTAGTACTACTATAGATTAGTAATACAGTGAAAAAATTTCAAATTTATTATTCAAAAATTGCAATTTTGCATGAAATTTTAATGACATATTTCAAAAACTTAACATAAGATAAATGAAAAACTATTAAGGTTTTTAGGAAATAAATTGTATATAAATAAACTGCATGCTTATATCTAGGGCATATACCACATTAAGAAAAATATATTCACTAAAACTTTTTTTATGGATTGTCAAAAAATAAGTTCAAGATTTTTTAACAATTTCACCTTGTTTACATTCAAACTAAAGGTGGTATTTCATAAAATTACCATCCAATCTCAATTTCCATAACCAATGCACTAGAAAACATTCAAAAAGAGAAGTACAAAATATTTTATAATGATTCATGAATAATTTTTTGAGTTATGACATTTCGAATTAGCAATATTTGTGTGAGAATCAATTCCTAGAAAAATGCATTTAAACTTTAAAACACTCGATTTTTATATAAACCATATTACTTACACACTTGAAATGCACCTTCTTCTTTTTCAATTTTTGTATTTATTAAAAGGAAGGACATATTAATATTTCGAAGGAAATCACTTTTTAATCGGCAGCTTTGTGTTTTTATATGCTATTTCCAGTCATTTCCATTTATAATTTATAGTTTCAGATCAGATTAAAATTTTCACAACTTTTATTCAAATCAACGCAGAGTTAAAAAGTAGACATTTTTAGAAACTTAAAAGATTTTTGTTAAAGTATTAACGAATAATATTGTTTGGTAAAATTTGATCAAAATTGACCTATTCAACGTTGGCAAGTACCTTAAATTGGTCAACGTGTACATAAAATAAATGTTGCTCAGAATCCAATTAATTATCTTTATCCTAATTACCAAAACAAAGCATGCATTTATGCAGTAGAAGTTAAATGTGTGGTTGCCCAAAGGACAACTGTAAATGTTGTTAAGTTGCACTTTTAAAAATCAGGTTGCCTCGGGCAACCGCAAATTTTACCCCCTGCATTTCTGTAAATGTATGAAATTAAAAGTAATGAAAATATCACATTTCAGTTAAGTTATTACTTAGGTAAGAAGAAAACAAATTCAATGGTAAAGTATAATTTATTTCGTTATTCATTATTTTTAGTTGTCAGATTTTAAAAATTAACAAAGCTATACGTGAAGATAATTTCAAAGTTTTATTTATTTGACAAAAAAGAAAAATATTATGGCTTATCTAAAGTTAAGAATATATGTGTCCGTTTCTTTTGTGCTTCGCATTAGGAATAAAAATGAAAAAAACATTTTAAGAACAGAAAAGTTATTTATCGCTTTTCAAAAAGCACTCATACAAACCTACAATTGAAGATGAAATGTTGTAAAACTAAAAAGCAAGAGAGTAATGCAGGAATGGCATCTGTATTTTTTTTCTATTAACTGTATTTCTCTAAGAAAATGTTACTTTGCACAGTTGTTGTAACACGTTTTGGCAATTGTCCCGGAGCTATTTAGGTCAAACGAACTAAATAAGTTTTGTGTGAGTTGTTCAATCAAGGATTTTTATTTCTTAGGGAGACAACTTTTGTGTATTCATTATTCTTTTTATTAGTAACTGGACTTGGGAACTTTACTTCTTTGCTTTATTTATATGCTTAGAGACTTTATTTTTTTTTAAATTTCAATTTCAAAGAAACATGTCATAATTGTGAGATAACAATACAAAATACGTATGCATATCCCTTTTAAACAAAATTAAGACATAAAATAATTTGAAATTAGTAAGTATAATAATCTAATTAGAAGCTATAGCTACCAAAAGTTAAAAAGTAATTGATTTTCTGAAGCACAATAAGGTTATTTTTCTTCATCAGCTAATGCAACTTAATTTTACATATATATATTACGCAAGCTATATGGTAAACTATATCAATCAAATATAATTTGAATTTAAAATTCTGCACTTCACTGTAGTGATTATCTTTTATATAGAGAGAAATTAAAACCCACAGACGGTTCAGGGAATGGGCAAAATTCTACAGCTGGTTAACATTTTATTTTAAAGCACATCGAAAATTACTTAAAAAAGCTGTTTTTGTTGTTGTCAAAAGGTTTAAACTCCCCTTAATGAATTTAGTAGCACCAAAGGTTTTGTATAAATAAAACATTTATTTTTAAACAATTATTGACACAATTTTTTGTTTTTTAAATTTAATATTTTTTTATAATTTTGTTTTTTAATGTTTTTTGACCGAAATATACGCCTTTTTAAAAAGACTACTCCTCCTTCAATTTTTAATATTTTTTTTAAATTTCAGAACTAATTAATTATATTAAAGTATACTCTAAAGATCTAAGGAGATATATTTTTTTTTAAATTAGTTTGACAGGAAATTTTAAAAAAAGGTTTTGTGTTTTTCAGAAAAAAATTCTAAATTTTCACAAAAAAATCTCATTTTTTTAATTCTTAAAAAAAAAGTCAATACACTTTACTAAGAAAATTCTCCCTACATTTATAAAACAGATATTCAAGATTTCAAAAATATAAACAGTTTAAATCTAAGTAAATTTTCCCAAAGCCTTAGCATTTTAAACACTGTCAAAATTGCCAATTCTAGATTTCGAGAAAAATGAACTTAAAAATAAAAACTTCCATAAAACTACATTGTAGATCAGTATGCAAAAGTTTAAAAATCAAATGTTTGCATTTCCCTAGGAGTTTAAAATTTCTCCCATGTCTTCTTGAATATATATATCTTAATTTTATGCATTAAAATATGTTGGATTTTTTTTCAAACTTTTCCTATATTTGGGGGTACGTGTCTCCCTAAAGAAAATATTTTTTATTGAAACAAACGCAAATCAGTTTCAATTGAAACATTAACAAATTTAAATTTTTAAATAGTTAATTGGTAAGTGTAAACGAATAAATTCATATATTATAACAACTTTGACAAAGATAAATCAGTTAAATGTTATGTAGTGATTGATTTAAATTTAAAGGAGAAACATATTTTACAAGGTCTTTACTTAATAGTTCCCTTAGTCAAGCGTCAGGAGTTAAAATGTTAATTACAAAGAGTTCATCAACATAATCAAAGTATCATCACAAAATTAGCCTTTTTTTTGTGATACGCAATATGAATTACTTATCACAAACAAAACATTTTATAAATGATAATATGATATTATGATAAAAGTTTATTTATTTAATAAAACTTACATAATAAATTTGTTTAATATAAATATTAGTGTCTTTTAAGAATCTGTACTTTAGTGAATAAGATTACTATAAAATCAAAAACAGAGGATTATATAACACAAATAATATTGCATTTGATGAGCTTAAATTACAAATTAAAATTAAAATTACAATTACAAATTACAATTAAATCAAAAACAGAGGATTATATAACACAAATAATATTGCATTTGATGAGCTTAAATTACAAATTAAAATTAAAATTACAATTACAAATTACAATTAAATCAAAAACAGAGGATTATATAACACAAATAATATTGCATTTGATGAGCTTAAATTACAGTTAAAAAACAAAACTCTATACGCACAAAAAGTACAAACAATATATGGTTACTATATTGTTTTAAAGAACAAGGCTGTAAAAGAAGAATTTATTTAATCACATTTATTACTGTGTTATATTATCCAATTTTAGATGGGTAATTTATATCATCTTCTATCTCTCAATCAAACTGCACCAAGTAGTTTGATATAATACTCAGCGAAAAATGTTTTCCAAGCATCTTTTTACGCCCATTCTTCGTTGATCATTAAGTTGCCGCCATCATTTAACCTGTAATTTGTACCTATGCCCGATAATTCATGTCTTGAAACTTTTCTCAGTTATCAGTATCACTGTCTATTTTCTCGCAGGTTGCCAGTCAGTTCTTAAGAATGATAAATGAGGAAAGCTGACACTTTTGATCATGGAAACACCACCCACAAGTTGAGAATAATTAACTAGTCATATATCTGCTAAAGAAAGCATCTTCATTTTTTAGGAATAAGTTGGATGTAATTATTTATGTTTAAGGATTATGCGGTAATTTTTTTTTCATAAATAAGTAAAGTTCTAATTTTTTTTTCCATTCACGTCAAGTAAAATAGATGTTTCTTTAATTCTGTAATTATAAATATATAATTTAAACTACGTGAATTTCATAGCAGACATAAAAGAAAACTGCTCAGTTTATTTTTCATGGTAGTAGAAAATTGAGATTTCTACTTTTAAATACTTAAATATGTATTTGATTACATCCTACCAAATGTTATGTACATATATCGATCGAATACTATACTATTAAAATTTACTTAAATGATCATATAACTTAAAATCTTCAATTTCTATACTAAACAGATTAAAAAAAAAATTTAAAAATGAATTTGGTTTGAAATATAGGGGTTACATTGATTCAGTTAGCAATACATTTTTTTTGAGCATGTGATAATTAAAAATGAATCTCTGGAGGTAAACGCATTTTACCATAAATAACAACTACTTCTTCAGAAGAAATTTGAAATTCAAGTACTATAGGCATATAAAAGTAGTTTGAGGTTTTTAAAATTTGTATATTTGTGCATACTCAAGTCCAAAGATTAAAAAAAAAAAACCAGCTTTTTCGAAAATTGACACCAAACCATTAAGGCCATTTCTTGTTCTGCTCAATACACGTTATCGGTCTTTGAAAACAACGTATATAACTATCTCTTAAAAATTATGCTTTATGCAATTGATATTCCTAACGATTGTATTATTATACTTGTCAAGATAAAAACTTTTTGATTTATGTTTTATTAATGCGCATGTGCATTTTTCATAAACTAAAGTAACGTTTTAAGTCTTATTTCACGTTGCAATTTATCCACAGAGTGCGTATCTTTTAGCTAGATGATTGCAGTAGTTCAAGCCCTGTTTGGCACTTGCAACCCACACGAGGTAATTTGACGCCTCAGCGCACCACAAAATGAGTCCTGAGGGATGAGGTAGCTGTATTTCACAGCACCAGACACGTCGCACTGGCAAAATGTGATCTCTTTCTACTTTCTCACCAAAAGCATTAGAGCAAACCTTCACGTCTGCTTCAGAATTTAGCTAGGCTTTTACTAAATTCTACAGCACAAGTAGGAGAGTGGGAAACACTAAGGATTAATAAAGTATAGTTTGTAGTGGTTGAAGCTATGCCTAAAAATAAATTTTATTGGAATATTATACGGAAAGTTGGGTAAGTATAAAATATTCCCTCATAACAATGAATATAAAAATACACTAAATTAAAAAATATGTACTTATCCTGGATCTGGTTCGAGCTTGTTCTTAAAGCCTGAATATATATAGCCATTGTAGTTATACAACCAAATTTAGATTGTATGTAAAATTTGTTATTTAACCACAATTTTGCATTAATATTTTTGAACTTTAATTATGCTTTTGGCCTTGTAGTATTCATATAATAAGAAAAGTGTATTGATACGTAAGCCATGTACACCATTAGTGGGCATCTCATTTATTTTACGAGTGAAGAATATTTTTAGTCCCAATGAAGAACATTTAAACAAAAATGTTAAATTAATGAATTCAGAAAAATAAATTAGCATCATTTTTTAATTTAAAATTATGTAACTTTAATCTACTTAAGACTGGTCATATTACAAAATACATAAAACACGTTAAATGAAATAAACATTTCCCGCGAAAAAAATCTAATAAAGTTTTCCATTAACAATCGTAAATAACATAAATAAATAGTAGTATTTAGAGTTTCTAATTAAATTTCTGGCGGGTGTCTTGTATTTCGAAATGAATTTTCTGCCAACTTTTCATTCTTCGATTTAGATTAATGGTATAACAAATGTATTTGTCTTCCAGTAACATGTAACAAATTGCACAAGTCTGTTATAAAGCAGTATTCAATAATTAAGTTGCATTAATGCACCCCATGGATTTCTGTGATTCAAAGGAATTATTTAATAGAAAGGGAGAGAATAAATATAAATCTTATAAATAGTTAAGGACATTTTGTTTTACAAATACTTTCAATAAATTTGTGTTCAAATAATTGTTTATGTTTATGCAATAAATAACTTATTAAGTAGTTATTTTAATCAAAATCGTTAGAGCCTTTTTTTTAGAAAAGATTGAAAAACATAATATTTTTGATGGTTGCTACTTTATACGGAAGCACAATTTTGGCGAAAACCTTAGTAGCAGGTCCCATGGTAAATACTAACTTCTATGCAAGAGTTGAACATCGTAGGTCAATTCGTTCGGAAGTTATACTGACCACCGACACAAGGACGCACGGATTCATTATATAGACATACATTTTATACATTTAGACATTTTATAAAGACCATTTTTTTAAACTCAGTACATTTCAAACCATGTAGAAAGGCAAAAGAATATAATATTTTTTTTACCTAATGCACTACTTTCATTTCCCTACGTTAACATATGGGTTATTGAAAGTACAAATCCTTCCAAATTGGTTCAATAGATCTTAAGCTATTATCACACTCCTTAAGGGGTAGGAGAGAGGAGGGAAGGACCGAACACTTTTTACAAAAATATTTCTAATAAATAATTTTCTTTTGATACAACATTGAAATTTTTAGAGTAACATCTTGAAACATTTTAACACACTTAAGATATAATTATGAGGGTAATTATTTTTATATCAGTTTAATAAACAAATTGAAAGTGCAAGTCAAATGTCCCCTTCCTCATTAATATAAGGGATGGATGGGACATGTGTGTGAAAGTAAAAATGCATGCATAATTTGCAAAAATATTATGAAATAAGGACAGAAACAGTTTTTCCATTTGGATCTAAGGTTTATTCTGTATATTTGAACCTTTATTTTATCTAAAATCATTTCAAGTTGTAAAATAAATGTCTTAGTTGTGACACAATGATAAAAGTTATTCCCAATGATATCTCCAGCGAAATAATTATGCTGATTGTACAAACTAAAAAATTTACATCTTAAGTAAAGTTATTTGGCAGGAGGTATCATAGGAAAGGATGAAACGCGTCCCGTCCCTTCCACAGGCTTGGTGTCCTGTCCTTCCTTACACACAACATTTCGATAAAATAATTTATTAATTAAAAACATACTGGTTTTTAACTTAACCTAACTATTAATTCATAAAATTTATATTACTAGATCAACAAAACATTAAAAAAAATTTTTTTAGCAATAATGAAAGATATTGGAAACTTATATTGAAAATATAGAAAGATGCTTTTAGTGTTGCAAAATAGTTTTTTTCTGACATAACCTTATGAAAACTTGCAACTAATCTGATTCTCAGCCAGGATTATGAAGCTATGATTATTTCACCTGGTGGAAGAATCAGAAATTAAAAAAAAAAAAAAAAAAAAAAAAAAATGTTTTATTTAGAAGTTATGGCAAATGTTCCATCAATCCCTACCCTCCCCTATAAAAGAGAAAGTGGTAGTGAAAAATTTTCGGAATTTCAAGTATCCAACAGCAACAGTTTTTCTCTTGTTACGAAAATCTAGTGTGCAAAATTTCATCAAGACTAAAATAAACTGTAGTTTTCTATAAAAAGCATTTATCTATACAAAAAGCGTCTCTACTTTATACATATTGATTATCAACAATATTTTAATCAATCCACATTTTTTAATTCTTTTTTAAAATCAAATGATTTCAAACTGATAAAATTTTATAGTTATTTACAAAATTTGATTTGGATATAAAACACACTTATTATTTTATTTAAATAATATTTGTTCGATAGTAGTCTACAAACCAGGCACTAACGGAAAAGTTTTTTTACTCTAGCTGTATTATTTGTTATATTCAATTCCTCCAAATTTTTTCATAAAAACTCTTTACAAACTCATATATGTTTTCAGTTGTACATCTAAATTAAATATTTAAAAAGTTTGACCATTTTATAATACAAACTTTTAAATAATTTCCTCAAAATTAATTTGAAGAGTCACATCTTCCATCTGCCTCTCAACAAATACATTCACAATGAAATTGTATCCACACCTCCAAACACACCACAAAACTTAGCTTCTCACCAAACTATAAATTATCCCCAGTCTGAACCCTTTTGAGACGGTTGATAAATGATCGGCGCTGACATCTTTGATCCTGAGCCACCTCCCACATAATGTCTTTAGCCTTTTCCCATGCTCCACATGGAAGATAATTAACAATGCGTGACTCTAACAAAAGGAGCCGTTGGATGATGCGACCGGGATTAAGTGCAGAAAGCTCTCTCCCTCTCTCTGATGCTGCACGCGAAGCATCTTCTTGGTGCTTGAAAGGCAACGAGAAACTTGATGAAAGAGGAGATGGCGTGGCTTGTGCGCTAATGGGGCTAGGCAAAGTCTTCTTGGATTCTGAAGGAATTTTGAGTGGTTTTATCATGTGATTGGGAGTAAAGTATAATATATAGAAGTTAGGTATACTATACTTAGTATGCATTGATAAGTAATACAAATCTTGATATTCATCTAAAGTCTGAATATCAAAGATAAATAGTTTTTAAAAAAAAGTTTAACTAATTCAAATTTGGGAAATGTAATAATTTAAAACTTTTAATCATTTCCTTTTTTTTTTTTTTTTTTTTTTTTTTTCATATTTTAACATTTTTCTCACGAAGACGTACCACTTATTGACAGGATAACCATTGACCAATATAATGCCCCACTTATTAATCTAAACAAATATATTTCACTACATATTTTCCAAAATTGACCTACACATTGATTATTTGGGTTGTCTTAAGTTTCTCTTCCCATGCAATAAACCAATTTGAATGTTAGACAACACTTTGGACCAAATGCAGTTTGAATCGGAACAAAGTATTTTTATTAAGGTAATAATGATTTATGGGAATGATAAATATCTATGTGTATATTATAAAAACTTTAAAAATTTAAAATACCTTTGATGAGAAAATTTAAATGGCATGTATTTAAAAACCTTTTTATTTCAGGGTCCTACAATAACCTCTGCATATAAGCTTCAGTCAAAAAGTTGGAAATTTAGTTACATTTTCAAATCAAATTAAAATTAACAATAGTATATGTAATTATCTTTATAGTGAGAGATACATATTTTTTGGAATGAAATTTAATAAGCTTTTTAGTGTAGATTTGATTCAATTAATAAAATAATATTATTTACTATTATCATAAGAAAATAATTTACTATAAAATGTTACATTTGTAAGTCAGACAAAGTCAATTTAAGAGGACATCAGATGACTTTTCAATCACCTTGCGCAAAAGAAGTCTCCAGTCCATCAGTTCAATCTGCCCCATGTCGGATTTTCAACCAGCTCTATTAAGAAAAGATCGCAGAATCGCGAACAGGGGAAAGAATCAAAGTATATATTTCACATAAAGTGAAACGATTTATCATTTTGCTTCCCATTCCACTTACAGAAGTATATCTTTTTGTTCAAAGAGGGAAAAAATGGAAATACAAAGAAAAAATGTGCGGCTGTAATTTCTCTTGAGAGTAAAACCAATTTCCCAGTTTCATCGCGCTCAGTTGAACTCCGTGAGTGGTTGATTGCAGAGTCTATTTTTATTTTTTACTTTCAGTTCTTTTTATTTAATTTTGTTTACTTACGATGGAATCTATCTGTTTCGTACTGGAATAAGAAGGTCTCGATCGAGTCATCAGGGTTATATGTTATCAATACTATACTCTATCACGAGAAACGCGCTAGACCAATTTTCTGAAAGTGATGACTTTTATATAAGAAGAAATAACTTTCAAGTGTAATTCTTTCTCAAAGAAAAATCATTATTATCGGCAAATGAAAGTTCTATGTGTAGATGAAACTCTACATGTTTTATTTATTGGGAAAGCAGCTTTCTTAGCAAAATAGCTTTAGGGAATAACAATTGCATAGATTGATGAAAAAATAATAGATGCATAAGTTATATTTGTATTAATATGCTTTTTTTTTTTTTTTTTTTCAATTTGATTTTAGTTGGTAAAACTAATTGGAGTGATAATACATCGAACACGGGTAATGAGAATGTAATCATACGAATTGTATTCTATGTTGAATATTTTCCATATTAATACAAGAAGTAAGTTGAAAATGACATCCCATAAAGGTTGAATATTTTTTTAATTATAAATATTTGTCGTATTAATAGAATTTTGATGATTTTTATAGAAATATAGTTGAAAAAATATCATTTAAAGTACGGTTTTTATACATTTCATTCTTCCTAAAAGCCAACAAATATGAGGAGTTTTCTTCCACATGGAGTGTTTCCTAAAGTTGTCCTTACTATTATTTCCTGATCTGCAGTCAAATTAAAATATTTTCAAAGAGTTAAAACATTATTATATTTCAGATAAAATTACTCTATAAAAGGGGTATTCACTTTATGGTGAAAAGTTAAGACTAAACTTTGTGACATAATCATTAGTAATTATTACATGGTGATTCCATAGCGTCAAACGAAGGAACTTTGAGCCAACTTTTGAGATTGCTATGTAATATTGCCGACCAAACGGTATAGTTGTTAGCGTGCTAGCTTCTAGACCGCGAGGTTGCGGTTTCGAGTCCCGTGTTAGGCATGGGTGTTTGTAAATGTATGTTGGCTTGTCTAATGACGAAAGTTTCGGGACATTATAGCCCTCGTGTTGCTGACGGCGCCAGATAATCTGAAAACAACCAACCAAGCTATGTAATATCTACTATAACGTATTTGGTAAGACAACAGAAAAATATATCTTAACTTCAAGTTTACATGTTAAAAAACAGTCTAAAAATGTTTAACACAATACCATCCCATGAAGTAGAGTTATTTTATGCCATGTCGGTTTTCTGAAATGAAACACAATTACATACTTAATATTAGATTCTACTCTTTAATATACTAAGAAACAGAGAAAATATTTTAAAAGGCAGCAAAATTTGTTCTATAGTTCAAGTAGAGATAGCCAGTAATTTCAGCCATCAGGTGCACTTCGTCGGGTTGCATCCATATATTTGTGGTAGAAATGCTATCGAAATAAAAGAAATCAAATAAATGAAGATAATTTTTGTATAATTTGAGAAATGACGAAAAAAGTTACAACAGTGGCACCAAGTCACCCATGCAAATATCATATGAACTGATGCATGAAATTATAGGTTGCAAGGCATCATCATCAGTAATCCTGAATTCGAAAATGAAACTTATCTTTAGTTATTAAAAAATATAAAAAGACAGTGTAGACGAGATTTTCACGAACTTTTAAAACAATATAATTACAAATATTATATTTTACTGTTTCGAGATAACCTTATATACTGTGGAATAATTTTACTCTTTAGCACGATATACTTTTTTATTTGCTCGATATTTGTCACTAAAAATAGACAGCTAGCGCATTAGATTAGTAAATCCGGTGCTGGTGCCTTTTGAACGACGAAAATAACAACGGCCATCATTTTCAAACAAATTGAATTTAGATTCATTGCCTTAAAGGGCTTTCTTCCAATTTTTCTTTGTCCAAGTTTCATGCTCTATAGTGAATTTTAATAAGATCGATTTATTCTTTATCCGGATGAGAGGTCTTTTGCTGGGACCCATGTACACAATCCAGCGGTATCCCGAAGACGTCTTATGATATCTTCACTCATTTTAAGTCCATGTACGGTGGCCATCTCATATTTGTACTCTACTTCTTTTGGATTAACACGTCTTGTCGTTGCATCGTTTTTCTTGAGGTCCTTGATCTTGTAAGGCCATGCACACCTTTACGAAAACATGTATTGTCTCAAAACTTCCACTTTCAACTTTTCCAATTCATGTTTGGTAATTTTTAAACTGATAAATTTCACATATATCATTAGTTGCGCACCATTTAGGATGACTAAAACTACACATTACTAATTTACATCATTAAGAAATTCTGCCTTAAGGAACAAGTTAGGACAAGAAAACATATTGTCTCAAAACTTTTGACCCCTATCTTATATTTAGTGCTTACTGATTTTTTTTTTCAAATGCAATGTACATATTCTACATCTCTTGATTCATACCTTTTCTCCAACAGAATGAAGCTCAATTTTATCAAAAGTTGCTTTTCCCCCTTTTCTATCACAAGTTAAGTTTACTAATTGCCTTATTCACCACTTTACAACTTCCGTAGTTTGATAATTGGTGCATATATTCTTAAAGACAACAAATTCTTGAACATTATAAATTAATTACTCATTTAGGTTCATTTAGTTAATGAAATAAATATCATATCTTAAGTAAATTGATACTAATTGTTTTATTCTCATTATTATTCTATTTTTATGAGGACTTTGCATATTTATCATATGGCTAAAATCTTTTTGAATACTTAATTTTAGTTTCATCTAAAAGTTGATTATTGCATATTTGTTTGTAAATTGTACTTGATTGATTTTTAATTATTTAATTATCTCATCATTTCTAAGCAATAAAAATAATGTATATCACCATTATATTTCACAATATTAATACTTGCATATTTTGTTTCCCTTTCAAATTGTTTTTTATTTAATATGAAATGAAACTTCTATACAATAAAATTATTAAGATATTGTCAATATATTCTTGTTTGAAATGGATTTTTAAATTAACTAACACTTTCTTATAAACCATTTATTCATCACATCGAGCAAATATTTCCTGATTGTTCTGCATATGATATTTAAATGCGAAATAATAATTTAATATGAATGAGAAAGAAAATCCACTTTATTTTTCAAACTTGATTACGATGTTTACCGTTTTCTAAAAAAAGGTTTTAACAAGCTCTTAAAATGACAGGTGCGTAAAACGAAATTTCCTCATGTGCAATTTAATTTACCGAAAAGAAATCTTTATTTAACCCTTAATTCTTTAGAAATTTAAAAATGCTGTCAAATGTTTAGAGATTTTGACAGTTTTCCTGTTTACTTCAATGAAGATTTAAAGGGCGGAATAAAGATAACGTTTTCTTAAAGAAGTAACAGAGACTATTCCAAATTAATAGCAGTTTAATTTTCTTATTTTGAACTCGTATTAAAATACAACCAAATTGCATAAGACGTTTCAACAGCTGTACTCAAAGTGAGTGTAGGTAACCGCAATTGAAAAGTTTTTGGAGATATCGAAAGGTAAAATAAATGAACTCATGAATTGTAAACAATATTTATATGCATTACAATAGAGTGAAAATAAATTAATAATCTTTTTAAGAGACAAAATTACAATTAAAGCTACTTTTTAACTTAAGTAGGAAAACCATTTCATCCCTGCTTAAGTTAAATGTATAAGACAACAATATATAAGCCTATATATGAGCACAGCTATCTGAAAAATCTGTTAAATTGATTCCTGCTGGCAATGGAGGTTATCTAAATTTAATTAACATTGGCGTTATAGCCGGCGTTCGAGAGATGGGACATAGTATCTCAGCTTATCAACACTTCCACAAACTGCCACGGATAACAATGCTGGGCCATCAACAAATATCATTGTGCAAACACTTCAAAGGACTATCATTGACTTGAGCTTTTTAAGGTGAAGGCCCACTCGTGTACCGTTGTTGACTACAAGGCACAAGGCATGGGTCTGCCAATACTACCATCGGAATGTTGATGACTGGAAACACGGTGCCTGGTCTGATGAGTATCGTTTTCAATTGTATCGGGCAGATGAACTTGCATGGGTATTTAGACAACCTCATGAAACTATGGACCCTTCATGTCTCTAGAGTACTGTTCAAGCTGATGGAGCCTCTGTGATGGTAGTTGGCGCAATATGGGGTCCCTGATATGCCTAGAGACAACTCTGACAGGTGAAAGGTACTTAAGCATCCAGTCTGATCACCTGCACCCATTCATGTATATGGGCCATTCGACAGGACTTGGGCAATTTCAGCAGGACAATGCGATACCCCACACATCGGGAATTGCTACAAACTGGCTCGTGGAGAATTCTTTTGACTTTAGACATCTCCATTGGACCCCTAAATCCCCAGACATCAACATTATTGAGCATGTCAAGGATGGGCTTGAGTATATTCCTTTTTCTGCAACAAAGTACGTGTAGTTACATGTGACATGTCTTCCTTCTTTCTGTGTTTTATGCGGTATGTAATATGTCTGGGTTCCTAATATGACCTTATGATAATATATGATTCTAGTTTGTCATCGAGTTACTTACCCACGTTTTTAACAAAATGTTCAGTCCAAGTGTTTAATAATAAAAATATTTTTACTATTTATTACTATGTTGTGTATATTTTTTTTCTTTTATAATGACGATAAATATTTCCCCAGACTATAAATTATAAGCAACTAATTAAAATATATCGTATTAACCTTACTATTATAAATGTACCGATTTACGCAACCTAAAATGGAAATATGAAGAGTAGTAATTGTAATGTTATTTGCCTTTTTACGTTTATTTGAAAGAAAAATATCACTGTAAACGTATATTTTTAGTGGGTTGGTCAATAATTTAAATTTTCAATATACAAGAGGTTAAAGGTAGTATAAATATATGCAGTATTTATTAAACATACAAAATTATATAAAGCGGATACTAAATAGAAATATACATTTTCTGAATTCTTACTCTAAATTGAAGTACCCAATACGTAAAATTTTACATATTGCAATATATACTAAAATGACCAACAAGAAAGTTATTCAACATTGGTATTATTTTATTGCCCTTTTTATCAAGTATGATCAAAACCCACATTTTACCTTCTTTTTATTGTAGGGATAAATACTTTATCTTATCCCAATGATGGCTCATAATATGTTTAGTTGATCAGAATACGAGCCAGCATGCTACTGATATGAGCACAAGTGAGCTTGACTTCTCATTAAATAGCAAAATGAATCAATGTTATGTATTTAATCTTCAAAATTTTGTAACTCAAAGCATTTATAGCAAGATATCGAAACATTAAAAAAGCAATAACAAAATCATCGATTAGGTATAGTAATATAGAAAATAAAATCCAAATTAGAGACAAAAAAACTAAGAAAAATAAGGCAACATTTGAAAAGAGATGCTGAACAATATAAACACAAATAACATATTGAGAAATTATATTATCATTATTAAAATAAAATTTATTGTCACTAAAACGTTTTGTGTTTTCTTGGAGCTATACTCTTTAGTCTCGTAATGGATGCTCGTAACTTTTTAACTTAAGGATATTAAATTTAAATAATTTAGTAAAAACCTTTAGTAATCAATCTTGAAGAATATGTTTTGCACTTCATTTTGTAATACAGTGCACCAATAGTATTATAGTAATCCGTCTTAAAAAAAAAAAAAACGCACGCAAAAAAACAATTTTTTACTAGAACATAATTCAAATGTATGATCAAAATCCACTGTCTAGTTATGAAAATCGTGCTGAAACGCATTTTTCTACATGTTTTAATAAGCTCCTGCATGTTAAAAAATTTATTTTATACTCACTATATTGTTAAGTAATACAAGTAGACAGAAAAAATATTTTCACTTAATTAGACTTCCTTTTATTCCAATATAAAAAAAGTATGTATATGTATATTTTTTTATTATGGATGAATGATTTACATATTTTCCTCTCCGTACTAAAACACTTTTTTTTTTGCTTGTGCTAAGTATCTTTCTAGCGAAGCTGTTTATTTGTCTTTCATGGATCCTTCAAGAGATGAAAAATGAATTAAATACTAAGCCCTAAATCCATCTAAGGAAACTGTATTCCTTAACTGAAAGCATACTGCTAATAATTATTTCATATTTTTTATTCAGTATGCTCTTTAATATGCTTTTAATGCATCTGCACAAAAAACAGAAATGTAATGAACACCAGCGAAACATTTTAATTACTACTATATCTGAAGAGGTAAGAACATTTTACGGTCAATTACGCTTAATTGAAAACGTGCAAGACATTTAAAGTAATGGAAAAAATACCACCGTGCTGTTTTAAAAGGAAACCGTTGCATTGCAGGAAAGGAGTAGACACTTAAAGAGGCGGTTGCTTTGCATTTTATATCTGAAGGAGGACATTAAAAGTTTAAGTATTGTCACGTTTTTTTCCCTTTAAGTATATAATTGCATATTCTATTTTAATGATAAGAATGTCAATGAGTTATCCAGACAATATAAACTTTTTTACTAGCATAGCAATTTTTAAAACTAAAGCATTTAAGATTTAACTGTTTTTTTTATGATTTTCTAAATACTTTGAATTAAATTTATAATTTTCTGGTTTCTTTTAAATATATACTTTGTAAATAATTTGCATAATTTTTAATGCCTGAATACATTTGTATGAACTAAAATGTAAGCATTCGTGGCTTTACTTATCATATATTGGATTGATTTTTTTACATTTATTAATTAAAATATTTATAAACGCTTTTGTTAAAACATATGAACTACTACTTAATGTAAAATTATTTTAATTGCAATAAATTATCAATCACTTAGAGGAATAAATAATCGCAATTTAAATGACCATTAATTTAGCTTTTTCATGTTGAAGAAAAGTTTTTAATGGATAAATCTTAATTAATGGGACCATATATTTAATTATTCTTGAAAATAACCAAATATTAATCATTTTGTAACCGGTCAAATTAGTAAATGATTTTCAAAGTATTAATTTATGAGAATTTTTCCTTTGTAGTATGCGATATTGAATAATTGCACTAAAAACACAAAACATACTTTCGTCTTATAAGCTCTTCCATTTAAATAAGATGAAATGATTTAATATAATTTAATTCAAGGAAAGCGCATCAGAATCTTTCTGAACTGCCTCACCCTGGTTTCAAAACTCATTTCCAATCTTCATAATCCAAATTAGTCTTAACATATTTGTTTTCATGTATTTCCCAAAGAATGTGTTTACTAAGCTCAGTCTTTGTTCCCAAACTAATTCTTAATAAAGCTTAAACTCTCTCAAAACACCACGCGGATTAAATATATTCAAAATAAACAAACCTCTCAATTTGCAAGACCATTTATATCAAAACATTCCCTAGCGCTAGTTTTATAATTGGATAGTCCCAACAGAATTTTATTTTATAATACACTTTCTCTTATAGATTAACGTGCTTTTATTTTTTTTTTGCATCTGAACAACACATTTGGAAGTTTGAAACGAATCACTGAACAATAAAAAAATATTCCCTTGGGTAATCAAAGTTACGTAGAAATAAGACTTAGCCGTTTATTTTTCAACAGTACCGCTATCTGTCTCAAAGAGTTTTTTGCGATATATAAGACAAGTGATCCGAATTGCGCAAGAAATAAGCAACAAAACATCGCGTTTTCCCACCATTTTGTCTGATGAAAAAACACCAAATTAATGGTTTCTCAAAAAACGATAGTGCAGTTAAAGTACATGGCCGGAAAACTAAAGAGTTTTTTTTTCTTCTTACATCTGCTTCGCTTTATCTGTGTGATGTGCCGAAAAAAGCGTATAGTTGCAAAAGAAAAGCGTTTTGTACTCAGAAACCGTAATCCATCACTATCTGCATGTACAAAGCTTTTCCAATACCTGAATGGATAAAAAAAATTTATTAAATTTGAATTGATGGTATTGGAGATAAATAAAAAAAAAAACTACAATTTATAAGGGATCTATATTAATTATATTATTTAGTCACATTTTAACAAAAATAAAAAGTAATTCATTTGGGTTTATTGTACATTGCATTTTCTATTCAAGTTTATTTTTCATTGCAGTTTCCTGCTATGGGCTATTCTGAGAAGTTTTAGATTAAATGTAAATATATGTACTCCATATGTGTCGATATGTGTCCATATGTTTCATAACTTTCTATTGAATGATGTAATATGATGCATTCACTATTATTTACCACCACTTTTATTTTTACAACTGTAAAAAGAGAAATATAAAAAACATAAAATCTGTGATGAAAAAGTGTGTACTTAGTTTGCACAATTCTTAAATTACTATTGCTAGTCAACAGAATTGCAGGATAAGTGTTTTACCTTTAAAATCACCATATAGTTTGATTCTAATCTTTATGAAATATATCTCAATATTACATTGTCTTATTTTGATATTTCACAAGGATAATTACATGTATATGCTCTCGATATTTAAATCACAACGACCGGTAAGTAATACAAAAAAGTCTGTATTAAATTCAAGTCACTTTGATACCTAGAACTTATGTTACTCATTTTGGAAGATTAAGGGTTTCTTCTTCCCAAGTCTCACTCTAATAGTTTTCACAACAAGAATCAAACCTGTTTTCACGCAGAAAGAAAATTTCGTAAGATTATCTCTTGATTTTTCCTTTAGATGCCAAATTAAAATAAAACACAGTCACCAATGAATACGCACTTTAATTATAAAGTCTTAAAACTGACAAATATACCACCATTTGAACCAGATTTTCACTATTATTTCATTGCATTTTTTTTTCACACTGGTGCTTTTTTTAATGAAAGTACTACATCCGACGACTTTACAAGCACTTTATCAAGTGCATAAACTACTTTATTACCTTCAATGGCACCAAAATCACCTGATCAGAGGTTATTGCAATGTTATTTCTTTTATCCCAAGAGGTCTTAACATTTATGAAAGAAGTTTCTATTGCATCTACTGCCTGCAGATATTATACCACCCCATAAAGCACACTTTTATAAGAGCAGTTGCATTAGTAGCCCATGGCGGAAATAAATCAAAGGCCATATTTTCGGAAGAAGTTTTCGTGCTTTCTAGCTGCTCAGTAATGATATATTGATGGTTGTACTTCTAAGGGTTAACGTTACGAGGACATTTGCTAGCAGCGTGTTCAATCGGCCTAATGCACCGGATGTTACTGTGATGTTCACGGAAAAAACACATGTACATCCTAATTCATGGATTGTGCTTCTCAATAATCCTGAGAATTGCACAATTTTTTTCTACTGCAAGCAATGCATATAATAGGATGTTTTGGTAAATGCAGGATATAAAAGATAAGAAATGGAAGAGGTATTGGATATAAATCAAAGAAAATGGAAGTAATTCATTAAAAATTGTTGAATTCTGGCTATGAAGAGATAATTTCCTGTTTAATTTACAATATAAGATCAAAAAGTTACCTAATTTTAAAAAAATCTGTCGTTATATTTTTAATCGCAAACAAGATAAGGTGGTGTACCATGTAGAGAAGCGTGGAGTATCATTTAAAATTAAATATGACTGTAATATGTTTAGTTAATAGAATTTTTTATTGAAACATGCATAAAGTAAACACATTAAAACTAAAACATTACTAAATAACAGGTACATATTATTAACAGCTACAGCTAAACATAGAGGATTTTTAACTTGAAACAGACATTTATTAAAATAAAAATAATTACTGAAATGAATAATGTATAAAAAACTAACTGCTAGCGAATTGATCATTTAATAAACTATTGAATGAAAAAATTAATATAATATATTAATTCATGCTTAATACTTATGTTTTTCCATGAAATTAATATAACATAATAATTATTTTACAATTTATATCCAAAATTCAATGTTTCCATTTAACAGTAATCAGTAATTTAATTGTCATGTAATTTTTATGGATAAAATGAAGCATTAAATAACGTTGTGAGATTTTCATTGAGTTTTATACACTTGAATTCTGTTTAAATATGTTAATAACCGCTTATGGGGAAAAAAAAAAAAAAAAAAAAAAAAAAAACACGCTATATATTCATAAAAAAAAAATATTTCACAAATTACAGCGTAATTTCTGATTTCCCATTCATCAGTCACAACAATATTCAAAATCTTTCTTTTAAAAACTAGAACAAATTAAGTTTTGTCTGCCAGTAAACCTAAACTAATTGCTTAAGCTATATTTACATATCCAATCACATAGAATTTAGATATTGGTATTTAATTCATTAAGTAAGATATGAGTAGAACAATAAAAAGAACTATATAAATGTCTATTAAAAATCAAAATTCGAACTATATATCCACGTTCCTTACTCTTCGTTCAAAAAATTATTTTCTCTTTCCATATTTCAATTGGTAATTAATGCGTTTTAATATTGAAGTCAATCATTAAAATAGAGTCTGCTTTAAATATCAAGAATATGCCATACTCATTAAACTAAAAAATTTCATTTAATCAAAGTGACAGTCCATGAAAGATATGTGTCCCAATCATACGAAAACTAATTTACCTTTATTGCATAATCATACAATTTGGTGCCAATTAGATGCAAGAATTCATTACCATCGATTCATTCTAGGATGTGGCAATGTGACACAGATTCTATTAGAATGCACACACACTTCTATTTATCCCAAAAGGGACAAAGTGTGAAGAAGGAAGTAGCATTTGAGTGGCATGCTGTTAGATAATAATATGTATATGTTGTTAGTCGACATTCCTAATTACGAGCTGTGCTGAGTAGTGCTGTAATAGGGTAGTATCTTCAGCATATATCTTTCACCTAATTTGCCACCCTACTTTGAGCTCAGTCAATACAATGAGACAAAGGGATTGTATCCAAATTAAGGAATGCATAAAAAATGTTTGAAATAACTATATAAATAAATTATTTTACCATAAAAGATTATCCAGAAATGTTGTTGCGTGGTTTATTTACTGAACTACTAGAGATAGGATTAAATATAAATTTCAAATTTGTAAGAGTAGATAAGAAATCATAAGAAAATTTCGTTTTTGGAGAGGTTTTTCGAAAAAATTACAAAATTTTATATTTTATACTTACACTGTAGTTGAAATAGTCAATTCGAAAAGTGTTCGTAAAATTAATCATATTTTATAAACAAAAAATAAATATTCTATCTTTGAAATTTAACCAATTATTGTGAATTTAAAGTTGTTTGGACTGTATCCCTCTCTCGTTATATTTAGGAAAAAGTCGCAATTTTTAGAAAGCTGTTTGATACAAACGGTTTTAAAAAGTCCTTTAGTTGAATAAATTACGCTCCTTCCATATATTCTTTCTCAGATGCTGTAGATAAAAAAGAGGAAATTTGTGGTTTTAGCAAGTTTTCCTCATTGCCTCATGAAATTATGTAAGTTATGCTTTTGAATGCCTTCTTTTCAATAGCTTTTAACAATAGAGGGTTAATTTTGTTTAACAAAAATGTGACTTGAAAACTGGAACAGCTTTGTAATTCAGCTTTTTCTCTTACAAGCCTGTATGAAAAATCCTTTTTACTTTTAAAGTATATTAGTTATGAAATGATATATTTCTATGGTCATAGTATGATACTAGTGGACATGATTTAAAAAGCAGGTTTACTTCTCGTACACTAATCATCAAAAATCACTTCTAGAATGCATATTTTACGCAAACAATATATTTTATAACTGTATTTCAGACATACGCTACGATATTTGAATAAGACAAGTCTTAAATCAGACACAAAATGACAAAACCAGCTGCAGTTCAAAAGACAAGAACGTCTATCATTCCATGTATAAATCCATTAAACTGTTTTTTACATGTGATTCGTAATTACATTTACGTATTCATATTTTAATGGCTTGACTATGGCTAAAATAAGATCATAAAATATCTTGGGTTTTTGTAAAACATTAAAAAATGTGAATTATTCATAAGAAATGGCATAAATTTGAGATTTTAAATTATTGTTTTAAATTCAAAACCGCCAATGTTATAGTTGCTTAAAAATACTGTAAATTAGCATATAATATATAAATTATGAGAATTAATTATTAGGAGTCCAATAAGTACTCTAAATTACAGATTTTTAAAAAAATCAATAAAATGCATGGTATAGAATGCATTTTAAAAGCAAATAGCGTTAATAGTATACAGTTTATTGTAGCATATGAAAACAAACATGGATATACAGACTGAAACTTGAGAAGACAAGTATATAGATTAAAAGAATAACAAAAAAATAGCCAACATTAACGATGTAAAAAGTGCAGATATTATCTTACTTCTACTACAGCATGTATTTAAAGTTTGAATTCTACCTGAGCTTGAAAAGAAGACATTTTTCTATCTAATTGCCTAGCTCTAATGTGTACGTTGCTTGTAGTTGAACTTCCTACTTTACTTACAGATTCACATACTACCGACTCTATTCTTTATATGGCTTGAAAATGGCATATAACTTTTTTAAGTACATTGAAGAAAAATAGGCACATATTTTATTTGATTAAATTCTTCATTTTGCCATCTGACCAATTTCGTTTCATATGAAGTATTATTATCGCAATATTAACCAACTGTCTTTTAAAAAATGTACAGTTTACGTACAGTGTACAAAAAATGCGTTAAAAACTAATTCTGAGAACCATACATATCTTGTATTTACAGCCAACTTATTTAGCGTTGCTATTAATTCAAACAAATTCTAGTCCAATTTAAAACCAGTGAAAATAAATTATTGATTCATTCACTTAAACCTTTTTTCCATAAAAATATCTGCAACATAACTTAATTATGTATTGGTAGCTTTAAGTGAGTATATGGAAAACGTTCATCTCTATAAAACAGTACCCTGAAAATAACATATATAAAAAAATAAAACGCTTAGAGTAAGAATATTTTTCCTAAAAGTAAAAATATGTTTTAGTTATGCTATTAATTACATTTACATTCATTGTACTTTTATATTACTGAGCAACACATCATTTTCTGTTCCCTAAATTCCCTTCAACAAAATGGGGTATAATTAATAAAGTGTCACACTTCTAATCAGCTCCATTACCGGTAGCGATAATAACTCGTATGTTTCTGTCGTGTTTCAATAATCCTCTCCGGAAATCGTTTGAAGCAGGACCAGTTCGAAGCTACTTTTGTGTGGATGAGTAGAGAAAGTTCCTTTGATGCTTTGCAACATGTTTTATCCTTTGCCTTTAATTAATTTTCGAAGGAGAACTTTGTCGCCTGATCAAATTGCATCAACCAAACTAGTGCATTAGGGAATGTACGTCTCGAAGATATTTTGTAATTATAATAAGTTAATCATATCCTGTGAACATGTGGTTTATTTATTAAATTAGCAGGACACAGTGTTCTAAAAGTTACTAGATATCCAAACTCAGTGATAACATCTTACGTATAAAATGTGTGCATAGAAAGTAGTATACTTCATATATATTTAGCTTAATGAATTTTTAAAATACATAATGTCGTAAAAATGTCAGAAATGTAAATTAAATCCCTGAAATAAAAATTATTAAGCTTAAAAAATAGCTATATAAATGTTCCATTTATTAAGAGACCATAGTTATTTTTAGGGTTTTTTTTTAAATTACATGCAAGTTATATATATATATATATATATATATATATATTGTTACGAATTTTTGTATATTTGTAAATAATTCGTAGTGTTAATTTTGTAAATAGTAATTTATGTACATTTCGCATACGGCAGTGCAATAGTTCGTCGTTAAATTGGCTTCCCTGCAGTGAGCATCTCAATGCTTGATAACGGGTTTTACAGAGGTAACTCTGGGAAGCGAGTTTCAAGGGGCAGGGCATTTAACATGGTAATGGGAATCTCGCCAAAATGGCGAGATAGAGCCAAGTTGGTGACGGTTTTGGCGACTAATTTGTGTCGCCAAATTTGGCGAGAAATCGCCAAATGCCACCAAACTTGGCCACCATTTGGCTACATTTTCGGTCCCCAGGTACATGTATAATACTTTTCGACTACGATCTGGAAAGTTCTCCAAATATCGACCTCTAGAGGTTTCAAGAAGGTTCGCAGCCTCCCCTATATAAGCCCGGCCGTGAGTGGGGTTAGTTAGTTAGTTGACTGATTTTGAGTCACTGAGTTAGTTGTTAGCTGAGTCCATTAGTTGACTGGAATTACTGAGTCTCAGTGAGCGAACTGTATTGCATTGTCTTTTGCAGTGATTTAGCAGTTGTTGCAAAGTTTTTAACTGCTGTTTTGTGCTCTATTGAGGTGAAAAGAGCTGTATTGTGTCTACTAGAACTAGAAGTTCTGGAGCTGTAAGAGAACTGTGAAGAGTTATTTTGGAACAAATTTCTGCAAGTTTTGATCTGCTTTGGCTTCAAGGTTTTTGAACCCGTCCACGCAACAATATATATATATATATATATATATATATATATATATTTCTTGTACGTGGTTCTTTAGTAAATTTAACATAAAATGTTACTCACACTATCTTCAAGTTAACTACAGTTTTTCCTTATTTCATCAAATCTAATTTCCCTTGTAAAAGAAAACTTTTTTTTTTTTTTTTTAATTATTTAGATGTATCAAGAAGTTATATCTATATAGTTTAAATGTAATTAAATAAAATACAAATATTTTATGTATAATATATTGATGCATTTCATAATTAATAGATAGACATTTCGATATGCCCTTCCCCTATAGAGTTAAATATTTCTTTATTAAAGAAACATGCTTGATATGTTAAATAGAAACCTGGTAAGAGATTTTAAAAAATATATATAATAATAAATATTTTATTGTGATTTGCTATTGCGTATAATACGAACATGTGTACAATTGTTCTAATTTCGACAGAAAAAAACTTTGAGAAATAAAATAGGCACTTTTTTGTATAACATAATATTCCATACATGAAGGCCAACCAAACGGTATAGTGGTTAGCGTGCTAGCTTCTAGATCGCGAGTTTGCGGGTTCGAGTCCAATGTAAGGCATGGGTGTTGGTAAATGTATGTTTGCTTCTCAAATGACGAATGTTTCGGTGCATTAGCCCTTGTGTTGCTGACGGCGCTAGATAATCTGAAAACAACCAACCGCACATGAAGCTCTAAATCCACTATAGAAACTAACACAAACCGTTAGAAATTTTCTAGAAATAAATCATAGTTGAAAACATTATAGGTATGGAGACAAAAAAATTACTTTTTATTTAGGTTTTGATGCTAAATTTTCTTATCTAATCTTAAAAGACTCACACTTAAAAATAAAAACAGAAATATATCAATGTTTTTTAATTTACATACCACTACTTTAAAAACTATCTTTATAAAAATGAGGCTGCTGATTTATTTGGGTAATACTTTGTTGTAACAATTACTGTGTCTATGTTCAGTGGACAAAGTATTCTTCCTTTACTTCTAGTTACCAAAGAAGACATTATATTTTCTCACAAAATATTTCACTAAGAATACTCCACACTATTTAAATACATTTACAAAACCTTTCAAATAATTTCGAAATAGAATACACAAAATTGGAAACCCATCAAATCATATATTAAAAAATGAGAACTTTTCATATGTATTTACATAAAAAGGGAAACAATTCTAAAACTATGACAAAGATTGTTATATTTTTTCCAATTAGAATAATTTTTACAACTATAGTATTCTTTATGAATACATTTTTAAGTAATCTTCAAGATAAAATATAAAATCTATCATGGTAAAAAAAATTGATTTACAGAAATAAATTCGTCAACCAAACACCGAACCATGCACACTCAAAATTTATACTGTAAATACCATTTACTTTGAAAAATATATCTAATATTGGATTTACTACACACTCTGAGAAGGAATGCCTTAATATCCTACGAGATGTAGCCTTACATATCTACTCAGCCATATGACACTCACACAATCCAGCAAAGTACTTCTGCTTTCTATCTGTTTATAAATTGTCTCACTTCATTCAGCATTTACTTCCAATACAATGAGGCTGCTTTTGTAGGTCTATTACACCCAGTAACTCCATTTTCGTAAGATCCGCAGCAATCTTTTGTTTCGACCCATTTCAACACTTCCCCTAAAACCCTGCTCATTTCCTGCGGAAATCAAGACCCCTTCGTTCCACTCGCAAATACCCTTTTCTCCTAATGATCATCATCAGTACTGAGCATCCATTTCTAGCGAGATTTCTCAGTCCTCGGAACACTGGGGAAGAACAAACTTACAGCGAGGTCTTTTTCAAAGATCTCTTTCTTATTCTGTATCTCTTTTTCCAAGGATTCCCTCACCCTTTAACAATCTATTCTTCAGGAAGACACATTGCGAGTGCTTCCTCCTCATCATTTTCTTCTTCCAGAGAGGAATTTGACCGTCTTCTTTCTAATATCTACTACAGCAAAGATTGCAATCGTTGAAGAATTATGGTGGAATAAAAGCAATTGCCTGCTAAGCTATTTGATGATCTCAATGCAAGCCACCATTCATGGGCCATTAAAAAGAAATGTATATTTGCTCATGCATTGGATGTGTGATTTTGTAGCAATTGAGACTTGTACAAATATACTGATGATTACATGGTATTTGAGGTATGTTTACCAATTTAATGGTATTTTTGGGTTGGTATAATACCTGAAATGGTATAAACACATACCTTTGGTCTCAGAGTATATGTTACACTAGATAAAAAACATTTATTGAGAAAAACCTTGGCTCCCACTGTAAGTTTCAGTTTCAAGTTTCACACAAAAAGCGAATTCGTTTCACTCATTAATCTAAGAGACGAATTAATATTGTTATATATATATATATATATATATATATATATATATATATATATATATATATATATATATATATATATATATATATATATATATATATATATATATATATATATATATATATATATATATATATATATATATTAGTTTTATTAGTTTGTTTTTATTTGTTTTAGAGTTACAGTCCTGCACAAAAGTTTAGACACAACACAAAATTGGGGCTTTATAAAATAGTATCAAGACAGAGGATTTAATCTTTATATCACTTAATAATATGCACGTATTACATTCAAAATAGAAATTTGAAAATGAAAAACAAATCTTTAGCGAATTAGTTGCAAAAATAACAAAAACGACAAAAATCCGTTGCACATAATTTTAGGCACAAATTAATTTTTTTTTAATTTTTACAAGAAATCGATAAGTTTTAGTAATCAATTAAGCTTTCAAGTTGTTTTATCAAATCAAAAACACGGTTTCTCATTAAAAGCATAAGCTTTTGCAAGGTTTCAGACATTATTCCATACCACGACTTTTTAATGACTTCTTTATGTTCAAAAATTGTGGAATATTGCTTTCCAGAGATATACAACTTTTGTAAAAATTCTCTACCTATTTTCGATAGGATTATAGTCAAGACTATTAGCAGGCCAATCAGAACCATGATTGTTTTGGCTTTAAACCACTTTTTTGTTGACCTGGATGTGTGGATGGATGCATTGTCTTGTATAAATTTCCAGTTAGGTCCACTTAAAAACTTACTAAATAGTTGCAAGTTACTTTCTAGAGTTGCGTGGTAAGCCTCAGAGTTTTGATGTCCTTTTAAAAAAGCTAAGGAAGTTTGGCCGTTGGATCCAAATCCTCCCCAAACCATGACTGAACCTCCACCTTGACGTCGGCTAAACTGAGTTATATGATTTTTATTCTACGAAAATATTTCTGGACCATCTAGGCTCCATTTTTTTCGTCACTAAAGACCACCTGTGGCCATTCATCACCAAATGACACATGCTAACTGAGCCCAATTCAATGTTGCTTCTTTGTGATGAGACTGCACAAGCGGCTTGCGTTAAAGTTTACATATTTTTACAAACCCGTATTCCACAATTCTTCTACGTACAGTTTCTCGTGAAACTTGAATAGCAATTATATTTTTGATCTGATTTGCAAGGTAATGTTGATTTGAAGCCAGTTTTATAATTTGCCTATCACCCCGTTTGCTGGTCGTTCAAGGCCTCCCTGATAAGGATTTGATTGATATTAGTCCCCATGTGCTAAAACTCTATAAGTACCGCTTTTGGAACGATTTAATGCAATTCTTCTTAAAATCTCTATTTAAGAAAATTGCGTAGATTTTGGCATCATAACCAGTACAAATTACTTCAAACCCTTAATAGCAACTTACAGACACTCCCCTTTGATGATACGATCTTTTTCTCTCAAGAATTTACATAAATCTTAGGTTTGTGCCTGTACTTTTGAGGCATGGAAAGTTTGTAAAGATTCAACTTGTTGATATTGGATAATTTTATTTAATTTGTTCTTGAAATTTTTTATCCTACACTTTTTTCTTTTGGTTTTAATAATATTTATTTGTAAAAAACTATTAAAATAAATGAGTACTATTGCTTTTTTGTGAATTGCCTCTGTGTCTAAACTTGGGCAGGACTGTATCTATTTATGATAAAAATTCTATTACAGCAATTTTTACAATAAAGTAGTAAATTTAAAAGAGTAAAATATCTATTTGTGTATTAAAGGGCAGGATATGTTTACATAAATTGTTCCAGAATAATGACTATGAAAAAATTGTAATCATTGAGCAGTATCCATTTTATTTGAATATGTTTTCCATTGTAAATGAAAATAAACTGTTCAACGACAAAAATATAATAAAAACTTTCCAGATGTGTGTCTTGGATGAATAAGTAATTACAAAAAAATCAGATGTCTTGAAATTACCTAAAAATCTCCGAATACGTTCAATCTTTCATCCAGCATTCCCCTTCTTCAAAAAAAATTATATTTATCTTAAATATCAAAGACCACTTCCGCAATATTTCTAGCCAACAAAAACCAAGTAGAAAAATCCTTTACCTCTGCAACTTTAATTCCAATTCGAATCCTAACAAAACAATCCCTTTAATGTCTTTAAAATGTTTCAAAGTCTCATATTCCCAAAGGGAATCGATCATTCCTAGGATCCGAGTGTTCACCACAATAGACTTAAAAGAACAAAGCAGCTCTCTTTCTTTGAAAAGCCCCGTCGAGCAAGAAGAATTGTTCCCCCTTAAAAAGTCCAGATTCTTTTCCGCAGCGTTATCTGATTTCAGTGTGCCGCGAGTGTGTTTTACGAGAATTGCGGCAATTACTTACGGCTATGGGAATGAAAAACCTCTTCCATTTATCAAATGAAGTGCTCTCTCGACAGCTGTTATTCGAAGGATATGGCTATTATTTGTATGCTGGTTTCCATAAAGATGATGATGTGTAACAATTAAAAATAGCTTGTATAAAATGATGACGAATAATAATTAAAAATTGCTTGATTTTGAATTTTCATTGTAAATTACGCTTACGCCACATTTTTGTTATTTAATAGTTTTTAATGGACTTTCTCTTTAGGTTATTCTAGTTAATAATTCATATTTGCGACTTTTTTTATCATTGTATTAGGAAAAGGAATATTTTACTTTATTATAATAGCAGTTAAAAAGAGTTGCTTTTAAAATGATATTAATATTTACAATTGAATATGTGAATTAATTTTAACTCTAATTATTTTTACAATTTAAACTAACAAATTCACTGTAAAACAAACAAACTGTGAATATTACTTTAATTGATCGCAAGTGCAAGTATATAGGATCTAAATTAATGTGAGTTAAATCGAAATTTGTTTTATATTGAGCTTCTGAATCAAACACCGAACACAAATAATGAATTAATAAGAACTCTTTGAATAAGAACTTTTAACTAGTACAAAGATACCATTTCTCAGTTAAAAGGCCAAAAAAAATACAGACTTTACAAATCAGAAATTTTGTATCGATATAATAATTTTTCAGATTTGCAATCTCAAATATTTTAAATGGCTACTAGGATTCATTTTCAAAAAGTATAAATAATTTATGAGTTTTCAAATACGCACTACTGTAAACTTACGAAAAACTGTAACTAATTTTAAACAATGAATGTTTGCAACTAGTTATTCATCTGGTATAGTTTAATGAATTATACAGTCAATTTTAAATGTAATAATATGGTGTTTCAATCTAATTATTAAAAGTCATAGCCGTCGGATATTTTATCTCTTCAAACATTTTGAGTCAAATCAACCACCTGATACATCCCGGCTGTGAAAAAAAGCTCTTGAGCTAATCAAAAAAGACTCTTACATTCCTTTAGACTTGTGTATCGCATAAAAATACATAAAACTGGTTATTTACAAGCCGGGTTGGATTTTTACATTATGAACTTGTATGTATTTGATAGATAGATCTAATACTTCTGAGGACAGCTATCAAACTTTATTTTAAAAATATGTTGCATACGTTGAATACAAATCTCCTTTGAAAGTCGCACCGGGGATATGCAGGCCGCGATCGTGATAGGTAGCCTCAAGTCATTTGTCGGATTTTCTTGCGTGAGTTTTTCGGCTACATTCTAATTCAAGACCCAGTCTGGGAATTTATACCTTAAAAGACTTACCAAAAGGCATTATCTACCACAATATAGCTTGTCTAGCTCTAGTGAATGAAATTCCGTATAAAACCAAATGTCGCTTTTCAGAATACTTCCTAGCCCTCGTGTTGCTGACGGCGCCAGATAATCTGAAAAAACAACCAACCAACAATCGGAATACTTCCAATGCACTTCTCTGGCTCTGAGCATTACGACTCTTGAATTTAATGTATGAAATTTTGTAAATGTGTAAACAAGTGTTGGAAAAATTTGTTGATAAGAAACATTTAGAGAATGAAACTTTAATTGTGGAGTTGTTACATGTTAAATTGAAATATTTTTTTCCTCTGCAGTATCCGACTTCTCTGGGAAAAACAAACCACTCTAGAAATCCATTTTTTGCAGGCACAGAGATATTGACAATGGTTCAGGTAATGACCGTCTTAATAAGCAAGTCGTGGTTGATTTAAAACAAGAGTTTATTTACAAAGACGAGAAGGACATTGGTGACTCTTAACTAGAGTAGAGTTAAATTAAGTCAAAAAGGGCGTAGCCGAACAGAAATATGGGATTTTATAGATTGGTGATCACCAAACAACCGACCCAAGCAGGTTTTAGGCAAAATCGCTTGATTCAGGGTGCTTCTTGCTGATTCCGGGAAAACTCTAGAAAACACTAAAGCAGAAAGGAAAGTTCCAATGGGAATACATTTTATATATATATGTCTTACTTAAACACTCTTGTCTACCTCTTTATGAATATCGATGTAGTTTTGAAATTATTAAATATCTAAATTTTGAAAAATTCAATTTTAATCTTCCGCGATTGATTTTTTTTATAAACAACAGAAATGTATCGAAAAAATTTTTAATTTCATTTTTAAGAAATTAATTATATCATGACATAGACCAGATTATCATGATTCATTTAGAGAAAATAGAGAAGTGATTAATTTAATTTAGTGAAATAGAGATTTTATGTGATTTTTAATAGCAAAAGATGATGGTCCAGATACATAATCGTCTAATACACAATCGATTCCCAGCGTTCTAGCTTTTCTAAAGATCTGCTTTAAAATTAAGTTGGATTGACAAATATTGTTGCAAATTCTATCGGGTTGGTTTTCGATATACTTTGTATCTCCGATTTGATAAAATCCTGTATGAAAACCTCCCAGAATGTGCTCCACTCTTGTAATTTGGATGTAGTTGTTCACATTTTGTTTTTTTAATTGTAAAACCGTACCACTTTTCTTGAATAACTGCAAATTATCTAGTATATAGTTGTTTGTTTTCAGATTATCTGGTGCCATCAGCAACACGAGGGCTATAATAAGCCAAAACATTCGTCATTAGACAAGCCAACATACATTTACAAACACCCATGCCTAACACGGGACTCGAACCAGCAACCTCGCAGTCTAGAAACTAGCATGCTAACCACTATACCGTTTGGTCTGCTATCTAGTATATGACATATGTTTTATTTTGAGGTCTTTTTCTACTCGTAAACAAATTAGAATTGCAAAGCTATGATGAATCAAGCAGTTATGATTTTTTTATATTTATAATATTAGTAGGTGGAAAAGTTATATGGGAAAATTATTATCTTGACAAGATTAAACATACATTTATAACATCTAATATACTATGCACGTCCGCATCCTCTATGTCATTACCTTATAATAAGTATATATTTGAAAATTTTAAAATAATTATTTTCCATATAAATTTACATACAACTAATATTATATGACACAACAATTTAACTACTACATTTATGATAGTTTTGAAAATTCTAATTTTTTTTACGAGTAAAAAAAGACCACAAAATTCCTATTTATCATCCAGAGAATTTTCCATAAGTGTTTGGACTATATAGCAATCTGTAAACTTCTGTATAACAGCAGATGTTTTGATGTAATATAGTCCTTGTAATACATCTAAAATAGGGCATTAAAAATTAGTCCATTCATGAAACTTGATAAAAACGTTTAATTTTTCATTAAAATGAATAACCAAAAGAGAGAAAAAATATCTAGCAAAAAAGGGTGTATTTTGGGGATGAAGGAGTTTTATAACTGAAAAAACTAATTTTTGACAACCTAGACATGTGACACGCGTTTTTAAAGTATTTTTATGTTGAATTGAATGAAAAAAAGACTATATAACCACTCAAAAAAAGTTACAGTCCTTTTTATTTTCGAAAACACAAGTAAAAACCAAAGAAATGTAAAATACGATATATAGAAATAAAAAATTAGTCCATTCATGAAAAATTGGTTTATTTGTCATGAGAAATAAAAGAGTTCATAAAAATATCGAGAAAAGTAGGGTGTTTTTTGAGGGAAGAATAGATAAGAGGGAGGGGGGGGGAGGGTGAAAGAAGTTTTTGAAACTGAAAATTAATTTTGGTATAACCCTGGCATGCGACACATGTGTGTGGAGTATTTTTTGACGCTGAATTGAATAGAAAAAAATCAAAACGATATAACCATCCTATAAAATGTTAGAGTCATTTATATAGACGAAATCATTTATATAAACGAATGTAAAGGTGTTCTTTATTTCATCATTTATTCTTTATCACTTATACTTTTTGTAGGTACTATTTCAATTATTCACTGCTACTTATTTATTTTATTACTAACTGGTACTTTTATATTAAATTTTAGTTGTTTATTAGCATTTTCCACTCAGTCTTGGTTCACTACATATACTTGTATATTACATTCTATGAAATAGAAAAATGGCCTATAAATTTTAGTAGGAGAGTTACATTGTCATGCTTCTTTTCATTCGATTCAGCATACAAAAATACCTCACACACATGTTTCACATGCCTGGGTTATACGACTATTAATTTTCAGTTTAAAAATCCCACCCCCCCTACCCCATTAAAAAACACATTTCTTTGCTAGATATTTTTATAGACTTTTGTTTCTTTTCTCTCATGACAAATAAACCAAGTTTCATGAATGGACAAGTTTCTAATTCTTTATGTCTTATTATACTTTTCCTCGGTTTTTACATGTGTTTTCGTTTATAAAAAGGACTGCAACATTTTTTTATTATTTATACCATCTTGTTTTATTATTATTATTATTATTATTATTATTATTATTATTATTATTTTTATTATTATTATTATTATTATTATTATTATTATTATTATTATTATTATTATTATTATTATTATTATTATTATTATTATTATTATTATTATTATTATTATTATTATTATTATTATTATTATTATTATTATTATTATTATTATTATTATTATTATTATTATTATTATTATTATTATTATTATTATTTTATTATTATTATTATTATTATTATTATTATTTTATTATTATTATTATTATTATTAGATTCAGCATAAAAAATGCTCTAAAAACATATGTTACATGCCTAGGTTGTTCCAAAATTAATTTTTCAGTTATAATAATCGATGGATAATTTTGTTTGTTTGCTTTTCTTATTGTTTTTGGTACTATTTTACCGTACTATTAAGTAACGTTAGTAATATTGTGTATAATATGCCTAGTGTATGGTATAAATGGAGTTTATACGCCAGATTTTGTGTTAAAAACAAGTGTATTAGATGAATTTTATGACAAAATGGGTTGCTGTCAGAGTGCCTGGTGAAAGTTATCCAACTCCGATTCGATAAGCAAATGTGAGAGTGTTGCCATTTAAAAGCATCAATTAAGTTTACGATGTTAAATAAAATTGTTACGATGTTATGGCTTGATACAGCTTTCATCTAGATTCTAGGAGAAAAAAACTGAGTTAAATATTTTTAGATCTTGCCATTTATAAAACATTATTGTTGAAAAAAAAGTTGAAAATTAAACTTTTCTGAATTCTTCTCTCTCCTAAAAAAACTTATTGAAAATGTATGGCTTGAAAAGGCATTGTATCAAATAACTAAACGCTGTAATTTTAATTTTCCATTTAAAAGTAAAGTTGTTAGAGTTATGTTAAATATATAGAAGAGCTCCATATTCGTCTTTAGAAAAAAGTACACACCAGAATGCATGGAAAAGTTAAAGATTTTAAAAAATACATGAAGAGACTGCAATATATAGGAATAAAAATACCGATGTTCAACTTTGTAGTTTTATTGGCAGTTTTCATTTTTAAAAATAATAATTCGGAGAAAAATTGGTGCTACAACAGTTATGTTTAAGATAAGTTATCTAACAAATATTAAATGACAGACCATAGAATTTTCTAGTTTTTTTAAGGACTAGAAATTATTATTATTATTATTATTTTTGTTGTACATTGTGCATCAACCTTTTTAAAAGCAACAACCGATTATTTTAAATTCTTTGAAATAATCAAAACTTTTGCTAAACATTTATATATCTAATGTTGATAACACATAGCAATTAGGCACCCAATCTGAGTTGTTTCAATATAGAGAACCCAATGTGGATAAGCGCAATATAACTGTATCTAAAGCTGGAACAGAAATTGCGTTATGTGGTGGCGTAAACTCTATTCCGTACAATTGGGAATAAATTATGCAGCAAGATGAGGTGTTACCATCCAATCACTCTTAGGTGCTTCGGCATTAAATGTTCATTTTTAGAGAATATGCTCAGTAGAGTATATAATTTTCTGCTGTATATAAATGATTACTATGATGGGAATGCAAATTATGTAAATTTTGCTAATTATAAGTTATTAATCACGGTACATAATTTTAGGGGACTTTCCATCATATTTCGACAAAATACACATTTAAAGATGACTGGGACATATATATTATTTAATAATATGATCCATAAAAACAAAGATTTTAGTATAAATCTATATCATGCATTGCAAATTTTGATATTCATTAACATACCGAATATTCTGTTGTCAGCGTGACCTTTGTGTTGCATCTAATTTTAAATATTAAAAATATCTCTATCAGTAAAATATACGACAAAATGCGTTTCCAAATATATTTTCTAAAAATAAAAGTGAATTTATGCATTCATGCCCATATATATTTTATTTATTTTGATTAAAACAATTTTGGCAACAGCAAAGAGTTTCAACCATGATCAGTCAAAATTCTTACATTTACAGCTTTATTACGCAACGCAACGTTAATTTAACTGCACCACACTCCATAATAAATGTATGCATTCACGTCCAATTATTTTTTATGTATTATGATTGAAATTATTTTGTCAACATGAAATAATTTCAATAATGATCGGTTAAATGAGATTTATTAATGTTCCAAAAAGATTATAGAAATGTGTGCAAAACCGACCTTTTAGTGGCAGTGACAGCACCAAAACTTAATAGAATGCATTATCATTGACATCAAATCTATCTGAAAAGTTTCAACCCAGACATATGACGGCAAGTGGGTTAATTAGGCTTCTGCAGATTTTCCTGCAGCCACACACATACATATAAAAAAACAAAATCGCAGTTAATCTAAAAGGATATAAAAATACACTTTTTTTTGAGAAATGAAATTGTGGAGGAAGGCAATGGTAAGAATAGCTAGGACCAAACTATTTTCATTCATAAAACTTTTACAATTGAATCCACTGAATTAATGTAAACATGTTGTTTTTTATTGTTTATTTAGAACTGCCGTTAATTTAAGAAAGAAAAACAAAGGAATAAAACGTATAATATATATATAAGGAATTAGGTAACACTTTAATTTAGTTGGTGATACACTTATTGAAGAATATATAGCTAGTGGCCTCCATGAGGTCAATGAAACCATATAATCTTCCAAAGAATGATCTTCTTATAGTATGTATACTTGGGAGTCTCTTTCATTTACGGCTTGAGTTTCTACTAGAACTCTTTAATGAGTACCATATTGTTGTAAATTCAATATTCATTGGTATGAAATACAATGTAAGTATATTTGTGAAGAATGTACATGATTATGGTAATTGTTTGAAGGTATAAAGCTTTGGGACTCTCGTTTCAAAATTTTATGGAGAGGGTTTTGAACTGAAAATAAAATCAAGACTCCACATTTCTATAAAGTTTCTAATACTTATCTACTAAATTATTACTGTACTTTTATCACTAAGAGTGATAACAATAAAACTATTTTCAATTAATTGGTACTCTAAATCAGCATAAGAGTTGTAACAGTTCCATATGCCTATTTCTTGTTAATCAGCTAACTAAATACATTTCGTTTCCTTTCTGAAATCTGGAGAAGAAGTTTATGGATAGTTACTTCCAAGAAATTAATGACTTCTAGTCAATTCTATAGAAGATATGCTCCAAGTTACCTTCCTCCTATTGTGCTTCCTCTCAGAAGGTTAGGTTTCTAAAAAAGAGGCAGATATTTCTTCAAACAGAAAGTTTTCCGTACGCATTTTTCAAAAATATATTCTGACAAAAGTATAGTAAAAAGTATTGCCTTACGATAATTAAGATTAGGAAAAATGTAATTGGCTTTCACTGTCACCAATTAATTTTAAGTTTCAAGTATACACAAAAAGTTTTATCTTTCTTTGATAAATAAGATATTTTTGCGATTCCGGTAATTATTATGTTTATACAATCAGTATAAAATTGATAACTTTATTATTTTAATAATTAACTAAGATTATATATCAATCACATATAGAATTTAATAGTATATATAACTTTATAATATTAGCTTTCAGATATTTCCTTGGATTATGAATCTCTTGACATTTAGGCTAACCAATCCGTCTAATTTTTAGAATTATAGAAAATCATAAAATTTGTTAACTCTCCTGACCAGTTAGTAAATTATGCACTCCACAAAATAAATATTTTGGAGATCCAAATTGAATTTACAATGACTATAATAATCATTTTATATGTTATCAATATATTGATAATTAATCATTAGGAATTGAAATAATTAAGAATGTCTGGCCCTTGCTAAAATAAATCAATGAACGATGATGTATTTAAATATGTATTTGCAGTGGATAATCAATTAGCATGTTGTAATATACATGCTGTGTTAATATGCACCTATTTTTCTGTATTAGATAAGGTCATAGGTTTAGCAATATATAAATATAGAGACAAGCATTTTTTTTTTTTCAATAAATAAAACTTTAATAATTATAAAATTTTAATTCCTCACTTCAACTCTTTAACAAAACTATAATGTGATTGACACTATATTATTTCTGATAACGTGTATACAAATAAATATATTCACTCATTAAGTCTCAATAAACCCAACTAGTACATTAGTACATACTTAGTGCGAATGTATAAAAAAGATACCATGCCAGAAATAGTTCTCCTATTATTTGTCAAACAAGGAAAATTAACCCTAAAAATAAATCTTAATGACGAGAAAACAGTGTTCTCTAAGAGCTTGAACATGATTGATCATAAAGAACATCGAACAAACATGACATTGCTTCTGTAATTAATGGAGTCATCAGTCATTGTTCCGATTGAAAAAGAACTCTTATCATCCACATAAATTAGATTTTTTACCACTTTTGTTGAGAGTAACCAAAAGAGAAAGGCGGTAACAGCAGTGATCGTTTACTGAAATTATAAATGTATCGCCCTTTTTGTGTTAAGTTTTTTTTTTAGAGATTGTGATTTTTGAAGATGCTCTTAACAAAAGTTTAATTAGTCTTTAGTTTAGATTTTTATTTCAAAACTTTAAAATTATATCATTTTTTAAACCACAAATTAAACTTTATCTTCTATTAGATTATATTAGAATATAAAATGGATATATTCTAGTACTGTATGATACTGTATTCTCTAGTACTGTACAATTGTGCATTTTTAAAATGGAACTATCACTTCTAATAGGATAGTATTCTTAATTTAATGTGAGTGGAACAAATTTTAACTTTTGTTATTTTATTAAATTATACTAATTTAAATAATCCAGATTCACCATCTTGGTTTATCAAACTTCATAATCCTTACATTACCTTTAAACTAGTTTTATAGAATGTATCGTTACTATAATAGGTAGATATGTGATGCATTTCAGTATGATAATAAATTCTTAATCATATTATTTTTATTCAACAACCCATATCAAATTCGAATTTATCTACTCCAATGCAGTTTACTTCAAATAAAAATTCTAATATATGACAAAATAAGTCAAACATATTTTAAACTCTTCTATTAACAAGGATCAACCCGTAATAATGTGTCACTTTATTCTTAATTCATTTGATTATGTTGTTTTATTAAATTTATAGCGTTACAATACTATTGAACTAAGAAAATTGTAGTTCTGTATTTGAAAAATCACTTGCCCAATGTCATTTACATTCATATTGCCAATCACTTGAACTTTTGCTGAAAATGATAAAACTGTATTTTCAAAATATTATGATCACAAAATAATTTCAGTAAAATACAAAATATTATATTATAACTTTATTTTTTATGTATTTTATGAGTTTGTTTACATTGCACCTTTCAAATAAATATCATTGTGAAAAAAGGCCTTGTTTTTAGCCAGATTATTTGAAAAATCACCAACATTTCTCAATAGAGTACGTGAGAGCGTGATGAGACAGAAAATTTTAAGGATACAGTCGAGAACAGTTGAAAACTTCAATTAATAGAGAAACAAGCTATCTCGCCGTTTTAAACCTAAAAACTTCTCCGCGATTCACAGTTTCAGGAGATGTATAAAATATTAAAAAAAAATTATCTATAAATATGTTTTTTCCCCAAAATTCAAAATATTAAAAATAATATTGAACAACTGCTTTTGATTCATTTTGTGTAGTTCAAACATTCTATTATACTAAAATTATTTAACACAATCAGTTTTAAATTGATGAATAAATTAGTTTGAGTTGCGGATTTATCTTGAATGCCCAACTATAGTTTCATTAAAATTACATAAAATACGATATATGAAAGCATTTTATAATGTGGTGCGCAAAATTGATCTATCACATGCCTCAGATCAACGTCAATTTATCATTATAAAAGGAAACAACTTTTCCCAATATTCATGCGTTTAATGACTGGTATAAGTGATAGTTTGAATGATTAATACAATATTATCTACAAATTCATTCTCACTCTTCTTTTTTATACGTTTTTCTTTTTTAATTTTCACGTTCTCATTTATATTCCTGTTTGATTTATTTGCATTACAGATTAACGAAACACATTTTTTTAGGTCAATCTAGTCTTAATGATTACATGAAAAGCCCTGTTTTACTTCATCTAATGATGATGGATGAGCTGAAAAGCAACTTATAGAGAACGATATCTCATTTAACAATAAAAGTAATAGTGAAAGACACTCTTTTATTTTATATTAGGACATATCTTACAAAATTTGGAAAAAAAGTTTGAAACTTTTAACTAGTTTATTTTACAATGATGCATATATTTTTTTGCTATTTTCTAAAGTTCTTTTCTTCAGTGATTAGTATATAATAAGCTTAACCTAAGAAAAGATTTTTGCTAGTAAATAGTCTTATTGTCCTCCATTGAGTTATATTGCAGAAAATATATTTGCAACTTCCTTATTTTAAAATGTAATGTACAATTATACTGATTTTTGACACTATATAACATAAAAGAAGTATTTTGTAGTAGCATATCTCTGCAATAAAAAAAAATAATAAATAATAAATAAACTTTCACCAGTTTATTAACTTGCCTTAGAAATTTTTCCTGCAAAGCAAATCAACCACGGAACACAAGGAAAGTGTAGCAATGCTTTCCCCAAGTTTCAATTTTCCTTTTTTTTTTTTTTTTTTTTATTATTTTTATTCAAAATTATTTTATTGTTTTAAGGTATTCATAAGGCTTATTTTAAAATAAATAAGTAATTTAAGTTTAAATAATAAACCATAAATATAAAAAAAATTATAATGTTTATAGTAAGTAAATTCAGGTTCAGCTGTAAAACAAATGTTTAAAATTAAAAATCAAACATTTTTATGAAAAATTACACTTTTATATGACCGATAAATTTTGAAAATATTTATTTCTCTTAAATAAACTTATTAATAGGCCTTTTGTAAATACTTCAGTTCATTAACATTTACAGTTTTTTGACATTTACGGAATTTTATCGTTAACCGTTCTTACTTTTGTAGTGCAAACAATTTCGAAATATTAAAAATTATTTATGTTTTATCAGTGGTCTCCTAATATAGCAACATTATTATAAGACATTTGTAAATAACGTACTGCCATTTGTTGCTCTTTGATGTGATAATCCTCAGTCGAGAAAATACTTCGATTCACAATGCAAACAATACAAAAGTCTAGCATAATTTTCAAAGTATAAAAGTTCTCGACTTACAATAGGGTGGAACGAAAAATTAAAAAGTCAGAAAAACCATTCAGCAGGGGGTGCAAAAGTTGTATTTTGCATTTTTAAATAGACCTAGAACTGGCTTAATTTAATTTTAAATGATATTTTCTGGTGCCCCAAGGCACTTCTTTAAGTCTCAGAAAATGGAAATTTTTCCGCAAATTTTATTTAAAAGTTTAAAAAATAGCTAGCGATAACAAAATATTTGCCGGGGGTGCAAAACATATAATTTAATTTTGTTAATATACATGCTAAATTATTTCAATTTTAAATAACATCTTCCGGTGCCCCAAAGCACCTAAAAACTGTTCAAAAGTTAAATTTTATGCAATTTTTACTCTAAATAAACAGACTATATAGTGTAAAAAAAGTTAACAATATGTGCCTTTTATACGTTATGATTTTCCTAAACATAATATTAATTCACTGCTTGTATACAAAGTGACACATGGAGGTTAAGTTATGAAAGATATTTATTTTTTCCAAAAAACGTAAGTTTTCATTCTAAACCATTCAAAATGAAATACTTTCACCCCTGTTTCTCTAAGTTAGATATTCCAATCATTTGAACTTCAACACTGGATCAGAAATATGTACTACATTCGAGCAACCTGCATGTTGGAATTTTAAACGAAAACATTTCACATATTATAGACCGCAGTAAAGTTAGAAGAGAACGTCAGAGAGAACTTGAAATGAAGAGATGTCACATCTACAAATGAGTGTTCTAACAGGATTGTACTTTGATGGAAGGAAAAATACTACGAAAGTGCAAGTCAAGAAGGGATTGAAATATTATCCAAGTACTGAAAAAAAGAGCATTTTACAATTCTTCAGGAACCATGCTCGCAATATATCGGACATGTTACTGTGAAAACTGGAGATGTAAAAACTATAAAAGAGTCCATAGTACAATGTCTGGAAGTAAGTTTAATAAATCTGAATGAACTTATTGGATGTGATGAAACAAACTTCATTGATGTTTGTTCCATAAAAAAGAGGAGTAATTCATTTGCTGGAACAGAAGCTTGGGATACCATTACAATGGTGCATTTGCTTGCTTCATACTAACGAACTGCCCTGAAGACACATTTTATGTACATTGGATGTTTCCACAGTTGGTCCAAAGTATTTTCCAGGTCAATTGGCAAAGCCATTAAAACATACGAGAATCTCACTAAAAGAAATTTGCCTCAATAAGTTTAGAAAATATGCCGAATATAGATAGTTTGATTCTCAGTAATGACCAGAAATATTTTTATGATATTTGTCTAACTATATCACTTGGTGCATGTCCTTTCAATCTATCATTGAAGAAACCTGGTCTTGTTGCACACTCAAGATGGTTAACAACTACAAACCATAATTTGAGATTGTATGCAGGTATAGAAACTCTATCAGAACATTTGATATCACTTACCATGTATGTAATGAAAGTATATGCCCCCTTATGGTTTTATATATAAAGAAATAACTCTCTTACAGAACAAGCACGTCATATATGGAGCATGTCATGTTTCTCGATATATGGCACCAGATATCCGACTTATAGTTGTTGATGTTATTCAGCGAAACAGGTTTTTTTTTTCCGTTTTCAAGAAAATTAATTGTTAGATGTCAAAAGAAAGAAACCGTTAACATTACAAGTTTTAAAGAGCCAATACATAACTTCAAATCAGAGGATTACGATGAACTTATTATTTGGCAAACAATTGGTCCCTAAGATCCTCCTATAATGAGTAATATCAGAGCAGATGAAATTGAGAGTGTAGTGAATAGCGGAAAAGCAGTGGAATGGGCGACATATCCTTGTTACACTCAAGAAGTTGAACGTGGAGTTCGACTTGTCTCTGACGCATCAGAAAGTGTATGCGGAGAAAGGAAGCGTCATGGTTAAATAGACTAAAATCAAGATCCTTAGTTAAAAGTTTCAACACTAAGTCAGAATATAAGATTTCAAATGAATTTTAATTTCAATTAAATGGTAATGAATCTTTCATTAATTATGATGGTAACAAGCTAAAGTTGAACCCAAGTAAATGATTAATCACCTTATAAAGATGTTGGAAATGTAAATATCTTTTACAGATGGATTATTATAATAAAATCTAGTTAGTTTATTTTTTATATGATCTTAGATTTTAATAATATATTCTTCGAACTTTGAAATACTTAAAATATATATATATATATATATATTTTCGGCTCAATTTCAGAAGGTTTGAGGCACCACAAAATATAAAACAAATTTAAAATACTTTTTTCTATATTTAAGTGCATCTAAATTATATTATTTAATTATCCTGCCGATTCTGTAAAAAAAATTATGAAATGTTTCCTGTAGGATACTTTTTGCTAAAAAATCACTTTTCAGCAAATTTTCAGGGGGCTTGGAACACCGGAATATATTAACGGATTTTGATAAAACTTTTACGATAGTATAATGAACCCAAAATACAACTTTAGTACCCCCTGCCAGTTGGAAATTCGAAAAAAAAAGTTTTTACGCTCTATCCTAACTTACAAGTACATATCTTAATTCAATAGAGAAAGTACTCTTCTGCAGAGGAAATCAAGAGATCTGTTGAGGATATTTGGCACGCCATAATTCATGCAAAAATTAGTTTCTTCGATGAGAACTCGTATTTATGAGATATATTATTTTATAACTGGTAGGGATCGGTCAACAGGGGCCATAGGGGGAATTCTGTAAGGAAGTCCTTGAGTTTGAATTGAACTAACTAAAATTAGGGAACATCGAATTATTTTGGAAAAATAGTGGTTGAGGTCTCTGATGCCACTATTAGTATTTTATTTATTTTTTTACTTTTACAAATAGTAAGATTTTTATTCTGCTGTAAATTTACACCTTGGAGTAGTGACGAATAAGACACACATAAACGAATACTTTGACTAGACGAGATGTTGATCTTTTAACTATCAAAAGTCTAAGACTTCGGAGAAAGTTCCTTAAACCGCCTACTAATGCTCGATAGACAACAATCCCTTCCCACATACTGATGTCAATCTCTCAAATCCCCTTTGCAAGATATCACTAGCTGGCCTCGTCAGCTACCTTTAGTCAAACTCTCCTCTTCTCGTTTACCATGCCCTAATTTTCCTTAAAATTAGATGCGAAGTAATTCAAAGCTTATTTCCATTAAATACAACTGATGAATTGTACATTTCATACATTTTTTTATTTCTAATATTTATCTTCTTTGTCTACTAAATTTCTACAAAGCTGTAATTTTTCAATATTTAATTAAAAATTTTTAGAGCAATTTACTTTCCACGCCACAACAACAACAACATATCATAAAACTTATAACTACGTAATATTAGAAAACGATAAGTGTGGCACACACCACAACGATAAAGTATATCTAATTTCGTTTTCCTGCTTGCATTAACAGTTGCACAATTTGCTTTTGACTACTGACTAAGGCACTAAACCTTGCTCTCTTTCTTCTCTTCCTTTTATGTAAAATAGCATATTTAAGATGCACACCCACAGTATAAAGCCTTACAAACTCTATCCCCCTTATATAGATTCTTTAAAAAATATTCTTCAAAATACTCATGCATCTTACAAAGCACTGAACGTGTATTCCATGTAAAAGAAACTATATTCAATACCTCACTTTTAAAATCCACAATAGTTCATCTAAAAGGTATTGAGTAAATCCAAAAAAAGACAGCATTTTTCTGGATAACAAGAAAAGTTAAATAAAAAATAGCACGAAATATCTCCAAGCATGTTGCTATTTTCGAAGACGTAGAAATATATAGGAAGGTGGAAGATTAGAATTCGAAATCGGACTTCAAAAGTTACCAAAATGTTTTGACAGCACTATTTTGCCTGAAGTAAAATGCGTCAGAAGAAAATCAAGATGAAATTTTTTGCACGTCTGAGGTATGGTTAAAGAATATATTTTCTTGACTGTCGTGAGAAGATATTTTTTCTTCTATACGAAGATGATGAATCCACTTCGAAATATCATTTTTTTCCCTCTCTAGAACAACGTGTTAAGTTTCATGACAGTACCTATTCAATTTAAATGTAAATTTTGTTTAAAAAACATGAAGGTTTCTCATAAGAGTCACAAATGTTCCAATTTCAAATATAGAACTTTGATATGGACTTGGTAAATCAAACCGTATTTCCGAAACGTAGAATAATAACCTGGACTGTTTTTTTTTTTTTTTTTTTTTTTTTTTTTATTATAATTTGAACAAGTCATGAACTACTTGCAATTAATTTTCCAGCTCAGTTTCCATTTTGCCTAATATGCAATTAAGGGAATTTCGTAAACGTAGTGAAAAATATTGTTTAGTTTTATTTGTTAACAAATTAATCTTAATAAATGTATGTTTTATAAATTTATTTAAATAATTTAAATTTGAAACCTAAAATTATTTGGCTAATTTTGCTTTTTTAGGTTAAATTGACTTCAGTAAATAAGAAACATTAAAAGTAGTTTTCATTTGTAAAATTAAAACAGAATACTATTTAATAATTTTCAAACCATAACTTTGAATTTAAGAATGATCTTAATTTTTAATACAATGTTCTATATATTTAAATCTTTTTAAATATTGTTATAATATTTATAAGAACGTTAATAACGTTGTATAATTAATTTATATTACATTTTCAATTGCAAAACATTTTGAGCTTTTAAGATATATTTCTTTCAACGGTAGATAATGATCAATGAAATAAAAAACTCTTCACAACAATATATGCTTAAATGCTTCTTTAAAAGTACTTATTTTAAGAAAATGAAAGAAAATGCACTAAACACTGCAATAAATATATTGTATATAGTTCATTAAGTTAAAAGCAAAGGTCGCTTCTTTGACTGTTCACCAAATAGATCTTTACAATACAATGCGAGGATTCCGAATACAAGATTATTATGTCCAAGAAAATAATATGAGATCTAAATATCTTCTATATAAATTAAAAATATGTTCTGTATAGGCTTCTTCTTCTAAGAACTAAAATACTTGCCTCAGTGTTTATTGTAATTATTGTAAATACAACGTATTTCAATTTAACAAATGATGAAAAATGTATAATTATATTTTGCTTTAAACAAGCAAATTTAAAGTACTCTTCAAAACTGAAAGTTGAAAGAATAATAAGTATTTCAGATACATATTGTAATATTATTATTTTTTTTATAGTCACAAGTTATTTCTTTTTATAGTTACTGACAATATTTATTATGAGTAAAATATAAGATGTCGATTGAATATGTTTGATGAAATAAGTATAATAATATTTAGTTGTATTTTGTTTAACATTATCTCGATTACGTTCAAATAACATTTCAATAAAAACATATTTTTCCAAACCAATTGCATTCAATCTAAACAAATAGATATAATATGCTAATTATAAAGCAGTTTCTAATTTCTAAAATTTCCCAAATATTTGAAATTATGCAATACAGAGTAAAAATATAACTTAATACACGTTTGTGATTATTATAATAATACTACTTTATTTATTTAACCAATAAGGGTAAGCAACATTTATATATATATATATATATATATATATATATATATATATATATATATATATATATATATATATATATATATATATATATATATATATATATATATATATATATATGGTTGTTTTCAGGCGCTGTCAGCAACACGAGGGCTATAATGCTCCGAAACATTCATCATTAGACAAGCCTACATACATTTACAAACACCCATGCCTAACACGGGACTCGAATCCGCAACCTCGAGGTCATATATATATATATTAGGACACGCACACATATAAATATATGTGTGTGTGCCCTAATTAAAATGCAAAAAGTATTTTCTCACCTAGTTGACAAATAATCAGGACACTTAATACATTCTGCATTCAAATTTTAACTTTCATTATTAGTGTTTTAAAAATGGTAGTATTGAAAAGCAAAGAAGTTCTATATCTCTAATTAACTAAGCCTGATGCATTTGATTTTTTCGTTTTAAATATTATGAAATGTAAATTATTAATGAAGATAGAAAAGACTTCTGTAATGCATCAAAAATATTCATCCACAAAAGTTTTTTTTTTTCCTTTTTTTTTTCTTTTTTTCTTTTCCCCATTGATTCATATTTTGTGATTTCAAAATATTTTTCTTTCTTTTTTAAAAAAGTGAATTTTGTATTTTTCTAGAATGCAATAAATGATGTATTTGCTACATTCTTAAATATTTGATTATTTTGTAGAAATATTTTCCTTATTAAACGTAATTATTATTCAACAATACAATGAAATTATTACAGACAACACTAATTATGTTATTTTGTCAATATGAATATTTCCGAAAGAAACATATTCAATGTTATTTTGTTATTGTTATTTTATTTTGAACAAATTTTTTTATAACTTATTTTCAGTAAGAACAATAAGAATTTTATGTAAAGCATTTATTGTATAGAACCTTTTTTTTTTTTACTTCAAAGGTGAATAAAATATTATTACTATGCAAAATAGAATTATTCGTTTGTAAATAAAATTTAGCTTAAAAAAAAACATTGGATTTTCCATGTTTCAGTAAATATCAATCAAATTTCAAGAATAATTTTTATCAAGTTATAATATTTTGTGGAGATAAGATAGAAGAAAATTTTGTGAAATTAGTTAATTTTTAAGAAGCAATAGAAAAATTAAATTTCAATGAAATAGTGAAATGCAGTTATTCTGTCTTTTTGTTTTCAAAAAGTTATTTTAAAATCAATCAATTTTTTTTCTTCATTTCAATAACAATAACGATGAAAAATTCCTGGAGCAATTAATCTGGATGAAATAGTAGAATAAAAGTAGCAAAAACACAGTATTTCATTTGCCTATTTTACATTTAATAGTTATTTGATAAAAATCTCATATGTAGTTTTATTTTAAATACTATAGGTAAATAGACAAAATACATTTTATGTTTTACAGAAGTATAACTCAAATAGAGTATTATATTTACACCATCCTAAGTGTCGTTTTGAAAGGAATCTTTTATGTTTACAACAACTATCGAAGAATATAAAAAAGCTTTCAATTCAAAAGTCAAAGCATTTCTGTACTTTTTTGGTAAGATCATTGGTAATTCAGCTTCGAGTATAACTCCAAAGTCAATGATGCATTTTAACTGCAAATGTGTCATGAAAGAAACCATTACATGTTGTGCTTCATTGCAGTATTACGCTCGTATACATAAGAAATTTAACTGTAGACAGATGTAAGAATGCTAAACTTATAACATCTGTCTATCTTATGTATAATTTATAAAAATAATGAAAATTGGAAGTCGACATCAATAAGATTATAATGTAACTGTATTATGGTAAATACTGGACGATTCGTATTTTATTTTTCTAAATATTCATCATATACAGTATTTTTAAATATACATTATATATCCAAATTTTTAAGAAAATCATTGTATACAGGCAAGTCTTTATATAATAGTTAAGTCTATATTTATAATAGTCTTTATATAATTGTAATAATAGTTAGGATTATTGTATTGAAAAAAAAAGTTTGCCTCGGAAAAAGTTTCATATTATAAAAAAAAAAAGTAAAAATATTAATAATTTTTGAAATTTGTCATTTGACACATATCACAAGAAATCGTTCAACGATTAGAAAATTTAAGAGTTAATAGAAATTTTCTTTATTTGTAGCTTATCATAAAACTACCCAGAATATATTCTAAAAATTTAAGAATCTTTATAAATGGTGATAAAATAAACATTTTAATAAATACGAAACATATCTACAACAATCCTCCTCGTATATTATATGATGGAAAGGATGTTTCTAATTAATCCCTATACGTATGCTAATTTTTAAAGGCTGCTTTATTGAAAATATTTAAATTTTGGAAAGTACTAGTTGGTCTCATTTTTTTACCACCGCAAAAGTGCCATAGTTTTGAAAAATGGCGAAAATTTTAATTTATCTTTTTCAATTGTCATAATATTTATAATTTGTCTAGATTTTTTATAACTATACCTAATATACTGGGAAAGGCACTTTCAATTGTCATTAATTTCATGCAGATTATTTTTTACATTCATTGTAACACTTGCTTGTTGAAATAGATTGTTATATTTAAAACATATATGTTTGGTCAAATGACAAATCGTCTTAACAGCTGGGAGCTCAGCTTTAATTAGCTAAAACTATGCGATTGATAACGATTCCCAAGTCGCAAGAGATTGATCAATAGGGCCCAAGATGTTCGAAAAGATGTATCTCGGAAACTTTTTAAAGTGCAGAAGACAATTCAGTCACTGAAGCGATTTTTTAAACGTGATCTCAAACAAACGAATAACGCCTTCTTTACTTCTGAAATTAGGGACACTTCCACCACATTCAAGTGCAATTATTTTTTAGGTTTCCTCTTCATATTCCTTTAAAAAATCGACTATGTCATTGTATATAGAAATCTCCTTGCCAGACAATGTGCCAAAATAACCAAAGTAATGGGAACTTAGTTCCAGTATCAAAGAAATACATTATTCCTTAACTTCGCAATGATGAAACTCTGATCTCCCTTTAACCTAGCAAAGTCATATTCTTCCGCCATCGAAGTATAGAGCAAGAAGAATATCTTAAGTAGTAATAACAAATTCTTGGTTTATTTAAGATATAACTTTCTGTTTTGTCTTTTTCTTTTTGGATTTTGAGTCTTATCTATGACTTTTGAAGTAAGATCTTCGTTTATTATACTTACGTCGTGAAGAATTGTTGATGCCAATGTGGCAAAAACTCTAATAGGTATACCTTATCCATCGCTTAAAATTGAAATTGCTGCACCGTTCATCCACATTTTTTGGAAATTTAGAAATACTGTTGCGATCATTTTCACTTTCTTCAGAAAATCTAGGTTTACTTTTGAATAGTTATGTCGATTCCTCCATAGAGGATCACTCACGTGTACAGTGTTATTTTCTGATAATTGTTCTAACTAGAGTCCTCTGTTTTTGTAAACGGTTTTCCTTCTCATGCTCTTTTGTATATCTGAAGTATATTCAGTATCTAACTGACAAATATAACTTAGTCTTATTTTTCGCTGAAAAAGCAAAAGGTAACATTATCCTTCTGTAACCTGATTTTTTTCTAACATCAATTGCAGTTGTTAAAATCTTTGCATTTGCATGCGGTTACATCAAATAGGTTTCTTCTGGAATTATTCTGGTTTTTTCTGATTAAAATTTATAATTTTAATCTGGAAATTCTGCTTATCCTGGTATCTTCTGTAAAACTTAATCATATTTCAATAATTTTCGTGGTAGGTATTTAACAGTGCTAGGATTCTGTTAGCAAAACAGTTGGAATAGATTATTTGTTGTAGACATTTTAAAATTTTCACCTACATTTTTTGGAATCATGAATAATTTGGGTTCGAGATTGCCGATCTCCAATGCAAGAAATCGTAAAAATTTCTCCAATCAACATGTTGGTATCTTTGCGCCGGTAAAAGAAATTATTTCACCAAAGTGAAATTTTACAGGGATATTATTAATATCCTGATGAAGCTATTGCACTTCATTAGAAATAATGTAGTTGTGTCTGAATAATTAAAACTAGGGGTGTGAAACATTACACAACTTTCAATTACACTGTATAACATTGGTCATTGTACTAAAATTTGACATTGTGTTACCAACCATTGTCTTATTTTCTCTCATTTGAATAAAAATGGCCAGTTTGGAGATATTTTTAGCACTTATTTTAACAGGAGTGAAAAATAAAAACAAAAAATTCACCAAAATGGCAAAAAATGTGACTTTATTCGATAAACATTACATTGTCCTTGCTTGTGCACGAAACGTAAAAAAATCCATAGTTGATGGCAGATTTTCAAGGGCAGAGAGCTCTGTGTTAAAGGCACTCGATTTTCAACTTTTCACCCTTTTATCGCATTTTCATGGGAATTTCGGAAATGGGAATTATTAAAACACCTTCAGAGGCATTACCACAGTGATTTTGATCAAAATCGTTAGATCCGATTTTTAGCAATAACTTAAAAACATGAGTTTTTCAATGGCAGCTACCTTATGAGCATGCAATATTTTGACGAAAATCTTAATAGTAGGTTCTTTTGCCACTACCAAGCCGCACACCAAATTTGAACATTTTAGGTCAATTTGTTTGGGAGTTTTTCTGACCAGACATACATTCACACAGCCATTCACACAGACATAAATTTTTTCTAGATCATTTTTTTAGAGATCGAGTGCTCCAAAACGTCGAAAAATGAAAGAAAAAAAAAATTTGACCGAATACTATACTTACATTTCCCTTTGTATACATATGGGTAATTGGAAGTAAAAATAAAACCATACTTTTACGATTCCTTCCCGATATTTCGTTTTTTTTTTATTCACCCAAAAATGTAGGTTTCTGCTAGAAAATATATGTTTGATTAATTTATACTTTTCATATTATTTATCAAATTGCTACATTCAGGACTGTCATAAAGAATGTTGAAATCAACGCGGCTTCTGAGGTGAAGTAGCTAGGCTTATATCTTCTCCAAAAACTCACATGGAATAAACATGTTGACTATAAAATAAATCAAGCAAAAAAATGCATTATGGCATGTAGGCGCATGCTTGGAAAAAAATGGGGTCGACAGACAAAAATGATGTTTTGGATATACTCAGCAGTCATCAGACCTATGATCACTTATGCCTCTGTGATCTGGTGGTGTAAAGTGGAACAGAGAATTGTGAAGGACAGGATGGGTAGTTTGCAAAGACTGGCCTGCCTGTGTGTCACAGGTGCAATGTCCTCGGCGCCAACCAGAGCATTAGATACCATATTAAATCTGACCCCATTAGACATCTTAATTTGCAGCACTACAAGAATGACTCATACAGAATGATGTTAAAACAACAATGGTATGCCAAACCTACTGCTAAAGAAGTTATCAGTATCACCAGGAAAATTCATGAACCTACTCTTCTGATAACTTCAGACACCTTGGAGAGGACATACGTGTTTGAAAGACCATTCGAGGTGGTTATATCCATAAGAGATTAATGGAATGAATACATGTCTGACCAAACAAACAATGATCTTATCTGGTTCACAGATGGATCAAAGAAAGACAACCTCTCCGGACTGGGAGTACATTGTGCATCACCAAAAAATAATTTCTTTAGAGGTCTTGGGAAGTATGTCACTGTGTTTCAGGCATAAGTTCTTGCAAATCATTGACTGTCTACGGATATAGATGAGAAAAAACTACAGATGTAAGCGGATTTTCATCCAGCTTTAAAGGCACTTAGATCATTCCAAATTAATTCAAATGCTGTTTTGGAATGTAGAAACCTTCTAGGAGAACTGACAATCGAAAATGAGGTAAATATTATATGGGTGCCAGGACACAAGGGTATAGAAGGTCATGAAAAGGCAGATGAATTTGCAAGACAGGGATCGTCTTATATTCCAATTGGTGCGGAGCCCTTCTGTGGGATCAATCTGAAGACTGCAAAAGGATTTCTCCATAAACGGCAAAAACATGAGATGAATAAAACGTGGCGAAGTTCTTCTGGACAAAAACTCGCTAAAAGTATGATCATCCGATCATCTTCGAAGATTGCCTCTGAAATTTTTAGTTACCAAAGACTGAAGATGCAAGCAATTGTCAACTGCATCACAGGGCACTACCATTTCAGAAAACACCTTCATACAATGGGATTTTTTCAACAAGACTCCTTTTGTAGAAAATATCACAAAACCGTGGAAACGGCACATCATGTTATATATGGATGAGATGCTCTTCCCCTCACTCGACTTACAACTTTAGGAGTCACCAACACTAAAGAGTTATACCTTAGTTCTATCAAGGGTTTGTCCGACTTAATTGCCAAAGTGGGCGATCCGAATAAAATGGAGCTAAGAAGCATTGGGTTTAGAGCATGTTACAAAATGCTACCCTAAAGCAGAGGTGCCACATATCTGACTAACCCAAAACAAAGAAGAAGAGTCATAAAGAACGTTTACAACGTATGACCCTTTGAGGCTGCATCAATAAATTATTTGGAATATAAATTAAGAATGAATTATTCTACAGTATTCTCTGCCATAAGAGAAGTAAATAAAAACTAAGGGTGTGGAGCATCGCACAACTTTCAATTACACTATAATACTGACGTGATCATTCATTTAGTAAAAATGGACAATTTGGTGAAATTCTTTGCGATAATTCTTGTATGGGATTTAAAAAAAAAAAAAAAAAAACTCCGCCAAAATGTTGATTTTATCGATATACTTAACGATAATTCTTATATTATCCTTTCTTGTAAGTTTTCTGTAAGTTTCTTGTAAGCAGAGAAGAAAAAACGATCGTTGATGAGGTATGCTCAAGGGAAGAGAACTCTGTGTTAAAGGTATTCGTTTTTCGACTTTTTACGTTATTAAAGTATTTTTACGGGAATTTCGTTGGTGGGGATATTTAGAACACCTTAAGAGGAATTACCACAGCTATTTTGAACAAAATAGTCAGAGCCGTAGTTTAGCAATTACTGAAAAACATGATTTTTTTTTCAAAGATAGCTACCCTACGCGCATGCGCGATTTTGACGAAAACCTTAATGGTAGATCCTTAAGCCATCACCAACCATCACACCAAATTTGAACATAGTATATCAATTTGTTCAGGAGTTATGCTGATCACGTACACACGCACACACATACATAAACTTTTTCTAGATCACTTTTTTTGAGACCGGGTGTTCCAAAACATGGAGAAATGCAACAAAAAATCGAAACGTTTGTTGACCGAATACTATACTTTCATTGCTCTATGTATACATATGGGTAACTAAATTAATAATCCCCATCACTTCTATAAAGACAAATTTTTTTTACTTAACTATATGGTAGCATCCATTTTAAGCTTTTCAATATGGATTAGAACACTAGAAAGCTACGAAAAGAAACCGGATTACGTTGTTATAGTACATATGGTATAAAAAATGGTGACAAAAGACAAAATAAAAAAGAAAGCAGGAAAAAGAAAGAATGAAAAAAAAAGAGGAGATAATTTCTAATTGCCATCACTCTCTGATATGGTTTATCCATTTCTACATAGAATGAGAAATTAATTCAATTTAAAAGTGTGCATAAATGCATTATCGGGAAACTTTTTTTTTACCATATTTATTTAAAAAATATTTTTATAATTATCTTACATCTCCATATATATGCAATTTACGTTTTGAGATAATTCATAAAAACTAAATGTTACATTATATTTGAAATATAATCACGAACAAAAATTAAGTCGAAATTAATAAAATGTATTTTTAAAAACAATTGGAACAACTTAAGATTATTTCAACAAACAAAATATTTTGAATCAGAATACAAAAAAAAAAAAAAAAAAAAAAAAAAAAAATCGAATTATATCATTCAAACCAAAACTTCATACTTTTCCGGGCCCTGCCCAGGTAACCAAAAAGTAACAACTCACAAGTCAAGTGGCTGACCACGTGCTACTGAACTGCGCATGCCCGCACATCTAAACTCCGGTCAACCACTGATGGTTTGCTTTCCAGCAGCACACGCGCGCGGAGCAGCGGAGTGGTTGCACAAATTCGATTCACGGGATATCCCACGACTGCCGAATACCGCCAAGTTTACAGCGGAGTAGTTTGGTAGTGTGGAAGTTGAGTGTGATGCAATTTTTGTTCTGATGAAGGATTATTTTTAGAAAAGATGGTGATAATGAAAACGAACTTTTGTGCAAAGATGCTGATTTGGTTATTTCTATTGGTGCTAGATGGAGTTATAGGTAAGGAATTTTTATTTTTAATACACATGGTTTTCTTAATCGGGCCGTAGAAAGATATTACATATATATTTAAATTTATTTAATGAGTTGTTGATTGTTACAAATTCAACAAATCATTAGGCGAAAAATAATAGAAACCCGACGAAAGATTTTCTAAAAAAAATTGGAATGAATAACTTTCTTATTAGTTTATCATCGTTTAATTAATCTTCGCCAAACATTATTCTCATTGTTGCACTTATTCTTTTAAAATAATGTATTTCTAAAAATGAAGAAAGCAATTTAAAAAACAAAGAAAAATTTATTGAATATCTTACAGATAAATATTTTGCTTTATAAAAATAAATTCAAAGAAATTATATAAAAAATGTTAAATAATTAAGCTTGTTGTAAAATATGGTCTAAATATATGCAGCATATTGCTTTTACTTGAAGTTTAGCAGAATCTTTTATTTAAATGATGGCTTAACATTCAGATAGACCGATTTTGAAACCTTGCTTTCATTTTTGACAAGGGACATAATTTGTTTCATGAAACGTAAGCATTTCTTAAGATGACGTTAGAAAGAAATTGAAGCTGTAAACAGTGTTTAAGTAAGCAAAAGTCAGATTAGCATATTTAACCGTAACCTGATGTCATATTAATGATACTTCTATCAAGTACTGAAACACTGAATAAAGTTTTTATTACAAAATGTATAGAAAACAATATTTCTTTTTAGAAGAATTATACTGTCTATTATGCAAAAAGGGTTTAATGTAAAAAAAAATTAAACATATGATTTTAAGATTTTTATTAGCATCAATAAATTAATCATCGATTAAAAAATTAAGTCTCACAATTAAAATATAATTGCATTTTACTAAATGTTATTTGGAAAAACAAAACTCAGTGAGACTTCATGAAAATAGATCAACCTAGCAATAATGGAGAACCAATATAACAGTAAAAATCCTTACAATATTTTAACAATTTTGTAAAATTATTTAGATTCCATAGATAAAATATTTATAACTTTCAAACAAAAAAGAAGCTTAAATAATATTTGACTATTTGGTTTAGTAATAACATAAAAACCGTAAGCATAAAAGTTTGAATGTGTTTCCTTACTCAAACATACATTATTCAGTATTACCAATTATGCATTAATTAACAACGAATAATGTAAAAAAATTGAGATTTAAACATAAGCACTAATATTTAATTTAAAAAGTGAAGTGTAATTATCTCTAAAATATGTGTTTTCTTCAATTGCGCCAGAAAATATTTTACACAAACGTTTATTACTTTTTCTTTGGGACTCTTGGGTTGGATACTTATACTTTGGCTTTCTTTTTCAATTATATATATATATATATATATATATATATATATATATATATCAAGAATCATTATTTTTTCATATAATTTTACCACAATTTTAAATTATAAAAAAGCAAAACTATTAGATTTATCATAATTTAAAATTATATATATATATATATATATATATATATATATATATATATATATATATATATATATATATATATATATATATATATATATATATATATATATATATATATATATATATATATATATATATATATATATATATATATATATATATATATATATATATATATATATATATATATATATATATATATATATATATATATATATATATATATATATATATAAAATATGATCAAAGACGTATCAATATTTTAGGAAGTTTATGTTTTAAAAAAACTTTATTAAACTCTTTAGTACATATCAAACGATACATAAGTCGGAAAATACTTTCAAAATTGACTCGCTATCTGAGTCCAAATAATTTCAAATATAAATGAATAATGTTTTGAAATTGTTGGAATAATTGAAATTTCCAGTGCGCAAAACAAAATCTGAACGATGGTTATATTTTCGGTTCTAACAGTCTGAAAGTATAGTTCTTTGGATACATGTAATTATCTTAAGGTTTTCTATAGTTTTGTATAAAAACTATCTCTTAAGGGGTTACTTACTAGTTTATTTAAGCAAAATCTCTGAAAGAACTTCACGCCTTTCCCAGGGTTATGATCACGACATTTGATGTAAAATACTTCATGTTCTTTAAATTCAAATTTGTATGTCAATATGTGAGTATAGTATACATTTTATATGTTTTAAAATTGCAGAAATATTAAAGAAACAAATTTAAAAGTGGTGAGAAAAAGAATGACCGATTAAAAATTATTTTTCTCAATCCCATTCTTTAATCTTGTTGTAATACTTAATTTCTTCACCATAAAAATGAACTTTTACATACTCACTATCATTTTAATAACCTAAAGTTAAAATCGGAAGAGAGACAAATAAAGGAAGAGGGGATGTTAACCCTAATGAATATAAAAGAGTGGTGTGGTTCATTAACACACTAAAAATCTCAAAAATTGTTGAAAATAATCATTTTTATTAATAAATAGGATACAATTATTCAGCTTTCATTTGACACTTAAATCATGTTCAATTTCCATAGAACATTTTTCAGAGGTCACTTTAAAAAACATTCTAGTTTTGGTTTCAATACCTTTAAGCCTAACAGAATTTTGCGAAGCATTTCATTTTAAACCAATTATTTCCTTGAAAAACATTTTTAAACTATTTTTATTAATTTGTAATGGTAACAAGGTATAACTGTAATTACATTGCGCTTGATTTGTTTCGTTCATTTCCAGGATATTTTGATATCTTGTTTCGCTATAGAAGACTTATTTATGAAATGCGACAAGCTTTTTATGGGTCAAAGTCAGACACTTCACGTATATTATGAATTTACACCCACCACAAAAATTGTCTCTAAATAATAACAAAACCAATACACTGTAATAAGTTGGTGCAAAACAATGTTAACTGTTATTATTTACGGAGACGATATAATGGTTTCTTAGACTGTGGTGCATAAATTAGTACGTGGGTAAAGAGAGGTTATTCCTTGTTCGGAATGTTTACTGCTATCTTTATTGACATTGGTAAAGTCCTTGAAGCTGAAATTCTCAACGAAATTTGTAATTTTTGTCAAACTTGGAGTATCAGGGAGAAGTTAAGTGAACGATATAAAACTTAGTGTACAAACCATGTGTGCTTAATTAACTACGAAGTGTCGCCACGTAGCATTGAACTTGTTTGATCAAGAAAGATATGTGAATGGTCAAAATAAACCAAAGAGCTAGATTATACAGAATTTTATCTAGTCGAGAACAGAAAAAGTTATTTGACTGTTTGTGAATTATAATTTTATCTAGAAAATCTCTTGGGGCCCAGAGATATTTGTTTAATATTTCTGTTTATTTTATAAGGATTTAATATGTGTACATTATTATAATTAGAGGGTTTCAGTATATGATACATACATTCTGATAAATAGTCTTGTGGTCTAAAATTTGTTCTGCCTTCACTATTGGTCGGCTTGTAGTAGAACTGCCAACAGAAACCCTTGAAATATAGCAACGCACAAACACAATTATAGCCATTTAAAATCTGATGCATTCTTCACTTCTATTTGAACTTTTATTAATATGTATAGTTTTGTTCGTTAAAAAATCTGGATTTTTGTTTTGCATGTCCCAAATGCGAGAAAAAAGTAGCTATTTTTATCTGTCGAAGCATGAAAAAATCTCCATTTTAGCTTGTTAACGAGCCCCAATATTCTTAACAACCCGGTTCTGTTCCAAACAATTTACAAGGCAGATTTAACTTGCTTGTCTAAAAATACTCTCTCAAAATTTTAAGCATGATTTAAATGTATAGGACATCAATCAATAGGATGGAAAGTAAATGAACTTTTCCTAAAATTTTAAATATGAAAGATTTAAAGAAAATTGCAATTTTTTTGTCTATTCATTAAAAAGAAATTGTAAAAAACTAAACAATCTATGATTTTTATGATTGTCCAAAACCTGACACATGATATTGCAGAACATTTATAATAAATGTTGCTTTTCTAGACCAATAAAAAATAACTTAATCACCGTTCAAATTTGTGCTAATTAAGGAGTTATTTAATTTTTGAAAAAATTAATTTTTTTTTACCAAAAACATAATTATTAATTATGTGTTGTTAAGTACAAACATCATATTTTTGAAATGATAACGTTTAAAATAAATTATCAAACATTAATTAAAATTTTATGAGACTTACAATCCCCACTTTTTTCCAGATGCTAAATCCAATTGCGCAATATTATTTTGGGGCAGCAATTAAACGTTTTCAAGTTTGAGTATCATTTCATTCATATAAAACCCTTTATTATAAATAGAAAATTATATACATTCATAAGCAATAATGGTACAATGGTGAACAGCACAATAATAATAATAATAATAAAAAGAAACAATTACAATGGTTTTTTTCCGTTTTATCTTTCGCGAATTGGAACCAAAGATGCAACTGATATTTAGGTTTTTTGTGCACTTAGAAATCAGTAATTTTACAAACTTTTATGATGGCATAAGGTAAAATTATAAATATATATTTACATATTTTTTGTCAAAATTACATTTTAATAATATTATAACTGATCATCAATAAATCATCTTTAAAGCATACGTGCTAATATTTTGAATGGCTAGGAAACCTTTAAATTTTGTCAGTTATCAGATACAATAAAAAATTATCCATGGCAAGAACTTTTTGAAATTATACGCATAATATAATGCTTTGCTTATATTGAATGTTTGGTACATACTGCAATTAAATGTATGAATTTTTTATCAACAATTCATTATGTGTTCAGGAGAGTAAGATTTGGTTGTAATTTTATGAAGTAGAATTTAACTGTGTAAAAGTTCCAACCAAAGAATTTAATTAAAAACTATATGGTGTAAATTACATGATACTTTTGAACGTAAATCACTTGTGGGAAATGTGAATCAACGGCCAAAATAAAACTTCATCAATATGTTTTTAAAATTTATTTAAAATCAGGCTCAAATCAAAACTAGAATTCAACATGAATGTAAAAGTTGTATTGTATTTGAAGTTTTAATTTATTTAAGTTAGCTATCAAATGTATCCCTTTATTTGTCAAGTTTTTTGTTTCCCCTAGAATTTATTGTATTATAAATATAAATCAGGGCAATTATCTACTACGCTCACTCTCTAATTAATCACCAAATAATTAAGTGATATGACTAAATAGTTTTTGATCAAAATAATTAATGTTTATTGCAAAATTTCTTGCAAACTTTTAAATCTTCTTGGTGCTTTCATAGGTCTCACACATGGATGAGTGGCGATTTACAGTGACAAGTACCAAAATTTTAAAACGCATGTGTGTAAGAAAAGAAAACTGATTAAACACAAAAAATTAATGGTAAAATATTAAAAAGAAATATACAAAAATTGCTCATAATTAAAAACCATTATTTAGCATTCATTTTTAAATAAATAATACTACCAATTCTACCTTGAATCAATCCAATTAACGAACTACGAATTCTGAAGATTTAAATCGTGAGTATTAATCTCTTTTAATGGAAATAAGCGTTGATAAATTTAATGTATTTTCAGTTTTGAGCCGTAAGTTTTTTTTTTTTTCTATCAAAATTTTTTAAATGAGGTTAATATTTAATTTGATTAGCTCAATGTTTTTTAAGTACTTATGAAAAATAAAAATTCCAAGAAGGAGCGGTTACATTTCACTGGTTTTATATCATTATTGTATTTACAAGTCTTGATTATTTCTTTACGGGTCCTGAAAATCATAAAGCAATTAAAGAAATGATTAATTTAAGTAATTTTTTTTTCTCGTTTTATCATTGTCAATAATTCTTATCAAAATTATTCTCGTGTAAATTGATTACTTTCAAAGAGAAAAAAATATTAATCCAAAAGCATTAGAATTTATGTGAAAGTTATTTCAAATAAAGTAATGAAATGTAATCTATAGGAAAAGAAATTAACTGGCCTACTGCTTGCCTACTATTCATACCTAAAACTTTTGAATTATTTGTACCAAAGTTTGTATGAATATTTATTAAAGCTTTGAAATCGAAATTGCTTCAAAATTAAACTCCAAATAAAGTATAAATTACTTAAATCAAATTTACTAAATTATTAAATATAACTAACATATTTAAACTCGCTGAATAACTATGTTTTTCTATAAAATTTATTATACATAAATTTTCAAAATAATTAAATAATTAGTGTAAAGTTGCCATTGTTTAATTTCATCAAAAAGGAAAGTGGTATGAATAAATGTTAAGCATTGCTGATTTTTAATTGAAACTATATATTTATTATTCAGTTCTTATTGTTTAATTAATTTTGCGATGACAGTAAATATTCTTGAGTCGCATTTTCAAATGCAAGCTTCGTCTTTCTTTCTATTTATATTATTTTGTTAAAATGTATCTTTAAATAAAGTTATAAATGCATTAAACTGTTTACACAGCAAATATAAACTTCAAACGAAATGGATGATGATAAAATATTATGCCATAGTTTGACTAATTTAAAAGTCTGTGATAATATGATAAACTTAATTAAATTAATTTCAAGTTATGTAAAATTCATAATAAACTATTTCACTTAAAGTAGAAATCAAATGGATTTTAAGACGTTAAAAAATTTAAGCGTTAAAAGTAGACAAACTATTTAAAAATGTATTGAACTACTAATTAATGAATTCTTTATTTTCGAAAATTCAAAATATATCATTTCAAAGTTCTACTTAAATGTACTTACATGATCTTCTCAAAGTTAGTCAGTTTATTGAGGTGAATATTAACAATAAACCTTTCATTAACGAACTTAAGATCTATATAAAAAAAATTAGAAATCTTATCATGAATTCTGTTGATACAAATGTATTTCTATTTATCAAATACACTTTTCTATATATTTTACATGTAACCACTATATTCAAAATATATAATCCATAAAGTTCATAAAAATATTAATATTTGATTGCGTGTTTGACACATGTTCAGCAATCGTGCATAGCTGAACTGACTTATGCATATAATGTTGTTAATCTTTATAAAAGAGCAAGACATAATTCTTAGTCTCCGCTTATCTGATCTTACCTGGCGATGTTCCAACCCCGACACGCCCCTGATATTACAAGTTTACAGATTAGATCAGTTTCTAATAGCAAAATAAGTTTTCTTGCAGTACCATCAAGAGGATGCTTTTCATACAATACTTTGAGAAACATAGGGGAAGCAGTTTTTATGAAGAAGATTAGATTCAAAACATTTAATATTTGAAATTAAAAGCATTAAAAATAATTAACACTTTTTACAAATAATATCGCTAAAAGATTGTTATAGTCTTTGTCTTAGTTTGACAGTATTTTTTATTGTTTTGGAAAGTTTCTTAAAAGTTTTCAACAATTGTTGTAAATATAAGTACATTATAATGTACCGTAAAATGGGGTGAATAGGAACAGCGGGGTGAATCGGAACGAAACTTCATGAAATTACAAAGCAATTATTATTTTACACAAATAAAGCAATTTTAGTAATTATATATATATTTTTATTTGGCTAACAGGTTTGGAATCTTGAAAAACAAATTTGTGGGGTTTTCAACACTGTACTTTTTTTTTAATTTTTTTGAAACAGCGTGAATACAATCCAAAGAATTTTAACCTCTCCAAAACTTATCCCATAATTATTAACATGTACCATTTATAGACTTAAATAATATATTTTTAGATAAGTATAAACATCCACAACAACATGCCATACTTAATTTAACTTGGTTTTAAAAACTTTTTATTTTACGAATTTTTATGTTTTGCTTCGTCTCGATTTCGAGATTTGCGGGGTGAATCGGAACACGTGAAAAGTTATATTAAGAAGCTGTTTTTGGCAAGATTATGTTCCACATAAGATTCAACGACTGAAGAAGAGTCTAATTGCTCCCTTCAAGACAGTAATCAAGATTGCAGGCTTGAATAAATGTCAGAAGAGGAGCCTAGTTTCCTCATGGCAGAAAACCCGATTGTTCCAGTGGTTTTTTCTTTAAATGACTTCGTTATCTTTAAGTTATATAGAAAAATGTATGAAGATTATGTGAGAAAAGTTTTGCACCCATAAGGTTATTGCTATATAATTGTGTTTTACAAAAATCGCCCATGAACGAAGAGATTTTCTAAAAGAAATGAGGATGCTTTTCTCCTTTCACAAGATATTTTAAGGAATTTGCAGTTATACGGCATGCAGACATAAAATACAAGTAGATTAAAAAATATTACTAATTTTAAAGACTGTTTGGATGAGTTATAGGAGAAGTGTTGATACGTTTTCAAACATATGATTTGTTTTGACAATAATTGACAAACACAAATTTTATCCGTCATATTAAATGATTTTTTTATGATAATTTTGTGTTCCTATTTACCACAATGCATTATTATTTTTTTTGTCACCCTGTAAACATTTAAATAAGATCAGACATAAATGTAACGAGTGTTCCGATTCACCTCTTTCTGAGGGATGAATCGGAACACCAAGAAAAAATTCAAAATAAATTTAAGTCCTAGTTTTTTCAAAAATTTTTGGGTTGATCCTCAAAGAAGAAGGTAAGACCCAAGTTTCAATGTCAAAAATATGTTCCTTAACGATCTTATTACAACCGATTTTTACTTTGAAAGTTGAAAAGTGTTCCGATTCACCCCATTTTACGGTACTTTAACTAAATTATCACTCATCAATTGTAGTAGAAGTTAATGAAATGAAAGATTATTAAGCTATGTCCGAGGTAATATAAAAAAAGTCTAAGTAGTACAGGAAAAAAAAACGATAGTCAGAAAACAAAATTCGTTCATTCTTGAAACTTCGGTCACAACTTCTTTTTGGCTGTACAATACAAGATATCGTTTTTTACCCTGGACCTTAAGCCCAATGGTATTGTTTTCGTTTGGCCAAAAGTATGTTCCGTTCATACTTTTCAAAGTGTGAACGACAAAAAAAGATTTCAATCAACGTCAGTCGCTGCCGGTTCCCGATGGAGGAAGTTGGATGAACAAGTTTGCGCCGTAGCACTACTCTGGTCGTAACGTTAAAACTTTTCATTTTGTTTGGGGCGTACTATGCTCTGCATATCTGTTAATAATCAAGATATCTATGGCATGTTGGATGTCGTGGAAGAGTTGAACATGTTGGTGGTACCGAGTATACCGTCTGTGGTACCATTTGAGGTTTGTTATTTTTCATGATAACTATGGCATGTTGGGTGTCAATGAACTCATCTTGAAGACCTATGACAGTTGATGGTACCGAGTGTACTGCTGGTGGTACCATTTTCGGTTTGCCATTATTCAAGATAGCTGTCATTTTTCAAGATAATTATGGCATATTGGGTGTTGTTGGACTTGCCTTAAAATATTACGACCGTTGGTGGTACCATTTCGGGTTTGTCATTTTTCAAGATACCTATGGCATGTTGGGTGTCTCTGGACTCGTCTTGAAGTATTATGATCGTTGGTGGTAACGAGTGTATCGTCGGTTGTACAATTTTCGGTTATATAATTTTTCAAAATAGCTTTGGCATGTTGGGCGTCATTGGACTCGTCTTGAATTAAATTATGACGGTTGGTGATACCATATGTACCATCAGTGGTATCACATTCTGTTATTCATTTTTCGAGATACTTATGGCAAGTTGCGTGTCGTTGAACTCATCTTAAAGAATTTCGACCATTGATGGTACCGGATGTACCATGTACAGTACCATTTCTACTTTGTCAATTATCAAGATAGTGTTACGAATCTCTGTATATTTGTAAATATTTCGTCGTATTAATTATGTAAAAAGGGAAATTTATGTACATTTCGCATAAGGCAGTGCAAGAGTTGACTTTACTTCGCTTTCCTGCAATGCGTCTCTTAATGCTTCAAAACGAGTTCTACAGAGATCATGCTGGAAAACGAGTTTTACAAGGGGCAAGCTATTTAACATTATGGTTAATGGCAATCTCGCCAAGTTGATGACGGTTTTGGCGACTAATTTTGGTCGCCGAATTTGGCTAGAAATCGCCAAATAGCGCGAATGTTGGCGACCATTTGGCGACATTTTCGGTCCCCATGTACATGTATACGAACGATCTGGAAAATCATCCAAATTTCTATCTCTAGAAGATTTACGAAGGATTGACATTCCTATATAAGGCCGGCCGTGAGTTGAGTTACTGAGTTAGTTGTCTCTCAGAGAGAATTCAGAGTAGTTCCAAAAGCGATCTGTATTGCATTGTCTTCTGCGGCGATTTTAGCAGTTGTGTATCAAGTTTTTAACTGCTGTTTGTGCTCTGTTGTTGTGTAAAGAGCTGTATTGCGTAGAGGTCGGAAATATCGATACTATATCACTGCATAGAAAAAAATATCGATACATGATTTTTTAATTTCTTTATTTGATTTTCAATTTTGTCAGAAACGAAGTTTTTCGGGGCAAATTTCTACTTTTCGTGAATTCATGCCAAAATTGTTTTAATAAATAAATTATAAAAATTATTTTAATGAATAAATTATAAAAATTATTTTAATGAATAAATTATATTATCAATCAGAATAAATGAAATACATATGGATGTCAATGCACAAAATTCCCATTTATTTTTAAAGAAAAATTTTTGAAAAGTAGTTTACCCCAAGTTTTCTGATAGAGATGTTTTTAATATTTAAAATTAGATGCAAATTCCAGGCACACGTTGGTAACAGAAACGGCGCTGTGTTAATGACTATTAATAAATAATCTTATCTTTCCATTACATTGTGATTTGTTTTTAGTTAGGTTGCCATTTTAACTGTCCCTCAGCCAAGTCCAAACTTAAGTTTTGAAGGTTTTGAAAAGGGAATAAAGAAAATCGAAAAAACACATGGAACTACAAAACGATCTTCAAAAAACTAAAAATGTTTGAAAATAACGATATATCGATGACTTGTATCGATATTTTTAATATCGATATTTGTTTCAAAATATCGATTTTTTTTTTAAATATCGATAAAATATCGTCGTATCGATATATCGCCGACCTCTAGTATTGAGTCTATTAGAACGAGAAGTTCTGGAGTTGTAAAAGAATCTGCGAAGAGTTATATCGGAATAAATTTCTCCAAGTTTTGATCTGTTTTGGTTTCAAGTCATTCGAACCCATCCACGCAACAATAGCTATAGTATGTTCGAGGTCCCACTATGCTAATGCCCAAGGGCATTGTTTCCAATTGGTCAAAAGTGTGATCCGGTGTCCATCCTTACTTAATGTTTAGGAATGCTCAAAAAAGGCATTGTGTGGGCATGCGCCTGCCACGCCTGATTGTATAAATAGGGATATGTATCGATGTCTCAAATAAAAAACTTAAAAAATTTAAAAAAAAATAAAAATGATCTATTAATGGGCTTGGATTTAAGGCCAAGATTAAAATGTACATCGGACCTAAGCCGATTACAATGCTATTATTTTTTGTTTTTAGGTATTTTTTTTGTGCTGAATCGAATGAATAATTTTCAGATAGATTCGAACACTCATTTTTAGGATTTAATGGGTTTTATGGGTAAAATATTAAAAAATCCTCATAAAAGTCCAAAATAATTTTTATTGAGCAAATGTGTTTAAATGCTGTAAGTTTTTTTAATTATATATATATATATATATATATATATATATGGAACATATCCTGTTTTTGGTTTATATAACAATAAAGGTTTCTCTTCTGAGTCAAGTTCGATCATTATGATTAAAACTTCCAAACGTTTTGGTTGAAGATAGTAGGCAGACAATAGACAGATTTCTCTACGGCTGTTCGAACAATGAGAACATCTGCATAACTCATAGCCTGTTTCACCTCAATATTGTTGCTTTGACGGACAAGTGTGAGCATCTTGATCAACTGCTTTTTATTCTGTGAATTTGTTAGAAACTGCTCTTGGTTGCCTTAAATTGGAGTACTTTCATTTATAAGAAACTGTGGGAGGAAACTTATCTGATGCTTTTATGTTCCCTTGTTTTAATATTATTTAAATCATCGTATCCATCAAACTGCTATTTTTTTGGTATTTATATTGATCTGTCATATAAAGTACACATGGATTGCACATGTCAGCATAAGTGTGATTTTTTATTCAATTTAACTGCGTCGATGATAACCACCGTTGATGATAAAATAATCTGTTTCCTTCAATGCATTTTCATCAACGCAAGTGAAATCCTCATACAAATTAGATTACATAATCATTTTCATCCATGAATTAGTGAAAAGCGATAGAAGGTATGAAGCAATATCGTATTTGAAACAGTCTAATAAATATTCTGACTTGTTGCTCCAAACTAGCATGCTTTGATAAAGTATCATTGGATCAATGTTAATTTCTTTTTCATATACTCGGACCAAAGAATTTACTGTAGCAAGGGATAGCACAATATCACTTCTTTTCATTTGTATGTCTCCAAATTTTTCTTCAATGAATTTTAACATATTACTCACACCAATTTCTTTTGACCTGTGACAGTAAATAATGTCTATATCAATGACGCATGTCTCAAGAGATACTACAAATGTAATTGAGTTAGAAAAGGGTTATTTTATTCAAACCGTTTCTGTATTTTTATAATGTCACTGCTTTTGCTCTTCATACGAGTCTCCCGAGCATCCACATGTTGTTCAGATGTAAAAAATGTAATGCCTTAAAAATCTTCAAGTTCCCTAGGAATGTGTGACATTAAATTACTAGTTTTCTTAAAATATATGAACTCAAGACATCCTTACTGAACCCTGTTTGATTAATATCTTTCATTACTTTGAACTGCAAAATTTGTTGGTTCTCCTGATAGTGAAATACCCTTAGTAGTCAGACTGGTACAAGTATTTGCAACTGAGACATCTACTTCAGATAAATAATGCATGATTTTGAATAGTGAATGCATCACCTCGCAATAAAAAATGAAACCATATGTTTGACCGTCATCAAATGCATCTCCATCTCCAATCACCAGTCTTCTCTGCTTTTATGAATTGTCTTACTTGTGTCAACACTCTATTGTACTGAATCCACAGCTTAGCTATTGAACTTATCTACTTGATATGTTCTAAGACTTCCCAAACTTTTTTTGTTAGATTTAAATCGTATGGACCCGATGAAATTGTTTATTTTGCTATGATAAAGTTTTGGAATTCTTCTACTAGTACTTTCACTGAACGTCTCTCCTATTCATCCATGTATATATGCTTCAGAAGTAAATGTACAGACCTGTAGCCAACAAAATATGTGTTCTGACAACACGAGAGTAAGCGCTCCCTGAAAGTTTATGTTTTGTAGTACTGTCTGTGTACACAACAGATATCAACTCTAGCCACCCATAATCCGCCATTATGTATCAAATTGAACCAAGAAGGGACATTAGTAAATGAAATCCTTATATTATCACCACAACTTTCTGCAATGATGATTCCGGTGGGGCTGATATGGTAATATCCAATGCCTTCATACATAAAGGCATGTTAAAAGTTACACAAAAAAAAAAATCAAACCAAGAAGTTTTTCTCGTCAATTGCTATCACTAAAGTGGTATATACAGCAGCAAGAGATGAAGTAGGTACCATAATGAAATGCAGAGTGATTATACTAGATTTATCACTGCATTAATTGCTTGCAATTGTTACTAAAAATTTCGGCCAATCACGAATATTTTCAATTTTCCACCATTTTGAGATTGTCTAAACTGAACCATATTGAGAAGAAGTGCAATCATTTACTTTGAATAGAAAAACCTTATTTAGTTCGATAGATGAGGGATAATAGACTGCATTTTAAAAGTAATTTGTTTGCCCTAAACGATTCCCTTGTTTTCAGACAGTGTTGATTTTGTTTGTAACTACTATGGGGTAATTCAATCCAAATGGGGTTGCAATCAAAAATTGATTCAGATTGTGTCACACATTGTGTGCCCTTATTGATCAGAAAAAAGTTTGCTTTAAGAAATTACCAATCGAGAAACCAACTTTAGTTTTTATTCAATAAAAACTATTTGTGTGTTTCTTCATGATTTTCATATATTGTACCCATAAAACTTATAATCTCTTAAAAATGAATGTTCCAATTTTTCTGAAAGTTATTTCATTCGATTCAGCACAAAATCCCTAAAAAATGATACCTCACTTGACAAATACCGACAAGTTCATTTGGGGAGGAATTTACCCCCCCCCCCTTCTCTTCTCAAAAACACTGGACCAACCCCTTATATTTTGGGGGCTCATCAGATATCGTATTCTACTAGCAAAAAGATGTCATGAGCAAAGTTTCAACAATGAATGAATGTTGTTTTACACACTGCCCATTTTTGGACTATTTTTCATGTACTAAATCTCAACTGTTCAAAAGTGTTACGAGTAGAGGAAAATTGATAAATGCAATACAATAGGCATTGAAAACTGAAGAGATAAATAACGGTGTTAATTGTACTTAGGAGTTATTTTATATTACCCAACGCACATTTTTTATATTTAAGTTCAAGTTCAACTCAATGATAGAAAAAATGAAGTTTTAATATACAGTAACTACTATCATAAACTATGTACAATACAAACAAGAAAACTGTGATGTTTCTGATTTTTCAAACAATTTATTCGTTAAGATTTCATGCACTTCTAGTATGTTTTATTAAAATGCATTTGCTGTTGTGTGATGTGCAAGAAAAAAAAAAAAAACCTTGTAAATTTAACGTTTTGCAAAAGTACCATTCTTTTCCCAACTACTTTAAAAAGTAAAAAAGCCTGTTTTTAAAAATCCAAATCAAGATATCCCATTGTTATACAAACTTCAATTAAATTTTCCTGCAGTTGAAAATCTCAAAGCACAACTGATATTGTTCTAAAAACTTTCAAAAACACAAAATTTTTATTAAAAACAAAACAATAATCCGCACCATCCAAGACATGAACTTCAGTTTATTAATATACAAAATTGATTATTCCAGTCTCTGTAACCCGGGAACGTGCAAGAACTCCATTCTTTTTAAACAGCTTGCGCGTGTTTCTGATGTATCCACTTTATCTATAAGAAGCGATGGCAAAGATCAATTTCAATGGTGGCTGAGCTATCTCGAAATAATTCAATTATCTTTGAGCTCCCAAAAATTGAAAACGCTCCTTCTCCACCAAACCTTCAAAAATGGAAACTGCTGTAATTCCTCCTGCTAGCAGACTTTCCAAGGATAACAAGATTATTGTTATTGCTAGTGAGATATTGTGTCGCTCTCCGGTCTAGGATTACTCCTTCTAAGACATAAAAGTTAAAAATTAGTTTCCCTGGGCCTATCGGTATAATAAAATTTATGCCTCTCTTTCTCTAAAAATAGGAAGTATCATTAAGGCTGTGGTAAACATAAATTAGAAGTGACATTGAAGATTGAATTACATGCACGAAATTGCTATCTGTGCGCCATAGCGTCTTTGCTTATTTACATCTATATTAGTGACGAACTAAGAAAGATAAAAGTTCGTAAATATAAATCTTGATTTAGGAATAAAACATTAATTTTTTAATGTTTTATTCCTAGCTCATTTTTTTAATGTTTTATTCCTGAGTATTTAGTTTTACTTCATTAATATATGTTGAAGGGAAAAAATTAAACTTATTCAAAAATTATTATACATTGAAATATCATACTAACTTTTGTGGGAATACAATGAAAGAAAATGTGCCATAAAACATCTAATGGGAAATTTTCCTTGCGAAACATGTATAATTCTCATGCCTCAGTTGCACTAATTTAATTGGAAACATTTTGAATATTTTTGTTAAACTGCATAGAAATTAACGCAAAAACATCAAATTAAATCAGCAAATGTCAGAATAATTTTAAATAAATCTAAATTTACTCGCAAATTTATAGTTCTTTAATACTCACATAAATAACTAAGAGTGAGTTACTCTTACAAAGGAACTAATATAAGTTAATATTGAAAACATATAGATCATTTTATAACAAAGAAATAATTATATTTTTATTATAAAACGATACTAACTGCACTAATTGAAAAGGCTCTATTTTTAAAAAGATAAATATGATAATTCATTTAAAACCACAGTTATTTAATGAATTATATAAAGTAATAAATTAAAATTAATATTGTATTCAATTGTGAAAGTGTGCTATTTAAAAATAAGTACTTGGTAATTTGAAAAATTTATAAAAGTAAATTGTTTTCTACTTTAATTGTAAAGTATAAATTGTAAACAACCATTGTATTATTCAATTGTATAATGACGTAATAAGAACTTTACAATATGATCTTTAATTAAACAAATGAGAAGGTATTGAGAATGATTTTGAACTTATTACGTTTTTCAAATTAAAATATATAATAACTGCTCATTATAAGGTTTTTATAAATCATTAATGTATAGATCATAAGTGTGTGATGTAGTACTCATTTGCATAATAATATTGCAATTCTGACACTTAAATGAAACCAGAAATCCTTTTGAAAGGTGTTCCTAACGTATTGCAGTTAAACATAAATTAAGATAAATAAATTTATATTGCATTATATATGCATACAGATGGTGAAAATATGACAAACATTAAAACACTTGCGTAAATTAAGCATTATTCAGCAAGAACTGCAATTAGTTTTATGAATACGTAAGGTCTTAATCCATGAATGTGTTAAAAAAGCAGATTCATAACTCAAAAGGCATTTTGGCCACAATACTTTAGTTGTTTTAATAAAAAAAAATCCTTAAATTACCTTATGCCTCTTTTAGAGATAAATCATTTATTTCTATAATTATTCTCCATGATAAATTTTAAATATTTTTATGTATGTCATGAATTGTCGTACCGCTTCGATACTACCAAGACCTTAGTAGCTGTGGTTACTGACGCACTCACAAGACGGATGCAAACATGCTCTTACTTTCGAATCTATGGCAGGTCACTCGTTTTACCTTCGAATTAACCAGATTTTTTCTAAAACCTTCTTAAAAAGCGTGCACACTCAATTGGTTTCAATTCAAAAATGCGTTAAAATGTTACTTAAGTGCTGGTTTTTAAAATTTCGCTTAGTATTAAGACAAACTGACAGTGCCTCAAAATTAACTTTTTTATATTGTGTTGTGGGTATTTCAGTGGACACAATTTCTAAATTATTACAGGTTTATTGAAGCATTGTAACAAAAGTCATGGCAACAAAAAATATTATGAAATAAATTAATTCGCGAGACAAAATTTCAGAAAAAATATATGACTTCCTAAAGTGGCATAATTACTCCTAAAAATAACTACTACCATACATGTAACTTTTGAACCAAATACAAACATAAAAAAAATCTATTTCAACTAATTTATATTAAAAGAACTGATTTTGACTACATCATTATATAGATATAGCTACTTTCTAATTATTTAAAGAGGTGACTTAATTTGTTATCATAGTCTACAGACATAACAAAATGAAAAACAGTTATGTTTTCCATCATGCTGTACGTCTGGATATCTAGTTTATATAACCCGTAATAACTAAAAGATACAATTTCTTCACCTATGATAAAAATATTCGAAACAGATATAATAACAAAAATTTTACAAGATTTTAATTAATCATTATTAAATAATTATTGCATCCGGAAAACTTTTATTTTAGTGTGTCAGATATTTTGTGTAGTTTTTTTTTTTTATTTATTTTTTTATTTCTTATTTCAGCTATTTATTCTAGTTTATTAAAAGAATTAAGTTATAAATTTGATCAAATTTTAAACCATCGATGATATTTGACTTGGATGAGTATACTTAATTACTATTAAGTTTTTGTTTAAAAAAAAGTGTTACAAACTGAAGAGTAAGATTCGAATAGAAATATAGTAGCATTAAAAAGCTGATGATTTATATCGTCTCTTAGGGACAATCTCACTCCCCTCAGAGTGATAAATAACAGTTAATGGACCATTTATTCCTCTTTCCATGAATTGTAAAGACTCATTTAAATAAGTTATCTTTGTGAATTGTGATATTTTTTCCACTGGAAGGGAATTTATATTAATATCTGACGAAAATGATAGTAAGTTCCATTTCGCATTTTAGAATTATATTTTATTTCTTTGCTCCAAAAGAAGTCATACAATATTTAAAAACAAAGTTAGAGTTTTTTCAAATAATTTTCTTAGTTAAAAAAAAAAATCCCACTCTTGAAGAAACATGTAAATATGAAGCAATGCTATATATAATACTATTATCAATTTATTTAAAAACATTTATTGCGCTAATTGAATGAACAATAATATTAATTCAAATATTGCACTTAAGTATTTAAATTCTATCCTAAAAGCTAAGTGGTTCACTTCAAAGTTATTAGTTAATTATTGGGATAAAATCAGTTTGAGTTATCTTCAATGTCATGTTAGATACACATTTCAAGGTCATAACTAATTGCAGGGGAAAAGTTAATGCAGGTCAAAATTAAAAAAAAAATAGTTGCAATTAAATTATAACAAGAGTTTTACTTCAGTTAGAATGTACATTTGCTTATATCAATGGTCAAACGCTTTGTGATTAGTGAAATTATAGTATTAAGAAATAATCAATATTAAATGCTTTTACTTATAATAACGTTGTAATTTGTTATTTGTGCATTTTAGGGGGATGTCTATTAAAATAATCATTTATTATATTCGATAAGAACAAGCACTGAAAAATTAAATAAAATCTCATTGAAAAAAGAAATCAAATTAAACATTTTTTAACATAAGTAAGAAATTAACTAAACTCTTATTTAGCATGTTAAAAATTAAATATATAATAATCAAAACCCAAAACCCTTTCTAAATAGTTAAACAGCACGAAACTAAATGCAATGAATGTTAATGAATACTAAAATCGTACTTTCAAGAACATAGTGAAAAAGCAGTGCATGTTTAAAGAACCGTGGTGAATTAATTTAACTTTAGAAGAATTAAAACAGTTTAAACGCTTTTTTAGTTATACGAAGAAAAGTGCATATTTTAAGCTTTTTTCCTCTAATAACATTTTGAGTAGGTTTTCCCTTTTACTTTTTTATGACTATGTATTTGTTGTAAAATATATATAGAAATTTTTTAAGGTATACATATACAATTGAGATGATTTTCTTTAATTTTAAGGTTATAATTTCAAACTTTTTAGCAGAGATAAATAAACTTGTATTTAATTTAGAGGTTTTATTTTTATTACAAATAACAGATATTATATTGACACATGTTCCTTTGGAGAATTTTGAATTTGGCTGCAATATTTATTTAATTATAAGTTTTTAAATAAAAAGCTTTTTAAAAAATAAATAGTTTTTAGCAAAAAAAGAAAGATTAAAATATGCATAAAGAATTTGTTTTTAACAATGCATATTAGATTCTCAATAGGAAACACATTCACAACTATTGTCTACAAAACAAAATTAGAATTTTGTAAATCGGACCATTTATTAGGAAGTTATGAGCGTTGGTGTAAAGTTATATAACACCGAAATGTTATTCTTTTAAAACGCATTTAAAGTTTACTTCACTAATGAACGTGATACAAAACAAGTTCACAAAACCCACTGTAATTTAAAAAGTAATTTGAGTCTCAGAAAGAAAATGGTATTATTTTAATGGTAATGAATTCGGGAATATTTTAAAACAAAAACGCAGACTTGAGTCAAATTTCGCATTTCCTTACTTATATATATACTTTAACTTTAGAGTCACATTTAGAGTTAAAGAACAAAAATCTCATCTTGATAGTTCTTAGTTCTAGATAGTTCTTAGTTCTAGATAGTTCTCAGTTCTAGACAGATCTTATTTTATAGCCTATGTTCTTCACCCTGAAGCAAAACAATACAATTTAAAAAATAAAAAAAAAATTGTAAATTATGTACTTAAAACATAATTTAAGGAAAGTCGGAGTTTAAGAATGTTAAAAAATCATTCTTAAGATTAATATTGTTTTCGTTAAAAAAAAAAAAAAAAATACACACGATCTTGAATCCGATGGTGCAAAAAGTTTTAATATCACTAATTTAAAAGTATTTTTTTTTTTTTTTTTTTTTTTTTTTTTTTTTTAAATAAGGGTTGTGTATCCACTTGTATTATCGTTTTCAAATTTAAAGGTCCATATCTCCAAACGCAACTTAGGAAACGAAGATAACATTTACTCACAAACTATTAAAGATAAATGCCTAATATTTTTAACATGCATTCTTACCAATTTATTACACAATTTGAGGGTAGCATTTTTAAATATTTTCAAAATTAAAGATTTAATACAGTTTTATTGCAGGCAAAAATGACAATATTTGAAAATTCTATAGAATGACAGACCTTTTAATTTTTTTTTCTTTTTTTTTTCGAAAAACAAAACAGAATATTTAAAAATGCTACTCTCAAATTACGTAATATATTGATAAAAATATATATGATACAAATTCTAGACCTTTATCTTAAATAGTTTTTGAGTAAATTTTTTTTACATCATCAAAATTGCGTTTGAAGATATGGGCCTTAAAGTTGAAAACGATCATACAAATTGATATACAATACTTCCTTTTTAAAAATACATATGTATATAAAAAAAAAACTTCTAATTTAGCGAGATTAAAACTTTTTGCACAGTGGGATACAAAATTGTTTTTTTTTTTTGTTTTTTTTTATAATATTAATCTCAAAATTGATTTTTTGACGTTCTTAAACTCCGACTCCCCTAACTTTTGATACCACATTTTGAAATATGTATAATTTGTTCAGAGAAAATTAGTTTCATAATTTAATGTTATTTGCATTAATTTCTAATTTTCCCTAAATTAATAAATAATTCATACAATGCTATAATTGTATTCATATTTAAATACAAAATGATTTGATGAAATAAAAAATGGGGAATTGCACCGAAATATAATATTTTTGATTATGTGTTTCGTAAGTACAAAAAACGTATTTATTTAGTTCAATCCATCAGCATAGTTATTTACAAAATTTTCTTACTACATTTTATTGTAATTTTTTTTAAATAAAATTTACCATGACCATTTTGAACACCTATAGGGAATAGTATTTATTCCAATCTTAAAATTAATAATGATTACGAATTTGATTAAGAACTACATATTTTAATGCATATTACAATTAAAAAATCTTTTTAGAGTGGAAATTCAATGTAAAAAACATCATCAATCGTAAATTAACTCATTATTGGAACAATATAATTCCACCTCCAGTATTAAACTCTTCAACAATAAAAGTTTACTGACTTGTTTATTTAAAAAACAACACCAATCCCAAAGTGATGCCTTTGGGGACGCACAGTACTGAAATCCATTAACGAACTTCAATCATTGTTTATCCCCATCCGGTGTTTGCAGTTTCTTTTCTCATGCATTCCGAAGACCTTCAGTAAACAAATTAAATTAGCTCAGCAAAGGATAAAATGGTATCCAGCGACACCTAGCAGCTAATTTAGAATCTCAATTTCCCAGCTATCCTAAGGCGATGCATTGACATCAACAACTCTATCTCTGCGTCTATCTTTCTTCAAGTAATCCTGAGAGCTAGAGCCAGTACCGTATCTAACAAAGGCTTTTCGTGACTAAGTGATAAAGTACTAAAAGCTTGATTTCCGTGTTCCTGTCACTTTTGCGGCAAAATACGTCAACAGTGGGATATGATAAATGATCTCGGATGCATCGAACGCGAAGTGAAGGAGACGCCATGTTTTTTATCATCAATCAGCTTGTCTATTTTTGTTTGTCTTTTCTGAGGTTCCAGTTACTGGTTTATGATCTGTCATCATAAAAATCCTGTTCATTCGGAAAGTTATGGTTTTAAAGGCTTTCATAGATATAATAGTTGAGGGAAAGGAGTTTTTCAATAATCGTTTAGGACTTTTTGGTCTTCGAGACAGCGATTTACAGATCACACATAGTCAAAGAAATGTTTTCATATTTGAATTTTATGCTGTCTGATATTTTTTTTTTTAATTGAAAAAAATTGATACAATATTTAAATATATGTGAATAAAAGCAAGGATTGACAATCACTTTTTAAGATATTTTATGTATTAAGTACATTACACAGCTTCGTTGCTTCATTAAGAAATAAATATTAAAAACATATTTAAAAATCATTACAGTTAGAAAAACTGTCATGAATAAATGGATTTTGCTAAGTTAATAATGTTCATAATTGTTAAATATATAACGATATAAAGAAATCACATGCCACAGAAATAAAACGCATTCATTCTTTTTCTCAATGAATAATAAACAAATAAATTGATCAATCAGTCCCGAACTGATTGTGTTTTAATGCAAAGAAACGTTCCAAATAAGTACATCCCTCTTTGACAAAGAATAAGATTTTCAATATATATATATATATATATATATATATATATATATATATATTATTTATAGATTTTTTAATTAACAGTTACCACTTATCTGTTCTCAGAAAAGTGCATGTCAATTCTCAACTACAAAACATTTCATTTATTATTTTAAAGAATGAAGATTCATTTTTGAAAGAATCAATAACATTTCATTTACTTTACAGTATTAATTAGTTATATAAAGACTAGTAGCAATTAGCTCTAAAATACATGAAAAAAATAAATCAAACTAAGCACGTAATTATGAACAGTGCAACACAAAATGTTTGATATTGTATATAACTACATTATTTTATTTCATATAAAGAACTCAATAATTTTATACTTGAGGTAAATTCGCCAGACCTTGGATCCAAAAAAACCACTCGTGCCCTAGAGATAATGTCCGTACATACTATGATACGATTTGAAGGTATGCTTATCTACAGAAAATGATTACTATCTACTTGCCATATTTACAAAATTAAAACTGATTTGTTTCGATGAACGTATGTGCTATTGACAAATCTGTTTTCAGTAAAAATCATGTTTTAAAGGGTTTCATATATTTTTGTTCCCTGACATTTACATTTTTTTTCTATGATTCTGAACGGGACATAGTCATCTATATAGTATTCTTCTTGAAACCATTGTTACTTTTTAAGGTTAAAAAATTTGTATAAATGTAATTTAAAAGTATTATTCATACTGTTTGCTATAACAACTTGTATTTAATAACTTCAAAATAGAAATGTAAGTCTTTTGAAGAAAATAGAGTTCTAGATTGTAAGATGCTAAGTAAATAATTATTTTATTCAATTCTTTCAAATTACTTTTTCTTTTTTTCTTTTTAGTTATATCAAAGTACCAAGTTTCTAATAATAATCAGTTCTTTAGAAATATATCAGAAGTAAAACTTGAAATCCCAAAAGATCTCATAATACGCTTCTGAACTACAAATTATTCAGCTTCAATTTAATTTTCTAAATTCTAAGAAGATAAGAAACGGCCGAAACCAAACAAAATTTCACATAAACATAGATGAAATAATCTATATAAATCTCCAAATTTAACAGTATTTTTGATAAAAGTCTTATGAAAAATTACAGTTGCGAGGATAACGGAAGTGATGCATCTGAAAATTAATTTACATACTAAAATATGGCATATGAATTTTATACAATATAGAGATAAAAGATCTTATTAAGTTGGAGAAAGGGAAACATATATTATCAAAAAATCTCTATTGTTTGGTTTTTCTACAAAAACAAACATATTAAAATATTGCCGCAAACATCTACATTTATTATTCCAAATATTAGTAGAATTAAAATCGTAGTAAAATATAAAAATAAGATCTTTAAAAAGCTGTTATACAAAAATAAATTTATTATTCTTAAAAATAGCTGAACTATAATATAAAATTCTTTAAAAAATGAATTCCAAAATCAAACAAAAATAAAATTAAAGTTAATATTTTCTTTGAATTGATAAGAAATTACATGATAAATTTTAAAATAACCATAAATTTCTAGAAAAAAAGCAAATAGAAAAACACACTGTATTTATAAAATAAAACTATCTACGTAATTGAAAAAAAAAATAAAAGGGATTCGCGACGTACAAATATTTCATTTTCTTGAAAACTTGAACGAAAATTGTTTCCCAGTAAACTAAGCTACTCTATTTCACCTGACCGGAACGGGAATTTAATGGAGAAGGTATCGTATTACAGTAATGGAGAGCCACCCGAAACTTAAGGAAACCTCGATTCCCAAAACATCGACCTAATGTAGGGGTTTCCGCATCTGCACGTGACAACACATGATGGATGACTGAGAAACCACGTATGCTGAAATTATGTATTCCCTCTTGCATTGATAAACAAGGCAACATTTACGCCTGGTGTAGCCTACTGTTATAAATGATTAATTCATTATTCATACAGTCGCGAAAAACGTATCAGATTTCTATTGAATTTATGAGATTTGAAAATGGAAATTATATTTAATGCTTATTGAAATTTATTTTATTTGATCCAAGGTATAATAGTGTTTAGGTAAAATCTTTGGAATTCAAAAAATAAGCATTTTGTGTTAAGGATATGCTGATATATTTAAAAATAAAATAGGGATAAGTATGCTTTTTGAGAGAATGAAAAACTTATGACATTTAAAAGTAATGTAATGAGATTACTATTACAATATATAAACGCATAGATTTTTTTAATATAAAATACTATGATATTTGCCTTCAGTTGTAATTACTTTGGCATTAAAACTAAAATGGATATTTTATTTATGATATAGTATAATAATCTAGGAATTAGTTATATGTTTGAATATTGATACATTATTGTTTTTCACAAACTAAAATTGATGCTAAATTGACGAGAAACAAATTTAATTTTGAAAATAGTATTTTACTTTTTTCCCTAAAAGTAAAATTTAAATATTGATATTGATATGTTTTGATATGCATAAATATACAATAATTGTACTGATAAAAATAGTATATTTATGTATTGTATATTCCTACATATCAATATAACTATTGATATGTATAAATATACAATATCCTATTCTGATTAGTCAGGAATTTTTAATTTATAGACTATCAGATGAAAAATTTTGGAATTTCTTTTCTTAATCGTAAATGGATTTCAATAATATACTAAATGACATTTATTTAATTTACATACTAATGATGGAATCAAACGTATTTTTTTTCTACGAATGGTAAACTATAATTAAAACCTACAAAACTAACACCGTAATACAATCTCTAACCTCATTTAAAATTTGACAATCATCTGAACACGCAGATCAAGAATAATTTAACCCTATATCTCCCATTTGAATCAGTTTCATTTTTTCTGACCTTCCAAAAAAAAGTCATCCTTATTGGTATTTATCAATAAAATACTTAATTGTATTCTTATAAAAGTTTCCAAGAAAAATAAAAATATTCATTTGAACAACACAACTTCTTTCCACTTTTTTTCTTGTCATACTTGAAAGCAAACTAAGAAACCTATCTTGCTTTTACTAATATCCTAATTATACTACAGTAAATATTACTTTATGACATGTGATGACATAATGTTCTAGTTTTATCTTTCATAAGTGTTTTGTTACCTTTTCTCATCTCCAAATGTTACTTCAGAGATTTATAAAATGATCTTTTGAGCTCAGTGTCCTGAATACTTCTCCCAATACAGAAATTCCCTTAACAATTTGCTTTATTGCTCAGAACGATGAAAAATTTATGAGAACCACAAGTTTTTCCTATATCATATTTTTTAACGTGTTTTATGCATGACTTGAAATAAGTTTACATGAGTATTTCTTACGTGCATACTTTCTAGTAGATTGGTTTATATAAATGTGTAATGTATATTACTCACTTTTTATATTTCAATCAACTCGAAAGTATGGAAATAAAATATACCTATATTAACATAAAAACGCATAAATTGATAAATTGTCTTACAATATTAATAGCTACACAAATTTCATTTTCTTACATTTTAAAGCCACTGGTTTTTACAAACTAATATTTTGCATAGCAAAGAGTCGATAAATATTATAAAATCTTGTTGTTGTTTTTTAACATAAAGTATGCTATTTTACAAGTTTTTTTAATGCTTTCAGAAAGTCTTAACGATGCGTAAGAAGTTATTTGCATTTAACTCGTATTAACCACCTGTTCTTTTAGTAAAACATTTCTGTAAAACCTTTTTATTTTAACGTGCGCATTTTTCGTTGAATTTAAAAAGCTAGTATCCCAATGAAACGAAAACTATCAACAAATGTGTCCTACTTTTAAGATTAAATTTCAATTATTAAATATATAACCATTTAAGTTATTTAAAATATAACACATTAGAAAAAATGAGAAATTTTATCAAATTTAAAAAATATATATATATTGTTTTTGTTTAAAATTTAGTGTAAGGGTATATTTGACAAAACCTTTTCATACATGTTTCGTACTACTAAACATAATCCCGTAAAATTATTGTAAAGGCTTTATTCAAACTTCTACCTCTATACGCTTATAATACATTTTCTACTTATATTACATCTTTTTATTAAAGCAATTCAAAACTATGTTACAATCTCGTCTGATATATATAAAAAAGTTAATAAACTAAAACAATATATTCGTTTATATCTTACTGCTAATTTCCAATGTTATGCGAAGACATTTATATGATAGGTAAAAGATTATATAGTTTTATATGTCATAATGTTAAATCTAAGCTTTTGAAATTATAGTTTACTCATTTTCATATCATGATTTTATTATTCGAAGGATTTTACTTTACATTTTTAAAACACTTAGCATTTAAAAGTTTTTCTTATTGGAGTTCTATTAAAAATTATTATGTACTATAAAAAAATACTGATAAAACTCAGACTTTTTGAAGAGTTACAGGGTTTGAACTTATCACTTCATTGCATCAAATTACCCCGATAAGTTCAAATCTTATTATTTGCCTTTGCACAAAATTGTAACGTCTGAAAAAATACCTCAATAATTTGTTAATGTTTCTTACACGACTATACAATGATAGTTAAACGTAAGAATCCAAAAGTTAAAACACAAACTTCATTATTTTCTTCCAATTCTACAAACCATTAAAAATCTGTTTTAGTGTAAGATCTTTCAAAATAAAATTCAATAAAATCTTTACAAAATTCCAAAAATATTAATATATTTTATTTCACTTAAAAGATGAGAAGTAGCAATTGGGTAAGTTTTTGAAGTGTTAAAGGAAAAAATGTTATTGATTGGGTGGAAATTTCTAAAAATCAAATAAACAATTTCTGTGCTTCAGTGAAAAATAATTCGTACAAGTTTCATTGCACCTATCTTTGCATATGGTAGAACATTGCAGCATTGCAGTTTGTTATATATTAAAATTTAATTTCATATGAAATATATTAAATAATAGCAATTATTTACTTCTCTAAATGAATTTTGGTTCAACAGGACACAAATAGTCACACCCATAGAAATGTTTCTATAATATTTAACAGAATTATATGCTTGATATAGAAAAAACTTTACTGCAGATATTTATTTAAACATAAAAATTAAACATGTATTAAACGATCTCCGAATAAAAATTTTCTCTGAAAATCTCATTAAATTCCCTTTCCAGTTTTCGAATTCGATTGAAAAATATATACTGGGAGTTTTTCTATGATGTTATAAGAAAACTGGTGAAAGTGATACTCCCAATAATTTAATTTTCGATCCGTTTATTTCAATCCTATTATATTTATACTTCTAAACTAGGTCGGAACAAAACTCTGAAAAGAAAACTGTAGGAATCAGCAATTTTATGCATCTTTGATTGTTTTACTAATGTATTTATGTTAAGGTAAATATTTAAAAATTGGAAAGAATAAATAGAACAATGTATATTTTATGTATTTTTGTGAATTTTAAAATATTTACTTTATAGCTCAAAATTATTTGTTTTGTTTAATGTATTTGAAATGGACAGTTTACATTTTCCAAACCCAATTGATATTTAAATAAATTTCTTGATTTGAAACGCGCATTGTTTGTTGATTTATAAATAATAAATATAACTAAGCTCACTCACAAAAGAAAAAATGTTTGTTAAGACATATTCTCGGAAGAGTGAAGTAATACAAAATATAGGTTTCGTTGTTTACATTAAACTTTTTCATTAACATGCCAAAATAATTAACAATTGTAGTGTGGTTAACTGAATCGATATACTTCTACTTAAAAATGGAGACTCAAATTTTAAAACATTTAAAAAAAAATACTAATTACAGTAAATGTGCGTAAGGGGTTCGTGCTTCATTTAAGTATAAATTTAGAGCACATTTGAGTTTGTTAAAATTACAATTTGGAAAATAACGTTATTTGTGAGAATCCAATTTTTACAAATTACGTTTAGATATCGATTAACTATTTAAAAGTTGGTAATTTTCTAATTTAATCTTATTTATAAGGCGGAAATGCACCATTCAAAAGGTTGAAATATATAAGAATGACATGGTTTCATACCTCTAACTCAAAACTTTTGTGACTGGTCCTTATTAAAAAATTGTTAGTATATGTATTTGAATGTGAAGTAATTTTGTTTATTAATAGTAAAACATTTACAATAAAACATTTAAAGCCTTTATATTTTAAATAGTTGAAGCATTTACATTTTAAACATTTTATTTTTTAAAAAAGTATTTTTCTATTTGAAACATATGCTATAAAATCAATGTTAATAACTATTAACCAAATTCTACTTTGAAATTATTTTTAAACTTCAATGAAACTGTGGAATAATTTATTATATTAATACTAATTTATTATAACTTTACAGTTGTTTATTTATCAACAGTGATATTATTTTTACAGTGTTCTTTCAATCATTGATTAATATCAACTCGTGATTTATATTTTAAGTTGCTAATAAATATTTTATAAGAACATATATTACATTAAACTTATGTTCTCTTAAAACAAACCATTCAAACATTACTTAAGCCATAATAAAAACTGTCTCGTATTTATACTATTCTTAAAAATATACCACTTTTTAAATATCCATATTCATCTAATCATGAACCTACTGCGATAATCAGTGCAAAAAAAAATTATTTATCAACAATGAAGCTATTTTTCTACAGTTTTCTGGTAATCATTGATTAATACCAACTCAGGACTTTTTAAATAGCTAATAAATGTTTCACAAGAACATATACTACATTAAACGTAAATTTTATTATAATAAACTATTCAAACATTCCGTAAGCAAATAAAAAAAAAGTTTTATTTCCTCTTATTTATGATATTTCTAAAAATATGCAACTTTTAAAACATCCATATTCATCTAATAATAAACTTACTACGGTAATCAAGAAAAGAAAAAAAAAATCTTCAATGACAACAACTGTTTTATTTACGATTGAAACTGTAAAAATAATAAGAGAATCTGCCGTTAACGACCGTTGTATTTCATCTGCTAAACAAAGCTATTTGCCAACGAAATCGTAATTTAAAGCATTGACTAACATATAAAACAAGGAATGAAAACCCAAATAAGCGGGAGAGGGAAATCCTATGGGAGGTTATAAAAAGAAATTTATTTTGTGGATTAACTATAAAACACTAGGATGCACTACTCACGGCACTATTTAGGAGAAAAGTGTTATAATTTGCGAAGAAAATTGGAAAGCGAAATAATAGAGAGACCTTTACTTTGAAAGGTAAATGTGTTTCATAAAATACAATCTGCTTACTTAAATTGCGATATTGTTTTTAGTGAAATTCCTTAACTTTAATAGTTTTGCGTATTCAAAATATAATTATAAAACTCTATTAATATATAATGTTAGTTCCTAAGTGCCAAAGACAATTTTATAAATTTATAAATAATAAATGAAATACAAAATAAGAGCTTGAATGTTTTGCAAATAAGAATATTTTTGTTTGTTAAACTTTTAATAATTTGTGGAACATATTTCTTTTTTAGAAGAAGGTTTTGATTGATTTATCGTTTACCCTCTAAGCAGTTTAAATGTATACTGGCTTAAAGAAATTTAAGGAAATGTCAATGTTGTTGTTAATTGCAGTTTCAGTTTTGTAAGTTGCAATAACTTTATAAAGAAAAAAAACTTGTATCGAAGCAAAAATATTTTTGATAACTTTTCTTTCAAGCAAAAAAAAAAAAAAATGTAGTTGGAATTTTTTTTTTTTAATTTTTCTTTCAAGAAAACAAATAGTTGAAACTATTTTTATGAGTAATTACGGAAAGATAATGTATTTCAGAAATCATTAGTAAGTGAAAATTAAAACTTTTATATGATTAAACTAACACAAGAACATCAAAATACATTAATTTTTCAAGGTAAAAATAGCTTATTTATACATCACGCATATAAAATCCTTTTTTAAATAATGTGTTTCACAATCAAATTTTCAATTTAAATTTACAAACGGAAATCATAAATGGGCCCACCTGATGGCTTTGAGGATAGCTCTCTGATCTTGCATGCCAAAGTTGCCGGTATAGAATCCTGGGTTGGGCATGGATTGTTGTTGTGGTTCGGAATACACGCTACGCTGCAAGTCCTGGCCTGATTTACCCTCATTGTGCTAAAAAAATAAGTCGTTGAGAGTACAAACTAGCCAACAAAAGGAAATAATAAATTGAAATTAAACATTTTAATTACGTTTTTATTGCATTTCTAAGAAATAAATAAGAGCTTTTGTCATTTAACAAAATGAGCTTAACCTTACATAACTGGATTACTACTAATTTTATGTTATTCAGTGAAAATAGATTCAGAGATCAAGTAGTGGATTATATAAAATAAACTAATGGATTGGGGTTGTTGTAAAGATACTAATTACTTCTTGTCTATACATAGCTATAAAAAGTCAAAAAGGTCACATGAGTTTAAAAGAAAAATAAATTAGTGTCGTTAATAGTATGATGGAAAATCAAGCTATCTTGTAAATTAAAGTGTATTAGATTATCTCAGACGTACAAATGTACCCTAGTTACCAATTGCATCTAGTTGATACTAAAGTTTTGAAAATTTTATAACATATTTATTTTACTCATTTGGAAAAAAGGAAGATGTATTATAACTTTATTTTGAGTGTGCTGTTGTATTTTAAGTTTTGTGTTATTGTTGTATTTTAAGTCAGTTATCCTTATATGTATAATGATCCTTAAGTGAAGGAGAAATTTGGAACATGTATCATTGATTGTGTGTTATACAGTACGCTAAAAAACAGAAGAAAAAAGCGATAAATGGCTATATCTTCGGTTCTAATTATCGTAGAATATTGCTGTTTGCACCAAAATCTTTTGTTTACAATTTTCTATATGCCTAATGCAATTATTTTCTTTGGAGGTTGTACACTAAGTAAATTTTACTATATCTTTAAAAATTTCAATAGAAACCCTTATTATTTATATTTTCATTCCATTTAGAATACCTTGTTTACCCTAGATAGCAAATTTCAGTTCATTATGTTGAGAAACACGTCACTTATGAGCAAAAATGTTTAGGACGATCTTGAGGGCAAATTCCTTTATCGCGAAGAAAAATCGAACGTTTTACATGCTTCAAGACGTAATCTATTACGCCGTCCCGTAAAGTGAGCTTTTTAACATATTTGCTAAAATATCGAAAACCAAAAGTGGTTTCAACCGTGATAATTCTATTGGAAGCCAAAAAAATATATGTTGCTACTTAAAACATTTTAAAACTTGTAATAATTAATTATTAAAAAAATTTTAATACAAAAGTTGCATGTTATTTATGTTTGGCCAGAAACAAATTATCCTTTCAAATAAAAATTGCTTAATCATATTAACTATATAAAAATTTAGAGCCAAAAAAAATAATTCTTTTTAACATTAATTTAACCTCTTTTTTTTTTTTTTTTTTTTTTTTTTTTAAATTTTTTTTTTGCTAACTACTTATTGGAAAATGATAAAATTTTCTATTTAGACGTTTTTTCGGATTCTGTATAATATTATGGGGTTTCTATTGAATTTTGGTTTGATTTAGTATTTTCTAGCTTGTTCCGAAATTTGCTATATGCGCATTGAATATGGTCGGATCTGCCTTTAACCGGCTCGAACCGGTTCTTGGAGTATCACCTATCTATAAAAACCGCAGTTTTCTGTTTGGCTACGATTTTTTGAAATAATTTAACTCTTTGCTCTATCCAAGCGTCACCCGGTTCTCTTGCATACCCTAGTCTCTAGAAATAAAGTCTTATTTTAATTCGACCACGATTTGCTTATTAAGATGGTCAGCACCATTCCACAGTTATAATTAGAAAGTTTATTTATAAATAAATTATCACATTATAAATATTAATTATGTGACGTACAAAGTGTTGCACTACATTATGTGACCTACAAAGTGTAAGTACTACAAAGTGTTCGTAGCACTTGCAATTTTTTAAATGGAAATGCTGATATTAGACAGAAAGCTGGACATTTAATTTCAGTATAAGCTTCTTTCTACAATGAAGTGTGACCTTCGTGTGTCAATGCACTTAGAACTGCTTTTGATGCTTCATAAAAGCAAAACCACCTTCGTTTGCACTCTAGCTGGATTCTATATAGGAAAGCCGAGCATTTTCTAATTTGATTCCTTCTTTACAAACAAAATCATATCACAAAATATCTAGATTTTCAACAACAAAGTCACTCCTAAATAATTGAAAATGAAAAAGTTATTCTGAAAAAACGTGATTACCAAAGATTTGGATATCAACTAATGCAAAATTCAGAAAAAGTTAAAAGTATACTTAAAAATGCTTTATCAAACATAGTTCTTACGTGCTATTAAATTAAAATGCATAGTAATAAATATTGTGATTTCCCTATTTTTATTACATTCTTTACCGATCAAACACAAACAAGTTTTATAAATTTTTCTTTTATTTTGTATGTTTACGTAAGATTAGATGAATACATTTTTTAACATTGAATAAAATAATAATAAATTTTTCATGGACAAGTATTAGATTATACTATATTTAACATAGAAATGCGTGGACATAAGGATTTTCATAAATTGGTCCAATATTGTAAATCTCATATCAAATTCCACAGATCTGCAAAATATATATATATATATATATATATATATATATATATATATATATATATATATATATATATATATATATATATATTGATTTCATGGGATATTTTTGAAAGTATTATATTTCCCAGTCCTCTGAATCCGAAAATGATCTTTATTATTTCCCTCTATCACATACAGTTTTTTTGCAACATTTCACTAATGGAAATATTGTAATGAGCTAAACAATATTTCTTATAGTTAAAAAAAAATTTCATGAAATGCACTTAACATTTCATATTCTTATCTTTGCCAATGAAATCTTCTTGTCTTTAATACTTCTCTGAACATGCTTCAGCTTTCTATTTTCTATGTCCCGCCTGAACATCCAACAGTAGTCAGCTAATATATTGACGCATCATCCTTCTTGGTAGCGTCTCTAGATATCACGAATATACTGGTTTAATCCTCTTCACTGCACTTCACTAAAGGCTCCCAAGTTTTAGGGAAAATAGTCTACATGAGAGTCCAAGAAATGAACTTTTAAGCTTACTTTTTACCCTTGAGATTTACATATAGCCAACAAGCGTTGTATAATGTTTTGTAGTAAGGTTATTTAGAATTACCCAAAAACTTGTTCTTTACGTCTTTGAAAGAGTCCCACAGTACATTTTACCCCAATGTTTCTGAAAAGATGCGATTAGTTAAAAGTTTTCGTAGGACGAAGCCAGTTAAAACTTCCACTTTCAATATAGCTTCAAAATGTTTTTGGAATTTGAAACACAGATATTTGAAACATTCCCCATCTTTTGATAGTGATTTAACAAACTACTTCACAAGCCCCAATTTAATATAAAGAGGTGGTAATAACATCTTTACAGGAGGAACCAAAGTAATATTAACGACAATTCTTTCGAAAAAGGGTTAAGGCGCCTCGAAGTATCCAGTTAAATTATGTTCAATGGAAATCTCTAGTCCGATTGTCCTACAAGAAGGCAGGGATATTTACTATAACCTACCTTCTGGTTCAAAATCATGATTTTTATTTTTAAGTCGCTATAAATCATTCCTGAATGTTGATATTTCATTTTCTCAAGGATCATTGCCCAATCATTATAGTTTTCCTCCAAATTCGCCGAGTATCCTACGGAAAGTAATGCCAATTTGTTCTTATTATGTAGCAAAACTGTTTTGAGGCTTGTTTTTGATGAATCAATGAATAGTCACCATTAAAATTAATCATATTCTATTAAAAAAAAAATTCATTAAACCTTTAACATCCCCTCAAAAACAAGATTTATCTCTGAAAAATATCATCAATATAAACTGAACAAGATTCGTCCTAAGGAGGTAATGTGTTTTCTTCTTCAGGATATCATCCAAACTGGAAAGAAGGTGTTTCAAAGCTATGAAGTACTGAACAAATAGTTGAATTAAGGTTTGAATAAATTATTTTATGTTTTTTTTTTTTTTTTTTTTTTTTTTTTTTTATATATATATATATATATATATATATACCTACCAAAAAGAAATAGCAGTATGTAGTGGGGTTTTGCCGATCACGTAATATATAATAGGAAATTTTGATATTTGCATACAAGACAAGGCATTTCCTAGTTCTGAACTTGCGCAGAATTTATATTAGGTTTATTGTCATTACATACATAAAAAACTCTCTTGTTTGTATCGAGTACAAATTGGTGGGGCAATTAGTGCATATATAAATTACCACTATCAATCCATATTAGGATGGATCGAAAAAAAAAATTCCGAATTTCAAATCCTACTTATGGGGAAAAGATGTTCTATGATATATAGATACATGGAAATATAATTTAAAAAAAAATAAATTTTAGGTTCAATACTGCTACAAGGAGGAGAGATGAAGTTTTGGTATTTAAGCTTTTCATGGTAAAAAGTCAAAGTGATTATTATTTAAGTGAAACAGGCCTTTAGTACTTTTAAATGTTTATTGGAATGAGAGGAGATATACTAAATGCTTACAGGAAAAAAAAAGCTTTAGGTGCATATGACAGGTTCTTAAGTATTGAATCAAGAAAAAATCTAAAAAAAATCTTCGAAATTACAGTGAACGGTAATCACGTTTATTGTTGAAAACTGGCTTGAGGTTTCGTGATTCTTGGCAATTTCTTATTAACCCGTCTCTTCTGCATGATCCGCGTACAGCTGCACATGCTTCTGTTACTATTCGTTCTGTAGCTTGAGTATGACAGGGAAACCCCTTGATAGTAGGTAGTATTGCCGTAGAAATGATTGCTGGGTTTACTATTTCTCCTGAAATCATGTCATCACTAAATCGTTCTGTCACATTCTTCCACTTCAAGTCAACATAATCTGTCGCAGAAGGATCAAAAGTTGGTATGCTTAAGATATGGGTATTATTAGCTCAAAGAGTTTGGGTTGCAGCAGACCGTTTGACTTTACGCAAATTCAAAATTCTTTGGAAGACCTATTCCCTTGTGTTATTTCTGTCGTCAGCAAGCATTGATATCAGGATATTTTCAGGAAATTCCAACCCCCCTTTTCAAAAATTACTGGATCAATGACTTTCTTCAAATCAATTGAGAAATAACGTGATAGAAAGATTGATTGATGCAAATGCTGTGGACCATAGATTACCGATTGTTTGGTTTTGATCTTGAACACCATAGGTCCCTAGACTTTTACGATGAACGTAATTAATGTCACTAAAGCTTTGGTTGTACTTCTTCTAAGCCAAATGGAACATGATAATTCTGTTGGAGGTAGCAAACCACCTTGAGTGGCAAATCTTACCAAAGTTTCTCTTCAATAGCCCTTTGCTGTATTGCTGTATTGTCAGCAGTAATGGCTTCACAAATTTCCATTAAGCACAGTTAATCAGTACATAAGTCTGTCTTGTTAGTCAGTTCACATAGGTTGAGTTTACGTGAATGAAACTACAGGTAGTATCTCGCATACGGTCACACGTTGGCGTCTAATTTTCACACAAACCATTGTAGTGGACGCTTCAGAATCAGTTCCATGTTTCGTATAACACCTTCTTTGATATCTGTGTTGACAAACTACCCATTATCGCAACCAACTTTGTCACATCTATGTTATTATCGACTCATGACCAAAACTTACAACATGATTTCCAATGATTTGCGCTCTCCCATAATTTACAGACACGTAACCAATGTATTCGGAGAATGGTTATTTTACTAAGCTTAAGTCTTACGTGTTCTTATATTATGACTTTTTCTATTGTCTTCCAGTGATTTGAGTCCATCGAAGTATAAACCAAACTGGCCATGGTCATAATCTTCTTCAACTGGCTGAGAGGATATATTGGTTCTTGCCTTGGTTCTCTCATGCCGAATTTTATTTCTGTCAACAATGTTCGATACATTGCTTTGTGAGATAAATCCTGCATCTTCAAGCGCAGCTGACCCGATGGTAGCGCCTGCTCGATCGTAAATGCCAAAGCGGTCCAATGTTATAACAAAGGTTTGGAATTTTCACACAACAAGTATGACGTCGTCAACGTTTTGTGCTCCATTTTCAATGATAGATTATGGTGTAGAAAAGTCAGTATGCCCGTACATTCTCCGATTCCGTTCACATCCATTATTTAAATCCATTGAACTGAAATAATCAGTCAGTGTTTTGTTTCTCTCCCCATATCACTCTAGTTTCAATTTTAATTTCGTGGTATTAGTATTATGGATAGTGACTTTCCGATACAGTGACCTGATTACCATTTTTTTTCAGTTCTTTGATTTAGTAGAAATTCTCGCTCGTTCATTGGTACACTCCGTTCTTTCTTGCAGTAGCAACTTTCAAAGTATTTACAAGTACATGATGATATATCAAACACTTTCCTTTTTTCAGAAAGTATCCATTAGCTTACGATTGGTTTCAGTTTATTTTCTAGATTTGAAAGTGGTTTATGAACTATTTGTCATGTTATATGAACTTATTTTTCTCAAAATGTTAAAGTGGTCATTTATTGATATTAAAGCTTGTTTTCAGGTCTCTTCTAACTTACTTACAATTTATTTACCCGCGGAGAAAAGTGTATTTAAAAACACTGCTCTTTGCTTCTCTTTTTGAATGCCAATATACGCACCTTATTACGTTTTTCGTACGTAGGAAGCATAATCGTGGGCATATTACAGCCTGATCCAAATATAGGACAAATCATGTCTTTTCTTAACAACGCCACTGTACAGTATTAGTCCAAGTACACAAACAAATGTTACATAATAAAATTGTAATTTAATTTACTTTACAAGTACAGCGCTCACCGATTAGGCGTCGAATTCCGTAAGCCGCTGACAACAGCACTATAGGGTTGTAGGGCTGATTCAACGGTGATATGGGGGGGAGGGAGTTGAGTGAAAAAAGGTTGAAATGTACATTGTACTACTAATTATTCAGTAATCATCACTTTTTTAGGATTTATATTGTAAAAAACAATTATTTTTAGTGTAAAATCACCTAACCAAAATTAGGACTTTTTTTTTTTTTTTTTTTCGAAAATTCAACTCACTTGTGGCAGTGTTAAATTTTGATTTTTTTTTTTTTTTTTTTCATTATTATTATTATTATTTCCTTAATCTCTACAGCATAGAAAATATTTTCCCCATAGGTAGGTTCTGATTAATAATAATGTTTTTCTCCATAGAAGTACGATCCACCCTATTCCATATGTATTACCATTTCAATTAGATAAATGTGGCCATATTTTCAGTCCCTCTTTGACCAATAATTCCTTTTTTATTATTTTTTATTCATGAATCATGTAGAATGTACATTTCTAGTTTCATTATTTATAAAAAATTTCAATCATCAGCAATGTTTTTGAGGATTCAAAATAAGAAATACTTATTCAACAATATTTTTAACATTTTGTACACCTTATTTTCATGAAGATGTTTCAGAAGGGGTTGTTGTTCTTATTATACCCCTACTGGAACGGCGACCTGAAAATAATATAAACTAAGTATGAATCTTTCTACAACAAAAACAAATCAAACTTATAATTATATTCTAAAATAAATTCATTATGCATGTCAATAGCAATGTTCATACCAATATTTTTAAAAAATATATATAAAAATATATCAACAGTGTCTCTATTTTCAGTGTTCCAATTGGAAATATCATGTATTGTACTGAACAAAAATGAAAAAGAAACAGTCTAATATCCCAATTAAAGAATTATATGAAGAAAATTAGTTTCGTTTTAAAATGTTAAATATCTGAATTACATGCTTAGCGGGTGAGATTTTAGAGATTTTAATGACTTAAAAATTCTATAATACTGTAACTTCTGGGTTTGCAATTTCCATACACGATACTAAACCACATTTTCTAACTAACTTCCAAAGCATAATTTACAAATTAGTTTATGACATTCTCAATCAATGGATAATTTTAAATGTTAGAATTATATCCTTAACATGAAATGTTTTATTTCTAAATAGTTCAACGTTAATAATGTTCACCAATCTATTCCCATTTACTCCTAAATTATGCATTTGCCTCATTATCAACAAACACAGAATAAACACTAACAACAACCCCCTTATAATATTTTTTTTTTTTGAATTTTTAACTCTATATACTTTAAAATTTGAAACACTGTGAAAATAAATTTTTAATGAATAAATCTGAATATAATATCAGCCAAATACTAATATTTCAATTTAGGATAACATAAAATCTTTATAAATGTATCACACTTCGAAGAAAATAGCTTGAATATACTGCATGAAACTTTCTATACAGAATCCTATCTATCTAACAAACATACCACATCCATCAATAGCAACTATCTCTCTCCCACCTTCTGCAAAACCTCGACTCGTTTCTATCTTCAGCCATAAACCAACCAAAGTACCTCACACGCCATTCGCTGTTGTAGAGCAGAAGCGTGAATTGCATTGGCGACGAGAATAAAAAAAGAAACCTTGAAGGAATGTGCACAAAAACTCTTTTGTGCCTTTCTGATGGCAAAGATCCGATAATACCTTCAGTGTGAAGAGGGGATTCACAAAGGAAATCCATTTACTTGTTTATCTTAAGAGGAGATATGGGGTAGAAGAAAGTGAAAATGTAATAGGGTGTTTTTATATGGAATGAGAAAAATAAAAGGTGTTGGTTCGTTTTTGTTTGGATAGAAAACTTAACAGTTCTCTTTAAAATATTATGATATCAAGATAGGAAGTTTAAGGGGGTCTGGGACTCAAATTTTTAAAAATTCTCATTTTTTATTATTTTTTTTTTATTATTATTATTGTAAAAAATAATGCAAATATGTTTTAACAAAATGGCATAACAGTTTTGTTTCTACCTTTAGTAGAACTTGAAATATGTAAGCTTTTGTTACATGACAACTGTATCTCAGACATGCTATCTTGAAACTTCGAAACTGTTTTCTCGGCGATTGCTTTTTGCCCCTTTTTTGAGTTTAAATTGATATAACTTAAAACTACTTGTTATAAATCTATGAAACTTTCCACGATTATTTTTCATACATACACTGGTGTCCAAAAGTTAAGCATAAATTGTAAAATGCGAATAACATGGAGTAAATATTCGTAAAATTATTCCAAATTTCTTGCGGATATTAATTGGGTGAAGAAGAAACATTGGGTTTATGCAAAACTTTTCAGTCGACTACGTCCTGCGTGAAACACCTGCGCATGTCGAAACGCAGAGAAACCGATTCATGCAGCAAAGGCAGTTCAGACAATTTTCGGGCAACTGCTGTGCGAAAGAGCGTTGTTAACCATCAAACAAAGTGAATGATGGCACAAAGACGCCAATTGGACATGTTTGCGAAAGGAAGAATCGTTGGAATGCTGGAATCCGGGCGATCACAAACCGAAGTGTCTCGAATTCTGAATGTGAACCAGTCTGTGATCTCAAGACTGTGGCAGAGGTATCAAAGAACGGGAGATGTTACACGACGACCAGTATCAGGTCGACCAAGAGTCACAACCCCTCACCAAGAACGATATCTGGTAATAGGTGCGCGACGTCAGATGGGCAGTACTGCCACATCACTGTGTTCGGCGCTCACAGTCGCCACAGGAATACGAATTTCGAGACAAACTGTTTACAGGAGACTCAATCATGCTGGCCTGTATGCCAGAAGACCAACAGTTTGCATTCCCCTCATGTATTCTCAGAAACGCGCTCGTTTGAACTGGAGTTTGAAACATCAACATTGGAGTGTGGGAGAGTGGGCCAATGTGATGTTCAGTGACGAGTCCCGGTTTAGTCTGAGTAGTGATTCTCATCGGATAACGATGTGGAGAGAACGTGGAACACGTTTTGAACCAAGAAACATATCGGAAAGACATAATTTTCCATCAAGGATAGTAATGGTATGGGCAGGCATCATGATGGACGACCGCACAGACCTCCATTTCTTTGACACGGGGTCTTTGACTGGTAAAAGATACAGAGACGAAGTTCTTGAGCCTTATGTTCACTTGTTTCGAGGTGCTGTCGGTCCTAACTTCATATTCATGGATGATAATGGGCCATGTCACCGAGCGGTGCTGGTTGATGACTTCCTTGAAACGGAAGACATCCAGCGCATGTCGCGGCCTGCCAACTCCCCTGATTTAAATCCTATCGAGCATGTATGGGATATGCTCGGGAGACAAATTGCAGTCCTTTTGCACCCACCAAGCTCCTTTACAGAACTGAAGAGAACTCTCCAAGAAGCTTGGAACCATTTGAGCCCACAACTCATTCATCATCTCATAGCAAGTATGGTAAATCGCTGTGCAGCGTGCCTAGCTGTCAGAGGTGACCACACGCCTTATTAAACTGCAGCATCAGTATTTTATTTAATGTTTTCTCTCATCTTTTTTTTAAAGTGTGAACCCTTGCTATTCTCAGTTTCTTTCAAACTGCTACTTTGGATAATAAAATTAATTATTATCGTTCTTTTGATTTGCTTCCTTATTTTATAACCATTTTACACTCGCATATCACGTTTCCCGCCATTCTGATGTACAGTTCCTATTTTATTCACATAATTATCAATTATGCTTAACTTTTGGACACTAGTGTATTTCTTTAATTTGTCTTCATGAATTAAGTTTTTTTTATTTAACTTTTCTTTAAAGAACTTTTGAAGCTTAGCATACTATGGATTTTACACAGTTTTTGCATAAAATATTTTTTTAAATTCGTTCTTATTACTTTATTGAAAAATCACTTAGACAATTTTTTATATGAATTCTAAGAAGTAGTTTTAAGCAAAAATTAAGTGATTTTTTTTTTTTTTTTTTTTTTTTTTTTTTTAATTTTAGATATATCAAATTTAGAAAATATCAAAATTTTAAATTTTTTTAAATTTAAAAAAAATATATTTTTTAAATTTGAAAATTTTAAATAGTTTTTAAAGTTTCAAAGCCTCATACATTACTGCATAAAAAATTTCAGAACATAATTCTAAAAATAAAGATTTTAGAATTTTGAGTCCCGGACCCAATTAATAATTCTCTTTAAAATATTATCGTATCAAGATGGCAATGTAGCAGCTAAAATTATAGGTGTACTACCTCCCAGAACAATATCTACATAAGTATAAGATGAATAAAAGGAACAAAGCATTTATTAAAAAAACATAAACATTGTTGGTATGAAGATGCAGTTTCAGCAGAAGTGATCATATAAAGAACCCCCCTCCCCTTCTCCACACACACACAGAAAAAAATAATTAGTATTTTAATCATCTGATGGTGCTGTATGTATTTGGGAGAAATTTACCAGTGATAACACGTGTTAGTACCATATATCTGCCGTTTACCATCGGGATAGTCATAGTTATTTAGAAACTTTACTTTCCAATTTTCTAACAAAATAACTGAAATATAAGTATACTTATCTATTAATCTCCATATTTATCACTGTTACCTTTTATTTATTTTCAACCCTAACTTTACTATAGGGATAATAGTTGAAATTAGCTATGAATTATTCAGGAATTCTGAATAAAATTGCAGTTTATTTACTTTTATCATTAAAAATGAGATAACACGACCAAAATCCACTTTTATTCAGCAAGATTATTTCGATATAATCTTTTTATAACTTTTGTTTAAATTACGAATTGAATGAGACTATCATGACACAAAAACTTCCTTCCAGTTTCATGGAGTTTGCGTAAAACTGATAGTGCAACGAAAGTAAATCATCCATTATTTTGCAGCAAAGGCATTTTTAATACAACTTTATCGTTAAGACATTATCTGCTTTAGTAGTGCAAGTTATCTGCAGTGTAAGTCATAAATTTATTTTATGTCCTTTGTTAAACATTGATGGTCGAACACCCTTTTAAGCCGCATACAAAGTTACTTTTAATAGACTCATTGGGAATGCATCTTATATGTTTTATTTAAGAGCATAAAGTTTTATACTTTTCGGATAACTGATGAAATTTCCGAATAAAATATTGTTTTACTAATACACACATTTTTATACGATATAAAAAGAAGACAATACATATAATGAATAAGTCACCTTTTTGAAATTTACTATTACTTACATTCTGCTTACATTTATAATTTTATTTTAATTATATTCTTTTGCGTGTTCATAAGATCTGTGATTATTTATTAGTAAATTAATTCTAGTGAAAGTTATAATATTTTTTAACTTAATGTGTCTGCATTTTTCTAAAAAGTTAGTTTTTAAACAATGCAAACTCATGTAGTTCCAAATATGATATAATTCGTGCTCCGATACTTTAATTGTACACACATGTTTAAATATTGCCCTTTAAATTACAACTTTATTCTTTTCTAATTGTTAAAATAATGTGCGAGTTTTTTTTTTTTTATTTTTTTTTTTTTTTTTTTTTTATTTTTTTTTTTTTTTTAGTGAAATTGAATTTATGAAATACATACTAAAATTTTTCAACATACCTGATTCATATAAACAAAACTATGAATATGCATTATTATAAAAATGGTAAATTGTGAAAAAAATAATGAAATAAATGCGCCTTTTTTGATAGATGGAACAAACCTATATTAGCTTTATTTTTCAACTCTGAATTTACAAGTGTTTATTGGTTGAGTGCTTTTCAATAAAATACGTCTTTCTAAATCATAGCATGTAATAAATAAAATTTGAATTAAGACGTAAATTTAAAATATATAATTATTTGAACAAAGAAACATAATAAAGTATAAAAAAGGCTGTAGACACCTAACTTGTATATTTAAATCAAAAAAACACATTATACATTTGTATGAAAGTATGTACTGTAAAACAGAAAAAAAAAGAAAAAAAACAACATATAATTCTATAATCAGGTCAACAGCCTCATAATTACAAGAAACATAAAATCAGATTACTATAACTTTACCTGTTATAACCAAAAATAAAATAAGAATTTTTATCTTCATAAAACAATAAAGTCTTGACCTGCCTCTCATCTGGGGATTCAACCGGTCCTAGAACGCAAAGAAAACATTTCTGAAGGGACAGTGGGGATATTAATAATATTGTGGTGTTTATTAGTTTTATTTAAAATTATTTTTGGGAGGTGTCTCGATTCAGAAATATGCTTGAAAGAATATTACCTCTTTCCCTTCAGTCATCTCCGATATTCCCGATTTCAGAGTGCCACGCTATCCCTTCAAAAACACTAAATTTGCAGTCGTGGACCTGCTGAATCTCTGACGAAATATAGGTTGGTTTCTCAATGTTTTTTTTTTTTTAGATTCTATAACCTGTTTTTAGTTACAATAGTAAAATCAGAACAGAGCACTTGAAAAAATTATAAGGATCTTTACTATCGATTATTATGGTTCAGATCTTACATTCTATCTATTTTTCAAACAACTACAAAATGGATCTTTGTGAATTGCTATCTACAGATTTTACTTGTTTCTGTAGCTCTAATTTTTATTTCTGATAAATAAAAATATTTTAGACTTTTGAATTTGTATTGTATAGTTGAATTTTTTGTTTGCATAATCTATCAAAATATTATACTTCCCTCTTGATCATGGAATTACACAAGATATCCATTTAAAAATATAAGATACAGAAGAGAATTAAACCAATACTGTCAACTCAGAGGTTTATTATTTCTTAATTTATATTATATCACATTAGAAACTCTTACAAGTAAAATAAATGTTATTGCAAAACACTCTAAAAAACTCCCGACAATTGTATGCTTTAGTTCAAATATACATAAATATGAAATAAGTGTAATAAATAAAAGCGTGCTCTAACAAAATTCCCAGAGCAAATATTCAGTACCCAAACATAAATAGCCTCTTTCGCATTCCCCTCCATAAAACAAGTTTTAAGATTTTATCTTATCATTCAAGAGACTAGAATTAAGAAACTCTAGTAAGTTGATGAGACAGTACGAATAATATAAATTAAGGTTTAACGTTCTGTTTAAATGAGTTAGGTGCGTACCATTTATTTTACTGCCTCCCTTTATTAGATTCCAAGTTCATTAACTTCCTTTTACGCTTTGCTTTTAGTTTTGTATAAATAAATTTAAATCGCAATTACTCTCACGTGACAAGTGGGAACTAATTGGGAGGTTGCTTGTTTGTACTGGTTCCTTGTAAACACCGCCATTTATATTTCCAACATAAATTAATTTTTCTCCGCTTCTGCAACTGGCAGGGTACCGAAAATGAATTATATCAAGAAAATTCCCCATACCACTAAATGTTGGAAGGTTTAATTAAATGCAAATTTTGTTTAGGACTTAGGGAAGAGAACAAACTTATTAATTGTAAAATTTCGATTAAAGCGTAAATTATCCTATTTTCATAGTTATTTTTTTCGGCTACGTTTATATATATAAAAAAACTAATTATTATTCCTAACAAGGAAAAGTAACCTAAAATGTGGAAGAATTTCACGATATCAAGTTATTGTAACGTAAGACTTAATTATTTTTAAAGCAAAAAATACAAACGAATATCGAACAAAGACAACACCAATTAAAAGAAAAAAGAATTCGGAAGAACTTTTCTTAATGAAACTCAACGTCTTGCTTTCTCAAATTTCATTAAAATCTCTTCAAATATTTTAATAAGAAAAATTTCTCATTAAGACAATCATTCGTTATCTATTTAGCCGTACACTAAAAACTAAAAATATTATTTGTGTAGGTTATTTAATATGTTTGCAAACAATATATTACATTAATGTTATAAAAAAATTGTTTATGCATTATATCATTTTATCTATAACAAAATGATGGGAGATAGTTTGGGGTTTAATAGTGTTTTTTAGGTACTAGGAACAATAAATGAAATCGTTAGTAAAAAAAAGTACATTTCTAAATAAAAAAGTGGGAGTTAGAAATTTTGAAGAATGCGACTTTTGATTTCAAAAAATGGATTTCAGAATCTCAGATTACCCCTTCTGTAGATTGTTTACTAGATTTGTCTATGTACTAGCAATTTTTTGCAATTGATTTTAATAATGAAATGCACATAGATGGTTTCTTAACAAATGCCTTCTTACAAATAATTGGGAATTATAGAGATTTTTGAAAACGAATCATGCTACTAATATATGGGGGTTGTGTTCACTACAGAGAATAAAACTGATAAAATAATATGAATCTTAAAATATTTTTCTAAAGAAAAAAAATGCAACTCAATCGGTATAAAATTAATTATTACCATGTGATTGAAAGAATGTATCGTCTATAAAGAGTCTTAAAACCAAATTTTGAAAAATGCACCAATCCACGTAGCAACAATGGCTACGTGTTATATATTATGAATGGGCATAATATTTCATCCAATGTTAAGTTCTCTGGCTATTTCGCATGATTAAATCAATTTTTTTTTCACAATATGGACGTTGTTACAAACATAAGCTGTACAAAATGGATGTATAGATATTAATCAAAACTATTAATCTTATAGGTAAAAGTTGGTAGCTTACTTTCAATGAAGGTGAACTATCAACTTATGTTTCCAACTCCTTGCTTATGTTTCCAACTCCTTGAAATTCCATTAAAGAATGAGTTTTAGATATTCTTTTAAATTGTATTGCATTACTAAAAAGGTGAAATGTAAACACTGTGTTCAAATCCAAAGAACTTGGTGGCTTTGATGTTTATGAAAACAATTTTTTCAGATTTTCCATATTCATAGTGAAGTTTTATAAGAAAATCTTGCATAAATCTGCATTGAATGTAAATTAAATTGTTTTAAATATGTATTTATAAAGTTCCCATGAAGATTTTAATTGTAATACCATTACAAATGAAGTCCAGAGAAAATTTCAAATGTATTGATATCGAATCTCATTTGAGAATGGGTGTACAATGTAGTGTCAAATCTAATTAGAATTGCAATGAACGATATACTAAATAAGCTTAAAATACAATATGAATTCAATAAAATACTAAAGCAGTCTTATATATACAGTGGACTGACTCAAATTCAAGAAGCTAAATGATCAATCAGTATCATTCCTCCACTTAACGCTCAAGAGTATCTGTTTTCAAAAGTAGTAGATATGCTAGAGTTCGTAACAAACCACATCATATTTTTTTAGCGATTTGCCTTTGGAGTATATATATTTTCATAATTTTCTTCCAATTCAAATTTTTCTACTTACATGCCTTAAAGGTACTTCCCCCTTTAAACTTTGATGGTTTATTTTGGCTCTTCATATTTAACAATTCAAAGAGCGAAAATGGTTTTTATTCAAATTCAATGAAATGTCTGATGAATTTCCAGTTGTTTTAAATTCCTTATTGGACGTTTTATTTTAATTTCAGGCATTTAAAAATTCGTTTTTATATTCTTTGTTGTTTTCATGATTTATTAATGATTTGGATTTCATACACAGAGTCTGTCAGAAAGAACTATTTAACTTTGAATTACCTAGCTACTGCAAATTCAAATTACAATAAAATATAAATATAGAGGAATAATTGTATTGTTCTCTTCATAAAAAGGGCCCTATTATCCCTTTACTAGAAAGTGCAGCCCCAAATAGTCACTTTTGCACTTTTGCATTATGCACTCCCTCACAAGACGCACAGACTGATTTTCAGTTACCCATATTCACCTATCTGGCTTATTGACATAACCTAAATAGGTCTCATCAGTAAACCATTTCGAGTCGTAATTAAATAAACTTCTAACAATAAATTTTGCAAACGGGTATATTTAAAATTCATTGCCTTTCTATCCAACATATCAGTTGTCTATTCTTTCTGTCTCACACTGTCAAGCATTTATGTCATTTGAAAATTAGGGAGTCCTTTCTGAAATACTATTTAAATTAAGTAGGTGATCCTTTTTATAATATTATTTCCGAATGAAAGTATTAATGAAATAATCATTTTCTGAGTGTAAGTTTGCTAACTTTCAAAAAACGTTTCATCTATAAATAGAAGCCACTAAATAGTCAAAGTAATTCCCCTAAATAACTCTTTGTAAAATAATTTAACTTCTTAGGCTGATTTTAAATATTAAAATAATCTACAAGCAAATTTTCCCAACTCACATTAAAGGAAATGAAAAAAAATATTTATATACTGTTCAATTTCGTTCGAGTAATGAACTATTATGACGCAAAAATGGATCAAGCCAAAACCCAGTTAAATTTTCATAAAATATAACAAAATTTACCATTTTTAGAAGTTTAAAGTACACACTTGAAATTCAAATCAAGGAGAATAAAGCAATAACAAATTGGGTTTCAGAAATTCGTGATAAACCCTTTTTTATTGACTAATCTTGACAACAACTCATTAAAATACCTGAGAAGGGTTGATAACATACTAATGAATGCAAACGTATTTAATTGAAAAATAAAAATTACTACCCATTTGATGGCATGATATATTTTATTCATTATCAAAACTGTTTAGATTTGCTTTTAAATATTTATAGTATTCTAATATAACTTTTACATAATTAATTATTATGTTAAATGATAAATTTGTTTTACAATGGCCAATTAAGTATTTTATGCCCTATCAGATATCTGTAAACTCGTCTTTTTTATGTACATTTCTTATGTAAAGTTTATATATATATATATATGTAACGGTAAAATAGTGTGGACACTCTTAGGATATAAAAAAGCAGCCGAGATTAAACAAATATAAAAGTTTATTTTCAGAGAGGTTCTCAGTGAAGTGGGTGATGCAATCACTAGTCAAGATTTGATATTCTAAGAGGCGGAGTCAAAACGGATTACGTAGCTTATATGAGTTTGAGGGACGTTCTACTATGTTCTAAGTGGTTCTCGCTAACTGGAGAATTTACTAGAGCGATCTAATAGCTTCATTGACTATCCCAATGCGAATACATTACAACATCCCCCCTTTCAAGACGGCCGCGATCCGTCCAGAAAGGAGAAACATCTAAAACAAACAAAAAATTTAAATTTTGTCTTACACTAGCAAAAAATCACCCACTTGTTCTTTAACAAGAGTACAAGGATCATAACAGGAACAGACTTTGAATATAACTTGAAACAACATACTAACAATACAACATTACATTCAAAATAAAATTTAGAATACACTTTGAATTTTTTAAATATTGCAAAAGAAATTGTACAGTCAGAGTGAGGAGTACCTAAATTTTAAGCGTTTACTCTATCTTATTAATTTTCAATACTTTAGTGAAATACACTATTTGTTAAAGAATCTACTCTCACTGTATAGTATAAAATTAGTAGTAATCTAGTTATCAGGGACAAAGTTCTTTTGTTACACGACAAAAGTTCATTGACATTTGTGGTAATTTATGAACTTTTCCCTACTAAACCAGATTAAACCTTTTATATTACAGTTTAGATTCTTAGAAAAACATACTAATTAATAATTATGAATCTACTCTCACTGCATAATATAAAATTAGTATTAATCTAGTTATCAAGAACAAAGTTCCTTTGTTACAGGACAAAAGTTCATTGACATTTGTGGTAATTTATGAACTTTTCCTTACTAAACCAGATTAAACCCTTTATATTACAGTTTAGATTTGCAAGCCTCCAATCATCTGAAAACCCCAATTGTAAGGTTTTAGTTTCAAAATACTGTAACCAATTATTTATGTTAATTCCATTTTCAGGATTAAAAGCAATAAGTTCAGGGATATTATCCAATGCTTTATTTGAGTTTACTTTTTCAAAAGGATTCATGCTATTGGTTTGACTTACAGCAACACTATTAATTTCATTAATATCTTTTACAACAGAATTAGGAACAGTACCAGAAGAACCAACAGAATCTTTGTTAAGCATATCTTCGTTCTGGAAAGCAGTTAACGAATTTTCTGGAAGCATTCCTTTCATATTACTGAGTGTGGCAGTTTCTTTATCCATATTCTCACTTGTTAATACTTGTCGACTATTTCTCTCGTATAATTGTCTTCCAGAACGTAGTAACATAAGATGAAATCACAGTCAATAAAATACCGTTATTAAGCTTACTTGCTTTAATTAATACAAAAATATTTTACTTAAATATCTAGACACTTTTATCACAATTCTTTAAAGTTCAAAACTTACATGAAGTCAAATATTAAATTAAAAACATTTCAATATAGATTTTACAGCAATTAAACAAAATACATGTTTTTCCTTGTACATACCCAAATGGTATTCTTCTTCCGCTTCAGTCAAGTTATCAGTAATCCTTAGAGAAAAAGTTCCAAAAAAGTCCGTAAGTTCAGAATCACTTTTCACACTTCAACGCTATTTTTCTTCGGATCAGAGGTCACCGGACGTTTCTCAAAACTCAGGCCTAAAAGTCTACGGTAGGGTTCCGCTTACCACTCTTTTCTCCTTCGGTGAAACTTTCTGCCAATTACAGATGAAGAAGGCGTGGCTTAGAACTCAGCTCCTGTTGTTTTCAAAGACACACTGGAACCATGAATCTGATTGACAGACGTCAAAATATCAACATGTAAACTCCGAGTCTTTACGTCTTTAATTTAAACTGTTTCCCCTATAGATCTTATCATGTCGACTTTTGTAACGGTATAATAGTGTGGACACTCTTAGGATATAAAAAAGCAGCCGAGATTAAACAAATATAAAAGTTTATTTTCAGAGAGGTTCTCAGTGAAGTGGGTGATGCAATCACTAGTCAAGATTTGATATTCTAAGAGGCGGAGTCAAAACGGATTACGTAGCTTATATGAGTTTGAGGGACGTTCTACTATGTTCTAAGTGGTTCTCGCTAACTGGAGAATTTACTAGAGCGATCTAATAGCTTCATTGACTATCCCAATGCGAATACATTACATATATATATATATATTTGAACTTTGTATTTCTGGAATAACCCATCATATTTTTTGAAAATAGATATAACTTATATAGTTTTTTTCCCCATTCTAGTGTTTGCAGACAGGTCTACCCGGAGATTACGTGGTCCAAGTTTCATCCACGAGCCTCTGGAAACTGTTGAATTTTCCAACTCTACTGGTGCTGTTATTTCATGTTCAGCTCAAGGTCGACCAGACCCAGTTATCCGGTGGGAAAGAAGAGATGGAAGTCCAGTATCTAATATTCCCGGCATCCGTCAAATCAGACCTGACAGTTCCCTTGTGTTTTTCCCAATCAACACGGATCAGTACAGGCAGGATGTACATGCTACAGTATACCGCTGCATCGCTACTAATAAAGTTGGATCTATTCGAAGCAGAGATGTGGTTATTAAAACAGGTAAGATTTAGTATGGCACTTACTTTATTTTGTATTTTAACATGTTTTTTAAACGTGGGGACATACTATTCTTATATTTTATAAATGACAACACATTTAGAACATTATATTTAATATAGGAATGTGGCAGTTTTCCGCCAATAAATCCTAATGTCAAAGTGGAATTAATTGCAAATGTATATTGAGTTGACTGAGATCAAGCCGTATTTTGTCCCAGAAAAAAAATCAGCTTCTACTATAGCTAGATCCCTGATTTCTTTTGTAGTAGTTTTATTAGTAGTTCATTACCCCCATGTTAACAAACATGCTTGCTAACATGGAACAAGAAAGTCAAAATATTACTATGAAAAAAACCGCAGTTACTGAGAAATTTTGTTCTGATCCCTCTGATTGTAGCCAAAACAAAAGCTTGGTAAAAAGTTCAAAAATTTTGCTGAATTTCGCCTTTATTTTTATTTTTCTATTTTGCTTAGTTTAAAATTAGAGGGAGGGGGCTTTTGTCTATTTCAATAAGAATTCAGGTATTTATCCGTATGAAAGAATCTCGCAGGATATAATTTTTTTTGCATGGTTAAGGAATGGCAAAAACGGAGTGATGAATTCCGGATATCGTTCTTTTTTTATACATGAAGAAGTCAGAGATTTTGATTCTTATAATTGTCTCTTAAGCCAGAGTACTTAGAAATCAGTAAAAACAAATTATACTTCTAAGTAAATTACATGTTTGCTAAAACTTTGAAAAGTTTCTCTTATTTGAGTTAGACAACCACTCATGTAGTAAACTAAATATTATACCAATGGGCACTGGTTGGTATTGAGCCACGCGCCTTCCAATTACTGGACTGTTCCACAGAAGATCAATAACCTACAAAATAATAACTAATGTAATTTCCTGAACTATTAGAGAAACTCGTATTGCAGGTATATTATTTTCCATTTACTACGCAAAGCAAATATTCTCGAAGTATTTTATAGGTGAAACAAGTATAAATAAGCTTATCATTGCATGTTTTCTTATACAAGGTAAAACGAGTAGATGCATATTTCTGTCTTTAAATAAATAGTTTTCATGCTTTGGTAGAGATAACTTATTTCAAGTAAATAAACTATAATACCGACACTGAGTACAAATTTAATGCGCAAGGCCTCTACGTAGCATCAAAATATTTAAATAAAACTAATCTGAGGTTAGAAACATATCCTAAATATTTGAGACGAATATTGCAAATACTTTCGATAATATTGCATCTTAGTATTTATCGTTGGTCAGAGCACAAAGAGGAGTTTCTGAATCTATAATAGTTGTTACTTCGATCTCATTGTATTGAGAAAGACCAAATTATTCCCACTAAAATATATAACGACCTTATCTTACTCTACTAGCTTGAACGCAACAGGTGCTACAAAAGAAAATCTTGCAAAAACAACTAGTTGTAATAAAGCCCACAAATAAATTTATCATCTTGATAAACTTTATGAAACTAATGTTTGCCAGGAAGTAGTCGCATTTCAAATCTATTAGGTGATTTGCACATAATGAACTAAATTAGTTTAATTTTAAAATGAACCTCTGTAACCCCCTGTTTGTGATAATGTTTGCAGTAGAATTTATATAAATAAAAATGCTATAATACAAATTGTCTTTCATTTCTGAATTTACTACATTACTTTTACAATTACAATTTCGACTACTGTCTATAATTTAGAAACAGATTCTTCAATATATGGCACAGTACGCAAAAAAAATAATTAAAATCCCAACGATGACTATATCTTCACTTCTAATTATCGTACAAACTTGCGGTTTGCACCAATATATTTTTTTACGATTTTTTATATGTCTGATACAAAAAGTTCTCTTAGGGGGTTGTATACTAAGTAAATGTAACTTTATCTTTAAAACATTCAATTCTAACCCCTATTTCATATGTTTTCATTCGATTTAGAATACCTCGTTTACCCTAGATACCAAATTTCAGTTCATTATCTTGAGAAACACATCACTTATGAGCGAAAATGTTTTGGACGATCTTGAGGGCAAATTCCTTTATCGCGGGGAAGAATCGATCGTTTTGCATGCTTCAAAAAGTAATATATTACGCGGTCCCTTTTTTACATTTTTGCCAAAATATCGAGAACCAAAATACAAAATGGAATGAAAAAATTCTGGAGGAGTTTTCGACCATAGTAATGGAACACATTAATGGAAGCAACAAAAAAAAATACATGTTTCTATTTAAAAAATTTCAAAACTTGTTTTATTAATTAATAATTAATTATTAAAAAATTGTTTAATACAAAAGTTGCAAGCTATTTATGTTTGGCCTTAAGCAAACTATACTTTGAAACATTTTTTTTTTTTTTTTTTTTTAATATATTAACTATATTAGAATTTATGGCAAAAAAAAAAATCTTTTTAACATTAATTTATCACTTTTTAAATTACGAACCACTCATTAGAAAATTAGGAAATTTAGTATTTATACATTTTTTTCGTATTCTAAATAGGGTATAATATTATGGGGTGGCTATTGAACTTTTTAAAGTTTGGTTTAGTTTTAATATGTAGATGACCCTTCATGATAAAAAAAAATTATATACAATTAATAAAGACCTTCTATAATTTACAACGTTACTTGACTTTTGTTATTTCATCAATTAGAATACAAGATATAGCCATCATTCACATTTTATTTTTATTTATTTATTTATTTATTTATTTATTTATTTATTTATTTATTTATTTATTTATTTATTTATTTATTTATTTTACTGTACAACGTAACAGGCATCTATTTCAGACGGTTGTTCTATTTTTTTATGGAAAAAACTGTGTTACTCTGCAATTTTCTACTAACATTAAAAAAAAACTTAATTCCAAAACTACTTTGTTGTGAAGATTTTGGTTGGTTGGTTGTTTTTAGATTATCTGGCGCCGTCAGCAACACGAGTGCTATAATGCTCCGAAACATTCGTCATTAGACAAGCCAACATACATTTACAAACACCCATGCCTAGCACGGGACTCGAATCCGCAACCTCGTGGTCTAGAAGCTAGGACGCTAACCACTATACCGTTTGGTTGGCTGTGAAGATTTTGTCTTTTTAGTTTGTGCGGCAGAATATGCATATAATACCCAAATTTCAAGCAAAGCGTAATGAGTGGGTAAGAAAGATTTCGTGTAAATAACTACTTTCTTTTAGTTTTTGAAAAAAATTGGCACTATGCAATGTGATACAAATGTCATAAGAACGTTAGATTCAATGTAATGCACGTTACATTGTTGTTTGTATATTAGAGTTAATGTATAATTTGTATATATTTCTATTATGGAATTATTCCAGAAAAATTAAAACTAAGTGACCTGAAAAGTAAATCCATATATTGTAATTCTTGTTTTGGATTTTTAGATGTTCCCAAAAGTATTTACAGAACGTTTTTCTGCAGCTAATTTTCTTAAGTATTTAAGTATAAATTCATACTTCCTCTCTCCTAAGAATTGGAAGCTTTTTATGTGTTGATTGAAATAATTTATTTTCATTCTTTAAGTTTAGGAATGTACTTAAATATTAGAGTTAATGTTCAATCTTTTCAAATCATATTTAACCTTTAAAATTTAATATTAAGGACGATTATTAACTCTTTATGTGACAATTTAAAAAACTACTAACGTCAAATATCAAACAATAAATAGTGCTTACGATATATCACTACTGAAACACATATAAATATTGGGTTTTTATAAAAATTCAGTTGGACTCAATATAAAGCTAAACAAAGATAATTTTGACACTGATACTTTAATCATGTTACTTATTTGATAAATAATTTACTATAGACTAGGCAATTTCTTTTCTAAACTATGCAAGTTAAATCAATACTTAGATAATTAATTTTAGAAATAGAACTACTTCCCCATATTAAAATCAAATAAAGGCATTAAAGGTTCTTAACATGCAAAATCCTCTAAGTTTTCATTTAAGTCCGATACCATTAATATAAGGTATGTGTTATTTGTAATCTTAATTGGCATTTCCGTACCCCAGAAATAATAGAGCCTACGTTACAATTGGGAAACTGTACAGAAAAACAAAACTGAATCCCGTGAAACAATGCACTCTATACTATACAATATACTATTAAAAATTTTTAGTGATTCTTTATATTTTGGTTCCATAGAAAAAGAATTATTCAAACACAATTATCAGTAAAAAATCTTCAAACTTTTGTTTAAAGTACTTTTGCTTTGAAGTTCAAATTTAACATATTTAAAACTTAATTAATATATCATGACCTATTATGATTTTTCTTTTGCTTTTTCAAAATAAAATAACGTTAGTTTGAACGGTTTATAAAAAAGTTTTATTTCAAATGCATCATTATTCAAAGCTAATTTTATGATTATGATTTTTAGTCATAGTTATTTGCATTTAAACAATTCAATTGAATTCGTTCTCATATTCTTCTTCTTTCTAGAAGTACCAAAGTCTCTCAATGAGTCACAATATACAAATTTTAAAACTACCATCGAAGTACCAAATTTTTCCCAGAACCTATCCAACTAAAAAACAACCTCAATACTTCTGTTTACAGAATGATAAAACTTAAAGGTACAGTTGGCTTGAGAAATGGATAAAATGCTTCCCAAAAACAAAAATTACCGCTTGAACGAACAAGATAAGCTCTTTTTGGCTTGTAAGTTTCAAGCAAAGCATATGTTTTAGGGAGTTGTTTATCTCAAGGTATGCTATTTTAAAAGTACTAAGGAATAAAAGAAGTTTAAACTTAAAAAATTGCTGTTCAAATGTTATATTCTGTATCAGTCTAAAATTTCATATGCTGTTATCTGTTAGCGTATTGAATGAAAATGTTTCACAAAAAAAGAGGAATATTAAAAATGAAAGGTGAAAGGTTTATTAAGGAATGTGTTTAAATTTGTGTTCTGCTGAACTCTAGATAGGATAATGCACATAATTTTTATACTTATCACGAAACAAAAGGTATAAATTTACTTGAGAATATTCCGTACGATTTATGTGTATTGATAATTCAAAAACTGGATTTTCTATTCTAGCGAAATGGTTAAAAGTTACTTTTAAATAATGCTTGAAAATGATAAACAGTTTACTCTTAGAGTCTATTCATGAATAAGTAATGCAAAATACGTTTGCACGACAGCTTGCTACTACAGAAACGCGTATGAAATATGATTTAGTAACAGACATTTTGAAAAACAAATATGCCCTCTAGGTTTGACAGATCCTTTAAACAAAAATGGTATCTATTCCATTCCATCAAGCTGCGAATACACTTACAGTATAAAAAGGTCTTTCCCTAACATAAGTATAACGTCCGTATTTTCTGTATCATTTATTATTTACTGCTCGCCTCAGGTGACAGGTATAAAATGAAAGGCATTATTCTTCTGTCACGTGTTTGCTATGGGATAAAGTGAAGTAAGTCATACTGAAAATAGAGTTGAGAATAAATAAATACAATATACATAGCTAACTGGGAAGTAGAAAGCTTTTTTTAATATTGTCAACCTAAGAATGTTTTTCAATACCTTTAATATGAACAATAGGCAATAATAATAAGTGCGAAAATTGGCGCATGTTATATAAAAATAAAAAATCTTTACACCTCCTCTCAAATACACTGAGGATCTAAAAGGTATCCAACTTTAAATGTTATCAAACACTCTGTCTGATTGGTTTTGAACAGAAATATACCAAAATTTAAAATAATTGTGGTGAGACAATTTAAACTATCCCTTTTGCAGGTGCATGTTGAAAAATTTAGTCTAAAACTAACCGATATAAATATATTTTAAATTTATATTGAGCAAAGATATCTTCTGTACGACGCTTAAAAGAAATAAATTCAAGAAATTCTAAAATATAATAAAGAAAGAAGCGTATCAAAGGTAAAAGTTGTTAATAAAAATAGTGCTTTTTTGGGTTTTATAAACAAATAGACTTTAGTCAATGAACAAATTTGCGAAACGTTCCATAATGCACTTATGTAATGATGTATCTTAAATTTTCATTTGATTTTCATGGCTGATTCACAAACAAATTACGGTGCCTGAAATGAGATTACAAAACCTGAGACGAGTTCAGTTAGGATCGAATTGATATTTTGAAAAATCTGTTTTTAAAGAAATGTTGAAACAAAGGAATTTTGAGATAAATGTTCTTATTTGACTTGAACCTGAGATTGTTTGGTTATGATTAGTTATGATTTAGTTTTAGATTTTTATCTTTTATGCTATATTCTACTTGAAACGAAAATGTAGGGTGTTTTCTTTAAGAATCCCTCAGATGTCATTCCCAGTTTTAAGTTTGGATAAATATACACTGGCTGGTTAATCATATGTGTACATTTGAAAAAACAATGCGTATGCATATGTTTCAGAATTGGTGTGACTTTTATCTTAAATTTATTTTGATTAAATCCTTTATATTAACTTCAATTTTGTGGGTTTGTCGATGGGAAAGGAATCTGCGGAAGCCTAATTAACGCCCTTGTCGTCATCCAATCTAGCTGAAACTTGGCAGATAGATTTGATGTCGAAGATAATGCATTATATTAAATTTTGGGGCTATTACCGTCACTAAAAACCGCTTTTACTAATAAACCAACTTGCCGTCATCCCATCGCATTAAAATAGCATGGAACTGACCATTTCCTGTTGCCTAAATTTGTTTAATAAATAATAAATTTGTTTAATCAGATTAAATTAAAGATATTTGGATGTGGATGTGAGTGTGACGTTCATTTTTAATAAACCAGCTTGCCGTCATCCAATCGCATTAAAATAGCATGGAGCCGACCATTGTTGATGTCATGATGTAATCTGACATTTCCTACGATTTGCATGGGGGGTTAAACAACAGCAACTATTACACATCCCCCCAAGTAAAGCTGTGTTAGTCAACCAATTAAAAGATGTGACGGGGGTCAGAAAGATCTGGAGAAAGTTGAGATCGAGGGAAACGAGGAGACGTTTTTCCGGTGTGTAGGAGTGAAGACTGTGGTTTTGGAGGGAGAAGAGTTCTTAAGAGAGAGAGAAGATGACCCACTGCCGATCGCTTACCCCTGAAATTCCATGTGAGTTGATTACCTTTCTTCCTCTATCCTCGGCCTGCTTCGATTTAAGTAACTATAACAATGCCTGAATTTAATTGCATATTTTAGTATTTATTGAATATTTACCTATTTGGAGAATTTTTACCTTTTATTTAATTTTAATTTTAATACTTGGATGCATGACAGTAAACTTGTGTTACTGTCATTTGAGGAATTTAATCTGTGCGTTTATAGTGTATATTGAATAAACTAGTAGATTGATTATGCCGGCCTGGTTATTTTGGTTTGAATTTTAAAATTATGAAGTATTTTAACTTTGGTTTATCTGATGTTGTTAATATTACTCTAACATCTTACGGTCCAACGCCTTTTACCAAATCACACTAAAGATCACGACAGTTGAAACTTTTTCCTGTTTCCAAAATTCGTTTAATAAATAAATAATAAATTTGTCTTAATCATAATAAATTATAGATATTTGGATGTGGATGTGAGTGTGACGTTCATTTTTAATAAATAAATTTTGAACTATAGTTTGCCTCACATTTTGCTGATAGAAATGTTTTTAATATTTAAATTCGATGCGAATACCAAGCACACGCTGTTTACAGAATTTTGCATTGTGTTAATGAATATAAAAATTAGCAATGCATGTAAAGGATTGATATTAAAATTTGTGTTTTTATGGGTTTTATTATTTAAGGTTTTTTTTTATAACTCGTACCTTATTTCTAATACATACAGATACATTTATCCACGGCTACTCATCCGCTCAAATTTCTCTGAACACTCAACTTTACTTGCAGTTCTTGCTGTTTTACTTATTACTGATAAATGGTTTCAAGTGATACGGTAAATTCCCTTGACACTGTTTGTGGTTTAACTAATGTTTAACACGTGGTATTTAAGCAAAGTTCTAGTAAATTCTGTCTCTAATTATAATACCACTGAACACTTTGGGAGTCTAAAGGCCAGTATTAAAATTCAGAACTTTCCCAGAAAACCATTTTCATATGTCACTCCTTCTGAGAGATAGACTGTGTGTTTATTAAAGCCATTATTTTCCCTTTTATTAACCTACTATTAAAGTTAGGGAATTAGATATTATATTGTAAAAATACCCGAATATTGTAATGAATCATACATAGATTGTGATTTTTATGTTTTATATATTCTAGAAGGAAAGGAATTTAAATTTTTTTTAAGAGCCAAAAGGGGAAATTATCAATTAAAAATGTGTTCTGAAGGTAAAATAGTAGTAATTAAAACGAATGCACATTATAACATCAAAATTGAGTGAAATATAAAATATATCAAAAACATGTTTTACACCACTCAAATACAGATGTATAGCTTTAAAAATTAAGTCAAATACTCAAATTAAGTATTTTAATTTCCAGAATTAAAATATTATGCTATTTTTTTTTTATATAATGTTATGCTTTTATATAAGAAAACATGTATGAAATTAGTATTTTTCAAAAGAAATTTTAAATTAAATGCTTCAAACAAACTGTATCAGAAAGTATTTCTATTAAAATGCTATAAGCAACAAACTAATTTAGTTTTATAATAAAAATTCAAACCTAATGAAATTTAATCTCGTTCTAATTTAGTAAAATTTAAAATGAAATGTGTTTTTTAAATAATATTATTTGACTTAAAACTCAATTTCACAACTGACATTGTTCTTCACAGAGAGGTCGCATACAATTAAAATCCTGCATTTTAACGATCATCCTGGAAGCTCACACCACTATTTTATGATTGTTTACCTCCTGTTACTCCTTTTTGCATATTACTCTAATGAAAACCTTTTAAGGGGCACCTAATGAAAACCTTTTAAGGGGCCACCCAGCATAATATTTTAATTCTATTGCTGTATAGAAGGCGAACAAAATACAAAATATGGCTGACTATTCTGTTGTAATTGATGGGAGAAAATAGGCAAGTACCATTGTAACTCGAGTGAAGTTAATCCAAAAAGAGCCATCTTAATTTAAGACCCGAGAAAGTGAAATTTGTAAAAATTTTAATTTGAGAACAGTGTGGAAAGTGCTCAGTGTTTATTTTGAATTTTGAACTTGAAGCTGCAATAATGCAAGCTTTTGATAAATCTTGATATTGAGTTCTCTGTCGCGGAAAAAGTTTCTAAAAGCCTTTTAAAAGGAAAATGTTGCTTTTGATTTAATTTACCTCTGAAGAAAGTTCTTAACAATAAATGATACAGTGTATTCTTTTTTCATACGAGTTGACTAATTTCTGTCCAGGATTTCTACCAGGCATTGGAATATATTTTAACAAATGAGTTAAACCTTCAGAAACGTAATCAAAGCTTCTCTACATCCCCAATTGCTCTTTGTGATAAACTGTCCACTGTAAAAATTATAAGCTATACACTACACTCTCACATAGATAAGGTTTATTATATTGTTGCCTATATTATTTTGCTGAGAAACTAGATATAAACTAGTATCCTAGACAAAAAAAAAATCAGTTATGCATGAAAAACTTCCTAATCTAATGAAGTTTTATATTATTCATTAATGAATTTCTATACATATTTAAGAGTAATTACAGACTATAAGGAGTGTAATACACAATTAGTATTCAGTAAACATCGCCATGGGTAAAGCATTTTGGATGGCATCGTGTTTGGAAAGGGCTGTCAAATCATAACCTTTCTAATACACACATATGTAATACTATGTACTCAGTATCCAAACTCATGTCCCTAATTCAGTTGTAACTGGTAAATCTCCTTCCTGTAACATGATAATTCTAACCCATGCATAGATCATCTAGTGAAACAGAGCTGTCCCGATGAGACTATTGTAAGTATCGAATGATCAGCTAAGTATAGTAACCTAAAAGTGATTACACATGTTTAGAACGCTCTTGGATGATGCTTTACATGTTCAAATATACATTTCATACCCTAAAGGAGAAATAACCCTTGTTATCTGCTGACTTAATCGATAGCTCCCGAATCGCCATAAGGATCATTGCTTACAGCACTGCGTAGATCTTAGAGGTAGTCAAACTTCAGGCTTAAGTAATACTAGACTTCTCAACTCAGGCACCATATGTTTAGAATATACTCCTAATAATAATAACACACCTGACTATATTCCATTATCCTTAAATTGGATTTAATCTCCTAAGTCATGGGTGAATCTCCCAATACACTACCTTTTTCATTCCCACTAATTTTACTTTCAACTATACCGTAGAAAAGCATATACTAATCAATATTCACATATACTGTAACATATCACATAGTTTAAAATGATATTATTTCAAATTTATGCTCAGATTTTTTATTTTTTTTTTAATTTTTTTTTTAGTTGGATGGCATTCTAATTTTGTGGATTATAAAATAATAAAGCATTATGAGATGAATATATACTTCAGAGTACCTGGTTTTTTCTTATGAGTTTTATTTACAAAATATTTCATTGTTTTTTTTTGTTTTTTTTTGTTTTTAATATTTGTTTTTAACATACAATTCATAGATGTTTCCAATATTTTGCTTCTTACTAGTAGGATTTTATTTTTGATGTTTAATTTAATTTGTATAAAGTGGTAGTTTTCTCAAATATACATTTATATTTTGCAGTTATTGAGTTTAATTACATAATGAAACTACTTTTTATTTTAACTAATTGGTTAAATTAAACATTTTTGTTACAAAATAAATTGTTTTTGATTTCATTCATATGAATGTAATGCCTTTAGCTTAAGTAATATGAAAACATTTCTCTTGATTTTAATTCATTCAATTTTGATTATTAATAGTATTGGCCAATGACATCATATTTTCTGAAATGCATTTTAAATAGTACATTTATTATAATATTTTTTTTTTTACCATTTTAAACTTTCTATTTGACCAAATTCAATCTCTTATTTCAAGGGTTCATTTCCATTTTCTAAAATGTTTTACATAAAAACTTAAACTTTTCCATAGAATAATAGATTTTTTTCAAGTAGTTACTAAAAGTACCTACTTTGAACATTAAATAACCATTTGAGAATAAATAAGTGTTGCACACAAGAAAATTGTGATATATTTATTTCCTGTTAAAGAATTTTTAAAAATGTAAATTAGCTTTTTCAACAAAAACGATTTAATTACAATTTAATTTCATTCAGTGATGAGTATGCACAGTTTGTTAATTTTTAAGGGAATTTCAAGTAAAAAATGCAATACATTTCTCTTTTATTTTGTTACAAATCATCTAATAGCAAAAAAGTTCTGTTTCTTTATTTCATTTCCTATAAAGAAAATGGGACTATCTTTGCAAATCTTGCTAATTAGTTAACAAATAATAACAATTATGATTTTATTAATATATATTCTCAAGATAATTAAATAAAATTTTTAACAAAAGCAAATCTTGAATCTGTCCTATCTTCCAACCTTAATATAATTACTTATTTTTACAACCCTTTTATGATACAACTTTTGAAATAGGTTACCTTATTGAAAGATAATTTATGATAGTTTTTTTTAGTTCTCATTATCAATTATTATCAAATATTTAGTATTCAACTAACAAATTCTTTACTTTTAAATTAAATGTAATGATAACATGCTAAAATCCAAACACAGTTTTTCAAAATACTTTAACTGTTTGGGAGGTATTTACAATCCATATTTTTTATATATATATATTGGTCATAGTATCAAAAATTAACATCTAAAAAATTGAATAATATATTGATGGAATGGTGAATAGTTACACGTGATGGATTGCCCCAGTTTAAATAAATATGCGAAACATCATAAAAAAAATAAAAAAATAAAAAATTGGCTAAAACAATATTAAGATTCATTTGGAAACAAAAGTAATATCTTATACATTTTCATACACTATATGCATCCTCCTTCGTAAATAATACAATACATTAGTTTCAGTCTCAACTTATAAGTTTAGCCATATAGTTATCATTCAAATGTTTCATCTTTTTAATATGCCTTATTTAAATAAAAATGTTTAATTGATACTGTGATAGTTTTAGTCGAGAGACATTTTTATAACTTGATGTTCTCCTTTGTTTTCCTTGTTCTTATTATAAACTTCCAGAATCTGTAATAATTTTGTTTTATTAGTATTTTGTTGTTTTAATACATCATAGTCTATACTTATTTTATTTTATCTAATTTCATGACACATAAATAAAAGCAATTAACAGAAGCAGGTTAAGGCTTTGCCAATTAACAAATAGTACAAATTATTCGTGATATTTAAAGCCAGCCTTTAAAGTAAATTTTAGTTATTTTATGTGGAATCATGTAACTCATATACGACCTCAAACTACAAAGGTCATGTCCTCAACACCCACCAACCAGTCATTCACGTCAGTCCCCAAATGTTAACAAGCAGGAAAAGCGGATTTTATCCTGTCCAAATAAAATGAAACTCCATTGGCTTGTTCTGTAGCTAAGAAAGTCTCCTCTAAAGCCATTCGGCAGTTTATGCTAGTACCTGTTCCTTTGCTGAGGTATCCCTGGTCGCCGAAGCAACTGTCCCTTGGGCAATTCGTAAAATCTTTATCGTTGCCTATCGACTTGTCTTAGAATAGGGACAGTAGATGTCAAGTGTGCAGCCCCTCTGGTGATGTTTTTAGGACAAATGACGACAAAGTGCTGTTTTATGTGAAGGGGTAGTTTCTTTATGGGATGATAAGAGTTGGTGTGAGATTGCGTAAAGGATCTTCTCGCATCCAATCGTACAGTAAAGCGGGATTTTGGGATTTTCTTAAATAAATTCATGTCAAATGATTTTTGCAAGCTAAAAGTAACTGTAGTTGTTAGAATATGCTTATTTTTAGAATATTAGTTGATGTAAATGACAATGTAATAATTGTTTTTCAAATTATCAATTGAAAGACTAAGGGATATTCTATTTTATTAAACTTTCTTAACAATTTAGTAACATATTTTTTGTTGAGATCTAGGCGGACTTTAAATTGTGTTTATTTAAGAATATATATATATATATATATATATATATATATATATATATATATATATATATATATATATATATATATATATATATATATATATATATATATATATATATATATATATATGTGGGGGTTAGTGGTTCGGTTTTTTAAATGTCTAGGGGATTTATTTAGGGAAGCAAAAATGAAATAAAAGAGAAATAAACTTCCAAATCAGAAACGGAAAGTACAGTTAAATTTATTAGACGAAACATCACAATCACTTTTAAACAAAACAAAGGGGGGAAAAGTATTAAGTACTACTAGCCAAATGGCAGCACAAGTCGACGAAAACTAAGTGTTTAATTAGTACATTACCCAATTAGCGAAGTGAGTTGAGTGCACCCAAAATTGGCGGACAGAGTTCAGCGTGTTTGTTCCCGAATGGGATCCGGTGTGCTTCTGATTAAAAAAATAAAATCGCGGAGTACGAATACTTATTCGTAATAACAAAAAAAAAAAAAAAAAAAAGAAACATCGTCTTGCAGTGCCATCTGTCTTTACAAGAGGAAATTGAAATGTACGGTAAACAATTGATATGGGATAATAAAAATCCTACAGATTCGGCCATCCTGTAGATCGATGACCTCATCGATGAAACACATGGAAATGGGCAAGACATGTGATAATACTTAAGTAAAAGAAAGTATAAAACTAAGACAAAATGAAAACATTTCGTTGACGATCACAATGTTCATTTGTAATTGTTCGAAAAGTTCAGGATCAAGTCTATTTGAAGATGGTAGGAACTGCATCAGTGGCTGGATCCTATGCTATGGCTGGAGTTGCATGGTAAATTGAAAATCAAAACAATGACATATAAAATGAAGAATAATGACGTTGGGCGAAAGACAATTATGGCAATGTTTACGTATTTTTTTTTTAAGAGTGTTTATGTTAATTTATTTAGTAGTATAAAATTTCATTAGATCAGCGGATGTAGAAGTTATGTTAGGCCCTTCCTGGTTACCTATTTTTTGTACGTCATACCTATCTTTGGGTTTAACTTTTGTAATTTTATAGGGTCCTAGGAATTTGGGTCTTAGTTTTAACCCAGAACCGAACTGCGTACGCTGGATTGCCACCAAATCACCTTCCCTATAGTTCGGAGCTTTCTTGCGTTTCTTGTTATAGGTCCGTTTGTTTTCGGCTTGAATCTTTTGGATGTTCCTCTTTGCTTCTTGTCGCAGTGAGTTCCTTTGCTCCTGAAGCTCATCTTCTATCTCTTCCATGAGTAGATCTCGTATTTTCAAGTCGTCCTTATTCCTCATGGTAACACCTGTTAAGAGTTCAAAAGGTGTCCACTTGGTACTTCTATTAGTCGTGCTGTTGAGTATTCGTTGTAGTTGGTCGACATATTTGTACCATTTTGTCGAGTCGTCTAACGATAACTTGGTTAGGACAGGTATTAGAGTGCGATGGATCCTTTCTACTTGACCGCTTCCTCGAGGTACTCCGGTAGCAATTTGCAAGTGTTGAATTCCTTCTTCAGTGCAAAAATCAGTGAAGGCTTTCGAAGTAAATGCTGATCCTCGATCTGTGAGTATTCTTTTGGGATTTCCGAAAGTTTTTTGTTGTAACCTTAGTTTGTCTATTAAATCTTCCGCAGAAGTACACTTTACTGGATACAGCCATGTGAATTTGGTAAATGCGTCAACAACAGTCAATATGTGCTGATATTTTTTGTCGGTAGAGGGCATTGGACCAATAAAATCTACGTGATACGTACTTAAGGGAACGTCTTCTTTCGGAATTGGATTTAGAAATCCTTCTTTCTTTCCGCTCTTCTTGTTAGCTAAGATGCATGGGACGCAGTTGTTGATGACATTGCGGACTAAAATGTTTAAATTTGGAATGAAGAATTCCTGTTTTATGACGTCTTCCGTCTTAGAGGTCGAAAAGTGTCCTTTCTCATGCGCGAGCTTGATTAATTCCGTCTGCATGTCCTTCGGTGCGACAATTAATTCGCGACCATTTACGAATTTGTAGAGGATTCCGTTTCTTTCACAAAATTCTGATGACCCGTCTATGTTGAGGACTGTCTTCAAAGTACTGATGTTTTCATCTTCTTCTTGAGCTTTGCGCAATCTAGCTGTGATTGTATCGCTCTCAATTATAAAGACTGGATTTCTGCTCAGAGCATCTACATGTTTCATCCTCTCTCCAGGTCGATGCTCGATCTGATAGTCAAATTCTTCTAAGGATAATGCCCATCTAGCTATGCGAGTAACTAGATCTTTTTTATCCATAATCTTCTGGAATGCCGAACAATCGGTGACTATTTTAAAATGGTTTCCCAGAAGATAGACGCGGAATTTCTTTAATGCGCTTACAATAGCTAGCACTTCAAGCTCGTAGCTGCTGTATTTCATTTCAGCTGGTGTTGTCTTCTTAGACATGTATTGGACTGGATGCATCTTTCCGTCGGTGGACTCTTGCAGTAGTACAGCTCCATAGCCGTGTAAACTGGCATCAGTGTGTAATTCTGTCCTCTGACCTTGCCGGAAGATACTTAAGACTGGACTTTCTGTAAGGAGTTTCTTGAGTTTTTCGAATGCTTCGACTTGAGGTAGATTGAATGTAAATGGAGTTTCTTTCTTAGTCAGGTCGCTTAGTGGCTTTGCTATTTTGGAGTATTCTGGTATGAACTTGCGGAAATAGCCGGTGAGTCCGAGAAAGCTTTGTACTTGCTTCACGGTTGCGGGTACGGGAAATTTCTTTACTGCTTGCGTTTTAGCCGACGATGGTCGTATTGTACCGTTTTCCACTATGTGTCCTAGAAATTCTATTTTCCGTTGCAGGAATTGACATTTCTTCCATTTTATCTCCAAGCCGTATTTTGATGCAACTTCTAGTACTGACTGTAAGTTTCTTAGACCTTCTTCATCCTTTGAGGGAATTACCAAATCATCCATATAGATTATTACGATGCCTTTTCTCATTAGATCTCGGAAGATGTTGTACACGTACCTTTGAAATACACTGGGACTGGTACTTAAGCCAAAGGGTACTTTGTTGAACTCAAATTGTCCATCGGGGATGATGAAAGAGGTTAGCTTGCGGCTCTCTTCATCTACTTCAACATGAAAAAATCCATTCTTGAGGTCGAGTGTAGTATATACTTGAGCATTTTGTAGCTTGTCGAGAACATCTTCTATCAGAGGTAAAGGAAATCGATCCTTGACTAATTTTCTATTCAATTTCCTATAATCCACACAGAGGCGAGTGGAACCGTCTTTTTTCTTTACTAGTACGATAGGACTGGCGTAGTCTGACGAGCTTGGTCTGATGATTCCTTGTTCTAGCCATTCGTCGATTTGCTGATTGACCTCTAACTTTTCTGAACTAGATAATCGTCTCGCAGGTTGGTAGACTGGAACGTCGTCTTTCAGGATGATTCGCATAGATACGTCTGTTGACAAAGTTTTGTCAGGCTTGTAAGTTGAGATAACTTGCTTCAATTCGTTCTGTATCCTGATGTCTCTTATGTGAGCCAACTCTATCTCTTCATTAGGACTTGTTTCGGAGATGTGCATGAACCAATCAGCGGGCTCATCTTTATGAAATTTCATACCATTCCTGGACGTTGTAAACGTAGCTTGATTCGTAACATCCATTCCGATAATTGCTTGGAAAGATAACTGTGATTGTGGCACTACATGCCATGTTAGAGAAAATTCTTCTCCGTCGGTAGTGAAACTCATTTCGAAAGATCCTTTCGTTGTGACTTGGGAATTTCCTAAGCCTGAGAGTGTTCTCCTTTGTTTCGAAAGCTTGGATTCATCGATGATTTCTTTGGCTATGTCGTCTCGAATGAGACTGAGTGAACTGCCTGTATCTACGAGTGCGGTGATGAGTTTGTTTCCCATAACGATTTCTTTAAATTTCAACTCTTCTGATGGGATGATTGTACATGTCGGTACAGAATTGCTCGGAGGATTGTTGGATTCTGCATCTTTTCGGCGCTTGTCGCAGTTAACGTAGAAGTGTCCTGGTTCTTTACAATAACTGCAGAGTGACTGTCTAGGCCTGACAGAGTCGGTATTTCGATTATTGTTGAAATGGTTCTTTTCTGACCGGTTTGGTCCATATCGGCGATTATCAGCTCTTCGGGGAGGGCTTCCACGATTATTCTATGATCCGGCCTCGTATCGGTGACTGTCGGTTTTTCGGGAAGGGTTCCCATAATTTGACGATTTAGCCCCATATTTTCCTTTGGGCAAGGAGTCGAACTGCTTTGACTTTAACGTTCTGCGGACATCTTCGTATTTTTCGAACTTTTGGGCCAGCTCTCTGGGCGAGTTGATGAGTGTCCATTCATCTAGAAAATGTTCTTTGAATTCGTAAGGAGCTCTTCTCTTGATCTGATCTGCTATGATGAGGTCACGAAGCTGGTCGTAAGTTTTCACTTCAAGACCTTCCACCCATCCATCGAAGTAAGTTTGCAATTCATGGAGAAAATCCAACCAAGTTCCCTCAGGAGATTTTTGGTGTGACACGAACATCTGGCGAAGTCTTTCTGGAGACAGTTTGAACCTTCGTAGCAGCAACTGCTTTACGTGATCATAGTCGTGAGACTTGTCGGGGGACTCCCGCGCAATTAAGTGTGCAACGTCGACTGGAAGTAGGCCTATGAGGTGCTGAACCCATTCTTCTTTAGGGATCGATGACAGCTCTGCATGCCTCTCGAACAGGATGAGGTTAAGATTCACATCTTCTTTCATATCGAACTTGTGGAAGGTATCACGTGAAGGTCTGCTTGGTACTTGGTTTGTTGTGACGTTTTTTGAAGATGAATCCTTCTGGTTTTGGATTCGTAATTTCTCGAGCTCGAACTATGCTTCTCGTCTTCGTTCCTCGATGGCATCTTGACGTTTCCGTTCTTCGATGGCCTCTTGACGTTTCCGTTCCTCAATGGCTTCTTGACGTTTTCGTTCCTCGATGGCGATGGCCTCTTGACGCTCTTGCTCTTGCAACCTTTCCTCGGTGATGCTCTCGAGAAGTGCTTTTACTTCATCTTCGTCATACTTCTCATTTCCCAAGATTAAATCCTTGATGATCGGCTTGGTCATGGTAGCGGTTATCTTTATGCCTAATTCCGTGGCTAAGTTCAATAGATCCTCTTTTTTACTTCTTAGAAGAAAAGTCATGGTGATCTTTAAATTTGGTGGAAATCCAGTGAACTTTGTGATATTCGTAAAAATGAAATTAAAAGATAACGACTAAAAGGAAAAAGCTTGTAGATTTATGTTGTGTGCTTTTCCTCTCTCTTTTTTTTTTTTTTTTTTTTTAAATGGAGTATGCTGCTAAGAACACTACGAAATTAACGAAGATACATTTTAAAAATGAAGAAATATATTTTTGCAGAAGTTAATCAACTCTCGGTCAATCAGATAATTCACAAAAAGTAAAAGAGTACTACAGTAAGAAAAAGGTTTTAGAATTTCATGAACTTTTGTACGAGAACAAGTCTTCAGAAATTTTTACTGAAAAGATTTTTTTTTTTTTTCACTTGGACAAGAACACGATAAACATACCAACTTATAATAATGTACTTACTTTGTATTGCATAATATTTTAAAACATAATTCTGCATAAGTTATGCTTTGTATTGCATATAAAATTAATTGCATAAGAAATTATAACAGCAGCATTTGGAAAAGTAAACTATGAATAAGGATGCGAATAATATATTAAGTATTCAAAACAAATTATTACCCAAGGATACTTTATAAAAAGAACACTTTAACACGATAAGTTTACCTCACTTAAATCACCTAACTTCCCAAAATAACAGCTGCATTTGGAAAAGTAAACAATGAATTATTACCCAAAGTTATCCATCAAAATAATGTATATTGAATAATATTCTTTGTATTAATTCAGACAAAAAGAATAAAAAGGAATATAAAAACAATTTAAATGCAAACTATTCTTAGAACAATAATGAAAATATAAATAAAAGACTGCAACATCAAATCCTTCAAGGTATCACTTCCGGTTATAGATAAGACCTTTTTTTTTTTTTTTAATTCTTTCTCTTTATTTGTGTTGCGAAGAGTTTACCCAAGCAAGAGGTTTTCAAAAAAAAGTAAATAAAAAAAACTAGTATGCAATTCTTAGAAAAAGAAAGTATCAATGATTCAGAACTTATCTGAAGGAATAAACTGCTGGCTTTGAAGACGTCGATTGCCACTGCTTAGAACACGAAATTAATGTAGTAGATGGTTTCGGAACACAGAGTACTAATCTTGGCAAATTATCCGATAAGGGCCTCGGATAAAATTTCAGCAATTCGGGATTGAAGATTCGAAAATTTTAGACGAACACTGATGAAGACGAACACTGATGAGACGTTGAGACACCAGTTGGAAATGGCACGCTGCTTGTTGAAGACTCGTTGGCGAAGAATTTCGTATGAAGCTGGATGCTTTCTGGCTAAGAACGAAGACTGGAACTTTGAGAATTTCTTTACGACGGGTTTAAATTAATTTAACTGTAAATTTCATCTTCGAGGGGTTCGAAGGAATAAGGGTGATTTTCGATTAAAACGGGTGCACTCATGAAAAATATTATTGAACTCATGTTACCAAAACGAAACAGGTTACTAGGCATACACTTGGTATTATACCAAATAATTTTGAAAACGAACAAAAAAAAAAAAAATGAATCGCTACAGGGACGTGGTTCATTCAAAAACCAAAAATTACTCGAAATTAAAAAATTTTAGAAGCAATTCCCCTTTAAAAATTCCTTTTCGCTAATCCAGGCCGAGGACCCCAAAAATATGTGGGGGTTAGTGGTTCGGTTTTTTAAATGTCTAGGGGATTTATTTAGGGAAGCAAAAATGAAATAAAAGAGAAATAAACTTCCAAATCAGAAACGGAAAGTACAGTTAAATTTATTAGACGAAACATCACAATCACTTTTAAACAAAACAAAGGGGGGAAAAGTATTAGGTACTACTAGCCAAATGGCAGCACAAGTCGACGAAAACTAAGTGTTTAATTAGTACATTACCCAATTAGCGAAGTGAGTTGAGTGCACCCAAAATTGGCGGACAGAGTTCAGCGTGTTTGTTCCCGAATGGGATCCGGTGTGCTTCTGATTAAAAAAATAAAATCGCGGAGTACGAATACTTATTCGTAATAACAAAACAAAAAAAAAAGAAACATCGTCTTGCAGTGCCATCTGTCTTTACAAGAGGAAATTGAAATGTACGGTAAACAATTGATATGGGATAATAAAAATCCTATATATATATATATATATATATATATATATATATATATATATATATATATATATATATATATATATTTTTTTTTTTTTTTTTTTTTTTTTTTTTTTTTTTCATTTAGTGAGTAAATAAAAATGAAATTGAAAGATTATATGTACAATCGATTCAACTAACTGTAAGTAACTTTAAAAGTAATTGTAGTTCTTATAATATGCTTATTTTTAGAAGATTAGTTGATGTAAATAACAGCATAATAATTGGTTTTTCAGATTGTCAATTGAAAGACTAAGAAATATTATATTTTATTGATTGTTCTTAACAATTTAATAGCATATTTTTTATTGAGATCTAGGGAAACTTTAATATGTGTTTATTTAAGAAATTTTTTTTAGATAAGAAAATGTATGTTAAATACTTGGGACAGTTTTTTTTAACAAACACGAGATAAACCCTTATTATATAATATTAATATTGTGTACTGTATTGTGTTGGAGAATAACTGAATACTAATTGATTTCAAACACTTTCTATAGCCCTAAGTGTGTTTTGCTCTTTTATATAAAGTAGTTCAAGGAAAACTTTTGTTGGAATATTAAATTTTCAATGTAATATATTTATAAATATTATTTTTTAATTATTTTAAGTGAGCAATTATCCATAATTGCAATATTTTTATTTTATAACACTTTCTTTGAACTTAAATAAAGAGTATATCGTTAATTAAAAGCATTGTAAAAATTTCAATAGTTCATAAAATAATTTTACCAGTATTTTGTTTACAATAAAATATCAATGTAAAACATGAAAAGAATAAGATATTCAGGTTTCTCAAAATGTAATTGTTTTCTCCGAATTGTAAACGTAAAAAGGAGTCGTCTCGTTTTCCACTTTTTTGGCTTCACGAAAATTCTTTTCTGATCTTTCTTTGATTAAAATTTCAAGGGTTTCAATTTCAAAGGATCTTTTGAAAAGCACAAGAAACGAATAACACAAAGTAAAACGAAAATTCTTGACATAGGCAGACACTGTTGTTCCTTTTCTATGTAAGGAGTTTTCTTGTCAAGTATTTGCGAAATTCTAAGGGTTTTATTTTTCACTTTTATCCTCATTCGTGTGTTGAGGTGTCGTTTTCTCACAGAATACAACTTTTTTTGGTTTCATGGCGGAAAAGCAATACAAGAAATGAAATTTTTATGAAAATATTATTAAAAATTGTAAACAACTAAATAAAAATAAAGACTGAAGCGCATATTTGAAGTTTTGTAAAAAAAAAAAAAAAAAAAATACAACGTAGTTTTTGAATGATAATAATTATATTTTCCTTTTATGACTTAGAACGCATACTTTAATAATTCATTTTAATTTTTATTTTAAAATTTTAAGGGTGTATAATGAGATATTATCATTAATGTCTTTGTTCAGTTTTATTTAAGTTTATCCTCTTAAAAAACATTACATTTTAGTTATTTACAGTGAACATAAAAAATACACATGATAAAGGAAACAAGTCATAATAGAGAAATTATCCAACTTGAAATACTGCCAAACATTGAAGAAGTTTGTATTTTTATGCATACTTTTTTGAAAACATTATGTAGCATACACAGTTATCTTTATTAATTCAAGATATTTTCTTAGATATTCTGCAATATGACGAAACATAATTTGCATTGAGATAGAATATAAGACTCCGCATTCCATAAAAAACTCGTTTTTATGTTAAAAATTTCATCTCCTATTTATTTCACTGTATAAAATAAGAAAATTAATTTAAAAAAAAAGTTATAAGTAAAAAGTTTATATTAATGCATCAAGTAAAATTGGAATTTATGAATTCATATAAATTTTAGTAGAATATTGGATTTTATTGCAGTTTCCAAGAAATAAAGGCCTAGTTAAAATACATACCATATCCAGTTTACTCTAGAATAGAATGAGATGTTTATTGTAACTTTTCAAAGTCTTGCTAACTAAGAAAAAAATATCATTTCCTTTTCAACTCAAACTTCTCAACTCATTTAATCTGTAGATCTATTTGAAAGTGGAGAAAAAACCAGTGATGGAAAAAGAAAAATGAATAGAAACAGTGTAAAATTAGCAATACCAATGATAGAGCTACTTTCCTAATTTTTCCATATTTCTTTTTTAATAAAAGCTGCAGTGGTATGTTTTTTCAACTTATGCATTAGGATAGGACAAAAAAAAATCTTAGAATAACATGTAAAAGTTGCCTAATGGATCAGTTAACCTCCCTCCCCCCGAAAATTCGTTAATTTTACTAATATCTAGCAGCGTCAGCTTTGAAAAAAGACACAAAAAGACGATAAATGCTGAAGCTTATCGAATGGATTTTCAGTACCGATATATGACCGAACAGGTAGTTTGCCGTTGTTAGCCAGCATGATGTATGACTGATTTTGCCAGGTTTTTTCTTAGACTAATTTTGAAGGCACTATCTAATTTAACAGTAAGATAGATGCGATATAGGTAGATTCTGTTCAGATTATAAATTTCTTTGACTTCCAAATCAAAGATGGTTATATCAATTTTGTCAAATTTGACTTCTCCATTGTTTTCGCACGCGATTAAGCGTAAACCATCAGGTCCAAAGTAGGATTGTGTCCCTTTTATGCTGCTGTCGACTTCCTGAATGATATGCCTTAGTGTCAGCTCATTGGTATTGTTACGAATTTTTGTATATTTGTAAATATTTCGTAGTGTTAATTTTGTAAATAGGAAAATTTATGTACATTTCGCATAAGGCACTCACTATAGTTCGTCTTAACTTGGCTTCCCTGCAATATGTGTCTTAATGCTTGATAACGAGTTTTACAGAGATAACGCTAGGAAGCGAGTTTTACAGGGAGCAGGGCATTTAACATTATGGTAATGGTAATCTCGCCAAATTGGCGAGATAGAGCCAAGTTGGCAGCGGTTTTGGCGACTGATTTCTGTCGCCAAATGTTGCAAAACTTGGCGACCATTTGGCGACATGTTCGGTCTCCATGAACATGTATAGGACTATTCGACTACGATCTGGAAAGTTCTCCAAATATCTTCTTCTAGAAGTTTCAAGAAGGTTTGACTCCTATATAAGGCCGGCAGTTAGTTTAGTCAGTTAGTTGAGTCACTGAGTTAGTTGAGTCCGTTAGTTGACTGAGTTGAATTACTGACTGAGTGGAGTTACTCAGCGAGCATTCAGAGAGTTGTAAGAGAATCTGCGAAGAGTTATATCGGAATAAATTTCTGCAAGTTTTGATCTGCTTTGGCTTCAAATCTTTCGAACCCATCCACGCAACAGTATGTAGCAAATAAAAGCTCCAATGCAGTGGTCTTACAATTCGTATATTAAACAAACGTATTTGTCCTCCCTTCCATCCCGCATTAACAAACGATGATATCCGGGATAAAAACGATGATGTTTAGTCGCTGATCGATATTATGATCTCCTTTGAAGATCGCATTTTTTTTATTATTTTGGGCATTTGCATTAGAATTTAGAAACACGTGCTTGATATACTTGCCTTCGGACTCCTCTATCAGTTCTAATTGAGCACAGTTCTATATCAAGCTGTGTATCAGAGTTAAATTTCTTACAGTTGTGAAAAATTTAAATCTTGTATGTCAGAGTGTAAAGAAAGGTTGGTTGTATTCAGATTATCTGGCGCCGTCAGCATCACGAGGGCTATAATGCGCCGAAATATTTCGTCATTTAACAAACCAACATACATTTATAAACACCCATGCCAAACACGGGACTCGAACCCGCAACCTCGCGGTCTAGAAGCCAGCATGCTAACCACTATACCGTTTGGTCGGCTGTAAAGAAAGGAATGGGATGAAAAAATATTATATGAAGAAAAGCTTCTTTTCATAATTACGTTTTAATAAGCGTTTTTATGCCCTCATTTTTTACATGGTAAACTGGGCATTTTATTAACCATTTTAAATTTTTAAATTTAATTCCCTTAAAAGTTAAAAACTTCGTTTTTACCATTTTTAAGTTTTTCTTGCAAACTGAAAATAATTCGATTAATATAATTATCAAAAGTAATTGAAAAGTAAACTAATTTATTATGTAATATGTAATTGCGATGTCCAATATGTTACGATTATGTAACATGTAGACACACACACACACACACACACACACATATATATATATATATATATATATATATATATATATATATATATATATATATATATATATATATATATATAACGGTACATTGGGTGTTGACCGTCATAAGAAGCATGTCGTGGACGAGTATAACCAAAATTTGCTGCCAGAGACGAAAGAGGGGAGGAGACGGGGTAGACTATTGACGAGCATGAAGATTTAAATGATATCAAAAAGTCGCAGTCTAACAGAAAACTGGGGTTTTTATATATTGGTGATCACCAAAGTACCGGTCCAAACTGGGTAAAACTAGATGAAACCAGATTAAAGGCATTTCTTGCTAACTCCGGAAAATACAAGAAAATACTGAAGCCAAAATCGAAAGTTCCAATTGAAAAACAGTACTACACATACAATCACAAAGCATCTGTAAAAGAAAAAATATTCTATATACTGGTAATATTGATATCGTATTCATATTGAACATCATTTGGGATCTGTATTACCAGCAACAAGTTGATTATATCATATCACTAGTTCCACATCTAAACAAAATTTGAATGTCCAAGATCGTCATGTTAAAGTAATTCTAGCTCATCGGAATCTGCTAATTTTGTATAATAAAATACAAATGAAACTTGTACATATAGATCCCTAAACATTGTGCAAATGGATGAACCTTTTAACGTTCATTACAATGGTATACAGAGACTGGGAATGTTTTACTGCTGCTCCTTTGCAATTTTCCTTGTTTCGTGCAAAAAATTGAGAAAATTCATTTTACTTTAATGGCTCTTATTATAAACGTTTTGTCTATCTATAAAACTTAATTACATATAGAATTAAGGGTATAAAACATTGTTACATTTTAAAACAATTAAATTTTGATATCGCACCTTTACACTTCTCGTTACAACTTTATTTCATCAATTTTTTCAAAGGGGGAATGGGAGATTTTTTAGATGCAAACCATACAAGCTATACTCTGGAAGCTACATACAAAATCTACAAAGTGCCATAAAATGCTGTTATCTAATTTCAAGTAACGCCAGTCTTTGAACTCCGTAAAAGTTTCCCTCTTGAGTTTTTTTTTTTTTCTCAAAAATAAAAAATTTTCTTTAAATTTCAATAGAACCTAATCACTGAAACTCAGTATAATTGATATAAATTTTTATAAACATTTGCACCAACTCAAACAACAAATGAATAGCATTCTACTCGTTATTAAAAGTATTTCAGAATAACTTACTACTACGTAACTCTTGACCATTTTACAACACAAAAACAATACCTTGATGTAGTCTTAAATAAAGTGTGATAATAAGTAATGTGTTTTACGTCTTCATTAATTTTTTTTTCTTTCCACACAATACCAAAATGAGTAGTTTTCATTCGATGAAAAAACTAATTCATTGGAGTAAACTTAAATCGCATAACCTACCACAATAAGCTAGCATTCCATATATTTTATGTGAGTACATTCAACCTATTGGAACGGAATATTCCCAAAGGCCTCCAGACCTGAAAGCAATTAAAACTTTTCTCAACCATTTCCTGAAATTTAAACTAACACATAAAATTCCCCCCTAATACAATTATCAATAATTTGCTCCAAACGGAAATCCAGACTAGACGCAAGCGTTTTGAGGTATGCGAATTCGTTTTGTTTCGAAGAGACAAAATCGCCCAATGCTTAATGTAATTGCTACCGGATATTTTCCACAATTCCAGTTCTAATTATTGTTTGGCTAGCATTTAGAACCAGGAGTCTACTGCATTAAGTTAATTGGGTGGTTTGGAAAAGATGATTCAGGCTGATTTTATGTCATATCCGCATGTTAGGGCTTGAGAATATATTTAACAGCGTGCTTCTGGAAGTTAATGAGGGAACGTGATCTGATGATTGCAATGTTTTATGATGCAATCATAATTTCTGTCTGATGATTACATATTTTACCTCTCACATAATGGGTAATTGCATGATTGCATTTCATATGTGTCCCCTCATAATTATTTATAAATTTTTTATGCAACTCCCAAACAATTTTTGATGACATAGAAAACAGAAGAAATATCGTAGTGTTAATGCAAAATGCATGTAGAACTACATAATGTACTATGTATGGCTTTATTGTGATACAGGGTGCAAAATTCTCACTAAAACGTTTTATTATGATAGATTTCAGCAATTAACAAAGCTGTTGGTTAGTTTTATGAAAGCATTAATTAAAAAAACACCGAATATTCAATTAAGCCAATGGACCATTCACATACGAACATGGTATTCTGAGCTCTTTTTTTATTTATAAACAAAATAAAACTGTAAAACTATATATGTATCTACTAATTAATCTTTTATATATAGTATTGGTAATGACAAAGTTATATTGAAAAATAATTATTTTTACTAGGTCAAATGTACATCAAATACCATTAACAGTCCATGTCTGGTGCATCAGTTGGTAATAAATGTATATTTGATCTAACTAAAGTAAATATTTTTTTCATGTAACTTTTCCACTAACATTATGCATAAAAAGCGTAACTAGTGGAATCATCATAGTTTTGCAATTTTACTCTTTTTACAAGAATAAAAAAAAGATCAGTCACGTGCGTCGGCTCCAAAAAAATTTCTCCATATTCGCAATTTCGCGTTGAAAGAAAACGCACAATCATACCCCTCTATTTAAATAGTTCAGATCAACATTATCGAATGGTATGACTGTCACTGTGTGTATTATGCAGGCTGTCAAAAATATTAGACTTAACAGTATATGTTGGGGAATATTCCGTAAAACATATATTCAAAAACGCCACCATAAAAGCGGTAGTTGGTTTGGTTTAAAGTCAGTTAAAAACAGTCACCAGATCATTAGAAGTTTTCAAATGTATTATTTTAATACCCACACCACTAAAATGGTACTTGTAAGAAATATGTTAATCCATACAATGACATAATTGATAATTTCAAAATTCCTTATTTATTAAATGAACAAGTTCAAAATAAACTGAAATTTCCAAAACCAAATTGCATACGTATTTTTATGACATGCAATTAAAATTACATACAATTTATCGGTGTAATTTTCATTGATAAAGTTTAGTAAATATTCTAAACATAAAATGAAACATTATGTAAACTTATATTAGGGCTTGGCAATTTATAGAACCAGGACTTAATTTTAAATACTAATACTTGAATACCATATTTGGTTAGAACCTCGCTCGAAACCAAAAAAGGTTTAACAACGAAACTCCCAACATCATTAGAAATAAAAATAACTCTATAATTGATAATATAATAAATAATTTCCAAAAAGTTCATAACTAACAAGAGCATCACGTACAAACTCAACGGAAACGAACCTCGTTCGAAACCCTTGACAGGTAACAAGTTTTTGACAACTAATATTATAAGTGATATCGATACACCATTTCCTTCCGGGAAATACTTTCTATTAAGAACTCCCGAAACTCCGGAAACATGGGATGTCATCATTGCGCGTGGGAAGGAAACATCTGCACATGACAGGTTAGAAACCATTCCCGATGCATCTTGTAACCAATGAGAAAGAAGGATCCTTCCTTCCACTAGCTACTGCTCGAAATAAATGCAGGGTATCGGCAGCGGAGAATTGTGGTGTATTTTATTAAAGGGACTCTATGGAAGCGTGAATAATTTGAAAGGACTATTCAATTATTTTTAGGTACAAGCACATGCATGGTGTTTCTGCATCGACGGTTTAACGGAAAAGTTTTGAAGATGCGGATTGTAGACAGTGGTGTGAAGGGGAAGGGGGTTTAATGGATGCTGAGTATAAAGGGAGCGAGTAAAAGAATTTCTGTTGAATGTTATTGGATGGATATTTGGAAAGTAATCAGAATTTTGGTTCAGAAGATAGAGTGGATTTCGATCTTCTTCAGCAAATGAATTCAGCGAAAGAATGCGATTGACTTACCATTTTACATGGGTAGCGATGTAATTTTTTTAAAGTGGTCCATTTTTTATATGTAGTAAGTAAACAGTGTCACATTTTGGAGTTTGTCTGTGATGATAGTAAATTCCGAGTGTTCCGTTTTCGAATAATGAACGTGCGAAAACTTATTTTTTGGCAATTTTTATTTAGGTTACATTAAGGTAGGTTAAAAGATCAAAAACAGTTTTATAGATACTGCACCAGCTGCAATCTATTTCAAACTAATAGTATGCTACAAGCAATTAACCAAAATACCTTGAATTTTACATTATATGTCAACCATTACAATCATTCAAAATTATTTATTATATTTTGATATTTATTTAAAAGGAACTTTAATGCAAAAGACTATTTCTAGACATAAAACAATTCTCCAGGTATTTGAGTATTTTATTTATTTATTTATTTATTTATTTATGCTGAAGTATAAGATGTACAACGAAAGTGTTTACGAATTCTAGAAAAAATAAAAGGTTTATTTATTTATTTATTTATTTATTTATTTATTTATTTATTTATTTATTTATTTATTTATTTATTTATTTATTTATTTATTTATTTATTTATTTATTTATTTATTTATTTATTTATTTATTTATTTATTTATTTATTTATTTATTTATTTATTTATTTATTTATTTATTTATTTATTTATTTATTTATTTATTTATTTATTTATATCTTTTTATTAGTTTATTATATTTAAAGTAATCATTTAGAGCAGTTATTTAATATTTCAAGTTAACCCACTGAGATATCAGATTTAGCAGAATGCATTAGTAAAATAAATTTTGTTTTTTTTTATCCTTGATAACTAAGGTAGTCTATTTTGAGAGATTTATTAACAATGTATGTACATTTCTTTGTCTGAGTTAACAGGAATACTTGAACAAACGGAATGTTTCTTTTTAAAAATCTTGTAATAATTAAATTTATATAAATAATGTTTTGTTTTGATTATTCAAATAATTAATAATTGCAATAATTCAATTATGTAACATGCTCTCAGATGTATTACTTTTGAGCTACATTTAACAGCCATACTTGGTACTTTAAACGCTCGTAAATGGCTTATAAACTAAACCTAACCCTGTGAACGTAAGTATTTTGTGAAGCACTTCGTTACTGAACTCACAACCATCCCACCATTTCAGATGCATGCTTCTAAAGTAAAGTATAGTAGATATTCAAAAGTCAATATTCAAAAGCATCATTTAAAAAGTGCCAAACCCAACAAAAAGACCGTCTTTCTGATTTCAAATTTGCTTAGTTTAATTTTTTCCTCGCATTAACCTTTAACTGCTGTACTCAGTCTAACAGATCGCGATTAATATTTTGTTTAATGTTTGCACCCCCCAAAATATGTGATCTTTGATTTTTGTATCAATTTTTCTGATATCATGTTTTGTAAACTTTAAACTGATGTGCACCAATTCGTTTCATGCAGTATGAACCACGCTTTGCTTTTGAACAAAATTGCCAAACGAGCCAATCACAGCAGTTAAAGGTTAAATTTGATATCTAAGTCCATGTTCCATCTTCCTACGTCCACCTACTCCTGATCCATTGAGCTAAGACATTTCTGTTGCTTACTGAAGAAGTCAACAAGAACGTACTAAAACTGTTATTGACGATACTTACAGATATGCTTGAAGCAACCAAAAGGTTTTTTTAAGTCCTACCAAAGCTAATGTAACGTAATATTTTTTTTAGCCGATAAAGAGTAATATTGTTGTTTTGTTTTTTTGCTTCAAGATTGAAGTTGGCATCTGTACTTTTCAAATATAAATGAACCGTCAATTATATTAATTATTTAAAATAATTAAATAAATATTTTTATGGTTTTACTTACAGAATAATATGGATTTTCAACAATAATTATGATGTATTTATTTTTAAAAAAATATGTTTTTAACATTACAAAAATCTTATTCTATAAACCCACCATTCACACAGCATTTAAAAAGTTGATTGTCTTACCTTAATGGAATTTTAGAAACAATGAAAGAAAATCACCGAAGTATAGTATTAGGCTAGCAAGATATTCATTCATAATTTTCTACAAATACTCATTTATTTACAAATAAACATTTGAAATCATGTTACATATCGTTTCATCTTAAGTCATGTTGCAAAGCTATTGTGATTTATAATTTGTATAACATTGGTCAGGTATTCCTTTAAGTAGTAATATGAAAACAACAAATGAACTCTTATGAAGATATGAAAATCATATTACCATAGTATGCCTATCAGTCTAGAACTTATTTTTACTAAACATATTTAATATTTTATTAGATCCGCCGATACTTTTTATAAAATCTACGAATGTTTTAGTTTCGCAAATACTTAAGGAAAAAAAATTAAATTAAGATGAAACATTGACTGTATGAAAATGTTCCTATATTGTTTGTAAACTTTCTATAAAATATTATTAAATAGGATAAAATCAAAAATATTAAAAAATGCTACTTTCAAATTATGTAACATATTGCTAAGAATATACGTTAAAAAGTTTAGACATTTATCTTTATTAGTTTTTGAATAAATGTTCTTTACGTCTCCAACATTGCGTTTGGAGATACAGGCCGTAAAAGTCGAAAATGATAATACAAATTGGTGCATATATATATATTTATATATATATATATATATATATATATATATATATATATATATATATATATATATATATATATATATATATATATATATATATATATATATATATATATATATATATATATATATATATATATATATATATATAGCAAAATTTTCAAAGACAGTTTATATAAGCGCAAGTGCTACTTTGATGAAAACCTTAATAACAGGAATCATGACCATCACTGAACTGTTTACAATAGTTAAACATAGTAAGTCAATCAGTTTTGAAGTTATGCTGACTACAGACACACACACACAATTTTTTCCAAACCATATTTTAGAATTCGGGACGTTCCATAACGTGTAGAAATTGAATTTTTTTTTTACAGAATGCGATGCCCTATGTTAAGATGAATCGGAGTTTAAGAACGTTGAAAAAAACAAAAAAAAAACTATGATTAATTTTGAATCCGACGAAGTATTAACCTCGCTAAATTATAAGTATATATATATATACTTATAATTTAGCGAGGTTAATACTTCGTCGGATTCAAAATTAATCATAGTTGTTGTTGTTTTTTTCAACGTTCTTAAACTCCGATTCACCTTAACATAGGGCATCGCATTCTGTAAAAAAAAAATTCAATTTCTACACGTTATGGAACGTCCCGAATTCTAAAATGTGGTTTGGAAAAAATTGTGTGTGTGTGTCTGTAGTCAGCATAACTTCAAAACGGATTGACTTACTATGTTTAACTATTGTAAACAGTTCAGTGGTGGTCATGATTCCTGTTATTAAGGTTTTCATCAAAGTAGCACTTGCGCTTATATAAACTGTCTTTGAAAATTTTGCTTTTCAACAATTGCCACAAAACAACTCTAACGGTGTTGATCAAAATCGCTGTGGTAATGCCTTTCAAGATTTTCTAAACATTCACTCTGACATTCCCGTAAAAGTTCTAACAAAGTGCAAACATTTGAAAAACAAAATATTTATTATGAAGTTATCATCAGTTGAGGATTGTACAAGTACATCAACAACTGTTTCTCCTTAAGTTGACCTGCGTCTTAAGTTTATAAAGTGAAGTTGAAATTCATGTAAAATTCTACACTCTTAGTTTTTAAATTATGTTACCCAATCTTGTTGTTTTAGCCAAAGACTTTGAAAAGTAAGTTTATGCAATATTAGTGTAGAAAATAATTCAATTGTTTTATAAATTAAAATATTAAATATTGTACGTGGACATCACTAAAGCACAATGATCAATATTTCCATATCAAGCATAACGTGAAGACATCTAAATCACTACGTCAATCGATGTTCTGGCCCATTTGCATCTTCGCACACAGACCCAGTCACGCGATGGCGTTGTTAAGCGAGATAAATATTTGGCATTGCGATCGTATCGTTACCCAATAAGGACTTTGATGAATCGACATGCCGAATCCTAGTTTACAAGGTTTGAATGAATGAGATAGCACGACTTTGGACTACTATAGAGGTTAGAATTCCTAAATGGACATTGATTGTTGCATCTTTCCTGAGAGAGAAATGATTGTAACGAAGTTAAAAGTGGATGGGAATGGAATGAAAATTGTGAAAATTAGTTTTTGATACATTGAATTTGATTTTATTGAATAATTTATAAAAAGACATTAAATATATATATATATATATATATATTATGATATCGCATCATGATAAAGTATTAAGATATTATTCATTTAACCCTTTAACAACCAAAACTATTGTTAAGAAAAAGAGTTCATCATCATTATCATTTGTGGACCATAGCATTCTTAAAAAGTTCAAAAAGAATTCATTTGAGAAAAGTACGGTAACATTGTGTGTTTATAATAATTTTAATAACTTACTACTAAATTTGCAGTAATTAATTTGATCATTTTGTTTGAATTAATTGGTAATGTTGTTTTATATAATTTGTAAATTTGTATAGCTTGATTGTTAAATAAACTAGCATTTCTAGAAGGATGTTTTTGTTTGTGAAAATGTGGTTGTTACTCTTTAAAACCACAATGCAGTGCCATTTTGTTCAGCTTTTGTACTACATAAGCACACCGTAAATATGTGCCGTGTATTAGTATATACGCCTTTGTGAGAGTAAGCCGTATGAATTTTCTGACAAACATTCTGGTGAACAAACAAATAATACTGATACTAATAAATAACATATTTTAACCTGAAATTTTCTCCCCTACGCTTCCCATTCATATATGTGGTCATGCATAGAAACACTTGAATCTCATACGACAATTTCGTATCAAAATGAATTTAGTGTAAGAACACTGAGAATGAAACTGCAACTTATTATTAAAATGCAAAATTACTAAATTGTAATGACTACAAAATATTATTTTACGATAAATTATAGCAAATTTTTTACAAAAGGAAACATAAGCTAATCAAAAATTAACAATTATAGGTTTATAGGTTTGGAGATGAAAATATTCCAGTACTTCAACTTCCGTGTTACCTAAAGTTATAAATTCAATTTATATGCATTTGTAATATGTTAATAATATAACTTGTAATATGTTAATAAACAGAGATAAAATGTTTACAAAATAATTAATAATTAGCAATGAATGTCAGAGTTGACTTTTCACATTGCATTTAGTAATTTTTAATACTGGCGGAGAATGTCTACCTTGATTTTATTTAATAAACTTTATTGAGAAACATGTGAAAGAACTATGCTATTTACGTATTTCTATTTTGTATATCTTAAAAATATGTTTGGAACATATAGTTTGAAAATATTTATCTTTCTTGTGTTTGAAGCCTATCTTTCAGTGAAACATTTTCTTCTTTTATAAAAATGGAAATAACTATTGTTTTTTAAAGATTGGTTAAGAAATGGATAATTGTAATAGCTTCATGGAAATCAAAATATTGGTTAATGAAAAAATAACCCATAAAAAAAAGTTTTTATTATAAATCGTTTTTATGCATTGCCAACTTTTATTGTGTAATTGCCGCTCATTTAAGCAATACTGAGCTCAGATCGCTTATATAAGCTGTTTTTTATAATATTTGGCCTCTACGAGGAAAGCCATTGATTCCATGCAATAAACTAACTCTCCCCCTTAAAACGATAAAATGCATTGTTATAGAGAACGTGTCTAACTAATAAGTTTATGTACAATTGAATAGCTTCCAATGGGCTAATCCAAAGCACCTATAAAAACGTGTGACAGCCCCAAAATTTGATAGATCATATCTGCCAAGTTTCAGATTGATTTGATGAAGGCAAGTGGTTTTGTTCGTCCAAAGAAATTGTGATAGAAGCCTGTGTTAAAGTGGCCTCTTAGTGACAAATACTAAAAAATAACAGAGTCTTGTTTTTGTCAATGCATTGTATCTGATAAAGTTCAGTTCGATTGGATGACGGCAAGTTTGATTAGTTCTCCGAAGATTTACCCACCACAAAAATACCCACACACACAAAACAAAACTGCAAAATTGATGTGAATAGAAATGATTTAAAAATTAGCATAAAAAACGTTAAAATAGTTATCTTTATCACAATAAAGGAAGTCTTCGTTCGGTAATTTAAATGATTTGAATCATCTGATACATTATTAATTACGCTTTTCTATGTGGAGAGGCCGACCAAACGGTATAGTGGTTAGCGTGCTAGCTTCTAAACCACGAGGTTGCGGGTTCGAGTCCCGTGTTAGGCATGGGTGTTTGTAAATGTATGTTGGCTTGTATAATGACGAATGTTTCGGCGCATTATAGCCCTCGTGTTGCTGACGGAGCCAGATAATCTGAATACAACCAATCTATGTGGAGAGACATTTACAAATATTGTAATATGATCCTTAAAACTACATATACAAATTTTTATGATAAACCTAATGTATTATGCTTCCAAAATTCCTTTCCTGCATATCAATGCATTATTCTCTTCATTGTATCTTCTAAATATTTTTCTATATAAAAAGTTTTATTTAGTTATGAGTGGTAGCATGAGTGTATTTGATCTTCGCACTTAAAACTTCAATCAACCGAATCTCAGACCATTTTTATTTCAGACAATAAATTTTATAGCACTTAAAAATCAATCAAACCAAAAATACGAATTCGAAATCAAAATGTCTTCCATAGAATCAAAGTAATATTTCTTCTCCACATCAACATTTTTCAAAACTTTTTCTCCAGAAACCCATCTCCATAAACTTCCTCCCACTCTACATTCCACCTCTATATCCCTAACTCAACCGTAAACCCTCCTCCGGTACTCGAATCCTTGGAACCTTAATATGCACTCCAGATAGTAAGTATCGCAAGAACTTACCCCAGCTATATACCTTCCCATAGATACTAAGTTATTGCGATGCGAACGCGGGAATCCTGGAAGTTATCGTTATCGATTCCTTTGTGCAAGGCCTGTGCCTTGAGCCATTATCTGCCTAGAACAGGACAGTTATTATATATTTCAATGATTTAGCCCTCAAGCTGCATGCACGCTGATTGCGACAAGATCCTGACAACGGCTCTCATGGGATCTCTGGGATAGTTTACGGTCATAATTGAGGGCCTGAAAGCCAAAGTAGTACAAGTCACATTCCAACTGTTTGGGAAAACGTGGGAGAGCGAGGAATTTGTGAATTATATTTAATGTCTAACTGTAATGTTGTCATGACATAACATAAATACATGATTAATTTATAAGTATCTTGATTTAATTAACTCGAATATATCTAAGCAATTTTTCCCTTATTTTATCCATTTAGATTGCTTGATCAAGACTTCATGAATTTATTGTTATTTTATAAATAGCAAAGATGGCTTAAAAGTACCCCTCTAAAGGGGCTGTAGCAAACGTGAATTAGGTACTTGCTCATGAAGAGAATACACAATAATTAGATTGAATAGTTGTTTTTAACAATTTGCAATAAGTAATGCTCAATTAACTTTTTGATGAATTGAAAAGGTTTCTCAAGATATTATTATTTGGGTATGCATGTAAGAAATAGTTTTTAATTATAACGCAACACAACCCCTCTTTGCATTCAGTAACTGAGATGTAAATTTGTTTTACCCATAATAAATTTGAAAGGTCAAAGACTCGAAGCAGATAGACTTAATTCCAAAATCCAGTAAGGAGCACTCTTTTAATTTGTATCGATATAAAACTTATAAGTAATTAATATGTATGTATTAGAAATCAAGTATATATTTAATATGTATTTTCTTTTTGCATGTACTATTATTCTAATTCCATTCAACGTCTCCCTTTAAAACATTTATAACTCCTACAATACTGACAAATCAAGCAATCCGCCAGCATTAGCCTTGGAAATACAAATTTATAATTAGTACCACTTTGTCTCTAAACTTCTCAATTGAGTACGTTGATATTGCTGGTGGTTTGGATGTAGTTGAGGTCCACTGAATTCAATGATATGATGGTAAATTTTATTTCACTTTCTTGAAATAGATAAAGGTTTAATAGATGAAGCAGACGTAGTGATTACGTTTTAAAGGAAATTGAATTTGGTTGTGGACTCTACTGTGCATTGTTATCGACGACCAGTGAGTGGATGCAGTTAGAGGGGAATCGGGAACTATTTGGTGATCATGATTTAGTTGGTTTGAGGAGGATCAAAGAGTATATGTCGATGCATAAATTACTCTATTGAATTTCATAACATTAAGTAGACTTGCGAAACGTGCTTTATAATCTCATTGTTGGAGATGGTTGAAATATCAATTATTTTAATGTTGGACAAAGAGTTTATTCAGTTGATTCATTCATAATGTAAATTGAAATGCATTGTGCCTACATTATATATAATTACTCTTCTATCGTCAAATGTATGCAATAATTTTCCAATGCATTGTGGGATTTCTAATTGAATAATTGTTTTCCCTCTACAAATGCAACGCGCTTTGAACTAAATAATTTAGCACACTTAAACAAAATTCAATTAAATATAAGTACATTTTATCGATCTGTAGAATTAAATTATCTCTACTAAATAATTGCCTAATACAAATATAACAATTGGTTTTCATTAGAATGCATATTTTAGCCAAATGGGACTGTATATAATACGTGTAATAAATAAATGTTTTCCTATAAATAAATAATGAAATGTATTAAACAAAATTTAATTGAGAATTCAATCAACTCGAAAGGTAAGTAAAGATCTATAAGTCTTATACTAAATGCATCAGACAGAACTATGTTACAAAAGTAAATTATTCTTTATTAACTCTGCGAAATGTTTGCATAGTTTTGCACAAAATTCATTGACGCTATCATATTGTGATACCTATTTGTTTATCAAACGCATATCCTCTGCATTGATGCCTGAATTAACTCTTAGAAAAATTAAAATCTGCATTTCCCTTTCAATGTATAGTAGAGATTTTATTCACATTCCTTTGGACATATTATGCTTGAGGGTATTTCTTTTAAGACTATGATACATGAGCTTTATACTGAAAGAATGTGAATAGAGTATTCGAAATCCTACAAGTATTTAAATTGCATTCGTTTCTCATTTTTGAGGAGGTAAGCTACACTGGAAACCCATATTAAATTCATACCCTAGGAGGGTATCCTTTTCCGAATTTTATTGTTGAAAAAATTGAGTAAAAAACGAGGGACAGATTTTTAAGATACAAGAAATCTTATAGCCTCACTTTTTCTGAAGTTAAAATGTTCTGTTTTTCGATCGAGTAATAAAATGACTTTATTATGTCTTAGAAAAATACCACAAATGTAAAAATGTAAATTTAAATGGAATTAAAAATAATGGAACAGTAGTACTTTAATTTAAAATCATATAATTCACTAGTTGTTAAAGATTTACCATAAGTATCACTAGCTCTTAGCTTTTTTTATTTCTTTTAACTTAATCCCACTTTTTAACTTGTTTCATTACATTTTTAAATAGCAAGAATGATAAACTAATGTGGGCTTGTTTCGATTTCATACATAAAATGGTTCTTTAAAATATATTTATCAAGGTTGGAAGAATTTTTAAGCAGGACAAAACTAATAATAAAATGATTTATTTAAGTAGAATATTTGAATTCCCTTTTTCTTTCAAGAAAAATATTGAAAATTGCTGACTGGTCGAAATTCCATGCTAATTGATAATTTTTTATTATGTACGCAAAAAAGGTAAAAAATGCAATATTTAAAGTATGTTCAGATATTAACAAAGAATATTGTAGAATAATTTAAACAATTAATTATATTATTTTGTACCTTTACTAAAAGATAAATTAATCATGTTATTCTTATTCATAATAATTTGATTTCCATAAGAATTTTTCCGTTTCAACGAGTTAAAAACGTAATAATGAGATTAATACGCTTCTAAATCTCTTTATATATAAAGGGCAAAGCCCACTCTGACTGACAAACTAATCACTAATTCTCCCACTTCCCATACAGTCACAGTCTTGAAAATTGGTACAAATGTCATCAAGACAAAAAAAAACTATTTCGATCTCGATTAATTATTTCTGAGGGGACCAAAAGGGTTTAAGTGTTCCAGATCTAAGATATTCAATTGTCCAATTTCCAATATAATCATAACACTGATATTTGGCAAAAATATTAACAATGGCATGCATAGAAAAATTTAACTATTCCTATGTCGATTAAGCCGACCAAACGGTATAGTGGTTAGCGTGCTAGCTTCTGGACCGCGAGGTTGCGGGTTCGAGTCCCGTGTTGGCATGGATGTTTGTAAACGTATGTTGGCTTGTCTAATGACGAATGTTTCGGCGCATTATAGCCCTCGTGTTGCTGACGGCGCCAGATAATCTGAATACAACCAACCTATGTCGATTAACAAATTTTAAAGTATAAAAAAGGGGTCGAAATGTTCCAGTTGAGAGATATCCAACTATCCCACTTCCAATATAATAACAACTCTGAAATTTCGTACAAATGTCAACTAGTGTAAGCATAGAAAAGTCAATTATTTCGATCTCGACCAATCAAATTTAAAGGTTCAAAAAGGAGTCGAAACGTTCCAAACGAGGAATATCCCAATGTTAAACTTTCAATATAGTCACAGCTCTGAAATGAGATACTAAGGGTCAACATAGATAAAATAAGCAATTCCGATATCGATTAACCCCATTTTAAATGGTCAAAAAGGGGTCAAAATATTCGATACGAAGAATAGAGCAATGTCCCACTTCCAATGAAGTCACAATACAATTTAATATTAATGTCAATAAGATAAGCTATTCTAATCTCGATTAAATATTTGAAGGGTCGAAAGGTGTCTAAACTTCCTAAAAGAAATATCCTGTGCAGTCCCACTTAAAAGATAGCTACCACTCTTAAAATTGGAATCCAGGGAAAGCACAGATAAATTAGCTATTCTAATTTTAATTCACTAATTTTAAAGTCACAAAAGAGATTGAAATGTTCCATACAAGAAGTATTCCAATGCTCTTTTTCCAATACAATCACAATTATAAAATTTGGAACAAATGCTAACAAGGGCAAGCATCGATAAAGTAAGGTATTCCGATTTTGATGAAATCATTTTCAAGAGTTGAAACGGGATCAAATGTTTGAAATAAAAATGTATAGGTGTCGTTTGATTTCTAAAATACATAGAGTAAAGTTTCGTAGTAAAACACGGGTATTCAGCAAGTTTAATATAAACATAGAAATAGAAGAATTTTTGAAAATTGCACGCACTTTGAAATACGTAATTTAGTACTTCATAATTATTACTCAACTTTACATAAAGTAATTCAAAATTAAATCATTGTTATGAAAACACTAAAAATATTGACCAAAAAAAAGGGATTCTAATGAATTCGAAACTAGTATGCATAAGCTAGATTAACAAACAGCAAATCAATACCTTGTTTTGTTCTTTCCTTATCTTGTTAAAACTAATTAACAACAATAATTAAATTTGTCGAAATGCTTGAAGTTCAACACTTCGGATGTCTCTTCTAAGTTATTCCGTACCTGGAGGCTCAGTTCCAAATTCGAGAAACTTTCTCCAAAGAAGCATTCTAGAAGATTCAATATGCCAAATATAGCCCAGAGCTTTGTGTGAACTTTTCATTTCACTCTTTAGCATCAACAAAGACTTGTATAAAAAAGATCTTATGAAAGAGCTTCAACGGAATCAAAGCAAACACCCTAATTATTTCAGCTAACACACTAAAAGGGCGAGCGTACGGAATCGCTCAGCCATTGTGAGTTTTCGGAAAAGTGCACAAAAAGCCAAACTTTTATGGGCTCTCTTGTAATTAAATTTATTTGTGTCCAATAGAAACCTTTTTATCAGACTAGATTGCAATCGAGAGTAATTTTTTTATCCGTTACTTCGAGGGCCTTATTTGATTACACAGAGAAATTTCGTTACATTCAGCGTTTTGGAAGCATGAAAGATAAGGCTTGAATATTAATGTCCCTTGAGATATTACATTTACCTAGAACAGAAGAGAAAAATTAATAAAAAAACCTACAATTTGAAATGTGTAACGCAATCCATCATTTAAACTCTTAATTTGTGTGAAACGCAATGAGATATTTATATTATTTTTTACAAATCTGATGAATAATAAATTTAAGGAAGTATACGTTTTTATGACTGCAAATCTGGAGAGATTTTATTAGTTTGAAACTGTAATGTGAATGGTATTTATTCAGAACTGATTGAAAGATGCACAAGTTAAAATTTCAGATAACTTAATATATTATGAGAAGTCTACACGAATGGGGGGGATGAACTATGTTTTGTCAATTAATGTGCATAAAGGAATTTTTAGGTGCAGAACTAAACTCAGGCTCAAAGGAGAAATGTTCGCCTTTCATGGATTTTGATTTTCAATCTGTTTGGTAGAAGGTTTTATAGTTTCACCAATTCTAAATGCAAATGCTGAGCAGTTCACCTTAAAATATTTTCCCAAGGTTTTTATTGTAAGTCATCACTTGACAGTTACGTACAAGACCTTTAGGATCGAAACATATCCACATTTACCAAAGAATTTAAATATTTTCATATATATTTACAAATTCTAAAGGTTAAATCATCAGTTGTACGAAGATTTTGAAATGCATTTCTTCCAGAAAAATTTCATCAATTCCATCCGTTTGTAGACTGATGATGCTCTATATGAAATGCTTTACATTTATGTTGCAATTATCAATAATTATTTGCTAAATATTAATTTATTATTTTTATACGAAGTACAAAAAAGAACTAAAATAATGGAGAAAACGGAAAACAGTTAAATCAAATCAGTGTGTTAAGGGGTTTGGTTGATCTTTATAACAGTTTGGCCCCACGACTTCTAGGTTATAAGACTACTTTAACAGTCTGCTATTTTCAATAAAAAACAAGTGTATAATGCTTTTAGGGATTTATAAATCTAAAGAAACGTCAGCAAGGCATTTTTTCAATCGATTTCAATGAATGAGCTACAATTACCACTGAGAATGCGAGCTCTAGTAAATTTGTCTCAAAAAGTTAAAAAATAAAATCCCTTTCTCAAAAAAAAAAATTTTAAAAATTAAAAAAAAAAAAACTTTTCTCAATCAATTCCTTTTTGATGCTGTTGTTTTTAATCTCCAACCCAGTCTGAGCCGACCAAACGTTATGGTGGTTAGCTTGCTAGCTTCTAGACCGCGAGGTTGCAGGTTCGAGTCCCGTGTAAGGTATAAGTGATTGTAAATGTATGTTGGCTAGTCAAACGACGATCGTTTCGTCGCATTATAGCCCTTGTGTTGCTGAAGGCGCCAGATAATCTGAAAACAACCAACCAAACCAGCCCATTCTGACGTGGTCAGACCATGTCAAGGAATCCGTGGACATACATAAAGTCTATGAAGAGAAGGGGAAAAGAATAAATTTCCTCCCAAAGGTGACTCATAGAATCCAGGATGTGTTCAGATGACGCCTGGTGCTTATGGCACTTTGGGCAAAGAGTGTCTCTATACCAGTAGTGGGTGGGGTTCCTGCCAAATCTTCATATTTAGAGATTTAATCAGAGGTGTAAAGTAATTGCTTTTTGTGTAAGAATCTATGAAATGGTTCTATGTCTTCTGAATAGATTCTAAATCTAAAGATTCGCAAAATGACCACAAAACGTTCCGAACATTTACAGCTGTGCAGATGGTGTTATAATCTGCTTTTCCCTTAATAAGGATTTTCTAATTTCAACGTTAGGAGGAATTATCGAAATCATTAATTTAGCAATAAAAATGTAAAGACCAACCAGAAAGTGTTGCGGTCGGATTGGGCTCTCCTATAGTGATCAGTTTTGGTCTTGCCACAAGTCTAACTTTTCAATACACGTTTAAGTTTAACTTATTTTTTTTTTATTTTACTGCAAAGGAAAACTCAACTAATATTTTAAATTGTTGTTGCTACTTAAACTTAAATATATATTTTTATTTCAGTATTACAGCAGGCCTACGAAGTTCACGTCTCTGACCATTTCGTTATAAGAGGGAGTACGGCGATACTGCAGTGCCAAAGCCCACCAGCTGTTCGACCTTTTATAAAAGTTATGCTTTGGTTAAGGGAGGATGGTATCAGTATTGGATCACCAGGAACTATAGGTAACTATAAAATATCTCTAGTATTAGTTTACTTTTTACGTTTTGAATTTGTGAGTTTGCTTTCTCAAATCTCTATGATCGTAGAGGAATTGATATGTCAATTAATATTTAAGAATTGAAAAATAAAGTTAAACTTGATTTCAAATATAAAATTATGGTACATAAACATAATTTCTATGGTTATTTTTATGAATAGAGTTTTAAATAGTCCTTAATTTAATAGTTTATGTTACGTGCATTACTTTATAAAAATTTTGCAATGATTTATCAGAAAATACAACCATTAAACTAATTTAATATAGTTTCGAAAACTTTATGTATTGCGAAGTTATATAGATACTTCTAAAAACTATTTCAACTTGATCTAAATAACCATTGGGGCATTGGGCAATATTTATAGATTATAGATCCCACTCTTAATGAGGGATATGAAGATGCGAATTCAAAATATAAAATTAACAGGAAAATATAAACTCTGTCTAATTGTTTATAATTTATGTTGAATCATTGTATGCATTTAAAATGAAAACATAGCATTTTAAACATAGCAAGCATTTTAGCTAACTTCGTATATTTTGAACACAGCACTTTAATTTTAACCCGAACACTTATTTGATCAAATGAATCAGCACAGGAATTACCAATAAACCTTAAACATTTCGTATTATCCACCAACTTTCCAGCAACTCCAACATTTCCTGGTCTTCAAACATAACCGCCATAAACTCAAATGTTCTTATTGACTAATGTCCTCCGCTCGTCACTTGTCAATATTTATTCAACAACATCGCGTTTTATGTGGACATTGCGATTTTATAGGGGCATTTGATCTTCAACTCTAAGGATATGCCATCGACATCAAGGATTTTAGTGTGTTTTTTATAGAACACGTGTATGTCGTTTATACCAAAAATTTATTTCTAAAGTTGCTTTTAAGTTGAAAGTTTGATCTTGCTGAGAGATTTATGTCGATGTATTTTGGGTGTATTTTCGAAGGAAGCTGTCTTTATATAGCGTAGGAACAACGTAATGTTATTCTAGGAATGACCACTCTGTGTTTAAGCACACTAAAATACGACTTTTGTAACTTTAAAATACTACTCAAGCATTTTGAGAGTCATTTGTATCTTTTATATTTATTTTTATACTAGAAATAAAATGAGTGGTTTTTTTGGGGGTTTTTTCCTTTTGTTTTTCTGTTTAGAGATTTATATGTTACAAAAATTATTACCAATCCTGAATGAAATTTAAAGCATTTTACTTGTTTATTATAAATTGTAGCACATTTTGAAATATCTCCACTTTTGAAAATGTCACTTGAAGATCTCAATTCTACATAACGATTATGGATTATTTTTTGTAATTATTTCCTTCCATCGCAGTAAATTACCAAAAGGACTTACATTGAAGAATCGCACAGTGTTACTGGTATAAACTTGCTAAATATAACGTTTAAAATCCTAAACTAATTTGCAATCCACAATTCAGAACCAACCCAATTTCATACTTAGAAAATATTTATTTATTGTGTATGCAATTAATGATAAATATTTAGAAAATTGGGTATGCCCTTATTCCACCAAATACCAATAAATCCCAAAATACCCCGATAGAGAAAAAATACATTTCTGAAAAAGAATATGATACTTAACAAGGAATTATAAGATTTCGAGGGCTTAAGAACTAGTCTAAAAAAACAGCTTAGTGACTTAATTTCTTTACAAATGTAAATATCGGTCAAAGTTGAGGGGAAACAAAGTTATAATCCATAATACGATATAGTTAAAGTAAAGAAAAACAAGTGATAAAAAGACTGCTTTTTTAATTTTATATGTTCCTCTATTTTCTTCTATCATTATTTCTATTGTAATTTTCGTTCAACTACTGACTTAAACTACTTTTTGATCACTATTTAAGTATGTTCGAAAGCAGCACGTCTTTGGAAGTATTAGTGGGATCTTCCTAAAATATTTTTTTATTCGTCCTATCATTCTTTTTTATGATACTTTTTTCTTTGTCAATTATACTTTTCTATTATAGAGTCAAGTATTTATAGTAATTATGAAAACGTATATTTTTTTTTTTTCAATTTTTATTTTTATATAGTTTCAAATTAGCCATATTAACAAGGAGTGTGGAACATAGTACAACTTTCAATTACTCTTTAATAGTGGTCATTACATTTAAATTTAACGTAGAATAGTGTTCTTAGTTTTGTATTTTCATTTATTTGAAGAAAAAACGGCCAGTTTGGTGATATATTTGGCTATAGTTCTCACAGGGGGAAAAAAAACATTTCCAAAATGGCAAATTTGGCGATATACTTTTCTATAATTCTTAATTTTCCTTTCTTATAAGTGAAACAGAAGAGAGGATAAAAACGGTCGTTGATGAGCGGTCGTTGATGTTCAAGGGAAGAGAACTGTGTGTCAACCGTTTTTCAACCTTTTCCACCGTTACAGTATTTTTACGGGAATTTCAGAGGCGGAGGTTTTTAGAACACCTTAACCTTTAACTGCTGTATTTAGGTGGTTTGAGGGTTTTTCCGCTAGAGCAACACATGGTCCATATTGCGCCTAACAAATTGGTGAACATCCGTTTAAAGTTTAAGAAACATAGTATCAGAAAAATTTATATAAAAGTCAAAGATGAGATAGTTTAGGGGGTGAAAGCATTCTACAAAAAATGACTCGCGGTCTGTCAGACCGCTTACAACAGGTAAAGGTTAAGAGGCTTTACCATCGAGATTTTTATCAAAATGGTTATAGCCGTTTTTTAGCAATTGCTGAAAAACTTGATTTTTTGATGTTTTGCGCATGCACTTGCACAATTACGATGAAAAAATTAATGGCAGGCACCATGGCCACCACAAAATGTACACGAAAGCTAAACATCGTAGGTCTGTTTTGGAATTATGCTGATCACGTACACACAGATACACAGAGAGAATTTTTTTCTATACCACTCTTTTAAAGTCATGATGTTCTAAAACGTGGAGAAATGCAAAAAAAGAAGGGAAAAAAATATGATTGAAAACAATATTTTTACTAAGTTATATTAACATCTGGGTAATTGAAAGTAAAAAAAGCAAGTGTATGTGTGGGGCTTTATAAGATATAATAGCAAACTTGTAGATTATCTCGATTGAACTCATAATGTATTATTGCTTTGTAAATTATATTATTGCCAACACAAAATAAAAATGTTAAACACTAAAAGCACTGAAAATGAATTTAAACTTTTAAAATGTACAAATAAATAAAATTGTATGATTTAAATTACAGAAACTTTTTTTTTCACATTTGTATTGTATTTTGTTACGGAGTGTGCGATTAGTAATTTATATTACTATACCATGGGATAACTTAACTTGATTAGACAGAATATGTTAAGAGAGATAAAAAGTCTCACTAAGCGACTCTATGTGTGAATGTAAATTAGAGTTGTCTTTAACAATATGGTTCAGGATGAATTTTTTTAACATATGATAGAAAGGATAATCTAATAAAAAGTACATACACAAAACCAAAACTTTAATTTGCTTTGTTGTCGAGGTTCGTTCTCGGCTTTTTTATCTCTATTTTTTGGGAAGAGAACATATATATATATAAAAGATGTTCAGTACGGATTCGTCAAATTTTGATTGACTTCATCCAAAGCATGAGTGAAGCGCGCGTGATAAAATGTGAGCGGTAAAAACAATATAGTACATTTTAGTTTTATTTTTAATTTCAATCTCAACAAGTTCATGAGCTTGTATAAATTAAATAATTAGATATCAGTATTAAATTAAATATATATAAATTGAATATCTGAGTTAGTTTTGGACGCCAGCATTACACTTTTATTTATAATAGTTATGACAAAAAGCACATAAAATATTCATCATCGTCTTTATTTGTTAAGCCAAATAAAGTTTGGTCATTTAAACCAACCAGCACCCCCTCCACCCCTAGCTGGATCCGTCAATGATATAGCCATTAATAATCACAAATGTTACGGCGCAACATGGCACTCTTGCAGCCTTTGTGCCGATAAAACTCAAAACAAACACCCACCATGATAATCAGAATAATTATTTTATACTTATATCAAATCATAAAAGAACCAGCCGAAGAAACTTAAATAATAAACGAATTCTCGAAAACAAATTTCGTTAAATGCAGATGAAAATATTTCTACACAGCAACGCATACTATTACTATCTCGCAAGTTTTTCGGGCATGTCACTTCCTCACGCGAACCTAACATCAAAGAGGCACGCCAAAGCAACCTAAAAGCAATTTCTGATAGGACATTCATTTCCAGATAAAACAAATTCCCGTGCAATTCAATTTTTCCCAAATGCATTTTGTTTTAAAACCTGTTTCCCTCGTTATAACGCATTTTGAACAAGCATGTGCCATAAAACTGAATAAGGACTAAGGAACGGAATGGTTACTACCTGGGGACACATACTTTTCTATGGTTACACGCAAATCGTAAAAGAGCAGATCTCAAAGACCAGTCTATTGTGATTTGAATTTGAAAAGTTGGGAAAGCGAATGAAATAAATGCTTATGTTTTCCCTCAGGGTTTATGGTAGATAACAAACACACTTTACAAAGAGAAAGAAAAATCGCTGTTTCCGCAAGATTTTTCTAATACTTATCATATTTTGTATGTGGGCGTAAACAAGAGGCAAATAATAAAAATGCATTTTTTATATCATTGAACTACCTTATATCAAGCACATTTGTTGTTGTCTTTTTATACGATCATTAATTAGAAATTGAATTTTATTAGATATGATTTATAAAATAGTGCTTACAGGTATTTTCACTTTAAAAATAAATATAAAATTGCTATTGCTTGCAAATAAAACAGTGCGTCACAAACAGTGATACTACAGAGTAAAAAAAAAGAACAACAAAAACCCATGATACTGACATTTAAAACAAAAATAAAATTTGTTTCCTGGAATAGAAATTAATATTTCAAGTTCTACTTCTCAGAACCAATTTAACCGATATTCAGTAAGGTAAAATTTCATCACTGGTATCATAACTCATAAAGCATCTCCAATTAACACCTAAACAACACTTTTAACATACCCAATAACAGTAAACAACATTTTTCATTACTGCGACCAAACCACCAACTGACGAAAATGCCGTAACATAAACGAGTTAAAAATTCGTTGATCAAAACACAATGAAAAATGAAGCTTTCCTTACCAGGCATTTTAAGCTGTATACAGCGATAAACAATCGCTATTCTCGCAATTAAGGGATCGCCTCAAGAGCCGCTATTAAAAAGCAAAAATGCAGCGGATCATTAACTTGCTATTAAAGTCGCTAACGTTGCTTAGTGAAGCGTTCATGGAAGATTAAAGTCTCGTCCATCTTTTACTCTTTTCTGTTGGATTTTTAACGTTATAATATCGAGTGAGGCTGCCAATGAGAACATTGTTTAAATTAATGGACATACCTAAAAGTGTTAGGCATTTTTTAGGCAGCAGAAAATAGGATTCTCTGAAGCATGCAATTTTCGTGAAAGTATCTTACATTAACTACACTAAAACTACACTTGTTTGTTTTTGTATTTCATAAAATATTTTGTTAGAAAGTAAGTATTCAAGCTGCATAATATAATTATAATATCAAGGAACTGTTATGCTTAAAAATACTTCATGAACACCTTCACATATTGATAATTTTTCTAGCTATACTTCAAAGTTGTTGTTTAAAATTAGTTTTGTTTGATGTCTAATAAAATCAAAATAGTAAATGTAATAAGGTTATAAATACATTTATAAAGTGAAATTAAATACATATCTTCATTGGCTTTGACTATATATAAGCGATCGTTTTAAATGGTCTTACATTCATTGTTTAGGTGCCTGGTGGTAATTCCGAGTTGACTATTTACCTTTGAAGACTCTTTTGAAGGCTTTTACGTGTGTTGCAAATTTACTACACTGACATCGTATGCATTATTCCAAACAATTTCCGACCACTACGCATAAGCAGATAGATAAAAACTTTAACTATAATTTCTTTAAAAACTGGAAGGTTATTTTATATATCATTTCAAAAGTATTTCACAAACTGGTACATTAGGGTGGAGCGAAAAAAACTTTTTTACCAAATTGCAATCGGCAGAGAGTGCAAAAGTTGTATTTTGAGTTAATTATAATATCGTAAAAGTTTGATCAAAATCCGTTAGGTGCCCCAAGCCCCTTGAAGATTTGCTAAAAAGTGATTATTAAGCAAAAAGTACTTTAATGGAAACATTTCGTAAAAAAAATTACAGAATCGGCAGGATAATTTAATAATTTAATTTAGATGTACTTAAATGTAGAAAAAAGTATTTTAAATTTCTTCATATTTTGAGGAGAAATCGACTCAAAAATACATTTTTTTTTTTTTTTTAAGTATTTCCAAGTTCGAAGAATATGATATTAAAATCTAAGATTATATAAAAGTAAACTTACTAGATTTTATTATACTAATAATCTGTGAAAGATATTTGCATTTCCAACATCTTTAAAAGGTGATTAATCATTTCCTTGGGTTCAACTTTAGCTTGTAATCATCAACATTAATGAAATATTCATTACTAGTTAATTGAAATCTTATAATCTGACTTAGTGTTGAAATTTTTTTACTAATGATCTTGAATTAAGTTTATTTACTATGAAACCATGACGCTATATTTTTCCTCATATATTTTCTGATGCTTCAGAGACAAGTGGGACTCAACATTCACCTGCTTGAGTGTGACAAGGATATGTTGCCCATTTCACCGTTTTCCAGCTATTCACTGCACTCTCAATTTCATCTGCTGGGATATTACTCATTATAGGAGGATCATAGGGACCAACTGTTTGCCAATTAATAAGTTCAGTGTAATCCTCCGATTTGAAATAAAGTTTTGGCACTTTAAAAGTATAAATGCTTACCGTTTCTTTCTTTTGACTGCTAGAAATTAATTTTCGGGATGACAAAAAAAAAAAAAAAAGACAAAAAAAAAAAAGACAAAAAAAAAAAAAAAAAAAAACGTGTTTCACTGAATAACATCATCAACTGTAGCTCGGATATCCGGTGTCATGCATCGAGAAAATGATACAAGTCTCCATATACGACGTGCTCCTTCTGTAAGAAATCTATTTCTTTTTACATGAAACCATAAAGGTGCATATACTTTCATAACATACATGGTAAGTAATATTAAATTGTCTTATGGAGTTTCTGTACCTGCTTGCAATCTTAAAATACGGTTTACAGTTGTTAGCCATCTTGAGTGTTCAACAAGACCAGGTTTTTTCAATGATAGATGGGAAGAACATGCTCCAAGTGATACAGCTAAGCAAATATCATATAAATATTTCTGTTCATTACTGAGAATCAAACTATCTATATTCGGCATATTCTCTAAACTTATTGAGGCAAATTTCTTTTTAGTGAGATTCTCGCATGTTTCAATGGCTTTGCCAATTGACCTGGAAAATACTTTGGACCAACTGTTGCAACATCCAATGTACATAAAAGGTGTCTTCAGGGCAGTTCGTTAGTATGAAGCAAGCAAATGCATCATTGTAATGATATCCCAAGCTTCGGTTCCAGCAAACGAATTACTCCCCCTTTTTTATGGAACAAAAGTCAATGACGTTTGTTCCATCTATCCAATTACACCTAAGTTCATTCAGATATATTTCACTTACTTCCAGAAATTGTACAATGAACTCTTCTATAGTTTTTGCTTCTCCAGTTTTCACAGTAACATGACCAATATATTGCGAGCCTGGTACCTGAAGAATTGTAAAATGCTCTTTTTTTTTCAGTATTTGAATACTATTTAAATACCTTATTGAATGTAGTATATATTTCTAATCCAGTGTTCAAGGTCAAATGATGGACATGTCTGACTTAGAGAATGAGTATTTCATTTTAAATGGTTTAAAATGAAAACTCACTTTTTTGGAAAAATTAAATATATTTAATAACTTAACCTCCATGTGTTACTTTATATACATGCAAGAATTATAATTATGTTTAGGTAAGTTATAACGTATAAAATGCACATATTGTTATCTTTTTCTTGCACTACAGGTCTGTTTATTTAGAAGCAAAATTCCATAAAATTTGACTTTTGGACTGTTTTCAGGTGTTTTGTGGCACCGGAAAATGTTATTTAAAATTGAAATAATTTAGTATGTATATTAACAAACTTAAACTATATGTTTTGCACCCCCTGCCGATATTTTGTTATTGCTAGTTACTTTTTTAACTTTTAAATAAAATTTGTCATATTTTGAGACTATAAGTGCCTTGGGGCACCAGAAAATATCATTCAAAATTAAAATAAGTCGGTGCTATATCTATTCAAAAATGCAAAATAGAACTTTTGCACCCGAATCATTTTTCTGACTTTTTAATTTTTTTCTCCACCATAGTGGGGCTGGCTTAAGTCGCGCAACCCATTTCGTCAAAAATTCAAAAAACAATCGAAACTAATTTATTTGACCCGAAACATATACAAAAACATCAAAAAGTTACTATAAATGTTTAAAATTCCCCCCTTCCTTCCTTCCCCTTCCCCTCTCTCTCTTTCTCACAGCGTCAACGCTCTGTACGATTACACATATTTCTGACGACTTTTACCAAGATCCGACGCGCAATTCTTTCATCTTTTTTGTAACTCATTGTCTTAACTCGTCCAAACTACCGGTGATGTATTGTAAACTTTGTTCTTGAGGCAACCCCATAAAAAAAGTCTAGTGGATCAAATTGGGGTGAAACAGGGACAACGAATATTCGGTGAAATTTGAGCATTTTTTAACTTTCAACTCATAAATGTTCATAGAGAATGAACTGCGTAATTTGGCGAGTTCTGTTCACTTTCATTTCAAAGAAAAGGGTTCAGTGTTGCCATTCGCACGATTCTGAATCTTAAACATTTTTCCGTGACTTAAGTCTCACTCTATAATACATTATCGTTATAGAATACTTTCTAATTGTATACATTAGCTACTAAGGCATCTTTTCAATATTGTATTTAATGTTAATCAAACTGAGGCTTATTTTATAATCTAAAATTGGATTTTCAACTGTCCCACGTTTCTTCTAAATAATATTTCACTCTTCCTTTCCTCTCCGATTGCAAGTTTTTTCATTGAAGATTATTTTCAAAGCTCTTTCCTAAAATTTTTTAATAATATTAGATTTCTTTATTATTTTTATACACATTATTTAATTAATCTAACTTTTGTCGGAAACACATTGAACAACATCTTACACATTCGGGTAAATTATGTGGTCTATGAAATAAAACAATACATTAATTACTCACTTTTGCTTGGCATTTAGAAAAGAATAATTAAATGTGGATGCGAAATTATATATTTTTTTTTTCATTAACAGGTGATAAGTATACAATTCTTACAACTGGTGAACTACTAATTAAAAATGTCGAGCCAAGTGATACGTTAATAGGTTACCAATGTCAAGTTCATCACCGATTGATTGGAGAGAGTAAACTCAGTACTTCATCTGGAAAGCTTATTATTAGAGGTATGTTAATTTGAAGCTTGTGACATCATAAAATGTTATCACATAAATATATTTTTTGTTTTAGAAAACACATTGAGACAAGTATTACATTAATGTAAATTAAAGCAATTTGGATTCAATTAAAGACAAAAAAACTAAATGCAAGTTGACCTTCATTATCAGTAAATAAGAGTAATGAGAGTTAATATTTCTGAAATGCTGATATCATACTTTTCCATATGTGAGTTTCAATTAACACAAGAAACGGAAATAAATGGATTTAAATAAAGCATTTACAGAAATAAAGTTACATTTTTATCTAATTTACCTAAAATTTACTACGTTTCATTAATTAAGTTTTTATTGTTCCATTCCTATGTCAATTGAGATTTTAAAATATTAAATAATGTGTCAAGTGGTAGATTTGAAGTCATTGACATGACAAATTGGTACAAAGCAGTCCAAGTAAATGCAGCCGTTAAATACCAAATTTTGGAAACAAAAAAATATACGAATTACTACAAATGTTCATATAAGAGGTTCATTAGCATTTAAAAAACAGATTATTTTCTCTTGTTCTCAATTTATGGTCAATAGGTATAGCCACGAGTAGATTTGTTAGATGTTATATTTTTACCACCACATCTCTTGGAATATTTAAGATCCGAATAGTCAGGTCACAAGCATCAGAAATTATCTATGTCTTTTAAGAAGATTAGAGAAGAAGTAAAAGAAGTGGTGAGTTTCACTTGAAATATATTTTCCTACACTAAGGCGGGTTTATTATTATTCGATAGGTGAATTTTCAGATATCGATGTATAAGTGAGAGTTTAACATTTTTGGACAAATTTTGCCATAAAATGTATTCTATAGTATAGGTTTTCTCGCGCTTGAATCAATTTTCCATTCATCGTACACTTTAGTAACCAAAACTACTTAATTTCTCTCAAAACTGATTAATTAAAATTTCTTGTGCCAACATCTCATAAAGTTGTCAAATTCCAAACCTAATACAGTGTTAAAAACTTGATAATATACAAAATTTATATTTTTAACAAAGCATATGAAAATAAATAATTTTTAAAGCTCATACGTTCACGACTCTGGCATATTTCAAACGCATTGACTTGTGCACCCCCGTTTTAAATATACGCACACTTCAACTTTATAACAAGTTTTATATAACTAGAGAAAATAACTATAATATATTTCATTAGAATAAGCGACCCAAAGTAATGGTCTCTCATTCCTACTCCAACCAGTAGATATGGCAACACAGTAAGAAATGTGTCTGCAGAGAGACAGCTACTATAGCTGTTTAGCGTGGTAATGGTCAGACTGCCTTTCTCTATTCGCCTATTCAACAGAAACAGACTATATAAACTGGGCATTTTTTTTAACATAGCTTTTCTTAATAAAAATAATAGATTCCTAACATTTGAAAACTCACTAAAACAGAATTTTCTATTTTCAACGGAACATAGAGAAATGTAAAAGATATGCATCCACAGACCACAAAAACTCTGACACAAACATACTAAATAATAAATTTTTCACTTGCATTGATCCTTTCTATTTTTCAACAGAGCCTCACACCTCCCTCCCACCAACCATAACAGAATCCCGTCCCATAATCAGGGCTAGAGAATCAGAAAGAGTCTTCCTCCCCTGCGTGGGTCAAGGCTTCCCCGAACCCACCTATAGGTGGGGACGAAGAGACGGGGACAGGGTGACTTCATTTCACCTGGGAGACAGAATCCTACACAAAGACGGAGTGCTCATTATTCAGCAAGCCGCTATTCAAGACTCAGGGGTGTATGTCTGCGAACTGAACAATTCCGTGGGACAGGATAAGGCGGAGACAAAACTGCTTGTTTCGGGTGAGAAGAAGGATTTCAATCTAACTTTAGATTTATACTGCGAGAGATATTTTATGTGCTATTTGATTCTTGCTTTAGCTCGTTTAGAAATGTATGTATGTTTTTATTTGTTTGAGATATTTTGAAAAGTGTTGTATTTTATCGGGCATGTAGCCAAAACGAATTTTGTTGCTATTATAAATAATAGAGTTTTTGCAATAGTTTATAAATGAATATTTTGTAAAACATCTCTGAATTAAAACTACAGTAGATATTTAATGTAGAAATAAATGTATCATGCAAAAGATCAATGTAGTATTAGAGAATTTTTTATTTTTTTTTTCATTGTTATCATAATTTCTTTGAATGTAATATAAAAAAAAAAAAATCAAAAACATACATAAGTTTTCTTAAATGTATCAAACAACGTATGCAGTTCTTAATATTTCTACAACGTATACCTATATGATAATATTTTGTGACTTAATTATTGTACAACTTTTAACTTTTTATTGGATTGATTGTAACAGATAATATATATCATTCATTTCTTATTTTTTAATCATAATAACATCTTTGTTCATTATCTTTAATACAAAATAGTCTTAAATTTTACGAGATTAACAAATAATTGCCCATAAAACTAAATTTTATACTAAAAAAATACAAAATTATATGCTAAATTACAATTTTACTAAAAAGCATTTTCAAAAGCCAGATAAATTCCATTATATTTATAACCAACAATAGTTTTAAAACTTAAATCAATTCTTCCTCACAATTTATTTAAAATATTCTCTCATGAACGTGATAAATAACCTACATTCAAAGACTTTCCCCATTGTCCATTCCATTACAGCACCACTGTCTACGAAGATTGATCCGGAGTCGCAAACTGTGGACGTCGGGAAAATGGCCACCCTCAGTTGTCGAGTGATGGGTCACCCCGTCCATTCCGTTGTCTGGTTGAAAAATGGCCAAACACTGGTGGCGAATGGTCCTATAAAACTTGTCTCCAGGGATATTCTACAAATCAACCCGATCCGCAGGGAGGATGCGGGCATGTATCAATGCTTCGTTAGCAATGACCAGGAAGTTGTTCAAGGGTCCGCCGAACTCTTCGTCACTGGTAAGAAACACTTGGAATTTGGTTTATTAATTATGTTTTTCCAATATTTTCATGTTTAAAAGAAAGTAGTTTAAAAGTCGGTGAATTTTAAAGATGCATATTTTTTGCTATAACCTTAAACTCAATGTCTCTATAATTACCATATCGTGATTTGTTAATGAATTTGAGTTATTTGGTAGGTAGTTAATGAAAACAAAGACAAATTCAGACTATATTTCTAAAATGTATTTGATCGTATCATTTTCTTTTAGTGTAAAAATATCAAATTAAGTGTGCTATCTTTCATTTCATTAGACTGTATAACATCACTCAAATATATATATATATTGTTTTGAAATAACAATATATCGTGTTTGATTGTTTAAAAGTGATTCGTTACCGTTCGTTGTCAAGGAACAAAAAGTATTTGTAAAACAGTTTTCTGTCTTGGGGTTGTGATTCTAAAATGTGTGAATAAAAGCATACGAAAATATTTATAAATCAAACATTTTAACTAAAACCCATAGACAATTAATGAATTTTCAAATAATGCGTAAGCAAAATGTCGAAAATAACTGCAAATTTAAAAAAAATATTACTCATTTGGTCGCAATATTGTTTGAATATTTCAAGAAAATTAATTTTACAATATTAAAAAACATTCATTAAATCTCAATAGAATAAGCAATTACCTATCGCAATACAATGAAACTATGAGCAATACAATAAGCAATTTCAAATATTAAACAAATTATTCAGATATAATTAACCAAAAAAAAATGAGTATTTGAATGGAAGAAAAATACATTATTTAATTAATATCACAGTAAATTAAAGATTCCGTGAGAAGTGAGATCAAGAAATACAGTGCGATATGGAGGGCTGTTATAAATATTTCCATTGATAAAACAAACTTTTACGCCAGTAAAAACTGCTTCTAATTCAGAGCACACTCTGCTTCCTAATTAATATTTTATTCTCAAGTCCTCAATCCATCAATACTAAAAAAAAAAAAGCATTGAGTCCTCCAAATCAGAACCCAGAACCAATCAATTTGCGCCAATATTTCCGACATGATGCACACCGCCCTTTCACGCCTCAATAACATCAATTCGTACTTTTCCCGATTACTCTAGATGCAAGCCTGTGGACCCAATCCTTTCGCAATGTATCACAACGTACATGAAGCGTTGCGTGACCTTTAGGTGTTCGTGACTTTTAATTAAATCCTCGCTTTTGTTCGTATTGCACTTTTCTTTGTCAGTCACTTAGAACCGCAATCACACAAAGTAGTGTCACGAACGGAAATGCTCGTATCCGTTATGTTTCAGTTGCCGATGTTTGGGGGATATTTTACTCTTGTGTGAACTATTTGTATGGATGCTAATGATGATGTATCACGCATGTAAATTGGAAATCTCTACACTTGGTTTATTCAAAATTCTGTTCTGTGGAGTTTAGTATGAATGGGCTATTTATTAAGAAATGTTTTAACGTGATTTTTTTATTCAATACAATTATTTTAAATTTGCTACCAGCTTACATTACCTGACTTGTACGGCACTTCAGTTATATTTAGATGTCAGATGTAGGCAAAATGTTACGATATTAAAGTACTTTATTGTAAGAACTACGTATAATTATCAATGATAAATACAAAGGTTTATTTACTTTTTCTATTGATATCTAATAAGAGCTTTTTACTCTTAATTTCTATTAAGAGCCAATGTGCGAATACGCAGATGTTGTTAAAATAGTCTGGATTCAAACCGTTTTAAATTAGTTCTGTAGATACCAAGTTGTGAGCAAATCATTCTCTTTCTCATATTTATCTCATTAATCAAGAATCTTCATAATTAGATAGAAGCATTATCCCTATCATCTATATTGATGAAGAAACCTATATAAATCTCAGTAGTCTCAAGTTCAAAGGGAACTCCATTTGGTCAGTTTGTTAAATGAAAAGTTAAATGAAATTTTCTTACCTATATTCTGGTTTAATCAGCAGAACAATAAAAAAAAAAAAACTATTTAAATTTGTGAAAAGGATTTCCTATTATTTGCATATTTCTCTATAAAACTCTTTATCATAAAGTGCCAGAATGAAACTTTGTTAAACATATAGTTAAGTTCGACTGGCAAATGACTGTTATTATAAGGGGTGTCAAAATAAGAATAAATACAAAAGTTTCTATAAAACAAAAATAATATAACACACAACTAGTCGGTGGGATGAAGTGGCTAGCAAAATGTCTATCAGATGCACCCAACGAAGATTAAAACAATGAATACTAACAAAATACTTATCACATGATGTAACTCAAGCTACCATCAATTTAAGTAGATATTTTAATGACTCTGTGGAAGACAAATCAATAAAATACCATTTAGTTTTCTTATAAAATAATAATACCTCGAAACATAATATGAATATTTCAAATATATTTAAGTACCTACATATGTAACGATTATTATATATGAAAGGCTAGGGCGTCTTATTTTTACTAACAAAATCTCTTACATTAAGACCCAAAAGATATGATGGGAATTACCATAAATCTTTATCCCTCTATCTATGTAGCATTCGTTGGAATATCGATATATGTTTATTAAGGTGCTGTAAAAAAAAAACTTTTTAATCTGAAAATCCAATAGAAACAAAAAGTTATGTTTTATTTTGAATACGAAAAACACAAAATTTCTAAATTTTTGGAATATACATTGAGACTCCACTTCTGTACCAAAATGTACTTAAAAATATACACTGAGTATAAAATTGCGAATTTGACATTGTTTATAACTCATAATTAAATGTCTCTTCTAATATCCAATATCTAATAAAGGTTGAACTGTTATTTTAAGGCCCTTAATATTATCTAAAGGGGGAGGGGGGGGGCATTTTGACAGCGAACAATGAAGTACCAAAAGAACAAATAAGAGTTTACTTGAGAATCATTTTAATTGTCAATTTTTCACCACCTGCATTTAAATTAAACGTTACACAGTTTTTGCGGTCAACACATAAACGAGAAATTTAAAATAACTAGGAGTTTAATATTAAGAGTATTATAACATAGCTTTTTTCTTTATCACATAGCAATAAGATCAATCAAAATGTGTTAAAATCCGAAATTATCCTACTTAAATATGCAATTCTCTCTCGCAACCAATCTGCGTGACTCAGTTCGAGCTCGAATAAATCCGTCCCTTAAATGTTCTCCGCGGACGGTGGCTACTGCTTCTGTACTAATTGAACATATATGTTTATAGCTTGAGAGTGGCATGGCAGTTCGCAATCTTTAAGAAATCGGACTTGTTTCATTCTTGGGAGCTCGTGCAGCTCATCATTTTTGGAGCAGTAAAATAAATATCGAGGCTGCCACTAAGGGGGTTTTGCTTTAAAATTTATCAAAATATCAATTTTGAGTTTATTATTGTTTATTAAAATATAAATTATTTTCTTCAAAATGATACCTTATTTGTTACAATATCTTATTTAGAAGTATTTTTAATAATTTTTCGAAGTATACACACTGCTCCCTTACCCGTCTACTGACTTAACTCTAAATAACGTTATCTCAAAATGAATTTTTTCATCTTTAGGTACATTTTTCTCCAAAAATTCTAAAGGTAAAATCCTGATTTTCTTAAGGTAAACATTTAAGGTACATCTAAGTATTTTAATTGAAGGAATAAAAAAAAATATTGTTTATTTTTTATAGAAGTATTTTAAGTTGAAATTTTGTGAACTTTTTTTGGACACTTTTTAATAAAGCCATATTTATTTCAATTTTTTTTTTTTAATTAAAAACTCGTCTTGAAGTATTGTTAAATATTTGAATAATATATGGTAAACATTTCATGTATATAGGACAGATGGTTCTAGAGAAAAGTGTACCTAAACTTTTAAAATTTAACATGGGCTTCTATAGAGGTCCCGGACCACCTTAAATTTTCAGAACAACGACAGAAAGACACCACCTTTAATTCCGATGTTGGCAACGTTACCTTCAGATATTTCATTGTCAGACACCTATCACAGACTTTGGAAAAAGATGGGGCGCTAACTCGTGCCTGCAAATAACTGGGGGGGTTTTCTGGTTAGTAAAATCAAGATCAATTGTGTAATCATTTTGTGTTCACCACGCTGGTCGTTCAGAAAAACTTATCCTTTTGCAAGAACTTTACGAAACCTTCCCACTTGCACTTATGAAATTCACATTTGCAGGAAACATTATCAAACAACTTTTTACCAACATTTACTTTTGACAATTTTTAATTACTTTGATGTTTTATATGACACTCTCGTTTTGTTTCCTATTGCCTCTAAATAATTTCTTAAGGTTTTGGTATTTATTTTGAAAATATAGAGTAATTTGAAGAATTATTTCTCTTGAAAACAATTGGAACAGAGGCACGATTCCAAAGCACTTTTAATATATCTGCTCTAACTGTGGAAAATTCACTGACAATGTGTGCACTTAAATTCCAAGCGGTATTTTAAGTCATTCTGTTAAAAAAAATGAATTATTTATTTGTCGATAACATATTATTAAGTATCACCTAGATCTCATTATCAAGTGCCTTTCTCCTTTTTGTTCTTCTCTGTTTGCTTTAAATATTTTCTGATAATATTATTTTTCCATAGCCCTTAAATAACATTTAACTCAACTTTTCATCACTAATGAATTTTAAGAAAGATATTTAATTATGCATTATAAGTAAAATAAAAATACTCAATTTTTCGAAATGTATTACATTTTTAAACAATATTGGACCCTCAAAATATATTCCGAAAGTTCTGAAACTCGGTATTTTTCTTATTCAATATAAAACATTTGATTGCTTTTGAATTTTGAAATTTAAAAAATAAAATTTATTTTCACTAAACTCTAATTTTATAGTTACAAAAGAATATCTATAAAAGTAAATAAAAATAACAGTAATTATATAAGAGCAACATTTTTCAGCTATATGGATCAAGGGAATATCATTCAACATTTAAAACTCATACAGAAAGTGTATGTAATTATTTTTTTCTTAAAACTCCAATATCGATTAAAATATTTTTTTTAAAAAATCCTAAATTATTGAAGCTAAAATAATAATGCATGCCTACGTCTCACTTTTATTTCAGCCATTTTCGATTCTAAAACACTTATATCACGATGAAACAGCGCGAAAAATGCCAGGACTCTGCGGCCCCATAAAAAAAGTCGTAAAACAAGCATCGCAACCTAATGATACCGATCTCACTCATCTATGCATCAAGTTCACACTCTTAACAGGAGTTTTCACTCTCGATGCTTTCGTCTTTAATGACGCACAATCAAGGGCTCCTCTGAGAATAGTTTCAGGCACTTTGGGGTCTTGTTAAAATACTCCGTCGAGTCTTTAATTATTTATCGGGAAACGTCAGAAGATGGAAATTCTAATTGATTCAGGACTATGGCATTCCCCTATTTCCAGAAAGTTTTAAAGCTTGGATTATTATTTTCAAAAGTCGGAATAAGAGCACTTAAAGTTTATTATGGGGAAAAGGGGTTTTGATGAGAAATGTTTGATTGCATATTTATGAAGAATATTCATGACGCGTAATTTCTTGTTTTTGTTTAGGATTGCGTCGTTAATTAGTGTCGGGATGTACGTCCCCAGCAATTAATATTAATTTTAGTTACTGTGAATTTAATGGGTTGATAAATATTTCAATAGTAAAGAAATATTTTTTTAAGAGGAATTGGTATATTCGTAATATCATTAGTCTTAATGATCAACATTAGTATACTTAGTTGTTTTGATATTTTTAATTACTTATATTTATGCATTGAAACATTCTGTAAGTCATCATTCAAATATAATGTGAATAAAATAGAACTATGAAATTTATTGCATGAATGCTAGCTTGTATGTTTTTTAACGAAAACATCATCACGAATAGGAGTAAATCTTTAAATTACTGTTAATTTTCATGAGTGCAGTTAATTGGGGAATAAAATTTGTTAATATATCAAATGCACATTTTTCAGACCTTACAATAATTTCACAACGGCCACATTGAACTAATATATATTTATTTTAGAAAATTAAATATGTCGGAGATTAAAGTGCAAAATCATATTTTTATCGAAATATGAAATTCTCGCTGACATTCATAACATACGAAGATAACTACTAGACTGTAATGTCATTTTGTAAGAAAAAACGTCGGAAACAAGAGATAATGAAAACAAATTTTGGTTAACCAAGAAAAAAGCATGGTTATCGCATGTTATCAGAAGAAAATAACATTTAAACATATATATATATATATATTAAAATTGTGTTATAAACAATACAACACTGATACTGTAAGAATTATTATTTGAATAGACTTCATGCATTTCTACTAAAATCGTAAGGATTTAAAAAGATTTCAATCTTTGGCCTATAGATTGTGATTAAATATTTCTTATTTAAAATTGGCATTTAACTCTCAAACCTCTAATCCAATACATCCGAATTTATTCTTGTCACTTAAACACTAGAATAAAATTAACTTCAAGGTGAAATGTACTGCATGGAAGTTTAATATTATGAGTTCAGCTAGAAGATTTAAACTCTGGAAAAGACTTTCAAAATAAAATATAAAAGTTATAAGTATTAAAAATATTTTTAAAATTGAGAAAATAGCAAAACCGAAAACTAATCTAAAGTATTTTTACCTAAAGAAGTATTTTTCAAAAGCTGGCGAAAAATACAAATACCTATACATACTTTTTATTGTAAATAATAAACTGGTCTGAATGAAACATATAATTATTTCTATTCCGTTATATGCATGCTTAACCTTAAATAATATTCATTGAAAGATACCTAATGATAACACAAAATTATTCTTGGAATTTTAGAAGATTATTGTCATAGCAACTGAAAGAGAGATGTTTTTTTTTTGTTTTTTTTTAATCATCAAAATAACTTGTAATTAGTAAAGCAAAAACAACTTACATAGTTTGAAATATTGTTAAGTGATATTATTCATCATTATTTGAGTAACAAGGTTCTCTTTGTTACGATATTGGTTTATTAAAGAGCTAGAAAAAACGATTCACCTTCCTAATACAATGACATTCCCTTCGAGCACGTAGAACTGTTTCAAAATACATACAACTACATCATGATTCTATCAGCCTAGTCCTCTTTTGTACAGCCCATTAACAGGTATCCTTCACATACTTTATAATTGTCATATTAGGTGATTTTAATGGTCAATAGAGAATGAATTCAGAAGAGTGTTTCTCATCTGAATCCATCTTCTATTGGAATCTATTCTCTGGAGCCAGTTGTTAGTAACTTTCAACGTGCTTGGCATTGCATTGTCCTGTTGGAATTGTCCAAGCTCGCATTTCAGGAATTCCCTGTACCATGACAGAGATTGTACCAGATAAAACTGTTCTATGCTGAAATGCAAATAAAAGCGAAGTCACGACTGTCAACTGGCAACTATATATAAAAAAAAAGACTCGTAGGTAAGGTGTAACCAGTCTTCAACAGTTCAATGGTGATTCTAGAGTTCCAGGCGATCCCCATAGTATTGGGCATGCAAGTTATCAAACTAGTCGTTGAACTTTAAGCTCTTTGGGACTTTAGATCCGAAAGTCCACAGAATAATACATTTCACAAGTCACCTCTACATTTGTTAGTGCTCCAAGATTGAAATATGTCTTAATGTGAGGCAGTGTTGTACGTCTCTTCAGTCAAACGTGTAAAGGGTCGTTTTCTAAATCCACTGCAGTTGGATATTTTTAATTTTTCCAATTCCTTGTATATATAGTGCATCCTTGTGATGATCGTTCTCTAAAATCTTAACTTCGGAAACATTGGGACTTATCGCAGGTGAAGCGACTGCTAAGACGCGGTAAAAGTCACTAAAATTTTGATAATTTGCCATAACAGCGGCAGAAAGCGGTATAAGTTTCTTTCGACATTTGTTGTCTTATACAGAGGCTTCTGGTCACAGCGAATTGTATTGGTGGGTGGCATTTCTCCTTTATTTGCATACCTGTGACTGTCAGTTTTTGAGCCACTTTGGTGTATAAAAGAATGTTCAACCTGACTTACAAGAAAACTTTGTCAAATCAATTTTATTAAGTTCTAGTTGTAATCATAAAAATATTTTAAATGTTAAAAAATCTGATTTTTGTAAAGATTTTTTTTAAATAGATGTAAAATTTTGCTTCCATTCTAATATCTTTCATTTTAATATTTTTTTATACTATAAGGTTACCCATGTAAAATTATAATAGATTATATATTATAGGCACATTTTGCAAAATGAGTGAAGAAGTAAGAAAGTAACTGAAAATATAAAAGAAAGTATTAATCCTTTTAAGAAATGTATTAGTCAATGCAAAACCTTTTAATTATTCAATACAAGATAATAAGGCAATAAAGGCATAGAAATCAGAGAATTTTTTTTTTTTTTTTTTTTTTTTTTTTTTAATTTGGCAACTTTAAATTCTCAGTTTTGTTCCATAGTTGTTGTACTACACCAGTTTCTGAAAATTTTAATAAAGATGCTACAAACTATTGAATTCCATTTCAAAGACACGCATAAAGCTTATGCAAAGTCTATGTTTTAGATTATGTTTTGTTGATGAGAGTTTTCCACGTATGTTATAATTTTATATTTGTCTTAATTAAATACTATCTAAAGGTTAAATTTGTATTAAGAAATGTTGGTTACATTTACAATGACGGACCAAATTGTGAATAGAAAATACTCTATTCAGCATGAACTAATTGAAAGCAGATGAAATCCCGATTGAGCAATTTCAAATACTAAAGAAGACGAAGTGGTTATTGGAGGACAGAAAAACTTCAACTGGAATTGAGAGAATTTGAACAAGAAAAGAAGGAATTAAAAGATGGAAAGAAAAAATTTAATGAGAATATGAAAAAAATCCCCATCAATATTTCTAATTTATGGTAAACAAACAATTTCATATCCACTAGAGGGAATGCAAAACCACAAGGCAGTGTAAAACCACCAGGGAGTACAAAACTATCAGATTATATTATTAAGGAGTAAGTTTATTGAACTTGTCTTAATGATGTATCGCAGCATATTTTAATTATAAAAAATGCATGCCACAGAATCCTCAATAATTAATTTTGGCAGTTTTCTCTAATTAAAAGGCACACTTACGAAATAGTTTATAGTAATTAAATTTTGTTTCCAAAATCAGAAGATAAACTTTAGTACCTTTGTTAAATGTAAAAGGAAAAAAAATACTTCATTGTTAAATTTTTCCTTCCATTATTAATATATTCCGATGCTTAATTAAATGAATAGTTATGCAGAAAGACCGAATATTATTTGAAATAAATTTAGGTTTTTGCTATATGTTATACAACTTAAAGAAAATTTCATCTTACACAAAAGTCTTCATTGAATTACTGTCTCCGACTTATTGCAAAAACGTATAACGAAAAGTAAACCCAGCCACTTCAAATGCTTGTAACCCTTAACTTGAACTCAAGTGGTTGATCTGAAACAAAGGAATTTTCATCATTTTCTTGGCGAATATGAAAAAAATTAATTAACCTTAGTTAAAACAATAGGAGGAATAATTAAATGTCGCTGTCGTCAGAAAAGGAAAAAAAAAATCGTAGGTCACTGCTGTTGTCTTTTTTGAACACCTTTCAAGTAACACAAAAGATTTACATAAATAATTGTAATTAGTTTCAAAGACTAAGAAAATGCGGTAAAATGTCCTTAATTAAAAACTTGGCTGAAATCCAATTGCCCGAAAATACCGATAAACACGCAAACGAGCAACTTATTAAGTAATAACAAAAGGAAAATTCATTTTTAACCTCTTTCGATTCATTTGCGTTAAATGCAGAATAATTTTACAATTATTATTTAAATATAAAATGTTATCAATAAATAGTAGAGGAGACCTTTGTACCTAGTGCCGCCTTTTTTTAATGAGATGCAGACACAAAAATGAGCCACTGAGCCGTTTAAAAATGCGAAACTGATATGCATAATCTTTATAGTAATTATTTCCCATTAGGATTAATATAAATACTTAAATAATAGATTCTGTCAAATAGGAGGTTTTTAAAGAAATTTCACAAATGGGCCCTAGGTACAAGACTCGATGTACCTAGGCCTATTCTCTTTAAGTGAGGTTTCAGTCCCTAATGAAAAGAAAACAAACATACGCTGATGATTATAAAAGAAATAATATAAAGTAATTATCATTCATTGGTTTATCACATAACAACTATAATAGATTGCAATGTGTCAAATTGTTAGTGAATTACAAGTATTTTCATTCCTTGTAAAACTGATTCCAAAAAAATGAGCTGCATGTGTTATGGATTTGAAGCACCAACAGATTTTGGTATTGACAATTTGAACACAATAAGATTTTATGTGGCCCTAGGTACACGACTTGCTAATTTCCTATATAATGTCTTCTACTAAAAATGCACATGAAGAAAGGACTTGACTTATTTAAACATATCCTTTGTACTCAATGTTACAAACAAAATTATTTACTAGAATTTAAAGAAAAGTATTTGATTTAACTTTGTGAAACAATAAAAGACATGAGCTGCAAAATATTGCTGCAAACCATACAAAAAGGTTTTACACTTATAATTTGCCACAGCTTTCTCTTCTAAGATTTCAAAATGGCTGCCAAAAGAGCAATTGGGTGTTGCCACTTATCCAAGTGAGTAAAAATACTTAGAACTAAACATTATTCAATAAAAGTGAGGTGGCCCTAGGTACATGGTGGTCTTAGGTACACAAGTCTCCCCTATAATGTTTTACAAATGGAATTAAAATATTAAATGCACAATGCAGTACCAAGAGTGATATAATTCCTTTCTCCACTTTTAATAATCACTAAGTTGTAATACCATGCAATTTTAAAATTAAAATTTTAATTTTAATTTTGAAATTTAGTTTTCAGTAAAGCCAAAAAAAGTTTCAACTCAAACGTTGTTTAGTAACCAAAAGTAATGGTGAAATTGAAACATTAAATCACGCCTACTCAACTGTAACCAACGTAATAATAGACAATTCATAAAACGGAAATATTTGTAAAAAAGAAAAGGTCGTATTTTCATCTACAAACATAGTGATTTAGAAATCTTACAAGTTGTAGTACTACTAAAACCTTAGAATATGCCATTTCGGGAAGCACTTTTTTAAGCTTCAGTATTGATAGGTTTTCCTGCTAATATTTGAAAGGCTACTTAGTAGGTATTGTTGATGTTTCATCGGTCCTTCACGTTTATTTTTGTGAAATATATGTAATCTGTAACTGCATGTGATTTTTATGACTTCTTTCTTGGCTGGACATTGCATTATCTTTTAAGTAGGTACAACGAACTTGATTCAGATAATTGACCAGGAAGCTCCAAAACTGCAACAAGGAACCGAATATCGTTGTTTGCTGGTTTGAACAAATCAAGACACTGACTCCTATAATAAAGATACGTTTTTAACGTCCAACATATTTCATATTTGTTTAACTATTCTATTTAAAACTTAAGCTTGATAAAACCCTTAAAACGTTTCATTGATAATTTTTACCTGTATCCCAAGTAAAATTAACAAAATATGAGAAAGTCTTCAGAAATAAGAATATTCTATTTTTATTAATTAATCAAATTCTACATTCTTAATACCTGACTAAATATTAAATTGAAAGCTAATATCCAAAGTTTTTAAGAAAACATTCGCAAAATCAATTATATTGTCATGTTAGTTGAAGTTTTGGGTGTTTTATATATATATATTTTTTGCGTAGGTACTTTATTTTTCATAAATTGTCTCAAAATTTTTCCCTACATTTTGCATTTGTGAGAAAAATATTTGCCAAATTCTAAAACTCTTATTTTATGTAATTCAACCCATTAAAATAATTAGTTTTTCAGGAGATATTATCAATAAGGATATTATTTTATTTGAAATATTTATATTAAGATTAATAAGTTATTTTCAAAATATTGTAAGCTATTGAATATAATTTTAATCACTTTTACTGGAAAATACATAATTTAATATGAAATTCAAATTAATCCTTTTTACTCCATTCATTTGTAAATTTGTAAAAGATTTCAAAGAAAATAATATTTTTTTATTAAAATGTTTCAACTTCATGAAATACTAATATAATTGTACTTTGTACATTATTTGTACTGCATTCCCAATTTTGGATTATTGCTAGGGGCAATAATTTAAACTATTGAATAATTCAACCTTGAAATAAAATATTAATGTTGATAGATTGTTTTTCAGTTCGAAAAATGTACTGTAGTTCTAATAGCGTTGTTAATACATATAAGAAAACATTAAAAAAATTATTTAAGAATTATCTTATGACATTGAATGTAGTCAAACTTTTAATATCATTGTAATATGAAAAAAAATTATCCAAAGTAAAAATAATGATTGTGTATATTCAATCATTGTGTTTTATTTTTTAAAGGTACTTTAAACAACAAGCGTTGGTACATTGTATTAAAAGTTGTGTTATTTAATTCACAGTGATATTAGATTCAAAGTAAATATTTAAATCACTAATTTACTCTCAATTGGCCATGCTGCATGTATATTTAGAAAAAAATCATTTAGTTTTGTTGTCAATTCAAGCAATTTTCAACTGTCTATTTTAACAACAAAATTCAACTGGCTATTTAAACAATAAACAGCAACCCATATAGCACATGGACATCCCACGGTAGTCAATAATGCTAAAGCCCTCCTCTCCAGGAACGCCCAAATCCTTCCTGCTGTGCTCCTAGGGAGGACCTAGTAAGCGTAAAATGTCTGCTTTTGTGGCTCCCGCAGTCCTCCCCAGGAGGTCACCCCTGGGAACTTCTAGGGAGCGATTTTGGATGTCGTAGGGAGGCTTCAAAGTCATCCAATCTGCCGTATCGTACTGGATTATCGTGCATGGATTTTTTTTTTTTTTTCAGTGACGAAATTTTAAGTTAATTTCTAAGATGATTGAATTTGTTAATTTTGATTCCCATTTCGTCTTTAACTATCAAAATGTACACCCAAAAATGTCACTTCCTAAAAGCATCTCTATACATAGATGACTTTTGAGTCAATACACGCCTGAAATTATCTAGAAAAATAATTCTGGCATCTAAATAAATAAAAATCCCCTTTATAAAAGTAGTTTTCATTCATTAAAACTTAACATTAAAGCCAAATAATAAATCATACTGAATTGAAACTTTTTTTTTTCTTAATCACATCTACATTTAAAAGAAGTATGAAGAAATGCACTTACATTTATTTGATCTTGAATACATGATTCTGCCTGAAAAACAAATTTTCTTTGAAAGAATTCAAATCTAAAATTTGTAGGCTAGATACCAATGAAACAACTTTACAACCTAAATAAAAATCACTTTTATGCAAAAGTTTTCAATTAATAAAATCTACTTAACATTAAAACTCAAGGTTAAAAGATTAAATAAATATATTGAACGATACTACAATAAATCAAAGTTGATTTTACTTAAGATTGCATCCACTGTTGTATTTTAATATAAGTCTGAAAAAATACACTTAAATTCACTTTATCTTAAATATATGGTTTAGCCTGATAAAAACAATTTTTCTTTGAAATAATTGAAACACAAAATTTGTAAACTAAATACTGATGAAAAAAACTTGGTAAAAAATTTCTCCACCTAAATAAATCAAAACCCCTTATGAAAATCGTTTACAAGAATTAAGAACTATTTAACATAACAACTCAATTCAATGAATGGTATTAAAATAAAACAAAGTTAATTAGTGAAAATCACATCCATTCCTATATTTTAATTAAAGTGTGGACTTAGTTTCTTCAATTCTTACTTTTACATGCAAAAAAGTTCTATAAACGAATTAAAGCATAACAAAATTTGTAAATAAAAACGCATGTTTATTGTGTACGATCAACATTTTTATCGTCTGGGACACAGCCACATCTGCATACACTATTTTATCACCTCACTTGGAGTTTCACAATGGAAATGTCTAGACAAATAAAACAAATCTTTAGAAAAGAAAGCAAGCTTAATGACTAATAAATTAAAGAAATTTCAAATCAATACAAAAAAAACAATCTAAACATTTTCTAGACACAACTATGGTAAAAAAACGTCTATACTAACTTCAGTAAAAAAATTGAGTGTATAATAGGGTTTGAATAATTTCTTATTTTATTTAAATAAGATACACAAGAGTATTAAAAATTTAATTAAATTGAAATAGAATATATATTTTTACTGTTAAAATAGTTAAAGTAGGATTTTCAGTGTCCCCAATCAACTTATAAACACTAATGACAAACCATGAACGAAACTTGACAAAATTCTGTCTTTGGAACGCTTTCAGTTTTAAAGCATGCTTCTAATTTTAAATTTAACTAATAAATTATATATAACGGAATAAAAAGTATATTATGTAGTCCTTAAATATTTTAATTGGGCATAAAACCAAAAAGAAAATGAAAGAAACAAATTAAAAAGGCGAAGCAAATTGCTTGTTTACATATATTTTTACTTTTTCCGTGATTACGTTTATCATTTCTAACTTACTACAAAAGAAAACAATGAAATTTCCAATATTTTCAATGAGTAAACTTAAAAGTAGATTCGACATAAAATGTCACATATTTAAATTGCCACAATTATTAAAGCGACTGTAAACTGCAAACATATGAAGAAGTATTTTAATATGTCAAAAACTATGTAAATATTTAGATTATTCAAATCTCAAGAACGAGAAAAACTACTTGATATTTATCCTGTAAATGGGCAACTTTATTCTAATGTTTTTCTCCAAAGATTAAAAAAAAATTCTTGAAGAGATAAAAGGATATTAATAAAGATGGTTATTGGAATTATTAACACTAAAGATATCAGGTACTCTTCCGTTAGACGGGTATGAGATAAAAACCACCAAATTGCAGCAATAATTTATCATTATTAACAACCTTCAAACCATTTACAATTCATATATTAAACCATTATAGAATTCCTCTTGTTACCCTATAACAGACCGCAAACATTTAGGGTTAGGGATACATTTAAACGTGTAAACATTTAGATTTGCCGCCAACTGGTACTCGTCTAACGGAAGAGTACCAGATATCAATGCCAGTCTTTACGAGCAATGTCTATGATTCTGACTTTGAAATGGATATTTCTTTAGCACCAGAAATTAAGATTCTTTGAGAGAGGGATATTTCTAAAGTTTTGGTGTTAAGTGCATGTTAATAAAAAAAAGGAATGATGAAAATAGCTCTTTCCACGTTGACCAATTCATGTAATAAGCATGCCATGTCAGATAGCGCATGGTCTAGCAAAGGATATGTGATCCAGGTGAGAGCTTGCACTAGAAAGAACATGTAGAGCAGAAAGTAAAACCAGTTAGTTAAGATTAAGCAGATGCAAGGGGTGGGTGAGCTTAAGCACTACACAAACAGCATCATGTCAGAAGCAGAGACGAACATGGCCAAAGTAGAGTTGAGTTCAGATCCACATGATACCACGAATGCGACACGAAGAGCACATAAGGTTGAACACAGAGGGAGGATGCGTTGTAGGTACCCTACTGTTGGTGTTGTTCGACTGTGGTGAGAGAGATGAGGCTGATGTATCTAGTTGAATCCTCCTCCGTAAAGACACTCTTTTGTCCTTCCGGGTATAGCATGGTAGTGAGAGAGCGGAAAGCCTCAAATAAGTTTTGAATTTTGTTGAACTCCTGGATCTACAGGCCGACTAAACGGTGTAGTAGTTAGAGTGCTAGCTTCTAGACCGCGAGGTTGCGGGTTGGAGTCCCGTGTTAGGCATGGGTGTTTGTAAATGTATGTTGGCTTGTCTAATGATGAATGTTTCGGCGCATTATAGCCCTCGTGTTGCTGACGGCGCCAGATAATCTGAAAACAACAAACCAACCTGGGTCTACAGAAAGAGAATTGAATAAAATGAATAATAATCTCAAAAACTTAAATTATCACTTATTGTTACAATATTATGCTGGCTCCGAATTGATAAGCGTCACTATGTTTGCAAGAACATCAATTTGGTTTTTCATGTTTCCTGAAAATTCCCCTTTTCTTATCTTGCGTCTTTGTTCCACCATAGAGGCCGATAATGAAAATATAAATTATTTTAGATTTGTCTGTCCCACGCGTGAAATAAAAGGTTCTTACTGTATTCAAAAGAGCAAGAAATAAGAAATAATTTTATAATTAAAAATTTTACTTTGCAAAACAGACAGTCTGGTTAAAATATGAATTAGCTTAAAAATGAATGTCGGCGACAGTGTGTGATGCACTTGACTACACAAGATGAACATGTGTAAACCGTAGCCATTGTGCATACCATTAAGAGTCGTAATCTTTGGTTAGGCGAATGACTTTTTGTATCGCGGTTAGTCACGTGGGGGACAAATGTGCTCCAAATTCAGATTTTCGTGCATACCATTAAATTCGGGACTATATATCAGAGTAGGTGGGTATTTTAATTAAAAACACAACATTACTGAACAGAATAAAGAAAAAATTAAAAAATATTTTTAAAATAACTTGAAAAAAGCATGTAAGATGGCTTTGATCACGGACTGCCATTTATTGAGAAATTGATTAAGGATGACATTTTTCAACCGCGAGACCAACCAAGGATTAGTAAGATAACTTATATCTTCCTTTATAGTAAATAAGCTAGTTCATATAGAAAATACCATTATTTGTAGGCCTTGCATACCATTTATAAATTGCAGTAAATAAAATTACCTCTGAATTTGAAACATAAAATTCTTTTAATACAAAAATTACTTATTGAAATTTTAGAAAAAAATCTCAAAATAATTAGTATTACCGGAACAAAGGAAGTATAAGACATTTAGGGAAATTTTTCATTTGGCTATCAGAAATATCATAAAAATCAAAAACACCGTAACTAAAATAAAATTAAAATATAAATCATAGTAAAACTAAATTAAAATAAAATATGTTGCCCAAAACCGCATTTAAAAAAAAGAAGAAAAAAACAAACAATAAAACTAAAGAAATGGCAGATATTACATTTGAACCGTATTTGCAGTTGACACCTAAATAGTTACATTTCACTTTTATTTGGCTACAGCCAGAATAAAGACACTTGACTATTTACAAGAAATTTCAGCAGCTAATTTCTTATTGTAACTCTTTGCTATTCTCACTTTTGTAGCAACGACAAAGAACACATCATTTATCAGCATTTCTCTCTTCAATCTCTTTCTTCAATCATTTATTTTTAGTAACCAGGGCATTCTTTTACATTCTTACTCTCTGAAAAAAATTTAAATAACAAGGATGGGTGAAAATTAAGTAATCAGGAATTTCTATAGAAGGAGTACAAAAATGTGAGTACATGCAGTATTAAGATGCTAGTACTACATGCTAAACATAGTTCAACAAAACACTCAAAACAATAGATAGCCTATAGGTCACATAATTAAATGGGGGTGATAATCTTCACAAACCAAAATTATGGATAGGAATTTTCCTGGAATGAGCTTCATTTATTAATAATCACTGCATCAGGTAACATTCGTAATACTGTCGAGAAAAATTAAAACTGGAATATTTACTTAATAAAATACAACAAAATAATTACAGATAAATCTTAAATGTTCTTTCTCACCAGTGTCAAATAAGCTCCTTATAAAACAGGTAAATAATTTTAGGACTAAAAATTGTAAAATGGTAAACGACCTAGGTACCAAAAATTTTTTTTTTTTTTAATTTTTTTTTTACGGAACAATGTTTTGAAGATGAGAACGCCCAAAGTGCGAACTCCAGTAGCAATAGTTCAAATTCAATCTGAAGTATATAGGGGAGACTTGTGTACCTAATGCCACCATGTACCTAGGACATCCCTACCTTTATTGTATAATCTTAAGTTCTAAGTTTTTTAACTCACTTGAATAAGGGGCAACACAAAATTGCTCTTTTGGCAGCCATTTTGAAATCTTAGAGGAGAAAGATGTGACAAGTTATAAGTGGAAAATGTTTTTAAAGGTCTGCAGTAACATTTTGCAGCAATAATGCATGCAGCTCCTTTTTTTTTAAATCAGTTTTTTAAGTTATGAAAATATTTGTAATTCGTTAATAATTTGATTCATTATGGACTGAAACCTCACTTAAAAAGAATGACCCTATGTCCATCAGCTACTGGCCCTAGGTACAACAAAGTCTAGCAATTAGGGCCATTTGTGAAATTTCTTTAAAAACCTTCTATTTGACAGAATCTATTATTTATGTATTTATATTATTCCCAATGGGAATTAATTACTATAACGATGTATTCATATTAGTTTCCCATTTCTAAACGGCTCAGTGTCTAATTTTGTGTGCATTGAAAAAAGGTGGCCCTAGGTACATAGGTCTCCCCTACTTAATCATTGCCTTAAGTATCAGATGCGATAATTTTTCGGCTCTCTTGAAAATTTTCCTCCTTTGGACTTAGGTCGTTTTCCATTTATAGTCCTCACTTAATGCTAAGAATCACAGCTCAGAGCTTAGCCGAAATTGCCAAATTGTCAGTGACATTAGTCAAATTTACGTACACTTGGCGCTTAGACAATCTTTTATACCCATGTTTATTTTTAATTTATAAATTTAAAATAAAATTCCCTTAACGCAAAAACTTTAAAATGAAAATTAACAATTTTCAAAATAAAAATGGTTCAACATCGACATGTCAATTTAGGAAATATTTAAAGAAATGTAAGCATCACACTATAGTATTGACAAATTGTTCAATTTGCCTCAGATTTGAAAAGTTGTACCCTTTTTCATACAAACGGGATTGTTGTTTACCAATGCATTTAGTTAGTTTACATCAAACTGTCTTAGGTTCTTTTGAATCAAAAAAATATCCTAAAATATTCAGTTTGACTGAGCATTATAATTTCTACAAACCAGCGACAACCCAGGGAGCTCTTAGAAATGTTTCTCCCTAGGAGCACCTTATGTCTTTTTCTCTAGTACTTTCGCACAGTGTAATTTGGAGTCTTGGGGGGGGGGGAGTTCTAGGGACCTCCGTAGGAGGATATGTTCTGTATGGGAATATTTGCCTGTGAACTTCTTAAAGTAAAACTTAAATAATTATTTTTTACTAATTAATTTTTTAAATTTTCCATTGCCAGTTAAAATGGTTTGATTCAGTCAGTCAAAGGAGAAAAAATGTTTAGGTACAAATTTTGTACTAGAAATGATATTTATTACAATTTTAATGTAAAAATTACTTCGTTTATTTTATATAAACACCAATTTCCAAATATATACTCGAAAATTTTCAACTTCAACCACTATTAATGGTGAGTAAAATATTTTAAAATCAAGTTTTGGACATTCCTTAATACATTACTTCATAATTTCAAGGACGCGTATAATTTATAAAAGTAATATAGAATTACTTAATCAAAAATAGTTTTAAAAACATTGTTTTATGTATATTTAAAAGAATATATATTTTGTTAATTTTACCTAAAACAAGAAACTCTTGTGATAATTTTATATAATTTCATTGAATCAATATCTTATATCGTGAAAAATTTAAATCATATATATAAAATTATTTTGACGAATATCGCATCAAGGATATTAAATTTATTAACATTTTACCACCATTTCAAATGTTATGGTGATAATAAAATATAAGTAAAGGACTATGTGAACCCTTTCAACGTATTTTCTCATTTCCACTGCGTGCTCGATAAGTTTTTCTACATTTTTATTCTAGGTAATTTAATTTTCTGCATGATATCTTAAAAGTTGTTTTTACAAATGAAATGCAAGCCTGAAAAGTTTCAACACTTAAGAGCATATGAGCAGCTTATCTTTTCTATTAACCACTCAAATGGAATCACTACACACATGATTTGCTAAACGCGCCAGCTACACCCCCACACACTAGTTAATGCCACATCAAAAAAATCAGAGGTCATGTTCATAGATAGCTTTGACAAAATTTAGAATAAAGATAAGAAATACATTTCTTTGGATTTCTTTTAACTTTTTCTGTCTCTCTATCCAATTTGACAGGTTTTATTTGTAATTATAAATGAAATCTCAATCGGTAACATTGAATTTCGATAATACAACTTTATAAATTTGAACTTAAAAGGTTCCATAATAACCAGAATGATCACGTTTGACTGTTTAATAACAACATTTTGTAGAGTTTTTACGAAGCACCATGATCAAGAATGATACAATAGAAATTCAAAATTCAACTATATTTATTTTTGCACTATTAAGAATGGATCTCTGAGAAAAATTGGTTTAGTAAACAACAACAAAAAATTTAAATATTTTTTTTAAATGCATTGAAACAAGCAGTACAGTACAGAATATAGTGTTTTGATACTAACCATAGCGTAAAGTTTATGCTAGTGCCAATGTTATTATCAAACTGTCCATAATAAATTACGAAAACTAACGTTTATATTTTTTTTCTCTTTCTCTTCTCTCTCTCATCATCAAACACAAATTCCTTCAGAGGACGCTCCAATTTTCATCTTCACCTTCAACGAACAAGCCGTCCATCCTGGGTCTTCAATATCCTTGAAATGCTCAGCCTCTGGCAACCCTTTACCCCAAGTCACATGGTTAGTGGACGGTTTTCCTATCCCTGAGGCTTACCACATCCGAGTCGGAGATTACGTCAGCGACGAAAGGACGGTGAACAGTTACGTCAACATTTCCAGCGTGACAGTAGAAGACGGTGGAACGTACCAGTGTCTAGCACAGAACGGGGTGACTGTTATTGAGCATGGAAGACGACTCAATGTGTTTGGACCTCCTTTCATTCGCCCCATGAGGAACCTCACTGCACTGGATGGTCAGAACATCATCCTACATTGTCCTGTATCTGGTTATCCGATATCTAAAGTATATTGGGAAAGAGGTAGGTTGAGATTTTGAGGTCAAGTGAAGGATGAGAGAGAGGTTGAATGAGAAAAAAAGTACTAAGTGATTAACTAGGTCTAACCTTTCAGATTGGGATAGAACTGTGTTCTCTAGTAAATATTTTTTCAATTTGACGTTGGCTGCCTTGGATTATAACGCATTATCCTATTAGTTTCACATGATAAAATCAGTTATTATGATGTCATTTTAGAGTAATATGTCATTGTTTATGTACTCTAATATGTTCTATCTGAATCTGAAAAGAAGTTGTCACTATAGTTGTCTGTGGAGCACCATTTCAGTTTCGTATTTTGCTTTAAATAGAAATGTAGTGGGCATTTCTTATTTATTTTGGTATTACTCCAAGAAGCTGTTCCTTTAATTTAATTAATGCCTTTAAAAAGGAATATGTGATTTCTCGATTTGAATTTGTAATAATCCAGTCATATTCATATAAAGAGAATTTTACTAGAAAATTTTTGGATAAAATTTAATACTATTTTTTTTAATTATTTCATTTTGAAATTAGCTCTAATTCTTTTCTTCAAAAATGTGACCAAAGTTATTTTTCTAGTTAATTTGATGGCTGTAAAAAAAATTAAATAAGCACAATGATAAATTTTAAAGCTAATCCAATTTTAACACAGTATGCAGTTGTACTGCATTTTCAACTTGGTTTTATTTAAGAAACTTATAATTGCTTCTCCTGTAATAGGATAATCGAGATGCTTGAAATCTCTAAAAAAAAGTTTCGCAAGTTCTAAAAGTTTCCAATCTTATTTGTATAGTGTTTCAATCGAATGCAGTTGTTTTATCAGTCTATGTATGACTTTCTAAAAAATTATATAGGAAACATCTACTTAATTAAAATAGGAATTAAATAAATGTTCAATAAAATTGGATGATAATAGTTTATTTTGAAAAATATGGACTAGAAATATACTGAAAGATTTTAACAATCACGTTTTTCTCTTTGCCTTTATATGAATATATATATTAATATTATAATATTAAATTCCTTTTAATGAAATATACATTTATAAAAAAATACTAACCATAAAAGGTCAACTTCAAATTTTTGTATATACCGCATAAAAATAAGCAGTGTATACAATATATTGGCTGATCTTGCATTTAACCTGGATATTTATTATATATAAGTGTAAAGCGTAAATTTAATGATATGAAATACGATTTGCTATTATTGTTCCTTTTATCATTGTATTTTAATAGACTTTCACAAATGCAGATTTAAAGATTAAAACATAGATAAATTCACAATTCCCAATAGAAATACACGCATAATATTCTTGAAATCAACAAATAATGAAACTAAACATAAATTCTTTGAACATTTCCTGAAGAAATCCGAGACCATTATCGAATAGAATTAATGTATCTCAAAGGGATTGTAAACAAATGATTTATAATGTAATATCCAAAAGCACTGAAAATAAGACACTAAAATTACAAAATAAATATCAACGTCCTATATCGATGATTTATGCTGAAAAGGGTTATCTATTATTAAGTTTAATTTCGTGAAGATTGTAAAAAGGAAGAATAAATTGCGTTAAAGTTTGGAACTTTCACTTGATAAATAAAATGAAATTAAATCTTTCAACTCAAGCTATATTGAAAAAGTAATTCAAAATGCATGTATGCAAAACAAATTTTAATAAATAATATTCATAAATAAAATATTGCTGAAGACATTTCATAAACAGCATTATATTTTCATTTCTTCGTATTCCTATATTCAACTGATATAGTATATATACAATAAACTAACTATAACATCTTAAAATATTTATTTTAAAACAGTTAAGGTTGTAAACATTATAACAACTCACAGAAATATTCAATTTTAAGTAAGACATATGGATGAAAATATGATCACATACATTTTGAAATTACATCTCGAAACAAATATCAACTCACTCTCACAAGGGAATTAACCATTTAATACATTTTCAAAACTATATCTTAAGTGAAAAAGTAAAACTAACCAAAATACAAAAAGCCTTAATTTTTCATGAATCTATAGAAACCCCTAAAGCAATTTCCAAAGACAACAATCCCAAAGACGATACCATTCCCGCAAACAGACGCAGTACCTCGCTTTTATAAAATCAAACATAAAAAAAAAACTTACAAAACCCAACAACCTAACTTTTTTCACCATAGAAACACGACTAATAAAATAACCTTCCTTCTGAAATCTCTACCTGGGCACTTCAATATTTGATTCACTAAGTCAATGTTGACTTCAAGGAAAGAAACATTTCTTTGCTAAGATCTCGAAATTTAATTTCTTTGGGTTTTAAGCTCTATAAAGCCATATAATCGAAGTAGACCAAAGATAAAAGGAAAAAAAAAAGAATAGAAACACTTCCAAAAGAACCGATAACATCCCATTCCCGTCGATCTTTCCAGTCGCTGCGGCAGAAAATCTTCCTTCCATTTAGCAAAGACACAGAGTAGCGAGGACTGACTATCGATATTCCGCGATATATCACGGGTTATCATAGGACCCAGAAAATGATCGATTTATCCCACTCCAAAGGTCCCTTTGACCGTTCTGAAGAGGTCATTACAGGGATGCGTGACTTCATTCTTTCGTGTAACTTTTTTTTCTTCTTTTTTTTTTTGTTATTTTGTGCTTTCATCCTAGCCGATCGGCGGTATAGTTGGGACAGGAGAATATTTTGTTGGATTAGGACGACTCTTTCGGAATGTATGTAGATGATGGAGATGTTTTAGTATAGAAAAATACAATTAAGTAGAATTTAAGTTATTTTCATTTAAGATTGACTTAAATTAATTTGATAATTCAATATTTGTTCTTATTTTCACTGTATATATAAAAAAAAAAAAAAAAAAAAAAAAAAATATTAAAAAAAAAAAAATTATGGTCATATATTGAGTATAAAAAAAGATGTTTAAATAATTCACTCAATAAAAATCCCTGATTTTCATTAAAGTTTAAAGTAACCATCTAAAAGTCAATATGATCTTTGCAAAGAGGTTGTTAGTGTCACGTTCAATATGGTCTGCGAAAAAACACTAATAGAATTATTTCAATGTTGTTCTAACTGTAAATCAGTTCGAAAGGATAATATTAATTAAATAAAGCGGACAATAGTTGAAAGATTGAAATAAAATGTGTTACACGATTAATTAATACATTCCAAAATGTTGCCAAATAAGAATTTCTCAAATATTTTGATAATTTAGAAAGTAAATAAATTATCCTTTTTCTTTAATGACGTTGTTTGAGTACTAAATGATGTAACATATGAAACAATTTTACAAATATCGGTCAAAATAAGATTTTTAACAAATACTAAGTTAAGAAATATATTTGTGAAAATTATCATATCCCTTAATTCCTACAGTTGCAAGAAGAATGAAAAAATCTTTAAAATAGATGATTTTAAAAAGTTTCAAAGAAACTTATTTTGGCTTAATTAAAATATCTCCTATTCGAAGAAATAAATTGTAATGTATTTAATAATTAGTTTTTCTTAAATGGATATGATTTAACAAGAAGTACAATTTTAACACAATTCACGAGAATACAGTTGCTTAGTAGAGTATTACTCTACAACGCAGTGTACCGAGTTCAAATCACATTGAAATATTTGGGACAAATATCATACAAAAGTAAACAAATACCGGAAAATTCAAAATTTAGTTATGTGATTACTTTTTGTCAGCATCATTTCTATCCACTGTTATAGTCAGTTTCACTTTTAAAAATGCACATTCAACTATGTTTTAGTTTTGAAATCGACGTTCTGTGCAAAAAATAGAACATCTCCTTACATATGTTCTAAGCTAAAACAACATACCCATAGTGATCGAGCTCAGCCATTGATGAGCTGCTATTGAGTGACGTTATTCCCAGAATGTAGCATGGGAATTTGTTTTGTTACATAATTTTTTTGTTTTGTTGGAACAACAAGTTTTAATATTAAAGTGTTGTTTATCAGTTCCCATTTAATTATAGAGTGTATTTCAGTGTTAAAATTGAGCCGAAAATGAATGAAGACAGATTGATAAGTGTAGAAAAAGGCAATGTAGATCTAGAAAGTAACCTAAATCTGTTGGCGTATGGGCAAAGAATAAAACACCAAAATACAGTGCTCTTTTCAGATGCAAATCTTTCTCGCCGTGTCACTAAAACAACAAATTAATTAAGAGGTAAACGCAGACCCAGCTCAAATTAAAAAAATCTATCTATGCATTTCCAGATAAGTATGCACACGATTATAAAATAGGTTCATACTTTAATTTTAGTAATGTAAAAATAAAGAGGAAAAAAGCGTTAATATCAGGCTAAAAATCCTAACACCAAGTTAAAAGCATCGTATTTTATGTTAAATACACCATTTTTAACAGCAATGGAGAAGTGATTCATGTCTACACTTTTTTAATACACTTAACTGAAGTAAAAACAGCAGGGTTGCACAATATAATTGAAATGGTTGTAGAAAATAAAAGTCTAAGTGTAGCTCGTTGTGAAGATCGTACTAGCATTAAAACAATACGCAAAATGTTGGTGTTTGAGAATATTTGTGAAAATGAAGAAATTACGAAAGAGAGCCAATAATAATGCAAAAAGTCTAAGCTATTTTACTTTCATTCCGATCTCAACATGAAACTTTTTTATAAGATGTACTATAGAGTGGGATCACAGGAAATTAATATCCGGATTTGTTTGACTGCAACCCCTAAAAATTTGCCAATTGGTGTAATTATAAGAATGTCTAAGTTTAAACCAGATCGGGAAAAATTAAAACTTGCCTTATCAACCCTAAATTTTAAAAACACCTATTTAGAAAATTGATGGTTTTCTCCTATAAAAATAGAACGGTTTGTTAGAGAGATATTTTTTGTATATAATCTTGTAGAGAATATTTATAACTTCAATGTTTATTCCAAAAAACTGAATGAAGAAAGAGGGCTTTTTCGTGGTCCAGACCCAATATATTTCACTAGGAAATTTGCCTTTATTGATAACTTGTATTTTTAACAGTGTTTCAAGTAATTTTGAGTAATTCAACAACAATTAAAAATTTAAGTAAGATGCTTTTAAAAATAATAAATGTTTTTAAAGATAAAGAAAAAATAAGATGTTTCTTAAAAAAAGCAAGTAGTAATATCAGGCCAAGTTTTATGCCTTAATTTTATCAACAATGAAATAGATAGGTAGGCAGAATTTTAAAACTGAGTCACCAGAGTTAAGTAGATTGTAGAAAGTTTGCAAGAGAAAAATTCACAGTGGGGGGGGGGGGGGGCTGGGAATAATTTTTCCATATTCAACAACTACTTTCAAAATATTTTCGTATTTTGTTAAATTTGAATTAGTTTTGCATCCTCTTCGTCTATGTCGTTTACAATCCAGAAGCGTTAGACAATTCAATGTCTCTTCAAATTATATAGATCTTCATTCCAAACATACTGATCGGAATGTCAGAAATTAGTTGAAATGCTGAACCTTTTAAAGAATTTCAATATATGTGAATTAATCAGATAATTAACTTTTGTATCCAAAAGATAGAAGGAAAAAAAAGGAAATTAGTTTTAACAGTCAAGTTATTTACACTCATGTCCAAATTTATCTTTACATACCCAAAAATAATGATTTTCAATGAAATACTCAATCAATGTGATTCATGATTTCATTGAATGTGTGAAAGTAACTCTAATTAGCATTATCCAATCAGAAGTGATCAAACAGTAATTTTACGGCATTTTTATATGCAAATCTACTCTTGCATCATCCGAAGTTGAATCAAGCGCTTTGCGCAAAGTGAATAACTGAGTGAATTTTTACAATACAGAGTTTGATTTCAGTGTGTATCGACTTAAATCGTTTTGTAATGGCTTTGAAGTATCATTTGGAAGAATTGTGAAGTGGAGACTCATCAACCGTTTAGAATCAGGTCCGCCAATCACGGAAGCAGCTATATGTCTAAATAATTTAAAACAGGTGGTCTTCACGTTATAGAAACAATTTCAAAACGATGGAACTTTTGCAAGATGGTCTCTACAAGGTTGTTAATGAATGACAACTGAATTTAGAAGATCGATATCTGCCAATCACATCCCGTCGTAATAGAAAGTAGCAATACGAAGCCCGCCAGCTAAGTTCAAAGCTGGAAGCCGCCACTGGAACTGCTGTATCACGGCAAATGGTATACAGAAGGCTGCATGAGAAAAGTATGTATGCCAGAAAGCTAAGGGTATGTGTTTCACTGTCTTCACACAAAAAAAGGGATGTCTTTAATTGGTACAAAGAATATCAGGAATGGAGTGAACACCAATGGTCCCATATTCTCTTTACTGATAAGTTGAGGTTAGTTTTACAGGTGATTCTAAACGTGTTTACATCTGGAAAGATTGAGTAGCAAGAAATTATCCTTCGAACTTTAGGGAACGTGACAGTTTGGTTAGTGGAGGTGTGATGGTATGGGGTGGAATAATGATCGATGGTCGTACGCCAGTACACGTTTTCAATAGCGAATCTGTGACCGACCAGAAATATCATAATTTGGTCTTGGACCCTTATGTTAGACTTTTCAGAGGTGCATATGGATCTGAATTTTTATTTATAGACTATAATGCTCGTCCACATAGAGCAAACCTCGTTGATGAATCCTTAAAAGTGAAGACATTGAGCGGACACAGTGGCCAGCAAAGTCTTCTGATCTTAACCCTGTAGAAAACTTGAGGGACTACCTCAGGACAGCAATTGCATGTAAATGATATGAAGACGACATTTAAGAGTGAAGCTTAATTCCCCAAACTGTGGTTAAAACGTTATTGCCAGCATGAAAACACGTTGTGACATGTGCATACAAGTCAGGGGAGTTCACATTCCATATTAAATTTTAAAGACTTAATTATTTTTTTTCTGTGTCATTCCTTTTTTTCTGAACTCTTTTTCACATTTTATTACCATTTTTATCATTTCCTGCAACAATTTTATATCATATACTGTTCTCTTAAATTTTTTCCTTTGTATTTATGTGTCATATCTTTCCAGAAAATTTATGAAGTTATAGTTAAAAATTTCTGAGAAATAAGAGAATTTATGTATAAAAAGATAGTTTTGAACATTAGTGTAATATGCTTCATTCCTCAAGCACAAAAAGCTATATTATCTCAACATCCCTATTTGCTCGAAAGGTATCAGTTTTGCAGCCATGTTTAGTTTAAAGAAGCAGAATCAATTCACTCTGAGATCAAAATCACGAATGTTTTATAACTTTAAAACATTCGTTTCACGTTTAAAATGTATCTATTATTTTGGTCATTATAATTAAGGTACTGAAGCTTCAGGATGATTAAACCAAATTTTGATATAAACTTTAAAAATGGGTAAACAAATACTTCTGATTGTAAATATCTCGGATTCACTTAGAAAAATTGTTTCCCTGAAAACAAAAACTTTTAGAGAATAAATTGCATTTGCCATCCATCTGCGTGATGCTTGGTACAGGGCGTTCTAAAGATATTTTTTTCTTTAACGATCTAAAAGTTGTAGTTTACAATAATCACTGATGACAAGATTTTTGAGTTTCCTCTGAAATAAAAATGGAAATCTGATCAAGATTATTTGAATAGATTTTAAATTTAACCTGTTAGTCATCAAGGCCACTTTTATAATGTTACTTTTAAATTTTGGAACATCCTGTTTGAAATATTTAAAATTGAATAGAGTGGACCAGAACCCATTTTCCAATAAAAACTGCCTGCAGAACATAGATTCATCTCAAACGACAAGTATTTACACAAATTTTTCTAACGTATCGTCCATGCAAAGACGTATAACATCAAAGTTTCGATTGATTTCAAAAGAAACCTTTGCGTCATTTTGGAGCAAGTTTAAAAATATGTTTTGGTGCAGATAGGGTTTACTCTGAATCCTAATAAATTTAATTTCTTTGTATCATTTATTTTTTGTATTCAGATACCATTAAATTTTAAATGCACTATATACTTACATTCTGAAATGACGAAATTTGCAAATTTTTGAAGCTGTCACAGAGGACAACACGCTCTTTTTTTTTCTCTTAAACAGATTACGATTGTAACTTTATATTGAATTTAAGAATTATATTTTCGTTTTATTTAATATTAGTTGATGAAAAGTTATATGGTAATTTAATTATTTCAACTAAGTCAAATATACATCTACAATCCACTTATGCACAGTACGCTTACGTGCCCCGTGTGTTAGTGGTTATAAATGTATATTCGGTCGAGTTAAAAAAATAGTTTTACCACCAACAAATATTATATAAAGCAAAACAAAATTTCTGAAATCATCATAATTTTATAATTTTGATTTACTAGTAGAAACATAACCAAAATGCTCCGTGTGTACACCAGAGAACTGTCCAAATATAATATATAAAAATGAATTTAAAACAAGGAATTTAGAAGAATTATAATCAAACGCATTGTAGAAGTGTAAATTAAAGCTGTGAATTTTCTCTGCAAAACTGCACAACAGACACTTTTCTTGGACAAAGTGTTGTAATTTTATAGTGAATAAACAGATTTTTTAAGAAATATATATATATATATATATATATATATATATATATATATATATATATATATATATATATATATATATATATTTAATTTTACGGCTGATGAGGCAGGTCTTAACATTATTCGATAGGCTTAAAACTTCAACAATCTCTTGCTTTACACCAATCGGCAACTTTTTAGATGTTGCTGAAGAAGATACAAGGGGAAAAAAATCCTCATATGCCTTATAACCACTCTAATGTATAATAATTCTCTTGGAGTAGCGTTTCAATTAAAAAAGTCATTGCTTCGTAGAGTATTTAGTGTTTGATCATGAGTTTTGAAATAAAATGAAGTCAACCATAATATTTTATTAAAAAAAACGCTTTTATAATAGAATTGAGTTAATTACTATTCTTATATAATAAAGAGTCTATGTTTATTATTTTTTAGAATATACTGTTCATTCTTATTTTGTAAAATGATATATTCTTATGATAAGTCAAAATAAAAAGTCGCTTGACAAAGTGAATACGAATATAGTGGTTAGGCAAAAGAAAACATATTCCAACATTTGTCATGCAAAAACATACATTTTCACCCAGTTCAAGTAAAAACAAACATCCATATTTTAAATAACTAAGTTTCTATTTTGCATTCAAATATTGATTTTTGATACAAAATTATAAATAATAATAAATTTGTTCTTGTGAGAGACGTAAAAAAAGCTAAGCAACATTTTTTTGTGTGTTTTCGAAACAACATTTTTAATCGACTAATTTACCTTTACATAACACCTCCTCATGTAATATCATCCAATTTCCAAAATTTAACTGATTTTTCTTATCTAAATATTTTTTAAACAACAAATGTTTTTAAGAAAATTTTAAAGCACAAGTGAAGTAGAAGTTTTTATCACTAGAGGTTTTTATGACTTATTTGAAAAATATTCACTGTTAAATGAGCTTGCATCTAAATAACTTAATGAGTTTGAGATGGTTAGTGCTGAAAATACATTTTTAATGAACTGCCTCCAATCTGCTTATGAATTCTGAAAAAAAAAAACGTATAATGAGGAAGTGTTTATATCCAGAGCGTTCAAGTAAGTTAAACTCACGTATACATTTTTACACTTGTCCGGTTTTTACTACCTTCGATGATATACAGTCAGTGTCAAAAGTGAACATACACCTTCAAATTTCAAAAACTTTGTTTCCAAATGTGTACTTGGTAAGTAGGGAAAAGGGTAATTTTTTGCAAAACAATATATATCCAATATGTAATTTGAAATTCAGTAGAAGTATGTGTATTTTGTAACTGAATTAAATGTATTACTTCCTAATAAATTTTATACTTATATTAAAACTTCTGATAGTAAAAAGTAATTGGTGATTCTAGTGAGGCAAAAAAAAATTGTAAGGGATTTTCAATAATCTTCGAAAGAAATATTTTAAAAAGTAATCAATTATTGCATTCCAAATATTTTTAATCATTCAAAAAATCTGATTGATTGGCTTTATTTTGCTCTCTTGTTTCGTCACCCAACGAGTTACAATTAATATAAAGAACTGTAAAATTTATTTACTTTGATGTTTAAGAATTTTCGCCAAGCTTCTAATATGAATTCAAACTTTAAATACTGGGTGATAACAAAGAAAGTTCACTTTCAAAAAGCTATAATTACAAACACATGTCGAAATTATCTGAAATTTGATCTGAATATACATGAAAAAGGAGAAAATGGTACAACATAAGAAAAAAAATGGTTTAAAAAAGTTTTTTTTTTTCTTCTTTTTTTTTTTTTTTTTCTTTTTTTTTCTCATATTGTTTTCTCGTCTCTTTTATTCTTCTTTGTACAGGCCATTATAATCAGTGGTTTTTTTTAAACAGCTTTTTGAAAGTTGAACTTTAATTATAAAAATCCTGTACACTACACTCATCATTCACACACATTGCATTTGTTGTTTTGAAATTAGTTTGCTTTGTTTGTTACGTGCTTATTTAACTTTTTTATTGAATTCCTTTTCATGTGAGAATACAATTAACGCGGATTAAAAACCGCGATATTTTATCTTCCCATTTACAATCTAAATATCACACCATATAAATATTATTTCAATTTCGAAAAAAGTACTTTGTTTTTATGTCGGTGCTTTGTAATTTTAAAACTAATAGCGTGCCGAATTTACTTCAGTGTGAGTTGAAATTTTTTTTCTCACTTTTACTTTTTCGAAAAGACTGGCAAACAATTAATTGATTTTGAAATGTTCAGTTTCTATACATAGAATGCGGACATATACTACTGAAATTAATATATCAAATTTAAATAAAATATATTAAAACAAATTTTAGATGGAAGATCATTACCTCATAACCATAGACAGAAAACTTATCCGAACGGAACTTTGGTCATTGAAGATTTACAAAGATCTCGTGACGATGGACTTTACCATTGTGTGGCCGAAAACAATAGAAGTCGAACTGCGAGGAGAGATGTGTCTCTGAACATAATGGGTAAGTAGAGTTTTTATATTTTAAGTGTACTCATCTACCAGTTCACACTGGTGTTATAAATGTATCTATATTTAGATTTAATTATAAAATATAATTTTTAGCCAATAATTGTATTTAATATATATATATATATATATATATATATATATATATATATATATATATATATATATATATATATATATATTTTAAACAACCATAAGTGAAAGATTGTTTAACTATTCTAACGGATGATTTATACTCCTAAAGAATTATTCTTTTAATTCGTTTAAATCTGATGCATAGAATATATAAGCTTGTTTGCATTTCCGATATTTGACTTTATTATAATCTTTCATTTTCAAAGAAATATAAACAGAAATATTAACACGCTTAATTAATTAATCTTTCATTAAATAATTAAAATAAAGTAATTCAATTATAGTATTTATGAAATTGCTTTTAATAATAGCAAGTTTGCAAATGCAATTAAATTATAAATATAATTATAGATTTATTTTATATTTTAACACATTTTAAGTCATTTGACACTCTCATCAATTTTTTTATTGCATTAAATTAACTACTAAATAATAACTATGTTCCCCAAGAAATGAAATATTTTATTCGTTCAACTGACAAAATGGCAAGTGCCATGGGTTGTCAATGTGACTATGCATTTAAATACAAAAATTACAGTTTATTGTGGGGGGACGACACTCATACTATTAATATAAATGCGTTATTAAAGGGAATAAAAATTGCATTTTGATTGAAAATTTGTCAAACCCAGACTAATTTCTGATCTTATACACAGTCAGCATTTTAATCGTCATTATCTCCATGCATAATACCAGATTGAAAAAATTACACCATTTTTTCTATCCTATGAATAGTCCATTTAATAACAATAATTATCTCATTTAATTTAGTAAAACGCATTTTAATATTTTTAGCTCCGCCGGTGGTTGAACCCTTTTCATTCGCTTCAGCTTTATCAGAGGGTAAACGAGCAACAGTGACCTGCGTCGTTTCCTCAGGGGATCTACCGATACGCATTTCTTGGGTGAAAGATGGTCATCCTCTACCAGACAATCTAAGAGGATCCATTAGTACAGTTAACGAATTCACATCCACATTGTCTTTTAGCAGTGTATCACAAATTCACAATGGAAACTATACATGTATTGCATCCAATCCAGTTGCATCAAGAAATCACTCTGCTACAATGTTAGTCAAAGGTAATTTCAATTCATTATTCGGCCAAACTGTAAAATATTATTATCGTTAGAATATTGAAAAGCAGTATTTTGATATGATATCATAATCCAGAAAAAATTTATTATATATTCAAATTTATATTTTAAGCACTTTGCCATAATATCATTCGATTGACAAATAAAAAAAATCGATTAAATTTTTTTAAAAATCAGAAATTTAAAATTGAAAACTTTAAATTTGGCGCTAGACTGATTTAATTAATTTTAATCCTATTTGAAAATCAGCCATTTCCATCTAAATGAAGCTGTCAATTCTATTTAGGTGTAAATTGAATCAAAATATTAATTGGGAATTTGAAGATTTCTCAGACACGGAAAAACATATTTAATTTTTTAGTTCCTTCAAGGAATTATTGTAAAAATTCTTTGGTAATTGTTTTTAGTTCCTCCGAAATGGAGGACAGAGCCGTCCGATAAATCCGTTGTAATGGGACAACCTGTCATGTTCGACTGTCAAGCAAATGGATATCCAGACCCAGTTATTCGATGGAAGAAATCGGCAGGTAAGTCTTATTTGATAATAAACTATACAGACTTCTAATATTTTTTTAAAAACTTACACAGTGCATTGTTATCTTGATTATTTTTAAGTGAATAAATTGAAACAATATTTTATTGAAATAAATGCTAATTTGGAAATTGAAAATACTTACTTTTCCATCGAGAAAATACTCTTGTTATTTCTAACTAAAAAAATTATTAAATGTGTTATTTATCAACCGAAAGTCTGAAAAAAGAGCTAAGTAGCCTTGTCACCGCCAACAGAAGACTCCAGTTCAATTTATCATCTATAATCAAGAACATCATAAAATATTAATAGTAATTGAATTATTTTTTGGTTTGGAGTTTAAATAGAAGTAGGGTAAAGTTTTTTAAAATAAAATTTCACCAACCAATGGTATTTATTACAAATGTTATCTGAAGCATATTGTTTTTTGTACTGTTTTATTGTACTTCACCATAAAGAAAATGAGATAATGATGCTTTATTTAAAAATTAAAAGTAAAGTTGATTGAGATATATGTTTTGTGTTCATACTACTTTTTGCGAATTAATTAATTAATGCTAATAAATGATATAGCACAGAAAAAACTAGGGGTGTGGAACGTCGCACTACTTTCAATTACACTGTAATACTGACATGGATTTGTGTCTTTTACCGTTTTTATATTTTCATCATTCATTTAAAAAAAAAGGCCAGTTTAGTGATATTTTTTATCATAATTTTAGTATGGGTCTTAAAAAAAAAAAAAAAAAAAAAACTTAGGCTAAATAGATAATTTTGGAGATATACTTTTCAATAATTATTATATTATCCTTTCCAATAAGTGAAACTGAGGAAAGGAGAAAAAATTATCGTTGATGAGGTATGCTCCAGGAAATAGAACTCTATGTTAAATGTATTTGTTTTTCAACTTTTTACTCCATTAAAGCATTTTTACAGGAATTTCGAAGGTTGAGATGTTTAGAACACCTTAAGAGGCATTACCACAACAATTTTGGACAAAATCGTTAGAGCCATTTTTTAGCAATTACTGAAAAACATGATTTTTTCAATGGCAGCTACCTTATGCGCATGCGCGATTTTTACGAAAACCTTAATGGTAGGTCCCTGTGCCATCACTAACCAGCGCACCAAATTTGAACATCATAGGTCAATTAGTTCGTGAGTTATGCTGACCACATACACACAGACACACCTACACACATACACACACACAGACAGACATTTTTTCTACATCACTTTTCTAAAAACATGATGTTCCAAAAGCTGGAGAAATGTTAATTTTTTTTAATTTTTTTTAATTTTTTTTTTACCGAATGCTATACTTTCATTACTCCATATATACGTATGGGTCATTGAAAGTAAAAATATGCTTTTCTGTGTTTGAATTATACCACAATTGATATCAACCATAAATATTGTCATTATTATATAATGTTTTTCGTTGATTCCTACAATATTTCATCCCTCTTACAAAACACACAAGCAAATAATTTTTAAACTTTTAATAAAAGCCCATTTCATTTACTTAGTGTAAGTTTATGCTTGAGAAATATTAAGTTGGAGATTTATGCGCATTTGCTCGAATAAAGTGTTCTTAATTAATAACATGTATAACTAGTCTGACTATCTTACTGTCAAATAAGTCAAGGTATACTTACTTAAACGTATAAAATTTAGAGATAAAGATAATTAAGCACTTAATTATTAAATCGAGTGAGTTTGGGACCATTTTGAAAACTTGCTTATGAAAATTAAATGTATTAAAATATTTAAAATAATTTCTGACTCGTTATTTCTTTGTTTTAAATTTTATTTTCTTAATTATATTCTTTATTTTTTTATTCTGATAAACTTTATATGTAATTATAATGCGACTTATATACCGCATCTTAAATATATGAACAGATATGTGCAAATATGAATGAATAAATAATAAATAATACAAATAAAAGAGAAACTATCTATTTTATTATAAAAAAATAAAGACAATTACTCAAATTTAAGCATTTTGAAAATTTAGTGAAAATACACATTTTTAAAGTTAGTAAATTTTGAAAAATATGCAGATGAATGATTAAAATCACACTCTTTCGGAGGAAAAGTATATATTACAATAATGTAAGGTCATTATTCAAAATGTTCAATCCTTTAGAGTCAGTGAAAGCGGAAATTTATAAGATTTAAAAGTTAAGACTGGTTATTTTATAATTCGATAAAAATAGGAATCTATCAAGTTTTTTCTAGGATTTTTTTTTTAGGATTTTTTTTTTTTTTATTAGAAAACTAGAAACGGTTGTTTGCTGTTTACAAAATATGAGGGCAGGTTAGATTTGCCCTTAGATTAGATAAAAAATAAACTTTGCTTAATACGTTTAAGACATTTTTCACTATATTTCACTATTTAAACACATTGTTCACGAAAAAGCCTTGCAAATCTTACATAAATTTTACCTCAAAGCTTATATATTGACAACTAGTAGGTAAACTAGTAAAAAAAAATCAGTTTTATGTCCATGATGAATGAAACTGCTATTAACATGATCTTAGTAAATAAATGCACAAGTTTTTCCAGCAGAGGAAGTGTGGTAAATCTCTAATGTTTTGGGGCCACTTGATTTGAATGGATTGACCCTTTTTACATGATGGTATATCATTCATTTTAAAATATTGATCATCATTTGCTTTCTTATTGTGAGCATTTTAGTGTATCCTTCCTTTAGACGGGTACCAGTTCTGTCACCGAGTCTAAATGTTTACGTATTTAAATGTTGCGTAAATATATCGTCAAGCCTAAATATATTCGGTTTATGATAGCGTTGCTAAAGCAATCCTATAATAGCTTGTTTGACGAATTATAAATGATTTGGAGTTTATTATTTTAAATAGGATATCTCTGGAATTTTGATATATTTATCAGGTACCCTTTTAAAGAAAGAATACATATTTAAGGAGTTCTAAATGAAAATTATAGCAAGACAATAACTACTACATGCATTTTTATTCTTTTAAAAAAGGATTTTCTTCAAAGAATAATCAAGTTATCAATAATGACTATTGGAGAAATTTATCAATGAATATGCATTTGCTGAAAGTCATATAGAAATGCTCTAATATATTATTAATAAGTTACCTTATTCATTTACCATTTTTTTTTTTTTTTTTTTTTTTTTTTTTCAAATTAGACATCAACTTTCAAGACAATCTTACAAAGATTCTTCTTTTTAACTATATAACAAAATTCATGATAAAATACCGTAATAAAAACAACCAAAGAAAATGTTACGCATGCTATAGAAAACAAATAAATTTACCATTTGTCATTGAACCATACATTGTAGAAATCCTGATTTTTTTTTTATTGTGCTTCAACTTTTAAAAAGTTATACCCAGTAGATGGATACAAGTGAAATCGCTTGTCAGAAACTATGAATAGCTGATGAATAAGATATGTTCAGTAACAATGCTTAAGATAAGCTATAAATAATATATATTGCAGGAATACTAACTCGGAAATTTATGCATTGAACCTTCAAAACATTATTCTAAGACGAAAAGATTAAAATAATAGATAAAAGAAAATATTGTATAAAAAATTCTAATATTTTAACAAACGAAACTGAAAGCCAACTTTATAAGACTGTATTTACTTTCAAACGAAAGATTTCAGGATTAAGCAAACGGATTCTGATAAATGTCTGAGGTCAATATTAACATTCAATACTACAAATGCGTAATATTTGTCAATGATATCTCGTAGAGATGAGTTCCTTTACCGAAATTCACCCAAAAGTTAATAATGGTAGTAATGTATTAGCATCTATAAATTAATTTGCAATTCTTTAAGGCTAAACTATAATTGCATTAGACATTTAACTTATACCAGTACGAAGGTATCGCTAATTTTAATGGGATTGCATAAAATTCAATCAGAAATACTACCAACGAAATTCCTCAAAATTAATCAGAAGAGTCCTTTCATAGAAAGTTCACACATTTATTATAAATAATAGATGTTCAGATCTTGGATATTTGGTGAACAAAAATATTCCAATTTTGCTGGAATTAAGCAGTCTTTTTCCTTAACAGTTACCATTCTAATGTAAATTGATTGAAATTAAAAGAAATCATTTCTGAGTATTATAAATTCCAAATCTAAGTAAAGTGGTGTTCTTTTTTTCGAATTAATATGCTTTAACGTTCAGCTAAACTGAGATAATTGAAAAAATAAATTAAAGTAGATCTTTTCGTACATAACAAACAATATTCTTCAGTTTTACAAATTCCAATTTAAAAACATTATATTTTTCCAACCATATCTACGGAAATATATTAAAACCCTGAATAAAATACGAAATATTGCATTGCCTCTTTAACTTTCATAATAATTCTTTTAAGATCATATTCACCAACCTTATGTAATCGATCTATCCCTTTCTAATTACCACTTAAATTGTTCTACGAACCACCCCATTAACCGCTAAAAAATGCGATGATATTAACCTTCACTCTTTACCAACTGACTACATAGAAAGCTTTGGTGGCACTTATCCCCAAATGACTTTCCTACCAGCAAGTTGATAGAAGCAGCATTTGCGATCGGTAACAAACCATCACTTAAACTTGATCACGGGTAGTTGTTGAGTAATTATATTTACGCCAAAGTTAAACAAGCATATTAGCTCTGGCTTTGTGTTTTCCCGCAACGCCATTATATAAGTTTTATTTTCCGATGCAATACTCTATCTCCAAAGTGCATTATCAATTTTAAATTTATTATCACACCCATCTGCTGTAGCTATTAGTTTTCTTTGTGGCGCTAATGGACAGAAAGCCATTTAATGTTCTGCAGCTTTTGCGCGCTGTAGAAGCAGTCCCTGTGGCTGAGTAAAGAGATTGTAATGTTTGTGGAAGTTTGGTTATTAGTTGGTATTTACTCAATGGTTACTTCTTTTGTTGCTGTATTCAGACACAAAATTCAGTACCTAAGTATTTTTAATTTTTAGTAGTGTGCTTCTATGAAGTGCTTGACTTTTTCATTTAAAGAAGATAATACGATCGGATAATTATTTAAGTTATAAACTGTCCGTATTTTTTGACTACTGGATGCATACAATTTTCGGATGATTGCATAGGTATGTTACACATTTTCTTGTGGAGAAACTTCATATATTTGAGTGGTTCTAGGAAGGATATAAAGTATTTGTAATCTTTTGACAATTTTCCTACACTATCTGAGAAGAATGCAAAGTTTGATTAAACTTTAAACAAAATATGTTTGTACGCCCATCCTGTAATGTTTCATATTGCAAGAAAAATGCAGCAAAGGTTCGAAATTTCTTACGAGATGAATAATAGATTTCAGACTGAATGCTTGAATGTAAAATTACCATTTAAGTTTCAAAATAACAATACAATTAATAAGAACAGGGAAACCGTCGTCTCATTATTAGAGTTAAGGAGGCGCTGAGTAGTTGAGTACATTGTATATGTGGTAAGTCTAAGAGATAGAAGAAACAAACAAGAAATGTCCTCGAATAAATTAAGATTAATAAAGTTCCTTTTCTATAGATTTTAAAATAGAAATCTTTTCCTATTTATGTAAGTTTACTTATTTAATTTATTTAACACTATTTAAAGGATGGAGATGCCATACTTAGTTCCTTACATACATTTTTACACTTGGTAGATTACATGACTCTCTTTATTCAGTTTAGCACTATTATAGCGTTCTGATTCCTCTTAAAACTTTTAATCAATTTAAAAATAAAAAATTGTAAAGAATAATTAAATATAAAAAAAGGGACCGTCCTTTTGCAGGATTTCTTTTCTGTAAATAGTCTTATTCAAGTTTAGTTTCACTAAATACTTATAAACATTATTTTCTTACTCCTCGACTTAGCATTTTAATGTGTGATTAAAATAATTAAAAATATAATTATTTCAATTCAAATCATAATTTTGAAATAGAGAATAAGACTGGAAAGCAAAGAATTCTTTAATTTTCTACCTAACTCATTACTAATAATTTTGACTAAATTTTCTAATATAACTATATATTTTAATACATTACATTTCATCACCTTAAAAATAATATAGAAATATAACAGTGCTTATAAAATTTTATTTTTATTCAAACAAAGATGATTGAACTTACGAAATAAAATTACTTTTAAAAAACATTTTAAAATATCCGAAACGTATTACAGTGTTATTTTTGGTAAAGATGGAATTTACATTAATTCTCTTCAGTTTTTCTTATTAACGATGAATTTTAGAAACGGATATATGATAGACAAGCACAATTATATGAATATATTAATTACTTTTAATTTATGTGTCAAAATGTTACTCAAAGGTATGATTTGATATTACAAGAAAGAACTACACAATAACTATACAAAGACGGAATATCATTAAAGAAATAGTTTGTATAAAGAAAAGACAGATACCTACAAATGCCCTTATAGAGTTTAATTAACAGAAATCAACACTTCTTTTTCTAAGCCGCAGGGAGAAAATTAAATAACTTGGATTGCGTGCGGTGTCACAGATTGTAAACATAAATATAATGGATAATTATTTGATTCTATTCATAAATATTTTACAAATGTCGAATATAAAATTGAAAACCAGGAAAATGAAATGTACTTTCTTAACACACGTTTGACAAATATTTTCTCTCATATAAATCAACACTTCGGATTCAATACGATAAATAAATATCACTCTGATGCGCTTAAGCAAGTTGAAATAACAAACATAGAATGAATTATATTCCTGTTTCTTTCTTGTGTTTAAAAAAATCCTCAAGTAAAACATGCCCATCTTAAAAAAAAAAAAAAAAAAAAAAAATAGCTTATTTCACAGAGTTAAGCAAAAATGACGATACAGCCATGATTACTTTTAAAATTCATATGTACGTTAATAAATCAGTGTTACATGGTGAATAGCTACTCACGCTCTTAAATTAAGTAAGTCTAAAAAAAAAAAAAATATGTATAATTATAAATTCTTACACATGCATATATAATAATAAACATTTACTCAGTTTTTTTCTAGAAACTAAAATCGTAATTGTTTTTAATATGAATGTAAGTTTACTTCTTGAAACAGTTATTTTTAGTATATATTATATAAAAGCATATAATTGAAATTCAGGATTTACATGACACTTGTGGTTATCTTGTTATTTGACTATTTTATTTTTCTTGTCCATAAAAAGAGAAAGGCATGGTGATATTGCAACATCTAATTTCGAGTACATGGGCATTAAAATTAAAATAATAAATTATTACTTTAAAGTTATCGCAATTAAGAGGGAATAATACTTTCATTTTATAAATGTTGAAAGATTACAGATTGCAAATTAGAAACTTCACCAACTCAATAATCATGTGGTTTCTTTCAATAAACATTGGGCCCTCATTACACCAAAGCCATCTTTAGAAATTGCACATTAAAATATGCATAATAAATTCCTTTCGTAATCAACCATCGACAAGAACACTTTCTTAACTCATTAAATTAGCAGCCTCTGGTTAATTATGAAATTGCGTGATAAACATGTTTTGCTGTATGACTTGAAAGTCGCCAATATTGTGAAATCCTCTTCGTCTTCGAAGCATTAACATAATTACTGGCTGCAAACTAAGCCCTAATTAACTTACCGTTGATTATGATTGGTTCTAGACAAGAGAAATTTATTACTGGAGCATTTATTATCGATGACTGTAAATTTATAAAAAAGTAGCAAATATTTATGCCAAGGTTATTTGTCAATAATGCGGTAAACTCTTGGTAGAGGGTGATAAAGATGTATTTTTTTTTCTGTAGAACTACGAATTTGGGAATTTTCGTTTTCTTAGTAAGTATTTGTTTTTTGAAACATTCAATTATATTAATTCAAATAATGCAATGAAAGATAATTAGTGCATATATATCGTTAATTGTTCAATTTTGCATCGCTTAATGTATTATAATTCATAAATAATTAAATATAATGAATTTTCAAAGATTCATTATTAAAAGTGATTATATGAAAATGATAAATTTACTCTCTTAAAAATCTATTTTTAATAAATAATACATCTGTACCTAATTTTCACAAAATATGTAATGAAGTACATTAAGGGGAGTTGGTAAACAAAATTTTTAAATAATCGATTTTGGGTTTATTATTGTTTATCAAAATTTAAATTTTCTCCTTTAAAAGAATATCTCATTTGTAATAATACCTCAACTAGAAGTATTTTTAATAATTATTTGAAAACAAAATTGGTAACTATTAGTGTAAGTAAAGTTTTCTTTAAAATGCGTTTTTCTCAAAACTACATTTTTCAATATTCATGTACCTTTTCTCCGAAACTGCGCAAACTATCTCCTTGAAATTTGTACCACTTATTCCTTTTATGTATCTGTCTATACTAAAGTGAAATTTTGTTGTTATTTTAAAAATATTTTTTGTTTTGGCTTTTTCTGGCGAAAAAAAACTTGTGATTTTTAGCAAATTTGAGTGACTTTCACGAAAATTCATTAAAAAAAAAGCAAATGAATCACAATCAAAAGCTAACTTCAGTACACTAACAAGTGTCTGCTATATGCACTGAAAAATAATTAGGCTTCTATGTAAAATACTTTCTGAGAAAAAGGTACACGAAATATACCAAATTAACATTACCGGTATAGAGGGTACCAATTCTCCTTAAGTAATATATATATGAATATATTTATTCATAAATGTCGGCCATACCACAACTATTTATAAACTTATTTATATTGTGGTGAAGTGATGGTCCCAACAACTTCGGTAATTTCAAAAAGCGCCAGTTTCCCTTTGTTGAGTGTGCGAATACCGTCCAGACTGGATGTCTGGAGATTATGCACAGTAAAATAAACATTTTTGACAGTTCAAGTTACTGAACCACCGAGGGTGAAGGGCAAAAAGTGTCCTCAAGTGTCTTATTTGTATTATAATCCTGTCCAATGGTGTTCTCACTGAAAGTACTGCCAAGGTAAGACTCTAGCAAATAGTACAACTTTGAGGGATCGGGTCTATCTTAGCTTCTGATGTGAAATTTTGAGGCCTTATGGAGATGAAGATGTTCCCAAAAACGCTCAGAAAAACTATCTTTAATTTTATTTACGAATAAATGTTAAATTCCGAGAAACTAACTCATTGATGCCGTTTTATGACCTGAAACGGAGTAAGTCTTTGATTTTTACACCTAGCCCCAAGGAGAGTAAAAATTAAATTTGAAAAATTTTCATGCTGCAGTGTTCTTTATTTTTGGTCATTAATCTTCCTCTAGTTTTAAACCAGATTTTAAAACCAACTATACGATAATCTGGTGCTGAATGCATCTGTTTCAAATTTTCTAGGAAACGCTGTTACCATTTACATGATAACAATTGTGTCATATGTCTACTTCCTTTCTGAAAGAAATATTACAACTATATTTGCCCAAGTAAAATAGTGGAGTTGATTTTTGTGTGTCACCTCTATTAATCTCTTAAAACAATAAAAAGGCAAGTACTAAGCCCATACCGTATGTGTTTTCCTAATATAGTTATCATTGTAATATACTACAACATTGCCTTTGGTCATTTAGATAATTGCATAATTCATTTGCAATACTTACCAAAATATAATCAAACTTACTTTGCATCTTATAACAAAACGTAAGCACTAGGGCCATTTTTAGAGTAAGTATTGAAATCGTTCAGTGCACTAGTACTTTAACTTCAAGTGAAACAGACATGGATTCCCTGACTGACGCATTGTGGTTATATTATGGGCTGAGAGCCACATCGTAAGACATAGAACGCAGGAAAAAAAAATACAAAGCTTCACTAACTCACAATAATCGGAAAGAACAAAAGTCATTACTTTAAGTTTTAAATAAAGTGCATTAAATTAAATTCCAAAAATAGTTCATTTCATTGCCAAAACACGAATTTGGAAGAGAAAAAGCAAACATCTGTAACTTTTGTAATTTACGTAATCGATGGCATATTACCACTGGTAAATTTGTATTGGCTATTTGGAAGAAAATATTTATGGAGTTCTACTTGACACTGACGTTAAAACACAACGTGAAGAGGTTTTGCGTTTCTAGATATAACTATTTAATGAATCTTCGGCTTTTGATTAGCATTCAACCATTTCTATCCTTCCCATATGCCTATCCGTCTAAATAACCTTAACCTATCAGTAAAGTTATTGATTTGTTATTCACTTGATGTTGAAGTGGAAATGTACTTAATTTTTTAGTGTTTTAAATAACTGTTCTAACATAGTCACTGACTCATGAATTATTATGTTTAGAATAGATAGATAAAAAAAAAATTGGTTGTTTGTTTTTACTGTATTATGCGTATTATGTTCAAAGTTTTGAAGTACTCTTCCACGAAGTTCAACTTCAAATAATTATTCAAATTTCAGACAATTGCATTTCTTAACTGGAAAATCTCACGAAGCATCATAGATCAGAGATTTATTTTCTTAGTTTGTAAGTAGAACGATCCACTTTCCAATAATGTACCAGCGGATATTTGAAATCGTTGATTTTCGCTAATGGAAGTCGTCGGCTTTTATTGATTTTATCAAAACATCGCTCCTCTTACATCAATGTCTTTGAAACCACAAATGTTATTTTTACTTTCCAACAATAGTTCAACTTGTTATTGAAAGGTGGTTAATGACTAGATAATGGCTCTCTTATATTAATTTGAAAGCTTTGAACAAATTCAAATATATTCCTAAAAATAAAATTCCAATAAACATTAAGATTAATTTATGTATTATTGTTATTTTATGCATACAAATTGACAAACTGAAAATGAATCTAATTCAATATTTGAATTACACAGTAATCCAAACAAATACTTAAAAAGATTAAATTAAATAAATACTTCATTTCGCATATTGAATATTTTGTATCATACTTTAATATATGACCGAGTGTTTTTTTTTTTTTTTTTTTTTTTTTCTGGATTGGTTAATTTATTTATATCCTAAAGACATTTACATTTCCAACTAAAATTTAAATACTTTCATTCTTTTACTTGAATATCAAAACTTTCCAATTACATGAGTCATTATCCTATAAGGTTCACTTAGGCTTAATGTTTTTTAAGTTTTAAAGATTTCACTTAAGGTACATTTGGGAAATTCTTAGGCAGTTTAGTTCATCTTTATAAAACTATGAATGATTATGAAATTATCATTCAGAGTCCATTTTTAAATAAAATAAATGTTTTTGCATAACTACTATGTTTTTAAAATGAAAAACGTATGATTTTTTTCATACTTAACATTAAACTTGGACTGGTCAAGTTTAAAATCAGCGATATTTTTTTAATAAATTTTAGCGAAAATACTCTGTTTTTGTATTTTAAATGTATAATATTTGATAAAAAATACTTCAAAAATATACATTACATTTTATACAGTATTTATCAAACTATAAAGACAAGATTTGTGAAAAGGAAGAATGTATGGTAATGACATTGCAATATTAACTGTGCGGTTGAAGAAAAAAATAAGTGACAAAAAAAACAATTAAAATGCATTTTTTTTTGTCTATCGACAGCTACAACAGGCGTATGAAAAATAATTCTTCAAAATGCTTTATTATGGATTTAGAGACATGTAACAGCAAAGTAAACATTTCGCGAGGATACTCTTATTTCTTAGAATGTATTATCTTTAAAATAGATATACATGTTCTTTTACTAGAATAAGAGAAGTGAAGCAGAAGAATTTTACAATTCCTCAACTTTTACATTCTATGCATAATATGACATTCAATTGTGATCAAATCATAAAGAATATCTTTCTGTCATTACTGAGAATTTTATTGATAACTGGGAAAGTTTGATTTTTTTATAAGTAATTTTTAGAAAATTCATAAGTTATTATGTATGCTCCTGTTAGGTTGTTTCAGGAAGAGAAAAGATTATACTTTTTGAAATTGAAGAGGATGAAGTCTTTATTATGTTTTTGTCAATAGCTAACACATTGACTTCTAGAAACTTTCTTCAATTTATTAGTTGCTGATATTTAAATATAATTTTCTTTCAGTTATATATGGCAAAAATAAATGCAATAAAAACTAAGTAGGAATTGCTATATATTTCCTAGCAAATTCTTGTTTAATGGGCATCATTGGCAAGTGTTTGTGGAAGTTATATAAAACACTTTCGTTGAAGTTGGTTAGTTTCACTCATTTATCTAATAAAACTCTCATAATGTTAGTAAATTTAATGATACTTTTGTGAAAACAATTAATAAACAAAACTTCATAAATCAATCCACACGATATTCTAATTTTAAACATATAGAAATATTTCCAAAGCATGAACTATGGGATCAACTTTCCGGTCAAAAACTTTAGCAATCTTGGTCAAAATATAGAATAAATCCGGTTTGAAATTTTGTCCTTATTTGGTGTATTTTACTTGACGGGAGTAACGTATCGATACATTTTGTAAATAGCATTTTTAGTTGGGAATATTCAACATCTACAAGGACCTTCGGGTTGACATTTTAAAAAAGACCAGTATGAATTTTTAGTTATAGTTATAGTTTTTCTTTTGTATATAGACAAGCCTACAGGCAAATATTTAGAACGTATGTGTGTGATTTTCAATTTAGTTTTTGCAAGTTGCACCTTGGCTACTGGTCGACATTTCTGTTACTTCAAGTTGAAGCAAACATTTTAATTTTAAAGTGGATATGTGTTTCTTTAACATTTTAATGGAGAACCGTACCCAAAATATTGCAACAACGAAAAAATTATTGCATAAAATTGAGCTATATATATAATAGGTGAACCCAAAGAAACGAAATTTGGAAATCGAAAAAGTAATAGTGCGGAAAAGTTGTCTCTTGACATCAATAGTAAATGTGCAAAATCTTACAAAAATTAAAAAGTATCTTCTGGTGCCACAACGGACGTAACCATTTCGAAAAAAGAATCCACTTCTATAATCAATCAATTAATTTTAAAGATTTAAAAAAATTTAAAAGTGGAAAAATTATAGTTCGAAAAAGGTTGATCTAAGTTACTGTAATAAGTACAAAAAATTTCAGTTCAATAAACTAATAGCTTCAATTACAACGAAGGTTAATAAAATGTTGAAAATATTGAAAAAATGCATCATATTTATCCAGACATTACTTGGAACTTTTCTCCTAAATATAATTCAATTTCTTAGCTACATTCAATTTAACTACAATCTAAATATATAAACTAAGGTGCAATGTCCATAATGTTAAAATTTAACACAGCTGATGTTTTTGTGTTTAATCTTTATATTCTTCATAATTTTGCCATATGACATGAGCCTATTCATCAATAACCATGCATAGTAAGGCGTATCAAAAAACTTTTTTTGAAATTCAAAATTTCAAATTGATAAAAAGTTGCCACTATGCTCACATATTTTCCACAAAACATTTTAGTTCAATAGAAAAATATTTAGGACTCTCGGAATGAATCTGAAGTTCAATGTTTTTATACAAAAACGAAGATTTTTAATGTTTCTTATAAACATAAATATAAGGCAATTTTTTATTTTCAAGAAAAAAATTGCAAAGTTTAGAATATTAATTGACATAAATAAAAATATTATATCTGCCATCTTACATTTAGGTCTCCAGGAATCTACATGAAAACCTTAATTTTTTACAAAATACGGATATTTTTCCATTTTCAACCCATTCTTTTGGTTAGTTTCAATTATTTTTTTATGGTCTAGGTATAGTAGTACAGCATTTTGAAATATCGTGAATATCATTTTATGATATAGCGTATAATAAACTCAAGTGCTAAGTCATGTCACTTCTGCAAGATCTTGGATTCTCCAACCAACAAAGACTCTAGGTTTGAGGCGTGATGGTAAAGATATTGAAAAGGATTCAATGTCAGAGTTCGAGTGATGAAAGTGTACTTGATAGTAAAATGCTTCTACCAGGGAGAAGCCAAAAAGTTCAATTATTTCAGTGGAACAAGGGCTGCCCAGAAAATCTACTCTCTTTTCCTAGAGAATGTGACCGTAGAGCAATTTCTAGAGCATAAGCTCAATCAGCAAGTGCTCTTTTGCGGGAATTTAAAGTTTACGAATATACTGTCGAAGGTTTTCCATGAAAGGTATTTGTTCCACCATTTGTCACTCTATATTATCGAAAGGATGAAGAAATAAGTATAAAAATTGTAAGTATTAAAGGTGGTCACATAAATAAATGAGAAAAGAAGGTATCTTTGGTTTAAGAACTATATTCAACATATTTTGGTCACGCAACTCCAGAAAGTGGCTCTGGACGAAACGTAGTATCATCATTATAATTTATGAAAGAAAGCTGCATTGATGAGAAAACTATTCAAGGTCTTGGTTGTGATGGTACTGCGTGAAATACTGAACTTTCTAATTGGTCAATTTCATTATTCGAAAATACTTTAAAATAACCAGTACAAGAATTTTTTTGTTTACTTCATTTAAACGAATTACCTCTTAGGAAACTTGTGATTACTCCCGATGGTCCAATTTCTTGACGTACTTATTTTATTGAACAATAGGAAAACGTTTAACAAGTTATCGAGATTTACCAACTGTTAAATACAATGACATAGATAGTGTTTTCCAGAAGTTGATTTTAAAACATTGTACACTGACCAGAAATATTGGAAAATGTCAGGTACTAACAAGCAAATGCACCGAAAGTTGAGCAAGCAGAAACCCTGGAAACATTTCCCATTCAAGATGACTGAAAATGGCAAATCGAATTTCACGTTTATGTATTATATCACTTGATCCAACCTCGTAGTTCAAAAAAATAGCTGAGTTTGTAATGAAAATTTATACTCTCTTATGGTTTAGAATATGTCATGTAATGAAGATACTACATTTCGTCCAGAGCCACTGTCTGGAGTTGCGGGTCCAAAATATGTTGAATACAGTTCTTATACCAAAGATACGTGTTCTTCTCGTTTATTTTTGCGACCGCATTTACTACTTAAAATTTCTATACTTATTGCTTCATCCTTTAGATTGTAAAAATAAGAAGAAAATAGTTCAACAAATATCTTGATGGTATTTTACCCTTTCACGAAAAACCTTCGATTTATCTATCACCACTGCCTGGTTTTCTAGTGTTACAACATTAAATTCTGCTAAAGAGCACTTGCTAATTGCTCTTCTGTTCTAATAGAAATGGTTCTGCCTCACATTTTCTAGAAAAAGGAGTTTATTTTCTGGAAGCCCCTTGTTTCACTGAAATAATTGAACTTTCTATTTTTTCCCTGGTAGAAGTATTTTACTATCAAGTATACTTTCATCACTCGAACTCTGTGACATTGAATCATTTTCAATAGCGTTACCCTCATATCTCAAACCTAGTATTTGTTAGTTGGAGACTCCAAGATCGTACAGAAGTGACATGAACTAAACTTGAGTTTAGTATACACCATATCATAAAATGATATTCTCGATGTTTCAAAAAACTGTACTACTATACCCAGACTATAAATAAAGTAATTGAAACTAACCAAAAGTATGGGTTGAAAACTGAAAAATATCCGTATTTTGTAAAAATATTAAGGTTTTCATGTATATTCCGGGAGACCTAAATGTATAATGACATACATAATTTTTTTATTACTGTTAAATAATATGATTTTTTTTTTTTTAAATTAAAAATCTTCGTTTTTGTCAGTAAACATCAAGCTTCAGGTTCATTCCGGGAGACCTAAATATTTTTCAATTGAAGTAAAAAAAGTTTTGGTAAATATATGAACATACTGACAATTTGAAATTTTGAATTTCCAAAAAAAGCTGGGTTTTTTTATACGTCTTAATGTAGCAGTGGATGTAGTAGTTGGCAGTAGCATGGCAGTAGATTTTCTGGGTGACTAAATTATGTGCATTCCGTTGACTTACATGATCGACAAATTCTTTCAATTCATTATCCAAGTATCTTGAAAAAAGTATGTCATCACAAACATGAATCCGTCGTCTTCGCATGATAATTTGGTTTTTATGCAAAACCAAACGTTCTCATACACTTTTAGAATGAATTTGCTCAAAGAAGTTTTGATGTTGGTGTTTGTGTTTCGACATAAAATTTGAGAGCTTAATTACAGCCGTGATTAGACATATGGAATATGACAACTAACCGTTTTCACTTGTTTTCAAATCTACGCAGAAAACATCATGCTAATCACTTGGTACATTTCTATCTAATATTTTTATCAGTACTATGATCCTTTACACTGACAGTCATGAATGGAAATTCTCGTACCACTTACTTGAATTGTTAAATTAGTAGGTTCTCACAGTTTTCGAGACTTTGGCCAATATGGTCAGAATACGTGTATGATGTCTTTCTTTATATGCCCAGTTCTTCGGGTAAATTTCTTATTGGGAACCATATTTACAAGCAGTTAGCAAATGAACTATATATATATATATATATATATATATATATATATATATATATATATATATATATATATATATATATATATATATATATATATATAATACAAAATAATTTTAATAAAAACAAATTTATTTATTTTTTTTAAATTGCTTGTGGTGAAACAAATTGAAAAAATACCTCTTTAAATCTTTAGAGTATACTATAACATAACTAATTAGTTTTGTAATTAAAAAAAAGTATTTCAAATTGAAGGAGGAGTAACCGTTTTAAAACATTGTATATTTTGTCCAAAAAACACTAATAAATAAAAATATTATATAAAAAGAATTTAATAATTGTTTAAAAATGGATGCTGTGCGTGTATAAAAATTTAGTGCCGATAAATTCAATAATAAAAATTTTAGTATAATTTTAATGGGTCTCCCTTAATGTGATAAATCACATATGTATTGTAGTATATATAGTTTATCAGGGAATTTTGATCTCATTATTCGTGCATGTTCTTTTTATAAGCTATATAATGATTCAATAAATGTTTTAGCCAAAAAGAACTCTAGATAACTTTTATATAAAATTCAAAATCCCATAAATTATTTATATTCAAATTACAGCTTAATTTCAGTTTTTCTGCTGCGAAATGCTAAAATGATTGAGTTACTAGAAAGGGCGTAAATTATATTGATCAAAAACTCAAATGTATAATCTATGCATTTAATGTATACCATTTCCTTACGTGACTGAAAAGCCGTGTCTTAGTACACGACGGTTAGTATTAAACTGTATAGCATCAGAAACTAACAGAGCATGTTCCAATTAACAGAATTATGAATTTGAATATACGCTTTTAGGACATCCTGAAAATATAATTAAAAGGGAAATTTATTTGTAATATTTAGACAGGTTGTCTAGAAGCGGTTAGAATGTGTCATTAGAATGTGTCCATTAATCTATAAGGAGTATGATAGTGAAATGAGCAGGTAATTTTGCGTATGTAAACATCACACTTATTATCGATTTTAATTTTTAATCTACTTCAAATTGCAATACCATAGACTATTTGGAAAAATTGCTCTTCAGGTGTCCATAGAGATATATTTATTATATCCTAAAAGTAAAATATACACAAAAACAATATATTTATAAGATATTTTCTTTTTGAAATTTAGAAGTAGATTATTGAACGTTTACAAAAGATTTTGGTTTCCAAGAAACTTTTTTTTTCTTTGAAAGGTAACTTCCACGATTTATAGACAACTTACTAAAAGCAGCCTGAGAACACATTTATTAATTGCCTGTAAATAAAATGTTTAGCTACCACCCTAAAACTCCATACAATTTTTTAATAACTAAACTTTAGAATGAGAAGGCAATTATACAAATTAACTACAGTCATACATTTTTACAACCAAAAATAAAATCTTATAAAGCAAACCCAATACTTATATATTCTTCAAAAGAGAATTTCGATCATGGTTTACATCCTTCAATTCATCCATTATAAGACTACTTTTCTGCTCAGTCATCTTTCTATTCACTCATAAAATCGACCTCTATTAAAAAAAAACGAAATATCTTCTCTTTTGCAGAAGGTTCAAAGACTCAGTTTCAAGTGATCATTAGTAACGAGAATGTTCAAATCTTGGAAAATGGTTCCTTGATCATCAAAGAAGCCTCGAAAGAAGACAGCGGCCATTACATGTGCCAAGCAACTAATGATGTGGGATCTGGACTGAGCACAGTTGTCTACCTCAAAGTGCACGGTACGAATACTTGAATCACTTAAAGTCGGTTTAACCTCTTTTTGTTAATTTGTATTATATAATTGGATAAGTATTATAAAATTGTCATAGTAACTTGTTTATTGTATTTTATAAAAAAAAAGCATGTAAATTAATTTATAACATAGTAAGACATTTATTTGACATTTTCACCCGTGTTTACGAAGGATACGAAGTATAATCATTTTACTATAGTGTGATGGTCTAGTGTAAAAATGACAGATACAACATCTAGACACCAGTGATAACTTTTGTCTAGTGGTTAGGGCGCCTGTCTTCCGATCTCGGAGTCCCGAGTTCAACTCCTCGTTAGCTCAGATCGCTACATTGATGACCCGAATATTCGAACCCATCAGTGGCGCCATCTACTGCACGACCTCCTCCCTACCACTTCAGCATCTCTGGCGACTCACTGTCACTCGCAATGCACTCAACTCACACGCAAGCAACTCAATCGTTCACCCCTTCGTGACTCACTGGGAGGGGCTATATGATGGTCCCGTGTACAAATGACAGATACAAAATCTAGGCACCAGTGATCACTTTTACCTAGTGGTTAGCGCGCCTGTCTTCCGATATAGGAGTTCCGAGTTCGACTATCCGTTACGCAGATCCCTACAATAGGATACGAAGTATAATCAATTTACTATTACTTATTTTATGTTTCTTATATTACTTCATGTCATCGGACTAATAACAATTTACAATTTGCGTAATCAATTACAGTATATATGTGCTTTCATTACATTGTCATTATTAATTGACTTTTAGTACAGATTCTAAAATTATTGCGTGAAATAATGTTGATAAATATATTTTTAACAACCGAAAGGATAGTCAGGATAATTTATGATACCGATAATTAAATAGTGAGATTTTGTATACTGCAAAATATTTTTTCAATTTTCTTTTTCTTTCAAATCGAATTCAGTGGTATTAAGTTATGTTAGGCACAAGAAAAAATAATAAATCCCATTTTTAATATTTTTTTAAATTATAGTATTTTTATGTATTCAGAAATATTTTTTGTTTGTAGCTAAAATGAGCAGAAAAAATTATTAAGGGCTTGACATTTGTGAAATTTTAAATTTTATTTTTCTCATTTTTCAAAATCTGTCATTGATTTTTTTAGTGTTAAGAGATACATATTCTTTAATTCTAGAAGTACAATTTTTAGTAAGTCGTGTAGTTACCGAGATAAATAATTGGTAAGAATTGAAAATAAGAGTTGATATTTTCTACATTTTTTTTTTTTTTTTTTTTTTTTTTTTTTAATTCTATCATTAGTTTGTCGTATAGAACTTTAATGCAATACAAAAAATTCCAAATCATTTGATTGTTATTATTATTCGAAGTTTTAGAAATTTAAGTAAGCTGGTAATTTTAAGAAAGAAGTGACAACCTTGGAGGTCAGATGCGATAATATCCCAATTGAAAACATTATTTTATGCAATAGTACTTGTCAGAAGAGCTTAGAAATTTATCAGATTATGAAGTATATAATTTAAGATGTATTATTAGACAGAAAAGAAAAAATCGTGGTTTTTGCTACACTTTTTTAACAGAAGGATTACTGGATATCTTTAGTTTCATGTGGCCTTATCACTTATGGCCAGAGCTATTAGGAAATATAAGACATTAATGAAATATTTTGTTTCTTAAGTAAAAATGAATAAAATTGTGAGAAATTCCAAGAAAACTACGTGATACGTCTTGAAAAAATAATTTTTTTAAAAGTATACTATTACTTATAATTAAAAACACTTACTACTTAGTCATTACATTACAATAAAAAATAAGCTGAACAAGTTTCTTAAACTATAAACTTAAAATAAAAATTATTAGATTTATAAAAAAATATTGAAACCAATATAATCGAAAACAAAATAATTACTTATTGTTGTATGCAAATAGAATTATGTTTCAATATAAAATTGCGTTATGTACCTTTATCAGTAATTTAAAATTTTCTTTAAAAATTACAGTATACAAAACTAAAGAAAAATTAAATGGAAGTATTTCTATCCCACACAAAATAACAAAGTAATGTTAAGCGAATCTAAATTCAATCAGAGAGACGGGTAAGACAAGATTCACTTCCCTAACTAGAAAAAGTAATGTCAAACAAAGTGCATGAACAACCTTTTATAAAGTCTTACCCCTAAGGCCCAGACTAATTACGTTTTATTACAATGAAACTGCTTACTTCAACTGAAAGTTTGTAATAGAAGAACCTGAGGCAATGTTTATGGATTACAAGGATCGGTATTGTTCATGGATGCGTAATCACGTTGCTATAGCTACGAGACGTGTGCTATCAAAAATGTGAAGAAGGTTCATTATTTCTAAACGCAAGAAGGAAATTTAGTAATTTAGATTCAAGGATTTGTTATTATAAAATTAAAAATATGATAAAAATCAGGATAGTTTATTTTTTTTTTTTTATTGTTAGTGTTGTAAGCTATAAACAAAATAGCTCGACGGGAATAAAAATGGTAGACAAATGTTTTCAATTTTAATAGGAGACGTGTAAGATAAATTTCAATTTTAAATTTGATTTTTTAAATTTTCTAAAATTGAAAAAAAAAAGTTCTTAGAATGAAGTATTATCATACCAATATGACCAGTGGAAGATTTTTCAATATTTTTTTTTTTTTTAACTTTCCGCCTTTTCTATTTCTTTTATGCAATACTGAAACTTTAAATAGCTGTATTGACAAACATATTTTTTCAACTTTATGTACCTATTCCGTAGAAAGTAATATTAATATTAATGCAAAATTTTGAGGTATTGTTATTTTTATATTAAAGTTACTGAAAAGTGCTGTGGTAAAAATAGTTTATTTTTATAAACCATGAAATATATATATATAAAAAGTAAAAAGGATTAAATGAGTATAAAAGACCAAATTGCTAATTTTAAAAATGAAAAATCAAATTTTTTTAGAAGTATTATAACTGTATGAAAATTTTTTGAACCAATTTTTTAGTTATTATTCTTTGATATATTCTCTGAGAAATATGTGCATGAAATATGTCAATTTAATACGAGCTTCATAGGAACGTACCTCTCTCCTTAAAAGTTCGGAATTTTATTATATCTATAAAAGGTATTTGAGTTTTATGTGTTTCAAAATTAATTTAATCAGTTTTCTGTCTGAAGTTTCTGTTTACTTTATTTTCGTAATATATAATCATTATTTTATGCAATGTTTAAAGATTACAAAATTCAGTAGTACTCATAAAACATATACATAATATTTTATATTTCAACATATTGATTTTTTTCATTGGAATGAATAATGAAGGCGTTTTTCTAAATAAGTAGTATTTATAAATGTTACAAAAACTGAGTTTACATTTTTAAATATAATAATTTTAGGTTGCGGTATAACACTTAAATACAACACTGATCACAGCACTTAAAATATTTCGATAAATAATACTTGAATCGCAATTTAACTATTCAAAATTTACTAACAAAATTACTTTAAAAAACTAGTTATAAGTTAAATGAGGTAAGATTCTAAATGACGTGCATGTGTTTCAAAAATGTTCAAAAATGCATAATTCTAAACTTAAATTAGTTGTTCTTTCTATCCACTATTACATTTAGTTTATTTAATAATAGAAGGTTCTAATCCATAGAAACAACAATAACTCAGAGAAGAATGAGCAATTAGTACTTGAAATATATTCAGCAAGAAAAGATGCCGATTTAATGTATCTAGCCAAAAAAAGGAATGTTCTTTAAACTGTAAAGATAGTAACTTTCATTAATTTAAAATTCAGCTTTCTAAGATTCAGTAAAATAAGTATTCCTTTTACCATTTGTTATGAACGTGATAATTTTTAGCTCGAATGAAAAAACGACCAAACACAAAAGAGAAATTAACAAACCTATTACACTTTCCATTGTTCTCATTATTGATTATAATACACCACACTTACATGCATTCTTTTTCCAACTCATTATAATTCCCTTTAATTTAAGCGATGCACTTTATAAAAAATTGCCTCTTTTTCACAATAAATTTAAGCCACATTTTTTCCTCTTCAACGATCGATCCAAACTATTTGTAAAATATAATCTCGAGCAAAGGATTTACTCTATGTCGTGCTACAACATACAAAAGATGCTGGAAAAAGGTGTTACCCGATAACCGCTGAAGGTAAAACTTTTTTTTTCCCTAACACCCGGCTGCATTTTGTGCAACTAGCAAATTATTTTTATACAATTCTAGTATCGATTTCCGTTAGATACCACCATATGTGTTGAACGCGATATTGCTTTCACCTTCCCGTTAGTTGCCGATTTCTATACTTTTCGTTGCTGGATATAGAGCCAACGTTATCGTGTTTAGGTGGAAATTGCTTCACTTTCCTGAGGAAATTATTTTGTGGTAATTTTAAAAAATGGTTATATAAGCCTTATGGAATTGCATTTTCAGATATAAATATAGACATTGAATTTTCTGTTTGTGGGCACGTAGTTTATAAATAAAGAATCGGTTGTCATAAAAATATATATGAAGATAAACTTTTAAAAATTCATGTTGTTACGATCAAGAATTTGTAAATAATTGTAAATGATGTGAATATTTTGTAAACACTATTTTAGTAATGCAATCACTTTTAGTTCTAGTTTTTTTGATAATGTAAAAATTGCAAATAGTATACGAAATACGATCTTCAAAGTAGTGGAAACGGTTTGGTTTTTCTGGATATCTCTAGAATTTCGGAGACTATCCTCAATTTATAAAAGACATGCGTAAGAATTAACTAGTGTCAGTCCAGTTTCGTCTGTTTATGTTTTACGTTAAACTGCATTGGATGCAACTCTGGTTTTTCGAACATAAAGAAGCTTGGGTTTTTGTTGCTGTTGAGACGTGTCGACTAGAAACTCTGGTTTGAGCTAAAATGCATTTCGCTGCTGTTTAAATAATTGTACATTTCTTTGTGAAAAATAAAATTATTTATTTTTGCAATCCAGTATCGTCATTCCTATGAGAAAAAAATTCGTAACAATATATGAATTAATTCTACATTTTTAATGAGCTTTGAACTTATTTATTTTAGTAATTAAAATTTTTAAAAAAATACAATATATATATATATAAAAAAATGTTTTAATTTCACAGTTGCTGCTCATTTTAAAGATAAGTTTAGAGCTCTCACTTTAACAAGAGGACAGAGTACGACCCTAACATGCCGTGCAATTGGCGAAAAGCCTCTGTCTATATCATGGACAAAAGACAGAAACCCGTTTAATCCATCCTTTGAGCAAAGGTATGTACAATATACACGTAGTTGATAATCTATTTTCATATACAATTTTAATTAAGATCTTTTAGTTTTGGATGTGTAATAATTTTGAAAATGGATACAATAGTGAATTCTATGGAACTCCTTGATTATGTCATTTGTAGTGAAGTGATGTTACACATTCATATAAATAAAAGATCAAGTCTGCAAAATAAAATATCATCGAATTGGTTCAAGATAACTACATAATCCTTAAGTAATAGTTAATCATATTCTTTTGAAGAAGCATTTATTGAACTTCAACAATAATTAAAAATAGTCATTTCTTTAATTAAACATTTATACGCAATTTGTAAGATTACCAAGCTTTATGTGTATTATTTAAGCAAGGTTAATGTAATGTTTAATTAATTTTAGCATTCCTTTTCATCGAATTAATTAATTTAATGTATTATCCCCACTACTAAAATTGCATAATTCAGTTCATTTATGATGCTACAAAGTTAAATGATATTCTATTTGTCTACTTTTTCTCTGGTATAAATTATCGAATTCTTTATATTCATAGGTAAATTCAAACTAAGTAAATAAATTATTTCACATATTCTTACTTACATATTCATTGATGAATAATTGTTTTGAAAAATGAAAATATATTGATTAAAAATTGCAATAGTCGTGTATTGTAACAATTACAAATTTGTTATAACTTCACTAATTTATAAAAGTTATTAATTTCTATCTCATTAACTTGTGAAACTTTTACAATTAAGTAACAAAACGAATTGCATTCGTGAACAATAAGAATTTCATATGGGACTGTACTAAACTATTTTTTCTGCAAGAACTGGAGTATTAGATATTCTCCAAGTGTCAAAGTGTAATAACATCCGGAAGCTCTTAGTATAGGATGCTGCACTACATTTTCATTTCAAATATGAAAAATAATTTTATGGTTTCGGAATAGTTTTTCGTGACTTAAAAAATGGTGATAATATTATTAAATTATGAACAGAACCTAACTTTAAAAACTTTACAAATTCTAATACAATAATTAAGAACTAAATTAAACTACTTAGCAAATTGACCAATTTAAGACCATCATAACATAATGGGCCTAACATAGAGATTTCTAAAACGTAGTTAAGCCATATTAATTGACAAACTGTTACTCTGTTAATTTTTCTCCGTTAATTTTCTAGAAAATTTCTATATATTTCATGTTTTGACAGGATTGTCCAATCATTTTGCTGATTAGTCATAGCTTAATAAATTACTCATGTATGAGGTATTATGCATCAGTTATTTGGCAGATAAAAAGTTGTGAATGTTTTCTTAACAGTGAGGATATATATTTAAAAACATTTCTGCATTTCACAGAATTTTCAGCTTTTCTTCAAATCATCAGTGTATGGTCAAAATGGCCATTTATGATATTGTTTTAATTAACACATAGTTCATATAAATATAAGTTATATTTTCTACACATAAAATGAATAAATGTAACTTATATCAAACAGTATCAAATAAGGTGCACCTTATGTTACGATACTTAACAAAATTATAAATGGAACCTGTGCTTCATATCACACACATTAGAAAAAAAATTTAAATTTATAAATTTTTCCTCTAGAGAAAGTAAATAATAAATTTCAGAGCACGTAGTGAAGTTTTAAAACAACTTTAAGTTTAAAGTATTATTTTTATATCATGAGTGTTTCAATAATATTTTAATTGGCAATTCAGGTATGTCTTTGAAGAAAGAATTTTAACGGAAGGAATGGAAGCCTCAATAAAAATTCCATCATCCAATAGAAAAGACTCTTCTTTGTTTACTTGTATTGCACAAAATGCATACGGGAAAGATGACACTAATTTTCAAATAGTCGTGCAAGGTAAGCTTAAATAAAAATATATATTAAATAATTTCTATTGCACCTCATATTACTTGCGTCAGATATTTTTCAATATATTTATAGTAAAAATTTTGAGAAATTTAAATATATCGACCCGTAGCTAATGACTCCAATAGGATAGTTAATATACTGAATTAAAAATATTCTAAAGACCACAACAAATGTATTATTGGAGATTTTTATATATATTTCAATGCTATCATAAAAATATATTTAATATTTGCATTGGTGTAATGGTTGAAATATATAAAGAGATGAAATTTTTTTTTGTAAAAGGCTATATATATATATATATATATATATATATATATATATATATATATATATATATATATATATATATATATATATATATATATATATATATTTAAACTTTTTTTAAGTTAAAAGTCATTTGAATATACAAATCAAGAATCATTTGAATTGGTTTTAATCTACACAAATTAAATTATATTTGCTCAAATATAATATTTATCTTTTTTAATTGAAAAAAAAATGGGGAAGAATTAAAAAAAGTATTAAAAGATAAGTCATATGAACGTAACTTGGCTTGAAAATAAATGATAAGTTAAAAATATTTCCTTCGAATAAAACTGAATTCAATTAAAAGGCTCACATTGACATAAATTTGTTTGAATGTGAACTTTTTCATATTTTTTTAATTGGAGGAATTTCTTATCTTCTCCAAACAGAACCTCCCGACAGGCCGGCAAATGTGGATGTCACTACAAAAGGCAGTCGCTCTATATCGATTACCTGGTCCGCCCCTTACAGCGGCAACAGTCCCATACTTAAATACATTATAGAACACAAGTCAGCTAGAGGTAAGCATTTGCCTTTTTGAAAAAATCCTTTTAAGTTGAACATTTTGCTTTATGCGTTTTGCCTAAAAAGTCAAAAAGAAAGCGTTTGGCTGGTTTATCGATAAATGATTGATTATTTTCAAACGCAGACGAATTAAATGAAGAATCTTTTTAGTGAAATATCAATAAATCTTAACCTTATAAAGGAAAAATAGTCAGTTTATCAAAAAGAGTGAGCGTAATCTCTGATTACTTAATATTTTCAGATGCATGTGTAACAACAAAATTTAAAAGATTGTCAAATTTAAGAAAAATAAATAATTGTGTATTTTCAAGACTAAAATAATTATTTTAGCATAAATAATATATGTAATTAATGGCAATGTTAATAGGATTATTTGAAAAACAGTTATATGTTATCAAATTATATAAAAAATAGACTTAAAAATCACAAAACAATAATATCCGAACGTTATCCATTATTAGTCAAACATAAAATATTCTGAAAGTCCTTTATACACATAGAGATAGAGTACATCCAATTTCACTTAAATTTCGGGATAAGTTTCCAATTAAACTTTAACAGATAGTTCTTGACTTAGAATTAAACGTATTTTTTTCTATACTAACTTTAATGGAAAGTAACCCAAGAGAGTTCTTTGATGTTCGATCGGGATTTGAGGAGCTTTCCCTTAACACTTTATCAAGATCATTTATTTCCCATTCACTTAGGGTTTGTCACTTTGTTTTTAAAAGTAAACATTCATGATAAATAAAGGCCTCAAAAATAAACTTTGTGTAAGATAGCCGAAGGTCAAGTTAACTCAAGAAAAGCCACAAAATAACTGCTAACTATATTTATTTCACTACAATAATAAATGTATTGTTCGATGTGAATTAACTTAACAATTTACCCTTTTGTATCTACGGTGATAATGAGCAAGATGCAGAAGACTGTCTATAGTTTGATTTAAAATATAAACTTAAGATTGTAATCTTGTACTATATTTATTTCACCACAATAATACATGTATTGTTCGATGTGAATTAACTTAACAATTTACCCTTTTGTATCTACGGTGATGCAGAAGCAAGATGCAGAAGACTATCTATAGTTTGGTTCAAAATAGAAACTTCAGACTGCAATTTTGAATCTATGTAACATTAATTTACTTTAAATTAGAGGACATTCCACAGTTTTAAAACAAAATATTTATTTTAGTTAATTTTACAACACATTAAATACTTATTTTGAAGGAAAAAAAAATTAAATCTATTGTAACTCAAGTATCTTTTAATTGGTATATTCATCTTTAAACATACTTAACCATTTATTTAAAAAAAAACTTACCTGCGCATGTGTCAGTTACACCATGCAAACTGATAGTCTTTATATTTAATGATAAATTTAATTAATATTGAATAGTTTTTTATTTTATGTTTTACGGAATTAGAATAATTTATAACATTCTAAAATTTATTTCTATGTCAAGTTCTAAATTGTTCCTAAAAACATTAAAGATCGGTGAATTAATACTAAACTAACTTCAGCTTCACCCAGAGTCTTTATTAAAGTAGTATTCATTATGTTGTTGTTGTTGTTTATTTCTATTTCAATCAATTTATAAAATACAATTGTATGATTTATATATTGTTAGTTAAAGAATTATAGAAAGATTCTAAAATAATGTCTTGAACCATAATATATAATGCAAAAATAATTTCTTACCTTCACATCTTTTCCTTTTTGGGACATCCTTTTGTGCACATTTAAATCAAGAACACATTCTTTATTTTGTAGAGCCATGGACGCTTGCAAAAGCGAATACGGTTGATACAACAGATAACGTGTACACATTGCAAGGTTTAATTCCTCATGGAACTTACCATATTCGTGTGAGAGCTGACAACACCGTCGGAAGTGGCGATTTTAGTGAACCCATAACAGTGGTCACTGAAGGTGAAGGTAGGTTTGTGCTGATTTTTTGTTGCACAGTTTAGTTTTCACAATTAATAACTGTATGCTAGTTGTAAAAATAATTTTCATATATTTAAGTAGTATTTCGATTTGCTTATAATCTAAAAATATAGTTAAGTCAAGAAATATCTTAATTTGCAATTGTTTTAATGCTGCATACTAGAAAATTAAATTAATGACTGCTTACTTTTTAGTAAGAAATTTATAAGTAATTCAAAAAGTGTATTTTGACTATTTTTTAAATAAGTTATTTTATTAAATAGCACCAAGTGGGCCGCCAAAGGAAGTTAGAGCAATTGCCACCAGCTCTAGAACTATACAAGTTACTTGGAAAGTAAGTATAATACTTCAATTAATATTTATTACTCCATTTTTGTGGTCAATAACCATTAAAAAGCATTTTTAATTATTCTGCACCCATTAACTTTACATTTTAATCCCTTTTCAATAAAAATACTTAACTTTCACATTTATTTATCAAGTTTAAAATAGATTCACAAACTTAATTTATAAAATATTTTGCTTTTAGTAATTCTCGAAATAGAATTAAAAACTATTAATTGTAATTTTACTTATTAGTATACATTTTATTTGGTGACTAGTAGAAAATTGTAGGAAATGACAAGTGATAAGTTTTTCTTAAAAATATGTCACATCAAATGTCGGTTTAAAAATTATTCTTTCCATTCATAATGTTAGTGACGTTTAGTGAGAATCTAATATGTATGTTAATTAGGTTATACGGCAAAACTGCCAAGGGCTGTATATATTCGTTTAAGAAATCCTTTATTTTCAAACACGTTATTTAATAACCTGTACGGAGCCAACCTGTACGGAATGTTATTAGCTGAATTGTGAAGTTCTTTTGTGTTTTAAAAATTTCCACTCACAATATTAAATCTCGCCATTCCTATTTATTTATACTCTCTCTCTATAAAAATGTACTGACTTACTGATTCTCTGACTCTTCGTTAATTCTCCCAATCCATATATAGAACCAGTTATAGTATTAAATCAGTTATAGTATTTTGAATACAATGGTGGTAAAAAAATTATAGCATTATGGCAATTACGTCATTGGAAACTCATGAGGACTTGCGACTGATCACAAAGTTCAAAGATGTTTTAAAAAGTATGATTTGATTGCTCAAAATTCTTTAGAAGTTGCAGTGAAGTGGCCAATTAAAATTCTCATTTTCACATACATTTTGGGTGAGTATTTGAAGTAGTAGTTTTCCAAAAAGAGATTTATGTATGGCATTTTTATTATTTAAAAATTTCACAAAATATTTCATTCATTATGCAAAATAGTTTTTTCGTTAGATAAAAGAAAAACTTCGCCATCTTGGATTTAGTAGTTTAATTATTCGTTACTTTTCATAAAAATTTAGGCATTAAATAAGTTTTCCAAAATTTCTTTAGGGCCATTCCACTCAAAAAGGACATAGTATGTCTTGCACGTGATAGTTACGTTTAATTGAAAAACTTGGTATTTAAGAAGTTTATGACGAAATTCTTGTGCCTATAAAATCATCCAACTCAGGTGCTATCATCAGATCATCACAAATTCTAAAACTTTGCTCTAACGAAAAATATCTACAGCAAATAGTAAATATAGTTTTAAAAGTTGCCTGAATGTCCAGCAAGCGATGGTGGAATGGCCTGTTTATAGGCCATCTTGGATTTGGCAACACTGCATTTTGAATGGCTGAAAATGTTTCAACCTTGGCTTTGTGATATGAGTTAGATGCGCTGTCAATTTAAATGCTTTTGTTTGTAAAGTTCATTGTTCGATATATAAAGGATAGAAATTCATAATTTATTAATTTTAAAGTGTGTCTGACGGACGGTATTCGGGAAACTTTTACCCTACGGAGTCCTTTAAAGACTTTTAAAAACTGACACCAAATCCAAAATGATCTCAATACACCGTGCAACCAAATCCAAGCCTAAAAACTAAGTGTTGGGAAACCTTCTTAGTGCCTAAATTTTGCTGAAAAGTAAGGAATAATTAAATCACTCAATCCAAGATGGCGTATAAATACTTCGTTGAAAACTAATTTGCTGTCTAAATTCTACGGAAGACTCTAGCGAATAAAAATAAACAATAATTTGTCCTTCTATAAGGTTGCCTAAAAAACATAGTGTGGCCAGGTTGTCACATTTGGCGCCAAATCTCCAAGTTTTGAAAATTGCCAATAGGAACTGTAGGTTAAAGGTTTTCAGTTATTATGTATTTTTAGTAGCTATCCGCAAGTATTGCGAGTTCGGAGTTTGGCTAGCGTTACCGAGCAGGCGATTTCATTGGAAAGCAATCCTCGAGACGTGGCGAGCGTCAACGAGCTAAAGGAGTATAACCCCCCTAATAGTATAAAACGTTGAAAAGGTCAATCTGGAAAAATGTAAGTAATTCCTGTCTCAGATGAATCAACTTCAGGGGTTAAACTTTCCACACTATGAGTATTCAAATGTGTCCAACATCCAATGTATTCGCTTGTTACTATTGTCAACAAGGTCAATCATTGAAAGAAATTAACTTAGAATTTTAAAAATCAAATATCACGTGTCAAACGTTCCAGATGTGAAGTATCCGTTTTTTTCCATAAAGACACTGAAAATTGGTACAAATAGTTACAAAATTGAAAATTATAAATTATAGCTGTCACGATTTCAAATCACTATCACCATTAATCAGTGTGTCTCTTTTCCATAGACCTAATCTTTACTTTTTCAGCCACAATTTTTACCAGAGTATTGATTTGAAGCATATAAATTTCACAAAAAGTATAAAATCAGTAATAAAAGTACATTAAAAAAAAATTTGAAGGCAAAGTACCCAGTTTTTATTATTATTATTATTATTACACTTAAGAAGTTTTTATAAGCTAAATTATAATTATTTAAAAATATAAATAAAAAAAAAATACTTATTTTAACTTCACATTTTTTAATGTAATTTTGCTTGCGTTTTTACGCATATTAAACAATTTTATATACTTCAAAGCAATACTCCGGCAATAGAAATTGTAGCTGAAAAAACAAAACATTAGGATTAATACTTTATTAGGTTTTATTTTGCTACTTAGGTTGGGTAAAAGTACAAATGATGAAATGGGGGATATAGAAAAAACGTTATTTAGATTATTTATTAATAAAGACAGTAAAGATGAGGCTTCCAATTTGTTACATAGTAGACACTAAGCTAGATGTTTGGTGATCCATTCCTGATGCATGCATAAAAGTTGAGGTTTCTTCGCCTTTTGGTTTAATAAATGCAATTCAATTAATTGATGGCTTACGCTTTTCAAAAAATTTCTTGCGTTTAAAATAGCAATTACGTATTATCCCGTCGAATTTTTCGTAACAAAAGTTCACCAATGGACATTTCCCTCATTTTGTATTTATTTTTTATTTTTTTATTCAATTCTAAATGTTTCGAATAGGCCATAAATAACAAATTTCTGCTCAATGCGCTTTTTCTATTTTTTTAATTTGCAATCAAAGTTACCTTGCTAGACGTTGGCGAGAAAATGATTCATTCCTCAGGCATTGAATGTGACGTCATGGCTTCGCAAACATCTTGACTTGAGATGCAGAAGCGGAAACCAGATTTCCAAGTTTCTCGCAACTCATGCCAACCTGTACGGAATGTGGCAATGGTCTACTAACGCCATCTATTTCAACGCCAACTATTTGGCAGAAACCTCACGATAACCATAAAAATTATAGATACACTTGATGTCACGGATTTTGCTGAGTGTTTTGATCGGACTAGTTTTGGCTCGATTTTGAGGCAATTTCTTTTCTTTATATTTAAATAACTAATTTCTTTAAAGAACTTTTGTTTAAATATTTAGAATCAGAAAGAATTTCTTTATAAATATAAACTAATTTTCTCGTTTTTAAAAAATGCGGGAATTGTCCATTGTTGAATGAATTTCTTTCCTGTTGCCAAAATGGTAAAATAAGTTTTTCACTTATTGTCTGCTTGTCCATATTGTCTTTCCCATCAAAAAACTTCACTTGCGATCTTATGGTCACGAACATTCTTGCATAGCTTTCATTTAAAGATCAAGAAGAATGAGAACGACTACAACTTTTTGCTTTCAATTACCCATATGTATACATAGGGTAATGAAAGTATAGTATTCGATCCACACAAAAAAATTCGATTTTTTTTTTTTTTTTTTTTTTTTTTTTTTTGCATTTCTCCACGTTTTGAAACATACTGATTTCAAAAAAGTGATCTTGGAAAAATCTTTGTCTGTGTGTGAATGTGTGTCTATGTGTATGTGGTTAACATAACTCCTGAACAAATTGACCTACGATGTTCAAATTTGCTGTAAGGGTTGGTGGTAGCCATGGGACCTACCATTAAGGTTTTCATCAAAATCGCGCATGCGCGTAAGGTAGCTGATATTAAAAAAATCATGTTTTTCAGTAATTGCTAAAAAACGGCTCTAACGATTTTTTTCAAAATCGCCGTGGTAATGCCTTTTAAGGCGTTCTAAACATCCCCGATTTTGGTTATGTTAAATATATAACACAAACTATTCTGTAAACCGGGCTAATTTGTTTAAAAGATAAACGATAATATTAAGGTTACCATGTTTGATTAACTACGTTAAGTGTACGTTTTCTTACGACAAAAAAGTAGAAAGGATAATAGGTAAGAATCTTATGAATTTTATTAGCTTTCTTTAGCTTTTTCTTTGAAAAACTTTTTGCTAGCGGTCAACAACGTGAACTATTGGTTTGGCCAACTTCTTTATTCATTGAATTTAAATTGATATTTGATTTTAAGAAAATTTAAAATACCTTCTCAACAATTTGAATTACTGAAAAATTATCGGTATTATTCTAACAATTAATGTAATGAGTTTAAAGGCCACAGAACAGCTATTTTGATAAATTCAGTTATTATGATCATGACGAAATTAAATTAATTTTAATAAAGTTTTTTAATGATTAAAAAAAAAATTGGCAACGGAAAAGAAATTCGCCATTTAACGAATATTTCGTACTTATCTCTAATTAGTACATCTGGATAGCTTATAAGCGAATTTTGCTCTACAAACGGATGCAGACAATTAAAGAGTTCCACCATGATACAATGTAATTTGTTGTCCATGGTTACAAAAATATTATATCTAGTTTGTTTGAAATTGCTAAATATAGATTTCTATGGTGATTGTTAAGCCTTCTTCAGCCTTAACACAATAACTAAGTCAGAAGTTATTGTTAGAGAACAGTTATATTTCACCATATATAAAAAGTTCACCAACGATCGAAGGGATAATACGTAAGCACCCCAGTATATACTTTATGTAGTGTAACCATTAATTTAAGTATAATTACTCAATAAATTTACAACATTATTAAACGTCAAATCCAAGTCGATGCACCCTTTAGGTGAAAGATGAATAATTGAAATATGATTACTCGTTCAAGTCTTTCAATGATCTGGGTAAAATTCCCAACTTCCAGGATCATTTCTGAAAGATGCAGAGCATCGTACACATCAAATCATACAAAAGACACTTTCTCTAATCAAGCTAACAAGGGGAACTTACGGTCTCAGAAATTCAGATCGGGATGAGACTCTGCAGATAGGTAGTATACTTTAAGGGTATCCACACAGTAAAGCAATAAAGCGCACTATCCAGAAGATTCCGAGAAAACAGGCTCTAAAGTGTTAAGCGCAGCTTACGTACTAGTAGAGGTTTTTGCTCTGCAACACCCCATTGGCTAAGTGGTCAGCGTGCTAGGTTCACTTCCGTCGAATCAGGTTCGATACCTCGTGTTGTATTTTTTTTTTTTTTTTTTTTTTTTCTAATTTGTAAAGCCAATTTATAAAGTGGGTTGGGTAGGGATAGAACAATTGTTCGATAACTACAGTTAGAGTTTTGAAAATTTCTGGCTTCCCGCTTATGTACAATAGGACAACATTCCTACTCTTCCATATAGAAACTGGTTCTTTATGTTTATTGCGAAAATCATTTGTTTCTCTACAGCTTATAATATCGCAAAATGTATAATCACTTGTTTGTGAGAATAGTAAATAGAATTTTTATGTACCTTCATTAAAAATGCTTTAAGTATTTAAAAATAAAGTATTATCTTATTATCTTTAATTCAAATTTCAATTAGCTGTAACAGTTACTTTGTAAATTGACAAAAAAAAAAAAATGCCTCACGAGCTATCGAACCCGGATCACCAGTACGGGAACCCAGCAAGCTGACCACTTAGCCACCGGGGAGTTGCAGATCAAAAATTTCTGCTAGTATGTAAGCTAAGCGTAACACTTTAGAGCCTGTTTTCTCTTAATCTTCTGTCTAGTACGCATTATTGCTTTACTGTGTGGATACCCTTAAGGTATACTACTTATCTTCCGAGTCTCATCCCGATCTGAATTTCCGAGACCGTAAGGTTCCCTTGTGAGATGAATACAAAAATAATGGCCACAAATTATCAAATATGCCACAAATCATCATTTTTTTTTTCTGTAACTCTAACTAAATTTTGTAAACCCAGGTTTGACTAGAAGAAACAGAGTCAGAATCAAAAGAAAAACATGATTCTAGTGACTTCAAAGATTTTCAAATGATTTTTTTTTTCGTGTACCATTGTTCAATGTTATTAATTATGTTATTATTTTTCGTCTACTCACCCAAAGCAACACGATGGCAAAAAAAAAATCAGTGTTCTAGCTTTAAGGGGGTCCAGTACCGAAATTTCTTCAAAAATCCCAATTTTTTTTTTCTGATTTTAAAAAATAGTTCATACATTCCCGAAGAGAATGATGTTTTTACCTTATTCCTCCGGTGATTAAAACGCCACAAAATTACCTGTTATTTAAACATCACTAATGGGCGTAACACATTGAAGCGTCTACTTAAAGTGCGTTTTTCGAGCACTAGTGTTTTTTACAGATGTTGCATATTCAAATCGATATATCTCCAGAACCATTAACAATTGGCTGTTCAAATTTTTGGAGCATTTAACTTATATAGTTTTAAATATTTTGTCTTCGCAGAATTTTATTTTTTTCATTCTGTTTTAAAATATAACATTTAGCATAAAAGATAACATAAAAAAAAGCAAAAATTTCAATATTCTAACTTTGAGAATTTTTTAATTTTTTTTTTAATTCACCTATCAAAATTCTGTGAGGACAAAATTTTCTTTATATAATTATGTTTTACAGAAAGCTTTCACTTTGAAAAAAAAAAAAAAAATTTTCTTGACTTATATCAAAATACGCAAACATCAATTATTATGGATTTTTCTTGGTTTTTAAATTTTTTTTAAATAACTAAACACAATATTTAAAAAAAAAAATTCTCAAGGATATATAAATAGTATCTCATACATAAAATAAATTTTTGACATAAATGTACATAAATAAAGTTTATTTTATTTTCGGTACCGGACCCCCTTAATAGAAGCTGGGCTGAGAAGGGTCAAAAACGGACCTAAGCTGGGACACAATAATATACATTTGCTTGTTTGCCACTTTGACTTCAAACGTGGCGGTGGAACACTGGGGAATTTTTCTATTACAATGAGTGTTTCTCTTAATAATCGCAATTTAGTTCATTGTGTACAAGTATTTCAAAAAAATTAAACGCGGCCACTTGGCGGAACACATTAGATTTCCAAATTTTTCTGGTTGACCATTTTACCTGGAGGCTTATTTACAACATATATTTATTATTTGGGAAATATTGTTATTTAATATGTTTTGGGTATTTTTGAAAATTTTAATATTGGAAAATAACAACAAAAAAAATCAAAAATTTATTTCGAATATTTTCTTTAACAATTGGTGCTTAATTGAATAAAAAGAGATAAGTCTGTGTGTGTGGAATATTACGTTATAATTTTCCTTACTCTAACCATGTAAACATTTAAAATTTTAAAATTATGAGTGTAATATTTTGGCAATTATATATATATAAGTTAATGTTTTCAAAGTTCAAACAAGAACGGTTGGGAACAAAAATGTTTTTATTATTTTGAACTTTCCAAAATCTGATCTCATGGAAGTATTAAAGGATATTGTGTATATCACCTCTTAAAACCACAATATATTTTCTTAAGAAAAATAGCTAATTTCTTAGAAAAGTACAAATTTTTTCACGTCAATGATACAGAAAAATTCTTAACTTCAAATACAAATAATTTGTTTAGCTACTATAGTTTGAAAATAAACAATAACATATGTACCACCGTATTGTTGTTCTTGTAAATTGCTCATGATTTGTCATGATTTGTCAAATTGTTTTTCTCAGTTCTGATGATGACAACCCCACTACAAATTATAAGTGCACGTGATCAATTGAAGTTTACCAAATTAAATATATTCATGTAATGTAAATTCCTTTAGATGTGAAACTATCACACATTTTCGGTGCAGAACTTCTAATCCCCACTGTCAAAACCTTTGACGTCTGCTGAACTTCAATAGAGTTTTATTTCAATTTATTGTGTTACAATCCTTAGCCAATACATTAATCTTTGCAAACCAAGAATCTCAAAACTATTCCTTAAACTTATGTTTAGGCTCTGCCTATCTATCTTCTTTGTTATTTTATGTATTTTTATACATGTATTGCAATTCGACGTTCGTGCATGGGATTGGAAAGACAATTCTATAGAATTAATGTATTAATATCACCCGTTTCATCTATTTTATTTCAAAAATTCTTCGCATTTTTTTGAATATTATATTCTTTCTATGAATAACGTAGCATTTATGATATTTGATAAATGCATCGATGTATTTTTCTTTAGCTTTCTTATTACCAATTTTGCAAGTTCATCTCAATTTCCATTATAAAGTTATCCACTTTAAATATATTTTTTCACAAAAGTTTTGAGTGGAGCTTTGGTGAATGTATTTAATTTGATATTCGATTCTTCCCCAAAATACAATTTTGCATTCATCAAAGAAAAATTGTAGCTCAAAATTGAATTTAAATAATTTAAGATGAAATCTCTTTATACACAAGGTAATCCTTTTAGGATTAGGAAGCACTCAGTTAACATAAATATTAAGTACCAACGGATGACAATTTATCCAATTTACATTTCACAAACGAAATGTTTTATAAATATTTCGTTTTGTTCCTTAAATACATTCAGGGATCTAAACTATTTCTATTCGATTGAAAATTCCTATATTATTTGTAACTTTTCAAAAATTAAATTTGCTAAAGGTACACCAATCGTTTGTTTATTCACTAACAACAAGAAAGGACGTATTTTACATCCATAAGTTATCCAATTACTTTCTATTGCATTCTGAAAAGATAAGAACTTATAAAAAAATATCTGAAAGTTCAATTCCCTAGAATTTCAGTTGTGTCTACGAAGACGCATTAATAAAGAACTCATAAAAAATCATGTAATTGAATAACAATATTTCCATCAAACAGCTATTATAAAATTCATTCCTATACTCACATTCAGTGAAAATGCAAACTCAAATTAAATAAGGCAACTGTTTTACAATTTTTTTTTTTTTATTATTATTATTATTATTATTATCTCTAAAAACACACTAGGCTTGACTTTTGTACCTGGGCTGCCTTTTTTCAATGCACAAAAAATGAGCCTCTAAGCCGTTTAAAAATGTTAAACTGATATACATACATCGTTATAGTAATTACTTCCCATTGTGTTGGTTGATTGTTTTCAGATTATCTGGCACCGTCAGCAACACGAGGGCTATAATGCGCCAAAACATTCATCATTAGACAAGCCAACATACACTTACAAGCACCCGTGCCTAACACGGGACTCGAACCCGCAACCTCGTGGTCTAGAAGCTAGAACGCTAACCACTATACCGTTTGATCGGCAGTTCCCATTGGGATTAATATAAATAGTTCAAATAATAGATTCTGTCAAATAGAAGGTTTTTAAAGAAATTTCACAAATGGCGGCTCTAGGTACAAGACCTCGTTTTACCTAGGGCCAGTAGCTAATGTATCTGGGGCCATTCTCTTTAAGTGAGGTTTCAGACCATAATGAATAGAAAGAAAAAAAAACGTACACATATGAGTTTTATCAAAGGAACAATATCAAGTTATTATCAGTCATTGGTTTATTATATAATAATTATAATAAATATCAATGTGTCAAAATATTAGTGAATTACAAATATTTTCATGACTTAAAGAACTGATTCCAAAAAAAAAATGAGCTGCATGTATTTGTGCTTTGAAGAACCAACAGATTTTTTTTTTTAGCAATTTGAACACAATAAGCAACTATGTGGCCTTAGGTACACGACTTGGTAATTTCATATAAAATGTCTTCTACTAAAAACGCACATGGAGAATTGACTTATTAAAACTTCTGATTTAGTACTTAATGTTACAAACAAATTATTTACTAGAATTCAAAGAAAAGTATTTAACTTAACTTTGTAAGACTTATAAAATACATGAGCTGCAAGATACTACTGCAGACCATATAAAAACTTTTTCCACTTATAATTTGACACAGCTTTATCCTCTAAGATTTCAAAATATCTGTCACAAGAGCAATTGCCACTAACCTAAGTGATTAAAAAAACTTAGAACTAAACATTATTCAATAAAAGAGCTGTGGCCCTAGGTACACAAGTCTCCCCTATATTCATACATAATTATTTTTAAACTACACAGTAATTTTCAACGAGTTTACTAATTATAAATATAAATAGTATTAGTATATTCATATAAAATTGTTTATAAATTGCACTTCAATTTGTACATTCGAAAAATTATGAGTTTAACGTTAGATTACTTGTTTTCAGCCACCATTAAAAGAAGAAAGCCTTTCACCTATAGATGGTTACTACGTTGGATATAAGAATCGCAATAGTGACCAGTATGCATATAAAACCTTAGAAACATCTCATGGTGGTCTTCTTGAATGTGAGATTACTGACTTAAGCAAAAACACTAAGTACAAAGTGATTGTTCAGGCATTCAACAACAAGGGTGCCGGTCCTCCTTCCGATGAATCCCAAGTGCAAACTCTAGAGTTTGGTACGGTAGGACAAAATTACTTTACTTGTATATTTACTCATTTGATAAAAAGTTAATCAAATAAGTAAAGAATTAAATATTTAAGTACATGTTTTTGAGAATATACTTGCATTTGAATACTTTAAAGTTAAGTAGAAGTAATATTTCCCGAGCATTTTGTTAATAGTGGCGGATGAAACTGAGTCAATGAGTCCTCAGGATAAGAAAAATAATGCAATAGGGTATGTGTAATGTATTGAAATATATATGAAATCGAGTAAGGTGTCATGGATAGTAGGGTTAGTTCTACTTTTATAGCCAATGGACTAGAATAATAAAACTATATTAATAACAATAAGTAATTGACTGATCTCTGAGTGGGGGTTGTATAATCATTATTTTGTCTTCAGGATTACTATCTACATACTATCTCTAGGATTAGGTAAAATATTAGAATTATGTCCCATTTATTGTTATTATATACATTGATGAATACCATAATTTATGGGTCCTGAATATGGCTAAATTGTAATTCAGTTATAACTTATTAATTCATCTTTTTCCATAAAAATCCATGCAATATTCCATTTTTCTACCCTCCAAGATTACCATCTCTAAACAATCTCTAAGATTAGATAAAATATAAGAATTGTGACCTATTTATTATTACTATATACATTGATGAATGTACAGTTTATCAGTCTTAAATTAGACTAAATTGATATTAAATAATTATAACTCATTAATTCTTCTTTAGGCATAAATTTGCATGTAAAGGTTTAACGGTCCAATTGGCCCGAATGTTAAAATAATGAAAGTCATGATTTCAATAACACTTCTTTAATAAATAATTAAAATTTCTTAAACAATAATAATTTCATACTCTATGAAGACATTTAATCCAATAGCTATTTAAGTGAAGGTGATAATTATATGTTTCTTGAGTCCAAATTGTAATGTTTCAACATTCAACTAATTCCTTAATGAAGCATAGTCAATTTATTTATTTTTTTATTTCAAAAAGTTATAATAATCTACACGAAAGACATGTTACGCATCAAATAATAAATGTTTAATTTTTTGTAAAAAAAATTCTTATTGTTAAATTTTTATTAATTAAATTCTATTTTTATTAATTTTTTTCTTATTTAATTTTTTTCTTAACTGTATATTTTCAACATTATTGATTAAATAATAACTCAACAACAATGCTAAAATATTTGAATTAAAATAATTGCACACTCCCGTCATATGTATGCTACATTAGCCATTTCTCCATAAAAATTAATGGTATAAACCAGTTAAGCATCCGATTAATTGCTTCCAACATATCGTCTGCCATTATCATAGTATCGATTCTCCAAATGGGACTTCCTCAGGTAAACATAGTTTTGTTTGCTTTGCCCTTATAATATACTGTCTTCTAAAAGTAAAAGCTAAGTTTAGTAGCTTCCAAACGATGTAGTTCAAACATTAGCTTAATCATATTGACAGATTTTTTGAATAATTCGTTAAATTAGAACTGTAATACGAAAGACAAGAGATAGGTTATTTTGATAAATTGTATTGCCTTAAGTACGTTGTTTTGCATATAATACATATTAATTAAGAAACAAGTTTGAGAACTTAGTACTTACGTATTATCCCATCTAGAGATCCTATATGGGTAGAGTGGCGTCAAGACACCGTATAATAGCAAGTGCGCATGCGCAAAAAGTCCCAAATTGTTCAGCTAATTTCGTTAGAGTTTCTATAACTTACTGTAAGAATTGGCAGGATATCGCTCGTAAAATTATTTACGAAATGTACGTTTAAAACATGTTATATTTTAACGCCCCCCCCCCCATTATTTAAATTGAAACCTACTAAAATTTTTAAAAAAATCATCTTGAATTAGTACATCTGTAAGTTGTCAGAATCTTAAGGATATAATTAAGTATATAATTTTACATTATGAAATCTTCTTTTGCCATAATTTTGTGATACTTCTTAATTATCACATAATTTAAATAAAAGTAGAATGTGTATTATAGGCTCACATAAATTTAAGTAGATTATTTTTGCTATGAAAACAATTTTAATTAAAGAAGAATGCAGCTATTAAATTCAAACATCATGGAATTTTTAAACTAACTGAAGAGTTAGACGAACCGAAATTTTAACCTTTTAATAACACATCTCATGAATGGTAAGATGACAAACATTTTAAATTGAAAGTGAAAAATGAACATGACCTTTGTAAACAAATTTGAGTTAAAACCAACCAAGTTATCGTCGCTAAAGCCACACTACAACATTAGTAGTTATTGAAATTACAGCAAAGAATTAATAAATAACAAAAAGGAAACAACTGGAAAAAAGGCATATTTGTCGATTATAGTAAATTCGTCAGGGGAGGACTACTGTAATTGTCACAAAAATATGAAAAAATTTCTGAAAATTTTATGACAAAAGCCTAAATAACATATGTTACCTCACTCAAATCCATCTTAATACAAAAGAACAAGACAAGAGTTCAAAGGTTCAAGAGTTCAGAGAATGTCTTTTAAAGGGAAACTGAAATGTATTTTTTTTTTATTTGATTTTGTGAATTTCAATGATCTTGTTTTGGTAATTGTGTTTTTTGACTGGAATGTACTCAATTTCCTTCCATTCAAGATGAAAATGCGTTTCAGATTCTCCTTGAAAGACCTCCTGGTAGGTGTTCCTCATTATAACATGGCTAATCTAATAATAAGTTTCTCATGTTTTAAGGTGTTTCCATTCAAAATAGTCCTCTTGTAGCTGTTGCTAAAAATCACATACTACAACCGAATCAATTTTACAAAACAACTATATCTTCCCCTAACAATAATAAATTGAACTTAGTAATTCATATGATTATATGAATTTTGTTAAAATCTCATTCTAATTACTATTTTGCTTGATGGAAGTTTTCCATATTTCCTTCCATACAAGACAAAAATGCTTTTCAGTTTCCTCTTTAAAGATCTCCCGGAAGGCATTCGCCTTTATATTCTTGTAGTTCTGAACTGTTTAGTTGTAACGATGTCTCAATGTCTGCTGCTAAAAAAAAATATCAAATATAACTTATTTAATTCAATACTTTTAAAATCGACTGCAGCATCACCTACCGAAAATTGAGCCATATTTTTTTATTGAATTTTCATAATTTTTATTGAATATCCAATAAACGTAAAAATTGTTTAGTAATAGTTTTGGAGGTATACATTTTTTAAGATGGAGTGTCACTTTTGGAACACATTTTAATCGAATTTATTAAGAATGAGCTGCATTTCAGAGCATTCGTAAATGGAATGAAAAAGCATTTAAAAAAAAAAAAAAATAGAATTCCAAAAATTCTTAACGTATCACTATACGACACGATTTGATGATTCTGAAAATAATAAAACAAAATAAAACAACAAACTATATTCAAAACAAATTAAATAAAAAATTTTAATAAAAAAATCCTGAATAAAATGAAATATGCAATATTACGATTTGGTATCAAATCAATCGCCAATTTGATGTGGGTGGTGTTTAAGTCCTTTCATTAGAAAGGCGTGGGCAACTAGCATTTTATTCACTGTCATTGATACTTTTAGAGTCGGTGATTCGGTTTTTATCTTTGCGCTGCCTTAAAGGAGTCCCAGCTTTAAAAAATTTTTAGACTCATAAATTTTCATTTGCGACCCCAACAATAAATTGGAAATATGATTTATTTTTGTTCTATAATACGTGAGTACTGAGGAAGTGCGGTCGTTTCTGAACATCCTGTATAACCCAAACATCAAAGAGAAATAAAGTAAATTGAAGTAATATTTTTCCAATACTACTTTCCTCATTTAAAGTCTCATTTTAAAATTTGATTACTTTGCAATATCAAATATTTGTTCAGCTTTATAGTAAGTTAGATATATGGTAAACCAGAAATAAAAGAACACTTGAAACAATTATAATTCACGAACATCTCCGAGTATAAAGATGTAAATTTCAATTATGTGCTTAGTAAAAAGTCATATTTTGTTCACAAGAAAGAGAAAAATTAACTTTGAATCCGAAGATAGAGCTGAATGCATCCATCAGTCACTACATAATGTTACTTAAGTGAGTCTGGTCGTGAATTATTAAGATTTGTGAACTCAATCAAATTTGTCGAAAAATGTCTGGGATATTGGATATTTCTACTTTCAAATGTTCATGAACAATCGATTTATATAAAAAAATCTTGCTACTTCTGAAAAACCATATTGATTGCTTAATTATATTTACCAAACATTAGAAATTTTAAATATATAAATCTTATTTCAAAATTTTACTCTTAGTATTTAAACCAGAAAACAACGAGTCAAGTTATCAACCTTTCCCTGACGCATATTCATGAAACTAATATTGTAATTTTATCTACGCGAATATTTACATATTTATGAAAACACCATCTAAAAACTTTTACTACCTGTTATGTTTTTTGATAATGAAGAGGCATAGAAAAAAAATATGAAAACTCTTTGTTTCGGATTTTTTCTTTCATATTAAGCAAATATGAATAAAAAATTAGATGTTGACTTTATCATTTTTACGTCCTTTAATACATTTACAACAAAAAGCAAAAATGCCTGAGGCTAATTTACGCTGTCGGTTTTCTAATTTTTAGAGCCTGTATTTTCATTCATTTTGTCACATGTCAAAAGCTACTTTTCTCATGCATAAAATTTACGTCAAACAATGTAAAAACCAAAATAAATATTCTATGTGTTGTAAAATATTATCTTTTTTTTTTTTTTTTTTTTTCCCTTCCCTCAGTATAGATGAAGTAAAAAATGTGTACTAAAATCGTTATCGTATTTTTTTCTTAGTTTAATGCCTGAATATATACAGCATCTCTTTCTTTAGAACATTGAGGGAGTTGAGATTCAAATAAAATAGTTCATGCGGTATAGAAAATAAAATAGTTTAAGTAAATTTCAATACTAAATAAATAGTTGTGCGTGATTCCGATTTTCTCTTGAAGATAAAAGATGTCGATCTTTTTTTAAAGAAACGAATGTTACAAAGCTTTTAATAATGGTAAGAATTCATTATTATAAGAATCATTAACTTATCAGAATAATACATCTTTAACTGAAAGGAAATAATTAAACAAGCATTTATAAAATCGTTCTTCACTTATGCTAAACAATAAATATATTATAAATTATCACAATTTGCACAAACGTTACTATCATTAGCTTTTGTGCTCAATAAATTATTACAGAGAAGAGCTGATAAATAACTCAAGAAATAGTATATCTCTGTGGAAAATATTTTAAAAACAAAAGTATCCTACCATATTCATAATTTATTTTTTAAGTTCTTTTGTACACTATTTCAAAGTAAATATATGGAAATTAAATATGGATGGATGCGACACTTTCTGTTTTTCAACAAATTAAATGTAAAAATAAATAATAATTCGTATTTTAGATATCACTAAGTGTTTAGTTTCACATATTGTTTGATTAATTTTTATTGCTGTATTTTAAATTTAATTTTTTTTTATGTTTTTAATATAATTTTATTGCTATAAATTTTAATAAATAAAAACTGATAGTTTACTTTCCATAATTTTCAAGCGCATGTCGGTATCTTATGTTTTTCTTATTAGAAATTATTCTATAATTTTCTGGAATTTTTAACACTTGCTTAGTATATTGGTTCTAACTAATGAAATTTAAACACTGCATAATTTATACTCTAAAGAAAGATTTAGCAATATAATTAATTCATTTTTGTGAAAATTCTTACTATATAAAAACAATTATGTTTTGTAGAAGCGCATATCCAGAAAAAATATAAAAAAGTAAAATAAAACATTAACCGCTCTCTGCCTTGCCCTTCGACTTACTATTATTAAAAAAAAAAACTTTGAATGAAGATTGTGTTTAGCTTATGCAATTTTTTTTCCTTTATTTGTATAATAAAATACACAATAACATGTTGGTGATGTTTAAAGAAAGGAAAAATAACATCTCAATTTGGATGCCATCATATAAAAACATGCTGTTGATAACTATTTCCAACTATTAAATTTTAAGATGGAAACCTATTTCGATTATTATCTTGAAAATATATTTACTATCATAAACATATTACTGGATATTGCAGTCTATAGATGATGACAAAAGATATTTATAAATATGAAATACATACATGCTTAGCTTATGTATGATTAAATGTAATATGAACGTTACAATTCCGTAATTTAGAATTCTATCTTTTCTAAGCTCTGTCATTGAAATCTGTTTAAATTAGAAACATTGGGTGGGATGTTGGCGTTATGTTTTTCTTGTTTAAAGCTTTTTGTGTGGAAATCATGCCTTTTTTAAAAAGAAATAATATAAGAAGAAAAGATAATTAAAACAGGCTAAGAATTTTTCATATAAATATTTATTAATATTTATTTTTTGTAACAATAGATGTGCATCTTTGGTTTATAATTCGTCTTTTTAGTCTTTTGGTAGGATCCATGATTTTCCTATCGAGAGATTCCTAATGTATAATAATACGAATTTAACTTTTATGCCCTCGTGAAGTATTGCAAATTGAAGTATAGATCTTTAATTGTTGAATTTGAACAAGGTATTGGTCACACCGGTATGTTGATCTCAGTGATACTTCCTTAAAGTACCAGAAAACGCAATTTATAATATGAGCTATATTTGATTTGTACACTCTGCTATAGTCACCTGTATAATAAAGATTTCAAAGTAATTACATGAGATGATTGGGGACTACATATTAAAGTGAATTATGTACTATAACACCGATGTAACTAGGACTTGAATCCATTATCTTCTAAAAATAAAGCGTTAGGTATCTGACAGCTATTACACATAATCACGTAAAAAAATAATGTTTTAGTTAAAGAACTGTTACACTATTTTAGCACTGTTTTTCGTGTTTAAAAGATAATCCAAACACACACATGAATATAGTAGTTTCTAGTTTTTTAAGTCAGGTGTGAAGTATTTCTTTTTTTAATTTTAGATCCACCTAATGCTCCTGTTCTTCGTCTTGTGTCAGCTACTGCATCAACTATTCATTTATCCTGGGAACTCAATGAGCAAAACTCGAATCCCGTCGCAGGTAAATTTCTTTTTTATGACAAAAAATTTTAAAGTATTGTTTGAGGTAAAATTTAATTTGTAATTTCTTAAACTAAAAGTGCATAGACAAATGTCTTTTAAAAGAGAAACATTTATTTTGAAACTATCATGCATGAAAAATGTGCTTCTATTCGTACGTCGAAAACGCGTTTTGAAATTTAAACTTTCCATCCTACCAATCAAAGAATATACCTATATTACTAGAAAAGTGATATTTAGTGATGTTATCTGACCTTTTTTATATCTTCTTAAAGTTATAACTTAAACAACATAATTTCCTCAAAATAAACTCAAATAATAAATTAATATATAAAGTAAAAAACAAAGCATTTATTTAATTAAAAATTTTAAAAAGTCAATTATGCTTTTGAATAACAATTTGTTCAAGAAGAATTTCATCTAATTTAATTTTAAGTAGCTTTCTTTACCTCATAAAAAATTAAACTGAGGTTATGTTATAGAAATATGCATTTCTGTCATCCTCCCCATCAATTTCAAACTTAACTGAATTTTAAATGCTGCTTAGATTTGAGACTTCAATGAATTCAGTTCCTTTGTTCTGATTCCTATCAGAATCTGAACTAGGATAAAATAAAAGTTATATTTAACCTTAAATGCTTTATACGAGAATGCAATAAGAGCAAAAGTCTGGATGGAAAATCGAGAAATGGCTTCATTATTTTGTTTAAAAGAAAGTATTACCCAAAGGTATGTGGAAAAAGTACCACGTTTACAGATTCAATTTTTACTCTGTATTCACGTCACATGCACGTATCTGAAGAACAAATAAAATTCCTGTGAAAGTAAAAGACATCTTTGTGGTTGCGGATAGAGTAAATATTCTTAACTTTCCACTGTCGTGGATTGAGATTATATTATATTCGTTTAGTTAGATAAATATTGTTTTAAAATTAAGATATCTCTTCGGAAATGGAATTGTTATATTTGTTGCATGATATTGGCACTATTATCATTGATTTTCAAAATGTATGGTACGTAAATGTCTCTCAAAACTCATATTTATTTAAAAATAAAAATGTAATGGTTCGTTTCTATGGTACTTAAATAACAAGTATTGAACAGGTTTTTTCTATATTTTATGAAATGTACTTAATTCGATTTTAATTTAATTTGTTTAGCAGTATTATTTAGGTTAATGTGATTATTATTTAAAAGGACAAAATATGTGTTTAGTTTTGTTTTTAATACTGAAGGTAAAACAATTACACTTTTTCATTCAAGAACATACACATTGAATGTGAAGTTTTTAAAATTTGAAAATCATGGTTAAATATGCAAAATAAAAATGAGTAATTGAAAAATAGCTTATTTTTTGGCCAGACATGAGTAAATTGCCTTTAAAATGAAAATGCATTACATAATATTTTTCTAATTCAAATAAAATACGTATAATAAAACACTGGATTCAAGGTCTTTAATAATTTAAACTCTCAACCTATATATTATTCATGTTTATAGATTAGGAACATAACTATATAAAATCAACCTATTTCCTTTTCTAACTGCTATAGCTATAAACACATTTATTACAAACAGTTAATTTTAAATATTTACCATGCATATGTAAATTACTGTTATATCACAAAACATGTATTTAACGTTTTCTCACTAAACCATTTTTGAACGTACATATTTATTTCAAGTTTCCGTTTAATTTTGGTCGGGGCAATGCTATGTGCAACTAAACTGCTGTCTCTTTACTTAAAACCTTTTAAGAATATTTTCAAAACGAGTATTGCCTCAAGCAGAAATATTAAGTGCTTTCCCACTAACTTCCTTTAAAGTTTTCTTCCATTCCCAACGCATTTTAATTGCTCTTGTTGTTTGAAATCACTGCAAAAGAAGATAACCAAGTTACTTTTGATAAAACATCCCTTTTCAAATGTAAATGTTTTCAAATATTTATATAGTATTCAAATTCACAGAAGTAAACTGGTAGAACAACATTTTAATGTAGTACGAAAAATGTTTTAATAACATAATTCTTACGTTTTTGTTGTGGTAAGTATTTTATTTATAAGTTAATTGTAAAAACATAAAAATGTAGATATATAGCAAAACTTTTACTTAGAAATAGAAATTATTTTTAAATCTCTAATTTTAAAATACCTTTATACGAAAATTGCACGTTATATAAAAAAAAATAATAATTTTATTTAAAATATTTTTATTCCATTCAATATTTTTTATTCAAACTTTTGATCAAGACGATGAATGGATTCTTTTCACAAGAATAATGGAATTGAATAAGAAGAAATTTTTTAGTATGGATAAAAAAAGCTTATTATGGAAGTACATCAGCTTCATTTGACTTATTATTTTAAAAAGTGAAAGTAACTAAGTTTAATTTTTTTTTGCATATAATAGTATAACTATCAAATCAATTCTCATATTCATAAATAATCAAAAGAAATTTTACAAGGTGCCCACAAACAGTTATTAGATTAGGAATAAAATTAAAAATAATTTGATATTTCTTTTAATGTTTCAATATTTTGTAGTAAGATTAAACTACTTTAAAATGGGTTTAATCCTTAAATTCATTAATAGTAAATATAAATATTAATAATTAAACTCTAATTCTCTTTAAATTGTATTTCATAAAAAATTATGTCAATATTAAAAGGTCAGAGTTAAAATATTTCTTGAATTTCTGAGCCTAATTTTCTAAATGTTATAGTTTAAACAATTTATATGACACTATAGAAAAATTTGATCAATTACAAAAAATTTATTTTTTAATTAAAAAAACATCATTTTAAAAAATTCATACCTGTTTTTTTTTAAATTGAGTGAGTTATACGTAATTGGAAATTAAACGCTGAGCGTAGATAGAGATTTTTATAGGATATCAATAGTTTTTTTAAATATTCCTAATAATCTCCTTTAAAAATCCTACTAAAATGTTTTATTTGAATAATATTAAATATTAAGGAAGTATAAAACAAGAAAGTTGGTGGGCACAGGATTTGCGAGTACTCTTAATTGTATTGTGATACATTACCATTATTCTCAAAACCACCAAGGTATTTGCATTGACAATACATTTTATTGTATGACTTTTCAAAGCATATTTTTATTGATTAAACGATTAATTGAAATATTAATTGAGTCATTAGTATGAATCGAATATTTGTATGAACACTGAATCTAAAATATTGTAACTTTTTCTTGGGTTTCTTTTCTCCATTTATTTTGACAACAATATGACAACTGCTATGAAGTATATTGATTTTAAGAGGCTGCTGAAAATTCACTATTTAATTGCAAATTAACGTAAAAGCTTTAAATTTATAAAGCTGTAGTTGAGTAATAGGTATAACTGATATTGAATTTTTATCCGTCTTTCTGTGTTTCAAGAAGAATTATAAGGAAAATAAAACAGGTCGAAATTAATTTAAGAAAATATATTGACAGTATTGTCTCAATGAGATGAATTATTAAATGATATTTGATTGTAAAAATCACAGAAACAAGAGATTTCGATATCTTTCTGTTAACCTTATTAGCATTTTACATCCATATCCATGTCAATATACTGCAATCATATTAGACAAAAAATAAGTAAAACTTTAGAAAACATCCAATTGATCAATGTCTTACAAATAAAAGTTTCTTAATTATGTAATCCCTAGCATAAAAGATATTTTTAAAATTAGTTTAATTTTAATGACAGTTAAGCTACTAAAATTCAAATTTCTTCTCATAAAACTAACAATAATTATAAAAAAATGAATTTTTTTTTTTTTTTTTTTTTTTTTTTTGAACAACAGTATCAAAGAGAATATAGGTACTATATATGTAAATTAATTAAATATTCCTCATAATGGAAATTTTTTTTGTCAAATTCAACCTTTTTTTGAATTTCATCATCACACCAAAACAATTTTATTCATATTTTGTTTCACTCTACTTTCATATACTTTTCCAACTCGAACTGCATATTCGCAATGTCTTTATTTTTTAATAATATCGTTTTATCTTTATTTAAATAATAAAAACGGAATTTTTCAATTTTTAACGAAACTTTTAGTCAATTTTAAAAATGTATTTACTAAGTATAGAAAAATATTTAATTGTAAGAAATCAATAATTGAAATAACCTTAAAGAAAAATAATTTTTAAAAATAAAATGTTTCAAGTTTGTACAGCCTAACATTGAAATGGTGATACATAATGATACAGATCTTAATTTACTCTATCCGGACAGTAAGTCATGCTATAAATTTAATTCATCTTCTTTACCTACTTTTTGCATCTACATTATTTCAATTTACTTTCGAAAACTTCTACTTAGAAAACTGCACTTATTTCATTAAGAAGTAAAAATGCTTGAATGTTTGCCTTTTGTTAATTAAAAATGTATATATACAGAACGTTTATCATTGCGGGTATTTGTTTGGAATTTGGAGGAAATGAAAAAGCGGCTATTTTCTTAACTTTCTCCCTAAAGAAGATGCGTTTAAAACGACGCAAAACAATTTGTTCAAAGACCCGTGAAAGCGTTATTTACAAGAGCGTGCCGCCTGTTTAGAAGGGGGTGAAAACATAAACGGGAGTTGGTAGTCTGTAAGAGATGGCGAGAGAGAAGTAAAGCGGGAAAATATAAATAATACTGAATCTGGAACTGAACTGAAGTCACTTAACCGAGAGGAAAAATCCAATTTACTGCATCCGTAGTCCGATAATGTAAGTGGTGAATATTCTAGCTTCGTCTTGCACATTCTATTCCGTATTTTTAACATTGTAAAAGAAATTCTCGTTTCTGTGATAGGAAAGAGACTAGAAAAATACAAAACTATTAAAGGATTTTGGAGCATCTTTCCTTTACTTTTTTTTTATTTCAGTTGAAAAAATACCTAAATAAAGAAAAAAAACTACGTTTGAAAAAGACTGGCAATCTAAACGTTTCGAAAAGATTTTGGTAGAACTGGAGGATGGAATGGTGAAAGGAAGTTCTGTACAGCATGGGATATTTTTCAAAATCCATTTTGTTCTGTAATTGTTTCGTTTTTCTGCTCCGCTTCATAGTTTAATTTTATAAAATCCATCGTATATAATATTCTGTATTGCTTTTACGGATAAAGAGACTTCTATGCTTCTATGCTACGGAGTTGAAAGACTTTTAGGGAACGAAAGAAAAAATGCTTTTGACGAGAGCTTCGAAAACGTATGTCACTGTTAGTTTGCATCAAGAGTTTTTGTATTTAAAGACAACTTCTTTTATTGTACGTATTTTCAAATGGTTATTTTTAAATCGAATTGATATCTGATCTCTGTTTTAAGGAAGTGTAATCCAATTTCTAAAAGTAAAGAATGATTATACTTATACAAAGTAATCATGAATCGTTGCCTTGCCTAAAGTAAATTAAAATCCTCTTGTATAGTTTACCTTTTCAAGTTTAAATTTAATTCAATTATCTTGCCCATACAAATTACTTAAAGATTTATGTTCCCATTTTTGATTATTACTGACACATTTTTATGTGTTAAAAATGGAATACTTAAAAAATCACTTCGAAATATATGTCTGTTCCCAGTATTTACACTGAAAAACTGAAGAAATTAGTTGTACTGTTGAAATGGAATATGACACATAGCTACTTTAGCAAAACCATAACAAATAAAAAAAATTCAAATTTTAAAAATATATCTTAAATTTTTTCAGGTATGAAAAAAAAAAATCAGGTTATTTATACTAAATTAAAGCCACAGTTCAGAAAATTTCAAATAAACCGGGTACTCATAAAAGTATGTTCACACACACATAAAAGTATGTTCCTTTTAACTACGGAAAATCTGCATCGATAATCATAAAAGTGGTATCTAAATATAGTAAAGTAGAAATACCTTACTAAGATGAGACCTTTAAAGCGCTACCTGGTGGAAACGGCGGAGTTCGCGTTCCTATCTCTAAAACAGAATGAGATAGGGGGAGATAGTGAACTATAAAATTATAGAGCATTATCGATTCATTACAAAAGACACTTTTTGAAAGTGAATGCTAAAAACAGACGGCTGAAAACGTCTATTTGTTTGTTCGCAATTTCCAAATCTATGACTCCACGAAATGATCTTAAAACGAATAACAACAACTAGATATTACAAGATACATTTATTTCCAATATTGAAATATCTCTCTGTTAGCTGCGATACACATATATAACCTTGATAGAAAACAGCTATTAGTCAGTTATGGGAACGGGCTTTAGTGGGTACCAATATATATCCAGCGTGGCTAATTATTATTTTTTTAAAAATTAAACTAATTAATGAAAAAAAGTTTGCCTCCCTCCTTTATTCTGGAATATACCGGCAAGAACATTTAAAAAAAAAATCTTGAAAGAAGAAAATAAATGTTAAAGTTAAACGTTTGAACTAGAATCGTAAATAGTTTTTTTTTTTTTTTTTAAATGTAACTAAAACTACAATTAAATTTTGAATATAGAATTGAGAAATAAATATTGCATCAGATTTAATCAATTAGTAACGTTATTTGATCATTTCTATTTAAATTCACCACTACTAAATGAAAAGAACTCACATTTAAATACCCTATGGGGTGAAATGGTTAATATTGGCAAATTTTATTATGAAACACCTACGAATTTGATTAAGTTACGTTCCAAAAAATAATTCTTGTCCATGTGCTTCAAAGTAGCTCGTATCCACATGAATGGGTAGAAAAACATAATGTGTGAGGAGTACTCATTCTGTATCTGTGTTTTAAACTATATTGTGTTAAAATAAAAGCATTTTGTCCAGTTTTAAGAAAATGTATTAACTTCTAAAAATATCTTTAAATTGACCATTTCTATTTAAAATTATTTTTTCAAAGATACTGAGATTATGTTGTTGTAAAGCACAATAGATTTAAGTTTCCAGTTTTCAAAACGTGGATCCTCATTAGTTTTTAAATATATGAATTGTGGATTTCCAGGATACATTTTGTTTCGAAAATCAGAGGTACCAGATTGGGAAGAAATACAGTTATCCGAAGAAAGGAACAACTACGTGTTTTCTGATCTCCAGTGCGGAATGCGGTACCAGTTTTATTTGATCGCTTTCAATGTGGCTGGTAGAGGTCAGCCGAGTGATGTGGTTTCTGCCAAAACTGAAGGAACAGGTACTGAAATACTTTTACATTTGTTAGAAAGATAACAAAATTTTTGGAAACAAACGTTTCAAACTGTTTCTTTTAACACAAGTATAAATTTCAGGCTGCAAAATAATATTACGATTGTATACTACTAATGGGTTTCTCTTCCCAAACTATAGTTTGACAGTTGATGTCTATTAATTGAAAAAATTAATCAATTAATTTTTATGATTCTTTCAGTTGTTGTTCCTTTCACATTGTTTCTAAAAATACTTAAAGTTTTTTGTATGTTTTTTCCCCACAAGGTATTAGAAAATGTCTTAACTTTCTTAATAGAAAATAATATCTAGTCATATCTAGCTTATCTATACATAAACACGAGGCCAGTGTACCCCTAGCTTCTGTCCAGAAATGGTTGGTTGTATTCAGATTATCTGGCGCCGTCAGCAACACGAGGGCTATAATGCGCCGAAACTTTCGTCATTAGACAAACCAACATACATTTACAAACACCCATGCCTACACGGGACTCGAACCCGCAACCTCGCGGTCTAGAAGCTAGCACGCTAACCACTATACCGTTTGGTCGGTAAAAGAATGCCAACGGCACGAGGTGTTCCCAGGTGGTCACCCTCCCAAGTACTGACCGCGCCCGATGATGCTTGACTTCGGTGATAGAACGAGAACCGGTATGTTCATCATGGTATGGCCGTTGACTGTCCAGAAATGTCTTACCGCAGCAGACAGCTCAAGTCTACTAAATAAAATAAATATTCTACACGTGTATAGAATGAAAACTGAAAATATTCTGCACGTGTCTGGAATGAAAACTTAAACAACTACATTGTCACATTCTTCCTACTATAAATTTAATTAATTTTCCAGGTGGTAGTATTATGATATATTATTATATATGTTTGTGGTATAGAGTATTATATATTGTTGTCACAAATCCATTATTCATTTAAGGTAATTAAATGCTACGTTAGTTAATAGGTTAGTGTATATTAAACTAAATCACTTTGATAACAAAAAAACTTTGCAAAGGTAAAGTTGCACTGTATCATCGTAAATGACACTTTATTTCATAGTACGAATGAAGTAACTTCATATCATCCTCTAACAATCTCTCATTATTAAACCACTCAATTTAGCAGTACGCATTCCAGTCCAGACCGGTATATAAAATAAGTAAGACTGGTACGGTGCATATCTACACCCCCAGCGATAAAGAAAAGTATTCCCATTTTTTTTAATAAAAGACAAGTTACTAATTCGTTATTACATTTATTTCGTTATAGTTTTAGATGTATGAAAGACTATTTAATTCGAATCTTAATAATGGACGTATAAAATTTTAAAGATTATAGATAACATTATGAAAATATCATATTCATAACCTAGATCAGGTCTACCTTAAAATAAGGAAAATGGATGCAGTGTACATTACCTCTAAGGTAGAAACTTAAACTTTTAACCATCTTGTTTTCTACAAGGTATTTTACTCTTCATCTTCCAGTTCCTGTAGCTCCTGTTCGTGAATCTCTCCTTTCAATCAACTCCTCCTCCGTCGTTATCCATCTGATGAGTTGGAAAACCGGTGGATGTAACATCAACTTCTTTGCCATTCAGTACAAACCGGTCAGCCAACCGGAGTGGATCCTGTTATCCAGCAATGTCTTGCCTGAGCAGAGGACAGTAACAGTGACCGACCTCACTCCGGCCAGTCACTATATGCTGCTTATGACCGCGCACAATGATGCAGGAACTACTGAAGCTGAATACCAGTTCTCTACTCTGACACTGTGGGGAGGTCAGTAGCAATCAGTTCATTGTAACTGGATCAAAATAGTTTCAGTTTGCATTTATTGAATTTAATACATATGAAAGAACGTGAGGATAATTTAAACTTGCATGCCTCCTAGAAACATTGGAAGCAAAAGAGTATTGTGTTGAATATGTCAGATTTCATTAGGCATGACCTATTCCTGATTTCGCTACAGTTTTCGGTTGTTAGCAAGGTGAAAACTATTTTATTCCTTAATTTTGAAAGATTTATTTAGATTCCGAAAAAAAATTAATATACGGAAGATTTAAAAATGTCATCCCACAATACGAAATTTTTGGATATCATCGGGAATCGAACTCGAGTACTTACAATCTTGAATCCATTATCTTAACCACTTGATACGCAGGTATACTTCACAATAAATTAAAATGGGTTTTATAGCAGACTATTGTTACTTTTAGGCTTTTATTTAGATTTTGCAAGAAAATAACAAACATTTAAAAAAAAAAAAACTGTTTACAAACTTCCATAATAGCAATGAATAAATACAAAGAAGATTTCTTAAGAGATTTGACATGTAGCTTTGGTGACGTTGAGTATAATGAAGAAGTTTACGAATCTGAAAAACGAAGAAAAAAACATCCTTTTCCACAAATACACTTTTCTCCACTTTAAGCATCCCTATTTTTTCTATATTTTATTTATCCACATTCAATTTTTACAGCAGTAAAGAATTTGAGTATCTAGATAATTACAGTTCTGAGTTCTGAACCCATGAAAAACATTTGTCGTACCTCGTGTACTAAACATTCCGACACTTCAGTATTGACAGTATATAAATAATTTTTCTATACTTTTGTGTGTTTTTGGTGTTTGGCTGAGGGAAACGTGAATTACTAGATTTTTTTTTAATACTGAAAAAATTAAATCGATTTTAAAATGTCCAAGTAAACTTATTGATGTAAATGATTTTAGAGGAATTTTAAGGTATTTGTTGATAAATCAAGAAATAAGATGTTTTGATTTGAAATTATAAACAAGTCAAATAGAGTATTCGACACCATCAACAAATAATTACTAAATGCGGCATATAAATAGTATTTAGCGAAATAATACTAATACAAAAAAAAAATTTTACTCGAAATAATAGCTCAAATTTTAATAAATCAAATTTTAAGAAATGGTTTTCTCACCGTATTATCACGTGATCAGAAACGCTTGAATAAGCTCATCTACAGATTGTGACGTAACTATTATTGAAGTTTGTAAACAAACAATTTCGTACGTTCATTTTGAAGCTTGGTTCATCTTTTTTCCTTCTGTATGATCAAATAATACCATTGTAGTCGACTTTTAGGAAATAATTTTTTAAAGGAGATTGGAAGACAGTAGGTAAAGGTAAACCGTACCAATTTACCTAAAATAGACGCATTGATGATGGGATTCTTTTTCAAGTCAAATCTAAAGTTTTCTTCTGCAGAGTTTAGAAAACAGAATTTATTTATACTTACATAGATGGTAAAATATCTATGTAAGTAAAAATAAATTTCACATTTATTATAATTAGTAAAACAAAAACTGCACACTATCACAGCTATAATAATTATGAAACATAAAGATAAAAAAAAAAAATAGCGATTAAAATAATCGGCCGAATACTGTAAAACGGGGTGAATCGGATTACTTTTTCAACTGTCAAAGTAAAAATCAGGTTTATAATATCGTTCTCGAAAATATTTTTGACTTTGAAACTTGGGTCTTACCTCCTTCTATGATGATCAAACTGAAATTTTTTGAAAAAAAGCATGACTTGCATCCCTTTTGATATTTATTTCATGGTTTTCAGATTCAACATGCAGAAGGAGATGAATAGGAACATTCGTTACAATTTATTTCTGATCTTACTTAAACATTTACATGGTGAAAAAATACAAGTAGTAATGCATTGAGGTGAATAGCTACACAAGATTTTCATAACTCACCCTCCTCTCATAATAATTTCAAAGAAATCGAATTAGGGTTAAAATTGCTAGTACGGTAGGGATTTTGCGCCAAGGTGATTTTCTTCAAAAATTGGCAACCAACGCCATTTTTTAATAACAAATTAAATGCCTTTGATTGACATAATTTTGTGCGCTTTTATGTAAACTATTATTGGCGCACAATCCGTACCGTAGTTGGAAGTTTTACCTCAAGTAGTGTTCAGCTGTTTTATTTTAGTTTCGAATTTACAAAAAAAAAAAAAAAATCAATGTTCCAACAGTGCAGCTATATACCTAAACTTATTATTGCGCAATCAAAACATGTAAAATAATTAATTGAAGTATTATTTACATTGTGATCTTCACAGAAGTAAACTGCTATCTGTGGTGGAAACTTAGTTGATTCCCTTCTTGCAAGATTTAACCAGTTTTTTCGTATAACTTCTTCCCAAGCACATGTATAAACAATGTGTCTGGAGTTTTAATTGAAGTACTCGTACAGTGGGTTACAACACAATACAGGTAAGACATTAATTTAAACCAAATCAAAAAAAACATTACGATTACACAATCTCTCTTGAAACTCATGGTTGTTTAACATTCGCGATGCTGCTTTGACAGCTGTGACGTCACACAACCAGATGAGCTTTTGGCCAACTTTTGAGAGGCAGAGATTCTGCTTACATTTTAAAATGCGATTTTTGGTGTTTTGCGGTATTATTTTTAAAAAACTTATACGTGTCTTTTATTTTGTGCATACACTTTATTTAAAACATATTTTGAAATTTCATCAAATACCCTATTGTTAGATACCTAACGTCACATAATAATACATTGATTTGGAGATACTCCTTTCTGCATAACAGCATAGTTTGTCTGCATACTATTCATTGAAGCAAAATGTTGTCAATCTTCAAATTCGAGATGGTGCAGTTACCAAAAAATTATGTGTTACTGGTAATAAAATATTTTGTACACTGGAAAATTTGAGAGTTTAATACTGTATTGAAGTATTTTTGGTTTTGTAGGATATTGTATTATACGCGTTGGATATTGCATTATATGTAGAATTTTGAAGGATTTTCAATAATTGTTTATTATGCAAGAAGTATGCGAAAGATTTAAATTTCAATTAAAGGGATCAAATTGAACCTAAATTTATTCATCTAGCATAGGATTTAATGACTGTTCTGACTCCTGGCAGTCACAGCTCATTACCCATAACTCGCCACGACGTCAGAAACGGGGTATTAATTACCAACCATGGTCATTTGATTAAATTGAGTAGCTAATCTTGATACGGGAATTTCATGGTATATCCAGTATTTGGCTGAATATTTATACTTTGGAATAGATAGCTTAATACTGAACACTGTTTCAGAAACGACATTAAAAAGGAAATGGTATGTTTTTAATGAAATAACAATAATTTTCATAATAAAAACGATAAAAAATACAATTTCACTTATAATTTGTAAAGATGCTAGATATTTTGACAACAACGTACTCTTTGAGTTACAGTAACAAATAATGCTTTGATTTTTCAGTAAATATTTATTAAGTATGGTAATATCTAATAGAAAATACAGTAGTAATATGCTTCAATATGTATTTGAGTGTTGGAATTTGGTACGTGGTAAAAAAAATTAATAACATTTTGTTACAAGTTTTATTTACTTCCTCATTTTTAAAATACTGTTAGTTAGACGTAGTTAAACAAGACACGCTAACTTTAAAAATTTGAAACTCTGAATGTTGTCTTTCCGTCTGTTTTCTTAAAATTTTATCTTCCATAAGTCTGAAAATACTTAATTAATTTTAATGAAGCTTCAAAAATAATAGTTAAACGTTCGATGGATTCGAAATAAAATTTAGGTATATTCATGGTCCTGGAAGCTCATTAATAAATTTTACCGTTTCTGGTATACAGCAACATAATCCTTTAAAACGGTTTCCATGCAAACAGTTGGTGATACATTTTCAGTTTTAATTTCATTTATTTTTTTTACTTTAAAATGCATATATTTGCAATAACAATCTATTTTAGTACCACCTGTTAATTTATCCCTTTCAAAGCACCGATTCTATTTTTAATCCTTAACCGAACTTCATTTTGATTCTCACGTTTAATTTTGTAGATTCGGCATTTCCCAGCTAAAGTGCTTATTTAACTCACATTATGCTGGCCATTGCGTCATACATATTTCGATCTCACGCCCCTGGTATTTTAATTTTCGGCTAAGCTAGGGAAAACATCCATGAATTAAAGTTGGCTTCCATTCATTCTTAAGAGACTGTTCATTCATTAGATTGATTTTTGTTCTGTTCTTCTCTCATAATATGTCTCTAGGTTTCCCAAGTAACAAATAAATGTTTTTGACTGCAACCTAAAAGATTGTTTCCTTCTCGCCACAAACTGCATAACAATTCCAAAATGCTTTCCGTATTTCATATGTATTCTAAAGTTAATTAAGATAAAAAAAATATATATCATATCTAAGATTCAAAAATAAATCAAAGCAACAATAGCAAAGACGCATGCACCCAACAATCAGCTTTCTTATCACACATATTCGGAAAACACATTTACCAATAAGCAACTTCACCCAAGTGGATGAAATCCATTAGTCTCCAAATGATGACATTCCATATAAAGATTAATGACGCCCGATTACGCTTAGAACAGCCGAGCATCCAACTGACTCGCCCGTAGAGGATTTACCCTAATCCGAAACGAACACAGCGAACTTGTTAGGAGGCTCGGGAATCCCTTGATTGCTATTTGCCTCTTAGATTAGGAAGCGACTGTGCGATGGTTTCGGGAGCATTAGTTTTCTGATTTGGATGACCTCCACCTGGTGCCGTGTATTTACAAAAGCAAAGAAGATAATGCTTGGAATTTGCTTCGGATAATTCTAGGATTTTTCTGATTATGTTTGGGATGCGTCGCTGAAATGGATTGTTTGTATGATGACTTTTAATTATTGCATGTAGTTTCTGTGTGAAATCAGGCTGGATGTTTAAATTAAGTATGTTGGTATTTTGTTATTGACGATTTGTCAAACTCGTTGTTTAATTTTTATTGGTCAAAAAATTGTGATGTATTGTGAAAAAAAACTTAAAACACTATATAAACAAATAGCAAATTCAAACGACACACTTCAAATTTATAATAAAAGGAAATGTTCGTCTACATTTGCTAAATTACTTAACATGTTCCAGCCAATATCAGTTGAATTTGAATGAAAATGCTTTAAATACTTTTAACATGTAGCCATGTTGAACATATGATGGCAACAAGATATATTTAGAAATAGGTTGTGTTGGCATCTGGCAGTCATAGGGATAAACTTATTTCAAGAAGATTGTATTTCTTATGAATTGAGAGGAAATATAATAAATCCTGAGTCATTATTTTAAATATTTATTTTGAGTTTTTTTCTTATCTTTTGATTGTTAATGAATGTTTTAATTTAAAAAGTTAACTATAATGGTATAAAAAAAGTTAACTATTTTAACACAAATTCTTCCGCATTTATTCTTTTAGAGTACTATAAATATGTGAAGGGATATTCCGTAAAAAGTATCAAACTTTTATTTTTTCAAGTTCTAAAAAAGCATTGCATGGATTTTTTTTTAATCAAAATCTAGTCATGCATTTAGTGGAAAAATGAAAGCAAAATCTCAATTCTGTGAAAGGTCAGAAGGAAATATCAAACGTCAGTTCAGCAAGAATACTTATTAATTTCAGGGTTTGAATATGAACCAGACATTTTTTTTTTCCGGAACATGATGCTGATACAAAGGAAAAGAATAAAAGCATATTTTATTTAAACAAAAACACAATGAGTTTTAAAAGAGGTATAACACACATAAAAAATAAAGAAATGCGTGTACGCTGAAAATTTTTAACGGAATGCTCTCCATTTGATCTTCATATAAAAAGTTGTAGAATTAAGCTTTGATTATTTATACTGTCAGTGCACGAACATCCAAATCCTTCTTCGTGAATAAAAGAATACGCTTAGAAACAACCAAGTAACGTTAAACCGAGTAAAAAACTTTGTTGCTAGATAAGGAAATAATAAATCACACATTTTGGGCAGGTTGCTTAATTAACTAGAAACTTTTTTTTTCTCTACGCTGTTTTTAATGGTATTGTCTGTTTCAGAAATAGGGGAATGCCTTTTTTTTTATTTTTATCTTTATTAAAAACTTTTTTTTTCTAAAATGCCGCACAGCACTTTGTTGATTACGTTTTTGGTTTATTTCACAGGTGAAATACAGTATATTAATAAATTTGTTTCGGTTAATGTATTACTTTTTTTTTTAAAGTTATTTAGATTTTAAACTATATAGAATACCTAAACAATAAAAATATATATGTACTAAAAATTAGGACATTTGTATCATGATTTTTCATTATTTTACTTTTGATGGTCAAAACTGATAAAACTATAAATTTAGGAAAGTGAGGAATTGTTTTATAACTAACGCTTATCTAATTAGCCATACAATATTGTATGAACAATTTTGACAAATTGTTACTTATTTAAGAGAATAAAATGAATTTGGCTTCACAAATGGACTTTATATATATATATATATATATATATATATATATATATATATATATATATATATATATATATATATATATATATATATATATATATATATATATATATATATATATATATATATATATATAATAAAATTTTAATTTAATGTTATATATTTGAAATATTAATTAAATATGTCAGGAAATATTTCATAACTCAATTAATATTAGTTAAATATTTCTTTCCGATTTTAGAAAGTATATTATAATTACAATAAAACAGTCATACATTAGTATAAGTAGTTTAGATTCACTTTAAAAAGAAATATTTACTGAGTATAGTGTCTTCTTTTTTTTAAATTATTTATATAGTTGTAAGTAATATTTAAGAAGCTGGCAAACAAAGCCGAACATTTCCGCCTACAATTTTCCTACAGAACAGGTCAAATAAACTTTGTTCATATAGGATTTATCTGTACAACATTTTAATACAATGCTTTGAGCTGCTTAGAGCCACTTTTGATAGGAAATATTTTGAAAGCAAATAAAGATAAGTTTGAGGAGCCAAATTTTAAAAAAATACAACAATGTGTTGAAAAGTCCGGTCTAGGAAGCCAGCACCAAATTTATAAACTAAATTCTAATCACAGTAAATTCTTATATTTGACATCTACAAATTTTTATTTTCCCTGATTAATTATTAATCAATTTAACTTATATAAAAATTAATCAATTGTCATACATCAAAAGTATTCAATTGTCATACATCATAACTGTATATAACAAAAATAATTTTCTGAAGTAATTAGTATTGTATTCGGAGTATCCTTCATCTTTATTTGTAAAAAATGTTTTAAAATATTAATTTCAAAACGTTAATAAGCTTGTACAGATTTGTAACAATGTAGTCAAACTCCAATCGAAAACTATTCAGATAAGTTCAATTATTAAGTTTCAGTGCACTTACAACACTCAATAAAATTATAATATAAGATAGTTTTTAATTTTCTATTGTAGTTATGAAACATAATATGTTTTAATGGCTATGAAAATCTAACTCTGAGTGAAAATATGTGAAAAGTTGAAAATGAGCGGTACATATTTATCTAATAATGAATAATTATTTCTTAATTAGGGTTATTCTTTTCTCAATTAAATCATAAATATTTTTAGCCTTTAATTAATAAGACAATGAATAAATTATAAATAATATTAGATAATAGTTTAAAAATTTAAGGATGTTTGCAATTTAAAATGCTCAAACTACAAGAACATCTTTGATGAAATGCAATAAAAGTTTGTTTCTTGAGGCTTTATCAAATTAGAAAAAGCATACTTAACAATAATTTAGAACACTTTTGTTTCTTGTATTCAGAGTGACTAACAATTATAACTATGCTGCAGATATTAATTTAAAAAATCTATTAAGATTCATTATTGATTTCATAAATTTAATTTTTCTCAAAAAATTAAGTTATTTTAATCAGCATTAAAAACACCAGGATTAAAAGGTAAGGGTATTATAAAAATTATTAAAAGAATGTAATGTATCAATACAATAAGTTACATTATGTGTACATTTCTTTGAAGAAACACTTAAATGTATCAAAACAGAAAATTACATTATGTGTACATTTCTTTGAAGAAACACATAAATATCATACGACAGTTCCCGGATTCTTCAAATGTATACATAAGTTTAATTTTATGAACTCTAGCCGTAATATTTAATCTCAAATTATTATTTACGAAATTTGAACCATTGTTTTAGTTAAGATTTATACTTTTTTTAAATATGAACTTCAAACTTTCATAATTTCTAGAATGAAAAAAAAAACAGCTTTTGAATATTCATGATCCTTTTAAAACATGCCACCATAACTCAAACATCACAGCTAAACCAAAAAATTTTAAAACGCACCTCCCACAGATTAGATGCAAATTTATTCGGAATTGATACCATCATCATGTGCTACAAAACCCACAAAATCCCACCATTCCTTTCACACGTTATTTTACATTTTCTAATTTATTTATAACTCGAAAATAAATTCCTCTGGGTTATATAATAAAAAACCCAAAGCCAATACTTATCTTTATTCGAGTACATGGTAATCTATGGGGATTACTTGACACACATAGTAAGACGAACGATCTCTTGAGGTTCTAATGAGATTAATTCTTGATCCTTTGTCAGCAATTTTCCACAAAAGGCTCAACAGTAACAACTGGTTGAGAGATGATGATGATACCTAGAGCAGTAATACAGATCATACAAAGCGTGATGTATGATGCGACACGAAATGTGATTTATCAAACGGATCTGCTGATACCTTATACGAGACTTTGAATGAAAAAGGACAGTTGGAGAAATAAAGTACAGGGCGAAGACATATATCAAAGTGAGGATGTCTATTGATTTCATAAGGTTATAGTTTTGCCGAAGTTTTCTTTTGGTATCTGCCACCTTCTGTGAGTGATGCAAACCAAAGAAAAAGAAAAATGTTTGTGGTCTTGAGGTGGATAAATGGAAAAAGTAAGCAGAAATGTGTGTGTTCTTTCAGGATCAGAATATGCATCACTCCAAGTAGTTGTAAAGTACCATGATGTTTCTATGGCTATAATAGTTTTTAAGGAATATATACCCATTATTTTCTAAGTTCAATATAGGCTATAACAAAGAGTGATAAGACGAAAAATTTATAAGTTGCAAACAATTGAGAATTGCAGGATGAGGTTTTCAAAGAAATACTTTAAAAAACGGGACTTTACATGATAAATTAAACATAGTTAGAGGTTTTATCAACATATTTTTCCTGGGCATTTTTGTGAAAACCACAAAACCAGTAATTTCTGGAACCTCTAGTTCCCCACATATCATATTATTGAAAATCAAAATAAAATAAAATTGAAGTTTGGGATTTACTTTTAAACTTTTTTTTTTTTACTAAAATATTTAATACTTGTTCGCATATTTTCATTTTGTGATGTCACAGTCAGATATGCATACTAAAACAATGCAAATGTGCGACTAAACAAACTTCCTTTCCTCATGTACCTTCCTTTTAGACATAACATATTGAATATTTAACTAAAATAGAAGCAAATTTTGAAAAAATCAACATCATTAATCAAATTATTTTATTTTTTATGTAACTTCCTAATGGAGAGAGACCGTTCTATACAATTTTTTACATCATTTGAAAACATGAATGCTGGATCGTTTCTGTCAATACACACTAGTTATTATGAAATTGGTTATTGCTTCCAAATTATCTCTCGAATTGATCGGGAAACGCGTTTCCAACCATCAAATGTAATATCATATTTACCCTAGAATAGTTATTACCTAAGATTCCTTTCACCTAGAGAGTACCCAACCAATATGTCTGCCACCAAATAATGTTAGCAACGGTCCGAAGACAAAACTTCATTACGCCCAGAGCCGGAAGGAAGAGCGTCTCTTAATAATAGAGCAAGACAAATAACTGAGTTTGTGTCAAAAAGAAAACCGTTATCCGTGAATCAACGATAAAGCGAGTTAGTGATAATCCAATTTTGAACTCTGTCGCACCTAACCTTCCTGTCTCCCTTATCTTTCAATCAACGGTGAAATAGGCAGGTGTCATAATATGATTATGATTGTAATATTATTATTAAAAGGGTGGACGCTTTTATAGAAAGTTTAGGAGTGTGTTAGTAGAAGTGAGGTGAGAAATATGCCTTGAGGGAGGTTGATTCTTATCGACTAAATAGAAACTGGGTTATTTCGTACGCTCCTGAGATCAATATAATATTTCTTAGGTGATCCATTATATCACAGACGGATTTTCAGAAATTTATAACACATAATGAAGGTTGAACGGGTTATTAAGAATATTAGTTATATCACCGTAGTTTTAAATAGTGCTTTAACTAGAATTTCTTCAATTATCCATACCTTTATACCTGACTTAAGTGCTCCTCTTATCACTTATTTTTATAAATTGATACTGAATTTTACAATTTAAATATTGATTGGGGTTTTACATGCAGTTTTTAAATTCATATGCACAAGTAAAATTGATGGAAAGGAGACTTTGTTATGGAACATTGAACTAATTAAAAGAAAATAGTAGATACAAAAAATATACACAATGTGAGAAGTGTGTATAATTTTGAAAGGAACAGCAGCTATGTAAATTTACTTTAACTTGAGAATTTAAAGAGTTTAGAAAAATTGTATTTTTAAAAAATACATAGTTGTTTCTTCTGAAGCGGGGGTTTCCAAATGAGATCAAAAAGAAAAATGCTTAATTACTTGCCATTTATAATTTCAGGGTAAATTAAATAAGGGTACTCTGCCTTTTTTTCTAAAATATTAAACTGTATTTTTACCCATCATCACAAACAGCCAAAACATGTTCAAAAACATTTTCATTAATTATTGAGTACACATTAAATCCACCAAGTTCAACAGTTCAGATTTTGATTAATATTCTTTCATATTGTTGACCTATTACCGTTCCAAATAATTTTTATTTACTTTTCAAATGATTAACTGGTTTATAAGTAAGCATTCTACAGCATAATCAATAAAACTTAACTCTTAAAAATAAGTCATTAAATAAAATATTTAACAAAATGTAAACAAGAAATCTCATTAAGTAATTTAATTATATCTTAAAGTATCAAGAAACTTAATAACTAAGTCGTTATAATTATTTCAATAATATTTTAATACATATAAGTGGTAATAAATATAATCAATACATATTTATTAAGGCATTTTGATAAAATGACATTATATATTAATTATTACAAATAACGTATCACCATCAAGTAATAGAAAACTCCTACATCAAATGATAAACTTTTGAAATTTCATTTCGTATTTATAGAAGCAAACATTAAAAAACTATTTCTATTTTACTAAAGTTAATTATCTTGGTTTGCTTTTCCATCTAGTCCTCTAATTTATTAAAAAGCTAATTTCCTATCCACTGCTTTTTATTTATCCGAAATTCTTTCCGCATACCTTAACATAATTCCTAAACAGAAAAAAAAATTCTCTGTATATTCTTTTAGGTTTCTTTTAAAGCTTTGATTATAATTTTTCTCCGTTACAGATACAACAAAAGGGATCCAATATCGCTTAGAAACATTTTGTAATTTAAAAAAAACTTTCTTATGTATCAAAAATTTCTCTTAATTCTTATGATTTCAGTTTTTCCGTTGGAAATATTCATGAAAACTTTATCATTTTAATTTTTATATTTGCATTTAGAAAAATGCTGCTTACGGAATCTATTGAAACATGTAATAACATACACAATACTATTTATTTTTTCAAACCGTCCTCTTTTTTAATTAAGAAAACAAAAGTATTAATTTAAAATATATAAATTAAAGTTACCTAATGTTAAACACTTTTATTCAAAGTAAAAAAAATTAAAGTTTGCGGAACCAGCTCAATGAATCCCGAAAAAGTTTAAGAGATGTTGCGATAAGTATCAACAAAATAAATTAATCATGAAGTGTTCACTTAGAATGAAATCATATTAAGTTTTGCTCAAATTTATACAAATGAACATTTAATTAGAATAGATTATTTGTTAATTAAATGACTTAAACTCCTCATTTACATACATATCGCAAAGATTCCATCCAGAAAGGATTGCGAAAAATATGTTGAAATCTCAAATTAATTTTAATAAAATACACTGACAGTATTACACAAATTAACTATGACGTCACACTATTTTCGTAAAATTATGAAGCTTATAGTATACAGAAAGCTTAGTGCAAACTAAAGTATTGTATCTAAATTTTTATGAAAATTCTTATACATATGACTATTTATGGGACTTTGAAAGTAGGATTTTTGCATAGCTGAAATCGTTTGAGTGAGTATTAGTGATATCACAGCATTCGTGAAGCATTTGAGAACAGCAGTTGTTAAACATCTTGAAATATCAACAAGTGCCTGTTCGTAAAAAATATGGTAGGAATTTACTAATTAACGCTGGAGAATAGCATAAAGTGACCAAATTTTAAAAAAGACAAGGCAATAGACAAGGTAAAAGACATCTGGTCTAAATAAAGAATCATTTGTGTACATTACATGACGTCCACGTCAAAAGAACCGCATTCAATGTGATGGGTAGTCTGATGAAGTGTTAATAAGGTGGGTATAATAAAATGCCCACTCACTGTGATTGAATATATATTTGGACACGTAAGTAATATTTTGCAGTATTTTATATCACTGCATAGAAATACAACAGCGAGAGCGAACATATGAATTATCCGGATAAATCTTGTACTTAGGATCACGTGGGTTGATATTTTACTACTAAGATATTCTTATCAGTTAACTTAATGCATAAAGGCTAAGATGAAAGAATGGTTTAATTCGCTTGAATAGGATGTTGAAAAAACAATTTCAGAGTTTGCAGTCGAAAACGTAATACCGTTTATTCTGTGAATTATCTGTTCCTGTGAATTATTTAGTTCTGTGAATTATCTCTCCAAATATAGACAACTTTCCATCTCTAGTAGCACTATTATTTTACCAATTGATACCACTCTCGTCTCCATTTTCACAAATCGTTGACCTTAATTGTTTTTCCCCTTTAATCGTTCTGTTTTTGAATTAAATATCCCCACAAAAACATCTCTGTAAAAAAAGCACCAAGTTCTTCACTCAATGATTATGGCCGTGAAAAGTATTGAAATCTAAAGTAGAGCCAAGTTTAAAATTGTTGTAAACTATGGGCAGTGAAAATTAGTAATTTTTTTTTTCTCAAAGTCAAAATTCCCCTGCATAGGCCTAGATACCTAGCTAGTAAAATATTTGTGACACTTGGCCATTACGTATTCTGGTCCACCGACGCGTGATGGCCAAGTCACACAAGCATTTTTGTAGCTAGATATTTAGGCCTGTGCAGGGGAATTTTGACTTTGAGAAAAAAAATTGTAATTTTTATTGCCTATAATTTACAACAACTTTAAACTTGGCTCTACTTTAGATCTCAATACTTTTCACGGCCATAATCATTACATGAAGATCTTGGCGTCTTTTTACAGAGATGTTTTTGTTGTGATTTCACTTCTTTTTTTAAGGTACTAATTTAAAATTTATTATTTATTAGCACAACAACTAGTTTTAAAATGTTTTGTGTTAATAATTTTTAAACTTGCAAAAAAACTCCTGAAATTGAAAGGGTTAAGCATAGATTTTTTTTTTTTTTTTTTTTTTTTGTACTTTTATTATACAGTCAACCATTGACAAACTTTTTGTTGAGGTCAACTACGAGAACTATATAATTAGCCGACTTCTTTATTCTTTTAATTATTATTTTCTTAAGGATTTTTTTAAAAACGTTCACAACACCTATTTAGCGAAGAATTACACGAGATTTTTTCTAAGAAAGCTCAATTTACCGAACTGCAGTCCATGACGTACTTCTGCATTCAGTATGAATGATTATAATATGAAATTATTTTAAATAAATAGTTAATATGTAATTAGTAAATAAAGTAGAAATAGTAGATATGTAAAAAAAAGTTGTCTAAGAGGGAAAAAAAACCAAAACTGGCGATTATTTCGTAGGCGATAAAATATCACCAATGCTCAATTACTGTAATTCGGAGATATGAGAGGTCAAAATACTGCTGAGTGACTTCCGGTAAGAAATGTCCAACAGTGAACTTGGCAAGATTTTAACTTTGTAATTGTTTACTGTTTCCGAAAAAAGTTAATTCAAAGGCTTCCAACTGTTTAAATTAAGTGTTTAAATAATAACAAATGAGAATGCTCGGCAATTGCACTTAATAAATAGAACATCTTTTATTGTTCTTTTTATGGCTCATTACGGTTTACAAATGGTTCTCCCTTGTCAAAAAAAGAAAAAAATACCCGTTGCTTATACAGGGTAGGGTTTTTTTAAGCTGTCATGTTAACGGTAATATTTATTGCAAAACATCAATGATCTCATAGACATAGTGTTTATGTATTTTTTAAGATTTAATATATATAGTTTTACAGAGCAAAAAGTTTTATTGAATTTTAAAATTTCATTGTATGAGGATAAAAACTTTACATATGTTTGAAACAATGTCTAAGTTCATTTTACAATGGGTTTAAAAAAAATACTGATGAAAGAGCCGAATTACCAAGCTTAATGAGAAAGAATTTAAATTATTCGTTAACATTCATAATTATAATCAATGGCACTTATTATTATAATATATAATAACTGCTTACATTTAGTTAAACCAGATTAAAAGATTTTGAACATTATGAAAGCTCCAAAGCCTCTACGTGTGCTGCGTTAGGAAAGAGTTTTTGTAATGAGGTGCATTATTTAGTTTTTGTTTAATTTTTTCTAATCAAAGTTCTTTTCTTAACAAGTAACAAAAAACAATACATTTGAGAAAAAAATTAACGGAAAAAAATTAAAAACTCCTATAAACTTAAAATTGGAAATAATTAAATGTTAAAATAACACGCAAAGATTACTTTCTAAAATTAAAACACAAATACATATGAAAGTCACTTTCTGAAACTTCTTTGCTTTACCTATTATAGTTATCAGTTTCAAAACAATTTTTGCTATCACCTTCAAACAATCGTAATTTACACTCATAAATTTAAAAAAAAATTATAAATTTTCCGAATTAACTTATCCCAAACAATAATTAGCTTTCTCCATATCATCCTCTCTATACCCTTTGTTCAATCAGATTTTTATCCTACATGTTCTAAGGGGACATTTTCTATTTAATGAAATTCGACATTGAGAATAGGATAACGAAATTACATTTCCCCAACTAATTACATAACGTCTCTCTCGAGGAAAATCTCTCTTTGGATCCTCTCTAAAGAACTGAAATGGAATTCAGTTCTTCTTTTTTCCCGCTGGTATTTTTCCTTTACTCTGGGTCTGAAGAGTAAAAATCTATGCTTCAGAATTATAGGGTAAGTAGTCCGTATGTCTTTTGATCCGATGTCACTTTTATGGGATTAAGACGTTTTTTCCGTCTCTTTAGTGACGGTGTTCAACTCAAATTACGGGGTATAAGCCTGGTTCACTTTTTGTTATTTTCTTTTTGAGATTTCTAGGGAGTTTTTTCGTTCTTTCCTATTGGAATATTTGAGCGAGGGGAGGATGTCGAGTTCTAAATTGAGTTTTGAACGGAATGGTGCTACTTCAATATGCACGGGTGGGAATTTAAAGCTCCGATGTGTGCAATGTGCATTATTTTAAACTAATCTACTCTGCGTTTTCACATTTTAAGTCCTTTTTTTTCCCTGGCTATTAGAAATTTATACGTTCGTACAGTTTAAAATATAGTTTTATTACTAATTGTTTATATAAAACTAATTGTTTATAATAAATGCTACTTTTTTTATATAAGTTCACTGACAAACAGATCACATACAATTTTAACTTGAATAAGTTTTATCACGAAAAATAAGTTTATAGAAATTTTCATAGAAATACAGAAATAGTATTGATAGAAAAGATAAGAATTATAGATTTTTGTAGAAATTAATGTTTGACATGCATAAAATAAATATAGAATCTTGGGTTTAAATCTAAAAACAGCAAACTCAATAAAGGCTATACTATGGCAATTTTTTCGAGGTAAAAATGAATTTTAATTACTCCATACTTCAAAGTAAGATACGGAAATATCAATCAATTCGATTTATATCCAAATTAAATTCAAGATATCTAATGATTCGTAACTCATTGAATGCTTTACTAAAATGTGGCAGATTCCAACGTCTAGTCTACATTTGTCCTCCATTGGAAAGCTAGTTGTTTAAATTTTTTTTAATTTTTACTACAATTAGAAATAAAAATGTTCTTCTGTATGTTAAAACCTCTTAACATTTAAATGCTACGTAAGGTTTTCAAGATATATTTTATTTCCTGTTTCTTACGCACTTACTTCAGCTCTGCATACTTCACTCAAAACTGTCTTGTTCTATCAATATCTTACACTATTTTAACATGAGCCCGTGCATCTAATTATATGTGATGCCAACATTACAAAATCCCGTGCATCTAATTATAAGTGATGCCAACATTCGACCATCCTGGCATACAATCGTCCTCGATTTAGAGGTATAACTAATACTAATAATGTAATATACAACTGAAAACTTAAAGTTTGAGAGCTAGCCTAAATACATAAATACTGAATAATAACAATCATAAACTTAGAGTTTAAAGTTCTTGGGGTTTTAAGTCTCTCAGTTTTAGTTCGGATATCGAGCAGGAATTCTTCGGGTGCGTGTAGGATTCCTCCTGGGTGGAGATTCTATGTCCTGGTCATCCGCATCCTCGTCTTCCTCGCTCTCACATCGCCACGCCTTCAATTGACTAACATGAGCGGTGGTGGAATAGAAACGTCCCTGCTCTTTAGGTTCGAGCTGGGAAATTCTGTAAGTGTCGCTTGGGAGTATTTCCGTCACTACTAATGGACCACGATATTTTAGTTGAGTTTTAGTTGGTTCTCCCGTTGGTCTCGGTGATCTTCTGACCACGACTATTTCTCCTTGATCAAACTTCATAGTTTTGCACTTCTTTCTGTCGTAATATTTCTTTGCTTTTTCCTGTTTATCTTCGATTGTTTTTCTTGCTTCAGCTTGAACCATTTCTGGATCTTTCCAAACATCAGCATCATCATCGGCCAAAATTCGTAGTATTCCGTCATTGAATCTTGGGGAATAACCATGCAGCATTTCAAATGGCGTTTTGTCTGTTGTGTTGTTTACCATATTGTTCAAATTTCTTTCGCATTGCTTAATTCTTTTGTCCCAATCTTTGTGTCCAGGGTGTGTCATGCTTGTCATAATTACAGGTAGTACAGTCCTATTTACTCTTTCAACCATTCCATTTCCTTGCGGTCGTTGGGAAGAAGTCAAAGTCTGCTGAATTCCATTCATCCTGCAGTATTCTTCGAATGCATGCGATGTGAAGCACGAGCCTCTATCACTGATGATCCTTTCAGGAAGCCCGAATTCATCGACAAACATTCCTAAGGCGCTGATTACATTCTTGACTGAAGTATTTTTGGTGGGGAAGAGTCTTACGAATCGTGTAAGGTTATCAATTATGATCAGCAAATAACTATTCAATTTAGAACTTTTAACAAACGGACCTAGATGGTCTAGATGAATTATAGCAAACGGTCTTTTTCCTGGTTTGATGGGGTGCAAGGTTCCTTGTTGCTTTCCACTTGGTACTTTATTTACTAGGCACTCGAAACACATTGATATGTGCCGTCTGACATATCTTTTCATAGAAGCGAACCAGTAAAGTTCCTTAATTTTGGCTGTCGTTTTATCAACAGAAAAGTGTCCCATAAAATCGTGAAACCTAACGACTAAACTTTTCCTCATACTTTTAGGAACCACGTACAGTAACTTCTTTTCTTCTTTATGTTGAACTATTCGATATAATCTCTTCTGCTTATAGTCAAAGTCTTTTATTTTCTGTTTCTCCTCGGTGGTTCTCTCGTGAGGATCTTTTTCAAATATCTTTATGAGTTGCCTCAGATCTTGATCAGCATGTTGCATCATTAAGACTTTTTCATCCTCCGTAAATGTTTGATAAATATCTAAGTTATTTTCGACTACTGTATCTAAAGTGTCGCCTTCTTGTAAAACAGGGGAACGACTTAAAGCATCTACATGACCCATCTTCGTTCCAGGTCGAAACTTCACCTCAAAGTCGTATTCTTGTATCAAGTTACTCCATCTAGCAATTTGAGGGTTCTGCGTCTTCTTAGTATTTAGGTAAACAAGAGCCTGACAATCTGTAACAACGGTGAACTCTATACCAATCAGGAATTGGCGTAGTCTGTCTAGAGTCCAAACAATGGCCATCAATTCTAATTTGCTGGAATGATATTTTGATTCAGCTCCTGTCGTTTTCTTACTAACACAATATACTAAATGAAGTTTTCCATCTTCACCTTGTTGGAGTAGCATACCAGCAATACCGTCAGAACTTGCATCAGTATGTACCTCTGTTTTGGCGTCAGGGCGATACAACGCCAAAATAGGTTCTTCTGTCAGATTATCTCTTAACTTCTCAAATGCCTTCTGTTGTTCTTCATTCCACTGGAATTTAGTATCTTTTCGTGTAAGTCGACTCAGTGGTTCAGCATGTGTAGCATACTTAGGTATGAAACGTCTGAAAAAACTGGTGAGACCCAGAAACCTTCTAACTTCGTGCACATTACCTGGTGTCGGAAATTCAGCAATAACCTTTATTTTCCTTCGACCCGGTTTAATTCCATTTTCGTTAACCACGAATCCTAGGAACTCGATTTCTTTCTTGCCGAATTCACATTTTGGTAACTTTAATGTTAGTTTGGCTGACTTCAGACGATCCAAAACTTGCTTCAGTTTATCCATCATCTCCGACCAATTTTTTGCAGGTATGAGAATATCGTCCAGATAACATAACACAGTATTGTTCAGCAATGGTTCCAATACTACATGCATCATGCGTTGAAATTCCGAAGGAGCGTTAGTCAATCCAAAAATCATTCTTTCAAACTGCCCAGTCTCATCGGGAGTTATGAAAGCCGTCTTCTGTTTAGCGTCTTCAGTTAACGGAATCTGTAAATATCCATGGGCCAAATCTAACGTTGTAAACATTGAACAGCTGTTTAAAGACTCTAACAGATCATCTATCCTCGGTAATGGATATTTATCTTTTATCGTTTGCAAGTTTAACTTTCTATAGTCAACTACTAAGCGGTGTTCTCCCGTCTTCTTCTTTACAATCATCACTGGACTTGCGTAAGGAGATCTTGTTTCAGTAACGATTCCGTTATCTTTCCATTCTTTCACGATTTCCTTTATTATTGATCGTTCTTCGGCATTAGTTCTGTATGGACGCATGGAAACTGGTTTGCTGCCTTCTATCTCTTTAATTTCCATCGTTATCAAGTCAGTACACCCAAGCTCGCTCAAGTTTAGAGCAAAGCAATCTCTATATTCGTTTAGAAGATGAACTAACTCTTGCTTCTCGTTATAAGTAACATCTTCGTCAGTTTTGATGTCTTCACATTTGATGGGAAGTTTTATTTCAGGAACTTCGTTTGAAGTTTTTAAAATTTGGTTGTCGAAAATTTCGAAACTGTCTGATTCTGAAGCTTCATTAACCAGGATCGAAACGACACATTCTTCATTTCCTAAACAATCATTGCTTGGAAGCAATTCTACTGCGTCACCTCTACCAACACATTGGTTTTCCGTTAAGATAATACTTTGATTTTGACAATTTGTAATAGGTATTTTTGCTTCTCCTTTAACCACTTCCAATAAACAACCTATCTCTTTATTTCTCTTAAACATGACTAATCCATCATACTGACTTTCAGTCCTACATTGAATCAAATTAACCGTATTTTTCTCGAGTACAGTAGCTTGCACTGATTTTAGAGTAATACGTGTGTTATCCAAACTTAGCTGCAGTTTATTGAATGGCGCTTCATCGATATGCAATTCGTTACCCATTCTGGCATAAGCTATATGAGGCATATCTAACCATGTTCTGCCAATTAACAAATCCACTGGTTGATTTTCATCGCCTACAATGAGAACTGTTATGTCCTTTCCTAAGACTGTATCGATTTCAATATCAACTACTGCTTTTCCAAGAGTTTTAGCAGCTGGTGTAATTTGGTTGCCAAATCCGTAAACTTCATTTATTTCAGGAATAACTTCAATGTTTAACTTCTTTGCGACTGATTCTTTCATCAAGCATCCTGAGCTTCCTGTGTCAATTAATGCACTCACCCAGTTTTCATTGTTAAGCTTGGCCGTTTTGAGGTAGAGAAATGAATTTGAACCATCTCTAATCTTCGTAGTTAAATTAGTAACGTCATTTCCTGAATTCTGCATCTTCTCGGGACAATCCTTCGAATAATGTCCATAATCATTGCAATTGAAGCATTTGGGCTCACCTTTCTCGTTACGTAAAGGTTTCCGGTAACCTTGAGTCTTGCTATTTTGTGTTGATTTCGTTTGTGGTACTCGGGGCTTTGATTTACCGTTGTCATATTCAGAACGTTGAAATTGAGCGTTACCTTGATTCTTATCGAATCGAATTGTCTGCTTTCGGTCAGAGGCCTTGACCCTAGTTCCTCTCACTGTTTCATATTCGTCTAACTTATCAGCGAGTTCTTTAGGAGTTACGAACTTCGACCACTCATCTATAAAATGATCTTTAAGTTCAAAAGGGACTTTTCTCTTCATCTGGTCTGTAATCATCAAATCTTTCAGACCTTGAAAATCTACAACACCTAATCCTGCGATCCATTCCTCAAAGAAGTTTTGTAATTCAAAAGCAAAATCACTCCATGTACTGTTTGAATTTTGGTGATGAATAAATTTTTGATGAAATTTTTCTGGACTAAGTTTAAAACGTTTCAATAACAACCTTTTAACGTGTTCATAATCGCTTGCCATTTCCTCTGACTCTCTTGCGATTATTTGCGAAATTTCGTAAGGAAGCAGTCCCAACAGGTGCGACACCCAATCCGCTTTTGGTAAATCAGCTCTCCGCGCTTGTCTTTCAAAAAGAACTAAATAGAGACTAATTTCCGCCTCCTTAAGATCAAACTTACGAATCAGCTTTTGAAAATCGGTATTCGGCTTATTGGCGATTGCATCCTGATTAAACAAATTCCCAAAATTCGTATCATTGGGACTATTTTGATATGCAATTCTCAACTTTTCTAACTCAAAAGCTCGTTCTCTTTCTTGTTCCCTTTCCATTCGTTCTTTTTCTTGCTTTTCTAACTCAAATGCTCTTTCTCTTTCTTTTTCTTTTTCTCTTTCTATTCGTTCTTTTTCATTAATCATTCTTTCTAACATTAATTTTACAAACTCTTCTTCATAATTTTCAGAATTTATAATTAATGACTTTAACTCTACAACTTTCATTCTATCATTAATTTTCAAACCCAACTCATCTGCCAACTCCAATAATTCAGCTTTCTTAGCTTTCGCCAAATAAGACATTTTGCACAGAAAAGAAATTCAAATAACAATATATGAATATTTATCCAATAACTCCTTTACTTGAAGGTTTCCACAATGCGTTGGAGCTCAAAATGTTCCGTCAATGAGTTACACTTGACATATACTCTGGATATTATAGAAGCACGTACCTTACATCCGTAACGAAAAGGTTTCCTTATTTACTGGAAAAGTTCATAAAGGCGTTGCACTTGAGAACAAGTCCCGTCAGAGCTAATCTTCGAATAAGACTTAAATCGCAATTTTTTTTTTGCCTATGCGATTTTTCACATAATCATAGTAGTCCTTTATACAAATTATTTCTTCGTAGGATCGTATAAATCTTCGGTGGACTTTATCGTTGTACGTCGGTGTTGCTCCGTATTGAGTATTCCGTTAGGCTTAATCGTTGCCTGTCGTAATGCGTTAAGTACGTTTACTTAAGTTATTAAAACTTTTTTTTTTTTTTTTTTATCGTTGTCCGTTGGCGGATTGTAGATATCAATCCCACTTCTGAAATGTTAAAACCTCTTAACATTTAAATGCTACGTAAGGTTTTCAAGATATATTTTATTTCCTGTTTCTTACGCACTTACTTCAGCTCTGCATACTTCACTCAAAACTGTCTTGTTCTATCAATATCTTACACTATTTTAACATGAGCCCGTGCATCTAATTATATGTGATGCCAACATTACAAAATCCCGTGCATCTAATTATAAGTGATGCCAACATGTAACAATATGTTTTATCGCAAATGAAAACAACAGAAGAGAGTATTTCAAAAACTGTGAAGCTTAATTTAGATTTTTCAAAATCAAATGTCAAATTTTCTTTTGTAATATACAGGCAGTAAAATATCTATAGTAAAGATTTTTTACAAAAGTCGGAAGAGTAGAAGACTATTAATAGCTTAGAGGAGAGTTATTTTTGTTCTTCAAGATATCTTACATTCAAATAAATACATTCAAAAGTGTTTAGTGTTTGAATTAATTATAAATGGTTACTGCCTAAAAAAAGTTGCATACTAACTTCTTTACTGAAGCAAACTGGCTTAATCATTGGCGTAATGGGCTTCTTTCAAAGCTAATTGATTCATCCATTTAATTCTTTAAAATCCACCGGCATCATTAAATTTAAACAATATCTTAATTTTCCAGGACTAAATTTTTTTTTAAATGTTTTGAAAGCTATACTGTGAAACTGACATATTACTATATGTCAGTTTATATCACTGGAGACGTTTATAATGATTTCTTTGTAAAATATTCACAGTTGTACAACACTGCGTCAAAGTACATTTAAGAAAGCTAATAGTTAAGGTGATAACCCTGAAAAAAGCATTTTCAATAATTATCTAGAAATCTGATGTCACGTTCAAAAAAATTTCTTACGGGAATGTTCAAAGTCATATATACTGAGTACGGATCATTCACCGTTTGAGCAATAGCACTTGACCAATTACATAAATTCACAACTTTTTTTTACATTTTAAAGAATCTTATTTATTGAAGTTTTGACTTTGATTGATCTTTGTTTTTCAATCAAAAAGTTATAGTAAACCAAAATCATTTCAAAAATGTATTTAAAAACTTAACACAGGAAAAATATATAATTGAAATATTTTTGAAACAAATATTTATATAAAAGAAATTTGCAACGGCTTTAGAAGATTAATTTGTTCAAACGCCTTTTTTCTATTTTCATCTTTATGACCATAACATTATTCTGTGGTTTCCACCAGAGTATGATTACCTCAAAGATTATTCAAGATAGTCAAACTCAACCTGCACACTTTTTAATAAAAGCAATATTTGCTTTTGGGTCACATGCATTTCGTTTTACCATTCGACGTAGATAGAAGAAACGCCATTTCTCGTATTCTGAATTTGCTCACATTTCAATAATTCGATTATCACTGCCGACTCACAACCTCTGAATCGCTGATGAAATTCGCTTCTAGCTATGCGGCGTTCTTTTCATATGAAAGTGGATGAAGAAAAATTGGCGTCGATATCAATAAAGTGTAAAGCTCTTTAAGGAAGAACTTCGTTTTACTTTGCAGTTCTTATCTACTTTGCTTCCTAAATTTTACAACACATTGCTTCGATCAGAAATGCCTTGGGTTATACTTTAGCCTGTAAATGGTATTAGTGGCTTTGAAGGGAAAACAAGTTATGCATATTAAGTTTTGATATTGTATAATAATGCTTTCAAGAGACTTGATGGGAAGAAATTCAGTTAAAAAATGTTTTATTTGCCTTTGGCATTAATGATATTTCATAAGCACAAGCTAAAAATAAGCATTTATGTTATAAATAAAACAGGGATTATGTAGTGATAAAACTTATCATACATTTTTCATAGTTTTCAGCATTAGTTGAAAAATAAAATTTTAAAGGGATTTTTCATTCAAGCTTCAAGTTGAATTTTAAGAGATACTAATTTTTAAAAAGCAATAAATATATTACATTTTGGGTCTTCATCCCCTTAAGTTTGAAATGTGGAAAGCAAAGCTTCAGGGCATTATACTAGTATTTAAAAATTAAATATATTTCATAAGAAAAATTCAATTTTCTTTAGATATATAATTTTATCTTTATACACGTGCAATAAATACGGAATTTTGATGAAATGTGACAAAAATATACTTTGCAAATTACTTTAATTTAAAGTGCAATTTTTAAATGTTTGTCAATTACAGCTACAGTTCCTCCAATGACCTCAGCAATGGACAATGACAGAGAACTCTTTCAGCAGCTGAAAATCATAATACCGATTGCATGCACTGCAGTCGTGTTGGTGCTAATTATCACAGTTGCATGCGTTGTGCTGATTCGTCGACGACATACTATTCCAGAAGGTAACCAAATTGTTTGGCAATAGAGAATACATTTATTTAAAATGCATAAAATATCTAATTAAAACAGCTTCTTAACCTTTTTGTTTGAAATATTTTTAGAAGGTACTTTCAACTAATTGTGACTGTTAAAATAGCATAAAAGTTAATAAATTGTAACAAAAAATCGTTATTAGTTAACATTATATTTTTAATTAAAATATGTAAAACTAATTCTGCTATTTTAACTCATATTGTTTGACTCGACACATACTAAAAATATTTTTTTATTTTAAATAAAGAGCACTTACTTTTCCATTTTATAATCTAGTATCTGAATACCTATGATCCGCTACGAAACATATGAACATTTGACTATATCAAATATTCCACATCTGGAATGAGATATCCTTTTTTTTCTGGTTAGTAAAAAGTGCTTAGCAAAAAATCGTGACAGCTAAATGTTACCAAGCATAACTTTGAAAACTCGTGGTTGATAGTTTCGTTTAATTACAGCTCTATAAAAAGCAATTTTCAGTGTGGTAGGTATGTTTCAAATACTATATTGAGATATTACAAATGCAAAACTTTTAACCCTTTTCAAACCCTTCAGAGAAGAGGGTAAGTCTAAATCATGATAAATTAGTTTAACCCTGTGTTCAAATTTTCAGCTTCTTGACTTAACGGGCAACAGAAAACAGCTATATTCTACCATTGAAATATTTATCTGTTTTTAAATTCGTAAGTCTTTTAAACTAAAATTGTAATAAATTAATGCTGCTTGTACTTCTTTGGAAAAACGAGTACCACTTTGAAGCGCCCTGGCTTAATTACTATGCCAACTTTGCTATGCCTTACTAAGTTATATATGCTTAATTTTACAACACTTTGGGAACATGAATAATAAATGTTCAAGGTCCTGGTCGATAAAAGTATGAAATGGACAACTCCCACATTTTTTTATTATTTTTTTATTCAATTCTAAATGTTTCGAAAAGGCCATAAACATAAAAATTTCTGCTCTCAATGCGCTTTTTCTTTTTTGTAATTTGTGATCAAAATTACCTTGTTAGAGGTTGGCGAGAAAACGACTCATTTTGTTGGCATTAAAAGTTACGTAAAGAGATCTCAAACATCTTAGCTTGAAATGCAGCAGCGGAAACCAGATTTGCAAGTTTCTAGCAAATCACGCCAACCTGTACGGAATGTGGCAATGGTCTACCAACGCCTACTTTTTTTAACGATAACTATTTGGCAGAAACCTCACGATAACCATAGAAACGCAGAGCTCTCTTTACGTCACGAATTTTGTTGACTGTTTTAATCGGACTGGTTTTGGCTCGGTTTTTGGGCATTTTCTTTTCTTAATAATTAAATAACTAATTTTTTTAAAGAACTTTTGTTTAAATATTTGGAATCAGAGAGAAATTCTTCGTAAATATGTACTAATTTCACTCGTTTTTAAAAAATGCGGGAATTGTCCATAGTGATATTTTATATTTAATACATTTGTCCTCTTTATGACTCATTAAATTTGATTATATTAGAACAAAAGTGTTTTCTTTTCTGTGTTTTTTATCTCTTATATAAAATTTTACTACGGCTTTACGATGAATTAGTTAGTCAATGAGTAATTGATGACTTTTATAAAGAAGCTCAATTGAGGTAACTTTCACCAAATGATCCAAAAAATATGAAAATGATTAATTTAATTATTATAAACTAAAATCATACAATTTTACTTTTAGAGCCCCAGCAAGAACGTGACATTTCGAAGCCAGTCGATACAGTCCCGATGACAGTATGGGAAAAAACCGGCCGTGGCGACACGCGTCTATCACACAGCCGAGAACAACTCTACTTCCCAGCACCTTATGCCACGTCGCGGATTTCGATGTATTCTGCGGACGCCGACCCGGAGGCGAGCCACCACCTCCACCAGCAAGCCCACAACACGTGGAGACCGGAAGAGCGGGAACACACGTATGACGTTCCCTTCATGCACAGACAGGTGACACGAATCTAGGCCTAGCGGGTCTGGTGTCACTATAAACCCAGTATTCAAATTTAAAATTAAATCAAAATCTGTTAAGTATGAACTGGAATTTTAGGAATTGTTTAATTGGTGGTAAATTAATTGGATAATAAGGATGCAAGGAATAGATCCATGTTGATACTTGAAGCTGAGATTAGTTTCCCTTGCATAGTAATTCTAAATTAGTAAGACAATCGAGGTGTCGATTTTAATAAAACAGGGACCATCTTCGGATTTAAAAAAAAAAAAGGGACTTTTTAAGTGTTTGTAAAAAAGTGATATTTTTGTGAGATGTTGCTCATCCAAATTGGCGGAACTCGTGCCTTCTCTCATTGCAGAATATCATCGTCGACGAAGCGGCAGGTGGACCGGAAGGACGTGAAATTGGATACCAGATAGGGAGGCATCTATACCTAAACCCAGGTATCTAAGTCAATTATTATTGACACTAAATTACTTATGTAATTATGCTTTATCTGATATGAAATATTGTGAACATTCTATAGGCATTACACATTATATGTTTCCCTTAGATTTTATTTCGGCAAAAAAAGTTAATCTTTTTAAACCAAGATTTGTTTTAACAGAAAGGAGACATTCCCCAGACGGAGTCAAGAAATTAATGCATTTAAGATTATCAAGCAAAATGTTAAGATTCTTCTAATTATGATACTGATACCTAATTATAATAAGGAATAAGGATTTATTCTTCAAAGAGCACGTTTAAAATATTTCACTTCAATTATCAAAAACAACGCAACGACTTATGATTGAATGAAAAAAAAAACTTTAATTGAAACAAAAAATTATCTGAATATAAAAAAATAAACCTATTGTGATAAAAAGGAAATATAAAATCAGTTGTTTATTTCTAACGTATTTAATCCATATTTCCTACTCCTCTTAAAAATAGGACATCACACGTAAATGAATTTTATATCAATACTCTTGAGTAACAATAGATATTTTAAGAATCATTAATGAAATATTTTCCTTTAAAGCATAGTTTAATTATGTAAAATATTATGAACTATTCAAAATGCCGTTTTTAGAGGGTTTTTTTAACTCCGTAGTTTTTAAAAAATCTCATACCCTTGTAATTAAATACAAATAAATATAGTTAAGAGATTGCTATATTCTTTTATAAAAGTAAAAAAAGTTTATCACTAAAAGTATCTAGATAATTAATTTTCTTTAAAATGGACTTAAAATTAGAACAATAGTACATTCTGCTACTACTTATCCCTATCAGATATTGATAAAAACTTAAATTTTTCTGTAACATTTCAAAAGGTGAATTTCTCCAACTACGAAGGGAAATAAAAATAGGATTTTGAGTGTAACTTTCACTAAAATTCTGCTTCTCAAAACATTTATATTTTGTTATATCAAATTACAATTTCTACGTGATTTCATTTAAAAATACTTCAAGAATTAAAAATAATCATCAGTATCTTTAAATGCATATCAAAATTGGCTATTGGATAAGGAAATAACTTATAAAAAAACTTATAATTTTAAAGCATTAACCAAATTCCAAAATTGTGACGTTTTTGGTTGCAAAATGAATGCAAACTTGGAAAAGAATATCACGAATAAATTGTTTCCTAACATCTATAGAGTAGGTAGCGAACAATTATCAGTTCAATACGATAACGCAAATTGGAACCGAGATTCGAAATTACCTTAGAATACTCGGTGAAAAATAAATTTCCTATCTAAATATGTAGTTTTAGTTTATGTAAACCTACTAATCTTGATGGTACCTTCAAAATGGTTTATATTTAATGTGTGTAATATTTGTAGTTTAGGATATATTAGTCGCAAATGGAATTCCGTAACATTGAACATAAATTTTTATACGGGAATTCATAACAGGGATACTTTTCATTTGATGTAGCACACATGGCTTCTGGGAATGTTGAGGTAAAGAGAACAAATAGTCAAAGGGGATGAGGTTTTATTAAAGATTTTGAGGATTTTGGAATTCAGAAAATAAAATGAACAATGAACATGTTACTGGGAAAAACACTGTTCGCCGACAATAATTTACGATATAAAAATATAGCAAAACTAACAACTATGCAAGCAATTTAATAAATAATAAGTAAGCAATATATAGGTATTAGTAAGAAAAATACAAATAAACAATTTGAGAAGGTTATGGTCCGAATTCCAACTTTACAGCCCACTGCTATGCATTACCACAATGCAACAATATGAGTATGCATAGCAATGGGTTGTACAGTTATTCTATTTTTAGGACAATCTGTATCTATCAAAGTAATAAATTTTAAGCAATTTTAATTCACAAGTTTGCATAGTTTCAATAAATTATCTAGAACTTTAGAACAATTAAGATAATTAGCCTAATATGTAACCACATATATATTATAATAAACATAAAATATATATCTGCGTAAAAATCGTGAAAGTCTATTCTTATTTTCTCTGTATATTCAGATTTTACATTTTGTAGAGATTGTTATTGCGTCTAGATGCTTAGTTCTGTCAACAATACTTACATACAAAATATAGTCTTATAATTGAAGGCCTGAGAAGCAAAGGGGTCCAAGTGACTTTTCTTAACTTTTGAGAAAATACACTTTAAAGTTTTTTATTTATATTAAATTTGTATGGAAATTATTTGTTGTTCAAATGCTAACCTCTAAAATGAAGATATCATTAGTTTTCATAAAACTAAATATAAATAAGAAACTTTCAAGTGTATTTTCTTAAAAGTTAAGAAAAGTCACTTAGACCCCTTTGCTTTTCAGTCCCTCAATTTCAAAAAATCTTGTATAAAATATATAAAAATAATATTTTAAAAATATATTTGAATGCTAGATGTATTTTAATCTAACTAAATTATATTTGTTTCAATAGTATTCAAGAGTAATTTTATACAAATGAATAGAGTTGAGATTTTTTAATATAGGTCTCTCTTTTTTTCTTTTTTTTTTTTAATTATTATAATCCATAAAGCGCTAGCTCTTCAACAATTCTTTCTATATCAGTATATTACAATTTATGTTTTTGTTAGAACCTATAAAAATAAATAATGTAGTTAATAATGAATATAGATGGAGAAAGACGCATTTCATAATCCTGTAAAATACTAAGTTGTGATATTTAATAAGAAATATTTGAGTAAGTACATTTAAAATAATCCAATAAAGTATTTATTTTATTTGAACATATTCGTTTTATGACATCTAGTTACTTAAGTTATTTGCATTTTCATTCTTATGAAATCTAAAGTCATAAATTTAAATAATAATTTAAAACTGAATAAAAAGTTTTATTCACTATTCAAGTAAGTGAATTAGTTGAATATGTTACTTGGCTTAATTAGATTTATAAAGCCTCTGTATCGGAAAAATTGCATTTGTATGATCGATTACTCAAGCGTGAACATATTATTTTTCCAACCGAATAATAAATATCGAATTTATTTTCCTGATGCCTGAAGTCATGAGTAAAGTATGTTTCGAAATCTAAAAATGTCTGGAATGTATTACCATGCAAACAACTGAACTGTGAGTTGAGTAATTCATCAAATTAATATATAGGAAATCGAATGCCAACCTTTAATAAATTATTTAATTTAATACACGAATAATTTTAGCTAAAGAATTTTGTGTCTTAACATTTTACTCAACAAAAAGTGTGTATTATATAGAAGTGAAATATTTATGCAAGAGCTAAGTTATTAATTCTATGAGGACTTACTTGTCCTTTTAAATCTCTCTTATTTCTTTCCAATTTGTTTGTTCACATCAAATGTTTTTATTCTCCACTATAATTTTTAGAAATTTTAAAACGGGAAAATATACTTAATATGCTTTTATTAATAAGGACATTAGTCATAATAATAAGTTATCCATTTTAGTGTTCTGAATTTAACGCAAACGAATTTTGTATCGAAAATATATTCTTTTAAATTTATTTAAATAATTCTGGTTAAATTTATTTAAATAATTCTGGTTAAATATTAATGAAATGTCAAAGATAAACATATTATTTGTAAGTTGTTTTAACTTATACTTTTAAAAAAAGTATTCTTTTTAACTTACTTATTTTCTTTAAAACTGCCTTTAGATATTAAAATATAAAAGTATGTATATATTCATGCCTTCTAATGGTCATCTCAAATGTAAAGGGGAATGTTGCAAACACATATTTAAATTAGTAGAATAAATTCCCTTGTAATTTTAAGTGTATTATATTCTTAAATTCATGATCATATCTTGAAAAACCAAGTTTTTATTAAGTAGATCAAAGCTCCTAGTAATTGTTTGGTAAATTATGTTCTTATATCCATTAGATAATGTTAAAACCACAAGCTTACACTCAATATAGAATGCATATTTTAATGATCATGCATAGATGGTACCTTTATTTGTAACAACAGATGAACTTTTAATTACTAAATAATCAATATGTAATGAAATGTAATTAAATGATCATTCATCAACGTTAGTTTACTCAAATCTGTGATGTCATCCTGAAAACGCAACAGAGCTTACAATTAAAAGAGAAAATCCTCTACGTATTGTTTTTTTATGTTTCAGGTCGAAGGAAGAAACTGATTGATCTCTGAAAGCATTCTCATTCTAAAATTCACTTATGTTTTGCAGCTGTGGTCGAGCTTCCCCCAGATGGAACTCTGCAGACTCACGACTTAGCTCTCATTCGTGAAATTGCAGAAGCCAAAGTCCAGTCCTACCTCTACTCCAAACCCCCTAGAAGGTCCAGTTGCAACAGGTCGGCCAAACATCGCCATCGGTCAAGGAGAATCAGAAGAAATGTTATAAGGTGATGATAATTATTTGTTTATTTGGTAGTTTGACTTCATACTAATGTGGGTCCTTCCATAGCAAAAACAATTCTCGTAATCAAACAAATGCCCCAAAATATCCAACTAATAATGGCATATTCAGTTCCTCTATAATTACTTCCATGTTGATATTCAAACATCATGTTATGTTCCACGATCAATTTTTATGCAATTAAGCAATCTAATCAATGTGGCTCTTTAAAAAAATATATAGTTTAATATCAAATTTAAGACAAACAGGATTAAAAAAAATTATGATACAATTCTTTGTAATAAGAACAAAAAAAATTGTTATACTATAACTTTGAAAATTCAAAAATTCGTGCATTTGAAACATAAAAAAGCAACTCTCTCCCCAACCATATTAATGTAGCTGGCAAAAGTTTTCAGGCGATACATTTTTCTGTTCTAACTTTTTCTATAAGCAAAATTTCTTAATGGTGTAAATCAGTAATTTGTAACCCTTCTAAAGCTCAGTAAAATGCAACTTTAGAACAATTGAGACATATGCATGAATTAAATATAATTTGACAATCCTCAAAATTAGTTATACAAAAGTTTCGAGAGGATTCGAATTTTCTAAACTTTTATTGAAAACGTCTCAATGTAACGAAATAAAGCAAAATATATAAGGCCAGGCCAAAAAAATCGAAATATCTTGCATTTTTCTGCGAAAGTGAGGAAAAGTTGTAGACTCTCATTATTAAAAAGTGTGTAATACCTTAAAACTCTGAATTGATATCTTCTGTCGCCTCAATGTGTCGAAAGTAAAGAAAATAGGATTAAAATGTTTAAAATTTAAAAATTAATAAATAATCCCAGATTTCGTTGATTGATTTGCAATAGTGCTTAAAAGTTCCGGTTTTTTAAAAACAGCACCTGTAGAAAATTTTAGAATTATACATTCTATACCCTCTACCACCTCAAAGGTACCAAATTTTGAAAATTGAAAGCAATTTTTGAAATAAAAACACATTGCACTTACTTCATTTCAATGCAGAAACAATCTTTATTCCATCTTTCAGATATAAAAAAAAATTACAAAAATATTATTGCTCATTAGTGTTTTTTGGATCCACATTCGGAGAAGTGGTTCTGGATTCTGGTGTTTCAAATCCATCTCTCTCCATCTCTAGGATTTTATTAAGTATCCTTCACGCACACACAAGAAGTCGAGCAAATTGTAAAAGAAAACACTGATGCCTCCGGAAAAGCAGTTGGACCGCATAATAGGAATGGAGCAATCCTAGAATCCAGGAACCGCATGCTAGAATTTCTAGTAATAAAAAAGCCAGAAAAACAGCTCAAAAAAGATTACAATCGAAACAGCTTTTGTAATTTGTAGATCTGAAAGATGGAATTAAGTTTATTTTCGCACTACAATGACCTAAATGCTATGTATTTTTATTTAAAAAATTACCATCAATTTCTAAAATTCGGCGCCTTTGAGGCGGCAGAAGTCATTATCGTTTTAATTCAAAAAAAATTGTGGGTGCTGGTTATTTAAAAAACAGTAACTTTTTAACATTACAGCAAAATGATCAACGAAATCTGTCATTATTTATTTTTATTTTTTTTATTTATTAATTTATTAACTTTCGCAACTTCCGATCCTTTGAGGAGACAGAAGATTCAGAGTTTTAAGATTTTATACACTTTTTAATAATGGTAGTCCACAACTATTCCGCACTACTGCAAAAAGATCCAAGATACTTCGACTTTTTCGGCCCGGCCATATATATACTATTTAGTTGCATATACTTTTACTTTGAGGACAGCGGCTCACCGTCTGGGCATGGAATTAACAAGGCTTTCTAAGATGAACCTAGGGATTTTTCCCCATTTCGATAACAGATCCTGAAGGATTTCTGCATTTGAAGTATGCTTCCGTTTCCCGACTTTTCTTAGGATGTGTTCAACTGGATTTAGGTCAGGTGACTGAATCAATCAGTCCAAAACATAATTTTCTTAGCTGTAAACCAATATGTTGCAATTTTGGGGTGTGCTTGGGATCATTATCCTGATGAAATATCCATCCACGAGACATCTTTTTATGAGAATAAGGCAGCATATGATCTTCTAAAATATTTTTTACAAACATTTTGATCAATAATCACATCGATGTGTACCAGGGGTCGACGTCATCATGATGGAAAGCTCCCAGACCATTACTGATCCGTTTCCGTGCTTCACTGTTGGACGTTGGTACGGGTAACCATTCTGGAGCCATTTGAACGATGAATATAACATCGGCCATCACTTCCAAACAAATTGAATTTGGATTCATTGCTCCAAAGGGCCTTCTTCCCATCTTTGGTTGAAATAATGAACATGTAACTTAAAAGGCAGGGAAGGTATACGAATCCACTTCTGGGTGGAATTCCTCTGATCTACTCACTGAGGTAGAGGAGCCCTTGTGTGTGCGACAATATCACAAGCATTTAAGTCAAGTATTAAAAACTTGAATGTTATCAGATCGTCTCAAAACTACTGCATTCAACTTTACAAATTCCCGTTTGGTATTTTTTAGGTTAACAATTTTCGTTACGTTTAAGTTACAAACTTTACATCATTATGCTTACAGAAAATTTTAGGACAGAAAAACATATCGTCTCAAAACTATTGCCAGCTACTGTCTGATAGTTGCTCTATTTAGGAAGTTAACTGATTAAACTTGCACGACATGATGTTTCTACAGATACTATCTATTTTTAAAATTACGTGTTTAGAAAGCAAATAAACGTAAATTCCAAAAGAGGATTTTTTTTTTTTTTTTTTTTTTTGTATTTTCTTCTCGTATCTAACAAGAGAGCATACTTGCCTTAAATTTAACTTAGCTGAATTAAAATGATATTGCACCAAAGAACAGTTTAACAGCATTGTTTTTAAATATAAAAGGATTATATGGAAAGTTATGGTCAAGGCGGTTCACAATGATAAAGGTTAATTACTTCAATTGTTAGGACAATATGTCAAACAAAATTTAACAAAATATTTCTTGTGGGCAACGATAAGCACTTAAAGTTATCTTGTAACTCAATAATTATACTTCTTAGATCCGCTTTCCCTTGCAAAACATCAAACAGTTAATCACTCCTTCAAATTTGATAATAATGTAGAATCACATAGAAAAAGTTGGATTTTAATGTGAACATGTTGTTAAAAAATAAATCTCGGTTTCATACCGAAAACAATATTTCAAAATTGCTCTCCAATAACCATATAAAACTGGGGGATTTTTTTGGTAATTAAGTAAAAGATATGTTTTGAAATATATCTAACAAAGCATTTATTGATTGCAAATTCTCTTATATTAACTGTAGCCTTGCTCGAAGCTCGTTAGTGCCCCCTTAATAACATCTAGAGCATTTTTATAGTCAAAAATTTATACTCTAAAAATTACAATCGTTACTTCAGTTTTGGTACATCAGAAAAGTTTTTCATTTACCTTGATATATATGAGGCGAGCCAAAATGAAATGGAGGCGTTCATAATTGGTTAAAAGTTTATTTTCGCATGTTTCATATGAAGTGAGGTTATCTCTTGTTTGTTAAGCTAAAAAAAACTAGAAAATATAATTTAATTTAACTTTTATTTTGGTTTATCCTGAAAACTCTAAATATGTAAATCACATATTTAGAGTAATCATAATTTATGTATTGCCAATTGTAATCTCGTATTACTTTTGGTAAAAGAATTCGTATTGTTGGGGATTTTGAAAGGAATTCGTATTACACATGTCCTTTTAGTTGGCATATCACTCGTTTTTTGTAAATTTGAAGTTTTGCGAGGCATGCTGGCTTCAGATAATTGGTTAAAATCGCTCACTTTGAAATGAAGCTAAAATGCTAATTGTATATACAAAAATATAAATATTGAACATCGATTTTCAAGTTCATTCAGTTCATGGTTAACATTTTCAACCTCACTTCTAAAAGAAATCAACTATCGGCCAAGTAGCACAACAACACTGGCCAATATTGCTTGACTTTGGCCAATCTCGATATGGACCGATGTAAACCGGCCGTATAGTTACGAGTCTTGGCGAATTTCACCTAATACTGGATAAAATATAAAATTTACTTTATAAGAAATATATTTTTGCAAGAAAGGATAGATAATATATACTTTTATAAGAAAGGTTGGAGGACTAAAAAATATGTTCCTGATGTTTTTAGTAGTTTTTTTTAAACACGTTGAACACCACGCGAATTCTAGAGGAATTTCCCTTCAGGCCACTTCTTAGAAGCGCTGGTATTGCGATATAGCAATGCGAAGCGCACTACTAACAGATTGACCATTATTTCGTATCGATGTTGAAGATATTTACGTTTAGAATGAAATTCTTGCAGACATTCATTCCACACGTTTACGCAGCGTTGACAAACTTCGGACTTAAAATTCTTAGGTAGGCAATTTTTCACGAGGGTATTTTGGGATATAGTATATTTAAAAATATTTGTAACTATTGAAATATCAATAGTACTTCACAAACTACGACTTTCTTCACTTTAAAAAGTATTAAGAAAAGCACTATGTCAAATTATAGGTGTTGGAAAAACAACAGAAAACTCTCTGCCAGCGGTGGTTGACGCAGCCTAAACGGAAAGTTCAGTGTCAGCCACCAATGTCTGACAGGGCACTCAAAGTGTTAATGATAAAATCTTGTAATAAATAAACATTAAGTAAATTTTCAGTATTTACTCAAAACAATATATTTTTTTTTTAGTTTTCAATCATATTTTACACTGTCAGCCACCGATGGCTGACGCGGCCTACACGGAAAGTTCAGTGTTAGCCACGGATGTCTGACGTGGCACTCAACATGTTAATCGTGTATTTTGGAAAGATGCTAGAGCTTCGACTAATATTGCCCAATCTTCCAGAACTCTTGTTACCTACAATAGTCAATACTGCTTACGTTACGTGGTTTGTATTTATGTTGATCACATATAAACTTACTATTTACTATACAGAGTTTTCTAAATAATTGCTTATTTCGAGAAGGTACTTTCGATTGGTTAATAGACTCAAGTAAAACTAGGGAGTAGTATTATGGATTTAGCAGGCAAGGGAAGCCAAAAAACTATGAAAAATTACCAAGGAACAAATGATCCCGGAAAAAGAAGCCATGTTATCCAGAATGAAATTTTTTTCCAAAACATACTAACTTTTTCATTAGTTGGAAGCGATGGTCAATACTGTTCATAAAGTCCATAGATCCGTACTGTTCCAAGGTATCCTAACAACATCCAAACTATAGTGAGATGCCAAAATTCGAGAGTTACCATCTTTCAGGTAATATTTTAGTATACATCACAATGTTGCTTATTAAGAGAGAATAGATCATATATTTTAACAGTTCTCATTCTTTCCGATTTATGAAAGAACTATCCAGGATAGAAACCTAGATGGCTAGAAGTCCAATAGGGCACAAAACACCGAATTTGGAAAAATAAAATAGTTAACTGCTGTTGTCTTAAGTACTAAATTTTTAATACGATAAAATGTATTTGCTTTTAAATTTCTAACAATTCAGTGTTAATATATTTTAATATATATCTGCAAAAAAAAAATATTAACATGTCATACTGGTACAATATTCCAAATTTATCAAAGCATTATTTTTAAAATATTTTTGCCAACTTTAATTTAATCGTAGATAATTATTTTAACTTTTTGCATGTATTTCCTGACCCATTATTTCGAGCATCATTTTCCTGGAATATTAATCTTTTCGTATTGTGTAATTAATAGTTATAGATTTTTTAGTATTATTTATCAATAATCTTGTGTGTTCAAAGCATAAACTTGCATCAGTTAAACACGCCATTTAGTTTTCTTTTATGTTTAAATAGAGGAAATTTTTAGAATCGCGAAGTTTCTAAATGCGCTGTTTTTGCTTAGAAATCGTAACCAAATTGCTTTTAAATGTACCTCAGAATACATTAAATACTTGGAGAGAAATGGTGCATGCGTTGACACATTTAATATTTCCTGGTTTTCTGATACATCTAAATCGAAAAACGTTTTCGTAAATGACTGTCCAAATAAATGATGATTAGCATGCAGAGAGCATTTAAACGAAAAGAAAGAGTGTAATTCACTTCAGGAAAGTCATTATTCAAAACACGCTGATCTACCAATTTGTAATTCAAATGCTAGGGTAAGCACAATTGTTTCTTATAATTAACGGGACAAATATACTTTCAATATTATTTTGTTATGTATAACTGTTTCTTTCCACATATAAAAATATTGGTACCAGTGTGATGGTAAATTCTAGCAATTTAAATTGGATAAATTTCCAAATTTGAACATATTATTTTTATTTACTTAGAAGTTGCTAATAATTATAATAATATTACTTTAAGGTACTTTAAAATATTATAATTTCTTAATAGAGTTAAATATATAAAAATTCATTACATTGTAAACTATTACCTAATGAAATTAATATTCGTATTTAAAAAAAAAATAGTAATAATAATAATAATGCACTTTAGAAAATTCTTTATTTTGTATTAATACTGCTATAAACTATTTTTATTGCATAAAGAAAAAAGTGTGACATTTTGATGTAAAACCTGTATCGCTTATTTATTTCTTTAAACTCAAAACCATAATTAAAGTTCCTAATTAATAAACTTAAAAGTTAAAATTGTTTTATATGGTGATAGAAGATTGCACTGACAGGTACTTTTCATTGATTTATATCGTTTGGCTTTTAAGAAAATTCTATATTTTGAATGTTTCAAAATATACCACATAAAAATAATTTTTCCTTTGTTGTTAAATTTTCAAATTAATCAAAATCTTTAACGAAGTCTGCTTACTTATCAAAAGCAAATATATAATTTAGAGATAGATCTATACATTAGAGCATGACAAAAATATAAAAAGTTTCTCAAGAATATTTAGTCAAAGTGCAAAGGATTGTTGAAAACATTAAATCACAATAATTATCTGCATACTTCCTTAAATTCTAAGAATCTTATTCTCAAATCTAAGGCAAAATTCTAAGATATAATCAAATAAAATTCAAGAAACTATTCGTGGTTATTTGAACTAAGTATCAAAAAGGTGGCCATCACTTTCTACAAAAACATATCACTGTCATAGCGTAGATCACTGTTCATTTTCATAGAGTATATTAAAATACTTCGAGCAGTTCTTTCAATTGTATTATCCAGCGATCTAAACAGTTTCTTCAACTTTCAGCGTCATTTCGAAACATACATTCCGTAGTTGGTAGAGCCTTTCCTTCTCGCTTTATAATTAGGAAATATACTTTAAAATAGCTTTATACTTTAATAAACTCGATTAAGTGCTTGAAATAATAATAAATAAGCAACAGAAAAATCAATTCATTGATTGGAAAACGCATTTGCCAATACATAAACACTAATAGGTTGCATTATCTTCACTAAGCATAATTTGAAGAAATTATTTTAAATATAAAATTTACGTTTTGAACTGGCATAACATATGATATCTCTTTTATCTCTTTTGGGAATATTTTCAATTTAAAAATGCTAACTGGGTTATCCACTTCTAATCACTATCAATAGTGCTACTATACATAGGATCGCTTGCGTAGAATAATGTAAAAGTTGACTTTTGAAAAATTAATGTATTTTACAAACAACTGAAAATTAATTTAGTATGTTACAATGTTGTTTATTAATAAGTTTTAATCGAGCATTAATGCATTATTAAGTTAACTTGTTTACTAATTCTGTAGTAAGGCGAAATCTATTATGTCGCAATAATATTGTTCATACACAAAATATTTTATATTTTTCTTGCACTAATATAATATCGTAATATATTTCATACATTTATATTAGAAAATTAGATTTTCAATACTTATTGTAAACTTATACCACTAGCACAAATGCTCTTACAAATATCGGCTCGACACTGGCCAATCTTGATGTAGATCGTTGTAGACTAGCCGTTGCTACTAATCTTGGCCAATCTCTCCCAGTTCAAGGTCAAATATACTGGAAATGGTAAAATGTTGATGCAGAGTTTTAAAATTATAGTGTTATAAGAAAGGACGGAAGGGTAAAAAATACGTTTTGTGATCGCTTTTATATTACGTTTTTTTTTTTTTTTTTTTTTTTTTTAAGAATCGTGTATTTTTGTGATGGTGAGGTTACCCCATCACAGTTTTATAAATATTAGGGGGTGGAAAAGACCTACCCTAGATGTAAGGGCAATTTTTATGAGAGGGGACTAGACTTGCTGGCGCGGTTGGACCCAAGAGTAGGCAAGACCAGGTCAAGAGGTCAGGGGTGAATTTACAGCCTGGTGTGGATTGGACAGAGGTGAAGATGAGGTGATTTCTCAAGAGAGGACCTTCAAGTCCAATTGGTTGCAAGGAAGAAGAGGGATCAGCCCAGATCGACGTAAAAGGGTTTGCAAGCATTCAGGAGCCACTTTTTCTCGCTTTTTAAATTTTCAAAGGTATGCTGTGAGTAGAGAGACGGACCTGGCAGAGAAGAGAGCTTGAGCAGACGGAAAAGTCCACTTGCTATTCCAGCCCATCTAGCCAGATGATCTTTTCGGCAGCCCTCTACCGAAGTACACAGCAGAGCCGCAAATGACCGGACCCTTGATAAAGCGAACACTGGTGCCCGCAACTGACAACACCCAGCAGAGCCAGAATGACCGGACCCAAAGCCTAATGACCGGACGAATCTAGCAACCCTTGATGATACGGCGAACCCAGGAGCCCTCAATGATAGAGACAGACCGCAGAACAGACCCTACAACACGGCCTCGATCCCACCAGACTACCTGATCAGAGAATCCCCCCTGGAACCCTTGACCGTAGAGTCCAGCACACGATAGCCACCCGCAGACGCTAACTGGATGATGAATGAATTCAACTTACGGCCCATGACGGGCCGTAAGTTGAATTTCCCTCTATTCCTTAATTACAACCCTGCACTTCATAATGTACTTTAATTTGTGACTTACTATTCAATGATTATGCTAAATGAGTAAATCAATAAATTCTGTTTTTATAATTGTTAATGATTATCTTCCTTGTCTCTCAGACTCAATACTAACGGACCTTTTTGATCACAAAGTGGCTATAGTTTTAATTGTTAGTTATTGCGGCACAACATTTACAATCTATGAACGAGCTAACCACGACAATTTTGAACCGATGCTTGAGTATCAGCATGGACTGACCAATCTTCCCAGAACCCCTGTCTCCGGCATTGGTCAATACCGCTATGCTACATGGGTATATGGGAAGCACCATTAAGTCCTTCAAAACATAAGCAGCAATTAATAAAATAAAAGTGTAATATGCAATGTTGTACTATACAAGAAAATTTAATAAAAAGCATTCATACTTATTTCTATATGTATTAAATATAAAATAGAAAAAGTTTTTAGTACTGCGGTTTAGAAAAAAATATGTATAAAATCCTTCAATAAATATATTAAAAAACATTAACTATCAATTCCTTTTATATTAAAATTTGGGCCTCTTGGAAAATTAGATTCCAACAAAATAATGAATAACCATAACATTTATTCCAGTAATTAAATCAGAATAATGGTCTTAATATCGTGACTAGGAGGTAAATATTTCTGAATCTTATGGTATAGAAACTAGTTTTTATTCGCATTCCATGTTCAAAATATTTTAATTATGCATACTGCATATATAATAATGAATGCAAATCCTGCCAATCTAGAGATTATTTTATCGTTTCAGTTTTCTTTGCAGCTGCTTCAATTTCTATGAAAAATCCCTCAGGAAATATTAAATAAGATTATCTCCTTGTCGAATTCAGGAAGTTCTTTTTAACTTAAGTGATCCTTTGTGAATTTTAAGTATTTAATCTTCTAAGAAAAGTGTTAATGAATTCGGTACTGGAGTCTTTAGTGTACAGTAAAAAAATTTTAGGCATATTTAAATAAAAAAATTAATGCATATTAATGCTTAAATTTATGTAATTAGTAGAGATGTGTTTAGAATTAATATAAAACTGTAAAATATAAAGAAACGTATTTTAAGATATTGAGTATTATTATATTTCAACTATACAAAAATTAAGTTGGTTAGTTGTAAAACTTTCAATAAGCCTCTTTGGGTTTTTCAACTGATAAGCTAGCAAATTTTTATTTTGTATATCAGACTTTTTCTTTCGAAAAATATAGATATTCTCAATAAGGAAGTCACTTTAAATGGAAAATAATATATTTCTTCTTAAGCAGTAAAAGATAGTAAATTTAAAATAATACATTATATTTATGGCATAAGAAACATGAAAAAAGATGCGATTTCTTTTTGCAAACACTATTGTTATAGTTGGTAAGTGAATATGTATTTGATTTTTAGTATTTGACTGTTTATATACAAATTTATTAGATAAATAAAAAATAATTCTGCCTCAAAGCCAACAACTTAATATTTAATAAGATGTTTAGTATCAAAGCATATTCTCTTCACATACAAAAAAAAAATCAACCGTGCCAGCAATACAGGATGCAAAACACATCTCCAACAGCCCTGCATTCATTTCCGCATTTCCCTTCTCACTCTGCAAATAGACGATCAAAACCAACAACAGACTGCGAGAAATATTCCACGCCTTAAAGCACTACTTACTCTTCACCGGCGAAGCACAAATGCGAAATCGATAGAAAAATCCCGCTTTTCAAAACGCACTTGTCTCGATAAACATACATGGATCCACAAACACGGAATAGCCACCAGAGAATCCAAGAAAGAAAAAGATCGCAGCAAAGCAATAGAAAACACATCCTAACATTATTTTGACGTATGTCCATGAGTGGACGGTGCTCATAAAAGGGACAAAACCCTGCAAATTTCCAAGGGAGAATGCGCCATCTCAATCATTCCGTGCCTTTGAGCGTGACTGTTATCCACGGATATAGAGCAGAGGACAAGGCGTATCGTTTCTCTGGGAGCACAGTCGGGAATGCTTTAGATTCCCAAATAAAAAACAGGGCTTTTGAGATCTTATCTTAAATGTTTTGGCGGAGGGGTCGGGTAAAAAATTATGCTGGTGACTTTAAGGGTAACTTTAAACTTCATTATACTAATGCTTAGGTTGAAGATTAGATTTCTACTTATTGGTTCCTCAGCGTGTGTGTGATCTAGAAATTAAAAATATATTATTTTAATTTTACTTTGAGGATCAATTATATTTGACGGACGGTGGATTTTAGTAATATTACTGTTGTTGAGTAATTATCATTAAAATACACGCTTATTGATCTTTTATCTTGGTAAATATCTAACTTTGTGTAGCAGTTTTACTCCGATGTAAAACTTATTGCAAGTTTGCAGACTAGTTAAGCGCCTCTCCATCCATATAATAAGGGATTTTACAGAAAATTGATACCTTAGTATTTTAGTTTAGTTAAGCGGTAATCATTCAAATGTTAATGTATCCGGCAAAAATATGCATAATTTTTTTTTTAAATTAATTCACAAAATAATTTTTACAATGGATTTATGTCTCTGAAAATATAAAACCAATGTAAAGGAAATTTTTTACCCAAATTTCAAACAATTGAATTTTAAATAATTGGACTGATGAGAAAATTATTTCAAGAAAAATTTGGTTAATTTTTTAGTGAAATACCTTTACTATTGACATCTAAAGCGCATGTTACTTGTCTTTTACTTGTACTCAACAGAAAATAATAAATTTATGATAAATGTTGACAAAATATAGTTGTTTTTTGTTCTTAACAAAGGTATTTAAAATATGAAATATTCTTAAAGATTGGGAACACCACAAAGAATTTTATGCAAATTTAAATATGACAGTCAACTACAGACATCCGTTTCATTAGTAATCTAGATGTATCCTTCAAAAATGTTAATAGCAGTTTATGTTAGTAAATAATTTAAATTATAATACTTGTTTTTAAAAGTATATTTTGGAAATTCTAACGATATTTTTCTTTCATTGTCATCTAAACAGCTGTCTCCTCATAAAGTGTATTCCGAACCACAAATTACAGGCAATCCTAAATGTTACTATATTTTATTTTATATCTATGCATTGAATTAAAAATCATTAAAAATATTCATCAGCAGATTTATATTTATCAGTTTTGAATTTCTTATTTAGCTTTTTGCTTAATTTTCTTTTAAATTTACCAATTTCCTTTGTAAAGCTGTGTTTAACTTTTAAATAGTTTAAAAGCTAAGCTCATCTCCTGCGATGCTACCCTTGCTTTAATAAAACCCATTTAAACAAAACTACTTTAGTCTAAATTCATTTAGAGACAATAGCATAAATCTCCAATTATGAAGATAGTAGATAATTTATATTTATGGATATATCTACGGTTCTATCTTACTGATACTCAGTCCCCAGAAATGCATGACCACTTACATACAGTCCCTTAACTGAAAATAAAAAAAATGTGTTAGCTTATGCACAGAAAAGACAATATTCGGTCCTTACCAGAAAAACTGAAATCAATTTCTTTCTTTCCCTTAACACCGCTTTATGTTCCCTTTCATTGTTTTTATACTGATAAACACAAAAACACGCATTGAATTCGGACTTTACTATATATAGCACATTGAATTCTTCCTGAGATGGAAGGCGTATATCTGGACCGCACGTAGGCATTCGAATTGTTCAGTTGGTATGGAAACGTTATTAACGGATACCGACGTTTCTTAAAAGTGATCTCTTTTAGCAGTAAATCTCTGGGATCACGTTTCTCGTACGTGCATTTGGTTCTTGCAAAATATCTATTGTATGTTATTGATGTATGATGTCGTGCATAATGTTCTTTTAGATGTTTTTACTCCCGAATATGAATTGGAAATTCTGTTTACCAAAACATCATAATTTTAAAAAGTTATATTAAATGGAGTTTAGTAGCTTCATGATATTTTTAAAATACTTTATGGCTACTCTTTACTCGAGATCTTTTAAGTAGAATTTTGTTGAAATTGGGATTATTTAATTATGCGTAAAAATAATAATTATATTTATAGTCTAGGGACACCTACATAAGTTATTATTTTTCAAAACTTTATAAAAATATCAATGAATAAACATAATAAGTTTTATTTTGCAACACGGAACTTTTTTAAATGTTTATTCATGAACCCCCAAAGTTTTAGCAAGCAAAATCGAAGGTCTTACTACCAGCATCAAGCAGTCGCGCTGCCATAAAACTGGCGTAAAAATAATAGTTTCCGTTTCCAAATAAATCCGACCAGGTCTACAAATCCGATTTTTTTTTTTTTTTTTTTTTTTTTTTTAAAGATATTGTGAGTGAAAAAGTGAAAAATGCTTGAGCGCAATATGGCATCAGTATAGACCTTATGCCGGTCTTATAAATTCATTTTAATAATAACGTTACATTTAAAGACAATCTTTTGCTTTATAATCTTCATAAAAACAATACAACACAGAAAAATTACTTAATGGTAAATAAAGGCAACTTCAAACATCACATTTAATATTAAATATATATGTTTTTATTGTAAATTTTATTTACGTAATTTGTGTCTCTTGAGTCTATAAAATGAACTACTTCAAAATAATATAAGGCAATCATTTTTTATTTGTTTCAAGCGCAATTTATATTGTTTATTAAAACGGTTCACTTGTTGAGTTTTTAAGAATATAGTTGAATTTTTTTTTTTTTTTTTTTTTTTTTTAAGTTATAGCGAAGTCTTTTTTTATATATATAATACTGATATCGTATAATTACATTATTTTAAAATCGCATTCAAGTGAATTAAATAACTGATTTTTAATATTTTACTTAAAAAAAATGTTTTTTATTAATGTCAACTTAATATATCTTGTTAAAATTGGATGCATCTTACAAATCCAATAGTATAGGCAATTTATTATTCTTTTATCCAAAGAAAAGTTGGAATAAGTCTTTCACGTGCTTATTTATTATATCACAGCGCCTTGGATCAATAGATTTTAATACATTATCTGTTGTATGCGCTCTCAATAATCCTCCACAGATGCAACATCCTTGTCAATATACAAAGGACATCTATCCTTCACGATAATAATTCGTGGTATTTGGAGCAGATGCTCCAAATATTCTAAGCAGATTCTGAAGAGCAGTTGGATATTCTAAGCAACGAAAGCTTATAAGACGCTCCGCTACAATATGCAGTTCACAGTCGCCAAGATGTAACTGTGTGTTGAATAATATCGATTTCAGATTTGTGGACGACTGAATTTTATAGTTTATTAAAACTCGGCTTTGATGCTTCTTCTCCTGATGGATTATTGATTGGATGGTGTGCTTATGTGGTTCCAGAAAATGCTTTAAATCAGGTGTTTGTGATAGCATGTAATTTTTTCTAGTTTTGGAGTAATGGTGAATATGATTGCGAGATTTGTTGCAAACTGTATCTTATGAAGCATTTCATTGCATTACAAATGATTGTATTCTATTGTTTGATTCTAAATGAAACTTCGATGAACATTTTAATCAGAAAAATATAGGTATTAAATATATGTGCTATTGAAAGAAAAGGATAGTTTAGAAAAAGGCTTTCAACGCTTTAGTAAGTCTGATATCGATATTTAGGTATAACCTTCAACATATCCGCTTTGGAACCAAAATATGACACTTAAAAGTGGGAACTATTAAAATTAGTTTAAATATCTATATTTTAAATTTCGAACTTAGTAATTTTAAAGTCATTTAAAAGTAAATCTTAACATATTCCTCTATTTTATTTATCACATTTGCTGAAGATATTTTTAACATTGTGATATATACACAATTAAATTTTCGAAACACATATACATCATCTTTAAATTTTATTGATGTAACACAAAAAAAAATCCTACTACAATATATATAATTAAGTTATTCGATTAAATAATCGGTTAAATTGTCTTAAATGAGTGATACTATTTTCAAGTTTATAAGCACCTATTTTTCCTTCGGAAAGCGTACTTCTATTATTTGGGTTGAGCGTCAATTGTTCTGGTGGATGAAAAAAAAATCTTTCTAAGGCGACCTAGATATTTTGAAGAATATGCGCGTGATAAAAAACGAAAAATATACACTGTTTCGTTTCCAGTCTTTGAGTAGAGGGAAATATGATATAGGTTTGCATTTTTGTAATATTTGATATTTTATTTGTGACAGCGCATTCGAGTGCTTGAATTTAAAGAATGTGTGCATTCTATTTCCACCGTTTATTCGGAAAAATAAATAGAAATCCTAAGGCTTTCACGATGAAGGATTTTAAAAATATTTCTCCTCCATAGCAATTCATAATGTGACAAACACCGCTAAAATTCACAATAAATATAACGTTATTCTTTGAGAATATATTTTTAGATTCGTTGTTGCTATACCCTTGAAGAGAACTGCTAGAAAGAAAAAAAAAAAATTTTTAATTTAATATATAAGATTTCTGTATACGATTATACATATTATTACTGGAGTTTAAAATCTTACATTTTAACATATTAATAGTACTATTTTAACATAATTTTATTAATTTTTTTATTATTATTATTTATTTCTTCTTTTGGAAACACTATTTAAATATATATAAATTATTATTATATATTATTTTTATTATTATGTAATATCTTTCGAGCTGCTAAAAGGCATGTTATTTTATTTTAATAAGTAAGGGAATTCATTTGAGCAATAAGTGAGTTTGAATACTAAATACAAACAAAATTAATGATATTTATCTAAATGACTCCATCTTTTAGTTTCATAAAGAAAGTTCCCAAATAAAATGAATTGTACTAATATTGTCCTATAGGATAGGTCCTATATAATCCATACTCTTAATGCTAATAACATATAACCAGGGGTCGAATCTTAATTTTGTGGGGGTTTTCTTAAATTAAAACACTGAAGTGATCCTGGTTGAACTTAAGTAAAATTTGTTGCTCTTAAATTCTTCAATGTTACAGAATATGAAAACTTAGCATTCCTTTTGATGTTGTTAAAATAACTTATTAAACGTTTAATAAAATAATTTAAATATTTACTTACTCAGTCAACAGTAAGAAAAGAGAAGTGATTGGTGGATACATTTCTGTTTCTCCTCTTGAATAAGTTAGATTGGGCAATCTTTCACTTAAAAAAAGTGCTCGAAATCCAATTTGATTAGTTTTATCCTAATTATCAAAACAAGCATTTATAAAATAAAAACTAATTTCTGGGTGCCCAAAGGACAACTGAAATTTTCTTTTAAGTTTCCCTTTTAAAAATCTGGTTGCCTCGGGCAACCTTAAATTTCGACCCCTGCACATAACATTATAAATTAATTGATACTTTCAAATAATTGTGGATATTCAAACGTAAATGGAGTTTGGGATTTATATGAGTCTGGCGTTTATCTTCTGCTTATATTGAATGAAGTTGTTTTATATTTTTCTTCCCCATTAAACAGTGATAAGCAGGTAATCTTAATGCTATTTGTATTTATACGAGAAAATGAATAAAAATAACATTTAAATTTAACTTATTGTATTTTAAGTTAAAAATAATCAGCAAAGTCCATCAAATACAGAAAGGGATTTAAAAATATAACAGCATTCTTTAAGAAACGTCAAAAGAAATTATTTTTATATAAAAAAATAATAAAAAAATTGTTCTTGCAATTCAATTTAAGGAACGAAATTTCATACTTTTAGTTTCATTACGATAGCGATTCTATTCGTCATATTTCGAAAGCAAAAAAAAAAAATGCTTTTTTTTTTAAGCAAAATACTTTTCCTTCAAATTGCTTCAATATTCCTGGACAGAAGTAAAGAATTTCCTTTCAAGAAAAATTCCATCTACCATGACCTATTCGCTATTCCTATATTCTTCTTTTTCATGCTGTGTGAATGCGAAAAAAACATTAGAAAGGAAACTTTAAAAATACGCCTCAGTACATAGAGCCATGTAATAGCTTTTCCAGTAACGGCTTTATAACCAGTTACATCTTTGTTCCACACATATTCTTCAAAAATCAAGAAAACTTTTGTTATACAGGTATGGAAGACATAAAATCTGCTCTCTCGTTTTTTATTATCGCACACATATTTTTCATAGAGGAACACCAAGTATTTTTAGCCGGCATGTTTTATTGAAAGTATATTTTCAAACTTTGGCAAGTGCTTGGTCAATATTTCGTTTTTAAACATAAAGTGCTGTTCAAATATAAACTGAAATATACGGTTTTAAGGGACCATGTAGTTATATACAAAACTCGCATTGCTCTGGTATTTGAAATACTAGGGGTTTATAACGATGCTTCTAAATATTGTCAGAGGATGGCCGTTGTCGGACGTTGTATTCCTCTTCTTCTAGGGTAAATAGTTGAATCATTCCCAGGTATTTGTTTTTACGATTCGCAAATGCAAGTAAAAATAGATTCAGAGATATTTATAGTCACGATGAATAATTTTACTAACAATGCAGAAATACGAGAAAGATTCAATTAAATTATTTTTAATGAAATATTTATTCGAAAACTTTCGTAAAATGTTGTTATTAATATGTCTATTTTGTATATTTTTCGTTATTGTTTAATGTTTATAAAATACTAGCAGTGTGGCCCGCGCTGCTGGGGACCCGTTGAAAAACACAAAAGTTAACATTTAAGAAAAGTGGAACAGATGTAGTGGCGCATCTGGCGCAGAGGGCATTTGGCGATTGTTTTTTTATTTATTTTTTTCATTTAACGATCAGAAAAATCGCAAAAATCAAAAGCACGGTAACTAAAAGAAAATTAAAACATATATAATAATAAAATTAAGTAAAAATAAAAATATTAAAGGTTCTCGTAATATTTATTAAGAGACTTTTAATACCACTATCTTACGTTAGGCGGTTACCAGTTGGTGATAAGTTTAAATGTTGGCCCGTTTAAATGGTCACCTATTCTAAATATAGAAATTAGGAATTATTTGAAGGTTGTTAGTTTGGATTACTTAGGTCTTCAATTTGGCGATTTTTATAAGGTACCCTGCTTACGGATTAGTACCAACTTAAGTTAAAGTATGAATAATAATAAAAACTTAAAATAAAAATCGTTGCTAACAACCGCTTTTATCTTTGAAAAACACCAAAGAAATCGCACCAAAGAAATGTTTTATACAACATCTGAACCAAAAAAGTTTTGTATTCTTCAAAATTTTTTTAGTACACAGAGAAAAAAGAAATTACCAACCTCATAATCACTACCAAAATAAACATTAAAGGAATAAAATTGCAAATGAAATACTACGCTTCTGGTGTAAATTGTAAAATAGTCTAGAAATAGTAAAACATTTATAATACAAAAAATGTATTGAAATCTATATTAAATAATATGGAACTTGGGTACACAGTACAAACACACTATACTAAAAATAAAAACAATCAAAAGAAGGATTTTGATAATCTGGATAAATTAATCGAATAAGTATTTACTTGGAAATAAAAAGTAATATTAGCAAATGTTGAAATGATTTGAAAGTTTTTGGTGGATTTCAATAATCTTAGCTATTATGTTTACATTTAAATTTCAAAATATTAGAGTACATACAATTAAGTTTTCAAATGGCGCATATACCGCAGAGCGTCGTTTGACAGTAAATAAATGGAAAATTATAATAATATTCGAACCACTTATAGACGATTGTAATACATAAAAATAATCAGAAGAAATGGGGGACACGCACGTTAAAATAACTTTTATTCTTATTCTGATGTAATAAAAAAATATCGTTGCCATTCAAGAATTATTTTAATTTCAATAAATTTTAATGAAAGCAATTTTTAACCGAATTTAAAAGTTGTTCTCTACAATCTCCATGTACTAAAGCTTCTATGTACCAAATTTCGTACCTCTAGGTGCAAAGTTGTGGATTTGTATAAGGTTCAGACGTACAGACAACTAAGTTTTATATTCATAGATGATGATGAGGTCTTATGATTGTTTCTCTCACAAAATATGTCATCATATTTTAAATTCTGAAGTGATAAATAGAAAATTTCAAATTAAGAGGGACAGATGTGGAATATTTTAACAACAAGTAATTAAGAATTACTTTCTCTAATTTAAGGGCTAATCACCCATTCACAAAGAGTAATTTCTGCCAAACTAACTTCCAGAAAAATATCACGTCACATTTAATTTCATTGTAAAAGCAATCATAGTTCCTTTGAAAAATAATATGTTTATTCTAGCAAACCTTATTTTCAGTTAAAACGAAACATTTCTGGTACTTTGATGTCTAACTAATATTAAGTGAACAGGAGACGTAAGAAAATTAAAAATAATCCCAGAGCTACTCAAGAATGCTTTTTTTGGTGACAGCTCTGTAATTAAAGGAAACAAGATTTCATATTGTTTTAAATATACATGCATATTTTAATTAAATATTTTCACAACACATTTTCGTAAATAAAAGGGTTTAAAGATTTTGTGGCTAAATAATTTCTTCATTCCAAATATTAGGTTTTAAAAAAATGAAACTTAAATTTGAGATGTTTTGTTAGTGTTTCAATACTTTAAGTAATTACTTATTGGAAAATCAAATTCCAAGTGAGATGAAATTGCTACTCAAATATTTTAATGTATTATGAATAGTTACTTGATAATAGTCGATTTATTTTTTAATTAAATCATTGGTTTGGGAAATGAACTGTCAGATTAACAAAATCCCCGATGTGTAGGAAAGACAGTTAAATATCGTAAGTTCCTGATGGATTATTTTTCTTTTACCTTTAAGATCCCTTGATTTAGTTTTTTAATAAATAAAAATAAATTTTAACGTTATATTTCCTTAAAAGAAGCATTATCTCAAATGTTTTCAACTCAAAATAAAATTATCTAAATTGAGATACTGTTATCTAAATTGAGATATTGTTAAACGTAAAATATTTTTTTAATAATGAAACATTTGAGATAAATTATTCGGAAGTTAAAATATTATAACAGATTGACACTGAAATATACACAGACGCTATTTAAAAGCATTTTTAATAATGCAATATTTTTTTGTAAAAAACCTAATTTTCAATAAATTTTTTATATTGTTTTGGCAACGCAGCAAATTACCTATTTGCTGCGTGTGTTTTCAATCTAAAGTGTCAAAACAAAAATGAAAAAAATAAATAATAATAATTAATTAAGTTAGTAATGCTCTAAAATGGTGATTTTATTGTATCTGGAAATATTCCATCCAAACTGCAATTCGGTATTTAAGAACCATTTAAAAACCAGATATGCATCATATTGAGTTTCAAAAGAGATAATCTAAACATTTTATTTTATTTTTTATTTACATATCTTGTACAACAAAATATAAAATATTTTGTGAGATTACAGCGTGATCTTATATGTACATAATATTCGGATAAGACTTTCAATTTTTTTTTTTTTTTCCCTAAAACCATGATGCGTTAACTTTTTTTTATTTGCTCTTCTGAAAATTTTAATGTTTTTGTTTTTTAAACTCAGAAACTAGAACCCTGAAACATCTTACCAGATATTTATGACGACACTTTACAGACATTTTCGAAACAGTAACCAAAGATGTTTGAATATCCAACGGACTCGCACCATTACCATATTACACAACTTTAGTTTTTAGCCAAAAGCAAACGCAACGGGTTTAAATTACACATAACATTTTCCTTATCTATAGACTTCAAAAATTCAGTTCCTAAAACTTATTTAATGTATCAACCTGCAATTTCACTCTACATGCGTGCAAATAGGCCTCGTCACTTTTTAAATTTTTTGCTGTGAAGTAACATCCCTTGTAAAACAAATACGCTGGCCAATATCGCTCGACAATGGCCAATCCCGATGTGGACCATCATAGACTGGCCGTTGCTACGGATCTTGGCCAATATCCCCCAGTGCTGGGAAATGACGGAGAGGTAAAAATGCTATGTGATTGTTTTGACATGCATTTTTTAAAAAAATCGTGTATTTTGGAACTTTACCCAAGTTTTGGAATGAATTGTCCCATCTTCCCAGAACCTTTGCTTCCAACATTGGCCAATACTGCTGCGCTACCTGGGACCCACCAAACAATTTCTCTCTCTTCCAGTAAAAATATTCTAATTCGAGCTTGTCTTCATTTCAGACGTAGTGAAATGCAGAGTGAGACGGAAGAGACTGTATACTACATCAGTGATGCTGAAACCTCTCCAAGCCGTGGAGACTCTTTCGAGTTTTCGGAGGCGGAGTGTGACATGCACCTCCGACTGGCGATGGAGGAGCGACCTGTGTGACCCGCGACCCCCTTGCGACCCCCTACCGACTTCGTCACTTCTACCACCTCCGACGCTTACGGAGGGGCGGAGGTGACGACTGAAAAGAGCTCAAGTTTCCATCTGCACAGTTAATAATCTGGATTCTTTATCAATAAAGGCCTGCTATTTTTCCACTTGTGGTGGTTATTATTTTGGTCAGTTTAAAGCAGTTGTTTCGGTTTCTTTTAAAAAATTTCTGAAGCAAAATAAAACGGGTTATTAAATATGCTTTGAATAGATTGAGGTGATCATAATACAACTTTGTCGATATATGGACCTCTAGCTTCCGTTCCGTTCAACCGATCGAGATGAGATTTCAGGTATAGTTATTCAGAGGTATGAGCTCGGGATTCTTTGAATGGGAACAAAATGGCGCTGACTGTTAAGGTCATTGTTACAGAAACTCTCCATTTTTTTCAAATGGCAACACCTACTTTTTCTTGTCGCAAAATGCTCAGCACATGCGAAAACCCTAAAGTGCGTTTGAATGGTACGTGTATCGCAAAAAAAGAACGCGTTATGCCCGCACAAAAAACAGCTCTAAGAATGGGGGCGACAAAAACACGATCGGGCACACGGAGGATTTTCGCCAGATATTCAGCTTAGAAAGCCGATAAAATTGCCTATGATGGCACCCATGTAAATTTTGGCCTCTGTCATATGCAAATTTCCATCGTGGGTACCATTCGTGTTTTTGTTGACCGTTCGCAAAATTGTTTTTTGCGCATGCATAACGCATCCGTTTCTTGTGATACACGTACCGTTCCAACGCTGTTTAGGGTTTTCGCTTGTGTGCGTGCGAGCATGTGTGTGTGTATGTGTGTACACACATAAAGGGCGGAGCATAAATTAGAAGCTTATTATATTATGCGTAGTTATGCAATGTTATACATCTCTAGTAGACTACATTATCCAGCAAAATTGTATTGACTTTATATATACGTCTACAATTCAACGGCTTTGAAAATTTCCAGATACAACTCTCCTCATAACTTCAACAACCAAAATATCCTTAAAAAATAATTTTTGAAATTTCACAGGAAGCTAATCTTAAATTACCTGCATGTTCAATTTCATTCCAGACAGATTCACATATCATTTATTTCATTTATAACACAAAATAAACAACCCACTACGAACAATTTCTTCTTCAACTCTTCTCAAACCTACCTTTTCGTAAAACCCTACATATATCCCATTTCTTGGCAACAACTGCCAATCCAGGAAAACAGGGGTAGCAGGAAAAACGATGCGTTAAGAAACAGGAGAAAAATACAGGATCAGCAAGAAGAAAGAACTTGAGGCTGATTGATGATGCCAAGTTACGTCTTTGACAAGCCCTCGCTGGGGCTTATACTCCGCCCCAATGGGAACGCATATTGCCAGCCCTTGGATCAAGGGGCCGATGTTCAACACTAATTCGGTATCACTGAGATGCGTTAGATGAGCCTCTGTGTAGGATTCGTTCTCGTTAGGATTGTAATGGAGTCGCAGCTGATTGAAATACAAATTAGATTGGCTGAAGCAGGAATTGCTGTTAGAGGAAGGTTGATGGAAAAGGATATTATTTTGCGTTGGAGAAAACAGAATTAGAAGTGGGGATGTGGTTTTTTTTTTAAGGAGGGTTTAGGTTTTGGGAGTTGGATGTTTTCAGATTTTGTGGTTTGCCGAAATTGAAATAATGTAAATGAGTTGTATATTGTGAGTTCGTGAATAGTGAGGTGTTGAATAATAGATTAGCTGAACAGTATTTAAGGAAACTTTAGATGTGTTTAAATATGATAGTATAGTAGGTTTCTTCAATCCCCATTTCCACATGGCAGAACTTATTCAATCTTAGCTTTTGTGTTATAAAAATCCAGCCAACCAATTCCATTTCCATATTTTTTCACTATTCTTCTTTGTAGGGAACGATGAAATTGACTTAAAAAAATCCAGCAAACCTCGAAATTAAAAAGCCTCCTTAAAAGATTTTGTAAAAAAAAAACTAAATTGTTGAAATTCAAAGATATTTTTAAAGTTTGACAAATCCTCATTTCAACACTCCAAAAATAAGTGCCTCGGGAGTCGAATCAGGTTCATCATTTCGAAAATTACTCCGGGTAAATAATTTTTAGAATCGGTTTATAGTTATGTTTATGTGTTTCTGACAAAGAGGAGATGTAACTTTAAAACAATAGGTAACCTCTTTTTTTCCCTCATCCTCGAGCGTTGGTTTAAAAACACAAAAAAATGCGGGATTTTATACACCCATTTTCCTCTCAGACATTCCTCTAAAGCTGTTTTTTAAGTTTCTTAGGCACCATTTTCTGTAATACGGACGTTTTTAATCTTTCCAAACTCTGGGAAATTAATAATCATGAATTATTATTACCAATAATAATTTTCGAATTGGGTGTTTACAAAAATTAAACAGTTTTTAAAATCTGGTAGTACGCACTAAAACAATATTCATCAAGAATGAAGCTAGCGCGTTTGAAAAGTGTCCACTTTGCAATGATAAAAATATCATTCATTTTGGGAGGTAACTGTAAAAATAGAGCACCATGTATGCAAATTGGACCTGGGAAATGTCTCCTGGGCCCTTTGGAACCTAAAGAGGAGCTCATCTCAAGAATGTCTGCCAATATCTTACCCGTCTCTATTCTGCGTGGCCGACCAAACGGCATAGTGGTTAGCGTGCTAGCTTTTAGACCGCGAGGTTACGGTTTCGAGTCCAGTGTTAGGCATGGGTGTTTGTAAATGTATGTTGGCTTGTCTATTGACGAATGTTTCGGCGCATTATAGCCCTCGTGTTGCTGACGCCGCCATATAATCTGAAAACAACCAACCAACTATTCTGCGTGCGTTTCTATTACATGTCGCTCTTCTAAGAGGAAGTGCTAGCAAGGATCACTCCCCATACTCGCTGTGTTACAATCTTCTAGCCCAGTGCATTTAGATACTACTTTGTAAAAAAACCTTGAAGTTTGGTGAGTAGGTAAGAAAATTATCACTTAATGAAATGATAAATTAAAAGCTCAAAAATAGCGTCGAACAAATTTTATTTTATGTTCCAAATCCTTACACCAATGCATATGCAGTGACTCCATCTGGTTTTGTCTTTTGCTATTTTAATTTTCATTTATAATAGATAGACATATAATGAAAACTATTTATGTCAATTCATTAAGTGATCTTATTTGTACCTACTCACCAAATGTCAAGGTTTTATAAAAAGTACTTTCTATATACACTAAGCTAGAAAATTGTAACATAGCGAGTACAGGGAATGATCCTTACAAGAACTTCTTCTAAGCCGTTACTGTAATTCTGTATCTTTACATTTGTTTTTTTAACTTCATTTAATTTTTTGTATTTTCTCCTCGAATCACATGTATTTGTAACCTCTAAGTGCATCCATCTTCTTTTAGATGCCTTGTGTTGATAAGTAAAATGATGAGTTGTGTAAGCAGAGTGGGAATGGGTCAATGTAATATTTACTATAAGGCTACACTCAGCTATGTCTACACTCTGAAACAGGAAGCATAATTGGTCACCAGGACTCCAAAATATGACACCTAGGAACAAGGCAGAGTTGAACATTTAAGTTCATTTATAAGCATATTTAACAATTAACAACTAGATACTTCCAAATCATTATTGCAATCAACTAAACCGGGTTTGCAGTAATTAGTTCGGATGAACTAGAAACTGATGTTATTACAATGCTAGGATTGGTATTTTATAAACTTTCATTTACGTATGCCCACTTTGAAAAAACAAAATTTCCTCCAGATCAATGGCTTTGGAAAAACCTCTACAGATCCAAAAACTAATACTAGAAGCCATTCACTAACTCACTAACATTAAATTTCAAGCTGCCACCCCACGATCATCAGGGGGCCAGTGACATCACAATATTTTGAAATAATTTAGACATACAATCTAGGGATAAAAGTAGAAACGAGAAAAAAATCTTAACAAACTCATAAAAGTGTTACTATAGGCACATGTCATTATATATTTATAACTAGCTAAATACCCGTGCTTCGCTACGAAATTTTAACATGTGCAATATTTTCGCTAGCTGTGAGGCCTCGCGTTGCGGAAATCTGTCATTCGTGTATAAGACCCAGTTTTTGGCGCTTCGCTCGCAGGAAGGTTCATCGCTACGCAAAATCGAGCTCGTTTCGTTCACTGAAAAGTTCATGGACACGTAAACACAGGCTTATTTCACTCGTTAAAAGGTTCCTTGCTATGCAAGCATAGTCTCGCTTCGCTCTCTGAAAGGTTCATTGCTGCGTAAGCATTAAGCTCGCTTCACTCACTAAAATCTAATACTTACGTACTTAATATTGGAAGCCTCCCCCTTGTCAAGAAAAACAAAATTCCCCGTTAATACAATAATACAACACCCCTTTAAGATTATTTTAACACGTGTTTGTGGAAAGCAAAATTAGAGGCTAAAACTACTTATGTTGAAACTTTCAGCGATCTAGGCCTTTTCGAAGTCGCTTTTTGTAAAAAAGTTAATTGAAAAACAAATTAAAATTTTAACATTCTTTTTATCAGTCCAATTAGAAGGCCAAAACTACTTGTGTTGAAAATTTCAGAAATGTTGCCCAATCACATATCGCTTTGTAAAATATTTGATAATTAATAATAAAAAAAAATTAAATTCCATTTTTTAAAAATCCAATTAGAAGACCACAACTATATATGTTGAAAATTTCAAAGCTGTAGCCGTATTTGAAATCGTTTTGTAATATTAATTAATTAAAAAAATTAATTAAAAAGAAACTAAATAAAAATTTAAAATTATGTTTTTCAAAAGTCCAATTAAAAGGCTAAAACTACTTATGTTGAAAATTTCAGAGCTGTAATCCAATTAGTAGTCGTTTTGTAAAATGTTTATTAATTAATTAAAAAAATTAATTAAAAAGGAACAAAATAAAAATTTAAAATTCTGTTTTTCAAAAGTCCGATTAAAAGGCCAAAACTACTTATGTTGAAAATTTCAGAGCTGTAGCCCTATTAGATATCGTTTTGTAACATATTTATTAACTAAAAAAAATTAATTAAAAAAGAACTAATTAAAATTTTAAAATTCTGTTTATGATGCATAAAATTAGAAGGTCAAAACTACGTATGCTGAAAATTTCAGAGCTCTACTCCAATTTTAAGTAGGTTTCTATAGATCCACAGAGACACAGACAGACACACAGCTTGTTTTATTATTATAGATATAGCTATCTGCTTTTATCTAACAAAAAACCATAAATGCCATATTTCAGTATTCCTACATCAAATTTACAGTTATTTTACAAGAGACGATTACTTACATACAGGCGCGATGATGACGATACGAAACACTCGTCAATAAAAATGTTTAAGCACTTAATGAAAATATCTATAGAATTCAATAGACAATTCAAAAACGTGAATTCCTGTATATTCCATGTAATCCAATTTTGATCACGCGTCCAAAGGCTTTGCTGTAGTTTCTAAGCGGGAATGTTAGTTTTGTCCCTGTCCCATATAGACCGAATGCTTTATTTTTTCAAGCCACTACTTATTATGCCTTCACATTTTTAATGAACTTTTATTACTGTCATTATACTTGTTCAAAAACTTCATTGGTTTGACCAAGGTTCAAAACCACTACATGGTAAATAAAGTTCAACGATTATTGTTTATTGAATAAGTGATATAAAAGGTAGATAAATATATTTTTATAGAATATTTATCATTATTGGGTTCGGTCAAAGTTCACCAAAATGGTTGAAATCTGCTTGAACACGCATTGAAAATCAATTTCACCCCCCATAGAATTAACCTCATGCTTGAATTCACGCATCGGCACATCATGGTTAAATTTTTTTAAATAATCCTCCATTTTATGAAATCAGAGATCATCCTAGCCGTTTTACGACGGGCGGCGCTACCTCACTGCTTCTCTTTCTGAAAAAATGCAAAATTTTCGCTTATTTTCCAACGGAATGCAGCATGCGGATCACCCCTCCGAAATCGCCAATTACGCATGCGCATTCATGTTCAAACGTGCCTCGCACAGACCAGTGACTGAAGTCATTGACAGGCTGTTGATACCACGTGCCCCATTGGTAGGTGGATTGTAGCGGGCGTCCTACAATTTCCAAATTAATTTCGTACGTTCCTTAATTAAGTGCATTTCACCGGCTTTTTACTATGCCGTATTGCACAAAAAAGATAAAAAAGGTAACCTCATGAGGGAATTCATGGAAATTGTAGATTAATACTATGTCGTCCTCACGTTAATTGTCAAGTTTTACTTCTCCGTCATTTGCTCGATCGTTTTCGTGGTGTCGCCGTCATTTGTCCAATAGTTTCACAAGACATCAACGTGGTGTCACCGAACGGCATAGTGTAAGAGTTAGTTTAAGGTTTATAACCCTTAAAATTTAGAGAAAGGGTGAAAATACCCTTTGGAAATATTTAACTGGCGAACACTGGGTTCTATGAACTAAACTAAATTTTAACTCAAAATTCACTATTCCAAACTGTAAAGATTTTGTAAATATTAGGCTGGCTTTTTGAAACACAGTTTATGACAAAACACAACATTTGAACATAATAAAAATTCAAAGTAAAAATCTGTGCACTGTTATAAAAATTTAAAATATATTTTATTAAATCTATTTTTTTTAACTTGCCTAAGAAAATTACTCTATTTGAAAAAAAGAGCAAATGGTATGTTTTAATTTTTATATTTCTTTTCATTCACATAATATTAAATCAAAAGCAGTACTTTTGATAAATAATGTAAGTTTTTATGTAATTCGGCTTACCACGTCAAATATTACTGTTTTTAAATTTTAGTGTTTTCCAAACAAAGTTAAAAATTGTTGTCAAAATAGTAACTAAATAAACAACTATAAAAAATACCTAATAGAATCGAACGTACATTATAGAAAACGTAACAACCGTCACAAGTACAAGAAATTACGACCACTAAACATTTTTTTTTTTTTTTTTTTTTTTAAGTGATTTAAATTTTTAAGAAAATTATATCATGAGAATAAGATCTTATGCAAACCTTAGAATTTTTTATTGTACTATTGTGTATAAGTGCCAAAACATACTCGATATTGCTGCATACTGGGGAAAAAATTCTACCTTGAAAGTTTTCACTACGGTATTGATACAGTTTATAGACCATGATATAGAAAACTTGGAATATCTTCCTTGTAGGTAAAGGTATCTCACAACGGCCAATTCCAGTAAGTAGACACTTTTCCCGATGCGTTACATAAATAAGTTTAAAAAACTAGTAGAAACATTTTCACTTTTTCCTAATACTCAATCGAACAGATTTTATAGAACACCCTATAAATTACAAAACAATATTTTTACTGAAAATTAAAATAATGTTTTGTAACATATATTTGTAACATATAGGTAATTCTATAAAAACTGAAAATTAGGATTCAAGATTGTCAAGCTTAACGAAATCCAAATGCCTGTCGAAGTATTCATTGAGGTAATACATGTAAGTTTATCCAAGTACATTTTTACAGCAAAAATTTATACTTAAATATATATTTGTATACCAGATAAAAATAATGATAACCATTTCTATGAGTATACACTGCGTGAAAAAAGTAGAAGGACACATGATTTTTTTTTTATAAATAAAAAACACTGATTTTTTTCCATAACAATTTAATGAGTAACACTTTAAATTACTAATTACAAACAGATAATTGTATCTGAAAATTGAAACAAAAAAAATACAGGTCAAGTACAGCAATAAATCAGTTTTGACTTCATCATACTCTGTGAAAAAAGTAGAAGGACACTTCTAAATAATGCAAATAAAAGTCTTATTAAAAGGGAATTCTTCCACCATTGGCTTTGATTACTTCAAAAATTCGATTTGGCATCGAATCATATAAAGTTTGAATTTCTGTTTGGCAGAAATTGTCCCATACATAATTCAAAGTTCTCCGAAGCTCAACTATAGATTCAAACTGCTTGCCTTCCTCGTAAACGCGACGAACAATCATTGCCCATATGTTCTCTACAATGTTGAGGTCCGGGCTTTTAGCTGGCCATGGCAAAACCCGAACATTATTTGCTGCAAACCAATTTTTAACCCCATTAGCTGTGTGAATTGATGCTCCGTCCTGTTGAAAAATCCAGTCATTTCTGCCTAGCTCAACACCGTAGGGAAGGAGATCTGAATTCAAGACTTGGATATAATCTGTGTGTTTCTGCCTGCCACTCAGGAACACTAGGCTTGTTCTTTCTCCGTACCCGACTGCCAACCAAACCATTAAACTCCCTCTTCCCATCTGTCGGGTAGAATAAGTCTTTTCTTCAGTACCGAGTCAGTGGCAATAGTATTTGTAGCCATCTGGACCGTCTAAATTAAATCTTTTCTCATCAGAAAATATAGCGGAGGTCCATTTTGACGTCCAGGACATGTGGTTTTTAGCCCAGTGCAGTCGGTGTTCAATGTGCCTTTCATTCCATTTAGGATGGTGCTTCATTTTTCGGAATACGAAATTTTCGGACCTTTTTATGTAGTTGTAGACAGTTCTTCTTGAAACGTGTGTGATGCCTGCATTATTTTGAGCTTTGGCAATACTTCCATCCGTTTTTTTTAGTTTCCGAATAATTTTTCTTTGATCGCGTTGCGTCAGTTTTTTAGGTCTGCCAGTCTTCTTTTTGGTTCCCTGACTACTAGGATTTCTTATATAGTTTGAAACAGTATTTGGACTAATATGTAGCTGGCGTGAAATCTCTCTAACACCTTTGCCATCGTTTTTGTAGGCATAAATTTGGCCTTTTTCAAACTCACTTAAAGGTTTTCCTCTAGGCATTCTAAAAAGATGAAAACGGCGGATTTTCAATAAAATAATATGTTTTTCTTAACAAAAACAGTTAAAAAGAATGAAAGACCTACCTTTGAGGTTTATAATATCCCAAAACAAATTATTTTAGCACGTGTCCTTCTACTTTTTTCACACACCAAAAATCGTTAAATACTGTTTTCCTTCATTTTTACTAGTAGTAGATAAAATTTACTCATTTATAAAAAAGAAAAATTAGCTAAACGACATAAAAAAAGAAATTTAAATCAGGAGGATCAAAATACAAAGCATAAATTATAAAATATGACTGTCCTTCTACTTTTTTCCCGTAGTGTACATTTTATTTAAACATAATTTTATGTTTCATATAGATGTTAATAAGACATCAATCCGTGTTTCTCCATCCACTATCATAAATCCCAACACACTAACTTTTCATTTACTAGATTTTTATCCTGATTCTGACCATCTATACAATGATTAAAAAGCCTCAATCTCCAAAAATAAGATTATATCTAAAAATGTCTTCATATCGGTAAGTTATAAAGATATAAACTATATTTTATCTAAAGCACAATCAACATTTCGATGCACTGGATAATAATCCCAGACTAGATTTGTAACAATTTGAAACACCACTTTCACAATCCACAAGAGCATAAACTACATGTACCCAACCTTTCCACATATCCACCAAAGTTTCATAAACCAACCATCCCCAAATAACAACGATACTAAACTCCCATTAAAACAAGATACTGTCAGCTCCGATGCAACTCTTTGTGGCAGTCACTCAGTTTACAATTCCAACCACTTCCATTCCACGTCAGTAGCAGACTGCGAACCCATCTCAAATTGCGCCAAACCAATCGAATTCCGTTCTGTGACATTCCAACCACTAAATTCCAGGGAATATATACGTCAGGACTGCTAATTGAGACTGTATTCATCGTCCAATCCTCTAGTTTTAACATAATTTGACGATGGCGAACAACTCCATATTGCCCGGAAATGAAGGTGCAGCTTCTTGTTACAGAGCTGTGATTATCTCTGCAAAGCATTAATATGTCCCGGGTCCAACGGGTCATGAAGTAGTGACCGACTAAAGACGCATTAAAGTTATAAGGGACGATTCGGGCGGAAGGACTATCTCATTTGAAGTGAGCATTAATTACGAGTGAATTGCTTTATTAAGTGTGACGGGGTTGTTATAGGGAAGGAATTAAAATCTGTTGAATAATATTGTTATTATGATGTAATTTTTCCAATGAACCAAGCAATATTTTTAAACTGCTTAAAATAGTAACTGGAAACACTAAACTGTAAATATGGGGAATTTAGAAAATACTTTGAGTATTCTGGGCCCATGTTCGAGACGCAGTTTATGTTAAAAAGGACTGTGTTAAAGTTTTTGACGAATAATTTTATAGCTAAAGTGCAGTTAAGTTTGATTATTATAACATTATTTAATAGGATATTATTTGATTAAAAGAGTAGGGGAAAGATCCTGCTCTTTTGACCATTTTACAAAGTTTCAATTCTCTTAACTTGCATTTTAAGGTTAAAAAAACAATTATCTTATTTTATTCAAATCAGTATTATATGGTTTATCATAGATAATTTTTTCGAAGTCCTAGTTTTACATTTATTATTTTTTATTTAAATTTAAAAAAATAATATTATTGTGGTCAAGGGATTGTACATGGAATGTTTACCTCTAACCAGTTAATTAAATAACAAAACAATAAAGAAAAAGTAATTTCATTCCGTAAAAATAAACACTGGAAGTCAAATGTATACAGGACATAGTAAGAATGTTTTTAATGGTAGTGTTTTTAAAGTGTTTTATTTGTTTGTTTATTCAACTTTAATGATGAAAATCCAATCCAAATGACAAACTCTCTAACAGTCAAGCCGACCAAACGGTATAGTGGTTAGCATACTAGCCTCTAGACCGCGAGGTTGCGGGTTCGAGTCCCGTGTAAGGCATGGGTGTTTGTAAATGTATGTTGACTTGTCAAATGACGAATGTTTCGGCGCATTATAGTGGTGCTGACGGCGCCAGATAATCTGAAAACAACCAACCAACCTCTGCCAAACAGATCTACTACTAGTAATAGGATTTGGAAGTTTAGCCACAATGAGTTCTATATCAATAATATACAACTTTTCATCTTTCAAACGTGAGTATCTTTAACTTGGTCAAAGGAACATCAACTGATCATTGTCAAAGGTACAAATTAAAAAGCATGATACAGTTTTAGGGTTAAGCTTTGGATTTTCAAAACCTCCACCATATTTTTAAAGAGTATATCTACTATGGCAAATGGTTTTCATAAACAAAGACATAACAAAAGAATATTATGTGACAAAACATTATTAAAAATATTTAAATTTGTATGATATAAATGAACTAGTTTTATTCACAAGAATACAGTTTTGTTCAAATAATCATTAGTGCATTGCACAAGCCCTCTGGGGAAGGAACTATGCACTAATTACATTAATTTGTATAAAGTGATACTAGATGATCCCACAGGCTTGGTGGTCAAAGGAACAATATGGTCAAGGGTACATACCTATCCCTATATAGTAAACGAATTTGTAATGCCTTCAATTTATAAAAAAAAAAAATCATTTTTGAGGTAAATATATAGTGAATACTGAAATTAGAAAAAAAAAAATGCTAGTAAAATAGTATTATTAAAAGCTTTTATTAAAAGATTTCATATTTTAGAACACTTTATTTTTTATTTTTAAGTCCAAAAATTTGATTCAGATCACTAAACTGTACTAAATAACTCATAAAGACACAAAAACTAAAATGTTTTTTTTTTTAAATATTTCTGATGTGCCTTTTTTTTTTTTTTTTTTTTTTTTACCCTTTAATTTCAAATATAATAAAATCTAAATTTATTAAAAAAATAATTTTTTTTAAATTCGTATATCAATAATATAAAAAGATAAAATTAATGAAAATTATCTAAAGACTACATGTTAGGAATTACAAGATTTTATTAATTGCAGTTGCAGATTACTATTGATTTACAATTTTTAAAAGTAAAATAAAAAATAGCATAAAATAATAATAATAATAATAATTACGATTTGCATGCTTGTAAAGCCAACAGTTATGGTTTCAAATATTAATAATTAAATTTTATAATACGCTTGATTTCAAAGCTTTAAATTATTCAACTGAGAGTTAAAAGTATTAGCTTTTAAATTAGTAAAAAGAGTTAAACTTTTTAGAAAGTTACTTCATATATCCCCTAAATGGATATTTTCAGTTCAAACGAATAATTTTACTTCTTTGTAAACTTATGTTATCTGTTGAAGGTTGAACGGATAAGGATAGTTTTGGAAATCCCTTTACCTATTAATAGTGTCACTGTTAATGTATTTTTAATATGCAGCGAAGGTATTTAGTAGAAAGAGTTCTATCCGTGACATGAATGATTAAAATATTACTTTTTCAGGCAATATTGCATTAAAGTATTGGACAATTTTCTGTACGCAAGCGACATTTTGGCTCTTTTTTTCCACTCGTAAACATATTGTAGTTTTAAAGTTATGATGAATCAAGTAGTTATGCTTTTGTTTTATTTAAAATTAGATTATAGCAAAGTTACAAAGAAAAATAATTATTTTAATTAGGTGAAGTATGCATTTTATAACACCGCACGGGACACGTCCGTGTCCCGTCCCGTGCATCGATGAATGTAAATATGTATTTGTCCTAGTTAAAACAATTAGCTTTCCATGTAACTTTGCCACAAACTAATTTTATATAATGCAAAAGCATAACTACTGCACTCATCATAATTTTAAAAATATAATCAAGTTACGAAAAGAAAGAAGATTGAAAATGTCCCGTGCGTCATCCAGAAAATTACCTAATTAAATAATCTGTTTACAGATTGTACCACAATTAATCTCACCTAACCTTGTATAACTGAATAATGAGAATAATCTGAACAAAACATTAATATTTCAGACTTATTCACTTACTGCATTGTATTCAGAACTACAATGTGATTATTCCTTAACTGCATATAAAAAAAAATTCTGTTTGCGTAAGTCATCAAAATAATTTTAATCACAAAATAACAAAATTAAAAAATTGTTTTCGATTGACAATTCATAAAATTACTTACTGTATAAAAGTTCCTTTGTAAATAATTCTTCATAAAATAATTCTTAGAAAGAAAGAATAACATTTAGAACGATGTATCCTTGTAATTTTCCTAAGTCTTAATAAAGTCACTTTACAAATGCAAAAATTATCACATATTCATACTTCACAAAACGTTTATTTACCAGAATTTTTTTTTTTTTTTTTTTTTTTTTTTTTTGGATTAAGCGAATAATTTAAGTGACTAAACCTTATAAATTTGTAACTATAATTACAATCCCTAAATTTGTAGTAATATCTTCTACTATTAATTTAGTACTACAAAAGTAGGTCCTTTAAACATAAAAAAAATACTAATCAAATACTCCAATCAATGAAATTTATTTTGGTAAAATAACGTTGAGATGGATGCACCTCTTATTTGTTTCTATTACTTTATATGAGTCGTAGATTTATCGCCTGCCAACATACAGACAATTACCTGCATCCCTCCTTTCCCAGTTGATTGCTCATCTCGTCAGCTACAGGAAAAGAATGTGTGCCTGGCAATGTATTTCCATCTTTCCTTGTTAAGAGAAACGCAGAAGAAGACAACGAGAACTGGATTTTATACGGCCCTTGCAAAAAGATATATGCATCTAGCATGCCTGTTCTTTTAGGTGAGAAGAATTTCGGGGAGTTCATTTCTATTCTATTTGCTTTGTATGCTACTGTAAAATATATTAAAAATGAGTAGGTGAAAATCTTAACGAAATACAGTTCTATTGCTTAATCCAATGTTTGTTAAAAGCATATGCACAGAATTCGTATTTCTAAAAACAAATATTTTAGTCGAAAGCTTTACAAAATAGAAATTTACAGTAAAACGATTAAACATGTTCGAGTCAAATAATTATCTTAGACTGAGAACATTAAAATAATAACTTTTGTATACCTTATTGTTTTAAACATTGTACTTTATGCGTGGTATGAGTAAGAATTCAAAAAAACAATATTTTTAACTAAAACTTATCCAGAGAAGCTTTATTACTACACGCGAAGTTTGTGAAGTACAGGAACAATCTGTATCCAGATTAAGTGCCCTCGAAAATATATTCCCGAAATAGTAAGACATTACATTTTGAGGGGGAAAATTGGTACTTTTATCATTCTCTTAATACACGTGGATTAAAAAAAGTAACAAATAGCAACTGCATTGTTTTTTCGTTTAAGTTATCTTCGATCATAAGTTGTTTTTTTTTTTTTTTTTTTTTTTTTTTTTTTATTTATCAGACATATTGAAACAAATCGGTTCTGTTAGTCATTGATTTATGGAACTTGTAGACAACCTGAGCTGTCAATGTCGTAAAAACTGTACAGTGATTTATTGGGCAACTGACAGATGTTGCGCTGCACTGAAAGTGATTTAACGATGTAAGTAAAATAGCTATATACTTTAGTTTACTTGGCCGAATCAGACTTACTAAAAAGAATAAATAATAATTTATTAATAAATTTTCTTAGAGTTAGAAGGATGCTATTGCCCCTTATTTAATCATTTGTACTGAAAAATATATCTAGGAAAATACAGAAAAGAATAGTTTGCAAAATACGAATCAACATCGTGAATTCAAATATTCAATTTGATTTTGATGGTTAGTGTTAAATTATTGAAAAAATTTTAAAAAGTATAAATCAAACTTTTAAACAAAATTCATAATTTTTTTAGTATTCATATTGTTTTTGAACTGTGCATTTCTTCCAACTAGCATTACAAGATAAAAAAATTTAAAAAAGTATAAATCAAATATTTAAAAAAAATTCATATTTTTATTAGTTTTCATATTGTTTTTGAACTGTGCATTTCTTACAACTAGCATTACAAGACATTTAACACCGATGATTTTCAATTATCGTTGGTTATAGATAAAATTAAACTGTTATTTATACAAATTCATATTTGAAGACTAATAAATTTGTATTTGGTATTTGCAATTGCATTGTTTTTCAAATTTGCATACATAAAATAAAAATACAGAAATTACAGATTAATATAATGGAAAATATAGAATTTACAGATTAATATAATAGAAAATATAGAATTTACAGATTAATATAATATAGAATTTACAGAAATTTACAAAATAGAAAACACACGAATAACATATTACATAATACACCAAGATAATTCATTTTACAAAGTTAACTAATTCACCACATAAAATTTAGAATACTACAAGTAACAGAATCATGTATAAATAATTCAATATAATATAAAAGTTGACCCAGCGTTTGACAAATCATACTGAAAAAATTCTATACTTAATGCAAGCTTATAAAGTATAAAGAATCAACTATACTTAAAAAATAAATACCCTTTATATAACTAAATGACCAAATATATTACCCTAAATAACCCAAATTAAATACATAAAAATTGTGCAGCGCAGTGTTTCCGTTGCCCATTGATCATTATCCAATGCATATCTAACTGTGTCTCAAAACTTTTTACACTCTCGGAATTGACAATATTTACAGACAAATCATTCCAATTATTGTTTAAATGATTACACTATTGTAAAAATAGTGTTTTCGCCCTTCCATATTAAATTGAATCTGAAATATTTGCACCCATTTCCTCGTGTCTTATTTTCAGTGACAAATTCTAAACCCATAATTTAACCCTAATTTACCTGCTATAATTTACCATAATTTACCTGCGTAATAAATCTAAACAACTTAAACAAATATCCTCTTGCTTTTCTTTTCCTCAAAGTATACATGTATAATTTTTTCAATCAATCCTTATATGCCATGCCCAAAGTAACCTGATTTTTTTTTTTTTTTTTTTTTTGCTCTGTGTTATACTTTTCCGGCAAATAAATATCCTTCTTTAAAAAAGGTGACCAAAACTGTACTGCATACTCAAGACATACGGCTTTACCAAACCTCTATACAATATGGTAATACAAGATCTAGGTATGGTGAGGTGAATCACTAAGTCTAGATGAAACCCTTTTCTTGATATAACCTAACATCCTATTTGCCTTGTCACTATAACTGCCTTACATTATTGTCCCATTTTAATATCTCTACTAATCAACACCCCAAGATCCCTGCAACACTCAATTTATTTTGTATTTGGATTATTCACTTTTATAAAACCTGTTTTATATTTCAAAAAATTGTTTTATAAATTGAGTAGAACTGAAGCAGTGATTATATAATTTAATTCATGAATTATACTGTACAAATCCCATCTTAGGATTTCGTGCAATTTTCTATCAAAAATACTACTTACAATATAATATAAAAAAACTTAGTTTATGTTTGCTCAAAACTACTAAAGCTAGTTATATATTTTATGTGCTGGTCCAATAAACAATGAAAATTCTTTTGTCATTGTTAGTAAATAATCTTACATAGTATGATTAGTTTTCTAAACCAGTGGGAAAATTGGTTATTTTGCACAACCTAAATTATAAGGCTAAAATCTCTCCACTATGTAAAAAGAAAAATATTTTTATGTGGGTGTGTTTTATAGCTTAAAACTTAAGGAAATTTTAGCCACTTGATCTTTGAAATAAGAAAAGTTTACCGGCTACATGAGAATTACACTAATTAAAGGGCAATTTCCACCCTTTAAATTTCTGCTTAAAAAAATTAATTTATAATTAATTTGTAATTATACTGCTTCAAAATATTAATAAAGCAGTTTTTGGTTCTAATTTTGGTTCTGCCTTGTTTTTTTTTTTTTTTTTTATTTTTATTTTTTTTTTATTAACTCTGTTTGGAACTGAAAATAGATTTAAAGGAGCTTACTATACAAAATTATCAGTCATCTTAACTACACCAAATTACCACAACATCAAATATAGCTGCAGTTCACGTGTTCTAGTTCATAATGCGTAATAGGCATAGTCCGTGTGCTTGCCGTCGTAGGTTTAATTTGAATTTCACTAATTGATGTAATTAATTGATAACTTTGAAATAGAAAAATAGTACTTCATTATAGAAAGTAATATTAATTACTTAGAATCTAATATAAGGTCTTCGCTAAACTTTCTTCTAATTTAGCCAAATAGAATTTTATTGTAAACTAAGCCAAATATTAGATATATTTGCTAAACATATATGATAAACATATGTGCTAAAACGTATGACAAAAATAAATTGTACTTAAAAAAATATTTTAAAAGGGTACTTTTCCGCTTCAGGGGCCTTCAGCATTTGTCGTGATTTAACTGGTAAAAATTATGTTAAATTTTGGCTCCCATCTCCCATCATCACCAAATGAGATAATAACTGCCTTAATTTTTAACTAAAAAATTTAAGAGGTCACTATGTCAGTTACATATTATTGACTTATTTTTTCCATTAGGTCAATCACCATATTCATATTAAAAGTGTTATTAATTATTTACTCTCACAATATTAATAAACCATTTAATGCAATCACTTATCGCTCCATTTAGGTTTTTAACGAAGATTCTGATCTATAAATAAATCGATAGCCTAGTTGATATTTAAACCTCTACACATTATCTATCATAAACCAGAAATCAGTCATGAACGATGAGTTATAAATCATTCCTGAAAAATCTTGCAAATACTTCCATACAAAAATGGGGGGTCGAATTATAAAATGTGTGCATTTACAAAAAAATAATGAAAGCTAACTTTTTATATTTACTTTTGTTTAGAAATTTCTTTTATATTTAAGGAGGTAACTATCACAAATGTAGCCTAAGTTAAACCTAATTATGATTTTTAAAAAATTACGAACTAAACTTCTCAAAATATCCAATAGATGGCGTCACTACTTAAATTATGACTGTTTCCCAAAACAACTTCTTTTTTTTTAAGATTTAAATTAAAACTTTTTTTTGTAAATTAATATATTATGTTTGAAGGGCAAACTACTAAAATCACAAATGTAACCTATGGTTAAACCTAATTCGATTAAAATTACATGCAGAGCTTCCTACAATATCCAATAGATGGCACCACTACTTAAATACAGGCTTGTTTCCAAAATAATTTTTTTTTTTTTAATTTAAATTAATTTTGCACTCAATATTAAAGAAAAGAAATGAATTTGTCAATCACCATAACTATATTCCATGCTCACCATTGTGTGTAAAAGGAATTAATCACTAAATATTTAATTACTCAAATTAACTTACTTTTTCAGATAAATTGCATAGTACTTCTCAGAAATTTTTTAAACTGTGCAATAAACTTATACTAATGTTTCTTTTTTATACTCGGTTAGTTCGCTAAAATATAGTAGGCAAATATTATTTTATTTGAATTTGTAATGGTAAGATTCGTGAGCACACAATGCTACTATAGTATAGTCCATAAACAATTCCAAATCAAAGCAAACAGAAACATACGCACACACTCAAATAACAATTTAAATACCAATTTCAGTGCAACAGATTTTCTCGATGTGAGGTCGGTACTAAGCTGATACATCGTAATAGTATATTTGAAATTAAGGTATACATTAGGAATTGAGAAATTTGACTGCAGTATGTGTTTTTGTTTATTGTTACAAAATATTCCCGAATTCACTACCTTTAAAATCAGACCATTTTCTTTCGGAGACTCAATTACTTTTGAAATTACAGTGGGTTTTGTAATCCTGATTTGTATCGAATTTGTGTAGTAAACTTTAAACGCGTCTTCTGAAGCATGACATTTTGGTGTTATGTATGACTTGACGCCAACAGTCATAACTTTATTATAAATGGTCCGATTAACAAATTTCTAATTTTATTTTGTAGACAATAGTTGTGAATGTGTTTCCATCGAGAATCTAATATATATTGTAACAAATACATTTTTATTTTAATCTTAATTTTTCTTTAAAAACTATGTATTTTTCAAACTATTTATTTAAAAGCTTATAATTAGATAAATTTTGAAGCCAAATTTCCAATTCTTTATCGAAATATGCCTTAATATAATATCATTTATTTGCAATAAAAACCATACCTCTAAGTTAACTACAAGTTTATTTATGACCATTCGAGTAATATCCTAATTAGTCATTTCAATCGCAATGAGCCAATTGAAAAATAAACGGGAAAAAAATTTATATATAAAAAAGCATTATTTTTAATTTTGATATACTGCCAAAAAATTTGAAATTCTGACATAAAAATTAAAGAAAATCATCTCAATTGTATACGTATACCTTCAAAAGTTAAACCTGACGATGTTTTAATGAATGAGCTCGTAATGTTGACTGAAATGGAATTACCTATGTGTGATTCCATTTCACATAGGTCAGAACAACAAAAATTTAGATTTTTTAAGACTTACATTAATAACTGAACTGCAGTTTTCTTCAACATAAACATTTCAACTCTATTTTTCTACTATACAACACGAACACTGCCAAGGAGATGCACTAGCACCCCACTGTTGAAAATATAGTAAAAAAAAAGTGGTGTAATTTACAGGAATATTAAGTATAATATGAATTTTAAATTATTCATTTGAATGAAAAATTAATTCATAATTAATGTTTCATTAGGAAATCCAATTTTATCAGTTTTGTAAACAAACTTTTATCATTGAACCTCCCAGTACGAGATCTACACCCCATTATGAATGATCCTGCCGGCGCCCATGCTGTACAATTGTCAAACAAAAGCAAGAACACAGTTGGAAATTTGATTCTAACATGGCACACCTTTATGATAAGCCAGCTGCCAAACAAAAAGAAGTACAGAGATCATTTTCATGGTAAATACTTTATTTTTGCGCAATAGCAATTTTGAAATGACTTATTTTATGAAATACAAAGAAAGTAAAACCTTCGAATCTACAATATGTTGATTGCTTAAAGAAAATTCCTTGGAGTGCATTAATTGGTTTCTATGTTTTGTTTCTACAAATTGTCTGCCTTTGAGGTTTGAAACTCAGGAAAAAGTTCCAAAATTTTTAGACAGGAAATCTAGTTTTTACAACTTTAATAATAACCCTGTTCACCAAATTTAATACAATTCACTTATTCGATATATCTTTGAAATCAATTAATTCATTAATATAATGAGATATATTTAAAATGAGAGGATTGTAATGGAATTTATAAAATTTCAAAAAGTTATTTTGTATATTTTTTATAAGAATAATATATTATTCATTTATAATTTAGATTATTTTAATATTACCTGCTCTAAACACTAATTACTTCAGAGAAATCAGATATATTAAGAATGAAAAATGTTTGAACAAGCAAATTTGTTAAATTACAATTATTTAATGGGGATGACGATATATTAAGGAGCTGGCAGAATAAAACTGAACTAGTACCCAAACTAGTTTCTTGCAGAAGAGGTCAAAATAAACTTGTTTCTGTAATGTTATAAGTTGCAAATACAATAATTTTGAGCGTTTAAAACTGCTTTTGTTGAAAATAATTTGTAGGTAAATAAAGGGGAGTTTTAGGAAGACAAAATTTTATTTCAAGAAATTTGACAGTTTTTTCCATTTCTGGTGCTGATTCACAGGACATTTCGATTCTTTTTCTACTTATAAACAGATTGAAATTACAAAACTATGATGAACATGCTAGTCATGTGTCTTTATATTGCATAAGGTGGTGGCAAAATTATATGGGAAAATAATTATTTTAACTAGGTGTCAAGTGGATGATATTATATAGAACATAACAAGTAGATTCCATATAATTTTGCAATTGTAGTCTGTTTACGAGTAGAAAAAGTTTGCAAGATGTCACATGAATTGTCACCAGAGAATTGTACCGTAGGTTTGTCTATGTGTATAAAAGTAACCGTAAAACCCTTCAGTAAATGAAGTATTTTTATTCGATTCATCTTCCAAAACAGTCCTATGGTGCTAAAAATCATCATGTAGAACAATTATAAATTATTGAACATGAAGAAATATACATAAATCATCTAAGCATCTATTGGTAAAATATAGCGGAAGACAATGACTGTAGATTTTAAATCAAGCACAGCAATATTTGGGGTGTTCATAAATTAAGCAGCTAAATTGTTCTTAAGACAAAAGAAGTCAACCATAACTACAGGAACGATTGCTGGCAAGGTTGATCCAGCTAAAAGAAATCCATGGCCTTTAACTATGAATAATTTCTTATAAATAATTGGATGGAAAAAATTCAATCATAATAAAGTGTGATGATATTTTCCAAAGTAGAAATATGTTTAAAAAATTTGGAATTTTGTATATTTAGTAAAATACATTTATGAAAAACAATTCATAGAATATAACAATTTAATGAACGCATCACAGTACATCTTTACAGTATTGTTCAACTGTAGAAAGTGTTGATCACAAGAAAGTAATATTCTGGGAGCACAGATCAAAACTCAGGACGAGTAATGTAGATGTGCACATGCATGAGAAATCAACTGAACTGAAATATATCAAACATTTGTTGTCTTTTTTATAATAGATATGAATTAGAGATTAGCAAGTTGTTCTACGTTTAACCTCCATATTGGTTCTAAGGAAGTAGAGGGGAAAAAAGACAATAAACTTATTTAAAAGCAAGTTCAAAACAACATTTCTTATAAATAGGTACAAGTAGCATTAACACAGAAAATATAAACAATATTTTAAATAAAATGTAATAAATGTTCCCATTTTAAATTGAAGTTATTAAATAGATTTATGATTGTAGGTGAAATTGTTTGTATCATACATGCTCAATAGGAGTTGAGTTTTTGCTTTAACAAAGATAACAGAAAAATCTTCTGTTTACAAGAATAGGGATAAAATAACATTAGTTTTTATTGGTTGTGTTTTAAAAACTATAGTTTTAGCCTAAGTATAGAAAGCCCTTCATTTGATAATTTTTTATTGAATTTAATATTTTAAATAATAAACTAAATTGATAAAATTCTTTACATTAGAAGTGATACTAAGCATTATCTTTTAATATTAATACTGTTTGTAAATAAATACGAAGTAAATGTTTAGCAAGTAAATAATAAAAAAAAATAGCTTAGTTATTAGCTTAGTTAAATTATGGGTGCATAAATATTTTCATCAAAATAACTATGCGCAGGGAAATAGCAGTTCAATTTTGTAATAAAACAATCCTTATGATATGTACACTTATATACACATTAGAGTAATACCATTTCTTAAGTATTTACATTATAAATTCACAATGATGTGTCAATCCAATATTAATGAGGCTTGCTGACAACTTGAATAGGCACATGGTATGAAAGTTCATTTCTCTGCAAATGACACAGAATGATGGACTCAGTCAGTATTGACATCTACCTAGAACTGAGAGAGTTGTGTTATAGTATAGGGATTAGGTAAGTAGAGAGATTCTCTACATTGAGAAATGATATGTGTCAGCTCTCGGATACTTTTCCCACGTGCTGAGAGCTACTGATTCCCATCTTTAAATTTCTCCTGTAGTTCAACAATAAGCTAAAAAATATTATGCAAATTTCAGCTAAAAATATTATACAAATTATTAGGGGTAATATATTTCCAAGGAAAATTAGTATATTTTGCTGATTAGAATGTATTTTTGTTAGCAAATAAATACTGATATCCATTGGTGCTGTTATATGGATTCCAATATTTTCAAGTTAGCTTCCAATTTATAATGATGTACTAATGAGAGAAAAAGTAAATTTATTTGGAAATTTCTTTTACCAGGGATGAGAGGGATCTGAGAGCAAAAAGAAGGAAATCCAAAATTTTGCTAAAGAAGCTTGAGGTAGGAATACACAAAAATTCAACAACAAAAAGTATGCAAGAAGGATGATTCAATAATTTTAAAGATACAATGAAATATTAGGAGTTAGTGAAGTAATCTGAGATGAAAGGGGAGCTCAGAGGGAAAATCTTTTGTTTAGACATGAGGAAAAGTATACTTTTTGCAGGAAAAACTGGTTCAGATTAGAAAAATGCAGAAACAGGGATAAAGAGAAGGAAAATGTTATATAAAAAACTAAAAAGGAGGAAATCCTCCAAGAGGAGGAAAATGTTATATAAAAAAACTAAAAAGGAGGAAATTTTACAAGAGGAGGAAAACTGTCATCCCTGTTTTACGAAACTTGTATTCAAGTTTAAATAATAGTAACTAATTATTCATTTCATTTTCAAACATGTTATTTAGTAAACACTGAACCACTTTATTTAAGTTATTCATAAATAAATTAACATAATTTTAACCCCTTAACTGATTCTTCAATTGCCAGAATTTTTCTAATAAATTCTTACTTTTTTCCCTTTCCTAAATACTCTACATTCACCCATTTCATATTTGAAATAAAATAATGGACGATGTATTGAGTGATTATTTGTTTTTATTAAACATTAATAATAATAATAATAATAATGATTATAGTAAATTGGTAGATTTGTTTCTTAAATCGAATTTTAAGAAAAAATCTAAAAAGAAACGAAGCTTATTTAACCAGGCTTTGATTTGTCATTGTAAAAAGTTACTTATTCCATCACACATTCAAAAGACAATAAATTTTTTACTTTATTCTCGAATGCCTGCCTTTTTGAAAACAGGTTGAAATAATCCAATTGCTAAAAACGTGAGGAACTGATATATAATTTTTGTCAAATATTTTAGTTTAAAAAAAAAACACGTTTTGTAGAAAAATATTTTATTTCTAAAATTCATTAGTTTAATAAGCAATTATGGTAAACGTGACTAAAAATAATTTAATACATTTAAAAAGCACTGTTATTTCAAAAAGATGTTTTCCAATTCTATACGCAGAAAAATATAAACAGAATAACTAAGAAAGACTGAAATTACCCTCCAACCCATACAAAAATACCCGCAAACCAAAATTTTATAGTGGCACCACCTAGTGAGATTAATTAGCATTACATATTTCAAGAATATAATATGTTTCTTATTAAAGTAATAATATTATTTAATAATTTTTAATTTTTTTTATGTTTAATTATTAATTTAATAATTGACGTTAATTATTAATTAACTAGTTATTACTTTAAACGTAAATTAATAAAATAATATTTGGATTGAATAAAAACAAAAAGAAACTAAAGCTTACTTTAAATCAAATGCGCCAATAGCAATTTCTTTAATATTTACGATTCATGTATTATAAGTCGAATTCTAGGAAAATAAAATTCATAAAATCTTCAAAATATATTATTTTATTAAAATATTTGTTACTTTTAATTCGTCTTCTGTTAGCTCTGTAAATTTATTCAATAACAAACTTACATAGTTTTCGGTTTTTATTGAAACTATTTAATATGAAACAGAATTCGGTGAATATATGTGATGTGCGAAAGAAATTATTCAATTCCATCGTGCTTCTTAAGTCGTTACTGAAAGGAAATAACGTTCGCTTCCGAATCAAGTTATTAAAGCATTTTAAAAGTCAATATGTATTTTTTCTTGCACTCTTAAGTTACAACTCTTTTTGAAAAATAATAATCTTGTGGTTAAAGTTGTATTATTTTTATATTTATCTACCATTTTCAACATCATTTCCAGATTGGTTAGTTGCCCATCTGATGGCTGTGTGGTTAGAGCTCTGGCCATGTATGTCAAAAAGTGAGCATGATGTTCGTTGAGGTTCGGAATCCACGTGAAGCTGTTGGTTCCGTCCTGATTAGTCGTCATTGTGCATAAAAATAGGTCGTTGAGCGTATAAACCAACCAACCAAATTGGTTGCATTTCTTCTATTTGTACTGTTTGAAAGTAAAAAAATAATTTACAGTCTTTTATCATTCATGAAGTTAAGTTTAAATGACAAGCAAATAACTATTAACAGGATATCTAAGAAAAAATTCAATATATTTTGGAAAACAACAAATAATGTGTAGATGCATGTTTAGATAATTTTCTTGGCTATATCTGTACACAATAATGAAAAAGTACATTTAATCTAATAATCTAATAATCAATAATTTTATGAATAAAACAAGATGACAAAAAGGTTTTGCATATTCTCTGTAAGTCAACAAAATCAAATTGAAAATAAATAACTATTTGCAGTTATTCATTTTGTTAAGTTTTAGATGACAAGCGTTAGCAAATAACCAAAGAATATCTAAGGAAGAATTTCCAATTTTATTTGGAAAGTTAACCCAATTAATCGATAAAAATGGAAAGGCCGAACAAATTATGTAAGAAAATAAAGAATCGGCTTGAGATCGGATCATAATTGAAAGGAATTGACACTACGCTTTTCTTCTTTCCCCCCCCCCCCCCCGACCAGTATTTTAACAAAAAAACAGGTGTACAACCTCTATTTCCCTCCCTTGGTTCTTTTTCATGTTTCGTCGCCTGCTGGTGTTATAATGAATTTTGTCTCTTCAACACAAGCTACACATTATCTGAAAAAATACTTCTTCCGTAGTAAAAAAATACTCCCTTTTTTTTAAAAAAAACCCTCATTTTAAAATTACCCTTCAAAATACACGGTTTGCAGGTTATTACCCTCCAATTGGCAACACTGGTTTATATATAAATGTATCATTACTGTCAAAAAGTTATAATCTCAATAGTATAATACCTTAAAAGATAAACGCCCAAATTGTTTTTCCTACAGTAGAATAATAGTTAACTTTTGAATTCTTTCAAATACAATTATTCAATATATTCTGAAGTGATGTACAAATATTCAAACAGTTGTAAAAAAACATTTATTTAACAATACTTTATTAATTTTAAATACAAACATAGTTGGAATACATATATTCAAGCAGTTATTAAAAAGATACAATATGTTTTCTTAATTTTAAATACATATATTCAAGCAGTTATTAAAAAGATACAATATGTTTTCTTAATTTTAAATACATATATTCAAGCAGTTATTAAAAAGATACAATGTTTTCTTAATTTTAAATACATATATTCAAGCAGTTATTAAAAAGATACAATATGTTTTCTTAATTTTAGATATAAAGATAATCGGGATAATAATTAAACAATTGTAATTTATTTTTTTAATATTTTTGGTTTTCCACGAGAAACCTTTTGTTTTTTTGTAGTATGTTGGTCGGTTGGAGCGGATACTGAAGAATTGTTTTGGTTTGGAGTATTTTGTATTCCAAATATTATATCCACTTTAGCATGTATCAATTGTACTATTGATGAAACTGTTGAGTTATGGTTGCTTCTAGCAATGTCAATAAATTCTTCTAAAACTTCCCTTCGAAATCTATCACTTATATAAGTGGGCTGAATATCATTGGTTACGTATGTATTACATATTGGCTCTGGAGAGGCAATATGTAATACATACGTAATTGTATTACATATTGCCTAAATATTGTGTATTGGCTAAAGATTGAATATCGGAAGACACATTCACTTCTAACTCATTCATTGTTGAACAGCCAGATAAAGACGAAATGTCGCTAAATAGGGCTCCACTTATGTTTTCCATTTTCCTTTAAAATATAAAATTGTAACACATTAAGGAAACTTGGTGTCTTAATAGAATTGCAGCACACATCGAACTTTTATTTATTAGAGGGTTTAAATATTATAGTTTATTTTTTACCATATTAACTTAAAAGAAATTATTTGAAAAAAAAATTACTTATTTAAAAGATGCCTTTCAGTTCAAACTGCACAAATATATTTTTTTTCACTAATATATGGCTGTATGAATGAATTGAGACTCAATTCCGAAAAAGATACCGAAATTAATTTCAAATATGTTTGTATTAATTTCTTTCATATTTAAAACGAATAAATATTTCAACATCCATCTGTTTACAGCTTGGCGCATTGAAACCAACGCAATATAGACAGGTGTTTAGCGAAGCGGGAGGGAAAAAAGAAAGAATCTTTTTGTCTGCTTTCCACAAATCGGGTGCTGGAAAAATTGTATGGTTGGTTAGAGATGAATGGATATAGCAAGGTCGATGTTTTTAAAGAATTTTTGGGCAAGCTGTTTGAACTAAAAATGGCTTGCTTTTATATTGACACTGTTATTTTTCTAACAGTACGTTAAGATATATTTAGAAATGTCAAAGCAAAAATAACTTCCATTTGGAATAATTTTTAATTAAAAATGCTTTCAACATTAAAAAATACTGGATACCAAATGAGTATATTTTATAAATTTCAGATTTTAAAAATAATTAATTGGAAGGTTTTTGAAAAATATTTGTAAAATATTTATTTGGTAGATGATATTTTTTGTGACATGTCTGGTTCTTTTTAAATGACCGTCGTTATTAAATTCTCCATAAAAACATAACTATTGTCTACAAAAATAGAAGTTTGTAACCATTTTTTAAAAAAAAAAAGTTATGAGCGCATTCTTTAGAAAACTCATTTAGTATATTGATGAGCGGGATAAAATTTAATACATTCGGGAATATTTTAAAAATGTAGTTCTAATGTACACCTTAATAAAATTAGAATACACTTTTAAATCGTGCTTGTCTTTTTTTTTTAAATCAATTCTGAGAAATCACAGGATTAAATTTTAAGCCCAACATTGAATTTCTTGATACATTCTATTAATTTGAATGGTTTCATAAATAATGTTAGGATTTTATGTATGTTGTTAATTGAAACTATCCTCACTCGAATTTAATATTCTCCTCCAAAGTTTTTCACTATAGTTTTAAATCAGCTTTTTAATAATTATGTACATTTTTTCTGATTGAGAACCTTTGTTGTAAAAAATAGGATTTTCATTTCTTCTTAATTGTTTTGAATCTGCAAAGCGGGCATGAACTCTCTTTTTCTAACCACTCAGAGATACATTCTTTATGAAAAAAATGTCTACAAGGTAATATATTACATTTTGTGTAACTATAAAATTTTTGAAGACAAATTGAACATGTTTCATCTACATTTTTAATTCCAATATTTATTATTTCACAATATAATTTATCTGATGTCCCACCAAAAGTACATCTGACCACACCGAACAAATTCCTTAAGACTAACTCTGGATCACCCCCATTCTCGCAGAATGTTAATGCCACCGTATCCAAGATATCCATTTTCGGAATTTATATCTTATTTAAAAAAAATAGAATGGTTTCATTCTATAAAAAAATACTTAAAATAGGATTTTCATTTCTTCTTAATTATTTTGAATCTGTAAAGCGGGCATGAACTCTGTTTTTCTAACCACTCAGAGATACATTCTTTATGAAAAAAATGCCTACAATGTAGTGAATCTATAGATATTATCAAGACAAATTGAACATGTTTCCCTTTTAATATTTATTATTTTACATACTAATTTACTTGATGGGTCTGCCCTACTCAAATTAATTCTGACCACACCAAACCATTCCCTTAAGACTAAATCTGAAAAACCCTCTTCCAAGCAGACTGTATTCGCCATTTTTGGAATTTATAATCTTATTTAAAAAAATACTTACCAAAATAGAATGATTTCCCTCCTATAAAAAAATACTTTGGCTCTGTGATCTGTGAATACAATGTTTTAGACAAGTTTATCTATATTATAGGTTTTTATATCCTTAAGACAGCATTTATAGAAATTTCAGCTGTGTCTTAAGGGCTGAGACATGTCAGCTGTTGAAAATAATCCACTTTTAATTTATATTTGAATTTCTTCGTGAAATCATTTATAACAATGTGAGACGTTTCACCAACTAACCACCTGTCTATATTTGATCAACTGTATAAATATTGTTACTGGGAAATGTTTGATAGCTTAGGAAAATAATAACGTGATTTCAATTATCCTGACATACTTATTTTAAACAATACACGAAATATCTTTACAGTTGAGTAAATTATTCAAAACCTTGTTATTTAGAATTTAATGATTTCTTGCAAGGAAATTCAAGATATAGGTCAACAGTCGATTCTTAAAATGTAGGAAGGTTTACAACATAAAATCACCAGGCAAAGTAATTATGAACACAGCAAATTACGTCTTTGAAATTTTATTTTATAAACAACTTTTTACAATCAACAACATCTTATAATCCAACATACAATGTAAATAAAATTAAAGAGCTATTGATTTAAAATATCATGAATGTTTTACATATTTACTGGTAGTTGAAAAAAATTCAAACTGTATACATAATACTTGAAGCAAGGTTTAATAAAATCGGGATTATTGAAAATTTAGTTTTATCTACGTAACCAAGTTTTCCTTAAGCATATATTTGTTATTTAATTAAATTTTCTCTGTAGGTTACCATTTTGTTTGTAAAATTATGCTTAGTGGAAATTCATTTGCCAAAAGAGACTAATCATTATGTTTGAATACTTTTTCAACAGACTGTACATAATAATAGGCTAGTCCCATATTACAGTAGAATTGATTAAATGACCTTTCCTCTTAAGAACTTCACTGTCCGGGACGTGCAGTCTTTAAGAAGGGGGAAATGTTGCACAAATTCAATTGTGCTTCAGTTCATGAACCATGCGTTGAGCGTGACCTTTGACTGTGAGGTCCAATGTATTTAAAATCTAACAGGATGGGTGATAGATAAAGAAAAGTCGCTTGTTCTGATAATCGCCTTCATTTAAAACATACTTTTTCAACAGAAAGGTATCATTTTATTTTAAACTTTCGGGCCTTTAATAATATAATTTAAACGTTTTTTGCATTGTTGCTTAATGTCTTCTTTCATTTGATTAATGGCATATATGGCAAGCAATTCTCAATAAATAAAACATAATGTATCATATTTTTTAGAATTATAAAAATGAATCTTATGGTCTGTTAAATGACCAAAATTTTGAATAAGGCAAAAAGTTCTTGTAAAATGTCTGTACTCTAGCATTAAAACCGGATAACATTGTATGTTATGGGTTAAGGCATAATATTGTAACAATTCTAAATTGACATTGTTATAAATATCGAGTTGTGAAATACAGTACAAATATTCACCCAATTCATTTTGAGGATTTCCACATTGCTTATATAACATGGTTTGTAATTCAGCATATTTGATTGTATAATTTACATAAATTATAAAAAAAACTTTATGAAGAATATTTCTAATAAAAGATATACTATATCGATGTATTAAATATATGGAAATAATGATTAAATCATCAAATTGAAATACAGCTCGATGTTTACATGGAATATAAAATTCCTTTGAAAACAGGATTTCCAATTCATCATTCCAAACACCAGATATAAAAATTATTATTTGATTTCCAAGTTTTCGATCTCTTTGAAAATAATCATTTAAAAAATTGGGAATATTCATTATGAATGATTAAGTTGTTTGACAAGTGAATCATTATAAATGAAAATTTTATTAAAAAGATATTTTTTTAAACATTTCTAACATTTTTAAATTATAATTTTAAAAAAATAATAATAATAATTTTTTATTTCTTTAGAATATATATATATATATATATATATATATATATATATATATATATATATATATATATATATATATATATATATATATATATATATATATTCTAAAGAAATAAAAAATTATTATTTTTTTTTTTTTAAATTATAATTTAAAAATTATAATTTTAAATTATAATTTGCATTAAATCTTGAGGGGGGAAAATATTTTTTTCTTTTCAGTTTTAGTATTTAAACAGCGTATTTTTATATATGCAATATAATATATTTAAAATGGATAATTTGAATTTTACTACTTCATTACCAGATGCTAAATGGCCTTCACGGCAATCTAATGATTCTGTAGGTTATGATTTATTTACACCGAAGCAAATATGCTTAAATCCTGGTGAACAGCAAGCAGTTGATATTGGTATTATTTTTGAATTACATTTTAAATATTATGGAAAGATTGAAGAAAAGTCTAGACTGGCAAAGGATTATCAAATATCTGTCCAAGGTGGAGTTTTAGATCCAGGCTTTCGTGGAAATGTAATAGTTTTAATTCTAATACAAAAATGCTTCAGAAAAACAGAAAAAATCAACTTTGAAACGAAGAATTTAAAAAGATCTTTAAAATTAGCAACGGGTTTGTTGTTTACATACGTAAGGATGTTGCCATTCATATATTCAAAATCATTGATGCTTTGTAGTAGCTTAATGATGAAAAATATTGAAATTTAACTAATTAATAAAGTGTTAATAAATTATTTTGGCACGTTTTGGCAAATCTACAGCTTATTTCCTTTAAAATGACACCTTGATCATTGAAATTGGTTGAGCAGTTTAGGCGGACGGACTAACCCCAAAAAACGTATTGCCTATTAAATATATAGATTTGGCATAAACATAGAAGATGTGACTTTAAACAAAACAACACAATTTGAGCAGATAATATAAAATAGATTGTAAATTATTGAGAAAAATAACACGAAATTTTTTTCAAAATGCTCCTCGCGACACAATATTTTGACGAACATGAAAGAAAATTTGAAGTTGTTTATGAATATATTATAAACATACTTTAGGTGCAATAGTTGAACAGAAATAAAATTTCAAACTTGGCGCCAGTGATTTCTCATTAAAAGATGCACATACTTCAAATTCCCAACATGAAAAAATTATGTGACATAAAAAAGCATGTGTAAATTTCTCTATAGTACATTGAAAATTATTAATACAAAAAATTAGGTGGATTTATCAAAAAATGAATCGCAAGGAGCTTTTCGAACATAAGTAAAATGGGAAAAAGCAAAGCTGAGAAAAACGCATTTTTAGCCTTTGCCAACAAGTGTGCGATGCGTTAAAATAGTTAGTTAAAATAAAGATTTTACCACTTAAAATCATCGGATTTCAAAAATTCAAACGCGACATTAAAGCTAGTGACATAAGCAATTTTTATAGAATGAAAACACCTTATGACATTAATATTTGTTATTTGAAGTTAATATTTAATTGTGATTGTTTATAACAGAATTAGTTATAAACAATCACAATTAAATATTAACTTCAAATAACAAATATTAATATCGTAAGGTGTTTTCATTATGACAGTTATACATCCCAATATCCATGAAGACCAGCTTGCCTTTGAAGACACAATTTGTCAGAGGCAAGCTGGCAGATGGTAAGTCCGTTTGGCTGACTCAGGAGGTCAACCTGCTCCTTGAGCAGGTCGGTTCTAATAAAGGTGAGATTTACCAAGTCCTTTAGGTGGAAGTAGGTAGCAGAGTCCACTGTGGCTACAGTGGCTGGGCAGCCAACCTCGTTGAGGATGTCATTCGGCAGGGAATTCTTCAGATATTCATTCAGCTCGTTGATAGGTATAGTACGCATGTTATCGGGCTCAGGACCAGGTTTGAATGGATTGATCGGTAAGGATAAGTTTTGTAGAACATCATCATAGGTGAAGGAGGTTAATGAATAATCCTTCACCTTGACACAAATATATCATTACTATTGTGGACAGATACAAAGTAAATTTTGTAGGGCATCACTCGCCCACCATACATCATAAACTCAGCTTGGCACACGTAGTCATACATTGCTTTCTCGTCGACAAGTGTCTGTGGTGGTCTCGATGAATTTCACGCCTTTTATACCCCAGCCAAAGATACTATAATAACCCTTAGGGTTAAAGCTTCCATAGAGATAATGTAAAATAATTGAGAGCACATGACGTCATTGCAGGGTTTCTACATTGACAAGCTTATCGCCCTTTTTGGTTTCACTTGGCGATTACATTTTATGGTTTCCCAGAAATCTTTTATCCAAAAAAGAACAAATATGCCTAGCTTATTAAACTTTTACTTAAAAAATTTACACACCCAACCACAATTTTTATTAATTTATATTTTTAACTAAAATAATTGAATACTTTTTTAAATAATATTAATATTATATTGAAACACTACAGCAAAAGTTCCATCCTGTAATGTAATCCTAATATTAGATTTGGTTTTTTTACAGCATATTCCAATATTGGTGAACTTTTAGTAAGTTTTCGTAATAAATATGAACATTAAGAATTAACAAAATTACAAAATTATTGAAACACATTCTAGAAGAAAATGATTTCGATAAAGTTTCCATACATTCTTCGAAGCTGTACATTAGGAAACTAAAAATATCTAGTTATTGAGTGTAAGAATTTAAAAATGACTTGCAACTACAAAAACCAATATCATTTAGCATATACTAGTTTAGAAGAATTTACTAACAGTTGACAATAATCATTTAGCTTTATTAATTCATAAAATAAAAAACCGCAATTTTTAATTGAGATTGGCGTCAATATATATATATATGCAATTATGTGACCACTAGTATTTGGAAAAGTGCTTGTACAGTTTGACACAAAACCCGAACAACATCCTGTGGAGTTTACTCCCAAAACAAACCTTTGTTGAGTTCCAAACAGCCCAGTTAGGAGCTCATTTAGCAGTTTAATGATGGGGAAGAAGGTGTAATTAATGTGTATAACAAATTGGGGCTTAACACTGGAAAATTTACCCTAGACTGTTTGAAGGTAGATGAAACTTATCGCATACGCGACATTCAGTACCCTTCGCCATATAACAAAGAAAAAACTCAAGAGTACACCGAAAGAAAAACTACCCAAAATTAACTTAAGGAAGGTTTAACCTATGAATCGGGAGGTTTTTAGTTAGCAAGAATTACCTTTTTAAAGTTACATTTTCAATTGTGTTTTTCTCAAGATTGAGTTTTTTGTAAATAGAGTACCGTTATCATGATATCTCAGTAAATACTTTACATATCTTTATGAAATTTTTAGAATATGTTATACATATTATTAACTATGAATTAGACTAAAAGCTTTATGAAAGTTCAAAGGGATTTTTATTTCTGACATTTTTTGTTGGAAAATGAGAGAAAAATAGGCATGTTAAATATTTTTGTTTATATTTTCCTTACAAATAAAGATATCTCTTAGATTTTAGTTCATATTAAAGATGATGGTTTAATATTTATTTTGCCCTATGGTAATTTGAAAAAAGGTAATAGAATTTTGTGTAGAATGTTAGCCGTTTGGGTAAATATTCGTCATTTTTTACCAAAAAAACGAAATTGTGTAAAAAATAAAAATAATTTTTATAATTTTTTATTCAATTTTGGTTAAACATCCCAAATGTTAAAAAAAGTCATAAAACGTTTTTAAAAAAAGATGATGATCGAAGTACCACGTTACGATTTTTTAAATTCTACACATTGAAAACTGAAAATTCTGATCAAAATACTCATTTGCCTCATCTGAATAACCTTGAAGTCTATCCGAAGTGGGATGAAATTCTTTCATACAGCTTGGGTGGAGATAAACTTATTGGAAAACTTGAAACTAAAGAACATAAAAAGCACACTGTGAGGTCTTTTCACTTCCAGTGTTTTTAGGGATAAGGGGCCCCTTCTTCCTTATGGTTATAAATTTACAGAAATACTAGGAATGGGCAACTTTGTGTGTTGGACTTAAGACTGCTATCAGAAGTCGAGCTAGAACTGTCCCAAGAAGTGTTGTGATTTGTTACAGTGCAAGTGCACAAGGTAATGACAGTGATTTAAAATTGTGAGTCAGAGAGAATAGATAAAAAACTACAATTATACATGGCTAAAGAGTACTAATTTTTCAACAAAAGGTCTAGGTAAGGTAATTTAATTTTATGCTTTCTCTTTCAAATATCAACGGAAGTTTTTCTCGATAAATAAGTTCTCAAACAGAATAATGATTTTTCAAAAAATATTTGGGGATGTAAGTTTTGTCAGGATGATCCCAAGTCCCATTGCATTTAAGAACTCAAATTTTTATGTATTTTTTATCTTAGCTTTCATAAATAAGTATCATAAATATATAATTTTTCTTTTTAATTAATTTGATTTCAGAGGTGACTAGTTATATGAATTATATAGTAACCTCATATGACCCCACCCCCCTCTCCGCTTGCCTTCTAACGTCCGAATCTGCTTTCCCTTTTGGCAAAGCAACAAATCCTTGTTTTATGGGTAGGAAGAAACAAGATTACAAGGTTTGTTACAAAAATAAACAATTTTTAGTCGCATAGTAGTTTCCTTTACATTCATTTCCAATACCTTTCCAAATTTGGCACAAGTAGTGCAACTAATTTTACAAATTTAGCTATGCACTCAACATGCAATCGGAGATAAAAAGGAGAGTTAATATTTACCTTCTGTAAATGATTAGGAAAATTTAATAGCAGGATCTCAAATGTAACTCAACTTTACTTCCAGTCTGATCAAAGCATTCAGACTTGAAATTATCACAAATACTTCCAAGTGAATGTTTCCAATCAACTCTTGATACGTTTTGAATCTACTTCTTGATATTATTTGGAGAGCTACACAGAAACCTGCAATATAAACGAATATTGAAATTATAAACTTAATTATTAAACAAAATAAATACATTGACCAAGTTTTCTGATTAGAAAAATGCAAAAATTATACATCTATAAATTCTATCTCATGTTGGGATCCCCTTATGTTGTGTACTAACATTGGATAAATTTACGACTAAAAGATGTAGTATACATTTAAGCTTAATCAGGGTTCCCACTTAAATCGGAGAATGGAAATCAATAACTTTTAAGAACCTAAATAATGTTTTAATGACCTCTGAAAATTGCTTTCAGACATCATGCCTATTTATAAATTTTTAGTAAAGTATATTCTACCAAAAAAGTTACAAGTTGGCGAATGTGTAATACAAATCTGTCAGAGAATTCCGATATATATTCCGTGAGGATAAGTGGCGGTCACATGGTGATAGCAAGTTTGAGATGTATTTTTATAAATTTTGCAGTTGGGCAAACTACATCCACTAAAATTAAGGACATTTAAGGACCTCAAAGCATTTTCAATGATTTTTAAGCACTTCTAAGAATTTTTAAGGCCTTGAAAACAAGTTCAAAAATATTCAGCACTTTTAATGACCGTGGGATTAATGCAGAATTTCAACTAATCAGCTTTAAAACTAATACCATTATTTGAAGATATAAATACTTCATTAGTATTTTAATTAAATTCAAATGATACATGAATGTAAACAAACATCTTATTGTTGTCATTCTTAACAATGGCACAGATAATTCTAATAGCCATTATTTAAGATATACTAATTTTAAATATTACATATTACACGAGATAAACTTTAAACTTATTTTGACAAAATTAGAATACATAAATGTAAACAATTGTGCCATAATGTTCAGTCATTTTTATTGTTGACACCAATATTTGTTTTCAAATAAGTTATCACTTTCAATTACTTTTGAATATTATACCATGTACTTAATATGACCACACATTCCAATTTTGGAGGAGGCCGTCTTACTTTCCTATTACAGAGTCCCGTCAAAGTCCTTCTAAACAAAACAATGTTCTTCGTCAGAACTTCATTATTCAAGAAAATATAACAGAGTGGATAACTGATGAAGTTTCTGAAAATAAACATTGGGGGAAGGTTTTTACCCATTTCCCGAAGCACTCAATTGCAACTGCTGATGTTATGAAAATTTTGGAATTAGCTATAATTTGCCAGAATAACTACTGTTATTGAAAGGACATTTTCTAATGTTAAAAAAAATTTGACTTTTGAGAAGACAAAACTTGATGTGAAAACTCTGAAATCTTTGTTAATAACTAAAATTAAATTTTCATATTTTTGTAGAGTTTCCATATTTCCTAAAATCAAATAAAAAAATTTTAAGCTCAATAGCCTCAAATAAGAAGTAAATGTAAAGTATGCCTGAAAGTTATTTGAACGTATCAATTACAATGTATATTGTATATCTTCAGAAAAACCTCCAACATTGAAGATTTTAGAATTGTGTGTTTTGAACCCCTGAAATAAAATACGAAAAAAATTACCCTTTCCCCATTGGCAGGTTTTTAGTCAGGAAAATCTGGTCAAATTCTAGCTACAAAAATGCTTGTGTGACTTGGCAATTACACAACAGTGAACCAGAATATGTAATGACCAAGTGTAACAAACATTTTTGTAGCTAAACATTTAGGCCTATGCAGGGGAATTTTGACTTTGAAAAGAAAATTTTACAAATTTTCATTGCCCATAGTTTACAACAACTTTAAACTTGGCTCTACTTTAGATCTCAATACTTTACTAAATAATCATTACATGAAGAACTTGGCGCCTTTTTACAGAGATGTTTTCGTTGGGTAAAGTTTTTCTGAGTAAAGTCTTATTTTTTAAAAATTAAAAGAAAAATGTTTCTAAGTACCACATTAAAATAATTCAGTTATTTAAAACTTACATGAGTGAAAGTAGAGTATTTAGGGAGGAAAAAAAGCAAGAATCTATGGGAAACATTATGGCAATCAAAGAAGACTCATGTTGCGAACACAATGACGTCATATGAATAAACTCTATTCTTAAAGAATTATTTAATGTGAACAATTTAATTCTGTTTAAGTTTTAATTACTCGCCAAGTATGGCAACAAGCAAAAGATTAATGTTTAGAATTCTGTTTTTCGGTTTGTAAAAATATGTCGTTCTAAAAAGTTTTAAAGTAAAGATTTTCTGTCATATAATAACAGACTTTGTTCTTCTGTTTAATAAGTGTCCTGTCAAGATCTTTTGTTTATCAAATGTTTTGGAAAGTGATTCGAGTCATTTAGGATTTAGATTTTAAATTTTTTTAATCCAATATCCAAGGTAGCATGATCATGTTTTCGTTGGGTAAAGTTTTTCTGAGTAAAGTCTTATTTTTTAAAAATTAGAAGAAAAATGTTTCTAAGTACCACAATAAAATAATTCAGTTATTTAAAGCTTACATGAGTGAAAGTAGAGTACTTAGGGAGGAAAAAAAGCAAGAATCTATTGGAAACATTATGGCAATCAAAGAAGACTCATGATATAAATTTTTTAATAAATCCAAGATTGGTGAGTTTTATGTTTTCCCTGATGTCAGGGCGGGTGGTATAGAGTGGGTCTGAAGCTATGTCTAAAAACAGACCTCAAAACAAATCAGAAGACTCCGAAAATTCAGTGCTTAAGTTAATTCATAGCTTAAAAAAATAATAGAACTCAGATTATTTTTCGTTTCTCAAAACACAAGCATCACTGAACTTTTATTCCACCAATTTTTTTTTACAATGCCAGCTGTAAAAACAGAAAAAAGATTTAAATAAAATTAAACATGTTGCCAAGTACAAAAAAGCTATTTAAAATAATACGTAATATCTGACATACTCCCACCTAAGTTAACAATATTATGACTCATGAGTTAACTTACAAACAAAAAAGATATTATGCAGAACACTTAAACACAACAAGTTTTGAAATAGAACATAAGTTAACTTATTGCAAAGAAATATTGAAGTTAAAAAATACAAGGTATGTAATTCTATAGGGATAGTTTGTTAGGCACTTTAACAGTTCGACCGCTTCTAGTAGTAGATGGAACATGGCACACAGTTTCAAGTGGAACACTATTTGTTATATTTTGACGAATGTTACTTTTCACAAGCTTATCTCTTGACCAGTCCTCATTTGCAAATACTTCCAAATGATATAACCTTTGGGCTGCTCTGAACAACTCGCCTTGTTGAGTTTTCAGCCTAACTCGACGCACTACTCCATCAACTCCTGGTAATGTCTCAATCACTCTACCAAGCGGCCACAGCACCCTTTTCTTGTTATCATCTCCAATCAGCACAATGTCACCTTCTGCCAATGGTTGAAATGTCTTCTTTTTCTGTCTAGAACACAGTGCTCCTAAATATTCCTGTCGAAACCTTGCTCGGAAAGCTTCTCTAATAGTTTGCAGGTAGCGTATTCTTCTTCTCAAATAGTTGGGATCAGGTTGAGTAATGATATCAGGTACAAAACTGCTTTTTATCTCTTTTAGAAAATCTACTGGTCTAATGGCAGTAAGAGTTGAGTCAGAGGACACCGTTGTCAAAGGCCTTTCATTCAGAATGCATTCACAGTTGCATAGAGCAGTTTGCATTTCTTCATGGGTTAGACTTGCTCGACCTAAGGTTTTCTTCAAAATATTTTTCATCATACCAACAAGTCTTTCATAAAACCCTCCCCACCAAGGAGCACTGGGAGGTATAAATCTCCACTGCATCTTTTCATCTCTGGCTTAATCACAAACCTTATTAAAATCAATACATGAAAGTGCCTTTGCTGCTCCAGTAAAATTAGTTCCGTTGTCACTGTATAATATAGAAGGCTTTCCTCTTCTGGCAACAAAACGATGGAAACATAATAAGAATGTCTCAGTTGACAGTGATGTGACCAGTTCAAGATGAACTGCTCTATAGACCGCGCAGGTAAAAAGACAGATCCACCCCTTTGAGCCGTCTTTCAAAATCACAGGACCAGCAAAATCCACCCCAGTCACTTGAAAAATATTTGCATCTTGAACTCTATCAGCAGGGGGTTGTGTAGTTGGGGGATTTACAGGTTTTGCAGAAAACCGCTTGCATATCACACAAGATCTCAATGCAGATTTGACAGTTCTTCTTCCACAAAGAAGCCAAAATCTTTCTCTCAGGGAATTCAAAGTGTAGGTAACACCTGCATGTCCTTTTTTCTTATGTTCAGCTAATACTAAACTCTTCACAATAGGATGATCTCCAGGTAAAATAACAGGTGTTTTAAACTCTTCATAATCCTCTCTTCTACATATGGTACTTTTTAACTTAATGATGCCCTTTTCATCGAAAAATATGTCGAGTGACTTTAAACGTTTATCTGCAACTCCTGTAAATGACTCTTGTTGTATTAGATAAACAATGGTTTTCTCGGCTTCATCTATCTCATTCACAGAAAGATTACCTTTTCTTTTTGTCTGATTTAGACAATTGTACAGAAATCTCTTCATCCATGCTACAGTGTGCAAAATCTTCTTATAATCAGAAATATGTGAACCCAACAAGCTTGTTACTTCAAAGTTCATCATTGAAGATGTGACACCTTTCTTCCTTTCACAGTTCACTTCTTCTTCATTAATTATTTCTTCAGATGAGGGCCACATTTTTCGAGGCAAGTGTAGCCAGTCTGGCCCCTCCCACCATTTCAATCTCATCAATTGTTGAGCAGAACATCCCCTACTAGGTAAATCAGCAGGGTTTATAGACCCAGGAACATGTCTCCAGGATTCGCTATCTGTCAGTTCTCTGATTTCCCTCACCCTATTATGGACAAAAATACCCCATGGTTCTTGTCTTTTTATCCATGCTATAACAGTTGTTGAATCGGACCAGAAATATACTTCATCACGTGCTATTTCAGTTAAAATAGTAGTTGAGAGACGAGATGCTATGGTTGCCGCCAGGAGTTCTAGTCTTGCAATTGTAATTTCTCGCTTTCCAGTCGGAGCTACTCTGCTTCTTGCTTGTATCATTTGCACTTGTACGCGATTTTCTGATTCAACTCTAATATAAACAACAACTGCATATGCCAGTTTAGAAGCATCACAAAAGAAATGTATGGAACAGTCCTTGGCACCACACAACCCAAAAAATCTTGGAATACTGATTTTATCAATGTGTAGTACACCCTCAATCCATTTCAAAAACCCTCTTCTGGTATTTTGATCAACTTCATCATCCCAACTAAGTTTCATCTTCCAAATGCTCTGAAGAAGTAACTTGGGGATCAAGACAACAGGAGCAATAATACCCAAAGGATCAAAGAGCCTATGTGCAGCAGAAAGGATTGTCCTCTTAGTTATCTTCTCAAGTTCCAATTCTCTAACACAGACTGCATTTATTTGAAGGGTATCAGTTTTCTTATCCCATATCATTCCAAGCACGTTAGTAGGCTCTGACTTATCAGCTGTCAAATTGGTTTGCTCCCACCCTCTAAGGTCAAATTTTCTACTAGCCATTATTTCAGTAGAAACTTTTCGAAACACATCTAACTCCTCTGTGTCTCTGACACTTGTTACACAATTGTCCACATAAAAACTTTTCATCAGTTTCTGTACAACACTCTCAGGGTAAAGTGATTTGTGTTCTTGAATTTCCTTCAAAACACCTGTCAACAGATATCTGATAGTTGAGGACAAAAGAAAGGGGCTGCAAGTTACTCCAAACACCACTCTGCAGTGTCTATAAACTTTCAGGCCTTTCTCACTAAACCATAAAAATCTCAAATAGTCCCTATCAGTTGTAGTAAGTCCTATTTGCAAGAAGGCTCTTCGAATATCCGCAATAACACCAATTTTCTCAGTCCTAAACCGCATCAAAATACTTGGTATCAACTCAATGAGGTTTTCACCTTTTTCTAAGCAATCGTTTAGACTTGGAAATCCTTTCACCTTGGCTGATGCATCGAAAACAGGCCTTATCTTTGTAGTGCTGTTTTCTTTCACCACAGGTCGATGAGGTAGATAATGTACATTTTCTTCACAATTATCTTTTACTTCCTCTATCACACCTTCTTCAAGCCACTCGTTAAAAACATGCTCATACTGCTCATAAATTGACTGCAACTTCAGTCGCTTGACAGTCAAATTTAATCTTTTGCAAGCCAAATCATAATTAGTCGGCAACTGAGCATGACCTTCTAACCAAGGCATGCAAACCACAAAGCGGTTGTCTTCATCGACTTCAACTGTCTCTAAAAAATGTTCATGTGCTGCTTCTTGTAGCTCTGCCCGAGTTCTCTTAGCATATGGATCAGTAATTCCTAAAACATCTAATGACCACAGATGACTTACAGGGACCTCTGCCGAAAGCAGTGAAAGAGAAGTGTGGGTTGCAATAGAACCACCCCCACCAGGTATCCTACCCATGATAGTCCATCCCAGATGTGTTTCGACTGCAACAGGACCTTGCTTCAAAAGTTTTATGTTTCCTGTCAAAAGCTTGCCAGCCACATCAGCTCCCAGTAACAGTTTAATTTCGTTGTCCACTCCAAGAGAACTATAGTACTCGGTGTCGCTCACAGAAATCCCATATTCTTTCAATTCATCTAACCAAGGACCATTCGGGATACGTTTAATATTATCACAAATCTTTGGCTGGTCTAAACAAACTACTTTACAATTGAATTTAGCATCAACGCTTTCTAGAGTAACTTTGTATTGAAAATGTAATTTCTCGCCAGATGACTCACCTCCAAACAACTTGTGTATCAACTTGATTTCACCATGGTGCTCGAAATTCAACATTTGGATTATATCTTTCGAGATATAAGTCCTTTCAGAGCCTGTGTCAATAATAGCTCTTACAAGTATTCCTCGATTCCCATTCCTTATGCGTAAAACTAGGGTTTGCAACAAAACTTCAGAAAGAAGTGAATGGCTGGTCAATACATTATCTCCTACAACACTTTCAGTTGTCTTACTCTCATGACTTTGAGAAACATTAGCCCCTCCTCTGCACAGAAGTACATTGTGCCTTTTACCACACTTAAAACATGACTTCATTTTACATTTTCGTACTTGGTGTCCTGGGTTTAGACACAAGAAACAACAACGAGAATTAGCCACGGCAGTTTCTCTTTCTTCAACTGTCCAGTTTCTCGCTTGCTCACATTGCCAAGAATTGTGTTGGTTTGCACAAAACAGGCAAAGTTTCTTCCCTTGTGGTGTAACAAACAACTCTGATGTTGATGGTGTATGAGAAGATTTACCAAATTTGGTTCTCAGGTTCTGATGTTTATCATTCCTAAAAACTCTTTTTCCAGAACCATCTGTACCTTTGTCAAAAGTCTGAGAAGCAATGTCAACTCGTTCTTCTGCTTCTACTTCACCCTCCAAAAACTCTAACAAAGAATCCAGGTCAGTCTTGTTGATAACTTCTGCTCCTTCAACTTCTGGAACAATAGGGTTGGTAGACCGTCTCAAAACAGCTCGATATCTTTCCCATGCCTTAAGTGTTTCATCAGGTATGCAAGACTCGACAAGTGGAAACAACATTGCCTCATACTTTTCTCTAGTTACCCCTAACACCTCTAAAGCTCTAAGCTTAGCTTCAAGTTGATCATACAATTTTCTTAGGGAAATATTTCCTAACTTCTGTTTTTGCAAAACAATAGATAATAAGTCCCTCACATACAGCTGAATTAACAATTCTTCTTTACCATATCTTGACTGTAATTGTTTCAAAGCCTTTGAATAACTTTCTCCCCCTGGTGGGAAACTATTTACTAATTCCTCGGCACACGAACCTTTTTGCATTGCCTGACTGAGATACGAAAATTTATCATGGTCATCCAATTGCACATCTCTATCAATTTTTTTTAATTGACCCCAGAAGCCTAGCCAGTTTTTTAAATTTCTGTCAAACGTAGGAAGTTTAATTTTAGGATATTGCAATAGTGAATTTGATTGAACTACCGAGCTACACACAGACATATTATCTCTCTCTTTTTCACACAAATAGACAAACTCTTCTAATTTAAACTCAAAGGCTCGGTATCTGTCAAGGTATTTTTCAGACTCGTCGATCTCTTTATTGATTTCATCTTCATCGCGTACTTCACGAAAAAGTTCATCTCTTACCTTTTCTTCTGCCAAAAGCAGCAATTTTCCTTTTTCTCCAATAACCTTCAACTTGAGGAATTTCTGCTCATTATTTAAGTTGGCTTCAGTATTTTCAAATTCGTTGCACGCTTATGTAAACAACCGGCGATGCTGTGTTCTAGCTTGCTTAAGCAATTCCATAATACTTGGCTCAAAACCAATACTCTCACGAAACCGAAAACAAAGTTCAGAGTCCTGTCACGGACGCCATATGTCTAAAAACAAACCTCAAAAACAAATCAGAAGACTCCGAAAATTCAGTGCTTAAGTTAATTCATAGCTTAAAAAAATAATAGAACTCAGATTATTTTTCGTTTCTCAAAACACAAGCATCACCGAACTTTTATTCCACCAATTTTTTTTACAATGCCAGCTGTAAAAACAGAAAAAAGATTTAAATAAAATTAAACATGTTGCCAAGTACAAAAAAGCTATTTAAAATAATACGTAATATCTGACACCAATCACTTTTTTGGGCGTTGATCCCACTTATATATGATTGATAATATAATTTTGTTGTAGAATTTCTGCAAAGCAATATTTAAAATTACTGAAAACAGTCACAATCACAATATTAATTATTAGCTTCACAATATTAACTATTGTAGATGGAGCAAAAGTTCTCTTGTCACAAATTCGTAAAAAAGTCAATCAAACGTAAGCATTTCAACAAAAACACAATCCTTTACAAGAAAATAAAACAAGCTCTGGCAATTTCATGGGATATGTTTGAAGAAAAGAAATTTATAAAAAAGTTATCCACAAACTACACCATTTTCAAAGCACATAAATATGTACAGGGTGGATTTATGTGGTGTAATACAGCACTTCCGTAAAATTTATTTTGCACATAAAAAGGTGTCACTAAAGATTTATTTCTAAATGAATGCATGTTTTTTAAACATTCTGTTTAAAACGTTTAAAAAAACAAAATACCTATATAATTAAAAAAACATGATCGAAGTACCACGTTGCGATTTTTTAAACTCTACACATTGAAAACTGAAAATTCTGATCAGGATACTCATTTGCCTCATCTGAATAACCTTGAAGTCTATCCGAAGTGGGATGAAATTCTTTCATACAGCTTGGGTGGAGATAAACTTATTGGAAAACTTGAAACTAAAGAACATAAAAAGCACACTGTGAGGTCTTTTCACTTCCAGTGTTTTTAGGGATAAGGGGCCCCTTCTTCCTTATGGTTATAAATTTACAGAAATACTAGGAATGGGCAACTTTGTGTGTTGGACTTAAGACTGCTATCAGAAGTCGAGCTAGAACTGTCCCAAGAAGTGTTGTGATTTGTTACAGTGCAAGTGCACATGGTGATGACAGTGATTTAAAATTGTGAGTCAGAGAGAATAGATAAAAAACTACAATTATACATGGCTAAAGAGTACTAATTTTTCAACAAAAGGTCTAGGTAAGGTAATTTAATTTTATGCTTTATCTTGCAAATATCAACGGAAGTTTTTCTCGATAAATAAGTTCTCAAACAGAATAATGATTTTTCAAAAAATATTTGGGGATGTAAGTTTTGTCAGGATGATCCCAAGTCCCATTGCATTTAAGAACTCAAATTTTTATGTATTTTTTATCTTAGCTTTCATAAATAAGTATCATAAATATATAATTTTTCTTTTTAATTAATTTGATTTCAGAGGTGACTAGTTATATGAATTATATAGTAACCTCATATGACCCCACCCCCCTCTCCGCTTGCCTTCTAACGTCCGAATCTGCTTTCCCTTTTGGCAAAGCAACAAATCCTTGTTTTATGGGTAGGAAGAAACAAGATTACAAGGTTTGTTACAAAAATAAACAATTTTTAGTCGCATAGTAGTTTCCTTTACATTCATTTCCAATACCTTTCCAAATTTGGCACAAGTAGTGCAACTAATTTTACAAATTTAGCTATGCACTCAACATGCAATCGGAGATAAAAAGGAGAGTTAATATTTACCTTCTGTAAATGATTAGGAAAATTTAATAGCAGGATCTCAAATGTACCTCAACTTTACTTCCAGTCTGATCAAAGCATTCAGACTTGAAATTATCACAAATACTTCCAAGTGAATGTTTCCAATCAACTCTTGATACGTTTTGAATCTACTTCTTGATATTATTTGGAGAGCTACACAGAAACCTGCAATATAAACGAATATTGAAATTATAAACTTAATTATTAAACAAAATAAATACATTGACCAAGTTTTCTGATAAGAAAAATGCAAAAATTATACATCTGTAAATTCTATCTCATGTTGGGATCCCCTTATGTTGTGTACTAACATTGGATAAATTTACGACTAAAAGATGTACTATACATTTAAGCTTAATCAGGGTTCCCACTTAAATCGGAGAATGGAAATCAATAACTTTTAAGAACCTAAATAATGTTTTAATGACCTCTGAAAATTGCTTTCAGACATCATGCCTATTTATAAATTTTTAGTAAAGTATATTCTACCAAAAAAGTTACAAGTTGGCGAATGTGTAATACAAATCTGTCAGAGAATTCCGATATATATTCCGTGAGGATAAGTGGCGGTCACATGGTGATAGCAAGTTTGAGATGTATTTTTATAAATTTTGCAGTTGGGCAAACTACATCCACTAAAATTAAGGACATTTAAGGACCTCAAAGCATTTTCAATGATTTTTAAGCACTTCTAAGAATTTTTAAGGCCTTGAAAACAAGTTCAAAAATATTCAGCACTTTTAATGACCGTGGGATTAATGCAGAATTTCAACTAAACAGCTATAAAACTAATACCATAATTTGACCATATAAATACTTCATTAGTATTTTAATTAAATTCAAATGATACACGAGTGTAAACAAACATCTTATTGTTGTCATTCTTAACATTGGCACACATAATTCTAATAGCCATTATTTAAGATATACTAATTTTAAATGTTGCATATTACACGAGATAAACTTTATATTTATTTTGACAAAATTAGAATACACAAATGTAAACAATCGTGCCATAATGTTCAGTCATTTTTAATGTTGACACCAATATTTGCTTTCAAATAAGTTATCACTTTCAATTACTTTTGAATATTATACCATGTACTTAATATGACCGCAAGTCCCAATTTTGGAGGAGGCAATCTTACTTTCCCATTACAGAGTCCCGTCAAAGTCCTTCTAAACAAAACAGTTTTCTTCGTCAGAACTTCATTATTCAAGAAAATATAACAGAGTGGATAACTGATGAAGTTTCTGAAAATAAACATTGGGTGGAGGTTTTTACCCATTTCCCCAAGCACTCAATTGCAACTGCTGATGTTATGAAAATTTTGGAATTGGCTATAATTTGCCAGAACAACTACTGTTATTGAAAGGACATTTTCTAATGTTAAAAAAAATTTGACTTCTGAGAAGACAAAACTTGATGTGAATACTCTGAAATCTTTGTTAATTACATAAATTAATTTTTCATATTTTTGCAGTTTCCAGATTTCCTAAAAACAAATAAAAAAATTTTAAGCTCAATAGCCTCAAATAAGATGTATATGTAAAGTATGCCTGAAAGTTATTTGAACGTATCAATTACAATGTATATTGTATATCTTCAGAAAAACCTCCAACATTGAAGATTTTAGAATTGTGTGTTTTGAACCCCTGAAATAAAATACAAAAAAAATTACCCTTTCCCCATTGGCAGGTTTTTAGTCAGGAAAATCTGGTCAAATTCTAACTACAAAAATGCTTGTGTGACTTGGCAATTACGCAACAGTGAACCAGAATATGTAATGACCAAGTGTAACAAACATTTTTGTAGCTAAACATTTAGGCCTATGCAGGGGAATTTTGACTTTGAAAAGGAAATTTTACAAATTTTCATTGCCCATAGTTTACAACAACTTTAAACTTGGCTCTACTTTAGATCTCAATACTTTACTAAATAATCATTACATGAAAAACTTGGCGCCTTTTTACAGAGATGTTTTTGTTGGGTAAAGTTTTTCTGAGTAAAGTCTTATTTTTAAAAATTAGAAAAAAACTGTTTCTAAGTACCACATTAAAATAATTCAGTTATTTAAAGCTTACATGAGTGAAAGTAGAGTACTTAGGGAGGAAAAAAAGCAAGAATCTATTGAAAACATTATGGCAATCAAAGAAGACTCATATGATATAAAATTTTTAATAAATCCAAGATTGGTGAGTTTTATGTTTTCCCTGATGTCAGAGCGGGTGGTATAGAGTGGGGTCCCCCTCACTTTTCTGGGCATTGATTCCCCTTATATATGCTTGATAATATAATTTTGTTGTAGAATTTCTGCAAAACAATATTTAAAAAAATATAAAATTACTGAAAACAGTCACAATCACAATATTAATTATTAGCTTCACAATATTAACTATTGTAGATGGAGCAACAGTTCTCTTGTCACAAATTCGTAAAAACGTCAATCAAACGTAAGCATTTCAACAAAAACACAATCCTTTACAAGAAAATAAAACAAGCTCCGGCAATTTCGTGGGATATGTTTGAAGAAAAGAAATTTATAAAAAAGTTGTCCACAAACTACACCATTTTCAAAGCACATAAATATGTACAGGGTGGATTTATGGGGTGTACTACTTTTCTGTCCCTTTCAAAAAGCTGATGCTGGATCCAACTATTATTTCAAAAAATATTAGGTTCTTGGCTCCAGTTCTATTCTAAATTTAAACTAAGCATAATTGTGAATGAGATTTAGTTGTTTCATTTTACAGCAAATTTGCAAGTAACTAGGAATTCTGTAGAATTGATTTTTTACTTTCAATTATCCATAGGTATACATAAAGTAATAAAAGTATAGTATTCGATCAAAACAAAATTCGATACTTTAGCATTTTTCCACATTTTGCAACATCCAGATTTCAAAAGAGTGATCTAGAAAAAATGACTTTCTGTGTGTGTGTCTGTATGCACATGGTCAGTATAACTCCCGAACAAATTGACCTACAATGTTCAAATTTGATGTGCAGGTTGGTGCTGACAATGGGGCCCACCATTAAGGTTTTCGGCAAAATCACACATGAAAAATAAGTGTAGCAGCCATTAAAAAAATCATATTTTTCAGTAATTACTAAAAAACGGCTCCAATGATTTTGTTCAAAATCGCTGTGGTAATGCCGCTTACGGTGTTCTAAACGTCCCCACCTCCGAAATACTCGTAAAAATGCTTTAATTGCGTAAAAAGATGAAAAACGAATGCCTTCAACACACAGTACTCTTTCCTTGAGCATACCTCATCAACGATAATTTTATCTTCTCACCTCAGTTTCACTTATAAGAAAGGATAATATAAGAATTATCGAAAAGTATAGTCAAAAATCACCATTTTTGGTGACCCATATAAAAATTATTGCAAAAAATATCACCAATTTGGCTATTCTTTCTAAATGAATTATGAAAATATAAAAATGGTAAATGATACTAATCCACATCAGTATTATAGTGTAATTGAAAATTGAGTGATGTTCCACACCCCCAGTTTTCTAAAATTTCCCTTTTCTCCACTTCATTTTCAAAACCCATGAGTCATGGGATTGCTAAGTCATGGGCCATGGGGTTAATGTTAATTTTCCAAATTCAAAAACTGGAATGTCGGATCTGTTATTATCATTCATTTTAATGAAATATATTTTTTATTGAAATTAATTTCGATAATGTAATTGTTTAACTTATCGTATAGTTTTGTTTGTATATGCATTTCAGTAACATTTATACAATTATATGGAATTCATGTATTTTGAAATTAGCACTCTCTCTTTAAATTATTTTATGACTCACTATATTATTTTTCATATTTGTGTCCCGAAGGTAAAGGACACCATGTCCATTTTTTTATTGTCATAAATACTATGATCAATACTTCCAATTACTTATCAATACCAATAACAATGTAAAACACTTTCATTAAATTGTTTCTATAACTAACGAAGAAACAAATTTTAATAACTCAAAGTTATGAAAAATTGGCTCTCTTGAACAAATATAAAAATGTTACACAGGTCGTTACAAAAATGTCGGGACACATGCATTTTATTAGGCATGTTATTTTGGTAAGTTTGTGGTTTATTATTTATCCTATGGTTTTCATTGTTAAAATATGGTTTACCCCCACTATAAACCATTTTCATCTGCATGGGGTAAAATGGGTAAACATATACCAGGGTTGCCAATCAAATGCAAAACAAAATTCCATGACTTTCAGGTTTTCCAGACACTTTTTTTTAAATTACAGGTTAGGTATAACAATATTTCTATACAACAATTTGCCTAACAGATTAACGACCAATATTTCTATAACAAGCTAATAATCGTATCATGGGGACATTAAATTAAATTATGCTAATCTTTCAGAAATGCCACAAGGAAATTTAACAGAAAATTCTTCATACCTTGAATGTTTCTCGAAACAAGAATGCACTTTTTGTAAAATTAAACTTTTCCAATAAAGTTTTTTTTAAATAAATAACTGTAATTTTCATGGCAATCAAAATGAAAATTCTTGGATAATACTTGGGAAGCAAAAAAAGTCTTGCTGTGATTCAAAAGTAATATAAATCCTCAATTTAATCCCAAATAGAGGTTAATTAAATCTATTTTGGGGAATTGATTCAATTCTTGTCCTAAAATAATAACAGCAATTACAAATACTACCAATAAAAATGCAAAAAAAAAAAAGGAAAAGAAAAAAAAGAATATAAACGAAAAACATGTACAAAATTAGAAAAACAGACCATATATTATATATAACAGGCAGGAGTACTTCTCCCCTCATTAAAACTATCCTTTATCCCACACCCAATGAAGTCTTAACCTTGTGTTGTTGAAATTGGATCCTGTGCAGATAATTTAGGGTGGAATCATCAGTCAGAAAGTTTGTTGAATATAATACCAGCAAAACTTAGTTTAGTAGCAACAGAAAAGTTAATAAACTTTTTAATAGTTATGCTAATTAATATAAATTACAATTATAAAATTACTTTGCTAATATACAAGAAACTGCTATTGGTAATACTATACTAAGTTTCTTTTTTTAAAATACACTGCAAAAATGTAAAAGTAAATTAGACACAGAAAGCTGCATTCTTCCTTTATTAAAATTATTTTTAATATCTGATTCAATTTATGTGAACCTATAATACTTAATCTGCATTTATTTAAATTATGTAATAATTAAGAAGTATCAAAAAATTATGAAGGAAAATTTCATAATTTTAAATAGGATAGTTAATTATATCATTATGTTTATAAATAACTTTGAAATGAAATAAAAGTTTATTAGTGGATAAATCTTTTGCTTTGATAAAAATAATTTCCAGTAAAACTTAGTTTAGTAGCAACAGAAAAGTTAATAATAAAACTTTTTAATAATTGTGCTAATTAATAAGGATTACTATTGCAAAATTACTTTTTTAATATACAAGAAACTGCTAATGGTAATACAATATTAAGTTTCTTTTTTTAAAATACACTACAAAAATGTAAAAGTAAATTAGACACAGAAAGCTTCATTCTTCCTATATTAAATTATTTTTATAGCAAAAATAATCTGCTTAAATTTAAATTATGTAATAATTAAAAAGTATAATAAAATTATAGTGAAAGAAAATATCATAATGTAAAATAATATAGTTCATTATATTCTTAAGATTCTTACAGCTGTAATGTACATTGCATAAATCATTTTTCGAGCGATATCCCACCATTTCTTACAGCAAGTTTCCGTATAGCAACCCTGACGAAACAAGCTGAACATTTTGGGACTTCTGGCGCATGCGCACTCGCTATTATATGGTGTCTTGACGCCACTCTCCCCATATAGTCTCCCTAGCAATACACATCCAATTATTAACACATTAACGAAGGTTGGCAAGAAAACTTGCCAATCGAAATTTTAGTTTTTATCTTTGCTAGTAAATTGCGATTGTGGTTCCACTTACTGTTTTTGAAAAGTCATAAAAAGTAATTTTTGAAAAATCTGAAAATTTCAAAATATACCATAAATGATCTAAATAATAAATTAACAACGTAAAAGTTCAAAACAGTGACTGTTTATCCATTTCAAAGTAATCTTTAATGGGTTAGAAAGACTTCCCATTGAAATCACAGAATGAAAATCAAGGGCTTTTAAGGACCTAAATAATATTTTTTAAGGAACTTTGAAAATTTGTTTTCAGGCATGATGTCTTTAACACATTTCAGCTGCTGCTTCACCCATAATGCTGATAAAGATTTTTCATGCACATTTTGACTTATAAACAGACTTTGATGATGTTGGAATCCATTTTTTATATGCACTGTGATTTAGCCATAGCACATTAAATGTGCACTTTCCAGAAAGAGTACTCGCAAGTTGCTTCTGCTTAAAAAAAAACACAGCACTTGTTGGTTGCAAACTCTTTCGGCTCGTTAAAATTAAATACTGCTTTAACATGTTCATTTCACAGAGTACACTGTGTCCCCAAAAATCCTTTTGAGTTCCACTTCACCAAACACAACTCACAAGTTAGCGCATAAGTAATACAAATATACCAGACAATTCTGGTGATTAAACAGCATTGATGGAAACAGCATTTGTTTCCAGTAAGTGCTTTTTACTTGTTACAAGAAAATATAAAAAAATTATATATTTTTCAGAACACAAATGTGCGTTCTGAAAAAAAAATCAACTTCTTGAAAGAAAACAAACTTAAAAGAATTTCCCCGACTTTTCCAGAAAATGTGCATTTTTTTGTTTACCCTGACCTCTTTTAGGCCTTTTCATTTTTCTTGACAATTCCAGGTACGTGGCAACCCTAATATAGTGCCTATAAAATATTTTCTCGCAAACATATTTTTGCAGCACAATAATTAAAAACTACGAATTCTCATTCGCAAGATGTGCAATAAAAAGAAAAACCAATTAAACATTTATATGAAAATTTTAGTTGAAGATAAAAAAAGTTATCTTTATACCCATTTTACAGCATCTTATCCTATTTTATGCCTTTACTCATTGTAACAACATTATACTGTTAATACCAACAGTTAAAGCATTAAAAATACAAAACACTTCTTAATACATTCACTTCATACTTTTTTTATTTCCAAATTACTCAACAAGTCTGTTTATGATGAGAAAGAAAAAATAACAACTAAATGAGATATTTTCTTGTGCAAAAAAATACATTTTATGCAGAAATTTTAGAAAGAAATTTAAATTTGTGCAAATAGTAATTTAAATACTATGTTAATTGAAAACATATGGATGTGACATTTAAAATGCAATTTAAATGGTGTAATCAATTTCTTTTGCAGAAAACACTTTACAAATCACAAATTGATACCACGAAAAACATAATTTAAAATGACAGATTAGAGTTAGCATTTTATGTAAAATAAGTAATTTGTCATTCAAGGGCTATATTATGAAGGCAAATAAGTTAAGAATATTTATTAAATCTCATCACTATATCACACACTGATTCTCAACTTAAACGCATTGTTTTACTTGATTGTTGGTATTTATTATTAGAGTCAAATGCAGCTGGCCGTTTTAACCGATTTGGCAATCTTAATTTTTCACAATATTCCAAAACAGATTTGACACATAATATACTTAATGCCATAGGACTTACTTCAAGAATATTACAGTGTCCTTTTTTCTGGATCTCAAATCCTACCGTTTGCTCTATTGCTTGAGCTACTCTGCTGCCACTCACAATTTTCATTTCTGTGATATGGGGAAGACTTCTTGATGCAGGTAACTTGTAAAGTTCAGGCAAATAGTAATTGTTGAATCTATTTACAATTGACTGACAGCAAAGTTTTACATCTTGTAATACTTTTAGCGAAGAACCCATCACTAATGCATCATAATCAACACGGTTGAGGTACGCACCATTTTCAATAAATAGTCTGATGTATTTGAATTTACGTCTTTCCTTCCTGGCAAGATAACTGAGTGGTGAAACACCATTCATATCTGCAATATCCCAGCTAGCACCTGCTTGTAATAAAGACTGTACAATATCCAATTTTTGATATATACAAGCCATTTGCAAAGCTGTCATACCCAACACATTCCTTGCATCCAGGTCACATACTCCCTTTACAACAGACTGTACTATCCCAAACCACCCAAACATTGAAGCATAATGCAACACTGTAAACTTATAAAGATTAACAGAATCAACATTTACTTTATAGGACAAAAGCAAACCCACAGAACGTTTACAGAAATATTCAGCGGCGCACAGCAAAGGTGAGGCATCTCGATCATTTTTTACATTGATATTAGCTCCTTTTTCTACAAGACACTTCACTATCTCTAAATGTCCTCTACGTGATGCTTTGTGCAAAGCTGTGTCGCCAATATCACACTTTATATAAATATCAGCTCCTTCCTCGACAAGACACTGCACTACCTCTAGATGTCCTTCAGTTGATGCATCGTGCAAAGCTGTTGAGCCGTGCTCATCCCTTACATTGAGGTGAAGTCCTTTTCCCACAAGACACTTGACTACCTCTAAATGTCCTCTAAGTGCTGCCCCATGCAAAGCTGTCGAACCATAACTATCCGTTGCATTAAGGTGAAGTCCTTTCTTCAAAAGACACTTTACTACCTCTAAATGACCATTAGTTGATGCTTTTTGCAAAGCTGCCTGACCAACATCATTTCTCTTATTAATATCAGCTCCTTCCTCCAAAAGACACTTAACTATCTCTAAACATCCTCTATTTGATGCAACTATCAAAGCTGTCTCGCCAAATACATAACTTTTATCCAAGTCAGGTACTCTCTTCACAAGAGACTGGACTAACTTTATCCACCTGTTTCGAGAGGCATAAAACAATAACATCCCTGCATTGTCATCAACATTTGCCCTAGAGTTGAGAAGTAGGTCAACAGCACCCCTCTGTGAATATTGGGCAGCACAGAGCAAAGGTGTGAGACCCTCAGGATTTTTCCTTTCTATATCAGCTCCTTTCTTCACAAGACATTTCAATACCTTAAGACGTCCTGAACTTGATGCATGGTGCATAGCTGTCTCACCTTTATCATCTATTGCATCAAGGTGAGATACTTTCTTAACAAGAGACCGAACTATCTTTGTCCAACCGAATTGTGAAGCATAATGCAACACTGTGCACTTATCATTATCACAGCCATCAACATTTGCCCTAGACTTAATAAGCAGATCGACGATTGTTTTTCGATAATTCGAACAGGCAAGCAGTAAAGGAGTGACACCGTTCGAATCTCTAGCATTAACATCAGCACCTGCTTGTAAAAGAGCCTGAATAGTAGCCACCTCTTCACCACGACGTATTGAATCAAATAATCTCTCTGTAGAATAATCGTTCGATTTATTACAGCACAATATAGATTCCGTTTGCATCGACATGCTATTCTCAAATTTAGTCTAATCTTAGATATAATGTTGTTTCTCTTCACCAAAATATAAGATCTTACGTTGTGGAATATTCTTCGAAAAAAAGTAATATTAAAATAAATAATTTTCTGCAAATAAAAGGTTACTTTCCATCCACGTTTTCTGATGCAGAGTAAAGCTAATCAATTCCTTGATTGTTTGATTGCTTGTTTGCTTGATGCTGGATTATTGCCGAGGGAGGTTGGCTTCTTCCAGACGTGATTCATTAATTAAGAAAATATATACATACATAGACCAAAGAATAAAGCAGACTGATCGTAAACCTCCAAATCCTTGACCGAGACGCGCGAGGAATTGTGGGGCACAAATCTCCAAAACATAAAAGCATTTTGTATAGACAATGGCTGCTTGCTCCGCATTTGGATGCACAAATCACCCGTCAAAAATAGTATGTACAGCTCCAAAAATTTCATTTTACAGGTAAGTTCTTTTCTAACACTGTCTAATTATAGTTTGCATTGATTTTAGTTTCTAAAACTATTTATTTGTGTTTGAATGACTTCAAAATGAAAGTTCGTGTGGGTACTCGTTTCGTTTTCCTTCATTATTGTGTGTATCGCGGAATTTTCGATTAAATTTCAATTAGCCTACAGACTGCCATTTAATAATTAATTAATAACTACCACTTTAGAAGAGGCAATTGAGGTATCTGTATTTTTTAGAATTGTTTTCGTGAAGTCAGTATTTTCTGGAGAGGAAGGATGAGTCACGTTAGGTGATCAAGTTTTGAATGAAAGCACGTGTGCTCTTCTCTCCGAAAATGGAAAAACATAGTTGATTCTCTACTTTGGTTTCAATGTAAAGAAACCAGTCAATGATATATGATGCAGTGCATTCAATAAATAAAAATCACTGTTCATAAAGAACTTGTTGTGTAAAAGAATTAGTTTCCCATAAGATGAAAAAGTGAAACCGAAAGTTATATTTACATGTTTACCTAACAATACAAAAATTTTCAGCTATGTAATTGTGAATGTGTAATTATGTTATACATCTGTCCAATTCCTACAATATAGTTATTATAATAACATACATTAAAATTATGTGCTAAATATTAGGCATTAACAAAATATGTTAAATTTTTGGATAGATAATGAAAAAATTTAATTTCTTGAACATTTTTTAATTGTTAAATGGGATTTCCGTTTTATGAAATTGCTATTATCAATTTTTATCAATTATCATTAATTTTAGTCGTATGCAAAATAAGAGATGACATTTTTCTTTACACTTTTTCAAAGCCATGATATTCTACTGTGTTTAAGCTTCAACACAAAAACTTGATCTTGGAAGGAAGATTTAAAAAAAAAAATGTTAAATCAGTATTTAAAAAAGAATGTTAAACCAATTATTTAAATAAGCATTATGATACTTAAATAATGAGATTTTCATTATTAAATATTTTTCCATTTTTCGTTATCTAGTAATAGTTTTTTTATTTGTAATTATTGAAAGGTGAACTTAGGAAGAATATGTTCGCCTGTAAAATAACATTTTAAAGATGTTAAAGTTCTTTTTAATAAAAGTGTACATTCATGCTAATGGGTTATTTGTTCTTTCATAACTAAACTAAATACCTTTTAAAATATCTAAAAAACAAATAAAAATATGATACGTTTGTTTGCATCAAGAAGACAGATCGAGATGATATTTTATGTGTTTTGTTGCCATTGTTGTTGTTTTTTAAAGAATTTTAATAAAGAATATTTTGTAATGCTATTACTTTTTGAATTTCTTAAATATTATTCAAAAACATAAAATTACTATTCTTTGTTATTTTAATGAATAGTTAGAAATAAATAAACCTGTTGAGCCGAAACTTTTTCCTTTATTCAAATTTATTATTTCACCGGTAATTGTATGGCGAATGATGCGGCCACGATCCGTCACGGATGCGGGAAGAATGTGTTGGAAAAACCCGCACACTTTACCGTCGACGGACAAATAGGTGAACTTCTTGAAGTCAAATTTAATAAAATTATCCTAAACTTTCTTCTTTTCTTCTTAATGCAGCATAATGTATACATTCTAAGGAAAATATGTGAATTTTTTCATAAGATTTATTCATATATTTTTGGATAAAACGCTATTTTTAAAATGCGAAATTTTACACAGTACGCAAGGCGTTTGCTGTTTCTTTTGGAATTATGTTACCCATGATGCCTCAAAACATGCAATGTTTTTCTCCAATGAAGGTCAATGAGAAACGCCGCCTCTGCTCTTATTCTTTGCTCTATGTATACATAGACCAAAGAATAAAGCAGACTGATCGTAAACCTCCAAATCCTTGATCGAAACGCGCGAGGAATTGTGGGGCACATTTCCAAAACATAAACGCATTTTGTATAGACAATGACTGCTTGCTCCGCATTTGGATGCACAAATCACCCGTCAAAAATAGTATGTACAGCTCCAAAAATTTCATTTTACAGGTAAGTTCTTTTCTAACACTGTCTAATTATAGTTTGCATTGATTTTAGTTTCTAAAACTATTTATTTGTGTTTGAATGACTTCAAAATGAAAGTTCGTGTGGGTACTCGTTTCGTTTTCCTTCATTATTGTGTGTATCGCGGAATTTTCGATTAAATTTCAATTAGCCTACAGACTGCCATTTAATAATTAATTAATAACTACCACTTTAGAAGAGGCAATTGAGGTATCTGTATTTTTTAGAATTGTTTTCGTGAAGTCAGTATTTTCTGGAGAGGAAGGATAAGTCACGTTAGGTGATCAAGTTTTGAATGAAAGCACGTGTGCTCTTCTCTCCGAAAATGGAAAAACATAGTTGATTCTCTACTTTGGTTTCAATGTAAAGAAACCAGTCAATGATATATGATGCAGTGCATTCAATAAATAAAAATCACAGTTCATAAAGAACTTGTTGTGTAAAAGAATTAGTTTCCCATAAGATGAAAAAGTGAAACCGAAAGTTATATTTACATGTTTACCTAACAATACAAAAATTTTCAGCTATGTAATTGTGAATGTGTAATTATGTTATACATTTGTCCAATTCCTACAATATAGTTATTATAACGTACATTAAAATTATGTGCTAAATATTATGCATTAACAAAATATGTTAAATTTTTGGAAAGATAATGAAAAAATTTAATTTCTTGAACGTTTGTTAATTGTTAAATGGGATTTCCGTTTTATGAAATTGCTATTATCAATTTTTATCAATTATCATTAATTTTAGTCGTATGCAAAATAAGAGATGACATTTTTCTTTACACTTTTTCAAAGCCATGATATTCTACTGTGTTTAAGCTTCAACACAAAAATTTGGTCTTGGAAGGAAGATTTAAAAAAAAAAAAATTAAATCAGTATTTAAATTTTTTTTTTAAAACCAATTATTTGAATAAGCATTATGATACTTAAATAATGAGATTTTCATTATTAAATATTTTTCCATTTTTCATTATCTAATAATAAATAGTTTTCTTATTTAAAATGATTGAAAGGTGAACTTAGGAAGAATATGTTCACCTGTAAAATAACATTTTAAAGATGTTATAGTTCTTTTTAATAAAAGTGTACATTCATGCTAATGGGTTATTTGTTCTTTCATAACTAACTAAATACCTTTTAAAATATCTAAAAAACAAATAAAAATATGATACGTTTGTTTGCATCATAAAGACAGATCGAGATATGTGTTTTGTTGCCATTGTTGGTTTTTAAAGAATTTTAATAAAGAATATTTTGTAATACTATTACTTTTTGAATTTCTTAAATATTATTCAAAAACATAAAATTACGATTCTTTGTTATTTTAACGAATAGTTAGAAATAAATAAACCTGTTGAGCCGAAACTTTTTCCTTTATTCAAATTTATAATTTCACCGGTAATTGTATGGCGAACAATGCGGCTACGATCCGTCACGGATGCGGGAAGAATGTGTTAGAAGAACCCCCACACTTTCCCGTCGACGGACAAATAGGTGAACTTCTTGAAGTCAAATTTAATAAAATTATCCGAAACTTTCTTCTTAATGCAGCATAATGTATACACTCTAAGGAAAATATGTGAAATTTTTCATAAGATTTATTCATATATTAGTGGATAAAACGCTATTTTTAAAATGCGAAATTTTACACAGTACGCAAGGCGTTTGCTGTTTCTTTTGGAATTATGTTACCCATGATGCCTCAAAACATGTAATGTTTTTCTCCAATGAAGGTCAATGGGAAACGCCGCCTCTGCTCCTATTCTTTTCTCTATGAATATATACATAGACCAAAGAATAAAGCAGACTGATCATAAACCTCCAAATCCATGATAGCTAAAACGCGCGAGGAATTGTGGGGCACATTTATTCAAAACATAAACGCATTTTGTATAGACAATGGCTGCTTGCTCCTCATTTGGATGTACAAATCGCCCGTCAAAAATAGTACCTAACTGCTTCAAAAATTTTATTTCATAGGTAAGTTCTTTTCTAACACTGTCTAATTATACTTTGCATTGATTTTAGTTTCTAAAACTATTTATTTGTGTTTGAATGACTTCAAAATGAAAGTATGTAGTTTCATTTGGGTACCCGTTTCGTTTTCCTTGATTATTGTGCGTATCAATGAATTTTCGATTAAATTTCAATTAGCCTACAGACTACCATTTAATAATTAATTAATTAATAACTACTACTTTAGAAAAGGCAATTGAGGTGTCTGAATTTTTAAGAATTTGTTACGTTTATGCTTATCGGTTTGGTTTTATTTAAGTAGAGATCATCGATGAACATTGACAAGCACATAACTAACTTGAAAATATAAAGGACATTACTTGTTGAAAATAAAAGTTGTTCTTAACAGTGCAAATTTAATTTTATAAAGTTGTTATGTCATGGCTGTCTGATTAGTTCGCTAGTTAAGTTCGTAGCGCGTTGCCCGGGAGTTCTGAGTCATCTGATGCTGCCTGCCGGGTTGAGTTGTTGCTTTAGAGAGTTGGTGGGCATGTGACACCACAGTATCCCCCTGCCAGAGTTTAAGTCAGGAGGTGTTGGGGAAATCTGACACGTCTTCCAGACCTTGTGGTTGTCTGGTGTTGTCCTGTTACAACATCTTGAGGAATTAAACGTCTTGGTTAGCTTGTCTGTTCCTCTTCCGAATCCGAATCACTAATGGTGAACGCTGGCTTGAGTCTATCAATGGAGACAGTAGATTCCTTTCCATTGATCAGCAGACGGAAGGTTTTGGCATCACGAAAAAGTACTCGATACGGGCCATCATAGGGTGGCTGAAGAGATGCTCTCACTTGTCCAACTCGGACGAACACATGGGAGCAGGTGTTCAGCTCTTTATGAACGAAGATCTTCGGACTACTGTGATGGGAGGTTGGAGTTGGTTTGATCCTGTTCATAGTGTTCCTTAGCATTTCAACGAAAATGGTATGGTTTGGATCTGCTTCCCTGGAGACAAAAAATTCACCTGGAAGTCGTAAACCTGTGCCGTATACCAACTCAACTGAAGTGGCGTTGTTATCTTCCTTAATTGAAGATCGCATGCCGAGGAGGATAGTAGGAAGAACTGCACTCCATTTCTCTGTCTTGTGACACATGATGGCGCTCTTCAGAGGACGATGAAGACGTTCTACCAAACCATTGGACATAGAATGATAAGCGGTGGTGCTCAGCTTGTTTATTCCAAGAAGCTTGGCTAGTGACTTGAAAAGTGTCGACTCAAATTGGCGTCCCTGGTCACTGGTGATGTGGGCCGGAACACCGAATCTTGAAATCTAACCAGAATTCAAGGTCTCTGCAACACTTTCAGCTGTGATATCTGCGAGGGGGAAAGCTTCGGGCCAACGGGTGAAGCGATCGACCACTGTCAAACAGTATCGAAATCCTTGGGATGGTATGAGTGGGCCGACTAAATCGATGTGGATGTGAGGAAATCTAGTGTCAGGGACTGCAAATGTTCCTAAGGGACTAAATACATGTCTTTGTACCTTGGAGCTTTGAGAAGAAGTACAGGCTTTAGCCCACATTCAACAGTCTTTCTGCATGGAAGGCCAAATGAATCGTTCGCTTACGAGTTTTGCTGAAGATCGTATTCCAGGGTGATTGAGATTATGACGGGTGTCGAATGCCAGTCGTCGATGTGCAGCTGGTAAGAAGGGACGGATTCTCTTTGTAGAAACGTCGCAGTGTAACTCAACATCGGTTCCAGGAAGTTTAAGTTTCTGCAACTGAAGACTTGATGATGTGGACAAGAGAATTTCTTTGAGATCTTCGTCGATGGTTTGGTCCTTAGCAACTTGTTCGTAGTCAATAGGAGAAGGAAAAGTGACTGTAGCAATTCTTGACAGAGTGTCAGCTGGGATGTTTTCAGAGCCTTTAATGTGGACGATGTTGGTGGTGAATTGCCCTATAAAATACAATTGTCGCATCTGGCGTGGTGAGCATTCATCTTTCTTCTGCTTAAAGGCGAATGTCGGGTTTATGGTCAGTGTACAGTTGAAATTCTCTGGCTTCAAGCATGTACCTGAAATGTTTAACTGCTGAATATGCTGCTAAAAGTTCCCGATCATATGCTGAATAATTTCTCTCAGTTGGTGTAAGTTTTTTGGAGAAAAATGCTAGTGGTTGCAGATAGCCTGATGGAGAGACTTGATGAAGAGCAGCTCCGATTTCAAAGTCTGAGGCATCAACATGCAATGCTAAGGGGGCATTCGCTGAAGGATGATGCAGAAGAGTTGCTTGTGCCAGCTCAGTCTTACACTTGATGAAGGCCTGAACTGTCTGTATTGTCCATGGGATTGGAGTTTTGTAATTTCTACGACTATCCTTGAGAAGCTCATGAAGAGGTGCTTGAGTTGATGCAGTGTGAGGCAGGAAACGTCTGTAGAAGTTGATGGTTCCAAGAAATTGCCGAAGTTGTTTCTTAGTCTCAGGCTTAGGGAAATCTTGAATGGCTTGGACTCGATCTGGCAAAGGTTCAGATCCATACTGGTTGACGAGGTATCCCAGGAATTGAACTTCTTTTGCTGCAAAGACGCATTTAGAGGTATTAATAGTCAGACCGTACTTGTCCAGACGCTTGAAGACTAATCTGAGGTGGTGATGATGCTCCTCAATATCAGAACTGGCAATCAGGATGTCATCGATATAAGGAAAGCAGAAGTCTAATCCTTGCAGAACTTCGTTGATGAATCTTTGAAAGCTCTGGGCCGCATTAGAAAGACCAAAAGGAAGAAACAAAAATTCAAACAAACCAAATGGTGTGATGATTGCAGTTTTAGGTATGTCATCCGGATTAACTGGAATGTGGTGAAAAGCGCGGACGAGGTCAATTTTTGAAAAAACCTTGTAACCCTCTAAATTCTGAGAAAAATCTTGAATATGCGGTACTGAATAGTTATCACTAACAGTGATTTTGTTAAGAGCTCTATAGTCGCCGGTAGGTCTCCAGTTATTATCCCCTTTTGGAACGAGGTGCAGTGGAGATGCCCAATTTGACTTTGAAGGGCGGCATATATCTTGATCCAGCATATACTGAAATTCCTGCTTTGCTATCTTAACCCGGGAGAACGCGCGCCTAAGATACGAACACGGACGCGCGCGCGGGGTCCAAATGGACCCCTCCTACATAAATCAGTTAATGCTAATTTTTGCATAATATTTAACGTCAGCATGATTATAAAACTAATATTTATGAATTTTCGAAATTTTTAATACTACTAATTATTTGAATATATACACTTGTTGGGTATAGATTGACGAAATCCGCAACGTCCCCGAAAAGCTAAAAGTTTTTCTTCAATGGTGACATATTCCCCAACACAGTAAGAGTCTTTACATTTCTTTATGAAAATTTGAAAATTGTTTCTGATAGCAGCAAGTTTGTCTTCTTTTTGTCTTTCTTCCCTTGTGATGATGTTGTCAAACCTCAGGCATCTTAAAATAAATAAAAATCGCTTGTACGACATAGTGGCAGGAAAAATTTCGATTCCTGTACCATCTGTATCCCATAGGTCACGGACGTTCAGGTGCGACGATTTGTGCAAACCACACAAATATAATAGTCCAAACAACGCTCGTATTTCAAATTCGTCAGTTTCTTTGGCATCTCTCGTTCTGGAAAATTTCGATGATATTCTTTTAATGTAAATATTTGTACAAATAATTATTTCATCCATAATTTCACTGTCTATAAAAATTTCCCAAGCTTCATTCGGCGTTGTCACATTTTTTGCAGCCAATCTTGGTCCTGGTAGTTGCGAAATGATGTTGTGTGCACGCGTTCGAACGTCAGTTTTAAATTTTTCTTTCTTCCACAATGTACATTTATCTTTTCCCAGAAAATCCTTTTTGTTGGAAATATCCTCTTCTACGTCGGTATCCAAATCCAGTTCTGATTCTGAATCATGATTACTCAAATTCTTATGATCAGAACAAGCTTCTTCATCAGAAATAGGGTCTTCATCACTTTCAACCTCATTCAAAAGTATTCTCAGTCTTTCCATCTCTTTTTCGTATGGAGTCGACATGGCGAAGCCAACAAATAACGTCCGTACACTGAAAGTAGCAGCCGATGAATGCAGATAATTCGGCTAACGCGGGAAGTCGCGCGGGGTCCAGACATACCCCAAACGTGACAACCCTTTTGTTAAAAAAGAAATAATGACCCTAAGGAATTTTTGACACCTGGTAGAGGTTAAAGGTCTTGGAAAAGTAGACTACTGAAAAGCAGGGCTGGTCAAGATCAAACATTTAATAGAAATTCCTTTTTAAAATCACGTGGGGTCCATATGGACCCCGGGCGCGTCCTGCCGGGTTAAGCTAGGCAGGATGTAATCTACGTGGCCGGGAAAATACAGGCGGACCTTCTGTTTCAATAAAATGCCTCGTGTTATGAGGAAATACTCCCGCAAATGGGCGGGGTCGAGTAAGGTTGGGGAATTCTTTTAAAATATCATGTACACATGAACCACTTGCAATAGTTTTAATTGATATAGGCGGTCCATGATAAGATCTTCCTGAAGATGTTAATGACGTTAAAGGATCAATGAGCTTTTTGTTTTTAATGTCAACAACCAGACCAAAATTTTCTAAGTAATCAGATCCAATTATAGGCTTTGTTACGTCGGCAACAGTAAATTCCCACCTAAATGGACGTCACAAGTTTAAATTTAATTCCATCATTTTTGTCCCATACGTAGCGATTTTAGAATCATTGGCGGCAAAGAGATATATGGGCGAAGGTTTATTATTTCCGCATTGAGGTATAATGGAAATATCAGCTCTAGAATCAACCAGAAATTTCATGCCACTGTTAAGATCCGAAATAAACAAACGACGGCTTATATGTTTGGTGTTAGGGCCATCATCGCAAGCCGCTACTGCAACTGGCCCTGCGCGTTTCCCGACGCATTTTGAAAGGAACATGAAGAGTTGCACTTAAGAGCCCTTGCTCCAAACTTACAATGATACCAGCAAATACTTCTATTATTTAAATTGTTTTGTGTACTGTGGGGAGTTGCGGAACGATTACGGGAAGTTGCGTTTCTACGGTAGTTATTACGCCCGCGTGAATGGCTGCGTCCATGATTTAATCCAAAATTCTTACTCAGTCGCTCAAGTTTTCGACTCAATTCAGAGATTTGACCTTTCAATTCAGAGAGGGTAGTATTTTCTGACACTACAGTTGAGTATGAATTGCTAGGTTCAGCCAATTCTGCAACTTTATCGGCAAGCATTGCCAACTTATCTAACTCATCCCCACTTATGGCAAGTACGGTTTGAATGTTTTTCGGAAGTCGTTGCAACCATAAATTTTTCAAAAATTCTTCACCTACTTTGCCATGCGACAGTTCCTTCATACGACGTAATAAGATGCTTGGCTTTTGGTCTCCAAGTTGTAAATCCTCCAACAGAATTTTTGCCTCTTTGGCAGCTGAGTGTTGAAACAAATCCATAAGCCGCGTTTTTAAAGTAGGTTTTTCATCAGGACATTCAAGAACCAAATCACTAACTAAAGCAAAAATTTCATTATCTAGCGCGTTAATTAAATAGTTGTATTTAGAAGTTTCGCTTCTAATTTGATTAATTGAAAATGCAGCATCGAGTTGCGCTAAAAATAACTTTATATTTCCCTTATGAAATACCGTTAATTTTATATGCACGCGGTTAATTTCCACATTTTCAGCAGCGTTATCAGCAACAGACATTTTGACTTAAAAACAGAAGTAGTTGGAAAAATCAAAACGAAACCAAAATAAAATAATGCAATTAAGAAATAAAGCAATCACCACTCCGAAAGAATGAATGAATTAATGTCAAATCCCTACCTTGTTCTCTCTGCCGTGGACTTCAATGCAGCGATACTTCGGGTTTCACCATGTGTATTCATTCAAACGACGTATATCCATTTGGAAAGTTGGTTTTCATCATTTCAAATCGTTTAAAAGTCAGGCAATGTGATAATTCTTTATCACCACAGTTGTAATGCTCACCATTTCGCTCATAAGTTTTTAAAATGTTCGTTAATACACAGGTCACCACTGTTACGTTTATGCTTATCGGTTTGGTTTTATTTAAGTAGAGATCATCGATGAACATTGACAAGCACATAACTAACTTGAAAATATAAAGGACATTACTTGTTGAAAATAAAAGTTGTTCTTAACAGTGCAAATTTAATTTTAGAAAGTTGTTATGTCATGACTGTCTGATTAGTTCGCTAGTTAAGTTCGTAGCGCGTTGCCCGGGAGTTCTGAGTCATCTGATGTTGCCTGCCGGGTTGAGTTGTTGCTTTAGAGAGTTGGTGGGCATGTGACACCACAAATTGTTTTCGTGAAGTCAGTTTTTTCTGGAAAGGAAGGATGAGTCATGTTAGGTGATCAAGTTTCGAATGAAAGCATGTGAGCTCTTCTCTCCTGAAATGGGGAAACATAGTTGATTCTCTAATTTGGTTTCAATGTTAAGAAACCACAGTCAATGATGCAATGGCGGATCCAGCCATGGGGGGCGCGCGCCCCTCCCTCAGCTTTAGTCTATATATATTTTTTTAAATAAGTTCACGTAACAAACATATTTCGACCTTCATCTAATTTCCGAAAAAAACAACAACAAAAAAGCTTAATTTTGGATCAAAGTTCTTTTTATAGCCTTCTCTCTTCTCATTCAAACGGACGTTGAAAGACTGTACAAGCATTCAAACCTCCACGCCCTTGATCTTGAAGACATCTTCACGACACTTCAAAACACATCCCTTTCTGTTAAAAGTATCCTGGGATCGAATTATCAATAAATATTCTTCCCGTCCTGCAGGACCAAAGATACCTTTTTCTGTCGGCTGGGAGGAAGAGATTTTAACTCTCACATGCGTAATGTTCAACGCCAACTAGGGGGAGGGGGGGGGGGGATGACCATTTGGGTTACCCTCCCTCCTCGTTAATTGCTGCCTTCATTCAGCTGGACATGGTAATTGGCTAAACTTTAAAGTTATGATAGAAAGGAAGAAAAAGGTTGTTTATAAACTGCATAAGAAATCGTCCAGCTCTAGCTCGTGATTGTGTTTCGGCTTGTAAATAAGCACCATGTTTGAATTCAGATTAAAAATCCTCCTTTGCAACATCACAAGAAAGGTATGCCAATTTTTTACAAGAAATAGACTTGAAAACAGTTTTCTAAAAAGTATTATCTGTGTAAAGTAGCAGTACTCGGTGGGTGTCCACGGGGAGCAGGAAGATTTACTTTTTTTAGTGATTATTTCGGGGGGGGGGGGGGGGGGGTCTTGTTTTACGATATTATAAAATGTCCAATTTAATCACTTTACTTTTTCCTTTAATTTTATTATTAGGCTTTTTCATGTGTAAGTATAACTATTGGCAATAGAGACTTCGAAACTGGGATTTGTTTTGTAATAACTGATCAATAATTAAATTGTATTTTTTTCTATTGCCTTATTAAAAATATTACTTATAATTATTAGTAAAAGATTCTTTTTGGAAAACAATTTTTCCCTACATACATTACAATACTCGAGTAGCTATGGATTATCCAGTAAAACTACGTATTTTTACTTATTAAGCTCACTGCATTAATATTTCATGAATAGGTTAAATTTTGATGTACAATTACTGATTTCCCAGTTTGATGTAAGTATAATGTAAGGTTTAGTCACAAATAAAAGTAGTAATTCCCTGCTTTCATTGTAATTTCTTCAGTATAATCGATACCTCCGGAAATGTAGCTTGCTAAAATGTTCAATATATACGGTACATTTTTAATACAATTTTTTTATTAAATAAAATAGTTAATGAAAAAACAAAAGGGCAGTGTTAACCACCCTACGCTAAGCTGTCAAGTCGGAGATGTGACGAATGAGGTGGGGTGGAGTGGGGGGGGGGGGGTCAATCAATGGATATGGATGATCTCGAAATATATTTTTTGAACACTGCTTGTTGCACCCCTTCTTCAGGAAAATACCGGATCCACCATTGCAATGATGATGCAATGCATTCAATAAATAAAAGTCACAGTTCATAAAGAATTCGTTGTGCAAAAGAATTAGTTTCCCATAAGACGAAAAAGTGAAACCGAAAGTTATATTTACATGTTACCTAACAATACAAAATTTGTCAGCTATATGTAATTGTGAATGTGTAATTATATTATGTATCTGTCCAATTCCTACAATATAGTTATTATAACATACATTAAAATTATGTGCTAAATATTATGCATTAACAATATATTAAATTTTTGGAAAGAGAACGAAAAAATTTAATTTCTTGAACATTTGTTAATTATTAAATGGGATTTCCGTTTTATGAAATTGCTCTTATCAATTTTTATCAATTATCATTAATTTTAGTCGTATTCAAAATAAGAGATGACATTTTCATTACACTTTTTCAAAGTCATGCTATTCTACTGTGTTTAAGCTCAACACAAAAATTTGGTCTTGGAAGGAAGATTTAAAAAAAATATTAAATCAATATTTTAAAAAAATGTTAAATCAATTTTTAAAAAAAATTCTAAACCAATTATTTGAATAAGCATTATGATACTTAAATAATGAGATTTTCATTATTAAATATTTTTCCATTTTTCATTATCTAGTAATAAATAGTTTTTTTTTATTTGTAATTATTGAAAGGTGAACTTTGTAAGAATATGTTCGCCTGTAAAATAACATTTTAAAGATAGTAAAGTTCTTTTTAATAAACAGTGTACATTCTTGCTAATGGGTTATTTGTTCTTTCATAACTAAACTAAATATCTTTTAAAATATCTAAATATATATATATATATATATATATATATATATATATATATATATATATATATGATACGTTTGTTTTCATCAGAAAGACAGATCGAGATAGTATTTTATGTGTTTTGTTGCCATTTTTTTTTTTTTAAAGGAATTTAGTAAAGAATATTTTGTAACGCTACCACTTTTTGAATTTCTTAAATATTATAAAAATCATAAAATTACTATTCATAGTTATTTTAATGAATAGTTTGAAATAAATAAACCTGTTGTGGGGGCCGAAACTTTTTCCTTTATTCAAATTTATAAAATCACCGGTAATTGTATTGCGAACGATGCGGCCACAATCCGTCACGGATGCGGGAAGAATGTGTTGGAAGAACCCCCACAGTTTCCCGTCGACGGCCAAATAGGTGAACTTCTTGAAGTCAAATTTAATAAAATTATCCCCAACTTTCTTCTTAATGCAGCATATTGCATACATTCTAGGGGAAATATGTGAATTTTTTTATAAGATTTATTCATATATTAGTGGATAAAACGCTATTTTTAAAATGCGAAATTTTACACAGTACGCAAGACGTTTGCTGTGTCTTTTGAATATATGTTACCCATGATGCCTCAAAACATGCAATGTTTTTCTCCAATGAAGGTCAATAGGAAACGCCACCTCTGCTATTATTCTTTGCTCTATGAATATATATAGTATTTTTAAAACACAAGTTCCAAGAAAATATTAAATTGACATGAGAATTAAAATTCTGTGAGGAAATTGCATAGGACACGAATTTTTCAGAAACTGTCAAATCATTTCGGTGTAGAAGGAGTTGCCATTTCAATGCTTTCTCCGAGTGAGGACATAAATCTAAAAAAAAAACAAAAAAACTAAACAATAATTGAATGTAAACTAGGGGAGTGGAACATCGTACAACTTTCAACTACACTATAATAATGGTCAGCACATTTAAATTTGACGTGGAATAGTGTTATAACTATTTCCATTTATTTGAAATAATGGCCCTTTAGTGATATTTTTACAGTTAACTCTTACAATGGAAAAAAAAACTCCCCAATGGCGAATTTGAGAGAGTACTATTCGAAAATTCTTGCAATATACACCCAAAAAGTTTCTCTGAAAATATTGCCTCCATATATTTTACAATTATATCAAACCCTTTCAATTTCCATGTGTTTAAGAACATTTTCCTGCTCTCTTTTTTTTTTTTTTTTTCTTCTTTTTTTTTTTTTTTTTTTTTTTTTTTTTTTTAATAGATTTCTTAAGAAATTTCCCTTATCTCGTCGGTTTGGACAACGATTTTGTGGTGAAGTAGCATTTAGATAATTATTCTCACCCAAGACACTTCAACCACTTTTTGTGTTTATTAATTAATTTTGTGAGGTTTCAATTTTGCGAGGTTTTAATTGTGTAGGCACTGATGGTGATGTATGACTCAGTTTTAAAAGTAAAGGGTCCATTACACCCTACTGTCCTCAGCTTCGTTAAAACCAGACGTTTTTGGGAAAGGAATTGTGTTAGGTTAGGGGATATTTGTCGGTACTGTTGGGGATGCTAGCAGAGTATATGAGAGAATCAACAACACCAAAGGTGCAATTAGTTTATTAAGTCATTATACCACCACGGACACAGGAACACACACATAGGCTAGAACAACACTTTATATAAGCCAGCCACAAGGCGGCGCTGCAATGCAGTGCAGTCTACAAACAAATAAAAGGGTGGAAATGAGTGACATTGGATAACAATATCCCAACACTCTCCCATAATGTTAACTCATTTATCAAAATTTACAACAGTATCATCAATACCAAGTAATCTTAAACATTTATAATGCTTTCAGGCATGAAAGTGCAAACTAATCAAAAAGGCTGAACTCTGAATTCAAAATTATCGCACTATCGTCGCGCGAGCCTACACGAAATTTAAGTTATATTAGTCGTAAGCTAGTATAAAATGCTCCCATGGGAAAAAATGCATCAATAATATAATTTAGTTAACCACATTTAATGCCACATTTTGCATTTAATCATATTTAATATAAGATATATCTGTTAACTAATGAATTACACAAATGTAACCATTACCATGGAAGATGTAAGAATTCTTTAAAGCTTCCTTTTCTTTCTTTTTTTCAATTTCTTTTACTTTTTTCTCAAATTTCCGCTCTCGAGCTATTAGTCTCAATTTTCTTTTCAGCAGCTTTCACAGAATCTATGGCTTTTTGCTTTGATACAACCTTATTCACAAAATTGTTTAGTTTTTCTCTTTTAGCATCCCTTTCACTTTTTTTTTAAATCCAATTATTTTTTATAAACATTGTATGAATTCCTTAAATTAGTACACAATTTCTTTTGTACAGTATATATATATATACAATATAGTCTACAATATATGTATATAGTACAATATATTATTGAATGACACTGTGAGCTTTAAACTTTTGAAGATGGAGATCGAACCGGAAATGCTTCAAAGCTAAAACGTTTTTGGTGTAGGCAATTAGTTCCAATTCAAAGTGAGAGCACAGTGCGTAAACAAACACAACAACTTTTATTTACAACATGAACGATTCGGAACGACCTCACTCTCTGATCCTGATGGTCGAGCCGGGAAGCAGACCACCATTCCTCTTGTGGACATGAACATGTGAAGAGCTGCGTGGTTCTGTCTGATGTTGATAGGCTGTGTGCCGAATGGGTTCTTTGTGAACTTTATCTCCGTAGATCGCTAGATTGTCCATCCTGTTATTAAATGTATTTGTCTACCCTACCTCAAGGACTATTTTTTATAAAAAAAAAACATATGTATATATATATATATATATATATATATATATATATATATATATATATATATATATATTCTAATCTTTTTCTTTAACTTTTGAAATATGTTTAATTTGATTCTTTAAAATAAGTTTATAATTAATGCATGTTTTTACAATACGCAGCAAGTATTTAAATTGAAATATTTAGGATATGTTGTTAAGTGCCATGCAAAAAAAGTTTCCGTACGAAAATTAATTCCGACGACTTCCACCAACAGACTTGCAGTAAATTTTCAAAACTGAAGTGTACGCAAGTGTCATGAAAGCATGATAGCAGCAATTGTTTGATTTTAGCTTGTTGCTGATTGTCTTAAAATGGAGTTCCTAAACCTATTCGTGAATTGATGATTCAGTTTTGAAACGGTGGATTATCTATGAAAAAAATTGTCGAAATCTTTAATGCATTGAAGTCTGTAGTACAATGTATTATTGAAAGACACTGTTAACTTCAAACTTTTGAGGATAGAGTTTGATCCGGAAGATTTTCAAAGCAAAAACTCTTGCATAAAAGAAATTTCCTATTGTAAGGTTCAATACAATCCACAAATAAGTACACCTCAAATAGTACATGGCTTAAGATTTGATAAATACATTGAAGACAAATCCCAATTGACAATTTATGTGCACTGGTTAAGACATTTTAAGTTGGAATTTCAAGATACACGTACCTATGCTTATTCATTCTACTTAACTTAAATTACTGACAGCAGCTGCTCTTATACACCCCCAAACCATAACGCCTCCTTCACCGTGTTTGACAGTTCCACATAAATTATAAGTTAAAATTTGTTAATTTCGTTTTCACCTGACCATAACTCGATCATCTGACTTTTGAATATTTAATTTTAATGCATCACTAAAAATAGCTTTGCAAAATCGATGCGCTTTTTTCTATTACATGTACTTCTATAAGGCTTCTCACGGGCTGCAAGTCCAATCAGATCCGTTTTTTTAATAACATTTATTACCGTTTGAGATGTCACTTCAATGTTTTTATCAATTTTCAAGCCATGTGCGACTTAAAGTGCATTTATTCACGGACTATCTTGAACCTTACTATGCGATATTTCTTTTATAGAAGCGTGTAGTATTGTACTTGTGGCGCTGCGATCTCTGAGTGTTGTGCATGCGGCGCTGCGATCGCCGTTCTGCGTTCATGTTGCGTCCATCGATATAGATAAACAACTGGATAGACTGCTCCGATGGCAACGCAGGGCGAAAAACGCGCCGGCAGAAATATTTTTTTTCCTGCCACTGGTGGGAAGATTTCCTGAATCATGGTTAACTACTGTGTTCCATATAATTGCAACAACAGCGCAAATCGAAAAAATATCAACAAGAGTTTTCACGGGTAAATAAAAAATAGGTATTTAAATAAGCAAATGTATTTTTTATTATTTTTTATTATTTATTATTGAAAAATATCTTAAATGACCCTTTTAACATTGATCGCTCGTGGTTAATGGTTGATCTCTTATGTGGCAATTCATATCATAAATAATCTATTTTAAATTCAGAACAAATAGTATTATGATCCAGAATAAAACACTTGATTTAAATTTATTTAATCCTTGTTTTTATGCTTTTTCAAGGGCATTTGGCAAAGAAATGGAAAATGAAAGCTAAACTAACACTCGCACATTGACAGATTTAGGGTGTAATTTTGAAATACGAAACAATTTTTTCTGAGTTAGAAGTCTTTGTATTTTTTTTTTTTTTATCTCTGTCACATGTTGAAATTAGCCAGAAATACTTTAGCAGAAATGGGTTTTATAATGTCCAATGTATGCGTTGTAAAATTAGATTATATTACAAAACTAAATGATTTGCATAGAAAAGAACAACTTAAATTTGCTAATTCGCTTTTTGGGGTTCACATAATGTACAAAAATAAGATACGATTAGCTGCACAAACCTTAAGTGGTAGTGTAGCTGATGCAATCGAGCATTTGTCGAAAAGCGATCCCAATTTTAATGGGTGCAAACCCACTGTTCATTTCATAAGAGTAATTAACAGACTCATTGATTGTTTAAACAGTCGCAACCCGTTTAGCTCAGGTTTTAAACAACCTTTAAGGCTTGCAAATAAGTCAAGCTGGGAAACTTTTTTTAAACGAATCCTTGAGCTATATTTCTTCATTAAAAATAGCGATTACTTCTGTCTTCAAACATCCCCATAAAACCTTTGCACTTGGTTATGTAATATGCTTAAACAACATTCAAAAGCTGGCCATGCATTTGATGATAGAAATTGAGAACCCTAGTAAATATTTCCTAACGTACAAGATATCTCAAAATCGTGTGGAATTGCTATTTTCATGTATAAGATCAAGAGGAGGATGCAATAACAACCTTAACGTAAACCAATTTAAATATGCCCTTAGAAAACTTCTGTTTAGAAACACTGTGTCCCCAAGTTCCACTGCAAATTGTTTGAACTTGGGTTACAGTTCACAATGTTCAATATTTGAATTTCGTTCCAGTAAGCGTACTTTAATTGATGGTGCTGAAGACAGTAGTGAATTAGATACTAACATTCATGAGTTATCACTTCTAATAGAGTCCAACACTTTGTCAGATGTTGCTGACAATATTCTTTATTATATTTCAGGTTATGTAGTGAAACAGCTTAGCACAAACCTAATTTGCAAAGAATGTATAAGTTTGTTAACAACAAAAGCAAAATTAAAAATTGGTCATTGCAATAGCCATACTTATGGTATGCAATACCATCAAAATGCCAAATCGTTTACATGCAATGTAACTAAAGGTGGATTAAAATTTGCTTCCGATGGAGTATTGTTTGTAGTACAATAGAAAAATTATTTCGTGATTATGTGTCAAATTTAAAAAAAATTAAAAACATTTAGATTACATTGTTTATTCTGTTTTGAGTATTTGTCACAGGGTAACATTGTCGAAAAATTAAATACTTTGTGTTTTATGCATTCAACTGAAGGTCAATTTGTTGTGGAGAGTCTCCACCAAACGCAATTAATAAAACTAATTTGCCAGAACTTATGACAACATTAGATTTTTTTCGAATGCCAAGAGAGTAACAATTGATCATCAAAGAAACAAAACTACCATCATTCATAAATTGAATAAGTTGGTAATTTTTAACAATGTTTAGATCTGGATTAACTACAAAAAAAAAAATTCTTGGGAAAAACTCACCGACTACTTTTTAAATTTTTTCTCCATTTAAATTTTTTTATTAAATTATGTAATTTATTTGATTTTTAACTTGAAATCCTCAAAAACAATTTTCTGTAATATTATTATGAACAATGCCTGAACTTATTTAGTTTTGGTAAAGTGTTCTACATTTTTCTCATTTCAGAATTATAGGACCAAATAAAATATGTGTTTGACTTGCAATAAACAAGTTTCAAAACTTATATATTTAAAATCATAAGTTATATAATAATATTGAGTATAAGAAATTAGTATAATAGTTTGCCTTTGAAACTTAAATTGTTCTTTGAATTGGTGTATTGAATGTATGAATTTGTATTTTGCAATCTTATTATTACATATTTTCAACTGGTTTACTGTATTTCTTCAATTATTTTTAATTTCTACTTCTAAAATAAATCTAGTTTAAAAGTCTACTTTCATTTGTTTACTGTATTCTCATAACTTGTACATAATAATTTATTTTTAAAACATTTAAATCATGTAATTTAAAATTTAAAGAATTAAATTCGGATCAATAAAGATGAAACAGTTTACAGATATCGACAGTAACTAATCTCAAATGTTTGTTCTAAATATACAAATCCTATACTTAGAATTATTTTTATCAGTTATATTTATTGGTTAAACTATTTTCTTCAAATATATTTTATTCTTAATTTATTTTTTGCTTACCAAATATCAAAAGTTACGCGAATATACCATAAAGATCGAATAAAATCCACATCGGCAATACAAATTCCTCCATCCAAACATCTCTCTTCCGCATTGGCAACGGCTCGTTTCTCCAACGTTAAGCAGTCTATCCAGTTGTTTATCTATATCGATGGTTTCGTCATCATTCCCGGCTGCATATTACCATTCCCTACTCACTGTTGGGTCACAAAGGGGAAAGGAGCACTTTCATTGGTCGCTTAGCTGGTATGTCGGCAATGATGTCACGCAAGTCACTGCCCTCTCTCTCTCTCCCTTTCGTGTTCAACTTCGTTCGCTTTTGTTTCATTTCACGCTGACTAAAAATTACTATTCATCAAGTGCTAATATTATTAGCACTTTATAATAATAATTTTTAATATGAATTTTTAATTGATATTATTATAATATCAAACTGCTACTTTGGGGTGCTTTTATTCGACATAAAAAGTATATATTTTAATAATTACATTGGGAAATATACCATTGTCCGACAAAAGTAACGAATTTAAGAGACATATGCGCATCTATAAGAAGGCAATATAAATGAAGCCATCAGAAATAGCAGCATGTTATCAGTCTAGATATTGTTATACAAGGATATAATGCTTGCGCAAAGATATGATTGCGAAAAGTTTCTATATGACTGCTTTATTAATTTTTCTACAAATGACTATCAGTTACCTAATTTGTACAAAAACCAATATAAGTAATCGAATACACACAAAAATTACATTTAATAGGATTTTATTAAAAATATTAATAGATGAAAATACATTCAATATAAAGCAAATGCATAATATACAATTAACAAAACTTCTCAAAATAAATTATACTTAATCGATTTTTATTAAAAGTATTAATGAATTACAATCTTCAACCATGGTATGCTTTAACCCTTTAAATCCCATGGAGTCAGCGTTGTGGGTTTCACAAAACCCCGATGACTTTCCATTCATAAAAACTGGAAATGAACTCGCCCAACTCGTTCTCCTGTCTGCCACTCCTGGGATTGCTGTGGGGGGTCACTGTCGACCATTAAAAGATCATTACTATATGTATACAGCCTGCAATAGGGGTGTGCGTTGGGTCATCTGCTTGATATGTCAGAGAATTTAGTTGGCGTCTTATCAATGAAACAAACGCCACCGCTAAGTACATGACAAGATTCGCATAAAAGAAAAGTCCCTGACTATCTTACTCCATGTCCAAAGGGTGGGGCAGTTTGACATTGAGTACTTTAAATCCATGTCTCCCCTCTACATGCCCCACAATAGCCTATTGTTGAGGACCGTCACGCTTTAAACAACTAAGGCAGGGCAGTTCCCCTCACTTGAAAATATACGTTTACCCCTGGTTTACCCCTGCAACCGCCCGAAAGGCGGTTAGCTGGGAAATTCTCTACAAGGCGGTATAGGGCGGGTTGGGATTTAAAGTGTTAAAGATGCCATTAAATATAATTTAATATTGTAATTTATTTTTATCTTATTTTATTTATTAATTAATAGCGATTATACAAGTTAGAAAAAGGTGGCAACACCTAAAGCCATCGAGAAGTTTCGAGATATTTCTTTTCCGATGAATTGGCTGGAAATTTCGAGAATGTCTCACGCGTTTGTATATAAAAGACTGGAGAACGGGAAAGTTTTCAGATTGACTTTGGACTTCGAGGTGAGCTGATCGCTTTGTTTACTGGAGTGAGCTTGTATAATCGCTGTATTCGAAGTTGTTTTTGCTAAAGCTTGTGTTGAAGCTTGTGAGCGATTACACTGTTGCCTGTGGATAAATTTTGTGAGTTTTCTGAAGAGAGAATAAATATTTTTATACTGTAAAAACTGTGCCATCATTGCCTCAGCGGAAAAATTCATAACAGTGGTGTCAGAAGTGGGATTTAGTCATCTTGAATGCCGACAACTATAGAGGAATGATGGAAGACCAAATGAAGCAGTTGATGGAAATGATTGTTGGAATGAAGTCCCAACAGGAAACCACCGCCGCCGAAATGAAAGCCAGTCAACAAGCTACCGCTGCTGAAATAAAAGCCGGACAAGTATTAACCGCGGCTACAATAGCCGACGGTCAAGCCCGCCAAGAAAAGACAAAATGCCGAACTCGCCGCTGCAATTGCCGCCAGTCAAGAAGCGACATCATCGGATATTAAAGCTTTAGCATCCAAGCAAGAATCATCTTCTGCGTCCCCTTGATAGATTTATGGAGCGCACAGAGAGTGTTCTTCAATCAATGAAGGCGGATATTTTGGATGTCAGAGAAGATCTTAAGACAGTGAGAAATGAAGTTGAAGAAAAAGTTTCCACCGTGCAAGAAAGAGTTTCCACCGTGCAAGAAAAAGTTTCCACCATGCAAGAAAAAGTTTCCACCTTAAAGGAAGAGCAAGACAAATTCATTGACGTTGTAGAAGAAAGGCTGCGAAAAATGGAAACGCGTGAAGCTCTGGCCATAGCGTCACCTAATTGGGATAACGCTTCCATCCCCTTTATGGCGCCGCGCTCTAACATCAAAGTGGCCCCTTTTGATGGGAAGTCGTCTTGGCGCGTTTATCAAACGCAATTTGAAATGATTGCTTCTGCGAATGGTTGGGACGATACTTCGAAAGCATTCCATCTCGCAGCATCTCTTCGAGGTGAAGCTGCTGACATTTTACAGACACTACCTGAAGAGAAGCGAGGAGAATTCGTGGCGCTGGCAAGTGCGTTGGAGTTAAGGTTTGGGGAGCAGCATCTAAAGGATTACAACAGACTGCAATTGAAAGTGAGACAGCAGAAGGCCAATGAAACTCTTCAAGAATTGGCATCGGATATAGAAAGACTGTCGCTCCTCGCTTTCCCAGACTGTCCCTCGGACGTACGAGATAACCTGTCTCTTCAGTATTTCATGGATGCCATCAAAGATCCCGACATACAGCAAGCTACCAGGATGTCAGACAGCAAGGATCTGAAGTCCACCCTCGTCTATGCCATGAGAGTAGAAGCCGCACAGCAAGCTTCTAGAAAAGACCGGAGTTTGTACGTGGAACATTGGCAGACGATTCCTCTGAACTTTTCACGAAGAAGTTTCAAGAACTGGAAAACAAGATGGAGCGAATTATGAGAAATATTCCTGGCTCAAGGGATCGAAAAACTAGAGTGGTTTGTTGGCTCTGCAACCGGGAAGGACATTTCAGACGTGATTGCCCTGAATTGGACAGGAGAGGGGACAGACCCTCGTCCGAACCTCAGCAGTTAAACTAAAGAGCGGCTATCTCGCGAGGCGGAGGTCGCCGTGTAGAGCAGGTGGTGCCCCACTCAGCCTCTATCACATCTCATTCCTTCAAGGAGGAAACCATGGTTTATTCGTGGAGGGCAAGATCAATGGAACTCCCTGTCGTCTAATAGTTGACTAAGGGGCAAATGTAACCATCTTACGGACGGATGTAGCCCGGCGCCTGGACAGCCAACCTCTTTACACGGCGCCTTCAGTTTCACTACAAACTGTGACTGGTGACAAAATTTCTGTGCATGGGAAATTAAATGTCAACATCTCTTTTGGATTTCACACCTACACTCACACCGTTTACGTCGCTGAAATTATTGACCCATGTATTCTTGGATTGGACTTTTTAAAGAAAAATGGAATTACTTTGAATTTCGAGAAAGGTGAGCTTCAAACAGGGAAAGAAGAAGTTCCATTGTTCGGTTTGGACTCGGAAGAGCCGTGTGCATATCGAATAGTAGCTCTTGAAGACATCACCATCCCCTCCATGACAGATTTGGTCGTAAAAGGGTCAACAGAGCTCCCGAAGGCCTTCCGATTCGGAGTAACGGACTTCCCATCATCGAATAGCGTCCCGAAAGGAGTGCTTGTAGGAGCGACGCTTGTGGATCTCTCTCAAGAGGTGGTGCATGTGAGAATGGCCAACATCGGTGATTCTAAGAGCGTTATCAAGAAAGGAGAAGCAATTGCCACTTGCACACCCGTTACAAGCATCGAACGAGGATCGAAGGAGCATCCGACCGCACCACCCGTGGATTTAGTGGACCAGCTTCTCGAGGACTCTCGGTTGGAAAGAAGGCAAGAGAAGATTGTCGGAAACCTTATAAAAGAATTTCAGGACGTTTTCTCCATGTCATCGAAAGATGTAGGAAGAACGAAGCTTACACAACATCGAATTGACACTGGGACCCATTTACCGATTAAACAACATCCTCGAAGACTTCCATTTGCAAAACAAGAGGAGGTCGGGAGATTGTTACATGAAATGGAAGATAATAGAGTTATCGAACCCTTCTCAAGTCCATGGGCCTCTCCAATCGTACTCGTTCGAAAGAAGGATGGTTCCACCAGGTTTTGTGTGGATTACCGGAAGCTGAACGAAATTACGAAAAAGGACAGCTACCCTCTGCCAAGAATTGATGACACTTTGGACACTCTATCAGGGAACCAGTGGTTTTCGACTTTGGATTTGAAGAGTGGATACTGGCAAGTGGAGATACATCCCGACGATCGTGAGAAGACTGCCTTCACTACCGGCCAAGGATTATGGCATTTTCAAGTTATGCCGTTTGGCTTGTGTAATGCACCGGCTACGTTCGAGCGACTAATGGAGACTGTGCTTAGAGGACTTTCCTACGAGACCTGTCTGGTATATTTGGACGATATCATTATCACCGGGCGGAGTTTTGATCAACACTTGCAAAATGTGAAGAACGTGTTCTTGAAGCTTAGGGAAGCCCACTTGAAACTTAGCCCATCAAAATGTAAGCTCTTTAGGCGGAAAGTCAGTTATCTCGGACACATCATCTCATCCGATGGAGTAAGCACAGATCCAGCCAAGATCCATGCTGTGCAAATTTGGTCTCGACCGCAAGACGTTCATCAATTGCGAAGCTTCCTAGGCCTGTGCACGTATTACCGTAAATTCGTGAAAGGTTTCTCCAAGATTGCCAGACCCTTGCATCGACTAACAGAGAGCAAGCAGAAGTTCCTATGGACTGCCGACTGTGACGACTCCTTCAATCAACTGAAAAACGCTTTAACATCCGCGCCTGTTTTGGCTTTTCCCGATGTTAACAAGGACTTTATTTTGGATACAGATGCCAGCAATGAGGGAGTGGGCGCCGTTCTTTCCCAGGATATTGAAGGACAGGAGAAAGTCATCGCTTATTTTAGTAAGAGCCTGTCAAGATCCGAGCGGAACTACTGCGTCACAAGAAAGGAGTTACTGGCAATAGTAAAGGCCGTTGAGCACTTTCATCATTACTTGTACGGCCGAAAATTCCTTTTAAGAACTGATCATGCGTCTCTGACTTGGTTGCTGAATTTCAAGAATACAGAGGGACAAATAGCAAGGTGGATTCAGCGCCTGCAGGAATACGACATGGATATCCATCACAGAAAAGGAACGTTCCATGGGAATGCAGACGCTCTTTCTAGAAGACCATGTCCGGAGAACTGTCGATTTTGTTCCAATGCCGAGTCTAAGTTCGGGGTTAACACATCGGCCGTTCGGAAAATAACTACCAACTCAACTACTTCAGACTTGGACCCTTGGAGTGACCAGAATGTTCGAAAAAGTCAGGTTGAAGATCAGGACTTGAAACCTCTAATTGAATTCATGGAAGCAGCTACCGGAAAACACAGTTGGCAGGAAATTGCATGCTATAGCCCAACAATGAAGAGATATTGGGCTATGTGGGACTCTTTGCACTTGAAGAATGGAGTACTCTACCGTCGATGGGAGTCCGATGATGGCAAAAGCTTCCAGTGGCAATTAATCCTTCCAAGTTCTAGAGTTACGAACGTTCTAGAAGAACTTCACAGCAGTTCTACTGGAGGACATTTTGGTGTCACGAAAACTCTTCAGAAAGTCAAGGAGAGATTCTTCTGGGACAAAGCAAAATCCGACGTGGAGAAGTGGTGCAAGTCCTGTGATGCATGCAATTCGCGGAAGGGACCGAAGACCCGAACTCGTGGAAAGTTGCAACGTTACAACGTAGGAGCACCATTCGAAAGAATTGCTTTGGACGTCTTAGGCCCCCTACCTCACACAACTAATGGCAACAAATACATCCTAGTTGTCATGGACTACTTTAGCAAGTGGCCAGAAGCATACGCGATTCCGGACCAGGAAGCCACAACCGTAGCAGAAGTCCTCGTACGGAATTGGATGTCCCGATTTGGCGTACCCTTGCTGATACATTCCGATCAGGGGACGAACTTCAACTCTGCCGTCTTCACTGGGCTGTGTGACTTGCTCGACATGGAAAAGACTCGTACAACTCCCCTGCACCCACAATCCGATGGAATGGTTGAACGATTTAATAGAACGATTCTGAATCATCTCTCCTTGTTTGTTTCCAAGAACCAGCAAGATTGGGATCAGAAACTTCCATTGTTCCTTTTGGCCTACAGAAGTGCTACTCACGAGACCACCGGATATACACCATCTCAAATGATTTTCGAAAGAGACCTTAGACTACCCTGCGACCTCCTCTTTGGACGACCACCGGACACCCCTTCCTCGCCTGTCCAGTATCTAGATGATCTCCAGGCACGTTTAGAAGCCGTACATCGGTTCGTCAGAGAAAGAATCAACATCATGACAGAGCGCATGAAGGTCCGCTACGATGCCAAGGCTACGGAACGTTCATTCCAGGAAGGTGACAAGGTGTGGTTATGGAATCCTAAACGTCGGAAAGGACTCTCCCCTAAGCTCCAGACGAACTGGGAAGGGCCGTATGTGGTCCTTAAGAAGATCAACGACGTCGTGGAAAGGATTCAACGGACACCCTCCTGTAAACCTAGAGTTGTACATAACAATAGACTAGCCCCATATTATAGTAGAAGTGATTGAATTGCCTTTCCTCTTAAGGACTTCACTGCCCGGGACGTGCAGTCTTTAAGAAGGGGGAAATGTTGCACAAATTGTCTGTATATATTGTAAATAGTGACGTATTATTTCAAAATTCTATTGTAATTTATTTTTATCTTATTTTATTTATTAATTAATAGCGATTATACAAGTTAGAAAAAGGTGGCAACACCTAAAGCCATCGAGAAGTTTCGAGATATTTCTTTTCCGATGAATTGGCTGGAAATTTCGAGAATGTCTCACGCGCTTGTATATAAAAGACTGGAGAACGGGAAAGTTTTCAGATTGACTTTGGACTTCGAGGTGAGCTGATCGCTTTGTTTACTGGAGTGAGCTTGTATAATCGCTGTATTCGAAGTTGTTTTTGCTAAAGCTTGTGTTGAAGCTTGTGAGCGATTACACTGTTGCCTGTGGATAAATTTTGTGAGTTTTCTGAAGAGAGAATAAATATTTTTATACTGTAAAAACTGTGCCATCATTGCCTCAGCGGAAAAATTCATAACAATATCTATAATAATAAAACAAGCTGTGTGTCTGTCTGTCTGTGGCTCCTGTGGATCTATAGAAACCTACTTAAAATTGGAGTAGAGCTCTGAAATTTTCAGCATACGTAGTTTTGACCTTCTAATTTTATGCATTACAAACAGAATTTTAAAATTTTAATTAGTTCTTTTTTAATTAATTTTTTTAGTTAATAAATATGTTACAAAACGATATCTAATAGGGCTACAGCTCTGAAATTTTCAACATAAGTAGTTTTAGCCTTTTAATTGAACTTTTTAAAAACAGAATTTTACATTTTTATTTAGTTTCTTTTTAATTAGTTTTTAGAATTAATTAATTAATTAATTAATTAATTAATTAATTAATATTTTACAAAACGATTTCTAATAAGGCTACAGCTCTAAAATTTTCAACATAAGTAGTTTTGTCCTTCTAATTGGACTTTAGAAAAACAGAATTTTTAATTTTTGTTTAGTTTGTTATTAATTAATTTTTATAATTAATTAATATATATATTACAAAATGATTTCAAATACGGCTACAGCTTTGAAATTTTCAACGTATATAGTTGTGGGCTTTTAATTGGATTTTTAAAAAACGGAATTTAATTTTTTTTTATTATTAATTAATTAACAAATATTTTACAAAGCGATTTGTGATTGGGCTACATTTCTGAAATTTTCAACACAAGTAGTTTTGGCCTTCTAATTAAACTGATAAAAAAAATGTTAAAATTTTAATTTGTTTTTCAATTAATTTTTTTCCAAAAAGTGACTTTGAATAGACCTAGATCTCTGAAAGTTTTAACATAAGTAGTTTTAGCCTCTAATTTTGCTTTCCACAAACACATGTTAAAATAATCTTAAAGGGGTGTTGTATTATTGTATTAACGGGGAATTTTGTTTTTCTTGACAAGGGAGAGGCTTCCAATATTAAGTACGTAAGTCAGTGGCGAGGGGCCCGGTCATCGTTGGATTCGGCGATGAGTGCTTAAATCTCATGTAAAAAATTAACAATTCACACAAACAAAATTAAATTTTTTTTTTTTTTTTTTTAAGTTTTTTTCAATTTAATAACAAAATTCTTAATTATTCTGGGCAGTATTTCTTTAAAAAACATTTTTATAACTGTTTCTAATAAAGTTACACAAGAAAGTGATAAAAAATCCATGAAAGGAAATTTCGTTCGTGCTGCCCTCTATAAGAGATTCGGTAATACTCTCCGAATCTAACTTTTCTATAGTTTCAGTCTGTTTGTAAAGGAATCAATCAGCGAATCTGATTCGTCGACAGGGCTCCCAGGTCATCGGAGATTATACCGAATACGTTTAGGGTTGCGATAGTTCTTGTAGGTGGTATTCCCGACATTTGGCGTGGTATCTCCAAATCGGCGATAAAAGATTTTAAAGTGTTTTATTTTTTTATTTTTAATACTATGTATTACATCCATTGTAATTTATTTCTTCTATATACAATTTAGATGACTACTAAGTGACATATATGATTGGGTAATATACGGATGAAAGTATATTAATAATTAAAAATATTAGAAATCTGAAAATGTTATTTAGATTAACCGGGACATCGGCTTGGCGCATTTTTTAGAACGTTTATTATGTCTCCTGCCAGTGAACCTTTCCAATTATTTAAATTTACTTAGATTCCTCAAATTTGATTTTGAACTTGACGGGAGAATATAATTAATACTTTTTTTTTAATTTTATAAATTCTTCACATGGGCAACTTTGAATGTTTGTATTTAAGTTTTTATGTACTTGTGTGACTTTTTTAATTTTATTGATATTAATTGTTAACAATTTCACGATTGTCAACGATTTCAATCCACACTCCATACTCTCCAATCGAATGAATTGGGTCTGGATTAAAATTTCTCGTAACGTTTTAAACTTTTATTTTGAGAAGCTGAAAAGGAAGGGTTACATATCCCTTCGTGAAAGGCAACTAAATTTGGGTATATTTGTTTATCATGATTGTATGTAAATGCATTTAGTATGTATTGATCAAAAACGGAGATGGGGGAGGGGGTAAGGACTTGAACAATAATAATAATGTTTTTATTGTAATTTATTAAAAGTTTTCATTATTTATTGTAATTATGTTTTATTATTCATTATAATTATCTTTCATTATGTATCAGAATTTAATTTATTAAAATGTGTTACTATTTTATAGATTTTAACAAGCAGTGATTATTTTTCTTCTTTATAAATAATTATTTAATACATAAAAAAACTAGTCAATTAATATTTGTTCCTTTATGTTCGTGGTTCTTTATCACAATTTTCGTCGATTCCCAATGGGACAGAATCACGAAGAACTCGCTCTACCAAGGCCGAACTGGATTATAACGAGCGCTAAGGCACTCTCCAGGCCGTAACAATTTTCAAAAGTCTATGGGTGCGAAGGAAACAAGTTGTTAGTTCCATTTTCTCCCACAAAACAAGGGGGCGCTGCAATCCAACCAGATTTGAAACTGCAATATAGTGATATTAACACACTTGTCGTAAATCAATCGGGCTGAAATTTGGCAGATAGATTTGATATCAATGACAATGCATTCTATCAAATTTTGGGGGCATTATATCAAATTTCACTGTCACTAAAAGGTCGCCTTTACTTACGCTTGTATCTTCAGATACTAAAAAAAAAAACATCTTGCCGTCATCCAATCACCCTGAAATTTAACAGGTGGATTCGTTGTCTATAAAGTTGCATTATATTATGTTTCGGGAGGTGTCACTGTCACTAAAAGTTCGATTTTACACACGTTTCTATCTTCAGTATACTAAAAGCCAACTTCCAATCGCGCTGAAATTTGACAGGCAGATTCGTTGTCATTAAGGCAGATTCGTTGTCGTAGATCCAGATCCAAGGGGAATTCGTAAAATTTAACATCGGCTCTCTTTCCAGAATATGAAGTATAGTGTGGTACGCAACAATTCACCACGTTTGGTTTGAAATGATAATGAAATTAATTAATAAATGTAAATCTATGAGGATGACATCAATTCTATTTGCAAAAAATATTAGAAATTAAAAAAATTAAATCAAAAACTGCGATTAAAATTTTTTAGAACGCCAGCTAAAATAAAAATATCCATGGCTGCCAACTCTGAAATCACGAGAATTGCCAACTACGATTTTTTAATTAAATTTTTATAATTTCTAATATTTTTAAAAATAAGACAAATAATTCCAAACTCTGTTTATATAAAGAGTAATGAAAATAAAATTCAAAAATAGGACGTATTTCAAATAAACAACTTAATTCTAAAAATAGATATCAAAGTCTCATATTTGATGCGTAATAATCAACAAAAAGCAAAGAATTTTAAAATAAATGATAGTGTAGTGTGACTTCTGACATCATATTTGCATGAAATATGAATAATAAATTGTCGCGAGTGAACTGTGTATAAATTTATTTCATTCGTTAATAATATCGTTTGGCAATATTCGCCGTGTTCTTTTTGCATTTTAAAAATAAAGTAATTTTGTCCTCTTAGTAACGTATTAGTTTTCGTATTTGACCAAGGCAAAGAAAACACATGCTACTGTTTTGGTTGGAATGCAGCGCCACTAGTCCACATGCTACTGTTTTGGTTGGAATGCAGCGCCACTAGTCCACTGCGGCTGTTTCCACTCTTTACTATTAGTTGTCACGGCCTGGTTCAATCCAGTTCGGCCTTGGCTTTACTCAAAATCAAGATCCTTTGAGCAACCTTTTTTTCTTGTCGATTGAAAAAGATATGTTGGTGACACTTCGAAAAAGTGGCAATTTTTATAACCAAGTTATAGAAAAGTTTGCAACAAAGACCCGAAGACTTGAATATATTTAAAAATAAGTGTTTAATTTCAAACTTTACAATAGGGAGATATAGTGGTCGGATTGGCAGACCCAATGTATATGTGTCAAAAAATATTGATTGGTAATTTTAACCGTTTACTTATTGTTTTTAAATCACTCTCCAAATATAAAATATTATAAATAAAAATGCTCGCACAATTTTTATAAATTATAATATTTAATTTACAATATTTTACTATGGGTATTTTATTATTATAAGTTTTAGTTTGATAAATACATTTTTTTATGCCATTAATCTTTTGTATCATTATTTTAATTTAAATGTCTTTATTTTTATTCATAACATCCTACTGAAAATTACTTACATTTAGCTACAGGAATAAGCACTAATTTCAGTCATTTGTGGCAAAATTATACAACCAAGTTGGCTAGTTATCAGTAAAAGGAAGATTACTAGTAAAAAGCGCGAAATGCAAAATATTGAAGTGAATGAAATTTAAAATATCAGTCGGGCTTATTTCGAAAAATGTGTTTTAGTTTAACACGAAGTTTTGTGCCACATCCTTATTACATGAAAAAATTGAGAACATTTGTCTATCACTATTGTATGCAAATGCATGTAGTAACGATTGAGAACAGGGCAATGGGGGGGGGGGGAGGAAAATATTTACCGATGACCACTACGAAAAGTCACGCCTCGCCACTGACGTAAGTATTAGATTTTAGTGAGTGAAGCGAGCTGAATGCTTACGCAGCAATGAACCTTTCAGAGAGCGAAGCGAGCCTATGCTTGCATAGCAATGAACCTTTTAACGAGTGAAATAAGCCTGTGTTTACGTGTCCATGAACTTTTCAGCGACCGAAGCGAGCTCGATTTTGCCTAGCGATGAACCTTCCTGTGAGCGAAGCGCCAAAAACTGGGTCTTATACACGAATGACAGATTTCCGCAAAGCGAGGCCTCACAGCTAGCTAAAATATTACACATGTTAAAATTTTGTAGCGAAGCACGGGTATTTAGCTAGTATATATATAAATAAACAAAGTACGTGGATGATATTTCGCAATTTTATTTAATATTGTGATAACTTTTGTTATTTTTAGAAGAAAAAAAATGTTTTTTAAACCAAAAGAAGAAAAAAAAAAAAATATGCTTAAAAGTTATTTCCAAACATATTTTGATACTCACTGTAATTATCATTTATTGCCCATTCAATGTCGAAAAACGGAAACATTCGAAAATAACTTTCTGAACCATTCATAATTTTCTTTTTTAGAAAACAATTATTTTAAGCGTATGAACAAAATGAATTATTTCTTTTAAACGGTTCTTAAGTTCTAATTTTTTTCCTTTTCAGCAGAATTGAAAAAATAATGTATTCAATGTTTTTAATTAAAAAAATAGTAAATCCCAATTTTGAAATATCTTGCGAAGTTTCCGAATGGTAAAGAAATCCAAAAAAAGTTTCGCAATCGACGGATATGCAACCGACTTAAATCTCTCCACCTCGCAGGTGACGTCATTGCCGACACCTGCTAAATAACCAATGAAAGTGCTCCTTTCCCCTCTGTGACCCAACAACGAGTAGGGAATAGTGATATGCCTCCCGGTAGTGGGAGGAACAAACTTCATCTACACGTTGTATCAATCAGCATAAAATATAGGTGAGGGGTGTGTTAGTTCGCTCGTCCCAATACTAACACACCCTTCCTGCGAGTAACATATTTTATCACAAACATACAAACTTGTACAATACAATAACATATAATAATACATACAATACCTTTACACTAATGAAATACCCTTCAGCGAATATAACAATTTTTCTTCATTAACAGCTTTGGTAAGAAAATCTGCATATATTCAGTCTGTAAATATTTCAATTTAATTACATCCCACATAGCCAAAACTCGTCCAATAGATATCTACTCGATATGCTCTTAAAAAAATGGGATATCTATTGGAGCATACGTTTACCGATAATAGACGGCAAATGGATGGTCAAATGTCCCGGAAATCGTTGTACTTTATCCATCCATTGTACTTCCACAATGTCTACCGATAAGATTTTCTCTGGACATTGCAGATGACCAAAAGACATTCAGTTAGCATCTACAAAATCCAATGGACGACCAATAGATGTTTATTAAATATCCACAAAATCCTGGAAAATCCGGGGGAAAAATTAAAAAAATTATTGAAAACTTACACAGGTAACCATATACATTAATTATGTCAGGTCATCTCAGACATCCGTGGTCAACTGCAGTGAGTAGAGGATTTCGTACACAGGGATTCGAACCGCAGCCCATGGTGTTTGCAACTGAGTATCCTACCACTAGACCATCTGGACTCGTCGTAAGAAGTGGTTATATTAACTATATCATAAAGTACCTTTTCAAATGGTAAAAATTAATTTGATGAAAAAAGTATAATAAATTATTTATAAAATAAATGCAGAAAACTGTGTACTTTTTTTCTTCTCTTTAATTCATTTCTTGAATCCGAAATAATTTACTGAATGAGTTAATTTCAATATAGATTTTTTTTTATACTTTTAACGGGTATGTATATAATTTATTTAAAGTGCATTTTAACTTGGAGAATAGGAAACATGAATTTTACTAGGTGATTGATAAAAGTGGTACAATCTGTCTGCACAAATCGTAAATTGTACTAGTGTAATTAATTTTAAAAGCTGAACTTTTACTGGAGGATTGTTCAAAGGGGGATACCTTCAGAAGCGTTAAAATAAACCAACCTTGATGTGCCTTGTGCCTGTAGTTTGCCGTTATTTTTCTATTTGCATTTTTTTTATACATAAATGAACATAATAAAATTTTTATAAGACTCGTTTTTCGAAAAAAATTTACGCATATTAGGTGATTAATAGAATGAGCATATCCCGTAAATTTTCAAATCCGGAGAAATAAAAACTTTAGTAAATGAACAATTGACAAAACAGGCTCTCTCAAAAATCTGTAATTTCAAGTAAACATGCAAAGGAAACTTTTTCTATGAAACATATTTTTGTGGAGAGTGTTTGTTTTATTTGAATAGATTTTTGCGATAAAAAAAAGACAGATTTTGTTTAGTGTATTTTCATTTCAATGAAAGAAACACATATCTCTGTGTGTGATAATTCGCAAAACAATTTGTTTATATTTTAGAAGAGTTATAATCTAGGCCAACAGATGGCCCAGCTGTAGTTTTGTGCTTGGCGCGAAATTGGCGATCGATAAAAATAGATAAATATTTCTTTCTGGTAGTCAGCAAGAAATGTTAGAATACTCATTTTCCCCATGCAATGCACTTGTTTTTCGCCGAATACCCTGAGATTAGAGCAGCTTACAAATTGGCTCCAACCAGGCTCGGCCTGCTCTACCGGGATACTGGGACATATCCCGGTGCGCCCTCCGAGAACACTGGAACAAATTTAAAATAAATATAGATTTTAAATTGAAATAATTAAGTTTTTGATTTTAAAGTGAGTTTATCTGTATCTTTGAAAATGGAATAAAACTAAAATGTAAACTTAGAATTTTAGTCAAGTTTCATGTATTACTATTGGAACAGAACACAATATATATTGATTAATCAATTTAGTTTTTCTTTTCCTGATGAAATGAAACTGAATGCGTACCGTAATTTCCAGCTACATTTTTTTTAAATATAAAATGAAGGCTGTATGGAGTGGGATATATATATATATATATGTGGGGGTTAGTGGTTCGGTTTTTTAAATGTCTAGGGGATTTATTTAGGGAAGCAAAAATGAAATAAAAGAGAAATAAACTTCCAAATCAGAAACAGAAAGTACAATTAAATTTATTGGACGAAACATCACAATCACTTTCAAACAAAACAAAGGGGGAAAAGTATTAAGTATTACTAGCCAAATGGCAGCACAAGTCGACGAAAACTAAGTGTTTAATTAGTACATTACCCAATTAGCGAAGTGAGTTGAGTGCACCCACAATTGGCGGACAGAGTTCAGCGTGTTTGTTCCCGAATGGGATCCGGTGTGCTTCTGCTTAAAAAAAAATAAAATCGCGGAGTACGAATACTTATTCGTAATAAAAAAAAAAAAAAAAAGAAACATCGTCTTGCAGTGCCATCTCTCTTTACAAGAGGAAATTGAAATGTACGGTAAACAATTGATATGGGATAATAAAAATCCTACAGATTCGGCCATCCTGTAGATCGATGACCTCATCGATGAAACACATGGAAATGGGCAAGACATGTGATAATACTTAAGTAAAAGAAAGTATAAAACTAAGACAAAATGAAAACATTTCGTTGACGATCACAATGTTCATTTGTAATTGTTCGAAAAGTTCAGGATCAAGTCTATTTGAAGATGGTAGGAACTGCATCAGTGGCTGGGTCCTATGCTATGGCTGGAGTTGCATGGTAAATTGAATATCAAACAATGACATATAAAATGAGCAATGACATATAAAATGAAGAATAATGACGTTGGGCGAAAGACAATTATGGCAATGTTTACATATTATTTTTGAAGAGTATTTATGTTAAGTTAATTTATTTAGTAGAATAAAATTTCATTAGATCAGCGGATGTAGAAGTTATGTTAGGCCCTTCCTGGTTACCTATTTTTTGTACGTCATATCTATCTTTGGGTTTAACTTTTGTAATTTTATAGGGTCCTAGGAATTTGGGTCTTAGTTTTAACCCAGAACTGAACTGCGTTCGCTGGATTGCCACCAAATCCCCTTCCCTATAGTTCGGAGCTTTCTTGCGTTTCTTGTTATAGGTCCGTTTGTTTTCGGCTTGAATCTTTTGGATGTTCCTCTTTGCTTCTTGTCGCAATGAGTTCCTTTGCTCCTGAAGCTCATCTTCTATCTCTTCCATGAGTAGGTCTCGTATTTTCAAGTCGTCCTTATTCCTCATGGTAACACCTGTTAAGAGTTCAAAAGGTGTCCACTTGGTACTTCTATTAATCGTGCTGTTGAGTATTTGTTGTAGTCGGTCGACATATTTGTACCATTTTGTCGAGTCGTCTAACGATAACTTGGTTAGGACAGGTATTAGAGTGCGATGGATCCTTTCTACTTGACCGTTTCCTCGAGGTACTCCGGTAGCAATTTGCAAGTGTTGAATTCCTTCTTCAGTGCAAAAATCAGTGAAGGCTTTCGAAGTAAATGCTGATCCTCGATCTGTGAGTATCCTTTTGGGATTTCCGAAAGTTTTTTGTTGTAACCTTAGTTTGTCTATTAAATCTTCCGCAGAAGTACACTTCACTGGATACAGCCATGTGAATTTGGTAAATGCATCAACAACAGTCAATATGTGCTGATATTTTTTGTTGGTAGAGGGCATTGGACCAATAAAATCTACATGATACGTACTTAAAGGAACGTCTTCTTTCGGAATTGGATTTAGAAATCCTTCTTTCTTTCCGCTCTTCTTGTTAGCTAAGATGCATGGGACGCAGTTGTTGATGACATTGCGGACTAAGGCGTTTAAATTTGGAATGAAGAATTCCTGTTTTATAACGTCTTCCGTCTTAGAGGTCGAAAAGTGTCCTTTCTCATGCGCGAGCTTGATTAATTCCGTCTGCATGTCCTTCGGTGCTACAATTAATTCGCGACCATTTACGAATTTGTAGAGGATTCCGTTTCTTTCACAAAATTCTGACGACCCGTTGTTGTTAAGGACTGCCTTCAAAGTACTGATGTTTTCATCTTCTGCTTGAGCTTTGCGCAATCTAGCTGTGATTGTATCGCTCTCAATTATAAAGACTGGATTTCTGCTCAGAGCATCTACATGTTTCATCCTTTCTCCAGGTCGATGCTCGATCTGATAGTCAAATTCTTCTAAGGATAATGCCCATCTAGCTATGCGAGTAACTAGATCTTTTTTATCCATAGTCTTCTGGAATGCCGAACAATCGGTGACTATTTTAAAATGGTTTCCCAGAAGATAGACGCGGAACTTCTTTAATGCGCTTACAATAGCTAGCACTTCAAGCTCGTAGCTGCTGTATTTCATTTCAGCTGGTGTTGTCTTCTTAGACATGTATTGGACTTGATGCATCTTTCCGTCGGTGGACTCTTGCAGTAGTACAGCTCCATAGCCGTGTAAACTGGCATCAGTGTGTAATTCTGTCCTTTGACCTTGCCTGAAGATACTTAAGACTGGACTTTCTGTAAGGAGTTTCTTGAGTTTTTCGAACGCTTCGACTTGAGGTAGATTGAACGCAAATGGAGTTTCTTTCTTAGTCAGGTCGCTTAGTGGCTTTGCTATTTTGGAGTATTCTCGTATGAACTTGCGGAAATAGCCGGTGAGTCCGAGAAAGCTTTGTACTTGCTTCACGGTTGTGGGTACGGGAAATTTCTTTACTGCTTGCGTTTTAGCCAACGATGGTCGTATTGTACCGTTTTCCACTATGTGTCCTAGAAATTCTATTTTCCGTTGCAGGAATTGACATTTCTTCCATTTTATCTCCAAGCCGTATTTTGATGCAACTTCTAGTACTGACTGTAAGTTTCTTAGACCTTCTTCTTCATCCTTTGAGGGAATTACCAAATCATCCATATAGATTATTACGATGCCTTTTCTCATTAGATCTCGGAAGATGTTGTACACGTACCTTTGAAATACACTGGGACTGGTACTTAAGCCAAAGGGTACTTTGTTGAACTCAAATTGTCCATCGGGGATAATGAAAGAGGTTAGCTTGCGGCTCTCTTCATCTACTTCAACATGAAAAAATCCATTCTTGAGGTCGAGTGTAGTGTATACTTGAGCATCTTGTAGCTTGTCTAGAACATCTTCTATCAGAGGTAAAGGAAATCGATCCTTGACTAATTTTCTATTCAATTTCCTATAATCCACACAGAGGCGGGTGGAACCGTCTTTTTTCTTCACTAGCACGATAGGACTGGCGTAGTCTGACGAGCTTGGTCTGATGATTCCTTGTTCTAGCCATTCGTCGATTTGCTGATTGACCTCTAACTTTTCTGAACTAGATAATCGTCTCGCAGGTTGGTAGACTGGAACGTCGTCTTTCAGGATGATTCGCATGGATACGTCTGTTGACAAAGTTTTGTCAGGCTTGTAAGTTGAGATAACTTGCTTCAATTCGTTCTGTATCCTGATGTCTCTTATGTGGGCCAACTCTATCTCTTCATTAGGACTTGTTTCGGAGATGTGCATGAACCAATCAGCTGGCTCATCTTTATGAAATTTCATACCATTCCTGGACGTTGTAAATGTAGCTTGATTCGTAACATCCATTCCGATAATTGCTTGGAAAGATAACTGTGATTGCGGCACTACATGCCATGTTAGAGAAAATTCTTCTCCGTCGGTGGTGAAACTCATTTCGAATGATCCTTTCGTTGTGACTTGGGAATTTCCTAAGCCTGAGAGCGTTCTTCTTTGTTTCGAAAGCTTGGATTCATCGATGATTTCTTTGGCTATGTCGTCTCGAACGAGACTGAGTGAACTGCCTGTGTCTACGAGTGCGGTGATGAGTTTGTTTCCCATGACGATTTCTTTAAATTTCAACTCTTCTGATGGGATGATTGTACATGTCTGTACAGAATTGCTCGGAGGATTGCTGGATTCTGCATCTTTTCGGCGCTTGTCGCACTTAACGTAGAAGTGTCCTGGTTCTTTACAATAACTGCAGAGTGACTGTCTAGGCCTGACAGTGTCGGTATTTCGATTATTGTTGAAATGGTTCTTTTCTGACCGGTTTGGTCCATATCGGCGATTATCAGCTCTTCGGGGAGGGCTTCCACGATTATTCGATGATCCGGCCTCGTATCGGTGACTGTCGGTTCTTCGGGAAGGGTTCCCATAATTTGACGATTTAGCCCCATATTTTCCTTTGGGCAAGGAGTCGAACTGCTTTGACTTTAACGTTCTGCGGACATCTTCGTATTTTTCGAACTTTTGGGCCAGCTCTCTGGGCGAGTTGATGAGTGTCCATTCATCTAGAAAATGTTCTTTGAATTCGTACGGAGCTCTTCTCTTGATCTGATCTGCTATGATGAGGTCACGAAGCTGGTCGTAAGTTTTCACTTCAAGACCTTCCACCCATCCATCGAAGTAAGTTTGCAATTCATGGAGGAAATCCAACCAAGTTCCTTCATGAGATTTTTGGTGTGACACGAACATCTGGCGAAGTCTTTCTGGAGACAGTTTGAACCTTCGTAGCAGCAACTGCTTTACGTGATCATAGTCGTGAGACTTGTCGGGGGACTCCCGCGCAATTAAGTGTGCAACGTCGACTGGAAGTAGGCCTATGAGGTGCTGAACCCATTCTTCTTTAGGGATCGATGACAGCTCTGCATGCCTCTCGAACAGGATGAGGTTAAGATTCACATCTTCTTTCATATCGAACTTGTGGAAGGTATCACGTGAAGGTCTGCTTGGTACTTGGTTTGTTGTGACGTTTTTCGAAGATGAATCTTTCTGGTTTTGGATTCGTAATTTCTCGAGCTCGAACTCTGCTTCTCGTCTCCGTTCCTCGATGGCTTCTTGGCGTTTCCGTTCCTCGATGGTTTCTTGACGTTTTCGCTCCTCGATGGCGATGGCCTCTTGACGCTCTTGCTCTTGCAACCTCTCCTCGGTGATGCTCTCGAGAAGTGCTTTTACTTCATCTTCGTCATACTTCTCATTTCCCAAGATTAAATCTTTGATGATCGGCTTGGTCATGGTAGCGGTTATCTTTATGCCTAATTCCGTGGCTAAGTTCAACAGATCCTCTTTTTTACTTCTTAGAAGAAAAGTCATGGTGATCTTTAAATTTGGTGGAAATCCAGTGAACTTTGTGATATTCGTAAAAATGAAATTAAAAAAAATAACGACTAAAAGGAAAAAGCTTGTAGATTTATGTTGTGTGCTTTTCCTCTTTTCTTTTAAAAAAAAGAATGGAGTATTAACGAAGATACATTTTAAAAATGAAGAAATGTATTTTTGTAGAAGTTAATCAACTCTCGGTCAATCAGATAATTAAAAAAAAAAGTAAAAGAGTACTACCGTAAGAAAAAGGTTTTAGAATTTCATGAACTTTTGTATGAGAACAAGTCGTCAGAAATTTTTTACTGAAAATATTTTTTTTTTTTCACTTGGACAAGAACACGATAAACATACCAACTTATAATAATGTACTTACTTTGTATTGCATAATATTTTAAAACATAATACTGCATAAGTTATGCTTTGTATTGCATAGAAAATTAATTGCATAAAAAATTATAACAGCAGCATTTGGAAAAGTAAACTATGAATAAGGATGCGAATAATATATTAAGTATTCAAAACAAAATATTACCCAAGGATACTTTATAAAAAGAACACTTTAACACGATAAGTTTACCTCACTTAAATCACCTAACTTCTCAAAATAACAGCTGCATTTGGAAAAGTAAACAATGAATTATTACCCAAAGTTATCCATCAAAATAATGTATATTGAATAATATTCTTTGTATTAATTCAGACAAAAAGAATAAAAAGGAATATAAAAACAATTTAAATGTAAGCTATTCTTAGAACAATAATGAAAATATAAATAAAAGACTGCAACATCAAATCCTTCAAGGTATCACTTCCGGTTATAGATAAGACCTTTTTTTTTTATTATTCTTTCTCTTTATTTGTGTTGCGAAGAGTTTACCCAAACAAGAGGTTTTTTAAAAAAAAGTAAATAAAAAAAAACTAGTATGCAATTCTTAGAAAAAGAAAGTATCAATGATTCAGAACTTATCTGAAGGAATAAACTGCTGGCTTTGAAGACGTCGGTTGTCACTGCTTAGAACACAAAATTAATGTAGTAGATAGTTTCGGAACACACAGCACTAATCTTGGCAAATTATCCGGTAAGGGCCTCGGATAAAATTTCAGCACTTCGGGATTGAAGATTCGAAAATTTTAGACGAACACTGATGAAGACGAACACTCATGAGACGTTGAGACACCAGTTGGAAATGGCACGCTACTTGTTGAAGACTCGTTGGCGAAGAATTTCGTTTGAAGCTGGATGCTTTCTGGCTAAGAACGATAACTGGAACTTTGAGAATTTCTTTACGACGGGTTCAAATTAATTTAATTGTAAATTTCATCTTCGAGGGGTTCGAAGGAATAAGGATGATTTTCGATTAAAACGGGTGCACTCATGAAAAATATTACTGAACTTATGTTACCAAAACGAAACAGGTTACTAGGCATACACTTGTTATTATACCAAATAACTTTGAAAACGAACAAAAAAAAATGAATCGCTACAGGGACGTGGTTTATTCAAAAACTAAAATTTACTCGAAATTAAAAAAAATTTAGAAGCAATTCCCCTTTCAAAATTCTTTTTCGCTAATCCAGGCCGAGGACCCCAAAAATATGTGGGGGTTAGTGGTTCGGTTTTTTAAATGTCTAGGGGATTTATTTAGGGAAGCAAAAATGAAATAAAAGAGAAATAAACTTCCAAATCAGAAACAGAAAGTACAATTAAATTTATTGGACGAAACATCACAATCACTTTCAAACAAAACAAAGGGGGAAAAGTATTAAGTATTACTAGCCAAATGGCAGCACAAGTCGACGAAAACTAAGTGTTTAATTAGTACATTACCCAATTAGCGAAGTGAGTTGAGTGCACCCAAAATTGGCGGACAGAGTTCAGCGTGTTTGTTCCCGAATGGATCCGGTGTGCTTCTGCTTAAAAAAAATAAAAATCGCGGAGTACGAATACTTATTCGTAATAACAAAAAAAAAAAAAAAGAAACATCGTCTTGCAGTGCCATCTCTCTTTACAAGAGGAAATTGAAATGTACGGTAAACAATTGATATGGGATAATAAAAATCCTACATATATATATATATATATATATATATATATATATATATATATATATATATATATATATATATATATATATATATATATATATATATATATATATATATATATATTCACGACCCTCTCTGCTCTAGCTACCTTGTTTGCCTACAAGTGTGTAAGAAACGCAACACTCTCGATCTGACCGTCTAAATCTAAGGGTGGAGCCCTTGAAATGTTCTTCGCATATTCCAGCACAAATTGGTAAGTCCTTCTGGCATTCATTATCGCTATAGCATAGTTAAATCCGAAAGAATGTAATTCGCGTAAAATAATTTAAGTGTTAGTTTAATTTAATTTCGAGGACAGCTTTTTATGTAGAATTATTAGTTGTCGCGTAGTGAGAAATGGCAACGTTTACATTCTCAGTAAAGTTAAGTTTATTACGAGCGTTAAGTGAGTTTAATAAGTAATAAATTGTCTTGCTGGATATATTAGCTTATTTTGTATTGAAAACAGAGTTTGGGTCATAGTAAAGTTTTCTGTGGGGTATTGTTATGATAT